>OX940890.1:15312374-16724874 GCA_954871355.1 Cabera pusaria | reverse complement strand
TTAGGAGAAATTCTCTCTACAATTTCACATTTAATAAACTTAGGTGCTAATTTAGCCGAAAAATATGCAGGTGCATTTGACTGTACAAAACTTCTACGCCAAACTACATCACCGACATCAAAAGAAATGACTTTTCTTCCCCTATTATAATAAAGAGCATTACGCTTATAAGCTTTCAAAAGATAAGCTTGAACTTTAACAAAAACTTCACTAAGTGAATTTAAAGAGTGAGCATAAGTATCTCTAGTACCAAGCTCAAGTTGATCTAAGTTATCAAAAGAGTTACTAAAACGGTGTAAAGATGCATCAAAAATAAGTTCTCTACCGAACATCAAAAAGTTAGGAGTGTACTCTGTAGCAAGATTTACACTACTATTTAAAGCTAATTGGACATGAGGCAAAAACCTTGACCAAGTTCGATGATCATTTTTAACAAAACAAGAAATACATGTTTCTATTGTCTTATTATATCTTTCTACTGGATTATTCTGTGGAGTGTATAGTGCATTATAAAATATTTTAGTTATGTTGAAATTTTTTAAGAAATCTACAAAATGTTTAGATATAAATTGGGGTCCGTTGTCGGCCACTAACATTTTAGGTACACCAAATTTAAGAAATATTTCTTTTTCAAAGATTTTACAAATTACTTTAGAAGTAGCATTTATCATAGGAAATATCCAACAATATTTAGTAAAAACATCTACAATTGAAAGAATGAATCTATGTCCAGAATAAGATTTAGGTAAAATCCCAATAATATCAACGGATAACATTACCATAGGTTGATCAACTTTCTTAGGGTTAACCATCTTACCAGCAGGAGCAGAAATTGAATGTTTATAAGCTTTACAAATGTCGCAAGAAGAAATATATCTTTGAACGTCTCCGAACATTCCTTTCCAATAATAATGTTGTTTTATTTTATTAAGAGTTTTATGTATTCCAAAGTGTCCAGAATTAATATCATCATGATTAGAACGAATAGTATCTAAAACATGTTCTTTAGGTATAACAATTTTCCAATTTAAACGACTATTAGGGTCAAATTTATTTTTACAGTAACGATATAAAGTATTATCTTCTACTCGAAGGTTTTTCATTCTAGAAGGGTATTTTTGACAATTTATAAAGACTTTTCTATACCAAAGGTCTTCTATATCTTCATCTGGTGAGACAATATTTATAGCGGAAACTAATATTGAAGTTATATTGATTCTAGATAAAGCGTCAGGAACTTGATGTAAAGATCCTTTTTTATGAACAATATCAAAAGTAAATTGAGAAATACGTGCAGCCCATCGAGCTAAGCGTCCACTAGGGTTATTAAGTTTTAAAAGCCACTTAAGACTAGCATGATCTGTCACGACTGTGAATTTCATTCCTTCGACATAAGGTCTAAAATGTTCAATTGAATCTAAAACTGCCAAAAGTTCACGTTCAGTGGTACTATAATTTCTTTCACATTTATTTAAAGATCTTGAATAATAAGCAATTGGATGTTGTTCATTATTTTCGTCTTCTTGACTCAGAACACTACCAATTCCTACAGAACTAGCATCGCAATGTAAAAAGAAAGGTTTTTCAAAATCAGGACACTGTAAAACAGGGGTAGTTATTAAGGCATTTTTTAAATTAATAAAGGCTTCTTCAGCTTCTTCATTCCAAACAAAAGTATGTTTTATCTTTTTACTTCCGGAAGTTAATTTAGTTAAAGGGGAGGCAATATCAGCGAATTTACAAATGAAACGTCGATAATATGAACATAATCCTAAAAAGCTTCTAAGTTGTTTTACGGACTCTGGTCGTGGAAAGTTTTCTATAATTTCTAATTTAGATGGATCAGTATGTAGGCCTTGACTGTCTACAATATAACCAAGATAACGGAGTCTTTCTTTGCAAAATTCACATTTTTTAAGATTTACTGTTAAGCCTGAGTTTTTAAGTATTTCATGGACTTTTTTAAGGTACTCTATATGATTTTGAAAATTATCATTTACTAAAATCAAATCATCTAAATATTTAAACAGGACATTGTCAAATTCAGGTCCAAAGAGTTTATCAACCAAGCGTTGTAACTCTGCCGGTGCGTTGGTGATTCCAAAAGGCATCCGAACAAAATGGTACAAGTTTTCCCATCAAAAGATATCCTACTACGCTTCAAATCAGGAAGTTTATTTGTTGAAGGCAAATGCTTTTTCAATTGTTCATTGAGTTGAACATTCATAGAGTTAAACGAAGGTAAAGGTGTAAAATTATGCAAGCTATTATGACCAAGGTTAGGTAAGAAAGGGTCAACAGCCTCTGTTGTATTCTGCATAACTAAATTATCCAACGCCGGATTAGAAATAACATCCCTAGAAGTACCAGGTAAATTCTCTTCCAACAAGGGTGGAAATTGAACCTGTTTGTCAGTCATGATGAATAATCAAAAATATTAAAGAAACAAAGACAAACAACCAACTAAAAATTCAAAGAATAGTTAAAACTCATCAAAGTTTATAAGATTTTTTGTTAAAACCGGTTTAAGTTATTATGTTTTAAAGTTTATGTTAATATTTAATAATGTTCAAAAGTATTTAAAGAAATTTGAATGTACAAAGAAACATTCAAATTGTGAAGTATGTAAGATGCAAAAAAGATTCACAATTTATCTTAATTTTCAAGATTATTAACAACGGCTAAGGTTATATCTATTTGTGAAAAGTAAAATCAATAAACTAGTTAATAATTATGTTAATAAGCTAGTATTTTCTAATATGAATGTAGTTTAATGCTTCTCAACAGTAAACAAACGTTATAACTTTATATAAGACAAAGTTATATCAATTCAAACAAAACTTAGCACTTTCAATGTGGTCAAGGTCAGTTCCTTACAAAATGTAAACAACGCATATCTCAAATGTTATTATATAGTAAGTACACACTTAGATTAGTCTATCCAGTACATAAGACATATAAAGAACATTGTATGTTAATTAGTTTTGTTAAAATACAAAAAAAGTTGTAACAATTCTGTTTTCAAAGTACAAAAACTGTAAAAATGCTAAAAATAACAAAAATTGCACTAAATTGTGACAAGAAAAACAAAAATAAGATGCAAGAAAGATTATGTATGTGGAGGTAACTCCGGTCCCTGTTCTCGCGCTAATTGTAATAAAAAATTTTGTGTTATAAAAAATATAAACGTTACTAGTTGTAACATGAAGGTTATAGAGTATAAAAAGCTAAAAACTAATGTTAGGTAGACAGTATTTATGAATATCGAGCGCCCTTGTTCTACCAAGATCTAAAACTTACCAGGATAAATCAGCGGTGTCATTGAGACTTTTAATCTCGGACCGGGGGACTGGCAAATGATAACACGGTTTTGGGATTGTATGACAAATTTTAATACTTCGAAACGTCCCTTACCTCCAGAATGAGATACACATTATTTAGTTAAAGCCGGAATACTATGTCTAAACATTTGACTATAAATACCATTCGGTTTTCGTTACTTTTTAGGTTAATTTATTTTACATGTTACTACTGAAATTTGGTTATTGTCTTTCTTGCATCTTGCGAATATGAAATTAAAGTTTTAAGGGTAATAAAAAGAGTTATAATGAAATTAGCTTATCTGCAGCGTCCGGTGGCGTCTGAGCACACCGTTCAAAATAGACGACGACATCTAGCGTCGCTCAAACAGCTCAAAACTACGACGACATCCAAACGTGGTGCGTCGAACAAACATCTCAAAATAACGACGTCTTCCGGCGTCGTACAAACTGTTGACGACACCCATAGTCGCACAAACAGTAGACGACAGTCGTCCAAACAAACAGCGCCAAAGGCTGTAACCAAAAATCCGATTGTAAATATATTTGTCGCCATGAAGGATGACGCGAAACATTTTAGGTTATCAAAAATTGACTCACCGCAAAATCACGACGTTATCATATGGCACTACGCCATAAGCACGCCGAGTATCATCGCAAATTTAATTAACAAGATGGATTAATCTTGTAAAATCTGATTAAGAAAAAATACAAAAAGTTTAGCTCTTCGTAGGCCCCAGGGACAAGAAAAAGTGACGTCTCCGATCGAGAATTGACAGATGTCAAAGTCATTTTTTTTTGAAAGATTGTCTATAGGATATGGAATGATCCACAGACCAAGTAATAACTCGATTATTTAAAATCGACTAAAAATGGCTAAATACGAAAATGTTCTAAATTATTTAAAACCAAAAGGTAATTTTGTCAGTCTTAGAAGCTGAAATGTGCTTCCAAACGAAAAATATGTAACGAGTCGAAATACCTCGTTACAAGTGAGTGAACAATCAATCAACCCCTGTTTTCTTACCGAGTTAGAATTTTTTTCCTTATTTATATGTGATCAACTTCATGGTATACCCTTACCAATAAAAATAATTATCATAAAATCTTTTTAAAAAAAAAATTAAACCGACTTCATAACCACAAACAGGCACTCAAAAGCGAAAAATAAATTACTTAATATAATTATTATAACCGCCATATACCCACTTATCTATTTGAAGTCGGTGCCAGCCAAGTCTATTGGATAGTAGATAGATTCTCCTGTTTGAGATATTTATCTCCATATCTCTGAAGATACTAATCAGATCTCGATAAAATTAAAATGGGACCACCTCGGAAACATACCCTACCTATTAAAAAAATAATCATTTGAATCTGTTCACAATTGACGGAGTAATCGCGTAACATACACACAAAAAAAACATACAGACAAACTGAGAACCTCCTCCTTTTTTGTGAAGTCGGTTAAAATCAGACCAATCTGTAAAAAGCTATGCGTGGTCATAAACAAAAAACTGGCAAGTGGCGGCGAACTGTCACAGGGACGTCACAGCTGCAACAGCCACTCAGTGAACTTTGCTAGACTTTGTCAATTTTTGTTGTAGAGTAAAAATGTTTGCACTGTATGTTAAGAATTTCTTAGTTCTATAAATCTGCATTCTCAACTAAAAATGTTACAGACCCTCATCAATGTGTCTAAAATATGTTTTAAGCTAAAGTAACAAAAACTTACTGTTCGCGTTTGTTTTTCAAGCGCTAACAGCTGGTCAATAGCTTCTTGAACTTTTCCCTTGACTGCCCAAGACTTCCACACAGGAATCTTTTCATCACAAGTTATACTGTAGTCTACCTGAAAGTATAGATTATGTTTCGACAGTAATACTACAAAATTATACATATTTTTTGCTATTTACGCTGAAAACTTCAGTGTACTGATATGAAGACATTTGTTTCAATGGGTTCAATTTGAGTTACTGCATGATAAATTCGGTTAATATCCTTGCTTAGCCACGGATATACTGCTGTTGTTGACACCAACTTCAAAACCTGAATCTCATGTCCAAAGCCTATTTATTGTTCTTGGTACCACACAAATATGTTAAAACAATTTCTGTAATCTTTAACTTACTTCCATTTTAATGATTTTACCGCTGGCATCCAGCCCGCCGATATCCCCGTTGGTAGTCATTGTTCTGAATTTACTGAAATGAACTTCCTGAATTATTAAACTGATATTGAGAATAAGGTGTATAAAGTAATTAGCTTGCTAGCTTGCTACACTTTCTGCTATATATAGTGATCTGTAAAGTATAGTAAACACCACTCACGGAAATTATACTACGGTAGTAATTGCGATAAAATTAAAAAAATTCCAACAATTCTTGCAAATTCACGAAGTCACGAACATAGAATAACTATACTCCTACCCTACCGGAGGTCACGAAAGCAAGCACAGACTTAAAGAGAATATACAGACTAAGTAAAGGTGTAATGTAATCTGGTGAATTCTGGTGTAATCATAGAGAAAGTAGATAAAATGTAGAAAACATTAGCGTATGCGAATGACATAGCTATAGATATATAACCCGATTAAAACGATGAACACGTGATACATATGCCAGCTATAAGATAAAATGAACAACGTACTTTGGTTGGGTTATACATGACAGCGGGTGAGAGCCAATGAGTGCACTAGAACTTGGATCCAAACATTGCTGGACCCAGTTTAATCGCATACGCAAGTAATGGATAAAAAAATGTTGTTCATCTCGCTCTCTCAGACAAGTAATTGTATAGTTTTGTGGCGACCTCGCCTTGTTTTATGATGTTCGAACTCTTTGATGACGGCTTAATTTTCTCATCCGACAGATTTGAATGTTTTCATATGTCGATAGTAGAATTGGTTGTCAAGGATTTTGACATTATTTTTCACTAGTTAATATTTTTCTCTTGCCCCGATTGGCAAGATTTTAATGTAAAATACTTAATACCTAGCTATTAAAAGCATGAGCCTTGATTAAGAAGCATCAAGGCCATGCAGTAACAAAATATCACCTCAATTCGTGATGGGCGATTGAAAGACCCTAGTTACAATAATATTTTCTTCGAATACAAAAAAATTATGTAATACTGCGGTTACATAGAAAAGCCCAGAGCATTACGACGGTCTAGTCGGACTAATATCTACCCGGGACCGTCGATAACAAAAGCTAAGTACACTTTCCTTATTAAATCTGTAAGAGGACTCCGCTCTGTTCTTCACCGGCTTTTACGCACCAGTCGTAAAACGCCGGAACTGCAAGTGCCATCCAATTCCTGTCTCAGTATCTAAGCAGCAGTCGATAGGGTTGGCACACTTAAAAGTAACTGGGATTTCCCGGGAAATTTCCCGGAGGTCCCAAATTGGTGACCAGCGACGGAGTGCTGAACAGTGCAGAGCTGCAACTAGACGACAGGAGCCTAGAAGATTCCGTCGTCTTACCTCTTTTATTTTGTGAAGGTGTCAAATTACTAACAATTCGTCAGTTCCTGTCCCGGATTGTCGCAAACGACATCCCGAGGTCCCTGTTTTTTAAGCGGACGCTGCCGGCGCATTCTTTTTAAGTGGCGAAATTAATTATGTGTTTTTAGCATTTTTGTTTTTCTATATCGTTGTTAGGCTATGCCTACAAGTGTGCTGCAGTGTGTGTGCCGCATCACGATCATTCTAGCCCAGAATAGCCTTGTAGAACCTAGAAAGGAATAAAAATTAATTTCCTTTGTTTTTTTTCCTGTTGTCATTGTGCAATTGTTTTCTGTGCTTTGAAAATTTTCAGATTGGTACGTTCTGGAAGCTTTTTACTTCCCGAACGTGCAGTTGGATTGAAAGGTGTCGACGATGACGGGACAAGAGGCTCGTCCGTCGGGACTGACTGCAGAAAGGGAGGCGTTCTTCGAGGCATCGAATGACAGTCAGGATGGGCAAGTATACGTCGGCCGGGTGAGTATTCGTACACCTGTTTTTTGTAAGGAGAGGCCTGCCCTGTGGTTTGCCAGTCTTGAGGCGCAATTTGGTATTAATAAAATCACTCAGGAAGTGACAAAATTTTTTTATGCCGTGGCAAACTTGGATATTGGTTGCACCAGGGAGGTTGAGGACATGATCGTCTAACCCCCTGCCGTTGCCCCGTATACAAAATTAAAGGAGGCGATTATATCGTGATTCTCGGACTCGCACGAAGAAAGCATTCGCAAACTATTAGAGGGCGTGACCATCGGGGACCGGAAGCCGTCGTCTTTCTTGCGTCATTTAAGGACGCAGGCGGGTAGCAGTTTCCCCGAGGACCTCTTGAAGTCGATCTGGTCCAACAGATTACCGCGACAAATTCAAATTGTTTTGGCTGCACAACAAGTGCAGGGTTTAAATGAATTATCGATTTTAGCGGATAGGTTGATGGACATACAGATACAAGGTCCGTCCCAGGTTTGCGGCACGCGCGCAGAGACCCCGTCCCCGTCTTCGGACCGATCGGAGATGGAAGACTTAAAAAAACAAATTTCAAAGTTGACGGGAATGGTTGCGTCTGTCATGCAGGTACAGTCGCGTAATAGTAGGGCTCCGAGCAATAGCCCGAACAACATTAATCGTGACGGTAATAGGCGCGATCGTAGCAGAAGGAGGTCGCGTCCGAGAAATACCGCGCTGTGCTGGTACCACGATAGGTTTGCTGCTAAGGCAACAACATGCGTGCAACCTTGTAGCTGGCAACAGGGAAATGCGAGCCGCGATCGATAGTAGCGGCGATCGATCGCGAGTTTAAAAGTCGTAGGTTGGTCATTAGTGATCGTGCAACTAAAATAATTTTTTTAGTAGATACAGGTTCGGATATCTGCTGTTTCCCGCGACGCTTAGTAAAGGGTCGTTTAGGGGAGAGCGGGTACGAGTTGTTTGCCGCAAACCAGTCATCTATTAAAACCTACGGCACAACTTCTCTTCATTTAGACCTCGGTTTTAGAAGAGAGTTCACTTGGAACTTTGTAATCGCAGATGTTAGCACTTCAATTATTGGCTCAGACTTTTTGAGCCACTATAATTTGTTACCCGACTGCCGTGGACAACGGATAATCGATGGGGTTACCAAATTGGACGTTGTAGCAACTGCAGCAAACGTTGCACAGTCCAGTGTTAGAGCCATCGTACTCCCGAGTAACAGTTATACGGATTTGCTTTCAGATTTTCCCGATATTACGCGCCCACCAGGTATTGACAGGGTAGTCAGGCATTCGACTAGGCACCACATCGAAACAACAGAGGGACCACCCATTTCGTGCAGACCACGACGACTGGCCCCCGATAAACTTCGTGTGGCGCAGCAAGAGTTCGACGCAATGGTTCGAGCTGGTACAGCAAGGCCTTCGGATAGTCCTTGGTCATCACCCTTGCACCTTGTTTCTAAAAAGGATTCAACCTGGCGTCCGTGTGGCGATTACCGGATATTAAACGCGCGAACTATCCCGGATAGATAGCCGGTTAGGCACATCGGTGATTTTGCTAGCAACTTAGATAAGTCAACGGTATTTACGACCGTAGATTTGGTTAAAGCTTACAATGAAATTCCCGTGTTTAAAGGGGATATTTGCAAAACTGCGATTATAACACCGTTCGGGTTATTCGAATTGCCCTACATGACATTCGGTTTACGAAATGCAGGTCAGACTTTTCAACGATTTATCGATGAAGTCGTGCGAGGCCTCGATTTCTGTTACGCATACGTTGATAACATTTTGGTACATTCCGTGGATAAGCCGAGTCATGCGGAACACCTCAAAATACTGTTCGGTAGGTTACGACAGTTCGGTGTTGTTATTAACCCGGCAAAGTGCGTTTTTGGTACATCTGAGGTTACCTTTTTAGGTTATCAGATCAATGCAGAAGGCACAAAGCAACCTAACGAGCGAATACAAGCGCTCGCAGAGTTCCCGCCTCCTAAAACTGTGCAGGGAATGCGACGCTTTTTAGGAATGTTAAATTTCTACCGCAGATTTTTACCCTGTGCAGCAAAATATCAGGCACCTCGGGTTGATGCGATTTAATCCACTCAAGGGAAAGGTACACAACCATTTCCTTGGACGGATGCCTTAGAAAAAGACTACATAGCTTGTAGGGATAGCCTCACAACAGTTACCTTGTTGTCACACCCTGATAGTAACGCGCAGTTAGGTTTATTTACCGTCAGGTACTCATGTAGGCTCGTGTTTACAACAACGTAAGAGCGAGAATGAGAGTTGGCATCCCTTAGCCTTTTTCAGTAAAAAATTTACAGAAAAGCAGAAGGAGTGGCCCGCTTATTATAGGGAACTTCTAGCTGTGTATGAGAGTGTTCAGCATTTCAGACATTTCTTGGAAGCGCAACATGTGACCATATTTACGGATCACAAACCTCTAATTTTCGCGTTTAAACAGCGAAGAGAAAAGTTACCACCGGTTCAATTAAACCAGTTGAGTTTAATTAGCCAATTTACCACTGATTTCGTGTACGTTAAAGGCGACGACAATATAGTGGCAGATGCGATGTCGCGCATAGAGACAATTTCTCTCACAGACGACTACGCTGCTCTGCCTGAAGCTCAGAAGGTGGACGAGGAACTTGTTACGTTGCGAGCAGATTCTTCCTTGAAATTAGAATCTGTTCCTATTCCAGGAACGGATATTTCTGTAACATGCGATGTATCAACGGGGAAACCGAGACCGTATTTACCCGCATCCTTTCGGCGGCCTGTATTTCTCTGATTGCACAATCTCAGCCACCCTAGCGCGTGCACAAGCGCACGCCTGGTCGCAGATCGTTACATCTGGCCGTTACTTAGGAAAGATTGTATGTCTTGGGCACGTTGTTGTGTCTCATGCCAGCGTAGCAAAATTACCAGGCATGCTTCATCTCCGTTAGGCAATTTTGCCAGCACAAGTTCTGGTTTTCAGCAGGTACATTTAGACATAATCGGACCGATGCCGCATTCAAACGGTTTTACGTACTGCCTCACCGCAATCGATAGATTTACGAGGTGGGCGGAGGCATGGCCGATGTCGTGTATCACTGCTGAAGAGGTAGCAAATACCTTTGTCAACGGGTGGATTTCGCGATTTGGTGTACCACTCGTTGTCACTACTGACCAAGGCAGACAGTTTGAGTCTACCTTGTTTAACGAGTTGTTACAGTTTTGCGCAACTAAGCGAATTAGGACAACCAGTTATCATCCGCAAGCTAATGGGATGGTAGAACGTTTACACAGACAGCTTAAGGCTGCTTTAATGTGCCATGCAGAGACATGGAGTAAAGCCTTAACGCTGGTTCTGTTAGGTATTAGAACAGCACTCAAGGAAGACTTGAAATGTTCTGCTGCCGAGTTATTGTATGGAGAGCCTTTGAGACTTCCAGGGGATTTCGTGGTACCATCCTTGCCAACCAGGATAGTAGTGCGCATGATTTTTTGGCACAGCTACGTAAGGTTGTGGCAGATCTTCGACCAATTCCTGCGTCTCGGCATTCGTCTCCTTCAGTTTTCACTTTTAAAGAGATGTCGACCACTACGCACGTGTTTTTACGTGACGATACGGTCCGACGTTCTCTTCAGCCACCCTATACTGGACCATATAAGGTCCTCAGTAGAGGGGCAAAAACCGTCACGATTGATGTGGGGGGAAAAAGGCAGGAGGTAAGCGTGGACAGAGTTAAACCAGCACATCTCGAGGCTGAGGATGATCATGAATCGACCTCAGTGCAACCAAGCAGCAACCCATTGGACGTACCTCTCACGATACCTATTCCTCCGGTCGGAAATTTAATTCCATTGCCTGCCTCTCCTCCACCAGCCTTGGATCCTGTCGTTGCGACGCGTTCTGGACGTCGAATCAAATTTAGGGTGGTAAGTTTAGGTTTTGGATCTGTGAATCCTTAGTCCCGCGATAATTTAAGTTTTAGTCAATGTAAATTGTTATTTTGTATAATTTGGTTGACCTGACGTCCCGAATTTCAACTTCCCCTATGGTCATCTAAGATTTGTTTGATTCTGAATGACTATGGGACAATTTTGTTCATCCTTCCGTTTACGGGCGGCCCTCCTTTCTGGTGGGGATGTTCGTCTTCGTGGGGGGGTGATGTGGCGACCTCGTCTTATTTTATGATGTTCGAACTCTTTGACGACGGCTTAATTTTCTCATCCGACAGATTTGAATGTTTTCATATGTCGATGGTAGAATTGGTTGTCAAGGATTTTGACATTATTTGTCACTAGTTAATATTTTTCTCTTGCCCCGATTGGCAAGATTTTAATGTAAAATACTTAGAGAAATAACTAGCTATTAAAAGCATGAGCCTTGATTGAGAAGCATCAAGGCCATGCAGTAACAAAATATCACCTCAATTCGTGATGGGCGATTGAAAGACCCTAGTTACAATAATATTTTCTTCGAATACAAAAAAATTATGTAATACTGCGTTTGCTTACATAGAAAAGCCCAGAGCATTACGACGGTCTAGTCGGATTAATATCTACCCGGGACCGTCGATAACAAAAGCTAAGTACACTTTCCTTATTAAATCTGTAAGAGGACTCCGCTCTGTTCTTCACCGGCTTTTACGCACCAGTCGTAAAACGCCGGAACTGCAAGTGCCATCCAATTCCTGTCCAATCAATGATCCAATTTCTCAGTATCTAAGCAGCAGTCGATAGGATTGGCACACGTAAAAGTAACTGGGATATCCCGGGAAATTACCCGGAGGTCCCAAAATTTTATCCTTCTCATTATTATTATTATTTAAATGCCACATCCGCTTAATATTTAATCCATGGGTATAATAGTGTTCTGTGAAGTAGAGAATAGAGATGCTACGCTACGTAGACGATAAAATTAAATATACAAGACATTAGAGCGTATGCGAATGAAATAACTATATAGATATAACCCGACTAAAATGATGAACACGTGATACATACGCCAGCTATAAGATAAAATGAACAACGTCATTTGGTTGGGTCATAAATGACAGCGGGTGAAAGATAATGGGCGCACTAGAATTGGGACGAGAGAGAGCTGGCACCAAACAATAAAATCGCATATCCAGAGAAGGATATAAAATGTTTGTCCATTTCGCTCTCTCATACTAGTGATTATATAATTTTATTCTTCTCATATTATTATTGTCATTTATATGCCAGATCCATTTAATACTCCATCCACATGATTGGTATACATTTACTTCAGCTACATAGAAAAAGTCATAGAGAAAGTATATATATAGAGAACATTAGCGTATGCGAATGAAATAGCTATCCTAACCTATCCTATATTTATATTAAATTATATGATTTAAATGAAATTTGGTACACAGATATTCTAGAGCCTGAGAAAGGACATAGGCTACTTTTTAATGCGAAAAGAGAGTTGTAAGGGGTTGAAAGGGGGGATAAAAAGTTGTATGGAAGTGTCGTCGTTGTATAGTGGGGAAAATAAAGAGGGGAAGGGGAGGGGAAGGGGAGGGGGAGGGGAGCGGAGGGAAGAGAGAAGGGGAAGGGAGGGGAGGAGTAGGGAGGAGGGGGAGGAATTAGCGCGGCGTGGTACGCTGCGGTGTAGGTGGGATACGCATGTGTCTTATTTGTAAAATAATTAGCCTAAATATTTAAAAATGCTACTCAAAGACACTATTCTACGCGGACGAAGTCGCGGGCACAGCTAGTAAATTAATGAATTAGAAAATATTGCAATTGCCAGGGTGTTGCCACTATCACATTTATGCTAATTGTATCAAAAAAATTGGATTTAATAAACTAAAATTGTATATCTGTATATGAGAGGCCTATGTCCAACAGTGGACGAATACTACCTGTTAATGACGAATAATGCTGAATACTCAAAAGAGGATGCTGCGCAAGTTATTTTCAATGGTAATTTATTGAAGTGAAAACTTCTTTAGGCGCGTTAAGCTCTTTTTGGGTCATCAAAAATACTCGCGTCATTGTCACCGAACGCTTCCCATGAGCTATATGTATGCTGTGTATCTCGACGATACAATTTCCAAGTTACTTAGGCTGAGTTGCACTCTCTTACATTAACCATAACTATAACCGGTGTTTTTGTATGGAGTTTGACTGACTTTTGAAGTTTGTTATAGTTAAAGTAAGGTAGAGCAACTCAGACTTAGGTTTCACTTCTATCGGCAGACCCCAAAGACTGCCTTGCATGTTCATTTATAATGCCTACTACATACACAGTTGTTACCACAAAAGGCATAGGCATAAATACTTAGAGAAATATTCTTTACTAGCAGCCCGCTTCGCACGGGTAGAACATATATGCCTACAACAATTTCATTAGTTTGTTGCAACGAATATAAAATATATTTCAACCAATTTACACAAAACCTTAACGAATTATGCACCTAAACCTTCCTCATGAACACTCTGGCTATTGGTGAAAACCGCATGATAATCCGTTCAGTAGCTATTGAGATTATTGCGAACAGACAGACAGACGCAGTGATGGACTTTGTTTTATAATACTTACGTAGTGATATTGGACGGCCCTTTGGCGTAAAGGATAGTTGCCCTGATTCTGACCCGACGGTTGTTGGTTCTAATCGTAGCTATTACCTACCAATGAAAGTTTTATGTGCATTCATGAATTATGGGTTTTCGTACAGAGGTAGTGGGATCATTAAATCTATCAAAACTGGCCAAGTGCAAGTCGTACTTGCAGTCGTAGGGTTCCGTAACAGTAGAGTATATTATAACTTTAATTTTTCGCCACCAAAAAAATTACTTTGTATTTCATAGAGTTTGTATGAAAAACAAAGTAATCTTTGCGGTCGCTATATCTCAAAAACTGCTGACTGTATCTCGTTCAAACCAATTTTCGTTGAAAGTTTTTATTAAGATATACAGAATATATATTTTTTATAGATTTTTCACTCAATTATTTAAAAAGTTAGAGGGGGGGAGATACACATTTACCACTTTAGACGCGCCTATATTTTAATTGATTGACTTTGAGAAAAAAATATTTTAGGAACCTCAATGTATGGGATGTATGTATGGGATGCCCCAATTCCAAGTTTCAATTCTGTAGTCTTTATAGTTTCGGAATAAAATGGCTGTGACATACGGACGGACAGACAGACAGACAGACATGACAAATCTATAAGGGTTTCGTTTTTTTGCCGTTCAGCTACGGAACTCTAAAAAGTAGCTTACCACCAAGGAGAACATCTGCCGCCGTAACCTTACGGCGTTCCCCGACGTTTAACGTGTAATCTGTGTGTCTGTCTGTAGCATTTTAGCACCCAACCAGATGAATCGATTTTGATTTTATTATTGATAGTTTTTTTTTGTTTGATAGATTAGATGTCTTCCTTAAGAGTGTTCTTAGCTTTGATTCATGAAAATTCGTTCAATCGTTATAAAACTATGAGCTTTAATCAACTTTTATAGGTCTGATCAATTCGAAAATCTTCTTCAACGATATTGTAAGAACATCGATGCATTGACCTGATGCTGGGACATCTCCTGGACTCTACAGAATACTCAAATCCTTACCAACTTACAGCTCAGATTTCAAATGTCGTGTTTTGAGTCATATTGGAATGCTTTTAATTAAAAGATTATACATAGATCAGTCGGGGTGGTTTAAAATATTATATTATTATATTATATATACATGAATATTATTTTTACAATAGATCATATTATTATACTATATTGACTTCAAATTGATTGTGATCGGTGGGGATCTACAGCATAGATACAGCATAGATCTAAGCCTATAATAATATTTTCGTAGTAACTATGACCTAATCTTTGGTTTCACTGCAAATATTTTATTAATTTTGCGATACGTGTATGTGAAATTCGTGATATCTTCTAGAGTTTTCATTTGAATTATATACTGTAAAGGACAATTTTAATCTATAATATGTGGCCAAGCTAATTAACGTAATTATTTGGATAAGGGTTAATACTATATACTTGAAAATAGCCTTGGAAGTTTTGTAATATTCTTTAACAAAAATTAAAGATTAAAATGGTTACTGTGAGTCAACCTTAAGAGATAGACATACGCTGTCGCGGACTTTTTTGTAGGTCTTATTAAGTTGTACAACTCTTGCAAAGAAAATATTCTTCCATCTATTTTCAATTGAGCAGCGTTCGTAATAAACGTGTTTTTCGACCGTTTTTTTGTCGACTTAGGTTGAAAATTAGGTCTCCACATATGTACCTTTAATTTAAACGGGATAATATATAGCCTATTTTCATTTCGAAAGTCCATTCTATATATTAGTAAAAGAATTTTTTAAATCGGTCCAGTAGTTTTTGAGCCAAATCATTACAAATATACAAAAATACAAATGTTCTCTTTTTATAATATTAGTATAGATTTAACTAAAATATTTAATTAACCGAGCTAGTGAAGCGTCTCAGTTTCGAGATTGGCCAAAAAATGATTATGTCCGTCTGTCCATCTGTTCTCAACAAGTCTAATTTTTTAACCGATTTTGACTAAAAGTAACGTCTCTGTCTAATTTGATAATTTCTTACTTAAAATGTATGTGATGTGAGTTAAGTATCACTACATAGTATAAAACAAAGTCGCTTCCCGCTTTCTGTCCCTATGTATGCTTAAATCTTTAAAACTACGCAACGGATTTTTATGTTTTTTTTTAATAGATAGAGAAGGTTCAAGAGGAAGGTTTATTATGTATACATACATAATATAGTGGAGAAACACTGATAATTGTAGAGGTTTCTAATGTGATGTCGTAAATAAATACTTTTTTGCGCTGACATTGCAAACGCTGGCTGAGCCCTACGAGATAAAGTCCGCAATAGTATATGTCTATCTCTTAGGGATAACCCACAATACCAATTTTTATCCATTACGTTTTATGAAAAATAATGGCTTAATTTAATTACGAGGCAATTTGAAGCAACACAGCATTAATCCTTATCCCATGGAGTACCTTGAATACATTGTGCATTTAATATAGATCAATATGATCTTTACAGCATGTAATTTAAATGAATATTTTCGAAGATATTACAGGGATTTACAGGGATATAAAGCCGGGGCGGGTCGCTAGTAGAGATATAACCCGACTAAAGTGATGAACACGTGATACATATGCCAACTATAAGATAAAATGAACAACGTAATTTGGTCGGGTCATACATGACAGCAGGTGAGAGTCAATGGGTACACTAGAACTTGGTTCCATACAGTGCTGGAACCAGTTTAATCGCATACGCAGAGAAGGATATATAAAATGGTGTTCATCTCGCTCTCTCATACTAGTGATTGTATAGTTTTATCCTTCTCATATTATTATTGTTTTTTAAATGCCACATCCACTGAATACTCCATCCACGGCACTAGGAGGTTGTTAGATAAGGACACACTCCCACCCGGGTGTCTTTCAATTGGGCCGTTTTGTTCTACAAAGCAATTACAACCTTATATTAAAAGCATACGGATTAAATTGAATTTGTCAAAACATCTGCAGTGCATAATTTTTTTATATTACATCACTGGCTTTGACTCATATAGTAAAGGGCCTTATTCACGATCCATCCCCCCAAGTCTATACACCATCAAGCCGCACGATGCTGGACTGCTCTGACGTACGTCCGCCTTATTCACTGTCCATCTGCACGACGGTCGCGGTGGTGGGGGTGCTCGCTGGACGAAAAATCGGTCTTGCAAGTCCAGCAAACAATTAATAATAATTATTGACGCACGTCAAGCCTATTCACGATACTTTTGCATCGTGCATGTCCTTGAGCTGACGTACAGGCGGGATGGATCGTGAATAAGGCCTTTAAGTAATCTGCCCCCGTATCACAAAAACCATTGAATGAACGAAATGAACCAAAAAACGGGGACGGAGCTATACAGCCTACATAGCTGCGTCCCTGTCATTTCGTTCATTCAATAATTTCGTGTTCAGGTACCCCCGTCTGTGCTATGATCAGTGCTGCCAATCGTGGGAGAAATCCCCGACTTGCGGGGAGTGGAGTGCATTTGAGGGTAAGTGCGGGGAGAGCGCGGGGAATGACAAAATGTGTGTTATAAGGTAGTATGTAATGTAAGGTATATATATCGTATTTTATAAAAGTTTTAGCAGTATATGAAACAAATTTAATACAAAACAGTGTTTTATGCTGGTTTTTATTAAAAAAATATCATTTCGAGGAAGTTGTAGGCAGAGGCGTATTACCCCATTTTTCAATTCATATTTACTTTAGTAAGCTGTTATATTTTTACAATCTTAACACACACACACACACAAGTACAAAATTAATAATACGATAACCAGTCATCTTATCTATTAGTGTAAACATATATATATATATTTTTCCCTTTTGTAACTTCATTTTACCTATGCTTGTTACACGTTCTTTTAAAACATTTGGAAATATTAAATTCTTATATAGTCCAATGAATTTCAATGGTTTAATTGTTTCTTATGGCACGCGCGATCACAACATAAAAATAAAATGTCTAACGTGTTGTATGCTATCGGAGGGTAGCCCCGATCAAGCACAAACACGCCCAACTCAAAAGTGCACGAAAGCATGCGCTAGGTTCTACCAGAGGGTATCCTTGGCCAAGAACCCACGCACACCACTATACACGCATGATGAATCTTATCTAGTCCAATGAATTTCAATGGTTTAATTCTTTCTTATGGCACGTGCAACCACAACATGAAAATAAAATGTCAAACGTGTTGTATGCTATCGGAGGGTAGCCCACAACACGCCAAACTCGAATGTGTACGAAAGCATGCGCTAGGTTCTACCAGAGGGTAGCTCTGGCCAAGAACCCACGCACACCACCACACACGAAAGATCTTAATTTAAGCAGCACATCACCAGAGGGTTGCCCTGGCCAGACGCGCTGCACAAATCCACCACAATCATGTAACTTGCACGTGCCATAATCCAGTTCAATTTTCAAATAAATGACAGTTACTTCTGATAAACTACTTTAGTGGACGCATATCAATCATACCAAATATAGGAGAAAAAACAATCTATTAAAAGCTATCAACATACCCTTTGGGTTATCCCGCTTCTGAGATGTAATAAAAACACCTTCCTCCAATTGAAACATCGTGTATTAGGCGCAAACTTATATTATACATCCGACCAATGTCGGTACTTTACAAACTATACAATAAATGTCGAGAATTTAGAGGTACTTTTATAACATCGACCTACTAGTTTAAACGCCAAGACCGAACTGAAGCCCGACTGCCAACTCTCTACCGCGTTAACTTTCTTGTTTTCTTTTTAAGGTTGGCATCCATGCTTAGAGGCCACAGACAATTCTCATTCACGGTAGTTTTAAAGTTGGCAGGTTGGCACCATCGATTGACACTGACAGTGTGAGTCAAAACGTTTCCAATGGCTGTTTCACAAAAAATTAGTCAAATAAGCACAATTCATTATTAAAATACATCAAAATAAGTAAATTTAACTTATAAAAATAAGAAATCATGACATGAAGGAGAACTGATTTTTGTTCAAAGCGAGCGCGCAATTTTTATGCTAATCAGGTAGTTACATTTACAGCAAAATAAAAATCTCAAGAATTTATAAGATAGCAGAAAGTAAAAAACATCTTATTTTTCACAATTTAAAAAAGATCCGGTGAAAGTGAACTCTTACCACTTTATAAACGAGCAAAATAAATATAATATCTGCGCGGAGTGCGAAATTTTCCATAGTTATTCTGATAAGCTTCAATGAAGACTAATTCTAAACGCTTTATGTAAGAAATACAAGAAAACCGATTTTGACGCTGAAGCGGCCAAAAATTTATATTCAACCGCTTTTTGGCGGGAGGCGTTATGTACCCGAAGGTCTTATAGCGTCATTAATTTAAGTGGACTGTATTTTTCTTTTATTCGCTAGGATCACCGATTACAAATCTAAATAATCATTACATGATATATCAGGACAACTAGAGCGATTTAGGTAAGGAAAATGGAATATCCACGCACCTTCTAACTTTCCGGGAGCTCCTTCTCGTCCTGGATTGGCTGCGCAGCACAAAATCCTCACAAATGTCCTCATCCACATTAGCATTAAAGGGGTCCAAACTTTGTATAAAAACACTGTTATCACGTACGAGGTAATGCAATAAAAATAGATCACACCGAAGTGCGTTCTGCGGCGGTTTGTCCTTGAGACTGGTTTCTTGAAGGACGTCGTTGCTTCCAATACGTGCGGTGCGACGTGGATGGACATGGATATATGGCGGGGGTAAATGAGATAGGAAATCGCTCAATTAGCCTGTATTACCATGTGAAAGAAAGTGACAGCTAAAAAACGATGAAATGCATTAATATTATGAAATACTAATTCTAGCGGTAACATCTCCCCCGGCCTTAAAGGGTTGCCTTTAAGAAACCAAAATAATATGTATAAAAATGCGGGATATGTATAAATCAATATTATAGTATGCGGGTGAATATGCGGTAATATTATATGCGGTTAATATAATATGCGGTTAAATACTTAAACGAAATGTATATATTTAATAATTATTGATTAGGAAGGGGACATAATTTAACTACCGGACGAAGGTAGCTCCCCTTTGAAGTTTGTACAGTGACAACTCGAGTAGCGCCATCCTTAGACGGGTATACCTTTTCTACGACTCCCAATGGCCAAGCAAAGGGCGGGGAATTGTCAGTCTTGATAATGACTACCGTCCCCTCCTGTATAGGAACAGAAGGAACATTCCACTTGGCTCGCGCCTGCAGCTGATGCAAATATTCAGCACGCCAGCGCTTCCAAAAAGACTGTACAATACTATCTATTAAGTTATGTCTCTGAAGTAAATCTGTGGAACTAACTTCAGCCGCGGGAATCGATGAAAGGGGCACAGTTTGTAAAAAGTGTGCCGGCGTAAGAGCTGAAGGCTCTGCGGGATCACTACTCATAGTTATCAGCGGGCGCGAATTAATGAGCGCTTCTATCTGCGTCAGGATAGTGAGAAGCTCTTCGTACGATACGATTTGTTGTCCTATGACCTTAAATAAATGCGTTTTAATTATCTTCACCATACTTTCCCAACAACCTCCCCAGTGTGGAGAAGCAGGGGGAATAAACTTCCACTCAATGCGGTTTTCAGCTAACTCCAATTCCAGGTGCGGGCGGAGTTCGTCTATGAATTTATAAAGGTCGCGAAGATACGAGCGCGCCCCCACAAAACACGTCCCATTATCGGAATATAAGCACTTTATTGGTCCGCGTCTGGAAAGGAAACGTTTGAACGCATTGAGGAAACTGCATGTACTCAAGTCTGTGGCGATTTCTATATGGGTCGCACGCGTCGTAAGACACGTAAAGACACATATCCAAGCTTTACGGCTCTTGACTCCCCGACCACGTACCGGTGTGTACTGCATCGGGCCTAGGTAGTCGCATCCGACATTTGTGAAGCACTTATCGACTTGGTTGACGCGGTGACTGGGCAAATCAGCCATGAGCGGGTATAACGGACGCGGCTTCGATTTAAAGCACATGTTGCATTTATGAATACGATATCGTAGGATGCGTCTTGCAGCCAAGATCCAGAATCTGTGTCTTAATAAAGACATCAGAAGCTCTGGTCCAGCATGCAAGTGCTTGCGGTGATAGTGATCGACTATCAAGTCAATGACATGGTCGCGGCGCGGTAGAATGCAAGGATGCTTAACCGTGTATTCCTCAGCGGAGTTTGACAAGCGACCTCCGACACGGATAAGACCGTTACTGTCTAAAAAAGGCCTAAGCTTGTTTAGAGCGGGCGAGCAAGTCTCATTTATAATTAAGTTAGATTTATCGTTCTGGAAGTGAAAATCTTGTACGGCGAGTATTAATTTATTTTCTGCAAACTCTAAATCTGCGGCGGTTATAGAATTACCACGGGGTAATATTTTCATGAAGCGGTAAATGTAAACGATAGCGCGTAATAATTTAGAATACGACGAAAATCGTTGCGCAAGCGCGTATAGCGGAGAATCCTCCGGACTAGTCGTGACGTGCACCTGAGTCCGTTGCTCAGGGGCGTCTGCGTTATCATTAGTATCTAATTTATTTAAGGGCAATTCGCTTGGATCGCGCGTGATCCAAGAAGGTCCAGTAAACCATAAGGGATGGTCGGCTAACTTATCCGGGGTAAGACCACGTGATAAGCAGTCTGCGGGGTTATCGGAGCCAGAAACATGAAAGAATCGACTCGCGGGTATATTTTCCGTCACTTTTACTACTCGATTTGCGACAAAAGTCTGCCATCGATGCGGAGAATCGTTGATCCAACAAAGTGCAACTTTAGAATCACTGAAGGCAAAGACATTGCTGACGGTATAACGCGGGGTTATAATATCCAAGACCTTGCGAAGCAGCTGTGACAACAGAACCGCTGCACAAAGTTCCAATCGTGCAATAGAAACGACCTTGACAGGTGACACTTTGTACTTTGCGCACACCAGTTGTACAGTGTACTTTGAACCTACGCGGATTTGTAGATAAACCATACCACCGTATGCTCGTTCGCTCGCGTCAGCGAAACCTATGACGTTGACCTCGCAACTCTCAACAATACCCAGATGTCGGGGAATGCACAGTTTGTTGAGCGAGGGAAGCTCCTTACAAAACTGCATCCAATCATTAACGATGTGAGGGGGAGGCTCGGCATCCCAGTCACACTTCGACAACCAAAGCTCTTTAATAAGAAGCTTGGCGTACAAAATGGCCGGAGCCACAAAGCCCATAACGTCCCACAGCCTAGCAATCGCAGACAATATCGTGCGCTTAGTGCACTTATCATCTGGAGCGTCGACTTCGAAGCGGAAACAATCGCATGATTTATCCCAACGTAATCCCAGAATTTTATGTTGAATAGAGTCGTCAAACATTTTATCGTGAGATTCTTTATGTGTATCTGGTATCTGAGCAAGTACAGCATCAGAATTGCTTGTCCACTTGACGAGTTCAAATTGACCCAGTTTGAAAAGTTTGATGAGCTCATCACTAAGAGTGATGGCTTGCGTACTATTCATGACAGAAACGGCAATATCGTCCATGTAAAGGCATGAAGAAGCAGCAGCGGCTGCGGCGGGAAACTTATCACCTTCATCGGCGATCAGCTGGCGCACGACGCGCATTGCGTGAAATGGACTTGATTTTAATCCGAAACAAACACGGTTAAATTCGTATATAATAACTGGATCCTCCGTACTAAACCGATATAAAATTCTTTGATACCTACGATCAAGTTCGCGTACTCCGATTTGGAGAAACATCTGACGACAATCAGCGGACAGCGTTATTGCAAACAGGCGGAAATGTATAAGGATGCTAAACAAGTCTCCCTGTAATTTAGCACCTGGGTGGAGAAGATCGTTAAGTGAGTGACCAGATGAAGACTTGCAGCTGGCGTCTAAAACGCAGCGAAGCTTGGTCGACGTTTTGTCTTCTCGAAACACACCGTGATGTGGAATCGTATATGAAGGTCGCGTGACATCATCAGTATTTATGTCATCAGGACTTAGGTAGCCCTTATTTATATAATCGCGTATTACGCATAATCGCGTATTACGCATTATCGCGTATATACATCATTATAAGCGGCGCGGGTTTTGAGCGATGCATCGAGCTTTCGTTCTAAGCATTTAAGTCGCCTAAGCGCGGCAGCGTACGAATCGCCTAATAAATTTACGTCATCACGAAATGGTAAGGCAACGACATATCTACCACTATCGTCACGAACGGTGGTCGCGCGGAAGAACTGTTCGCACTCAAATTCCTCAGGACTTTGAGCGGGCGGCGCGGTTACCTCTTCAAGTTCCCAAAAACGCTTGAAGAGAGTATCCATTGGTTCGTGGACAACGGAACAACATACTGTTGATAAACTATTGTGAACGATCTGCGACGTAGGCGCGGAGCCCATAATCACAAAACCTAACACAGTCTGAATCGCGGGCGGTACATTACTATAACTGCTATTCACAACTCCGGGTAGCAACAGATGCGAGAAAGTCGATGCTCCAACCAAGCAGTCGACTGGTCCAGGAGTCGCGAAATCCTTGTGGGCGAGCGGGAGTGATTCAAGATGTGTAAACGCAGCCTTATCGACTGCCACCGACGGCAGATTGTCGCTTATGCGGTCAATAACGAGCGAGTCAAGATCAAAATTAATGTTCGAATTAAATCGCGAGTTTATTTTAAAGTTAACCAAACCTTTAACTTGCTTTTCTGAACCCCCGATCCCCCTAACAACCGTATGTGAAGGCATCATACGATTTAATAATCCAAGGCGTTCACAACATTCATAAGTTATGAAATTACTTTGAGATGCACTATCAAGTAAACAACGAATAACTTGCGGTCTATTTCTAGCATCGAATACAATCGCTTGAGCGGTGGCTAGCAGTACGGTTGCACTGGACCCTACGCGTTGCCGCTTATCAGCCGATGACTCAGTGCGCGCGGGCAGCGAGGCGGCAATGGATGTCGTGCATAGCGATAGATCGCTGCGTTGTACCGAGTGACGTGGCTCGCTATCCATCGTAGTAGGGACGGGCGCCCGTGGCGTAGTGGTTGTATGGGCGGTTGCCGAGGTCGGCATCGCAGGTTCCGAACGCGGTTTGTTATTATTAAAATGTAACATAGAATGATGTCACTGAGAACACACACGACATTTCAATTTAGATGAACAAATAACGGTTTTATGTGTGCGACTGGTACAGTTTACACACGCGTTGTTATTTTTAATAAACTTAAACCGTTCAGTAGGTGAAAGCTTTTCGAACGCGGTACATTTAAAGTAGTGATCATGAGATGCGTAATTACACAGTGAACATTTATCAGAAGCCGAACATGTGACGTATGACTGTGGATTTGGCGGGCGATTAGTCCTAGCAGGAGGTTTATTAGCACTAGACCTTGTGCTATTATTAGCTGCGGCGGGTTGCGTGCTCTCAAAAATACGACACTGTTTTTTAATGAATTCGACAAACTCATTGAGGGTAGGCAATTTGTTATGACGAGAATGCATTTCAAACGCACGTATAGTTTCTGCATCAAATTTCTGCGTAGCTATGTGTAGCAGAACAAAATCCAACAGATCGTCAATTTTTAACGCTTTGAGTGAGCTGATAGCGACGACAAACTTATCGATAAACATCTGGAAGTTAGATGTAGACGGAGAACCATTTAATTTAAGACTAAGTGCTTCATTTAAATAGTTAAAACCTAATAGCCGTACATCTTGATATTTATCGAGAAGAGATTGATAAATCGCTTCATAATTTTCGGCACTCGGAATTATACCAGCAAATGAAGACTGGGCGGTTGGTGACAATTTACCTATTAAATAGTATAGTTTGTCTGCGTTTGTTAACGATGAGTTTTCGTGCACTGTGGCATGAAAACTAGCGTAAAACAATGGCCAGTTTTTTATATCACCGTCAAAAAACACCAGTTCAATATTTGGAAGTCTAGGCTTAGCTTTGGCGGGCAAAGTGGAATGCTCTGACGCGGACGCGGTGAACTTCGACATGATCTGCTTGACATAACAATATAGATCTTCGAAGGAGGAGTAACCTTGATAATCAGGAGTAGCTTCGGGGTTGAGCTCGAGAAGTGTCTCATTGTAACTATCGAGTACCTTGTGAAAACTCGTGCGTATATTATCAATCGTTACGCAAGAAACCAGAAACAACTCTCGAGTTTCTTCCGAAATATGAGCATTTTTAGCTTGGTTATAAACAATGTTAATTCGTTCAAAAAGAGCATTCCGCTTGGCTTCTAGGATAGTCAAACGCGGACTACACGAAGAAGCTACCTTCACTTCGCGAGTCATTATCGATATTATTTAAACGTATAAATTATGAATGATATTGTGCAATAGCTCTGGTAACTATTACAGTTATCGAAAAACTATATGTTATGCGGGACAAATAATAATAGTCGCGTATAGGTAAATATGTAAGTATATAAGTAAGTACTTACATGAGTATTTTATGGATGCGGTATAGTAGTTATGTTATAATATGTTATTTAATAAATTAGTACGTGTATTGTGTATTGTATACGTATATAATATATAACACCTTATAAATGTATGTGCCTCAAGGGCGGAAATATAATAATACAATCTCTAAAGGCAAACACTTATAAGAGCGAAGCGGTTTTAGTAAATAATTAATTATAGTCGAGTATGAACACTTTTATGCAAGTGAAATGAGGGTAGACTTCGCAACAAGTTGCGAGGCGGAATGTATATAGATAGTAAGGAATGTTCTCGAATTGAGTCGAGAAATGATACAACTACAATGAAATTAAGATGTAATCCGGTTCGTATGGACCAAAAAATGAAGCAGCCAAAAATTTATATTCAACCGCTTTTTGGCGGGAGGCGTTATGTACCCGAAGGTCTTATAGCGTCATTAATTTAAGTGGACTGTATTTTTCTTTTATTCGCTAGGATCACCGATTACAAATCTAAATAATCATTACATGATATATCAGGACAACTAGAGCGATTTAGGTAAGGAAAATGGAATATCCACGCACCTTCTAACTTTCCGGGAGCTCCTTCTCGTCCTGGATTGGCTGCGCAGCACAAAATCCTCACAAATGTCCTCATCCACATTAGCATTAAAGGGGTCCAAACTTTGTATAAAAACACTGTTATCACGTACGAGGTAATGCAATAAAATAGATCACACCGAAGTGCGTTCTGCGGCGGTTTGTCCTTGAGACTGGTTTCTTGAAGGACGTCGTTGCTTCCAATACGTGCGGTGCGACGTGGATGGACATGGATATATGGCGGGGGTAAATGAGATAGGAAATAGCTCAATTAGCCTGTATTACCATGTGAAAGAAAGTGACGGCTAAAAAACGATGAAATGCATTAATATTATGAAATACTAATTCTAGCGGTAACAGACGCTAATCGGCTAAAGTAACAGTTTAAGAGAAATAAAAGTAATGATAATGTGTATTACGAATAAATCATAAGTCAGGGAAAGTAACTGCGTTATAAAAATTACCTAACAAAAGTCGTGTTCAAACAGGCGGGGTTAAAAGTCGTGTCCAGCGCGTCATTAGTTGGACATTTGTTTTGTTTGACTCAACTGTCATAACAAACATTGCAGCACATGCGCGAACCAATCCCTGCTTTCGCTCCGAATTTAAATCAATCTCCAAGCCAATCATTTGCAACTTCGAAAGTGATTCTTATTTTGAATTGTCGTCATTTTGGTTTGAAGAAGGGCCACTTTTTGTGTGCAATTTGTTCTGAATAAGAGTTCCTGATTTATGATTTATTCATCCACAGATGGCTATTTGTATTTGCGTATTTGCTATGTGTGACAGAAAATTACATGTGTGGAGGGTATATTTGCGAAATTGTTCGCCTATTTGCGTATTCGGCATATATAGCAAAAAACGAACATGCATTACCGCACGTCTGTTGGTTATGGCATATAAGAGAAGACAAACAATATTTAGAAATATTGTCAATAAGCAATCACGAATAGTAAATAGCAATGTATGGAGGCGCAATGACCCTTATTAATTTGCGGTTTACCGCATCGACGGGATAAACAATTGAACATCAAATCATTGGCAGTTTTGAAACCAGGAACATTTTGGCAAAATATTTTTCTAACATATTTTTTTAAGTCAATTATACATTTTTATATATACTCATACTTGTTATCCTATTCTTGACAAAGACAATTCCTAAAATACAAATATTATAAAAATTGGTCCAGCCTTTGGAGTTATAAGTGAAGTAACTAACATGACTTTCTTTTATATATATAGATCATGAAGGCAAAGGGAATTGACAACACTGAATCGGGGAATCGAGAAAATTTTATTGGCAGCACTGACAATCTGTGACTCATATACAGGGGTGCCAGATTAGGCGAATTATCGCCATTTAGGCTACCTTGAGGGGTCAAATGGCGACCAAAAAATCCAATTGGCTACCAGTAGTCATTTAGGCTACCTAGAAAAATAAGAACGGGCGATTTAGGCTACTTCAGGATTACCCCAAAAGTAATATATTATTTCTTGATAGTTGTATTAAAAATATGCAAAAATATGAAATCTATGAACGGTAATATTTTTGATCACGTTTACATACAAATTTATTTTTTTCCCTGTATTTAAACTTGATATCTCTACGCGTTCCTGAGAAAAAGGGACTTGACAAACGGACGGATCGACAGGCGGACAGGCAGACCGACGGACAGCAAAGTGATTCCTATACGGGTTTTTCGTTTGAGGTACGGAATCTTAAAAAACATCTTTTTCTTGTTTTACGTGTTCTTTTCTGACGTGTCTTCTTAATTTAAGATAAATAAAGGCTACTTAGATCAAAATGTTAGGCGAATTAGGCCATTTTTCCAAAAAATAATATTAGGCGATTTAGGTACTCGGTAGGCAAAATTAGGCGAATTGATTTAGCTGATATCTGGCAATCCTGCATATATATATATATAGTAATTTGTTATGCAAATATGGCGTAGTGGTGACTGGCTGAGTCCGATTGATTTATTTTTACATTTTTTAGATGTAAATTGTTTTACTTTGACGCTAATCATTCGCGATTTAAGCTTTATGATTTGAATTTAGGTTTGATTATTCATTTGGTGCATATGACGCCCAGTGTGATTCCTACAACCACTGTTAGCCTAGTTTTCTTTGTTATTTTGTTCCAACATATGTTGGACTACTTTTGTTTTTTACAAAATAGCATATAACGATCGGCATAATGAGTTTGTCGGGAAATGTTGAAGATTTCAGTGTAAGTCTCGGTAGGGGAACTAGAAGTCATTCAGCTCAAGGTCTGGCAACGACTATATCCAGTCCTGCAATGAAAATACCACTTCCTCCTAGGATGTGGATTACTGGTAAATATTAACACTTCATTATCATATCTCAGTTGTAATAATGAATGTCTTATACGTTATCACGTGTGACCTGGAAATCTATATACACAGTAGGTAATAACGATCACATGAACACTACTAGTTTGGCTATGTCAGCTGTGGCTAATATCAACGCTTTAAATTTTCAAGGATAAACCTATGTGATGACAAACTAGTCCTGGACACAAGTGTTTCACTAATTTATCACCTGTAGAAATTACCTAAATAAAATTGCAAGATTCTGTAATTATGATAAGCACTTAAATTTTTCACTTATGTTATCTTTGAGGTTAAATCAATATTATAAATGTGAAATCTGTTATTTTATGCTTTAGGACTTCTTCATGTTCAAACAGTTTGACTGATTTGGCTAAAATTCTGCACAGGGATAGCCAGTATTTTTTATTATAAAAGGTAACAGGATAAGCACAATGCTTGCCTGATGGTAAATAATGATGTCTAATTATTACAGATACAGCGGCATGCAACATTCTGGATGTCCAAAATTTTGCATTTTACTGCACTGAGCCTGTACCCTCCAGACAAAAGTCTCGCATTCAATCCAAAAAACATTTCTATTTCACAGCAGAATTAGCAAAGTGGTGGTACCACCCTAGGTGGACTAGCAGAAGTCCTACCACTACAATAAGCAAGTACCCATAGTGGATTATTTTTAATGCAGGCAAAGCCATGGTATAGTAGATTTTAATAGTTAGTAATTTAGAAAAAACATTCTATTTCACAATATATGTATAGACATAGAAGACGAGTCATCTGATGAAGCCCTTGCCAGCGGGAAGGACGAAGGAGTATTAATGGAGCGACAGAGAGTGAGGTCAAGATTCCGACATCACAAGTCTCGCTCGTCCAGTGTGCCAATTGGCATATTCTGGGATATAGAGAACTGTCAGGTAATATATTTACATTCACCAAAAATATCATGTAACATTGATGAATGATAATGTCATAGCCTATACAATAAAAAAATTAAATGGGTCACAATAATTTATTAAAATAAAATAAAACAAAACATCACAATAATTAAATAAACATTGCTAATCACGAAAAAATATATATGTAAATATATAGAAACTGTAAAACTAATATGTATGTATAATATGTCATAGTCAATAGTTTTTGTTCCAAAGAAATTGGTCAACAAATACTGTTGACAAAAATTAAAAACTTAAATGTAAAGCGAAATTGTTTAAGTAGTATATTTGTTTGTTTGCCTAAATATTGCAAAATGTTATACTAACAAGAAACAAAATAGTAAATGACGGTATTAATTCTGCACACAGATTCATTATGAACGATTCCCATACTTCACAATAAAAACATTTTGTGATATAATCGATGTTATTATTTTGTCCTTGTCACAGGTGCCTCGAGGTTGCTCAGCGATTGACGTAGTAGCTGCCATCCGTGCCAAATTCTTACCCAGCAGGCGGGAGGCTGATTTTGTTGTAGTTTGTGATGTTAGGAAGGAGGCTGCTAACAGACTTCAAGAATTGAATGATGCACAAGTAAGTATAGTTTAAGTAAGATAATGTTCTGACTATCTATAATATATATGTGGATTTTGTATCGAGAAATGGATCAGATCACAATAATAATGATGTTGATGATATATCTCAGAGTAACATTCTGAGTCAAATAGGCCCCTTATTTTTCTACTTTCTGAAATATTAACCATTAACACGAATGTTTCTGCAGGTGAGCCTTATACATGTTTGCGGAACACAGAAGAATGCAGCCGATGAAAAGCTCAGACAATGCATGAGGAGGTTTGGAGAATTGCATTCAGCCCCAGCAGCTTTACTGTTAATTTCTGGGGATATCAATTTTGCAGCTGATCTCAGTGATTTTAGACATAGGTATGATTTCTCTTGCAATCATAAGCACTTCATAGCAAAAATTTTTGCACACTGTGATAGAGGCAGTTCTCAAGTTGCATATCTTTTTTATGTTTATACTACCTCAGAACTTCGTCATTTATTAACCAATTAAAATTGTTTTTGTTTGAGTGACTATGCTTCCCGTTTAATCTCATTGTAATTTTATCGAGATCTTATGAGTATCTCCAGTGATATGAGATAAACACCTTAAACTTAGTTCTGAAAACGACTAGCGCAGCATTTGATATCCGTTTTTTTCCTTTTATAAACAATATTATATTATATTATTGTGTCGAAATATTCCACTTAAAAATAGCACTTTTCTCATTTTTAATGCATATTAACATCATACAGTTGTGATACATTTCGAAATAGAATAGCATTGTATTCTTCCTTCATAAACAGGAACTAAGCCTGAGCTAATGTTATACTTTGGAAATGAACAAACAAATGTATGTATTTTTTTTTAATCAAAAATTTGTTTTATTTAATAGGAAAAATATGGAAGTGATATTGGTGCATAAACAGAACACATCATCTGCCTTAATAGCGTGTGCATCGACACATTATTGCTACAACCAACTGACCGCAACTCTGCCCCGGAATCCTAAGGTATATTCTACAATATATCCAGCTCATTAGAATTGCTTCTTTAATAAAATGAGCCATTTTCATTGAGAAAAAAAATAATGCTACTACACATATTTGGTGGCCGAATATACTGAGATGGTACTGTCACAAGCATCAAAGCGTAAAAAAAATTTGTTTACAATTTAGGTATTATCATTGTTAGAGGGCGAGGGGGACACACAATTTACCATTTTAAAAGTGTCTATCTTTCAAACGATTGACTTTAAGAAAAAATTGTTTTTAGGAACCTCTAGTCATTTTTAACCGACTTCAAAAAAAGGAGGAGGTTTCTCAATTCGACCGTATATATATATATATATTTTTTTTTAATGTTTCTTCGCCGATAACTTCGTCGTTTATGAACCGATTTTGATTATTCTTTTTTTTGTTCGATAGGAGATATCCCAAGTGTGGTACCATGGTAATTTCATCGAGGTATGATAAGTATCTCCAGAGATATTGAGATAAACATCTCAAAATTGGTACTGAAATTGAATAGCGCGGCATTGAAGTCGGTTCTTTTTTAGTTTTTAAACGATATTATTAAAGACTTATATACTTATATATAAACAGACATAGTTTTAATGAAATTATTTTTGTTCAGTATCAGTTCCATGTATAGGGAGCCCCTTAGTATTTTTATATACTGTGTAGTCTTAATAGTTTTGGAAGAAAGTGGCTGTGACATACAGACAGACAGACAGACATGACGAATCTATAAGGGTTCCGTTTTTTTATTAACTAAAATTATATTAACACTGTAAAGCTCTGGTAATCAACATTTGTGTGATCTGAGTTATTTAAGTTATGCGTAAAAATTATGAATTTATTTTCACAAAAAGTAGTCTAATGTTTATCCTCATGCTATAAAGCAGTGTTTTTCAACCTTTGTCATGACTCGACCCCCTTAGTATGAAAAAAACTTCCGCGACCCCCTACTTGCGCGGCTTATAATCTGTGTTTTATTATATTACTAGTTTCTAACAGCGGCTTCGCTCGCGTGGCCTACAGGAAGCAAATTACATATTTATCCTCAGAAACAAATATTATATGCACTCTCACTGCCTCTCACAACACCTACAAATTCTTTTTCATTAATGTTTTCCTAATAAAACTATATTTTCAAACTTTTTTTCTGTTACTGAGGCTTCGCTACCCATACTTATTTATATACATAGTACATACTTTATATCTGCATTACCACGCGGACGAAGTCGCGGGCAACAGCTAGTCTATATATATATATATATATATGTGTATCACCCGCGACTTCTTTCACATACACCAAGAATTTAGTAGTCTATGTTTAAACAATAAATTTAATAATACCATGTCCATAGTATTCTGTTATTGAGGAACATGTAAACATTATTTAGCAGATGTTTTATATGATGACATAAAATGTATATAATTGTAATGTAACAAATAAAAGCTAGTCACAAAACTTCTTAAACCTAAACTTAAATGGAGCTGATAATTTAATGTAAAATTTTAGTTTTTAATTATAATACATTCATACTTCTAATGTCTTTATTTTTCCATACAGTCGTTAAGTCAATCTCATGACGAGGAGGAAGAGCGAACATGTGAAATGGAGGTATACAACTTGCCCCTTGACCAACCTCCTGAACGGATCTCGAAAAGGCTGCGTCGTCTCGCAGATAACTGTGGTGGAAAGGTGCTAAGAGTCAACTTAACAACAGCTACTCTTCGGTTCCCTACTCCAGACCATGCCTCTAGGTAAGAATCATATATACATGGTAAATTGTTCTAGTGGGCCTGGAAGCCTGGATGGCCAAATCAAAAACTTTGAGTTATAGCGAAAAATGCTCAAAGAAGTCTCAGGCCTGATTTTGATGAAAACTAAAACTGCATCACTGGATTTTTGAAAAATCAATATACCTAGCCAGGAATCAGACGCATTGATTTTGAAAAAAAACATACTGTATTATTACTCCATTTGATAGTGTTGCTAATAAGGAAATATTGAGCATCATTTTGCACAAGGTACAGGTAATGTACATATGATTAGTAAAAAAGGAACCGACTTCAATGCCGCGCTATTAATTTTCAGTACCAATTTTGAGGTATTTATCTCCATATCTCTGAAGATATATATGTATATATCAGACCTCGATAAAATTACCATGGTACCACACTTAGGATATCTCCTTTGCAACAAAAAAATTATAATCAAAATCGATTTATAAACGAAAGTTATCCACGAACAAACATCTATCTAATACTATAAGAATCTTTGTCCTGACATACTGACTGACTCACTGACTCACTGACTCACTGACAGACAACGCACAGCCTAAACCGCTGGTCGTAGAGACTTGAAATTTAGAGGGTATATTTGTCTTAGTACGTAAGGGTGTACTAAGAAAGGATTTTCCAAAATTCACCCCTTAAGGGGATGAAATGGGGGTTCAAAGTTTGTATGGAGAAACAAGATTAGATAGTCTTTTCTATCCGAAACTCCACACAAGTGCTTCAGTAAAAAAATAAGTAAACACGTGTTTCAGGTTTTTTTTAATTCCACCCCTAAGAGGGTGAAATTGGGTAATAAAGTGTGAAAATCAATATTGTTTCGGATTGCGCTGAAATTTGGCATGCAAATAGTTATTACGACGTTAGTTCCCACTGAGAAAGGATTTTCCAAAATTAACCCTCGAAGGGGATGAAACGGGGGTTCAAAGTTTGTATGGAGAAACAAGATTAGATAGTCTTTTCTATCCGAAACTCCACACAAGTGCTTCAGTAAAAAAATAAGTAAACACGTGTTTCAGGTTTTTTTTAATTCCACCCCTAAGAGGGTGAAATTGGGTAATAAAGTGTGAAAATCAATATGGTTTCGGATTGCGCTGAAATTTGGCATGCAGATAGTTATTACGACGTTAGTTCCCTCTGAGAAAGGATTTTCGAAAATTGACCCTCGAAGAGGATGAAACGGGGGTTCAAAGTTTGTATGGAGAAACAAGATTAGATAGTCTTTTCTATCCGAAACTTCACACAAGTGCTTCAGTAAAAAAATAAGTAAACACGTGTATCAGGTTTTTTTGAAATTCCACCCTTAAGAGGGTGAAATGGGGTAATAAAGTGTAAAATCAATATTGTTTCGGATTACGCTGAAATTTGGCATGCAGATAGTTATTACGACGTTAATTCCCTCTGAGAAAGGATTTTCCAAAATTAACCCTCGAAGGGGATGAAACGGGGGTTCAAAGTTTGTATGGAGAAACAAGATTAGATAGTCTTTTCTATCCGAAACTCCACACAAGTGCTTCAGTAAAAAAATAAGTAAACACGTGTATCAGGTTTTTTTGAAATTCCACCCTTAAGAGGGTGAAATTGGGTAATAAAGTGTGAAAATCAATATTGTTTCGGATTGCGCTGAAATTTGGCATGCAGATAGTTATTACGACGTTAATTCCCTCTGAGAAAGGATTTTCCAAAATTAACCCTCGAAGGGGATGAAACGGGGGTTCAAAGTTTGTATGGAGAAACAAGATTAGATAGTCTTTTCTATCTGAAACTCCACACAAGTGCTTCAGTAAAAAAATAAGTAATAATATAACACGTGTTTCAGGTTTTTTTAAATTCCACCCCTAAGAGGGTGAAATTGGGTAATAAAGTGTGAAAATCAATATTGTTTCGGATTGCGCTGAAATTTGGCATGCAGATAGTTATTACGACGTTAGTTCCCTCTGAGAAAGGATTTTCCAAAATTAACCCTCTAAGGGGATGAAACGGGGGTTCAAAGTTTATATGGAGAAACAAGATTAGATAGTCTTTTCTATCCGAAACTTCACACAAGTGCTTCAGTAAAAAAATAAGTAAAGACGTGTTTCAGGTTTTTTTGGAATTCCACCCCTAAGAGGGTGAAATGGGGTAATAAAGTGTAAAATCAATATTGTTTCGGATTGCGCTGAAATTTGGCATGCAAATAGTTATTACGACGTTAGTTCCCACTGAGAAAGGATTTTCCAAAATTAACCCTCGAAGGGGATGAAACGGGGGTTCAAAGTTTGTATGGAGAAACAAGATTAGATAGTCTTTTCTATCCGAAACTCCACACAAGTGCTTCAGTAAAAAAATAAGTAAACACGTGTTTCAGGTTTTTTTTAATTCCACCCCTAAGAGGGTGAAATTGGGTAATAAAGTGTGAAAATCAATATTGTTTCGGATTGCGCTGAAATTTGGCATGCAAATAGTTATTACGACGTTAGTTCCCACTGAGAAAGGATTTTCCAAAATTAACCCTCGAAGGGGATGAAACGGGGGTTCAAAGTTTGTATGGAGAAACAAGATTAGATAGTCTTTTCTATCCGAAACTCCACACAAGTGCTTCAGTAAAAAAATAAGTAAACACGTGTTTCAGGTTTTTTTTAATTCCACCCCTAAGAGGGTGAAATTGGGTAATAAAGTGTGAAAATCAATATTGTTTCGGATTGCGCTGAAATTTGGCATGCAGATAGTTATTACGACGTTAGTTCCCTCTGAGAAAGGATTTTCCAAAATTGACCCTCGAAGAGGATGAAACGGGGGTTCAAAGTTTGTATGGAGAAACAAGATTAGATAGTCTTTTCTATCCGAAACTTCACACAAGTGCTTCAGTAAAAAAATAAGTAAACACGTGTATCAGGTTTTTTTGAAATTCCACCCTTAAAAGGGTGAAATGGGGTAATAAAGTGTAAAATCAATATTGTTTCGGATTACGCTGAAATTTGGCATGCAGATAGTTATTACGACGTTAATTCCCTCTGAGAAAGGATTTTCCAAAATTAACCCTCGAAGGGGATGAAACGGGGGTTCAAAGTTTGTATGGAGAAACAAGATTAGATAGTCTTTTCTATCTGAAACTCCACACAAGTGCTTCAGTAAAAAAATAAGTAAACACGTGTTTCAGGTTTTTTTAAATTCCACCCCTAAGAGGGTGAAATTGGGTAATAAAGTGTGAAAATCAATAGTGTTTCGGATTGCGCTGAAATTTGGCATGCAGATAGTTATTACGACATTAGTTCCCTCTGAGAAAGGATTTTCCAAAATTAACCCTCTAAGGGGATGAAACGGGGGTTCAAAGTTTATATGGAGAAACAAGATTAGATAGTCTTTTCTATCCGAAACTTCACACAAGTGCTTCAGTAAAAAAATAAGTAAACACGTGTTTCAGGTTTTTTTGTAATTCCACCCCTAAGAGGGTGAAATGGGGTAATAAAGTGTAAAATCAATATTGTTTCAGATTGCGCTGAAATTTGGCATGCAGATAGTTATTACGACGTTAGATCCCTCTTTGAAAGGATTTCCCAAAATTAACCCTCAAAGGGGATGAAACGGGGGTTGAAAGTTTGTATGGAGAAACAAGATTAGATAGTATTTTCTATCCGAAACTTCACACAAGTGCTTCAGTAAAAAAATAAGTAAACACGTGTTTCAGGTTTTTTTGTAATTCCACCCCTAAGAGGGTGAAATGGGGTAATAAAGTGTAAAAATCAATATTGTTTCGGATTGCGCTGAAATTTGGCATGCAGATAGTTATTAATTACGACGTTAGTTCCCTCTGAGAAAGGTTTTCCAAAATTCATCCCTGAAGAGGATGAAACGAGGGTTCAAAGTTTGTATGGAGAAACAAGAATTGATTGTCTCTTATATTCGAAACTTCACACAAGTAGTTTAGTAAATAAATGAGTAAATACGTGTTTCAGGCTTTTTGAAATTCTATTCCTAAAAGGGTGAAGTGGAGTAAAAATGTCTGAAATCAATATTGTTTCGGATTGCGCTGATATTTTGCATCCAGATAGAAATTTTGACGTAGGTATCCGCTGAGAAAGGATTTTTCAAAATTCACTCTTCAAGGGATGAAGCGTAGGCTCAAATTTTGGATAGTCATTTTATTCGACATTTCACACAAGTACTTCTGTAAATAAATAAGTAAATACGAGTTTCAGACTTTTTCAAAATGCCACCCTAAAAGAGTGAACTGGGGTAAAAAAATCTGAAAATCAATATAGTTTCGTATTGCGCTTTATTGGGTTTTTCGGGTTTTAAAAATATGAATCCTGATTTGTCTTAGTCACGCGATAACATGAAAACAGGTGAACCAATTTGGCTAATTTTTATTTGATGTCTTTAATGATAGAATCGTTTTTACAAAAGAAAAGTTTTAAGTAAATAAAAGGAGTTTTTAACGCGGGCGTAGCCGCGGGGGACTTCTAGTTAATGTATATATGGTCGAATTGAGAAACCTCCTCCTTTTATTTAAGTAGATTAAAAATATGAAGTTTATTATAATCTAACGTTTTCCTTAAGTTTGCTGTATGTCATTACTTTGCATAATTCGTTCCTTTTAGCGACACTATTGAATGGTGTAATCTTCTAATACTATAAGAATCTTTGTCCTGACATATTGACTGACTGACTCACTGACAGACAACGCACAGCCTAAACCGCTGGTCGTAGAGACTTGAAATTTGGAGGGTATATTTGTCTTAGTACGTAGGGGTGTACTAAGAAAGGATTTTCCAAAATTCACCCCTTAAGGGGATGAAATGGGGGTTCAAAGTTTGTATCGAGAAACAAGATTAGATAGTCTTTTCTATCCAAAACTTCACACAAGTGCTTCAGTAACAAAATAAGTAAATACGTGTTTCTGTTTTTTTTTTAAATTCACCCCTAAGAGGGTAAAATGGGGTAACAAAGTGTGCAAATCAATATTGTTTCGGATTGCGCTGAAATTTGTCATGCAGATAGTTATTACGACGTTAGTTCCCTCTGAGAAAGGATTTTTCAAAATTATCCCCTGAAGGGGATGAAACGGGGGTTCAAAGTTTGTATGGAAAAACAACATTAGATAGTCTTTTCTATCCGAAACTTCACATAAGTGCTTCAGTAAAAAATAAGTAAATACGTGTTTCAGGTTTTTTTTTTAAATTCCCCCCCTAAGAGGGTGCAATGGGGTAACAAAGTGTGAAAATCAATATTGTTTCGGATTGCGCTGAAATTTGGCATGGAGATAGTTATTACGACGTTATTACCTCTGAGACAGGATTTTCCAAAATTTCAAAGTTTGTATGGAAAAACAATATTAGATAGTCTTTTATATTCGAAATTTAACACAAGTACATAAGTAAGTAAATACGTGTTTCAGGCTTTAACTATGTCGAAATTCCACCCCTAAAAGGGTGAAGTGGGGTAACAAAGTCTGAAATCAATATTGTTTCGGATTGCGCTGAAATTTGGCATGCAGATAGTTATTTTGACTTAGGTATCCGCGAAGAAAGAATTTTTCAAAATACACTCTTTAAGGGGATGAAGCGGGGGTTCAAAGTTTGGATAGTCGTTCTATTCGACATTTCACACAAGTACTTCTGTAAATAAATAAGTAAATACGAGTTTCAAACTTTTTCAAAATGCCACCCTAAGAGGATAAACTGGGGTAACAAAGTCAAAAAATCAATATTGTTTCGGATTGCGCTGAAATTCAGAATGCAGATAGTTATTATGACGTAGGTATAGGTATCCGCTCAGAAATGATTTTCTGAAAATTCCTCCCGGATACGGAACGGGGATTCACAGTTTGTATGGCGAAACAAGATGGGATAACGTACGTGTTGTAGGATTTTTCGAAATGGGGTAGGTAGCAAAGTCTGTAAATTTAGGTTTTTAGGGTTTTATAAATTGTTGATGTGTTTAATGATAGCATCGTTTTTACAAAAGAAAAGTTTTAAGTAAATAAAAGAAGGTTTTAACGCGGGCGAAGCCGCGGGACACTTCTAGTCTAATACTATAAGAATCTTTGTCCTGACATACTGACTGACTGACAGACAACGCACAGCCTAAACTGCTGGTCGTAGAGACTTGAAATTTGGAGGGTATATTTGTCTTAGTACGTAAAGGTGTACTAAGAAAGGATTTTCCATAATTCACCCCTTAAGGGGATGAAATGAGGGTTCAAAGTTTGTATGGAGAAACAAGATTAGATAGTCTTTTCTATTCGAAACCTCACACAAGTGCTTCAGTAAAAAAATAAGTAAATACGTGTTTTAGGCTTTTTCAAAATGCCACCCCCAAAAGGGTAAAACGGGGTAACAAAGTTTGAAAATCAATATTGTGTCGGATTGCGCTGAAATTTGGCATGCAAATAGTTATAACGACGTTAGTTCCCTCTGATAAAGGATTTACCAAAATTCACCCATTAAGGGGATGAAACGGGGGTTCGAAGTTTGTATGGAGAAACAAGATTAGATAGTCTTTTCTATTCGAAACCTCACACAAGTGCTTCAGTAAAAAAATAAGTAAATACGTGTTTTAGGCTTTTTCAAAATGCCACCCCCAAAAGGGTAAAACTGGGTAACAAAGTTTGAAAATCAATATTTTGTCGGATTGCGCTGAAATTTGGCATGCAAATAGATATAACGACGTTAGTTCCCTCTGATAAAGGATTTACCAAAATTCACCCATTAATGAATGAAACGGGGGTTCAAAGTTTGTATGGAGAAACAAGATTAGATAGTCTTTTCTATTCGAAACTTCACACAAGTACTTCAGTAAATAAATAATATAATATGTCCGGATGAGGATCCGGATGAGGCCGAAACATATGTCGATCGCTATATCGACATCGCGTAAGTCACGTTAAATTCCCGTCTTAAATCTATAAATATAATATGTGTTTCAGGCTTTTTCGAAATTCCACCCCAAAGCGGGTAAAGTGGGGTAACAAAGACTAAAATCAATATTGTTTCGGATTGCGCTGAAATTTGGTATGCAGATAGTTAGTTATTTTGACGTAGGTATCCGCTAAGAAAAGATTTTTCAAAAAATTCCTCCCGGATACGGAACGGGGATTCAATGTTTGTATGGCGAAACAGGATGTGATAGTCTGTTTTATTCGAAACTTTACACATACCAGGTTGTCCCAAAAGTACCCGGCCTGGCGTATAGATGGCGTTGATACCTGAAAATATTGTCTGTGGTAGAAAGTATCAACCATAATCACATCCATAATACAGCTTTATTTTGAAATTCGATGGTTATTACTATTGCAGCGTTTAAGTGATGAAATCAAGACAAAACGCCCGCATTTAGCGAAAAAAAAGTTTTGTTACATCAAGACACCACGCCAGTTCACAAATCTGTAATTGCGATGGCCAAAATAAATGAGTTACATTTTGAAATACTTCCCCATGCTCCATATTCGCCAGATCTAGCTCCTTCAGACTATTTTCTTTTCCCAAACTTGAAAAAATGGCTTGGGGGTAAAAGATTTGCCAACAATGAAGAATTGGAGTGTGCGGTCGATGGCTACTTCGAGGAGCTTGACATTTCTTACTATAAAAATGGTATTGAATCAATTGAACATCGCTGGAAAAAATGTATCGAGCTAGAGGGAGACTACGTAGAGAAATAAATATATTTTTATCCAAAAATTTTGTGCTTTCTTAGTTAGGTCGGGTACTTTTGGGACTATCGGTAAGTACTTCTGTAAATAAATAAGTAAGTACGTGTTGTAGGATTTTTCGAAATGAGGTAGGTAACAAAGTATAAAAATTTGGGTTTTTCGGGTTTTATAAATATGAATCCCGATTTGCCTTAGTCACGCGATAACATGAAAACGGGTGAACTGATTTGGCCAATTCATAGTTGATGTCTTGAATGATAGAATCGTTTTAAAAAAGAAAAATTTTAAGTAAATAAAAGGAGTTTTTAACGCGGGCGAAGCCGCGGGGCACTTCTAGTTATGTATAATTACACCATTTAATAGTGTCGCTAATAAGGAAACCCTGAAAAAAAACAAACCTTGTAGGGTTTGGGAAAAGTCAAACCCTGCAGGGTTTGTTTTTCTTTTAAATCAACGGGTTCGATTTTTGGCTAGGAATATTGATTTTTCAAAAATCCAATGATGCAGTTTTAGTTTTCATTAAAATCGGGCTTGAGACTCCTTTCAGCATTTTTCGCTATACCTCAGTTCCTGATTTGGCCATCCAGGCCCACTTGAAAAATTCCCCTGTGTATATTATCACTTTCCCCCACAGATTATTTACAACCAACAACACACTACAGCTTAAATTAAATATCAAATTTACTAGCGTAACAGGTCAATAAGACGCAAGACTCTGGGCATGCTTAGAGTTAAGATCGTCGCCCACTTACACGACCCTGCTCCAACACCGCTCCCGCACAACACCGCCTTAAACGGAGGTGACTACTCGATGTTCACGAGCTTACAGCTGTCAGTCTACAAAAAGTATGTATACATATATATACATATATATATATATATATATTTATGTTTATATATATATATATTTATATATATATGTATATGTATAAATATATATACTATAAAAGGGTAAAACAGGGTAAAAAAGTCTGAAAATCAATATTGTTTCGGATTGCGCTGAAATTTGGCATGCAAATAGTTATAACGAAGTTAGTTCCCTCTGAGAAAGTATTTTTAAAAATTCACCCCCTAAGGGGATGAAACGGAGGTTCAAAATGTGTATGGAGAAACAAGATTAGATAGTATTTTCTATTCGAAACTTCATACAAGTGCTCCAGTAAAAAATAAGTAAATACGTGTTTGTTATAACTCACTAGCTGCGCCCCGCGGCTTTGCCCGCGTTGAGTCCTCGTGAAATGTGATAAATGAAGAACCGCTCGACCTATAAATATATATATATATATACTAGAAGTGGCCTGCGGTTTCGCCCGCGTTAAAAACTCCTTTTATTTACTTAAAACTTTTCTTTTGTAAAAACAATTCTATCATTAAAGACATCAAATATGAATTAGCCAAATCGGTTCACCCGTTTTCATGTTATCGCGTGACTAAGGCAAATCGGGATTCATATTTATAAAACCCGAAAAACCCAATGTTCATCTTTGTTACCTACCCCATTTCGAAAAATCCTACAGCACGTAGTTACTTATTTATTTACAGAAGTACTTATGTGTAAAGTTTCGAATAAAATCTCATCTTGTTTCGCCATGTACAAACTTTGAATCCCCGTTCCGTATCCGGGAGGAATTTTTTGAAAATTCTTTCTGAGCGGATACTTACGTCATAACACCTATCTGCATTCTAAATTTCAGCGCATCCCGAAACAATATTGATTTTAAAACATTGTTACCCCAGTTAACCCTTTCAAAATGCCACCCATTTTGAAAAAGTCTGCAACTCGTACTTACTTATTTATTTACAGAAGTACTTGTGTGAAATGTCGAATAAAATGACTATTCAAACTTTGAACCCACGCTTCATCCCTTTGAAAAGTGAATTTTGAAAAATCCTTTCTTAGCGGATACCTATGTCAAAATAACTATCTACATGCCAAATTTCAGCGCAATCCGAAACAAAATTGACTATAGACTTTGTTACCCCACTTCACGTGAACCCTCTTTGGGGTGGAATTTCGAAAAACCTGAAATATGTATTTTATTATTTATTTACTTAAGTACTTGTGTGAAGTTTCGAATAGAAAAACTATCTAATCTTGTTTCTCCATGCAAACTTTGAACCCCCGTTTCATCCCCTTCAGAGGTGAATTTTGGAAAATCCTTTCTCAGAGGAAACTAACGTCGTAATGACTATATGCATGCCAAATTTCAGCGCAATCCGAAACCATATTGATTTTCACACTTTGTTACCCCATGTCACCCTCTTATATGTGGAATTTAAAAAAAAACCTGAAACACGTATTTACTTATTTTTTACTGGAGCACTTGTATGAAGTCTCGAATAGAAAATACTATCTAATCTTGTTTCTCCATACAAACTTTGAACCTCCGTTTCATCCCCTTAAGGGGTGAATTATTAAAAATACTTTCTCAGAGGGAACTAACTTCGTTATAACTATTTGCATGCCAAATTTCAGCGCAATCCGAAACAATATTGATTTTCAGACTTTGTTATCCTGTTTTACCCTTTTATAGTATATATATTTATACATATACATTTATATATATATATATACATATATATATATATATATATATGTGTATATATATATACACATGTATATATATATATATATATATATATATATATACATTTATATCATCATCATCATCATCAGCCTGTATCAGTCCACTGCTGGACATAGGCCTCTCCCAAGATGCGCCACTGAGCCCGATCTTCGGCTCTTCTCTTCCAGTCACTGCCCACCGCTTTGCGTATGTCGTCGCTCCATCTGGTCACATGACGTCCTACGCTACGTTTGCCGATTCGCGGTCTCCACTCTAGGACAAGTCTGCCCCAACGATTATCAGTCCTGCGGCAGATATGACCAGCCCACTGCCACTTCAGCTTGCTAATCCGTTGAGCTATGTCGATAACTTTAGTTCTCTGGCGAATTACTTCGTTCCGGATTCGATCCCGCAGAGAAATACCGAGCATAGCTCTCTCAATAGCTCGCTGAGCGACTTTAAACTGATGGACCAGTCGGACTGTGAGTGTCCACGTCTCGGCTCCGTATGTCATCACAGGTAGGACGCACTGGTTAAAGACTTTTGTCTTTAGACACTGTGGTATAGGCGACGAGAAGACTCGATGGAGTTTTCCGAATGCTGCCCAGTCCAGCTGAATTCTTCTCTGGATTTCCTTCTCGAAGTTATGTTTGCCTAGTTGGAGCGTTTGCCCTAGGTAAACATTCTTAGTGACAACTTCGAGTGGGATTCCATCTACGGCAATCGGTTCCGGAACAACGTGCTCGTTGTACATGACTTTGGTTTTGTCCAAATTCATCCGGAGACCGATGCTACGAGAAGAATCAGCTAGGCCATTCAACATCCTTTGTAGGTCCTGCAGCGTCTCTGTCATAATGGCGATGTCATCTGCGAATCGTAAGTGAGAGATGTACCTGCCGTTGATGTTAATGCCACGATCTTTCCAGTCCAGCGTCTTAAACATATCCTCCAAGGCGTTAGTGAACAGTTTCGGGGATATGACGTCCCCCTGTCTCACTCCTCGACGCAGGTGGACATGTTTAGTTCGCTGGTTCTGTACTTGTACAGTCATCGTTGCGGCATTATATAGACATCTCATCACTTCGATATATCGCCAGTCGACTTGGCAACGCTGCAAGGACTCGAGAACAGACCAGGTTTCGATTGAGTCAAAGGCCTTCTCATAGTCCACAAATGCTAAGCACAGGGGCCGATTATACTCTTCGGTCTTCTGTACAATCTGCCGCACCGTGTGGATGTGGTCTATGGTGCCGTAACCGCTTCGAAACCCGGCCTGTTCCGGAGGTTGAAACTCGTCGAGTCTTCGCGCAAGACGGTTCGTGATGACCCTTGAAAACAGCTTGTAGACATGGCTCAGAAGCGAAATCGGGCGATAGTTTTTCAATAGGGTTTTGTCTCCTTTTTTGAAAAACAAAACCACCATGCTTCTGTTCCATGCCTGTGGAGTTCACCCAGTAAAAAGAACGGAATTAAATAGCTGCTGAAGCTGTTGAACTGCTGGAGCTCCTCCGGCTTTTAAAAGCTCCGTTGTGATTCCGTCTTCTCCTGGGGCTTTTCCATTTTTGAGTTGTTTAAGGGCCATCACGATTTCGTCTTGGCTAATTTCGGGCAGATCTTCTGTGAAGTGGCGGGTTAAGGTGGCTCTAGAATCCTCAGTATCGGGTTCGGGCCTTGAAGCATGCGATGCGTAGAGCTTGCCGTAGAAGTCTTCAACTTCCGACAGAATCTCCGGCTTGGATGCGACGACGTTCCCCGATGACGTTGTCAGCTTTGTGAGGTGGCTTCTACCCAGAGGCTGGACGAATACTTTCGACCCCCGATTCTGCTCAATTGATTCTTAAATCAAGAGCGTGTTAGAGGATCGGAGGTCGCGTCGTACCAGCTTCTTTATGGATTTGTTGCGCACCAAGATAGTTGACAAAGCTGACAAAGGGTCTGTTCGTCTCTCTTCCATTAGCCGAAGTGTTTCTGCCGAGAGTTTGGACTTTATGCCCGTACGCTTGCTCTCGCAAAACTTCGTCCCTTCATCCCTGAGGATTTCCACCACTTCTTCGAGTTTCTGGTCTACGTCATCTGTGGTTTCCAAGGCAGCAAATCGATTTTCCAATTTTAATTGGAATGTTTCGGACCCAACAACGGTTTGGAGTAGGTTCGGACGGAGCGTAGACTTCATCAATCGGAATCTCTCGGCTTTAAAGTCGATATCCAGAGTGCCTCGTACAAGTCGGTGATCACTTCCAGTATTAAATCTAGTGATCACTGAGACGTCTCTGAATATGCGCCGTTTGTCCGTAATGATGAAGTCAATCTCGTTTTTAGTCACAAAGTCGGGGCTTTGCCACGTCCATTTCCTTTGGGGCTGTTTCGTGAATGACGAGTTCATCAAGAAAAGCCCCTCTCTCTCGAGGAAATTGACGAGCATTTGTCCCCTGTGATTCCTACTCCCAAATCCGTGTGGTCCTATAGACGATTCGCCGCAAGTTTGTACTCCCACTTTGGCGTTAAAGTCTCCCATGACAACGTTGTAGTGAGTCTTGGAGGTGGTGTGTAAAGCTCTGGAGATATCTTCATACATGCTCTCCACCTCATCATCCAAGTGTGTCGAGGTCGGTGCGTAGACCTGGATAACCTTGAGGCTGTACCTCTTGGTTAACTTAATTATGAGGAACGCTACCCTGGTCGACACACTGGAGATTTCTACAACGTTGTCACTGAGAACCTTGTTGACCAGAAACCCGACGCCGCCTTGGGATGGCTGATCTCCTTCTCAGTACATAAGATGGCCCGATTCTAAGGTTATGGTGTCCTCTCCCTGTCTTCGGACTTCACATAACCCCAGAATGTGCCATCTTATGTGTTTCAGCTCCTCCTCTAGCTGCGCCAGATGATCGTCCAGCCGAATCGTGCGTCCATTGTACGTTGCGAGGGTCAGTTTGTTCTGGCGGCCTACCATAACCCAGGGATTCTTAGCACCCCCTGCCCTGCCGTTACCGTGACCCCGCCGTGGTCAGGAATAGCAGGGCGGCCGGGAACTGGGGGCCGCGGCTTAATGTGACTTTCCATTTTGGTTTCATGCCTTGGGAGGGATATGCCCTAATCGCCATGCTGGGCAGGCGTGTTGGCCATCGCAGGACGTAGCTTCTCGCACCGGTGACGCTGCTGCCCGTCACCGGCCTGTAGATTTGGCTACGCCATAGATATGAAATGGTTATACCGCCATTTGTCGGTCGCCAGAGCCCCGTCTGTTGGTCAGCAGGATGCACCACGGGCAGGTGAGGTTGGCTGAGAGCACCGAGGTCGTATTTGTGCTCCCTTACATCCCATACATATATATATATATATATACATATATGGCACATACACATATATGGCATTGATTTTTATATCGAAAAAAAACTGGCCAAGTGCAAGTCGGACTCGCACTCGTAGGGTTCCGTAACACAGTAGAATATTCTATTAGTATGATTTTTCGCAACTACAAAAATAACTTTGTTTTTCATAGTGTTTGTATGAAAAACAAAGTTATACTTGCGGTCGCTATATCTCAACAACTGCTGACTGTATCTCGTTCAAACCAATTTTCGTTGAAAGGTTTTATTGAGATCTACAGAACATATTTTTTCTAGATTTTTCACTCCCTTACTTTAGAAGTTAGAGGGGGGGGGGGGGGGGGGGGAGAGGGGGATACACATTTGACCACTTTAGACGCACCTATCTTTTAAATGATTGACTTTGAGAAAAAATGATTTTAGGAACCTCAATGTCATTTTTGAAGACCTATCCATAGACACCCCACACGTATAGGTTTGAAGAAAAATTTTTTTTTGTTCCATTTCCATGTATTTACCCCCTTAAACTTTTATATTTTTTAATTTTGTACAAAAATCGGAAAGCGGTTTACAGAATACATCTACCTACCAAGTTTCAATTCTGTAGTCCTAATAGTTTCGGAATAAAATGGCTGTGACATACGGACGGACAGACAGACAGACATGGCGAATCTATAAGGGTTCCGTGTTTGCCATTCGGCTACGGAACCCTAAAAAGGGGCATTGATTTTGATATATATTTTAATTCATACATTTGCAAAACAACTAAACGGTTGGACGAAAATATTATACAAGTCAATTAACGTCGTTTAAGAAAGCATATAAACATTGATTTCATCGAGTATTTTGTAAATTGCTGCAATTTGGACTCTTGAGTATACAAAAAAAAAAGTTTTAAGAATCGTGGTATCTTAATTGTCATTCTATTTATCGCAACTTCTCCACACATCGGAATGTAATTATTAATATCCACAAAAATTGTTCATTAATATCAACTGAATGAAGACACAGACTAACAATTAACAATACTTGTCGAAAACGAATTTGTATCTCTAAAGGCCCTGTTACAACATTCTATTACATCGTCAATTTGATTGCTTTGTTCTTAAATGAGCAGTTTTCAACCAGCTAGGTGGCTCTTGATGCAAACCTACTTTATTTTCTTTATTATTTTTATCGAAAAAAATCAAAATACAACATGTGGTTGTCAGATTTACTATGTTGTCTATGTTGTTTACTATCTTGTCTTTCATTCAAGATCAAGAAAACGCTTTCTATAAACAGATCAACTGATTTAGCGCAAAGATAGGAGGAGAGTGTCACTTTTTAGCTTATCGAATAGTTTCTACCGTTATTGTTGGATTCAATTATTGGAATCTATGGTACAAAGAGTCTTGCAAACGTCCATACTGATACTAAGTTCGGCGCAATTCGAAAGGGTCGACAAGAGTGATCATCAAAATACAGTAAAAATTAAGCAATTTACGAAAAACACCAAATCTTATGTGGGAGCCATTGGGGGCTTTACATTTTAACTTTATTCCGATTTTAGGGTTCCGTAGGTAATATTAGCTTATGTGTTATTTCAGAACCAACACTATCTACGTTTCTAATGTAATTAAAATCGATTCAGTAGTTGTGGAGATACGTGGAAACAAACATTAATGCATTTTCTATAATTTATCCTATTAAAATTCATTTTTACACCCCTTCAGGGTAGATTTGAAATATAAAATTAAAAGTACGTGTTTCATTATTTGTTTTAAGGTTTCTTAACAAGTTTTGAGTGAATCTGACCAAGGAATACGTGGAAACAAACATTACTGATTTTTCTTTGATTTTTTCCGAACAAAACAATTTTACACACCCCCTAAATAATCTACCCCAGATTTGAAGAAATAAAAATATTTGTTTCATTATTTATTTTAAGGAAGTGCTTGTGTGAAGTTGCGAATAACAAAGACTTTCTAATCTTGTTTCTCCATACAAACTTAGGACCCCCGTTTCATCCCCTTAGGGGTGTAATTATAAAATCGTTTCTTAGCGGATACGTACGTATAACTATCTGCATGGAAAATTACAGCGCAGTCCGTTAATATTAGTTTTTAGGCTGTGTTACCCCATTTCACCCTCTTAAAGCTGGAATTTCGAAAAAGCCGAATAATACACGTATTTTTTTTACTGAAAGAAATGGCGTGAAGTTACGTATAAATAAATTATAAGTAAAAAATATTTTTAAAAACAAGCTTTTATTCAGGACGATGAACTAAAATTTTAAAAATAAATTCTAGTAAGTATTTGGCGTGTAGGTACTTACCTATATTCTTAAAAGCTTGAAGCACTACCCGTTTTTTTAGGCTAGGTAATTACTATACTTCAGTGCCTCAAGCTAGAATTTATTTTTAACATTTTAGTTCATCGTCCCAGATAAAAGCTTGTTTTAAAAAATATTTTTTTTATAATTTATTTTTAACTTTTTAGTAGGTAGGTATAGATACCGAATACCTACCTACTATTTAAGTATTTAAGAGAAGGCATGACGTTATTCCACGGATATTTGATGTGATTATGGGTAAAGTGCTCTTCAAGGAAAATCAATCGTCTCGGTGGGGCTATGTTGCTTTATAACAGAAATGCCATGGCCACCTTAAAGCTTCATCATCAGATCCTGCCTATCATTTAAGTGTAAAGTGCTCCTCAAGACGAATCATTTGAGCCCAAATTCACTGGGGTTACGTTATTTTATCACAGAGATGCCATGGCCAGCTTCATCACCAGTCGCTAAATATCATCTAGGTGTAAAGTTCTCTTCAAGACGAATCAATCGAGCCTAAACTCGGTAGAGTTACGTTGATTTATCACAGAGATGCCGTGGCCACCTTCCAGCTTCATAATCAGACCCTGGATATCATCTAAGTGAAAAGTTATCTTCAAGACGAATCAATGGAGCCCAAACTCGGTAGGGTTATGTTGATTTATCACAGAGATGCCGTGGCCACCTTCCAGCTTCATCATCAGACCCTGGATATCATCTAGGTGAAAAGTTCTCTTCAAGACAAATCAATCGAGCCCAAACTCGGTGGGGTTATGTTGTTTTATCACAGAGATGCCGTGGCCACCTTCCGTCTCCATCATCAGACCAGCTCCATGGTATCATATAATTGTATTGTCACCGAAGACACATAAGTACACCAAATTTTAGTCCAATCAGACATCGGGAAGTGGCTCTAATTTAGCTTCCAAGATTCCACCCGAACATACATAGTGACATACATACATACATACATTGCATGTTAAATAAAAGCTTGTAAAAAAAAGAAAATCTAATCTTGTTTCTACATACATACTCCGAACCCCCGTTTCATCCCCTTAGGGAGTGAATTTTGGAAAATCCTTTCATAGTGAATACTTACGTTATAATAACTATCTACTGCCAAATTTCAGCGCAATCTGTTACTAATGATTTTCAGACGTTGTTACCCCATTTCACCCTCTTAGGGGTAGAATTAAAAAAAAAGCCTGAAACACGCATTTACTTTTTTAGTTACAGAAGTACTTATGTTAAATTTCGAATAAAAAATACTAACTAGTTTCTCTATACAAACTTTGAACCCCCGTTTCATCCCGTTAAAGAGTGAATTTCGTAAAATCCTTTCTTGACGGATACTTACGTCATGTCATAATAACTATCTCGCTAAAGCACGCCAAATATCAGCGCAATCCAAAACAAAATTGATTTTCAGACTTTGTTACCCCATTTCACATACCTTTTAGATAGAATTTCGAAAAAACGTTTCTCAGTGTATATATGCACTTCACAAAGTACAAAAATAAACCCTCCAAATGTTATGTCTCTAGGACAGGACCAGCGGTTTAGGCAGTGCGTTGATATACATGGCAGTCATTCAGTCAATCAGAAAAACGCGTGGGGGATGTTTTTTGATAAACCGTGATACCCGTAACTCACTATTTCAATTGAAGAGTATGTGTACCAATTTTCAAGACAATTGACCCAGAGAATAAAAGGTTTAATAGAAAGTTCAACCCTCCATTTCACCCACTTAGGGGTGGAATCTCGAAAAACCCTTTCTTAGTGGATGCCTACACTTTACAAAGAACACACCCTCCAAATTTCATGTGTCTAGGGCGATTTGGGCGATGCGGTTTGGGCTGTGCGTTGATATCTCAGTCAGTCAGTCAGGACTTTGGAGGATATAAATCCGGAATAAATTCCGGCAGCTAAAATCAGGCAGTTGTAACAGTGTCAAGACAAAATGGCGTCACTTAGCGTTTCATGTTATGCAAAAAGTTCGCCTAATGGCGCTAGTTTGTATGAAAATATTAAAATTTTCTAAAACTAATTGCGCGATTTCTTTCTTTCGATTCCGCAAGTTATTAATATTCAGGCTTCATAATAATATAATAATAGTAATAATAAAATAAACCTTAGCAGGTATAACAAAACGTTGCATATGCGCTGTTGTGATATAGACTGTCATAATGTAATATTTATTCCTCGGAAGTATTCATTTCCGCAAGTTAAAACTTCACACGAAACCTTCGTGCAATAAGACCTTTCTGTGAAAAAAATCTTGACCCCCAACTCGATGTCATAATGTATGACTTAGCCATAAAATATTCTACTGTGTTACGGAACCGTGTCCGGAGTGCGAGTCCGACTTGCACTTGGCTAATTTATTAGAAGTTGTTGTTGTGAAGGCCATACTAATACATTTACGTACTTTGTAAAAAAATCGAGTCTACTATATGTAATACGTTACATAAAATTACCCAAAAAACGCCATAAAAACACGTTTCTTTAATATCCCATACATTTTTTTATTTCTTTTTTAGTAGGTATTTGTTGATATAGCAGCCATAAGTAATAAATACCGTGTAAATTTCAAGTAATAATAATATCTACCTATTACCGTTTAGAAGATACATTCCTCTGACAGACGGACGGAGAGCAGCGAAAATTCAGTAATAGGGTTCCGTTGGTACCCATTGGGCACGGAACCCTAAAAAGATATTCCGCCAGGTTTTCCTTGTGTAGCTAGGCGTTTAAACACACTGTAATGGAAACAACGATAAACTGGGTTTTTTGGCGGGAACGTGGAAAAGTGTGTGTGATATCATTGTATTTCTTCCTAAAACTTGTGTTTTTCCGCGAATTAATGTGTAATAAATGTGGATTATTAACCATTAAGTGCTGGTGAATGAGTGCGAGTGTAGGGAAACAGCACAATTTTGAAAAACATGCTATTTGCGTGCTCACCAAAATTGAACTGAAAATCTTCAGTAAACACCACAATGACTTTTACTTGAAAACTGACCTGAAATGTGACTGACCCATCTCTACGACTTAAATTCGTAAAAACTTGAGGAATTGCAATACTTGACACTGGCTAAATACACTAATCGTGTGGAGCCATAATAAAACTAAACATAAAAACGATAAACTGTCACTGCTATTTCGCAAAATGAGGGTACGTTTTGACATATTTAACCGTTGCCGTTCGTTCAGAGAAAAAAGTATTTCGAAGTACCCTCATATATAGAATTATTTCTGGGGAACTAGGAGGAGCCAGTGCTTACGGTCTTTGCACACCCAAGCACAAGCAAGGACACATGTGATTAAGTTAATTTAGATTTTTAGGTTATTTTATTTTACAATTTGACGTTAATCTATTTAATTATTAATGATTTTAGGAATCATAACTTAGTGTGTCACAATGTTATATTCAGGGTAAGTCGTATTCTTGAAATTGTATAACCTTTTTAGTTTCGTGTTCTTGTTATAGTAATTCACTTTATGCTGATTCAGAACTTTAACTCTATTGATGCAGTCAATTTCGAAATATCTATTATAAATAATCACTTTCATATGATTATATTCAGTGAAATACCAAAATAATCATCAAAAACCTTTCTTTTAGATACTGTCATAATTTTTGTCAGGCATTTATTTAGCAGTTTCTAGTACTATAATTTAAAAATCAAATCTTCAGAACCGTTATTTTAAATTAAGATTTACAGTTCTTCGATTCTATTATTCAATAACTGCGAAGGCACAGAATGTATGAATTCAGATATAATATCTAATTAATATTTCTACTCTGCAAAATTACATGAGAAACCGATACAATTGGCATGAAAACCTATGGTTAAATATTTTTACTAAAACATTTTAAATGTTCCAGTAAAGTTACACGTATAATGAATGTATAAATTATAATTTCTTAAACTTGATCATTGTACATATTGCTAATTAGGCTCTGCATTTTTTATCTGTACATATCCTATAACTGTACTACTAGTCAACTGTACAGTCGGTTAAAAACAGTATGCAAACAGTCGTAAAATGATTATGAGAATAAGTCTCATAGAAGTATTTACTTATGGAAAAGTTCTAACTGAATTTTCGTCTTTTACGACATTTCATTTCATAGCGGATGTCGATACACGCTTTGAAATATATAGACGGACCTTGTGTTTTGTAAATTCGATTCAGTGAAATTATTAGAAACAATACTTTCACCAAATTCGACATTTTATTTTCTCTTTTTACAACGTGCTCTTGTTGAATATTCGTCAACGTCATAGGCTGCTGCATAAATGTTTCGCGACTATGGCAAGAAAGTTAGTTTACCAGTCGGAAATATACTTGAATATATCTTATGCTATGAAATGTTTAGTTTATTAGTAAAATGATAACCGTAAAGTTTGTAACAAAATCGTTGGAGGATTTTGTGGTGACGTGTCATGTTCGAATTTCGCAGTCGTTAGAAATCTTAGTACACATTTCTATATACCTATACTCAACCATAAATACCTATGTCATATTATTTTATCTGCGACCTTACTAAATGCGTAGGAATCTGAGTGATCACTGTTACGCTTCATAAGCACTTATTTTTATTATGAGAGGCACATTTAATACAGTGTTGACGACAGCGTTTCGCTTAGTCATAAAAACGATTGATGCGGAACTTTGACTGTGATAATACTGTATTGTTTTAATCCGACTACGGCGAAGCAAAAGGGGGGGACTTAAGAATAGGCCATAAATAAGAAATTGTACTTCTATTATTTGATGATGGTTGGTAAACATTTTGATGACCTTTTATGGCTTTTTTTAACCGACTTCACAAAAAAGGAGGGAGAAGGAGGAGGTTCTCAATTCGACTGTTTTATTAAATGTTTTTTTCTCGGAACAATGACTAAAGCATGGAAGCCGGGCTAAAATAAGAAATGAAATACGTATGTTAACTTTTTTTTACTTACGATGTTAATAGTGCGTAGGAAATAGACGTATAATGCCGTTCTGTTTCGTTATAATGCAGGTTGTCACAAGTTAATTTTTGGCTAGTGATGGGCTTATCATCGACATTATCGTGTCGATGCAGTCATCAAAGCAAATATGTATTTAATTTTATTAAAAAATCCAAATACAAGACTGTTCATTATATGAGTTGTGTATGTCGTAGGTATTATTGATAAAACGTTTTTTGCAAAAAATAGTAGGATTTTGGGAACACACGAAAAATTAGACAATGGCTATGATATCAATTAATCAATCTTAATGAAAAAAGTTAGTTCCAATTAGGTTTTTAAATTATAAAAAACCTAGTTATTTAGCGAAAATTTAGTTAATGAAATTTTCCTTTGAAATCTTCTTTTCTTCAATCAGTATAATTATAAAAAAGCGTTGCATCGTAATGTAGAAATATTATGATAATGGTGCGTAAATCCGTAATACACCTTTCAACAACACAAGTCATCTTGTCCAAAGCACTCACAAGCACCTCACGCAAGTATATACTTTTACTTTCTGGTCACGTTCTCAGACAGAAATTAATAATTATATTGCTTTTTTCACTCAGTGAATTCGTCAAACCCGCGACAAGTATCGACAAAACATAAAACTGCAAAACTAAGTTGATAGCTGACGTATAGTATTTTGACGTCTTGGATAGAAATGTTGTATTTGTTAGCATTATAAGATGACCAAAGGTGACCATTTGACATTTCCCATTTTAAGCTTTGTGACATGTTTAAAAATAATAAAAACAAACGGCCATGTTTTGTTTCTTTCAAACCTTATGACATGCTAATTGACATAAATGAATAAAATATAGCTTACTCGATTTTTATTTTAGCCCGGCTTCCATGCTTTAGTCATTGTTCCGAGGTTTTTTTTACCTCAAAACTCCGTCAAATCTTAACCGATTAGAAAAAATATTTTTTTTGTTTGATAGATTATGCTTCCCGTTTGGTCCCATTCAAATTTTGAGACATCGAGATCTGACAATTATCTCTGGAGTTATGGAGATAAACAATATAAGCAAATTTGTATACTTCGATGACATGATTATAACTAGCTAGTACTTTGACTATCGCGGCATGTGAAGTCGGTTTTTTCGTTTTGTCCGATCATAAATTATTGATAGAAAAATCTATTGGTGCACGGCGGGGATTGAACTTAGTTCCTCTGGCGTTAAAGCCGACTATTCTCCAACTACACTACTGGACCCTCAAAATTAAAAGTCAAATTAAAAATATATATATATTAATAATTATAAATATATTAATTACTTTATTTCCGATTCAAGAATACTTTCTTTAGTCAACAATACACGGAAACGACTTGATGTATAGGGGTTTTAGGATACTTAATGAAGTCTGTAAATCAATAATTTGGGGGCCCGGGGGCGTAATCGGGAGAACGGTTGGCTTTGATGCCGTGGTACCGAGTTCAAACCCCGACGTGCACCAATGGATTTTTCTATCGAAAAATTTATGTGCGCTTCTCACAGTGGACCTCCGGTGAAGGAAAACATCGTGGTGGTAGGACACTATCTAGTGTCCGCCTGGCTACCACCCTCAAGTTAAAAAATCTGTCACCAAACATCTAATGTGTTCCAGCATCTATCCTTGAGAGCCAGTTCTCATTCCCAGGTGAGATAGTTGTCAAACGCTAGACCATAAATATTTAAAAAAAAAAATGGTTTTTCGGGTTTTATAAAATTAATCCCAATTTCCCTTGGTTACTTACGCTATAACTCGAAAACAAGTGGACCGATTCGGCTTATTCTTTATTGAAGTGTTTTTATGATAGATAGGTTTTTAGGAAATAAAAGGTTCAAGTAAATAAAGTTTACAACGCGGGCGTAGCCGCGGGGGAGTCTAGTTTACCATAAAGATAGTGGTGCGAATAAATAGGACACCAACTATACCTGTACCTGTGTATAAATAAATAAATAAATAAATCGTTTATTATCTTTCACAAAAGGTTCTTAAATATTAGATACTTACATTATTGGCTAATTTTATATACATGAATAGCAACCTATCTTTGTGAAAGACTGGTGCCTGAAATAGGTTTAGAAAAACCTGTAGTACAGGTCACCAGTGCCCTCCCGCGGATTGTTCTATGTGAGTACTTATAGAGCCTTATAATATATATTACAAATATTTAAATTTTATGTTTTATTTTTTTAATTGGACATCGTTATCGTTACTCAAATATAGACTCTTTTACTACACGAGTGCACGCTTACGGTTCAAATTAATTCATAGTTACAACGGCAGGCGATGCGATATGTTTCATAAAATCGATTATAGAATCGATGTTCTATACTTCAAGCAAGACTAATAAACAACTTTTAATTTACATCATCTTTTTGTAGATTTGAGGTGTTTAATTTCTTGTCACACATGCTAACTGCGCATTTTGGCATTTTTAACCGACTTCAAAAAAAGGAGGAGGTTTCTCGATTCGACCGTATATATATATATTTATGTTTGTTCGCGGGATGACTTCGTCGTTTATGAACCGATTTTGATTATTCTTTTTTTGTTGGAAAAGAGATATCCAAGTGTGGTACCATGGTAATTTTATCGAGGTCTGATAAGTATCTCCAGAGATATTGAGATAAACACCTCAAAATTGGTACTGAAAATGAATGGCGTGGCATTGAAGTCGGTTCTTTTTTAGTTTTTAAACGATATTATTTGAGGAGCTTCTCACACGGCGATAACGATAACGAGACTGTTAAACATCGATTATTAAACGTGTTTTTATAAACGCGTATCTATCTTGTTTCTTATACAGACCAAAACACTCTATTAAGCCAACTAATGTTGGAGTGTCAGAAATTGCAAAAGAAGTTGGGATCTCATTCTAGTTGTAACTTTTTTTGCGATTTCTGACATTAGCACTCTTAGCTTAGGTGGTGCTATAGGAGTTTTTGAAGGAGAAACAGGATCAATTGGCATCAAAGAATAAACTGTCGTGAATCGCTATTTTTTAACTCGTACAACATGTGGGGGAAAAATCACCTCAGAACGTTTTCCCGTCGCTACAACGGAACAGGTACCTGCCATTGCGGTTTCATCCCAAAAATCTACCCTGTATATTATTATCTTTTCTATGCCTGTATTATAGTTGTAATAATTGTTTCAGGGCTTTAAAGCGTATGGACGGCGAGGACGTGTTCGGGCGTAAAATAAGCACGCGATACGCTCGCAGCTCGGTACAAACTACGTACTCCAGTGACGAGGGTTACAGCACTGCGCCCCCAATGCCGTCCTTGTTACCTCCCGCACATCAGGTACTATTTTTACCCGACTACAGCGAAGCAAAAAGGAGGGTTATGTTTTTGACCGGTATGTGGGTATGTATGTATGTAAGTATGTATGTATGTATGTATGTATGTATGTATGTATGTTCATCTGTTCCTTCACAACTTCTAAACTACTTATCAGAATTTGACAAATGAGGTGTCGTTGGACGCGTCTTATTTGTCTGCTGTTTATAGGCTATGTGACGCCACAACAAACTGAATGTGGCGCCCTCTAGAGAGCAGGAAGTCCAGAACTAAAAAAAAAATTACACCCCACCCCATCGTGTGTGGTATCGTTGAATACGGATTTTGAAATTAAGATAGGGTATAGTACATCATATTTTTGTCGGGCGTAGCGTTGGCGAGATATATCGCGCCGAATTCAAGAAAACTAATTTTTACCCCACGGCGTCGCAAAGAAGCAGTTGGGAGGGTTATGTGTTTGTTGATCGCTGTGTTTTTATGTAAGTATATTGACATGTATACATTTATACAATTATGCAAAAACCCAAAATGCTTTAAATAAAAAATAAGTTCAAAAACTAAAACCCGAAAAATCACACTCTAAAAAGTATGACACAAGAAAATTTTCTCACCTGAGATCGCTATGTACAAACTATTCAATATGTATCGTGTATTATATAAACAACTTACTTTTAATAAAAATGGTATTGTATTTCATAAATATTCTTAGTGGTGCTCAGAGGATAGCTGATGCCGTCCTTGTTACCTCCCGCACATCAGGTACTATTTTATACCTTGCCAACTATGACTATCTGTTAGAATGCATAACGTAAGATAAACACGCGGTACGCTTGCAGCTCGGTACAAATCGCGTGCTTTAGTAACGAGGGTTACAGCAATGCGCCCCCGCCGAACTCATTGATGACAAAAAAAGTCGTGATGATTTTTAGGGTTCCGTAGTCCTGACAAGGAACCCTTATAGTGTCGTCATGTCCGTCTGTCTGTCTGTCTGTCTGTCTATCTGTCTGTCAGTGGTTTTGCTAAGAGACCGTTAATACTAGAAAGCTGTAATTTTGTAAGGCTATGTCGACAAAGTTGTAGAATATTTTGAAAAAAAAAATTTTTTAGTGTAGCTCCCCTGCATGTGAAGTTGGGATGAATTTTTTTTTCGTCATCTTCCCCATTGTGTGGGGTATCATTGAATAGGTCTTTAATTACCTAAGGGTTGCTAACACCATTTTTCGATTAATTGCTCTATTTACGAAATATTAAACTTTAAAGTGCCAATTTTTGTTCCAGTAGGGCGTCCCCCCCCCCCTCTCTAAAAGCTAAACTGCGGGGTTGAAAAATGTGGAAAAATTATTGATAATAGTGCATTTCATGAACTTCAAAGGAAAATTATAGCGGTTAAGACAACTTTGTTAGTGTAGCAGTAGCAGTGGACTTGGGTGTTGGATAACGTTGTACCAAATACAAAATTTTTAGTATAAATCCTTTAAAGTGACTAAGATGATGTAGTTGCTTGTTTATGACGGGAAGACTTACTACCTAAAAATAAAAAAAAACCTACCTACCGTAAAAATATATTTTTCAAAATTTTATTTCACCACTTTGTCGGCGTCATTGATATACACACCCCTACAAAATAACAGCTTTCTAGTATTCATGGTCTCTTAGCAAAACCTCGGACAGACGGACAGACAGACAGACGGACATATAGGGCCATAGGTTAGTGATAATTTATCTATTTTTTCGCAGTGGCACACAATAAATAATAGGTAGTAGTTAGGCATTACATACAGTTATATAATAAAAATCCGATAGATGGCGTTGTACACGTTTAAAGGAAGGGAGGGAAAAATCTAAAAAAATATATATGCTGTAGATCTTAATAAAAACTGGAACGAATATTGGTTTTAACGAGACACAGTCAGCAGTTATTGAGATATTGCGATCGCAAATATATCTTTGTTTTTAATAAAAACAAAGTTAATTATTTGGTAGCGAAAATATATAGTTATAAAATATTCTACTGTGTTATGGAACCCTACGAGTGCGAGCCCGACTTGCACTTGGCCAGTTTATTTTGAAGTTATTTGCATACAGGCAACAGGCATACAGACTTTTGAAGGCCCGGTGGTGTAAGTGGGAGAAGGTCGGCTTTGGTGCCAAGAGTTCAATCCCCTCGCCGTGCACCAATGGATTTTTCTATCGAAAAAAATATATGCGCTTTTCACAGTGGCCCTCCGGTAAAGGAAAAACATCGTTAAGAAACCAACTACCCCCGCATGGTGGTACGACACTATCTAGTGTCCGCCTGGCCAGCTACCACCCTCAAGTTAGAAAATCTGTCACCTCACATCTAATGTGTTCCGGCAGTTATCCTTGAGAGCCAGTTCCCATTATAGACCTAGCGTGTTTACCATCTTCGTTTCTCTATATATCTATATATCTTCGTTCATCGATTTATTAGACGTCGTCACGTCAATACTCATTGTTTGTGTCCAGCTATGCCGGCAGCAGGTGCCAGGGGGTGCGTTATCCAACGAGTGGATGATGGCTCTAGAACAGCTGCCCGCGCCGACGCCGCCGCCACTTGACTTCTGTCCCCCGCCAGCGCCCAAGCCGCGCAAGATCAGGGGCACCCATGGTCAGTTGCTTGCTTAGTTCTACTTTTACTTACTCACATTTTATATTTGTATTCATGTCTAGGTGGCTATTTAATATATCAAGCGTGTTTTATAGGTGCGAGCCTCACATATCACAGTGATATAATTATAGGGTTCTAGTGAAATATCAGATTCGTCTTGTCAGCCATGACCAACGATGGTCTTCTTCTAGTAATATTCTGTTTCAGTGTTTCGTACGAAAAAAGGAAAAAGAAACCTTTATACGATCACTTTGTTGTCAGTCCGTCTGTAAAGACCCCTTTTTATCAAGAACGCATAAAGATGTTGAGTTGTACCTTATATCAAATACTGAGGTCTTTGCTCTATTTTGCCTGCGAAGAAAAAACGATAAAGATATGACCGTTTATGTCGCATATTTTCGCATATTTCGCTATTTCACAAGGGAATCAAAACCTAAAGGGTACTTCCCGTTGACCTAGAATCATGAAATTTGGCAAGAAGCAAGGCCTTGAAGCACTTATTGGGAACAAATCTGAAAACCGTAAATATGTAGTTAAAAAACAAAACAACTTACAAACTTATTATTTGCGGTTGGTGCAATACGTTTTCTTTGGGTCGAACTACAAAGTTACATTTGTCCTTCAAGGGGGTACGATTTCCATACAAAAGTATAATTTGAGAAAATGGAGCAAAAAATTGCACTGAAGTCACATATATTGGTCTTTTATAAGTATTTACATGTCGGGAAATTTATTTACCTACAAAATGTGGATGATTAAGATGAAGTTATTTTGAATAATAAGAAAGAAGAAGAAGAAAGAAAATACATTTATTCAGCATTACACAAGAGTAAAAAAATAAAAATTCAATAAAAAAAAACATCGGGTTAACATGAGAACTAATAACTTAAATGTCTAATTACAAACATAATGTGTTGCTGAAAAGGCCCATATCAGCACAAATGTTAATAGAAAAATTCAAGTTTAAACAAAAATAGCCGGCCAAGTGCGTGTCGGGCCACGCGCAGTGTAGGGTTCCGTAGTAGCCCGTTATTCAATGCAAGTCTTTACCCGTTATAAACAAGCAACTAGGTACTTCGTCTTTGTCACTTTAAGGGATTTATTTTAAGGATTTTGTATTTGGTACAAAATTATCCAATATCCAAGTTCAACGACTATTACTACTAAACTAATAAAGTTATCTTAACCGCTATAGTTTTCCTTTAAAGTTCATGAAATGCACTATCATCACGAATTTTTCTAGATTTTTCAAGCCAGCAGTTTAGCTTTTAGAGAGGGGGGGGGGGGGGGCGCCCTACTGGAACAAAAATTTGCACTTTAAGTTTAATATTTCGTAAATGGAGGATTAAATCGAAAAATAGCATTAGCAACCCTTAAGTCATTTTAAAAGACCTATTCAACGATAGACGACGAAAAAAAATGTATCCCCACTTCTCATGTACCCCTACATGAGAAGTGGGGATACATTTTTTGAGCTACCTAAAAAAATTGTTGTCTAAATTTTATTTCATCACTTTGTCGGCGTAATTTATATACATACCCGTACAACATTTCAGCTTTCTAGTATTAACGGTCTGTCTGTCCGAGGTTTTGCTTCTTAGCAAGACCTCGGTCAGACAGACCGTTAATACTGACCGTTAAGACAGACAGACGGACATGACGAATCTATAAGGGTTCCTTGTCAGGACTACGGAACCCTAAAAATATTGATAGAATAATATATTATCATATTATTATATATATTATATTATATTATATTATATTATATTATATATTAAAATACTACGGTGTTGAAGGTAAGGCACTTGATCTGGTATCATCATACCTCTGTAATAGAACACAGATGGTTGAAGTCAATGGCGTCAGGTCATCTGGATCCCTCATAAAAATGGGAGTCCCGCAGGGATCGATCCTAGGACCTTTTTTATTTCTAGTTTATATCAATGATTCACCGTCAAAATAGATAGGACTACACCTAACTTTGACGATGTAAACAAATCAATAACACAGGTTCTGAATTGGTTTACAACCAATAACTTATTGTAAACGCAAAAAAAACTAAATGTATTAATTTCTCTCTACCAAATGTAAAAAAGGGTATCCTAAATAGAAGTATATTAATAAATGATGAACCATTAGAACTTGTTGAATCCACAACATTCTTGGGCATCACCCTGGATTCAAAGCTTCAATGGGGTTCTCAAATATCGGTTCTAGCAGGTAGGTTAAGCTCCGCTGCATACGCAGTACGTAAAATTAGATTTTTAACGGACGAAGCCACTGCAAGATTGGTCTATTTCAGCTACTTCCACAGTATAATGTCTTATGGCATTTTATTGTGGGGGAAAGCCGCTGAAATCCAATCAATATTTGTTTTGCAGAAACGAGCTATTCGCTCTATATATAGTATGAGGTCGCAAGATTCACTTCGTGAAAAATTTAAGGAAATTAAAATTCTAACAGTGGCATGTCAATACATTTATGAAAATATTTTGTTCATACGCAAGAATATATATGATTATAAGAAAAGGTCTGATGTACATAATTTTAATACAAGACATAAAAATAGATTAATTATACCTAATTTCAGACTGCAGAAAGTTAGTGGTTCATTCATGGGGAACTGTGTACGCTTTTACAATAAGCTACCTAAAGATATTGATCAATTGCCTATGAGCAAATTTAAAATCTATGTAAAATCCAATTTGATGAAAAAATCATACTATACAATAGGTGACTATATGGATGACAAAAATGCATGGCCTGAATGCCCCAAGTTCCAAGAACAAATTTAAATTGTATTATAATTATTAATATATTGTTAAAATTTTAAAGCTGACATGTACAATTAATTAAAAAAAAAAGATAAAATGACAAGACAAGCCCCATAGAGTTTCTTGGTGTTTCTTCTCTGATGGGAGTATTTCCGAAACACCGGTAGATTCAACAGCCATTCAGTTTTCCCCTTTTGTCCGCAGATTTTCTTTCTAGGCTTGCCATTTTTATTCTTATTTAAACAATATTATGCAGCTGACAGACGGACTATCAGTTCCATTTGGATCATGATATGTACTGTGATCGGTATGCGTTTCTCTATGTCACTTTTTTTATTTTTTTTATATAAAAATTGTCTGAAGTACTAAAACACACAGTTACATGTATGGTTGGTTTTAACCTACTTTAATTTTTTTTTAATATTCTGACGTAAACGATTGGATGACAGCTGAATGGTTCATTACTTTTTTTTTCTAATTCAAAGCGTTAAATTCTGCTTTTGCTATGTTTACTTGATAATTGGTTATGATTTATTTTATGATTTATGATTTTGACGTGTATATGTGCGTATATTTATACTGCATACATACTGAATAAATGCTTTGATTCTTGATTCTTGATTCTATTATATTATTCGTTTATGAGGTTTTCCTCTTCTCGAGAGACTCTCTCTCGGTATCACTAAACCCCCGCCCTGAGACCCTCAGGGAAAGGGTGGTTCAGTTCCCCCGCTACAGAAAACTGTGTCTCCTAGCACTTTGCTCAGGATTGTTACAGTGTGGATTGCTGCCTGTTTCTGCATGATGTTTGTGTTTATGTTTGAGTCCAGTTTATCACAATATCTGTGTAGACTTTTAGCTATCACTCCTGTGGCTCCTATTACTATTGGAATTATTTCAGTGTGTGTTTTCCATAATCGGGTTATTTCAACTTTGAGTGCGTGGTATTTGCTCAGTTTTTCTATTTCTTTAGCACCTATGTTGTAGTCTGAAGGTACTGTGACATCTATGAGGTAGGTTTTGTTTTCCATTTTGTTTGTGTATATTATGTCGGGTCTATTGTGAACTATTGTAATATCTGTTTGGACCGGTATCTCCCACATTATTTTTGCGGTTTCATTTTCTTTTACCTGTGGTTCTGTGAGATGTTCTTGCCACCACAGGCCAGAAACTTGGAATTTGTGTTTTTTGGCTAAGGTCCAGAAAATGTATTGTACTATATTATTGTGTCTTTTAGTGTAATATGTTCCTGCCAGTTTTTCACAACCTGAGATGATATGCTGCGTGGTCTCATCTTTGACTAAGCAAAGTCGACACTTACCATCCACCGCCTTCTTCAAGATGTCCCTTTCGTGCTGTCTGGTAACTACGGCTTGATCTTGGATTGCAAATATGGCTGACTCTAGTGACGGGGACGGGGGGGGGGGGGGGGGGGGGGGGTATCGGTTGCTTTTTCATCCACCTGAAGGATTGAGCAGTATCTACATTTTCTTTTTCTAAAACTGCTTTGATGAACTGTCCGTGTAGAGGTTTAGCTTTAATGTTATCTGTTCTCGTTTTAACTACTGCATTTTTAAGTTCTTTATTTGTGTATTTTTCGTTTCCTAATCCTATTTCTCGAGGTTTGCTTGAGTGTCTTTGAATATTGAATATTTGTCTTTATTTCTGTCATGTTCTACTATTGCTCGAAGGATGTGATCTTTTTCCGTTTTTAATTATGATTTGTACTTTATTATTTGCGTTTTGTACAAGGTTTCCAAGTTGGTAAGGCAAGAGGCTTTACCAACTTGGAAACCTCCTTGGTCTATGGGTAGATATAACCTATCAACATCTGCTTTTTGTTGAAGTGCTTTACTTATCGCCAAAATTTTTCGTGTCTTAACGTCAATTTTCTTAAGATCTGCCGTTCTGTAGTTTATTATTCCGAACGTGTACAATAAAGCTGGTATTGCATAAATATTGATAGCTCGCAATAAATTTCGTGCGTTAAGGTGCGAATTAGTGCAGAGATTTGACACGACGGTAGTATTCTTTTTGAATTTGTTGAAACTTCACTATGATCTATTTTTCCTGTTTCATTTATACCTAGGTATTTGTATTTTTCATCTATTTGTAGGTGCCTAAATTCGTCCCCACTTAGAAAAACATGACCTTGGCCGTGGTATTCTTTCCTTCTACCTGCCGTCAAATGCAGAACGTTACATTTGTTTAATCCAAATTGCATGCCTATGTCCCTCGTGAAAATTTCTGTGCTGTCGATTAATAAAATTGCCTATTGCGATTTCTAATTGCCTTAGGCAAGACCAATTAAATAAGTTTGAGCGGCTGCAAAATTTTTGCATCCGTTTCATTTTGGGTCTCCGAAAATTTGACCATGTTTCTGAGTTCCGCTCAAAGCTCAAATGGCTGCCTATCCGCCTTCGCCGGAATGCTCATATCCTTTCTCTTCTTTATACCATCTTGTTTAATCCCTCCACTCCGTTATATTTAAAAGAACGCTTCGAGTTTCTTTCTTCCACGAATACCCTTTTTCTTAGGTCGTCCGAATACTTGGTTCTGAGCACTCCAGCACACAGTACCAACTTTTATGATGCATCTTTCACTGTGCAAGCTGTACGCCTCTGGAACAATTTACCAGTGGATATAAGACGTGCTCAATCACTGTTCTGTTTCAAGGCTCAAGTGGAAAAGCATTACCTGTCAATTGATTAATATTAATTATGACATTTGTCTACATTCGCAACGTTTTATTTAGTTTAATTCTTGTATAATATGTATGGTTTATGCATGTATATGTATGTATATATATATATAGTTTATATTGTGTATATGTATGTAGATATATAAAATGTATGTATTGAATATATGTAGATCTAAGTAAGTTTATGTACCTGATATATATATATCATGCCACCGTCCATGCTTATCATAGGTTTCATATCCATCCAAAGGTTGTCTGGAAGAGATCGCTCTTAGCGATAAGACCGCCCATTGTACATCTAATTTAAGTTATGCCAATTTTGTTTTTTTATTTTGTTTATATATTGGTGTCAATAAAGAGTTTTTGTATTGTATTGTATTGTATTAAAACTTTGAGGTTAATATTATTATTTGCATAGAGTTTTAAATCCTCCATGTATAATAGGTGGTTTATTGTGCTGTCGTCTTTAAGTTTGTATCCTTTATACTGATAATTATTAAGAATGTAAGATATGGGGTTTATTCCTAAGCAGAATAGAAGAGGAGACAAAGAGTCTCCTTGAAATATTCCACGTCGGATGTAAATAGGGTCTGTAGTTATAGACTTGTTAGCACCGTGAGCTGTCATGATTACATTCCACATGGGCATGACTATCTCTAGAAAGGCCCGGATAACAGGTGGGCATTTGTAGATATCTAGGACTTTTAGCAACCACTCATGTGACATGCTATCAAAGGCTTTCCGATAGTCAACCCAGGCTAAGCTTAGGTTTTTCTGACACTTATGTGCGTCTTCCAGTATGGCTTTGTTGATCATGAGATGGTCTTTGCAGCCACGGGCTCCACGTCTGCAACCTCTTTGTTCGGGGGCTATTATGTCGTTTTTATCGCAGTGAATGTAGAGTTCGTTAGCTATTATGGATGTTAGTACTTTGTACATTGTCGGGAGGCAAGCTATCGGTCGCCAGTTCTTTAGATCCTGAGTATTTTGGTCTTTTGGGATTAAAATTACGCGTCCTGTTGTAAACCATTGGTCTACAGGTTCGATTCCTTTAGTAATTCTATTGAACAACTGAGCTATGTATTTGTGAGTGATAGTTAGGTATTTAAGATAGTAGTTTTGAATTTTATCTATTCCAGGTGTCTTCCAATTTTGAGTTTTCCTAATGGCTTGTTTAACTTGACCTACCTATATTTCTTCAAACGTGTGCGTTGCTATTTTTGCAGATGTGTTTTCAATATCCGATATCCATTTAGCATATTTATTGTAGGGAATTGGGTTTGATAAAATATCAGTCCAGAAGTTTTGAGTTTCATCTTGGGTTGGAATTTCAGTTGGGTTTTGTAGTACGCCGTTTAGTGATCTGTAAAATTTATGTTGGTTCTCGGAAAATAGTTTGTTTTGTATTTTGCGCATGTTTATTTCATCGTATCTACGTAATCTAACCGCTAAAGCTTTAACTTTCTGTTTTAAAATCTCTATGGTTTTGTCTAGTTCGTTATCGTTATTTATTCTATATTTCTTAAACAGCTGTTGTTTGAAGTTAAGCATTCTTCTACTATTGGCTCCTTGTTTGATTTCTACTAATCTTCCAAGTTCTTTCCTAAAACTTTCTATTTTCTGTGTAATCCGCCTCTTCCATGGTGGATCGCGTTTGGTTTTCTGTATTGTTGGTGGTGTGAATTGCTTTTGACCGTTGTTATTTATTAATGTTTTAGCAGCTGCGTAAATGACATCGTTTATTTCGCGAAGAGATTGATGAGTTTCAAGTAAATTTGGTAAGTAGTTATTTAATTTATTCAAATTGCTGTTGAACTGTTTGTTGAATTTTGGTTTAGGCAAAAAGTCCTATTTTCTACTGGTGTTTCCCTAGTTTCCGCGAGAGTTTGCAAATAATCGAGAATTATTGGATCCTGATCTTCATTAACTTGAATGTTCTCTATTTCTATCTGATCACTTGCGTTTGTATTTTGTGTGTTTATTTGTATTTCTGTGAGAATACGGTTTCGCGATGTGGCTGTATCTGTCTGTTGTGTATTGTTGTGTTGGACCTCTGGTGTATGAATGTTTGTTGACATATCTGCTAGGCTATTCTGTAAGCTATCTCGACAGCGGAATCCGCGGTGAGATTCAAATTACGTATTACGAAATTCAACCGTATACCAACGCAATACGATTGCATTTCGTAGTACGAAATTTGAATCTCAACGCGGATTCCGCTATCGAGATAGCTTACAGAATAGCCTAGCTGGTGTGGGTGTGTTGATAGTATGTGAACTGGTGATATGTAAGTCTATTTCATGAATTGTTGGATGTTGTGTGTCTGGTTCTGAGTCTGTTTGTTCCGCTCTCCGTTTGATTTCGTTAAGAACCTCTGATGATATGCATCTACGTGATAATATGCGGCGTACTTGATTTGACAATGTATTTCCGGTAAATTTTCTCATTTTTGAGTTATCTTGGTTCCTGTCCTTGAAAAGTCTTTCTAACCTTTTGATATAGCCTGGCCCTCCGGCTTTGGCTTTGTAGTAGCAGAGCATGAGTTCTTGTAATTCCAAGTTTGACCACTTTCTTCTTGCGTCATCGCTTGTAGATCCTGAGGTCGATTCCAATGTACCGGCAGAGCTTGTGGGAGAAATATCCCTGCTCCGCAAAGTATCACTGGTTGGTTCTTCGGCAGTAGCATCTAGAGACGTACCCCTCGTCCTGTCCCCGACCCCCGACCTGCCGATACGTGGAGGGTCGCTGGCTAGCATTCTGTCACGCCCGCCACCAGCTACAGACGTGCCTCGGCGCTTGCCCCCGGGAAGCGGCCCTTTACGAACATTATTAACGTTGTACTCCATCATACTGGGTCGCCATGGCCCTGTTAGCCGCGTAAGTTTCAATTGTACGCGTTGTCCGCCCCCCACGTGGTCAGATGGTCGACACGGACGTAAGGTTGGGTTTTTGGGGGCATATTATATTATATTATATTATATTATATTATATTATATTATATTATATTATATTATATTATATTATATTATATTATATTATATTATATTATATTATATTATATTATATTATATTATATTATATTATATTATATTATATTATATTATATTATATTATATTATATTATATTATATTATATTATATTATATTATATTATATTATATTATATTATATTATATTATATTATATTATATTATATTATATTATATTATATTATATTATATTATATTATATTATATTATATTATATTATATTATATTATATTATATTATATTATATTATATTATATTATATTATATTTATATTATTCATTTTAATCATATAAATATAATACCCGACATGTAAAGAATACAAGACCAAAAGATGTGATTTCAGTGCAAGATTTCGCATCATTTACTCATATTTGTGCATTATATTTTTGTATGGAAATCGTACCTCCGTAGTTTGAGAAGTTGGTACGGAAGCCTCGGTGGGCGAGTCTAACTCGACATGGCCGGTTTTATTTGTTATATTTTTACAACTGGGCTGGACCGATTTCGCTGAAATTATGTACCGTGATATATAGTCTTATATATAATAAACTGGCCAAGTGCAAGTCGGACTCGCACTAGTAGGGTTCCGTACCACACTACAGTATTTTATAAAATCGAGCAAAAATACCACTATCATTTTTCGCCAGCAAAAAATAATAATTAATAAACATTTTATTTCTTATAACGCCATCTAACGTCTAACAAAGGAGTTAGGGATCGACATTTCAATATAACGCCATCTTTGGGACGTTTACCTAACTAAGCGTTCATAAATGGCGTGAAATGCCGAAAAAAACACGTTTCTTGTATGGGGATCCTCTATTATTTTTAACTTTATTTTGTTCTTAGTATTTGTTGTTATAGCGGCAACAGAAATACATCATCTGTGAAAATTTCAACTGTGTAACTATCACGGTTCATGAGATACAGCCTGGTGACAGACGGACAGACAGACAGACAGACAGACAGATGGACAGCGAAGTCTTAGTAATAGGGGTCCCGTTTTTTACCCTTTGGGTACGGAACCCTAAAAATCAATTTTACGGAACCCTAAAAATTGCAGTTCGTTACTAAAACTCGAGAACGGCTGGGCCGATTTAGCTGATTTTGGTTTTGAAATGTTTGTCGTAGTCCACGGAAGGTTTAAAAGGTGAGAAAATATGGAAAAATTGCGAGGAAGATAGTATAAACAATAATTTCATTTTCCCATATAAACTGTTCTACCTACTTGCCTGTCAAACATTTGACGTTCGTCTCTTCGGTACGGTAGGGTAGACTTCCTTATCCACTCTCGAATTTAAATTTGAAGCACGTATTAAATTAAGGTTTTCGAATCGACAGCATAATATATCCACACTAGCAGCCCGCCCAGGCTTCGCACGGGTAAAACATATATGCCTACAAAATTTGCATCAGTTTGTTGCATCGAATATAAAATATTAACATATTTAACAATCATCGTCATATGTCAACCAATTTACACAAAACCTTAACGAATTATGCACCTAAGACCTAAACCTTCCTCATAAACACTGGCTATTGGTGAAAACCGCATGATAATCCGTTCAGAAGCTATTGAGATTATTGCGAACAGACAGATAGACGCAGTGATGGACATTGTTTTATAACACTTACGTAGTGATATTGGACGGCCCTTTGGCATAAAGGATAGTTACCCTGATCGTTGGTTCTAATTCTAGCTATATACCTACCAATGAAAGTTTTATGTGCATTAATGAATCATGGGTTTTCGTGGGAACATTAAATCTACCAATAATTAAGATAGTTTAAAAACTAAAACAACTGACTTCAATGCCCCGCGAGTCAATTTCAGTAGCAAGTTTGAGACGTTTATCGTCATATCTCTGAAGATACTTATCACATCTATAATAATAATAATATTTTTTATTGAGGCAAAAGTTACATCAAATGAATATTTTTATATTATTGGACACTTGACACTTAAACTAGGCTCGAAAGTCATCGAACATTATGGTTAGGTATACGAAGTTTTGATGTTTAAATGTTTTACTCAGTCTGATTCATAAGGCTAACACAAAAGTTCATGAAACATTTCTTACAAAGACGATAAGGTGACAGGCTGCGCGAGCGCAGCGAGCGCTACTATTGCGCGAGCGAAGCGAGCGCAAACATTTTTTACGACATTTTATGACCCTGACAGTTTTATGACCTAATAATCAAGTCATTATAGATAGCCCTAAAGTCGAACTCGATTTCATCTGCTGAAAAAGTCTTTAATCATTATGGTTAGGTATATTAAGTTGTGCTGTTAAAGTGTTCAACTCAGTCTGATGCAGAGGACACTAAGGTCGCACTCGATATCCCTTGTTAAATTCTTAAATCATTATGGTTAGGTATATCAAGTTGTGCTGTTTTACTGTTCGACTCAGTCTGATGCATGAGGCTGTTAAAACACAAAATTTACTGAATTATTTTCTACAAATTATATAAGGCGAATGGTTGCGCGAGCTCAGCGAGCGTGACAATTTTTTATGACTTCTTTTACCCTGACTGTTTTATGACCTAATAATCAAATAACTATAGACGACTCTAAGATTGAATTCGATATCCTCCGTAGTTAAAGTCATTTATCATTATGGTTAGGTAAACAAAGTTGTGCTGTTTAAATGTATGACTCAGTTAGATGCATAAGGCTGATAAAACACAAACGTAAATATTTCTTAAATAAAATGGCCAAGTGCAAGTCGGACTCGCACTCGTAAGGTTCCGTACCACACTATAGTATTTTATAAGATCGAGCAAAAAATACCACTATCATTTTTCGCCAGCAAAAAATAATAATAAACATTTCGTTTCTTATAACGCCATCTAACGTCTAACAAAGGTGTTAGGGATCGACATTTCAATATAACGCAATCAATGGGACGTTTACCCAACTAAGCGTTCATAGATGGCGTGAAATGCCGAAAAAAACACGTTTCTTGTATGGGGACCCTCTATTATCTCCCTCCCCCTCCCCTCGGGACCCTCTACTATCACGGTTCAGGAGATACAGCTTGGTGACAGACGGACAGACAGACAGACGGACAGCGGAGTCTCAGTAATAGGGTTCCGTTGGTACCCTTTGGGTACGAAACTCTAAAAAGTAGATACGGCGAAATGCTGCGCGAGCGCAGCGAGCGCTACTATTGTGCGAGCAAAGCGAGCGCGAACCTTTTTTATGACATTTTATGACCCCGACAGTTTTATGACCTAATAATCAAGTCATTATAGATAGCCCTAAGGTCGAATTCGATTTCATCTGTTGTAAAAGTCTTTAATCATTATGGTTAGGTATATTAAGTTGTGCTGTTAAAGTGTTCAACTCAGTCTGATGCATGAAGCTGTTAAAACACAAAAGTTCCTAAATGATTTTCTACAAATTAGATAAGGCGAATGGTAGCGCGAGCGAAGCGAGCGCGACAATTTTTAATGACTTTTTTGACCCTGATAGTTTTATGACCTAATAATCAAATCACTATAGACGACTCTAAGATTGAACTCGATATCTTCTGTAGTTAAAGTAATTAATCATTATGTTTAGAAATACCAAGTTGTGCTATTTAATTTAAATGTTGGAGTCAGTTTGATGCATGGAGCTGCTAAAAACCGATATTCCTCAAATATCTCCTGAAAAGTCCATAAGACGAATGGTCACGCGAGCGCAGCGAGCGAAAATGCTGTGTGAGTTTTTATGACCTTGATAGTTTTAAGACCTAATAATCAAGTCACTATTGATGACACTAAGGTTGCACTAGATATCCTCTGATGTTCAATTCTTTAATCATTATGGTTAGGTATATCAAGTTGTGCTGTTTAAGTGTGCGACTCAGTCTGATGCATTATGCTGTTAAAACACAAAATTTCCTGGATTATTTTCTACAAATTAGATAAGGCAAATGGTTGCGCGAGCGCAACTAGCACATACACTGCGCGAGCGAAGCGAGCGCGACAATTTTTAATGACTTTTATGACCCTGACAGTTTTATGACCTAATAAACAAATCACTTTAGACGACTCTACGATTGAACTCGATATCCTCTGCTAGGCTATTCTGTAAGCTATCTCGACAGCGGAATCCGCGGTGAGATTCGAATTTCGTACTACGAAATTCAATCTTATCAAGTTCGTAATACGGTTGAATTTCGTAATACGAAAGTCAAATCTCACCGCGGATTCCGCTGTCGAGATAGCTTACAGAATAGCCTAGCTGTAGTTAAAGTCATTTATCATTATGGTTAGGTAAACAAAGTTGTGCTTTTTAAATGTATGACTCAGTTCGATGCATAAGGCTGATAAAACACAAACGTAAATATTTCCTAAAAAGTAGATAAGGTGAATGGATGCGTTTATAAAAAAATCTGAACATCAAGACTTGTCAGCCAGAAAAAAGTATCCTATGTCCTTGTATGTTCTATTGACTATCTATGTACAAAATTTTCGCTGAATCGGTCAAGCCGTTTATCTGATAAGACGTCACACATTTACAAAATGCAATTTAAAAAATCTAGACCTCCAGACTTGTCTGCCAGAAAAAGTATCATATGTCCATTTATGTACTATTGACTATCTTAGTGCAAAATTTTAGCTGAATCAGTCAAGCCGTTTATCTGATAAGACGTCACACATTTACAAAATGCAATAAAAAAATCTAGACATCCAGAGTCGTCTGCCAGAAAAAAGGATTCTGCCCTATGAACTGTCTATATACAAAATTTCAACCAAATCGGGGAAGCCGTTTGACCGTAAAGAGGTCCCAAACAAACAAACAAATAAACAAACTTATTTTTGCATCTATAATATTGGTGTTGATTTGTTTGCAGAAGTACTTCTCAGATCAGATCTTATCTTGTTTCTCCATACAAACTTTCAACCCCCGTTTCATCCCCTCTAGGGGTAGATTTAGAAAATCCTTTCTTAGCGCACACCTTCGTTGTAATAACTATCTGCTTACCCCATTTCACCCTCTTAGGGGTGGAATTTAAAAAAAGCCTAAAACACGTATTTATTTATAGAAGTACTTCTGTGAAGTTTCAAATAATAAAAGACTATCTAATCTTGTTTCTCCAAACAAACTTTGAACCTCCGTTTCATCTCCTTAAGGGATGATTTTTGAAATATTTTTTTTGTTGTTTTTTGCTGTGCGTTGATAGATCAGTCAGTCAGTCAGTAACGTTTGCCTTATATATATACAGATTATGGATAAAAATAAAATTGAGTGTAAATAGAAGAATCTTTTTACCTCATAGGTTCTGTGAACTTAGACCAGTCGGGATGTTCGTCAAGTAACAGCGGTGACGACAGCCGTCACCGCGCCGTCTCTCCGTGGAACTCGTCGGCTAGCTTCAGCGAGCAGAGTGAGGGAGAGGACACCACCACCGAGCTTACCGTCGCAAACCTGCCGCCGCAGGAACCGGCCGTGCTACAGGTCAGTGAACCGACGTTGGTCTCGGCCAAAGTTATACAAATAGTGGAGTGCCATAAGACGTAAAATTGGTAAAACCTCGGAATCCAGGGCCAGTCAATGAATCTTCATAAAACTGTTGGACTGCATTGCTAAAAGCTCAAATAAAAAAGTTAAAAAAAAAATGTTGCCGCTCTTGATTATAAAAATGTATAATAAAAATTTACTAAATAAACTGGCCAAGTGCAAGTCGGATTCGCACTGGTAGGGTTCCGTACCACACTACAGTATTTTATATGATCGAGCAAAAACTACCACTATAATTTTTCGCCAGCAAAAATAATAATTAATAAACATTTTAGTTCTTATAATGCCATCTAACGTCTAACAAAGGTGTTAGGGATCGACATTTCAATATAACGCTATATATGTGACTTTTACCTAACTAAGCGTGCATAGATGGCGTTACAAAAATTGTCTGAAGTACTGAAACATGCACTGGGTTGCGGGTGCACGTAATGGTACGGTTGGCAACCCTATATTAATAAGGGGAATTAAACATGTGTTTTAAGTGTGACGTTCGACGTCTAGATGAAAGCTGAATGGCTCAATACCTTTGTTTTTTTTTTGTAAATTCAAAGCGTTATGTTTCTGTTATATCTATATTTTTTGTTAAATATGATCTATTTAATGTTATTTGACGTGTGTAAGTGCAAATTTTTAATTTGCCCATTTACTGAATAAATGCTTTGACTTTGACTTTGACTTACATTGAATGCCGAAAAAAACACGTTTCTTGTATGGGGACCCTCTATTATTCTTAACTTTATTCTATTTTTAGTATTTGTTGTTATAGCGGCAACAGAAATACATTATCTGTGAAAATTTCAACTGTCTGACTATCACGGTTCATGGTGGTGGCTGGTGACAGACAGACAGACATACAGAAGGACAGCGGAGTCTTAGTAATAGGGTCTTGTTTTACCCTTTGGGTACGGAACCCTAAAAATGAAGATCGGGTAAATTTTTTTTTTAACTTTTTTTATATATTGTTAGAAACACAATTCAAAAGTTTCTATAAAGATTCATTGACTGGCCCTGGACCTTACGGCACTCTACTAATAAAAGAGGTTGCATTTAGAATTTGGTCCCAGCCTAGCTGTGGTATTTTTGTTTTTATTTATTTATTACATCAGTTGCAACATCATTACACCACAGAACCAATACGATCCTAAAAAAAATAAACTGGACAAGTGCAAGTCGGACTCGCACTCGTAGGGTTCCGTAACACAGTAGAGTATTCTATAACTATGATTTTTCGCAACTACAAAATTAACTTTGTTTTTCATAGTGTTTGTATGAAAAACAAAGTTATCTTTGCGGTCGCCATATCTCTTAAACTGCTGACTGTATCTCGTTCAAACCAATTTTTGTTGTAAGTTTTTATTGAGATCTACAGCATATATATTTTTTAAATTTTTCACTCCCATACTTTAAAAGTTAGAGGGGGGGGGGGGGGGGGGGGGGGCACACATTTTACCACTTTAGACGCGCCTATCTTTGAAATGATTGACTTTGAGAAAAAATGATTTTCGAAACCTCAATGTCATTTTTGAAAACCTATCCATAGACACGTATAGGTTTGCAGAAAAAAAATATTTTGTTTCAGTTCTATGTATGGGATGCCCCCCCTTTTATATTTTTTATTTTTGTATAAAAATCGGAAAGCGGTTCACAGAATACATCTACCTACCAAGTTTCAATTCTGTAGTCCTAACAGTTTCGGAATAAAATGGCTGTGACATACGGACAGACAGACAGACCGACAGACAGACAGAGATGACGAATCTATAAGGGTTCCGTTTTTTGCCATTCGGCTACGGAACCCTAAAAAGCCTTAACTTATAAACACAAATTGAATAACAGTAAAGTATTTAAAAATAAATAATAATACTAACGTAATAGAATTATAATAATTAATAAAGCCTTAAACATAAAATATATAGGTCATTGACCCTACGGACAAAGTTTTTTATGATACAGGACCTATATCATCAGTTTTCTTGTTTGCTATATTATAGGTAGCAAACAAGCTAACTGCACATCTAATGGGGAGTGGTCACCGTGAACCTATGAACACACTTGGCAACACTAGGCACCCCCTCCCTAGTGGTTTAGGCGCAAAATGCCCAATTCTCAAAATGGCATATGAGTCTTGAAAGGACCAATTCTGAAAATGCCTAATTCTCTAAATGCATATTATTAGAAATGGCAAATTCTCAAAATGGCGAAGTGTTATTATTATTATTATTATTATTTAAAAAAAAAGCTTCAATCAATGTGGGTTGCACATTACTGTTCCTGTTAACCCCTTTAAATAAGCTAAATGTGTTTGTGTCTGGAGCGGGTTCACGTCAATAGTGCAATGGGTGGGGATTGAACTCACGACCTCTCGATCGCCAATCTGACACCTCATCCGACATAAAAAAGCGGCATGGCCCGATGGCCAATGTGCACCCACATTAACCCACATTGTAAGCTTTTTTCCTTAAAAAAAATAATAATAAAATTATGCCATTTTGAGAATTAAGCATTTTGAGAATTAAGCATTTTGATAATTTGCCATTTTGAGAGTTAGGCATTTTAAGATTTTGCCATTTTGATAATTAGGCATTTTAAGATTTTGCCATTTTGATAATTTTCCATTTTGAGAATTGGTCCTATTAAGACTCATATGCCATTTTGAGAATTGAGCATTTTGCGCCTAAACCCCCCTATTGTTGTTGTGAGTGAAACCTCTCTCAAGGTTAAGTCACCAAAGTTATAGAGGAGGCCGACCACCACCGAGCTTGTCGCAGCTGTCATAAGCTGTCCTCTACTAAAGTCATCATGGCATTATTTATTTATTTATTATAACCCTCCACAGAACATGCTAACTCGCCTCTTCAGTCAGTACGTGCAAGTAGTCCGGGTAACAGTGTGGGCTGCGAGTGACGGTCCTCTGGCTATCGTAGTGCTACGCTCAGAATGGGACGCCCGACTTGCCATCGCTCGCGTACACAAGCGCAAATTAGAACACCATTGGGCGGGTAGAAGATTAGAACTGTCTCTTGGGAGGCCATCCCCTGCTCCCAATCTAGATGTACTCCGTGCAAGACTTCGTGCTATCCTACTAGAACAGAAAAACCACACACTGCCGTTGTTACGCTTGCGGGACGCCTACGCGAGCCGACATTGCTGCGCTCTCACAACCTCTGACATTGCTAAAGTTAAAGACACTGTTGTCATACATGAAGGTGTGTATTGTATTGTTTGGTATATTACAGACTTCGCTTACATTAATAACTTTACGCAATAATGATGATCCTTTGACTACAGACAAGCTCAAACCGTTCACCACTAACTAAACTGAGTTATGTAACTATTTCAACTTCAACATCTTTCCAACTGATGATAACAAAACTCATTCACCATTTTCAAATCCATTCAAACGTAAACCGAAGACCGTGAATCGAGCTAATTATTTGACCTTGAAGTCTCAGCTAATAGGAAGATTATGTTCATCAGTAAAAGTTCGTAAGTTTTATAATTATTATTGATGTGCATTTGTTTGCCAGGTATCGGTCGCCTAATTCAGCTCATAGACTTGACACCAGTGTCGTGCTTGGAAATGGAGGAGGCTCCGTGGAGGTGTTCCATCCACCCCAGTTTGAACACGGGACAAGAAGACGGCGGGAGGATCCTGCAGCCTGTGTTTATGGAGATTGGTGTGTTGGGACGCAATGCGAAGATCTTGCTCGAGAATCATGCTGGAGTCTTGCCGCTGTTGAGGTGAGATATTAGTTTTAATAAATTTTCATTTCTGTGAATAGAAGCTTATTAATTCTATGAGTAAATTGTAACAATCTTTTAACCCCTTACAACCCTTCCTTCGCATTAAAAAGTAACCTATGTCCTCTCTCAGGCTCTAGATTATCTGTGTACCAAATTTCATTTAAATCGGTTCAGTAGTTTTGTCGTGAAAGTGACACAGACAGACAGACAGAGTTACTTTCGCATTTATAATATTAGTTAGGATTAGGATTAGTTAGGATTCACATTCATACAACAAAACAATGTTTTGAAAACATTGATAAATCAGCGCATGCGTACAATGAGCGTAACGGGACATTTTTCTCGTATGCAGCCGTCGTTCGAGCCTGCGTTCATCGATTTATTAGACGTTGTCACGTCTAAAATCTACCATATGTACCACTGTAGAATTAGGCCTGATTTCACCATACCATGTTTGTTAACTCTTTATGACGCATTAGCTAATGGTTCTTTAAAAGTAACAAGAATGTTAAACAATTTCACGTCCCAAGCAGAAAATTTAACGGACCATTATTAAATCCCACGTTATGTGAATGAAACACAAAATGTTCATTCTTATTCTAATACGACCAAATCGGAAACGTCTGTATTTGACATGCCATTGAATGCACATGTGCACAACATTTGCCCTAGTCGTATAATACGTCGCTTGTTATGCTACGCGACTGAATTTAAATAACGTTCACCTCGTAGGATTATATTGCAACCGCACAACTTTTCATTTTAGTTAGTAGTAATAGTGGTTGAAATGTTAATGTTAAACATAACGTGTCGTAGTGATTCCCTTCGTTATTTTTAAATTTTATTGATTTGATTTGTTGTTATTTGCGTAAAGAAAAGAAAATTGTTTGTAACGTAGACTAAACAGTATTAAATTATCTTTGGTTAGTTTGTTGTTCCATTGCCGATTAAGGAAAATTCTGTGTGCGTGGTATTTATCGTTGCACATACAATTACCGTATCCGTATATATAATATGTATAATCTTAATCTAAACAAAATTAAATGTAGCGCCGTCCATCTTTGATCTTTTGACAGTAAGTAGAGTAAGAACTAAGATCTGACAGCCTGTTAATGTTTTAACGAACCTCTAAAGCAGTGATTAGATTTAACCCTTAGTTAAGATAATTAACAGCTTATTAGCGCATGGTGGGACACCCAATAACTTTAACAGTCTGTTAAAAGGATTAACAAGGCATTAAATAATTAACATGGTATGGTGAAATCAGGCCTTAGACTACAACATGATTTATTGCAAAAACTTGTTTGATTAGTTTCGTGGAGTGCTACGAGGCGACCTTCTCGCCGTTGGTAGCGGACCCGCGTCGCGGCGTCGCGTTAGAGTTGCTGCTACGTAGCGTGCCGGGGCTCGAGGTGCGCGATGTGCCGTCCCGTCATGTCACCTGGGCGACCGAAGGCGCGGACATGCCGCCTTCCAACTGTAGCTACAGTGAGTATCAATCAACTCACTTGTGTCGCGATCCAGTTACAGATAAAACCAGTAGAAGGGACGACGCCAAGCCTGCAAATAGAACGCGAAAGCCTGTGGATCGCGCTATTGGTTCGTAAACAATACTTTTTTACCCGATATCGATAGTCCCAACGTGAACATGGCGCTAGCATCAGCGCCAAAATATAGAATATAACAGAAATACTCTTTATTGAATACCAGCACAGTAACATAGTATAAAGATAACTTAAAGTCTGTGGTATAACAATGGGCGGTATTATCGCTAAGAGCGATCTCTTCCAGACAACCTTTGTATGGACAGTATCGTGGTAAGAATTGGCTGGTAGTGCAGTGCGCAATACATTGATGTATTGCGCAATGCATCTACAGTGCGAGTAAAATTATAATAAATATCGGAATCTTATATGTATAGTAACATATCCCCTTCAAATATCTTTTGAAAGATTTAATGATCATAAAACTTTCTAGCATGACTGTTTATTGGAGTTTTCATAATTAATAGCTATTAGCCAAAACATCAACAACAACCCGCTCTGGAACGTTCTGGAACGTACGACCCATGTCGGAGGAATACATACAAAGCGGAATAAGTAGTAGTAACCATAAAACTCAAAAACGTATACAGTAACATCTATCTACACATGGCCAGTTTCTATGATCGATCGATATGAATTTCTCGTAACTGGAAGTTGCATTTTGTTTCTATGATATTTTATAATAAAAATCTGTATTACAATTTATAAACAAGCATTTATTTTCGCTCATAATACAATACTGATCTCCCCCTCTTTTACTCTGTAACCACAGAGTTCATAGTCGATCTTCTATTTTTCACCGCTAGAGGCGCCACCCACTCGGTTAGACGCACCATGCAGGTTTTATTACAGCAAAACGCTAACATTCGGCCATCCTGACCAATGTCTGTCCTCAGACAAGCAATATTTTGTGCGTTAACAGCCGAGTCATTCATAGTCCTGATAATTAATATAAATTCATTCAGCCATCCTGGAATTTCTAAATTGGCTCCACTCTCTGTTCTCAGCTAGGCTATTCTGTAAGCTATCTCGACAGCGGAATCCGCGGTGAGATTCGAATTTCGTACTTTGAAATTCAATCGTATCACGTTCGCAATACGATTGAATTTCGTAGTACAAAATTCAAATCTCACCGCGGATTCCGCTGTCGAGATAGCTTACAGAATAGCCTAGCAGTATAGACTTTTCATTTCAGTATAGTCTGTCCAGCGAGATTACTGATGCGAGGTCCCATATTGGCAGTTTGTCTGCTCCAATATTCATCTTCAGTACAGGCTGCCCAGCCTGCTTGCTGCGAAGTCTAGTGCTTGCAGTTTGTCTGCTCCAACATTCATCTTTAATCCTGGCTATCCAGCATACTCGTCGCGAAGTCTAGTGCTTTCAGCTTCTCCGTTCCAATATCCATCTTCAGCACAGGTTGCAGTGCCAGTGTTGGCTGCTCACTAACCCCAACATCTGCTATCCCGCAGTGTTGGCCGCTAGCTCGCCTCAACATCTGGTTCTCGGGCAGTGTTGGCTGCTCACTAACCCCAACATCTGCTATCCCGCAGTGTTGGCCGCTAGCTCGCCTCAACATCTGGTTCTCGGGCAGTGTTGGCTGCTCACTAACCCCAACATCAGCTATCCCGCAGTGTTGGCCGCTAGCTCGCCTCAACATCTGGTTCTCGTGCAGTGTTGGCTGCTCACTAACCCCAACATCAGCTATCCCGCAGTGTTGGCCGCTAGCTCGCCTCAACATCTGGTTCTCGTGCAGTGTTGGCTGCTCACTAACCCCAACATCAGCTATCCCGCAGTGTTGGCCGCTAGCTCGCCTCAACATCTAGTTCTCGTGCAGTGTTGGCTGCTCACTAACCCCAACATCAGCTATCCCGCAGTGTTGGCCGCTAGCTCGCCTCAACATCTGGTTCTCGTGCAGTGTTGGCTGCTCACTAACCCCAACATCTGCTATCCCGCAGTGTTGGCCGCTAGCTCGCCTCAATATCTGGTTCTCGTGCAGTGTTGGCTGCTCACTAACCCCAACATCTGTTATCCCGCAGTGTTGGCCGCTAGCTCGCCTCAACATCTGGTTCTCGGCCAGTGTTGGCTGCTCACTAACCCCAACATCTGCTATCCCGCCGGCATATATCCAGTGTTGGCCGCTAGCTCACCCCTACATCTGGTTCTCAGGCAGTGTTGGCTGCTCACTAACCCAACATCTGCTATCCCGCAGTGTTGGCCGCTAGCTCAGCCCAACATTTGCTTCTTATTCCTGATTTGCTCTGACTTCGGGACAGGCAGCCGTCGGCAGCGTTCTTGCCCCGCGGTCTGCACCTGTCCAAACAAAAAACACAAGGCAGTATCTTTTTATAATTCAAACTTATTCCTACAGTAGGAACTTAACATATTAGTCATCTATATCATGTATATCATCTGTTTCATCTGTACCATCTATATCATCTATATCATGTATATCATCTAAATCATGTATATCATCATAAGCAAGTTTTTACTTTTTTTTTTGTTCCTAATTTTGGGAAGACTGCTTTTTGCAACACAGTTATAAAAAGTAGGGATTAAGACTATTTTTTTGTAAAATATGTATTTACTCGAAATAAAGTCATTTTGAATTTTTTTTTTGTATCTAATATGTTATATAAGTACATCTAAAATATTTCTTTGGAATTTCTGATATAATTATTTATTTTTTATTTTATGCATGAATTTAATCTATACAAAGCTATGTGTGTGTAGCAACAGTCGTATGTGTGTGAGTTATAAAACGATGATGCTAGAAGATGATCATAGGTTTCAGAAAAACCTTAGCATAGCCTGGAACCCTGGGTTAATTGTCGGAAAACCTTTGATAGCATTTCGTACAAGTGGTTCGTTCTAGTTATTTACAAATCGCCACCCCGGGGTTTTCTCTGAGGCACCCTCAGAGTCATGCCCATGTGTAATCTAAACATGACAGCTCATAGTGCTAATACGTCTGCGACTACAGACCCCATTTACATTCGTCTTGCAATATTACAAGGAGCCTGCTTGTCTCCTCTTTTATTCGAATAATATAACATTAATAATTATGAGCATTAACCCGATCTCACATTATTTTCAGTAATTACCAGTCTAAAGAATACAAACTAAAAGGTGATAAATAATACTAATGAACCACCCATTTATAATAATGTGCATGGACGATTTAAAGATCTACGCAAATAATAAAATTAACCTCAAGGTTTTTCTTTTTGTTTTTTTTTGACATGGTATCCATAATTTTGACCTTCAAATTTTGTTACTCAAAATCACGGATGTCTATCTATCCTCCGTGCTCAAAATCATGCTCAGAATTATGACACACACAGAGTACTTCTTTGCTACTTTAATTCTTTATTTATTTATGCCATTAACATTAGTTTATTATTTTAATAAGTTATTATTATTATTTAATGTATTATTATACTTATTGTTCTATTCTTAATATACGAGTACTATTCGTGTAATCTTGTTTTTGGATGTACCTATGTTTGAATTTTGATCGTAATGTATGGTAAATGGTATTAGTACACCAGCCGCGGCATCGGTAGAATATGCTGGGTAAACACTGTAGCCCAGTATTTACCTTCGTTGCGATGTTGGTAAATGTTTCCAGTCTGCTAGATTCTATACCTAGGACCTAATGTACGCAGATGACACCACCACTTATTTCAATGTCCAACGATATTCGATTGCGATCAGCTTCGACATGATTTAAATGCACTTAATTTATATTAATATATAATAATATGTTGACAATGATGCATCTTGCAAATTCCATTAAATCCTGAGCTTATATGACAGACGAGGACATCTACACACACTTCTACACTCACCCAAGAGCCTGTTACTCACACTGTTTCTTTATAAAAATTGTACCTATTGAAATGATAAATAGTCTGCAACATAGGCGTTAAAGAAATATAAAAACTGATCCGCACACAATGTTGAAATAACCCGGTTATGGATAATACACATTGAAATTATTTCAAATATAAGAGCCACAAAAGTAATAACTAAAAGCTTACGCAAGCTGCGATAAAATGGACTTAACGCATACAGAAACAGGCAGAGATTCACACAGCACACTGTGACAATTTCAGCAAAGTGTTAGTAAAGTGTTTTGTAGTGAGGGAACTGATGCTTCCAAAGGTGAATTTCGAAGGTATTGATATTCCGTTCAGTACATCTGTAAAGAATCTGAGACTCGTAATGGACAAATGTCTTAGTTGGGATTTACAAGTTCAAAACACTAGACGAAAGCTGTATGCAACAGGGGCTTCACTTAGAAGACTACGTAATTTTCTCCCCATTACCACTAAAATTGCCCTCGTTCAATCTCTCTTACTTCCTATTCTTGATTATGCTGACGTCTGCTATTTAGACCTTAGAGGGGACCAGCTAAATAAGCCTGAGCGTCTCCAAGACTTTTGTATAAGATTCATTTTTGGCCTACTTAAATATGACCACGTATCTCGGTTTCGCTCTAAGCTCAAGTGGCTTCCTATTCGTTTTCGCCGGAATACTCACATCCTTTCTCTTCTTTACAATATTATTTTTAATCCATGTACTCCACGTTATCTTAAAGAACGTTTTAACTCCTTCCATAGCTAAATACTCTTTCTCTTAGGTCATCAGAAAAACTATACCCTCAGTTTTCCACCTCACAGTTCTGTGTTTTTTGACAAATCCTTTACAGTAAGATTCGTCTGTCATTCTAATTGGAGTCCCTTTATATTTATTTATTTACTCTTTTTCAAGTGTATTATTTAGTGTTGTACTGTTTAGCTGCATAAGATTAGTTTTCGCTTAATATTTGAGTCACTAGGTACGTTAGTTAAGTTTATTTATAGGTATATATGTAAGTGATTAGTGTTTAGAGTTGTTAAATACGCCCATCATTAGTCACATGTTCTATCCTCTCCATCCTAAGGTTGTCTGGAAGAGATCGCTATTAGCGATAAGACCGCCCATTGCAACACATTATTCTTAAGTTTACTATGTAAGTTAGTTTTCAAAAGGTGTAACAATAAAGAGTTTATCTATGTATCTATCTATTACTGAACCGCCCTTTTCCTGAGGGTCTTCGGTTAGAGTTCAGTTCAGTAATACAGCAGGACCACAGAACAAATATAGTACAAGTACAGAAGATGGACTCTCTGATAGCAAAGATGCGAGATCAAACCTAGTCACAAAGTTGGCAACGTTCAAGATATGCTACACGCCTGGGGTGCGACCTTGATTTGCGTCACAGAATAAACCAATAGTAACTGGGAACAGCGTGTTGCGTACCGTAGAATGCACTGTAAGTCCGCCGCGCAGCGAGAGTCTGTATAACTCGGTCAGCTTGCGGGCCGTCAGCTGTCTCTAACTGTAAGGTCAGTGTTGTGAGAAAACTAATTGAATTGTAAGTAAAGGCGCGCGTCAGTCAGATAAAGAGCGCGCGCGACACTTTTGGCTGAACCTGTCACTCACGTGGTGTCGCGGAGGTACTAGCATTTCCACAGCTACAGCGCGGAGTGCGACAGCCCTGGTAGCAAAGCAATAGTGAGTCCATCGATTTATTAATCAAAATAACCTCTTATAAAGATAAACTAATATCCTTATAGAAAAACGCGTAACTAAAGCGTATGCGCACGGCCCCTTATATCGTCCCGCGGTCGACTCCCAAAACGGTATACAGATTAGCAGTAGCACACTAGTCTCTCATTCTCGTGCCTTACAATATTTATTGTATACATCATTATATACATAGGTTGTATATATAGTAATGGCGCGCGACTTGCCACCTCGTGCCTCAACGTCGCGGTCGCACCGTTGCGTCTCTCAATCTCTCTCTCTCTGCCTCACTCGGAACACTCGCTCGAGCCCGCCTGGTAGCGGTTCACAACCGTACGGTAATTATCGTACATGTGCGATAATTTAGGCCTCCGTACGATATACGATAGGAACACTATTTATTAGATATGCGATAATTTACATCATGCCGCAAAATATGAGGATTATGCTAATAGTCAACAGTGCAATAACAAATACGATTGGTTTTAGCTTACAGCGCCATCTATTGGCTAATTTCTTTCTTATTTTTAGCAACTGTGTGAGGTTTTACAATCTACCTGTACCCTTAGTTAATCTTCGTGACATACTACCAAAACGCTCACTCATGGACAAAGCATACTTCAAAACTGACGACTTCCTCGCGGTCAGAAAATCATGGCAAGATCATTTATTAATATTATCAATTTCACCGGACAATAATTGATATGTTACTTATTATTAATTTGATGTTTACATTTATATATTTCACATTATTATATTACACCGCCGATTGTTTTACAGTGTTTGAAAAATGTATTTTTTTGTAATCTTTTACATGGTAATCAATAAAGAGTATTTGTATTGTATTGTATTGTATTATTAGCTGTTTGATAATATTAACGCTCATAAGTGCACCTTGTGTACTTACATGAAATATAAATGAATGCAATGAATTGAATTGAATCTTTCTTAGAGACACTTGCCGCCGCTTCATGCGTCAATGATTTCTCTGGTTGCTACGCTAGCGTCTGCCAATCAGCGAACGTTATTGATATCGTATTGGCATGTCTATATTTAATGTAGGTACGTAATGTAATTCTGTATACACAACCTGGCACAAAGTTATAATCAGTAATAGGGTTCCGTTGGTACCCTTTGGGTTCGCAACCCTAAAAATCACCTGCCTTAGTGTTATCATTCTGATAGTACGATAATTTCTTCACTTCAGGTTGTGCTCCCTGCGGCTGGCCGCGCCTCGACATTTCGATAACGAATTAGTTAAATGTGAACACTACTCGTGCTCTGCCCCGCGACCACACCTCCGCGAATCGTAATATTTGTGTTTTACAGTCTTATTCTGTAACCGTACCCATTAATATACCTACTGTGTTGAATTGGAACACGGACTTTTTATTCGTCTCCACTATCCCATATAATTCTTTTCAAAGTGTCTAACTAGCAATAAATTATTTATATTCATATTTTTGCACAAAACCTAAACATTATCGGAACTCAGTAACTAATTACACCGCCGTCCGCCATTAGAGTAAAAAAGAATTAGTATACCTAGTATTCTGGATGATCAGTAATCACCACTTATTTTTCGTCACTATCCAAAGTATCCAAACTTTAATCCGACTCCACTAACTCATCAGTCTTTAAGAGTCTTCATCATATATTTTTAAAATCAAAATGTATTCTTACTGTTCACGGTAAGTATACCTTCATCATCATCATTTCATTCATCAATTCATATACATTAAATTTTGTCTATAGACATTTACTTCATCACATATCTTTCGGATAAGATTGAACATTTATAGTAAGCTTTATGCGTGAATACTTGACCTTACTTAGAGTATTTATAGTCTGTGTGTGTCTAATAATATATCATAATTATCATATCCGTATCTCAAGCATTTCGATCGATACGTGCATAAGGGATGTAATTTTACAATGTTTAAAAGAAGAAGCTATAATTCTGGTTATTAGACCAAACATAATCATTGTGTATTAAATGACTTTGGAATACAATTCTTCAAGACGTGATAATATATAATTCAATCATATTATATTATTATCATGACCTTACTGCTAATTTAAAAACTTAAGTGAATAGCAATTCATTTGTATTTAATTACCTAGATTTTAAATATTATTGATATCTTGATGATTTTGATGTATGAAATATAATTCTAATTTAATTTAAATTTTATGTGTACGCTTTCACATGTCATAAAACGACAAAATAGATGGACTTATAATGACGAACACCTAAATTTTAACTATATTTTTGGTGAAGTAAACCTTAATTTCATTTCAGTGTATATCTATGCATAATCATGCTTTTGTATTGTATTTTACATTAGATATATTAATAGTTCAATTTCTTTGTTCAAAGAAGAAAATAATATTTAACTGTAGGTAATAAGTCATGTTTTCCAGTTTCCACTGATTACCATCAATATTGTATCGTATGTCAATATTGTTAATGGTACTTATTTCATATTACGAATACCTGACAATACGGTCAATAGGACTATTTATCACCAGTTTGCTATGATATAATATAGCAGCGTATCGTAAGGCCAGCACATCGTTTAATGCTGTATCGATATATCGAATCGTTTTCGGCATCCCTAAAATCCTTATTTTGTTCTATAATAATAATGATTTTATGTACCATGAATACATGTTTAGGTATGAAATGTACAAGTTGAACTAAAAAAAGATATAACTCTGTCCCAATCATATATATTCTCTAATCGTGCAGGCTCATCTCACCCCTGCGAGCATCGATTCATTTATCATTATCACAGTTTTAGTCATTATCATAGTCGTCTTAGCATTACCAAGCCCGTTCCAATTCACTCCTCTGTTCCTCATTGGAACATCTTTCAGAACCGAGCCAGCATATTATAGTGATCTGTGTCAGAACTTAGGCAACAGAGACACATAATCACTTTCAGTTCAACAGAAATTTAGTGGTTTAATCATAAATCTCGATTGAACCAACCTTCGTTGCGCCTAGCGCCTTTGTTCCATGAAGAGTAGTAACTAGGCTTCTGCAGGCCGCCGAACTCCTTTTACGCCATGTTCCGCCCGACACTCGAACGATTCGCCTCGTACGCGTCGTGAGCTTTATGCCACTTCTGAAATAATAAAAATCTGTATTACAATTTATAAACAAGCATTTATTTTCGCTCATAATACAATACTGATCTCCCCCTCTTTTACTCTGTAACCACAGAGTTCATAGTCGATCTTCTATTTTTCACCGCTAGAGGCGCCACCCACTCGGTTAGACGCACCATGCAGGTTTTATTACAGCAAAACGCTAACATTTATAAAATCAATCTTAGGTCTTGCAAAATCCGGACCGATCGTTATTCAATGAATTGAATGTCCTGTGCGACACATGGATCCCAAGTGCGGAGAGTTTCTGATTCCATTTAATTTTAATTTTGTAAATGCAGCTCAAAATGTAAGTCTTCACAGCCAATATTCTACCGTGCAAAGTCTAGGTATGGTGCAACGTTTTTAGGGTTCCGTACCCAAAGGGTTAAACGGGACCCTATTACTAAGACTCCGCTGTCCGTCTGTCTGTCTGTCTGTCTGTCTGTCCGTCCGTCTGTCACCAGGCTGTATCTGTTCTGTTGCCGCTATAACAACAAATACTAAAAACAGAATAAAGTTTAAAATTATAGGGGGTCCCCATACAAGAAACGTATTTTTTTCGGCATTTCAATATAACGCCATCTATGAAGGCTTAGGTAAACGTCCGTAGATGGCGTTATATTGAAATGCCGATCCCTAACACCTTTATGTTAACTTTCACTTATATAGCGTTACACGTTAGATGGCGTTATAAGAAATAAGCACGCGGCTCACAACTCTGTTTTGATGAAATGTTTATAAATTATTATTTTTTGCTGGCGAAAAATGATAGTGGTATTTTTTGCTCGATTTTATAAAATACTGTAGTGTGGTTCTGAACCCTACGAGTGCGAGTCCGACATGCACTTGGCCAGTTTATTTAATACTAGCAGCCCGCCCCGGCTTCGCACGGGTAGGCATATATATGCCTACAAAATTTGCATCATTTTGTTGCATCGAATATAAAATATGAACATATTTAACAACCATCGTCATATTTCATCCAATTTACACAAAACCTTAACGAATTATGCACCTAAACCTTCCTCATAAACACTCTGGCTATTGGTGAAAACCGCATGATAATCTGTTCAGTAGCTATTGAGATTATTGCGAACAGACAGACAGACGCAGTGATGGACTTTGTTTTATAATACTTACGTAGCGATATTGGACGGCCCTTTGGCGTAAAGGATATTTATCCTGATTCTGACCCGACGGTCGTTGGTTCTAATCCTAGCTATATACCTACCAATGAAAGTTTAATGTGCATTCATGAATCATGAGTTTTCGTACAGTGGTAGTGGGATCATTAAATCTACCAAAAAGTAGCTTACTACCAAGGAGAACATCTGCCGCCGTAACCTTACGCGTTCCCCGACGCAAAATGTAGGGGTAATATACGTTTAACGTGTGTATCTGTGTGTCTGTCTGTAGCATCTTAGCACCTAACCGGATGAACCGATTTTGTTTTTATTATTGATAGTTTTTTTTTGTTTGATAGATGTCTTCATCGAGAGTTTTCTTAGCTTTGATTCATGAAAATTCGTTCAATCGTTATAAAACTATGAGCTTTTTTCTAGTTAATTGCGCTATGAAATCCACTTTCATAGGTCTGATCAATTCGAAAATCTTCTTCTTCAACGATATTGTAAGAACATGGAAGCCTCCTGGACTCTACAGAATACTCAAATCCTCACCAACATACAGCTCAGATTTTAAATGTCGTGTTTAGAGTCATTGGAATGCTTTTAATGAAAAGATTATACATAGATCAGTCAGGGTAGTTTAAAATATTATATTATTATATATATAGATGAATATTATTTTATGCAATAGATCATATTATTATACTTTATTGACTTCAAATTGATTGTGATCGGTGGGGATCTACAGCATAGCTAAGCTTATAATAATATTTTCTAAGTAACTATATCCTAATCTGTGGTTTCACTGCAAATATTTTATTAATTTTGCGATGCGTGTTTGTGAAATTCGTGATATCTTGTAGAGTTTTCATTTGAATTATATACTGTAAAAGACAATTTTAATCTATTATATGTGGCCAAGCTAATTAACGTAATTATTTGGATAATGATTAATACTATATACTTGAAAGTAGCCTTGGAAGTTATGTAATATTTTTTAACAAACATTTTAAGATTAAAATGGTTACTGTGAGTCAACCTTAAGAGATAGACATATGCTGTCGCGGACTTTTTTGTAGGTCTTATTAAGTTGTACAACTCTTGCATAGAAAATATTCTTCTATTTTCAATTAAGCAGCGTTCGTAAGAAACGTGTTTTTTCGACCGTTTATTTGCCGACTTAGGTTGCAAATTAGGTCTCCACGAATGTACCTTTGATTTAAACGGGATAATATATAGCCTATTTTCATTCCGAAAGTCCATTCTATGTATTAGTGAAAGAATTTTTTAAATCGGTTCAGTAGTTTTTGAGCTTACTCATTACAAACATACAAAAATACAAAAATACAAATGTTCTCTCTTTATAATATTAGTATAGATAAACCAATATTCCAGGTGAGAGTTCCCTATCAAGCGGCGACCGCGAGCGCCCCCGCACGGCGCCCGTGCTTGAGCCGATCCTAGCTCTCTTCGAACGCGAGCTCATCGATCTGCTGCGTACCGCGCCGAGATGCTCCATTGCTTTTAGCAAGTTAGTATTATTATATAGTTTTTAACCGACTTCAAAAAAGGAGGACGTTTCTCAATTCGACCGTATATATATATATATATTATGTTTGTTCGCGGATTACTTCGTAGTTTGTGGACCGATTTTGATTATTCTTTTTTTGTTGGAAAGGAGCTATCCCGAGTGTGGTACCATGGTAATTTCATCGAGGTCTGATAAGTATCTCCAGGGATATGGAGATAAACACCTCAAACTTAGTACTGAAAATTAATAGCGCGGCATTTGAAGTCGGTTGTTTTAGTTTTTAAACAATATTATTTATGATAAAAGGTAACAGGACAAGCACGACGCTCGCCTGATCGTAAGCGATGACGTCTACCTATTACAGATACAGCGGCGTGCAAAGTTCTGGATAGCCAAAATTTTGCATTTCACTGCACTACAACTGTTTCCTCGACACATAAAGATGTTAAATCTCTCATGCCCTGTAAATTCACTGGACACATTGCCATTCAAATTAATTTTAGGAGAAAATCGGAGTTGTGTTAACACAATATGACTTAGAAAATTATTTTTGGAAGGGCCTATTATTAATCCAGTCAAAATAGACTAAATTATGATTCCAGTTTGCATTAATTCCCAACAAGCTGGATTTTTGTGAAGGCCTTGGATGCGTCATTACAAATTACATGTCAAAAGTCTCCATCGATCCTGCTTGTGCGTTGTTTTTTATTCGAGGTCAAAGGTCACAAATGTGGTCTTAGGTCTTTAAAAATGACATTGAGGTTCCTAAAATTATTTTTTCTCAGAGCGCCTATCGCGCCTATCTTTTAAATGATTGACATTTAAAAGATAGGCGCGTCTAAAGTGGTATAATGTGTGTCCCTCTCCGCCCTGTAACTTTTAAAGTAATGGAATGAAAAATCTAGAAAAAATATATTCTGTAGATCTCAATAAAAACTTTCAACGAAAATTGGTTTGAACGAGATACAGTCAGCAGTTTTTGAGATATAGCAACCGCAAATATAACTTGGTTTTTCATACAAACACTATGAAAAACAAAGTTATTTTGTAGTTGCGAAAATCATACATCATATATACGTGGCGTACTCATGCATATTATGACGATAACAACTTTTATAACTTTTTGAATCGTTATATCTCAGAAACGGTGGCTCGTAGAAAAAAAAGTATTGACAATTTTTATAGATAATTTTATGATCTACAATTTTATCAAAGGTACTTTTACGATAAAACTTACCGTTTTTCTGAAAATCGCGAAAACCGGAAGCAGAATCGATGGAGACTTTTGACATGTCATTTGTAATGACGTATTCACAAAAATCCAGCTTGTTGGGAATTGATGCAAACTGTAATGTCTATTTTGACTGGACTATATAGTTGAATTTGAAGACACAAAATACAATAAGGCCACTACTAGAAATAAAAACATATAACTTAGTAGTAATGATAACTGTCAAGTAGCAAAAATTTATATCCAAATATACATTTTTGCTACTTGACAGTTATCAGTCAGTTATCATATCAGTTATCAGTATAAGTCAGTCATATCAGTTATCAACTATAATAGGCCCTTTGTATATATATTAACGCAGGTGGCGTTTGATCTCCAAGGTTTCCATAGCACATAACTAATAACATAATTCTTTAGGCTTATTCCGGCGTTCCATCACCATTTCGGACGGCAGTGCCGAGTTGCTGATTATGGGTTCACAAAGTTGCCGGATTTACTTGCGGCTCTCAGTAATACTATCGTGGTAAGTCCTTAAGCCGGCTTTTCACTATGGGATATAATGTAAATTACCTCTTGAGCTATGTATTACATCCCGCGATTGCTGTTCACACTGTAAGATATATAAGTTCAGCTTTGGTTGTCTATGGTTTCATTTAATACACTGGCTAAATATACTAATTGTGTGGAGCCATAATAAAAATAAAAAAACAACAAAAGAAATTGAGGGCGAGGCAGGGGGAGGCGCGGTGTCCGGGGACGTGATGTAAAATATAAACCTTCAAATATAGCTCAATCGGTCGAAAAAATATTTATAGCTTGGGATGTAATATATATTATAGCATAGTGTAAACAGTCTCATACAAAATGTATGACGAGCGATAAAATTTTATATCTCAAGATATAATGTATATTATATTATATCCCATAGTGAAAAGCCGGCTTTATTCTTAAATAAAAAAGAAAAAGTTATGTACCTAATATTTATTCAGCAATACTCTTACAAAATAAACCTATAATAATAGAATATCATTACCACCGATGTATAAATGCAAAGGTCAGTTTGTTTATTTGCTTGTTCCCTTTTCATGGCTAAAGGATCGACCGATTTAGCTAAGCCGAATTTTGTAGAATACGTCACAGGATACTTAAAACGCGACCAAGTTTGAGGAGAACACCTCAAACTTGGTACTGAAAATGACTAGCGCGACATTTGAAGTCTGTTCTTTTAGTTATTCAAGCGATCTTATATTATTTGTCGACACAGGTTCTCGGGTCAGGCTCCTCCCGCATGATCACGATATCCGCCTCAGCCCAGGCGCGTCGCTGGACGTCCGATCTAGTCAAAGTGCTGAAAGCGCAGCCCGGCCGCTCCGTGTACCCGGCAGATATACCACAACTGTACCAGGAGACATTCGGCCGCCCCTTCATTCCCGTCGACTATGGAGTGTGCACTTTACTCGAGCTGATGGAGCGGGTCTCGCCGCAAGCTATAGTCTTCTCACCCGAGGGGTATATCGCGCTGCCTCGCCCTACGCCCACCTCTGAAGAACGCGCCCGTACAGTGCAGTTTGCTGTTGAGGTATGTATTTATTGTTACTACTTTTATTTGTCTGTGGGTTGGTTATCTTTTTCCTACGTCTACTCTTGTGTCTAATGTTATATTTGGAACTGCCAAATGCTGTTGCAAAACATTTCACAGCTGACCGCCTGCGTGACACATCCCTCGGAAATTAATTAACTATTTAACTAATTTATGCTGTTTTTTTTGAACAGATTAATAGAGATACGATGAGATTGCGAGCTCATTTTTTTATATATATAATATTATGGCTTTTTAATGTAGGTCATAAAACTGTTAGATTGAAACGATTTATCACGATATTCAATGTAAATATGGGTTTAAAAGATGATTTTATAGTTACGCTTACAACTTGCGCGGATTACAAGCACGGCTCAAAAGCTGACGCTTTGACGAGCAGCGTACAGCTTTAAACTAATTTAATTCTTGTGGTGCGCTATCGTGCCGCGCTGGTGACACGCGTACTTTTACGTGGTTACATTTGCGCCGGTAAACAGCGAAGCTATAAAATCAGCGTCAGTCATTGAGCGAGTTTACATTGTCCTCACAGACAATGGAACTGCTCTGCTACACGCCCAACCTCCGCATGGAGTTCTCTAGCTTCGTGCCCGCCTATCACGCACGCTTCGGCCGCCAACTGCGAGTCGCCTACTACGGCTGCGTGAAGCTGGTCGAACTGTTCGAGCTCATGCCCGACCTTGTCAAGGTTTACATCGAGGGCACCGGCGAGCGCGGGGTGAGGTTGATCCCTCGAGCTGCCAAACCAGTATTGGCGGAGAGACTGCGAGCTCTCGGTTGCATCCCGCTTGTTACTCTGCCGATGCAATATGCGAAACAGTTCGGCGCGCTGCCACAGGTTGGTCTTCCTCTTTCTCTCCGCAATTTACTAAGCGATACTTTCCAAATAAAATGCGAACGCAGCTATAAAAAAAATAGCTATATAAAAAACAGCTTCGTCGCCTTTTATTCGGACATTGCTTGTTTTAAGTTTCGCTAATATAATGAGGAGGACGGATGTAAAAACCTTTTTTTTAAAAGCATTAACGGGACAACCTGTTCAAATCTTTAGGCAATCCTCCTCATTAAATTCAATTTAACTGTATACTAATATACTAATTCTAATTGGTAATGGGAGCAATAAGACCTGCACTGACGTCCCGCTCAGGGTGTATTGTGCATTTCTACCAGCGTCTAGCCAAGCCGTCCCAGCACCTTGACAAAGTAGAGCTTTAGGTTTCCAATTGCAATGGTGAAGGTGATGAATCGATGATGAAAGGAAGTGAAGATGAAGTTAGCCGTGTTTGTGAGCTCGATGTGATGATAATGCCAAAGCAGATCTAGATCTCAGTTATGCAACCCAGCTTTCTTATTTTATTTCAAGATGAGATAGTGTAAGATCACATGTTCTATTGTCTCATCTTCTAGCTTGCATCATTGAGAAAGAGATGATAGCTAAGCTTAGGTGGCCTACTATTAGACGAAGTTCGTTGGTAATCATATCTAATCTGGAAGAGCGGCTTTTGTATGTTTTCAACTCGTATTATTGTTTCACAACCTTTGTTGTTCGCTTTCTGTGTGACAGAGTATTTGTTCTTTGACTTCTATCGCTAACGGTATACATAGACCTATTACGTTCTCGCTTACCAGCTGTTTCATGCCTTCCTTGGCAAGTTTTTCTGCTGAGATATTGCCGGTACAGAATGCATGGTTTATCATCCATTTTACCTTTACGTTTATGTTGCACTTGGTTGCCAGAGTTTGTAGAATGTCGTGACGTTTGGCCAATACTTTGATCTAGCTGTAGGTCTCCTGATCGCATATATAGTGGGATTTTAACGAATTCTATTTTATTTTCACTATTACTTTGTTGCTTTATTTTTACCATAATAATATGCTTTCAAGCCGAGTGAGCTCCGTCTTAAATTTGTTTAGCAATGCTTCTCTTGATCAGATGATTAATTAGTATTTAAACTTAAACAAATGCTTCATAATAGGTATTTAAACGTGTCCAGAATAGGTCATGTCTAATTAGAGGCGTAAATAGACATCGTAATGTCTATTACCTATTATTCTATGTATATTTGTGGGACGTACCCAACAATATACTACCTATTATTTTACAGTATCATATAACTATAAATAAATGTGAAAACTATTATTCAAACATTAACTTTGTGCCTTACTAATTACCCAAAATGTTCTATAGCCGGATATGCTAGAAGCGACTTCCTTAGAGCAGTTAATTCACAACGCCGGCGGGGCCATCGAGTCGGGGACGATGGTGCCTCCGGGCATGGCCTGGCGCTGGGTGAACGCTTGCCTCGGGGCCTGCGCTGCGCTCTGCGGAGATAAGAGCGTCTCTCGAGGATCCACCCATGAATACTTCTCGTCGACTTACCGCCGCATCACTGGCTCACTGCCAGACATCCCGCGCCTTATCTCAGCTGGCGTCCTCGATGTGGAAGATTCTAGAATCCGTCCGACGCCCGCTTGGCGCACGATTTGGCGTTTCGCTCAGATTCTAGACGAAAAGGCGACGCCTCTCACCGCGCTCGAGATGTTCGCGGAGTATTCCAATAAATACGAGCCGGTGTTCCCCGGGACTGAATCTGGTGAGTTTCTGTCAATTTTTTTTTATGTTTCTAAATTCTGTTCTGTTTTGTTGTGATGTGTCTTCTTTCTGCAAAGTAACCACAATTACTACCCAGGGTCCACACTATCTCAAATCAAAGTACATCCTTGTGATAGGCTCTTCCGGTTTTACTATGTCATGCTAAAGTGTTCTTAACTACATTATAGGTGTGGAAGGTGTGAGGGAGTTCCTGCAGCAGTACGGGCAGGTGTTCTCAGAGTGCGGCGGCACGTACCGCGTGTGCGGGGGTGTGGCCGTGCCGCGGCTGCGGGACCTGCCCGTGGTGCGCGAGGATTACTCCTTGTTCGACACCCCGCCCGGACAGAAGGTATACCTAATTGTTGAAGACGTTGATTTATACTCGATGCAACAAAGTCATGCAAAAATGCAGGCATAAATGCTCTACCCGTGCAAAGCCGGGTCGGGCCACTTGTAGGTCTATAAAGGAGGAATATCCCACCATGCATTGTTTTGTTATATAATATCAAAGGGATTAGGCAGCGTTTTCGATGTAAGCTTCCAGTGCAGGGGCTTGATTTTTTCCGACACTTTGTTAACATATTTGAATCAATTGGCACAGAACCTTGAACAATAATATACTTAAACCTTCCTCATGAATTAATCTATCTATTGGTGAAAACCGCATGAAAATCTGTTCAGTAGTTTTTGAGTTTATTGCGAACGGACAGACAGACGCGGCGGGAGACTTTGTTTATCCATCTTCCATAAAATATAACACTGAAAATTGTTTACTTATGTCCGACTTTGATACCATCTTACCGATAATATGTGCCCAAACCGGTTTCATTAGAAAGGCAATAATGCTGAAGATGGTTTTAGACTACTAAAACAATGAATTAGGCACATACGGTCACATTTTTTTTAGTTTTATAAATTTTGGGTATCCGCTAGTAATATATTAAAAAAGTCCCTAAGGGCCAGATTCACCGGTTTCAGATAGCCCAGCACTATTAGGAACTTATCTGACAGATTTTTGACAGCATTCGTATGGCGTGATCTGTCAGATAAACTGAAACTTTATCAGCTACAGGTGAAACTGGGCGTTAATGTCATTATGGAATATATCTGCTAGATAAACTAAAACATTGTAATTGGCTTTATACATTTTCTAGTTGTAGTTTACAAATATCTTTTCCTAAAGCTGCTGGTGGTGAGACTGACGACACTAGGCATCTCAAAAACACTAAATGTTCGTTAGCAACGATAATAATAATTGTGTCAACTTGTAGGGTTCCCGTGTGTTCGAATCTCCAAAATACAACATATGGTGCTCGCCTCCAGCCAGCGCTCTACCCAACCCCTGCAGCTGGCTCACGCTAGAGAAACGTAAGTTTTACTATCTTACAATAGGCGTGACGAAAGGTTTTGAAATCCTCTTCCGTAATATGGGAACACATTTACTATTCACGAAAAAACAAAAAAAACCTTTATTTCGATAATAAACTTAAGTTTAACGAAGTTTAAAGCAATTTTTCTAATAATTTTTCAATAGTGCGCGAAAACAGCTCACTTGTCATGGCGACGGCTGTGACGTCACGCATAGGTTAATGTATGTATGTATAAACATACTTAACCTAGTAACTATTATACGGCGAGCATGTATGAAGACGCTCATGAAAGTGGAAGAAGCGAAGGAGGTATGTCAGGATCGTAGCATGTGGAAAGAAGTAGTCTCTGCCTACCCCAACGGGAAAAAGGCGTGATTGTATGTATTATATAATCTGTGACAATTGATTCACATGGGTTTTCCAAATTTTAATAACATTTTCAAGAAAACCTCATATAAGAGGGCCTAAGCGTGACGTCATGCGCTGTGATTGACGTTTCAGTCAAAATGGCCGATTGCAGTATTTTAATGTTTTATTTTATTGAAAATCTTAATAATCTCAATTTTTTATATAAAACTAAACTAGTGTTTTAAATTGTTTTAATATGTATTATCCCCTAAAATCATTAAATTTCGATTTTTTGATACTGTCGTCATGCCTATTATGCCGCAAAAACAAATTGTCAAATAGTTAATGTAACGAATATAATTTGTGTAGGTCGTACACGTCTTGCGGCTCAGTTCGACGCCTCGTAATGATCCCACCTGTGCCACAAAGAATGCATTCCTTGGTGTAACTGCGAGTGAATTTGGAATGTTTGAAGCCGACCAAAGCCACCAATGATACCGATGAACCCAGGGTCGCAACGAATTTTAACAACTAGACATAAAGTGTCCTAAACATTGTGATGTACGTAACAATAATGTTTTAGATCGTGTATATTTTTGTGTGTTTTATTTAGGTTAAGATAATCTATTCGTGCATTCGTAAAATGTTATCGCGTGCTGCAACCAAAATTTAACGTTTCGAGGTTGAACTAAGAATAGTATTTTTAAAGTTATTGTTGTATACGAAGGAAATAACGGCCTGACTGTTAAGAACTACTTTCTACTATGTTCGTAAGCATCTGTTTTAGTACTTGACAAGATTTTACTTATTATTTTAGTATACGTTATTACGAATGTTTTATTTATATTTCACTTCTCTGCTACTGTTGAATACGCTTGGTTAGAATTTATGTAATGAAAAAAATCACGTAAAATCTAATTGAACTTTATTTTATTTTACTTTTTGACATTTTATTGTATTTTATTCTTAGGTTAAACTTGTGAAGGACTGAAACAAACCTCAAATGTCAATATAATTCTAAGAATGGTATTTAGATGATATCTACAAATCCGAACCGTCTTTATGGTATGTAATTTATCAAATCAATTGGTAGGTAAATATACGCATTCTTAGAATGACTAACATTAAGGCATACATATCATATTAAGGTTTGAGGCTCAATGTTGTTTTAGGAATACCTAGTCTATAAGGTTAAAAAGTACTACATAAAATTACGTTACGCGTAAGTACCTATAACATTTTTCGAATGCCAACTTAAAGTACAATGTGTTGATTTGTGTCTAAAGAATTTAATCCTTTGATAAGTGATCTCATTTTGTAATGCATGGAAAATGGCTCCGTCTGTTTTAAATTGATAGTATATTAAAATCTGATTGTTGTTGTACAGAAGTTTTGATTTCTCAATCGTAGATATAATAATCACTTTGGAATTTATGTATTTTAGATAACGTTTACATTCTCCAAAAGATCTATTTCTTGAAAGCCAGGATTTATAATCTTATTTGTTAACTGGCTTTGAAATTATGAGTAAATGAACATAAAATATTATGTCAATTATAGACGTTCAAATGTTTTATTATTGTTGAATGTAAATGAGCTAAATAATTATATCATGCGCTTGTTTGTGCCTACCGTGCAATGAGTTGTGCAAAAGTAGTAAGTTCCACATCAATGTGTAAACACATCATTTAAGTTATAGACTTTTGTATAACATAAGAAAACTAAAGAATAAGGCAAAATTGGCTCGTCGAAAATATGTTTCAAAGACGACCAATAGAGTAACGTAATATCGATCACTATCATTAATTGAATAATCTGTAAAATAAAGTTGAAGCACAAAATCGCAACAATGTAATTTAGTTTATATTATTATTTAGAGATTAGATTGTAAATGTAACATCGTGTAAATACTTGGGCGAAGTATGAAAGGCATTGTTACTGTGTACTGAACTTGTGTACCGAATGCCGAAAATCATGAATAATCTGATATGTTATGATCTGTGAGCTCGACTTATAATGCCGACATACACTTTACATAACTATTGGTAATTATTCAAATCCTATGAATGGGTGTACAACTTTGAAACTCTTTGTATAAAATAAACACACCAAAAATGTTTATTACTTTGATGTGGAACTTTTATAACTTTCAATATTTGTAATTATTTCCATATCTGTATTTATTTTTAATAATTTATACATAAAATTGTAAGCAGGTCTTTGCATATTTTATGTAGTTTGTATTATTGCAATGTTTACATATATTTTATAAACACTGCCAGTCTGCATTTTGTAGAAGATCTATATTGGCGATCGCATAAAATATATCGTAGAATATTATACTGTTATTTTTCTTTATAGTTTTATCATTTGACCACTTAAACATCTGTTTTGAATGTAACCGTTCAAAATAAGTTGAAACAATGTCCACTGATGTAATCGTAGTTAAGATTTTAAAATTCGATTCTCTAAGACTGTAGCAGATACATTAAAGTAATTTTTAAGTTGTTTTACTTATATGTGACCAATAAAAAGTTTATAACCATAAGCTAGAATTAAGTATCTTTTCGAAGTACAGTAAGTGAAGTATTATTTTTATCTACATCTTCGTAATTCTGTGATCATTTATTTCTTGTTGTAGTTCTCTCAATCAGTGTATGTATGGAAGTAGTATCTTGTCAGTATTTGCATGAAAAATGAATGTAGTGTTCCAAAATAAATGTTATGTATATTTTGAATTATTTGGATTTATCATTTACTTATTTCCCTTAAGATATTAGGAACTCTTTTTGACATGTATTTATATTTTTATCTAATAGGCTAGGGTGTGAACACCATTGAGAATGTTGACCACTATCTCGCCTGGTGGTAAGCGATGATGTGGTCAAAAGTGGCGGTGGTTCACACCAAAATTTCACTGAAGGCTTAAAGTAAAGTCTATATCTTAACTGAGGGTATGACAGCGCAGCGCTGACATCAATGTATAAACTCGTCAGCGCTGAGAGTCGGCGTTATTCTAAAACGCTTCTATAGCAACCATACATATTCAACCTATTAGTGCCGACGGTCCGCGCCTCTACGCGTAACACTAAAACCCGCCTACGACTTAAATTTGATCATGAATTCAACTTTACTTTACGAACATTTGACATATTCTAAACCTATGATTTGGCGGTATGACCGTGAACTGAAAATTAAATAAAACAAGTACACGTATAAATAAAACATTAAATTAAAAAATCAAAAAACCCGACTGCGCAAAGAGTGAAGTGAAAAAACGAACTGAAAAGAAAAAAACTAGTAAGTCTAGTAGTTTAGACTTCTGTTTAGGGATATCAAAAAACTATACCATTTAAATTCTTTCTCGGTCGATACACTCATAAAAAAAAATTAAACATTGTTATATGGAATATAGAGACTTTAACAGTCGGGACACATTGTTGTTTGTTACCTCAGAACTCCATCAATTCTTAACCGATTTGGAAAATTTCTTTTTTTGTTTGAGTTAATATGATTTTCGTTTGGTCTCATTCTAATTTTATTGAGATCTGATAAGTAACTTCAGAGATAAGCACCGCAAACTTATTACTGAAAGTGACTAACGCGGCATGTAAAATCGTTTTTTTTTTCGATTTGTACGATCATAAATTATCAACACCAATATTATAAATGCGAAAGTCAGTTTGTTTATTTGTTTGTTTGTTTGTTTGTTTGTTTGTTTGGGACTTCTTCACGGTCAAACGGCTTGACAGATTTGGCTGAAATTTTGTACAAAGATAGTACATAGGGCAGAATAGGATATAGGATACTTTTTTTTTGGCTATCAAGTCAGGGGGTCCAGATATTTTTAATTGAATTTTGTAAATATAAGACATCTTCTTGAATAAACGGCTTGACCGATTTGTCTGAAATTTTGTTTGAATACATGTCATAGGGCAGAATAGAATATAGGATACTTTCTTTCTGGCTGTCGAGTCAGGGGGTCCAGATATTTTTAATGGAATTTTGTAAATATAAGACATCTTCTCGAATAAACCGCTTGACCGATTTGTCTGACATGTTATGTAAAGACAGTTCATAGGGCAGAAAAGGATACAGAAAACTTATTTTCTGGCTATCAAGTCAGGGGGTCCAAATATTTTTAATTGAATTTTGTAAATAAAAGACATCTTCTCGAATAAACGGCTTGACCGATTTGCCTGAAATTTTGTGTGAATACATGTCATAGGGCAGAATAGGATATAAGATACTCTTTTTCTGGCTGTCGAGTCTGGGGGTCCAAATATTTTTAACGGAATTTCGTAAATAAAAGGCATCTTCTCGAATAAACGGCTTGACCAATTTGCCTGTCATGTTGTATAAAGACAATTCATAGGGCAGAATAGGATATAGAATACATTTTTTCTGGCTATCGAGTCAGGGAGTTCAAATATTTTTAATTAAATTTTGTAAATATAAGACCACTTCTCGAATAAAAGGCTTGACCAAATAGCCTGATATGTAGTATAAAGACAGTTCATAGGGCAGAATAGGATACAGAAAACTTCTTTTCTGGCTATCAAGTCAGGGGGTCCAAATATTTTTAATTGAATTTTGTAAATATAAGACCTTTTCTCGAATAAACGTCTTGACCAATTTGCCTGGCATGTTGTATAAAGACAGTTCATAGGGCAGAGTAGGATATAGGATACTTTTTTTTGCTATCGAGTCTGGGTGTCCAGATTTTTTTTTATTGAATTTTGATTTTGGTATGTGTGGCCACTTATCAGCTAAACGGCTTGACCGATACGGCTGAAATTTTCTACATATACAGCTCATATGGCATAGAAGCACATAGGATACTTTTTTTCTGGCAGTCGAGTCCAGGTGTCCAGATTTTTTTTATTGAACTTTGTAAATGTGTGGCCTCCTCTCCGTCAAACGGGTAAACCATTTCAGCTGAAATTTTGTGCACAGAAGGTCAATAAGACATAGGATACTTTTTTTTGGCTGGCATTTCGAATGTCCATAATTTTATCATGGAATAATGTGTTGCCTCTTAGCGGCAATCGTTTTCACCGATTCAGCTCAAATTTAGTATTTTGAATTTTTTAAACGTGTCACCTCTTCTCGGTTAAACGAGTTGACCGATTGAGCTAAAATTGTACAGAGACAGTCAATAAGACATAGACCAAGAGTAGACTCTATTATCCGAGCACATTGGTTACTTTTTTTTACAATCGAGTCCGGTTGTCAGTTTTTATTGTTGAATTTTGTATATGTTTGGCCTCTTTTCGGCCAAAAGGCTTGACCGATTCACATGACATTTTGTACATAGATATTTAATAGGGCATAAAAGGGCAAAGAATACTTTTTTTTTTCGGTAGTTAAGTGAGGGTGCATATATTTTTGTTAACTTTACATACAGTTAACATAATCATAAAAGTTTGACCTTAGGTTCGTCTATAATGACTTAATTAGTGTCTTGATTAGGCCATAAAACTGTCAGGATCATAAGAAGTCATCAAAATTTACGCGCTGGCTTTGCTTGCCCAACGTGTTTATCTGCTTTTTGGGGAGTATTTCAAAAACTTTCGTGTTTTAACAGCCTTAGGGTAATTGGTGTTGACTTAGTAGGTCATACAACCTGTCAGGGTCATTAAAATACGTGATATTTTTTCGCGCTCGCTTCGCTCGCGTAGTTATAGCACTCTCTGCGCTCGCGCAAGCATTTATTTTATCTACTTTGAATGTAATATTTCAGAAACTTTTGTATTTTAATAGCCACGCCACATTCATCAAAACGAGTCACAAATTAAAACAGTACAACCTTCAATAATCATAATGATTATTTACTTTAAAATAAGTGGATATCACGTTTAACCCTAATGTAATCAGTGTTGACTTAGTAGGTCATAAAAACTGTCAGGGTCATAAAAAGTCGTAAAAAATTTCCGCGCTCGCTTCGCTCGCGCAGTGATAGCGCTCGCTACGCTCACGCAAGCATTTATTTTATCAACTTTGTAGGAAATATTTCGTCAACTTTTGAATTTTAATAGCCACATGCATCAAAACGAATCATACATTGAAACAGAACAACCTTCAATAATCATAATGATTATTAACCTTAAATTAAGTGGATATCAAATTTAACCCTAATGCCATCGGTGTTGACTTAGTAGGTCTTAAAAACTGTCAGGGTCATAAAAAGTCGTAAAAATTTCCGCGCTCGCTTCGCTCGCGCAGTGATAGCGCTCGCTACGCTCGCGCAAGCATTTATTTTAACAACTTTAAAGGTAATATTTCAGCAACTTTTGTATATTAATAGCCACATTCATCAAAACAAGTCATAAATTAAAACTGTACAATCTTCAATAATCATAATGATTATTACCTTAAAATAAGTGGTCATTAAATGTCAGGGTCATAAAAAGTCGTAAACATTTTCGCGCTAGCTTCGCTCGCGCTGTAATAGCGCTCGCTACGCTCGCGCAAGCATTTATTTTATCAACTTTGAAGGAAATATTTTGTCAACTTTTGAATTTTAATAGCGAAAACGAATCATACATTGAAACAGAACAACCTTCAATAATCATAATGATTAGTAACCTTAAATTAAGTGGATATCAAATTTAACCCTAATGCCATCGGTGTTGACTTAGTAGGTCTTAAAAACTGTCAGGGTCATAAAAAGTCGTAAAAAATTTCCGCGCTCGCTTCGCTCGCGCGGTGATAGCGCTCGCTGCGCTCGCGCAAGCATTTATTTTATCAACTTTAAAGGTAATATTTCAGAAACTTTTGTATATTAATAACCACATGCATCAAAACGAGTCATAAATTAAAACTGTACAATCTTCAATAATCATAATGATTATTACCTTAAAATAAGTGGCCATAAAATGTCAGGGTCATAAAAAGTCGTAAACATTTTTCGCAGTAATAACGCTATATAGCGTATAATAGCGTGTTTCAACAGCCTCATACATTAGACTGACTCAAATACTTAAACAGCAAAACTCGGTAAACCTTGGTTAGGTTTACCAAGTAATTATTAATGACTGTAACAATAGACGATATCGAGTTCGACCTAAGAGTCATCTATAGTGAGTTTATTATTAGGTCGTAATTTGTCAGGGTCATAAAAAGTCATAAAAAATGTTCGCTCGCGCAATGACAGCTCTCGCTGCGCTCGCGCAGCTATTCTCCTTATTTTCTTTGTAAGAAATGTTTTAGGAACTTTTGTGTTGAGTCAAACATTTAAACAGCACAACTTCGTATACCTAACTAAAATGATTAATGACTTTAACAATAGAGGATATTGAGTTCGACTTTTGGGTCACCTATGGTGACTTGGCCTAAGAGATCATCGATCTTGACCTCAAAGATCATAAAGACTCAAATAACGCGGGCGAAGCCGCGGGTAACAGCTAGTTTGTTATAAATATATTTTGAATCTCCATTTTAAGACCTTTAATTCGATAGGTTTTGAAAAAAAAAATTTTTTTTGAACCCCAAATTTTGGCGTCTAAAATCCGCCATTTTGAATTTTTCAATTTTTTATGTTTTCGTTGACACTCGCGCTAGCATGGCGAATCTATTGACGTGCCAATTATCAAAATCGGCCCACGCGTTTGGTCTCTAGTGTGCCACAAAGGAACAAACATACATACATATATAGACTGATAAACACATTACCTCTCCTTTGCGTCGCGCAGTCGGGTAAAAAAGCCCGATAAACAGCTACAATATCCAAAGAAGTAAACGGGCCCACAAATTACTCTCCCCCTTCACAGGGCGGTTGCAAAATTTTTTATACATTTTCTAAATCATTCTCGCGGCTATCATGTGGCGCGTTGTCTTGAAATGCATTATTACCCGTCGGGTGCTGCACTAGTGCCTGAAAATGCAGACTAACAATAACCAAGTCAAGTTATAGGCCCCAGCTGGGCTACTATGACCTCTTATTGCGATTCAATTGCGAACCTAAACTGAACTGCTTTGTTTTTTCGTACCATGACCTCGTTTAAATCCAATTAAAAGGACCAACTAAATAATCGCCAAAAGAAAATCTAATCTGAGTCGCAAAGTTGATTTCATTCATTCAGTTCGTACCATCACCATATAATAGCGATTCTGTTTCGACTCTTATGTGTCAAATCTAACGATTCTGATAAAGTTGTTATATTTCCTGCGAATATTGAAACGTTTTAGCATTTAAGTTGTAATATTGGGATTTTAATAAGTATCTCCGCCTATTTAAAACCATACCAACCCATAGGTGCTCGAGTTGTGTGATGGTAATTATTATGCACTAGAGTCTAGACTTCTTGGACGAGTTTAGGTACCAAGGTCTTCATTTAAGAATATTACGCTGCGCGACAATCAATTACAGAAATAATATTCAGGCTTAGTATCCATTTACGAATGCTACAAAGTAAAAACTTGTACATACCTCATTTTTAGGGTTCTGTAGCCGAATGGCAAAAAACGGAACCCTTATAGATTCGTCATATCTGTCTGACTGTCTGTAATTCTGTATGTCTGTCCGTCCGTATGTCACAGCCACTTTATTCAGAAACTGTTAGGACTACACAGTTAAAACTTGGTAGGTAGGTGTATTCTGTGAACTGCTTTACAATTTTTATACAATAATATATATATATATTAAGAACTGAAACTAAAAAAAAATAAATCATCAAACCTATACGAGCGTGGTGTCTATAGATAGGTCTTGATAGGATATAGATAGCTCTTTAATGACATTGAGGTTCCTAATACCATGCTGTAGATATACATTAAAACTTTTAACGAAACTTGGTTTGAACGAGATACAGTCAGCAGTTTTTAAGATATAGCGACCGCAAATATAACATTGTTTTTCATACCTACAAACACTATGAATAATAAAATTATTTTTTTGGTGGTGAAAAATTATAGTTATAAATTACTCTACTGTGTTACGGTACTAGTGCGAATGCGACTTGCACTTGGCCAGTTAATTAGATCTCGTAATAACACTAATTAACTACTTCTCAAATCACCTTCAAAACAACCGCGCTTGCGTCTGTACTCTATTGTTAGGGCGATTTGATATAACATAAACATTTCCCGCAACGGAAATGTTTACATTAGTATTAAATCGCCATGACAGAGAACGCGTTCAGAACCAACAAACAATATCATACAAAATCTTTTTATGTGGAGATTTTGTGATTATGATGTCCTCAAATTCATATAGTTTGATTCTTTTTACGATATTTAAATAACATAATAGAATACTAATTCATTATAATGAACAACAACCTATATTTTTTCATAAACTCAACCATTTCATGTTACCGTAACTTTCCGTTAGAAGATGATGATTAGGTTCTAGAACGCAGCCTTGTAGTTCATTCGACACTACTGATGTATTTTGCAATTCAGTATCGAACTTTCGTTCATTTATTCTAGTAGCAGCGATCCACATTAGGTTTTGTTTAATTAAGCTCATAGTACGAAAGAAAACGATCCAGTTAACACAATCGTCTCAGAATTGAATCGCTAATTAAAAGGTCATGGTAAGCCCCCAGGTAGGTGATCATAACGAAAAATAAAAGAGATTTTCACTGAGTGACATTGCATAGTTTATTGCAATAGTTATAGTAACATCTACATTAGGGAATAACTGAGGCTAACAGTGTTGATTTATGCAGTTTGCTCCGAGAGTGGACCATGACGTCTCTCCCAGATCATGCGGTGCTTTTGCTTCATATATGCCTTTCTGGCGTCACCGTACGCGCCGAGGTCACCATCTGAAAACAATTTTTATTTATTCTTAATTCTTAGAGTCGGGTCATACTGAGATTCGACGCTGCTTCTGGTGTTGCACCGCGCAGCGAGAAGCGCGACGCCGCCGAAATATCTCAATGAAACGTGTATCTTATTATGTGTATAATATAGTATACTAAGTTCAATTTTGTATCACGTGGTTACCAGCGACGTCGCGTCGTCCTAACGTCCCCCACTACTGCCCATCTCAGTGGGGGACGTTAGACGGGAGTAAAACAATTTTTATTGTCCCACCGACCGCCACTGGCGGCCGTAGGTACAAAAATTAATACTTTGTCCTAACGTCCGTCCCCACTAGTGCCCGTTTAAGTGGGGGTCGTTGGGATTATACCGCCGCGCGGTGCAGCGCAGTCCGCTGCCGAAATATTTCAATGAAATGAATATTTTTGTGTAGGAAATAAAGTTCTATTTTGTATAACTATGTTAAAAAGTGCGTGCCGCGTCGCATCTCGCGTCTGTGTGAGGTTAACTAATAAGGTATAACTAAACTAAGGTATGTATATTTTATGTAAGTTTACAACAGCCAACATGACAAGTGTCATTTTATTCAGTCACTAGCAGCCTGCCCCGGCTTCGCACGGGTAGAACATATATGCCTTCAAAATTTGCATCAGTTTGTTGCATCGAATATAAAATATTAACATATTTAACAATCATCGTCATATTTCAACCAATTTACACAAAACCTTAACGAATTATGCACCTAAAGCTTCTTCATAAACACTCTGGCTTTGGTGAAAACCGCATGATAATCAGTTCAGTAGCTATTAAGATTATTGCAAACAGACAGACAGACGCAGTGATGGACTTTGTTTTATAACACTTACGTAGTGATATTGGATGGCCCTTTTGTGTAAAGGATAGTTACTCTGATTTCTGACCCGACGGTCGTTGGTTCTAATCCTAGCTATATAACTACCAATGAAAGTTTTATGTGCATTCATGAATCGTGGGTTTTCGTACAAAGGTAGTGGGATCATTAAATCTACCAAAAAGTAGCTTACCACCAAGGATAACATCTGCCGCCTTAACCGTACGGCGTTCCCCGACGCAAAAAGTAGGGGTATTATACGTTTAACGTGTGTATCTGTGTGTCTGTCTGTAGCATCTTAGCACCCAACTGGATGAACCGATTTTGATTTTATTATCGATAGTATTTTTTTGTTTGATAGATGTCTTCATCGAGAGTGTTCTTAGCTTTGATTCATGAAAATTCGTTCAATCGTTATAAAACTATGAGCTTTTTTCTAGTTAATTGTGCTATGAAATCAACTTTCATAGGTCTGATCTATTCTAAAATCTTCTTCTTCAACGATATTGTAAGAACATGGAAGCATTGACCTGATGCTGGGACATCTCCTGGACTCTACAGAATACTCAAATTCTCACCAACTTACAGCTCAGATTTTAAATGTCGTATTTAGAGTCATTGGAATGCTTTTAATGACAAGTTTTTTATTTCCGGTTAAGTACAATATGGGGGTCTTCAAATCGCGAGTGAATAGGTATCTTCTGGGTAAGCACGCTCCATCCTCGATCGCATCATCACTTAACATCAGGTGAGATAGTGATCAAGTGCTACCCAGTTCGGTATAAAAAATAAAAAAAAAAGATTATACACAGATCAGTCGGGGTGGTTTAAAATATTATATTATAATATATATATAGATCATTTTTATTTTATACAATAGATCACATTATTATACTATACTAGAAGTGCCCCGCGGCTTCGCCCGCGCACTTAAGAACTTCTTTTATTTCAAAATTTCTTTTATTTTTAAAACTTTTATTTTGTAAAAACCTTTGTATCATAAAAGACATCAAAGAAGTAAAAGCCAAATCGTTTCAAACTTTGAACCCCCGTTTCATCCCCTTAAGGAGTGAATTTTGAAAAATCCTTAGCTTACCTTAGCGGATACCTACGTTATAATAACTATCTGCATGCCAAATTTCAGCGCAATACGAAACAAGATTTCAGACTTTGTTACCCCACTTCACCCTTTTAGGGGTGGCATTTCGAAAAAGTCTGAAAGACGTATTTACTCATTTATTTTTAAAAGCACTTGTGTGAAGTTTCGAATAGAAAAAACTATCTTCTTGTTTCTCCATACAAACTTTGAACCCCCGTTTAATCCCCTTAAGGGGTGAATTTTAGAAAATCATTTCTCAGAAGGAACTAAAGTCGTAATGACTATCTGCATGCCAAATTTCAGTGCAATCCGAAACAATATTGATTTCAGACTTTGTTACTTCACCCTTTTAGGGGTGGCATTTCGAAAAAGTCTGAAACACGTATTTAACTTATTTATTTACTGAAGTACTTGTGCGAAGTTTCGAATAGAAAAGACTATCTTATCTTGTTTTTCCATACAAACTTTGAACCCCTATTTCATCCCCTTCAGGGGGAATTATGGAAAATCCTTTCTCAGAGGGAACTAACGTCGTAATGACTATCTGGGGCCTTATCAGTACCGTGCCGTGTTACGTTATCTCCGCGTTATGGTATTCTCTATGCCAATTAAAACGCGGTAGGGTAAGGTTATGAGCGCGTTTTGAGCTGTCAAAATATCGTGACATATGAGGACGTGTAACGCGCGCGTTTTGAATAATTTACCTATCGTGTGGCATACAGAATACAATTTTTCAATAACGTAACTTGGCGCGTTAAGGAACGCGTTATCTTATTGATCATACTGAATAAGGCCCCTGCATGCTAAATTTCAGCGCAATCCGAAACAATATTGATTTTCACACTTTGTTACCCCATTTCTTAGGGGCAGAATAAAAAAAAACCTGTAACACGTATTTACTTATTTTTTTACTGGAGCACTCGTATAAAGTTTCGAATAGAAAATAGTATCTAATCTTGTTTCTTCATACAAACTTTGAACCCCTTTTTCATCCCCTTAAGGGGTAAATTTTGAAAAATCCTTTCTTAGTACACCTTTACGTACTTAGACAAATATACCATCTAAATTTCAAGTCTCTACGACCAGCGGTTTAGGCTGTGCATTGTCTGTCAGTCAGTCAGTCAGTATGTCAGGACAAAGATTCTTATAGTATTAGAAGATTGATTGATGGATTGATTTCATATTGAATGTGATCGGTGGGGATCTACAGAATAGCTAAGCCTATAATAATATTTTCGTAGTAACTGTGACCTAATCTGTGGTTTCACTGCAAATATTTTATAAATTTTGCGATGCGTTTATGTGAAATCCGTGATATCTTCTAGAGTTTTCATTTGAATTATATACGGTAAAGGTCAATTTTAATCTATAATATGTGGCCAAGATAATTAACGAATTATTTGGATAAGGATTAATACTATATACTTGAAATTAGCTTTGGAAGTTATGTAATATTTTTTAACAAAAAAATTAAGATTAAAATGGTTACTGTGAGTCAACCTTAAGAGATACCTAGACATATGCTGTCGCGAACTTTTTTGTAGGTCTTATTAAGTTGTACAACTCTTCCATAGAAAATATTCTTCCATCTATTTTCAATAAAGCAGCGTTCGTAAGAAACGTGTTTTTTCGGCCATTTTTTTGTCGACTTAGGTTGCAAATTAGGTTACCACGAATGTACCTTTGATTTAAACGGGATAATATATAGCCCATTTTCATTCCGAAGGTCCATTCTATATATTGGTGAATTTTTTTAAATCGGGCCAGTAGTTTTTGAGCCAAATCATTACAAACATACAAAAATACAAATGTGTTCTCTTTATAATATTAATATAGAAATATAGATAGTATAGATAGAGAACCAGGCTTAACTTTTTTTAATATCTTAAAAGGCTAGCATCTGACCACTACCACTCCTGGTGGTAAGTGACGATGTGGTCTAAAGATGGTGAACACACTAGGCCTAGAATACTCTGACTCTCAAGGGCTGTATGATTCGTTATCCGTGTTACTACTAACTGCTCTAGTAGTAACAAGGGACAATTTTTATTTCCCATATTACTACTGGCCAATATTATTTTTGAAAATTCTCACTTTTTCCAAAATCATTATCATATAACACAGAACTTTGTGTGTATTTGATACAAGCCTAATTATGTCTTGTTTCTTTAACATTATTCATTACATTATACTACCAGCAATTTACTTTCTAGCATGTAGTTACTAGACACTATTCTATCATAACCTAACCTAGTCTTTGGGGGCCATATAAAGCTATAAATAGAAACAATATGAATATAATGGGACTTTTAAATGCAATATACAACAGTTTGAACAAATAGCCAGTAGTAACATAGGTAAACATTTTCCCGTGTTACTAATAGAGCAGTTAGTGGTAACACGGGCAAAAATAAAACCGTGTTACTACTAGTAGTAAGACCAGTAGTAACACAGATAACGAATAATACAGCCCTTGAGAGTCAGGCCTAATAGTTACTAGGTAAACATGGGTATTGAACCGGCTGTATGCTGTTGGAACACCGTAAGGTTATGGCGGCAATTTTCTCCTTGATGGTGGTAAGCTACTTTTGATAGCAAGTCAGGTGGTACATAGACAAAGTAGAATGCTTATCAAATAACTTACACTTGATAGACCAAGCTTCCTCGGCTTTCTTGTAGCTCTCCAGTATAGGTTTGCATGTAGTCATATGGTCGGGGTTTTCATACATAACACAGTCCTCAAAACGCTGACGCAAAATGTTAAGGATTTCTGAATCTACCAACCTGAAAATCAAAAGTAGGAATCAAATAAGATAGTTGCATATTTATAATAATATCGTTTAAAAACTAAAAAACAACCGACTTCAATGCCGCGCTATTCATTTTCAGTACCAATTTTGAGATGTTTATCTCAATATCTCTGGAGATACTTATCATACCTCGATAAAATTACCATGGTACCACACTTGGAATATCTCCTTTCGAACAATAAAAGAATAATCGAAATCGGTTCATAAACGACGAAGTTATCCGCGAACAAACATAAAAAAAAAAAAAAAAAAATATACGGTCGAATTGAGAAACCTCCTCCTTTTTTTGAAGTCGGTTAAAAATACTACTAAGTGTAAAAAGTTAGTTGACCCACTTAGTACAAGTTTCATACAGTTGTTTGACATTAGTTTGATAGAATAAAAAAAACTAGTCAGAGGTCTTTACTGCCATTCCAGCTCTATAACACTGTTAACTGCACAAAAGATTACCTTATAATGAATGAATGAATGAATAAGCACACCAAGAAAAAACAAACAAAAGTAAAAGAAGAACATATGAGTAAGATATTGGTAGTACAATGGCAGACTTATCGTTTAGAGTGATCTCTACTTAGACCTCTTTCTCTCTATTTAGGTAATACAATCGGTGGTCTTATCGCTTAAAGCGATCTCTACATGTATGTATGTATGTATTTATATTTGTTTGGCACACCCTAGAACCTAAACAGCTTGTCGTATTTTTATGTGAGTGATGTCAATAGATTCGTCTTAGTCATGAGGGTGACACTAGATACATCAAAATTAAAAAAAAATTAGGATTTTTGTTGGTTATCTCAAAATAACGAGATGAACATTGCAGTTCGACTATTCGGAAGGAAAAACAAGACGCACTTTGAAGTCTTTTGTATCGCAAACTTGCAAATTGGGATTAGCAAAACAATATGTTTTATTGGAGGTGGAATAGTTTCATCACAAAATGTTTTTCATGCAGTGGGGTTTATTGTTCCTAAAATAATTCACTTGTTATCAGTGGTTATCTTTTGACGGCCACCACACGTTTGTCTTTTGTTAAATATCTCCGAATATTTGAGTGCAAACAAGTATAATGGCCTAAGTATTTGAATTTTAATACAATTATGTTTTGAAAAACATTTTTTTATAATTTCTATGAGTAGGAAAGTAGTTAGTGTTGCCATTTTTAAATCTTAACTAAATGGGCCATCTTTTGACGTAACTTGCCAAGGGTGGTACAGTATGTTTTTTTTTATTTATGTAGAGTCAAAGCTGGGTGATATTATTTTTTTCAACTTCGACTCAAAGAGACTATACAATACAATACAAAAACTCTTTAAGGCAAACCAATTAGGTACATATCTATTACAAAAATCAAAAATTATGTCTATGCGGTATTACAATGGGCGGTCTTATCACTATTAGCGATCTCTACCAGACAACCTTTGTATGGACAGAAATACAAGAAGAATAAGACGGTGGTGTACAATAAGTATATATATGTACAACATTAAATGGTAGAATAATATAAATAACTCAAACAAATATACTATACATATAAAACATACTCTATATCAATACAATACATACATTTACAATACATACCAATAAATAAATAATAATACATTATACTTTCAATAGTTAATACTATGTTTATTTTAACTAACTTATCAACCTTTTTTGCTTGATTTCACTGCATATTGTAAGTATGTATATTATTTAGCACCACATTAGTGATAAAAATAACGTAAAATCGTGAAATTTGTGGTCACAGGACCTAAAGATGTCATGATGATGATTAATAATAGTATGATTTAAGATGTCAATTTTCCTTATATTTATAAATTTACCAGTTAAAATGTAACTAACAGATAATGATTTATTTTTTCTATTTTTCCCGGGACTGCTGTGACTCCCCTCTCTCCTCTCACCCCGTGCCCGCTTAACGTTGGGTAACAGGACATCCTGTATAGCTATGCAGAGAATCTGCTGCAGGCAGATTAACACACATCTAACAAGTTAATAGGAAGCTGTTTAAATCAGATGCAACATTTTCAATTATGTAAGATCTTAGAGCAATAGCGCACTAGCGGTCAGGTTGCAGCGGCCAGCGAGACACATTAGTATGAGATGTGAAAGGTGATTCGTGGCGATTTCAAACTAATGTGTGTATTGCAGGCCACTAGTGCGCTATTGGTCTTAAAGTGAGACACTGTTGAGTAGTACAATAGCAAATCGGTGTGATAAATTAAATAGATGTACACAAACGTATCTAACCTATCACGCTTGTACTGGCTGTTGGCTTCAAAGTCACATACAGGATCATCATCGTAGCACTGGTCGATGGTCGGCACGCGGCGGTATTGCTGGTGGTACCAAGCGTATTTCTTTTGGTTGGGTACCACAACGGACTCTACGAAACAAAACAATATGATCTAGTCGATGTTTTGCTTACATAACGATACGATTACTACTGGACGAAATCTTACCCCGGAACCATGTCACTGGCCCGTCAATAGTATTGTACATAGCCCGGGCAAAAGCCCTCAATAAATTGTTATCCGGAGGAGATGAGTTTTCATCACACATTTTAAATAAGTTTAATATTGATAACCAAATTTATTTCGAAATGACATCCAACTAGTGTTGCCAGTGCCTGTCCTCAAAAGTAACCATTTAACTAGTGGTGGGCGTTATTTAACGTAAGCGGTTCTAGAAACTGCTTACGAGGCTAATAACTGTATACGTAGTTTCGCGGATCAAAAATAAGCAGTTTTGTGATAAGAATCGTTCCTTTTTCTCAAAAACTTAATGCAAAATGGTTATTACATTATGCGTACGCAGTTTTGTGCTGTGATGTGCTGTGACTAACTGTGTACAAGCTAATATTCACGAAATAGTCAATAAAATCAAAAGAATGTATTACCGAAATAATGGTACTTGGTATCTTGGTAACGAGATATTTAACAGCATCAATTTTAGTACGCGTGCAAAACTGTTTTCCGAAGTAGCTCTATGTGTGCGCTGTGTAGAAATAACTGGTTACTAAAATAAGCGTTTTTAAAACTGCTTACACGCAATCATGAAACTACGTATAACTAGCTACGCGAAAAACCGATAACGACCCACCTCTACATTTAACCAATCAAAAGTTGCTACGAAAAGTAACATTTTGGAGGAAAAAGTAACAATTTCTTAAATTTTCGTATTTTTACTTGCACTAATCACAGTATGTACGACAGTACATATATGTAAAAAAGAAAAGCGTTACATTTACGTTCAAATTGGGTCAAAAAGTAACGTAAAATGTTACATAAGTAACGTTCTAGCAACACTGTATCCAAGCCCAGTGGCACTTTTGACTTTAAAGATTAGAATCAAATTTAGCATAGACGTAATATAACTGGATGGTGCACTGGGCTGCGTTCACGACCTACGCTCGGATACACCCAAACGCTCTAACCCCGTTCACGACCTCAGAGCGTCACATTCGCTAAACGAGTTAGAGAGAGAGGTTAGAGCGGTTGGTTGCACAGGTTGTACTCTGAGCGTAGGTCCTGAACGGAGCCCTGTAGATGTTTTGACAAATTCAATTTAATCCGTATATTTTAACGATAAGGTTGTAATTGCTTTGTAGAACAAAACGGCCCAATTGAGAGACACCAGGGTGGGAGTGTGTCCTTGTCTAACAACCTGATAGTCCTATATATGTTCTATACTATATGTATGGTATGTATGTAAGTTGTCTATACAAAAGAAAGGGACAAACTCCGTTTAAGGTCGGTCTCATGGGGGCCTGTGTACGCGATCAAGTTTTATATGTAGCAGGTCTGTGAAATTTAGTGATGTGACCAAAGTCCTTTTACTTATTATTAAACTTGACTGCGTACACTGCCGGTATCTAATACTATAAGAACCTTTGTCCTGACATACTGACTGATTGACTGATAGACAACGCACAGCCTAAACCGCATGGTCGTAGAGACTTGAAATTTGGAGGATATATTAGTCTTAGTACGTAAGGGTGTACTAAGAAAGGATTTTCTAAAATTAAGGGGATGAAACGGGGGTTCAAAGTTTGTATGGAGAAACAAGATTAGATAGTCTTTTCTATTCGAAATATTTCAAAACTTCAAACAAGTGCTTCAGTAAATAAATTCAGGCTTTTTCGAAATTCAACCCCTGAAAGGGTGAAATGGGGTAACAAAGTGTGAAAATCAATATTGTTTTGCATTGCGCTGAAATTTGGCATACAGATAGTTATTATGACGTAAGTATCCGTTAAGAAGGGATCTTCCAAAATTCACCCTTGAAGGGGATGGAAAGGGTTTTTGTATGGAGAAACAAGATGAGATAGTCTGTTTGATTCGAAACTTTACATAAAGTCCCCGTCACGAGAAGCTATAAATTATGTAAACAAACATCTTTTACTAAGTAAACATTTTATACTGCGAGATAATAATAAATTGACCATATTCAATCGACATGAAATATAGACGGGTTATATGAAAGTAACAACCTATTTAATTTAGTCGGATCATATTTTAACGACGCAAAGCGCTATCGTTTGTGTTTCTTGGTACCGGACGCAGGGATTGTAAACTATCGGGACGCCATTTTGAAATAAACGCGTCATTCGAGTTTCGAGTTTATTTTCACAAATTCATTTTTTTTGTTGGTCCAAATGTTGTGAACTCCTGAACACTTGCTTACATAATTTATAGCTTCTCGTGACGGGGACTTTAGGTACTTCTGTAAATAAATAAGTAAGTACATGTTGCAGGATTTTTCGAAATGGTGTACCAAGTTTCAATTGACAGTAGTGATAGACTGTAGGTAGTCCTAATAGTTTCGGAATAAAGTGGCTGTGACATATGGACGGACAGACAGACAGACGGACAGACATGACGAATCTATAAGGGTTCTATTTTTTGCCATTCGGCTACGGAACCCTAATAAACCGCCGTCAATCATGTCAATCTATAATATAATCTGTGATCATGTAATGATTGGCAATCGTGTGGACAATCTTATTATTTTCCATACATTACAACTGATCGCGAGATTCAGACTGCAGCAGTGTGTCCGGCGCTTAAAGTCTACGAGCAAGCTAAAGCTATAAAGTTTTTTAGGCATATTTGACATGACAATTAGTCGACCAGGGAACCAGAGGCTTAGAATATAAATATTACGTAAGTACCTAATATATAAATATAGATTATCCATCTACGAAATATACAAAAATAAAAAATAGGTATACACATGGAGATAAGTTGAGTATAATAGGTTGGGGAAAAAGTTTCTTCGCATTTTTTAAGAAAAGTCAAAACTTTTTTTAATATAGTTTATTTACATTTAACTGTAGTATGTAGGTACCATTTTGTTCGATAACTTTTTGCCATCTTGTAGGTAGGGACATGATTCCATTGCTATAGAAATTTTGGGGCTTCTGATCAAAAAACCGCGACAAGTAGTTTTGGCAGTCTTCTCGTGATGTTAACCTGACACTGCCTAAAGAATTCTGAAGAGACCGAAACAGGTGGAAATCTGAAGGTGCGAGCTCAGGGGCCTTATTCAGTATGACCATTTTAAAGTCTTACCGTGCCGTGTTACGTTAACTCCGCGTTATGGTATCCTCTATGCCAATTAAAACGCGGTAGGGTTATGAGCGCGTTTTGAGCTGTCAAAATATCGTGACATATGAGGACGTGTAACGCGCGCGTTTTGTATAATTTACCTATAGTGTGGCATGCGCATACAGAATACAATTTTTCAATAAAGTAACGTGGCGCGTTAAGGAACGCGTTATCTCATTGGTATACTGAATAAGGCCCCTGGACTATACGGCGGATGCATTATCACCTCCCAGCCAAACTCTCTTAATTTTTGTTGAGTGGCTAAAGATGTGTGAGGTCTAGCGTTATCATGATGAAAAACCACATCCCTTCTGTTGATTAATTCCGGCCGCTTTCTCTAAACTTCGTGCTTTAATCTCATCAGTAGTTCTCAGTAGAGGTCAGAATCGCTGGTCCTGCCTGGTGGTAACAGCTCATAATGAATAATGCCCTTCCAATCCCACCACACACACAGCATCACCTTGTTGCGAGTTAACCCGGGTTTCGCCATAGTCTGTGAGGTACCCAAATATCGAGCTTTTTTGTGTACCCAGTTTTTTTCAAATGCGCCAAAACTGTTTTGTGGTCAATTCCCAGTTCTCTTCTACGTCGTAACTACTGATATGCCGATCTTGCTCCACTTTTTCAAAAATGGCATCCATTTTATCCGTAATAGGGCGACCAGGGTGCATCTTTGACATCAAAATTTCCATTCGCATTCGCATTCGCGGCTTGCGTTGCATTTTTAACTTTTTTGTAGTAAAATTTTTAAATGTATCGATTTTCTTCATTAGACTGAGGCTCGTAAACTTTGTGAACGGTGATAAGGGAGCCGCTTAGTTGAAAAATGACGTAAGTGCACAAAGTTTCTGAAGTGACGTAAGTCTTTTTTAAAATGAAGTGGTGGCCAATGAGAAATGTAGAGCGATAGCAGGCTTTGTGCCCGACTCCAGCTAATACTTACAAGTTTTCGCGAAAATCTAAATTTGCCCAAATCTTTTTATCGTGTTGACTCAGGACCTTGATTTTTATACACCCAATAGGGACTATAAACCTTAGTATCCAGACTTCCAGACTATCTAGACTTCCAGACTTTCAGACTAATATTATAAAGAGAAAACGTTTTTAACTTATGATATGTCTAATCTCGAAGCTAGTGCATCGGTTTCAATGTCGCGGAAAATATCGTTTGCGTGATGCAGGATCTCATACATTTAGGCAATATTTAAAGGAGAGCTACTAAAATCTACGCTAGCGCCATCTCTGGGTTTTATTTATCCTTACTAATATTATAAATGCGAAAGTAACTCTGTCTGTCTGTTTGTTTGGCTTTCACGCCAAAACTACTGAACCGATTGAAATAAAATTTGGTACACTGATAGTCAAGAGCCTGAGAAAGGACAAAGGCTACTTTTTAATGCAAAAAGTGGGTAGTAAGGGGTTGAATGGGGGGATGAAAAGTTGTATGGAAGAAGCTTGAAACTTATTTTTTTGGCTGTAGTTTAGATATAAATAAATATGACATTCAAAGTTTGTGAGGGGGGTGGGGAAGTGAAAGGGGTGGGAGGGTGGTTAAGGGGGAGTTGGGAGTTGTGGGGGAGGGTAGGGGGAGGTGATTGGGTGGATAGGGGAGGGGAGGAAAGCTGGAGGGGAAATGAGGGGAAGCAGAAGGGGAAAGGGAGGGGAGGGAAGGGGAGGTGGCAATGAGGGGAAGGAGGATGGGAGGGTATGTGAGGGTAGGAGGGAAGGGGGGGTTAGCGTGGCGTGGTACGGCGCGGTGTAGTTAGGATACGTATGTGTCATATTTGTTAATGCTACCCAAATACACTATTCCACGCGGACGAAGTCGCGGGCACAGCTAGTATGGTATAAATTTCAACTTGCCAGGTCCACCCGTTCCTGAAAAAATCGGTGGTGACACACGGACAGACAGACATACAGTTACAGACAGACAGACAGACGGACAAGAAAGTGATCTTGTAAGGGTTCTTTAAAAGTGATCTAATAAGGGTTTTTTATCTTTTGAGGTACGGAACCCTAAAAATACAGTCAAATTGAGAAACTCCTCCTTTTTTGTGAAGTCGGTTAAAAAGAAAGGCTAATCCGAACGAGGAAGCTCTTGATCATCATCATTATCAACCGATATTAGGTTACTGCTGGATTTATGCCCTCCCAAGCCACGCCACTGAGCTCGATCTTCAACTCTTCTTTCAATCCAATCTCTGGCTCTTGGTATTTCATCGCTACACCTGGTCATAGAGCATCCTACGCTAAGTTTGCCGATTTTCTATATCCACTCAAAGGAGCAATCTGCCCCAACGGTTGTCTGGTCTACGGCAAATATGACCAGCCCATTGCCACTTCACTTCTTCACTATGTTGATCACGTTTGTTCTCTGGCGTATAACCTCGTTCCAAATTCTTTTTATAGTCTAGAGTTTGACCAACATGTGAGATAGCTCACCTGTAGGTAATTTATGATGCGGTCGAAGATGGTAAGCACGCTTGGTCTAGAATGGGAACTGGCTCTCAAGGATTAGGAAAAATTTTCTAACTTGAGGCTGGTAGCTAGCCAGGCGGACACTATAGTATAGTCTCCACCACCATGTTAGGGGGTTAGGGGTTTTTAACTATGTTTTTCCGTCACCGGAAGGCCACTGTGAGAAGCGCACATACATTTTTTGATAGAAAAAATTATTGGTACACGGCGGGGATTGATCTCGGTACCGCTGGCACCGAAGCCGACCATTCTCCCACTACTCCACTAAGGTCCTCGATAAACCATAGGTTACCTATAGGTAAAATAAAACTGGCCAAGTGCGAGTCAGACTTTTGTCTAGCACACGGAGGGTTCCGAACCTTAGTATAATAATATATAAGTATAATATTATATTATATTACCGTGTCAATACCAAACATGCTTATTAACTACTAGCAGCCCGCCCCGGCTTCGCACGGGTAGAACATATATGCCTACAAAAATTGCATCAGTTTGTTGCATCGAATATAAAATATTAACATATTTAACAATCATCGTCATATTTTAACCAATTTACACAAAACCTTAACGAATTATGCACCTAAGACCTAAACCTTCCTCGTAACCACTCTGGCTATTGGTGAAAACCGCATGATAATCCGTTCTGAAGCTATTGAGATTATTGCGAACAGACAGACAGACGCAGTGATGGACATTGTTTTATAATACTTAAGTAGTGATTTTGGACGGCCCTTTGGCGTAAAGGATAGTTACCCTGATTCTGACCCGAGGGTCGTTGATTCTAATCCTAGTTTTATACCTACCAATGAAAGTTTTATGTGCATTCATGAATCATGGGTTTTCGTGGGATCATTTAATCTACCAATAATTAAGATAGTCTAAAAACTAAAACAACTGACTTCAATGGCCCGCGAGTCAATTTTAGTAGCAAGTTTGAGACGTTTATCGTCATATCTCTGAAGATACTTATCACATCTCAATGAAATTACAATGGGATCACCTCGGAAACGTACCCTATCGATTACAAAAATAATCATTTGAATCGGTTCATAATTGACGGAGTAATCGCGTAACATACACACACAAAAAAGAAAAAAAAAACATACAGACGAATTGAGAACTTCCTTCTTTTTGGAAGTCGGTTGAAAAGTACCTTACCACCAAGGAGAACATCTGCCGCCGTAACCTTACGGCGTTTCCCGACGCAAAAAGTAGTGGTATTATACGTTTAACGTGTGTATCTGTGTGTCTGTCTGTAGCATCTTAGCACCAAACCGGATGAACCGATTTTGATTTAAAGAAGGGGTATTATACGTTTAACGTGTGTATCTTTATGTCTGTCTGTAGCATCTTAGCACCCAACCGCATGAACCGATTTCGATTTTATTATTGACAGTTTTTTTTTATAGATGTCTTCATCGAGAGTGTTCTTAGCTTTGATTCATGAAAATTCGTTCAATCGTTATTAAACTATGAGCTTTAATCAACTTTCATAGGTCTGATCAATTCGAAAATCTTCTTCTTCAACGATATTGTAAGAACATGGAAGCATTGACCTGATGCTGGGACATCTCCTGGACTCTACAGAATACTCAAATCCTCAGCAACTTACAGCTCAGATTTTAAATATCGTGTTTAGAGTCATTGGAATGCTTTTAATGAAAAGATTATACATAGATCAGTCGGGGTGGTTATATTATATTATAAATATAGATCATTATTATACTATATTAACTTCAAATTGATTGTGATCGGTGGGAATCTACAGAAAAGCTAAACTTATAATAATATTTTCTGAGTAACTATGACCTAATCTGTGGTTTCACTGCAAATATTTTATTCATTTTGCGATGCGTGTATGTGAAATCCGTGATATCTTCTAGAGTTTTCATTTGAATTATATACTGTAAAGGACAATTTTAATCTATGATATGTGGCTAAGCTAATTAACGTAATTATTTGGATAAGGATTAATACAATATACTTGAAAATAGCCCTGAAAGTTATGTAATATTTTTTAACAAAAAATTAAAGATTAAAATGGTTACTGTGAGTCAACCTTAAGAGATAGACATATGCTGTCGCGGACTTTTTTGTAGGTCTTATTAAGTTGTACAATTCTTCCATAGAAAATATTCTTCCATCTGTTTTCACTTGAGCAGCGTAGGTTACCGATTTAAAAAATTATTTCACTAATATATATTAGTGAAAGAATTTTTTAAATCGGTCGTGTAGTTTTTGAGCCAAATCATTACAAACATACAAAAATACAAAAATACAAATGTTCTCTCTTTATAATATTATTAGTATAGACAACGCCATCTAACGAATATTTAACGAACTTCTAACACCAACTTAGTTAACTTTAACACAAGGTTAGGTAATTAATATTATTTATTAATAAGTCAAATAGTCGTTCACATAGATGGCGCTATAGTAAACACACGTTTTTTGTATGGGGACCCCCTTTAATTTTTAATTTGTTCTGTTTTTAGTATTTGTTGTTATAGCGGCAACAGAAATACATCATCTGTGAAAATTTCAACCGTCGTAACTACCACGGTTCATGAGATACAGCCTGATGACAGACGGACAGACAGACAGACAGACGGACAGCGGAGTCTCAGTAATGGGGTTCCGTTGGTACCCTTTGGGTTCGGAACCCTAAAAATGCACTTGCGTTTCGTGGAAGGTCGTCTCTAAATGCATTCACCGCCGGGTACCATCCATCTAGTACTGAAATGCAGGCTAACAATAAAAATGTAAAGTTAGGCCCTACTAGGTGATAATTACGGAAAATAAAAGAGATTTTTCACTGAGTGACATTGTATAGTTTATTGCAATGGTATAGTAACATCTACATTAATAAGTGGTGCAAGACCTTGCTTCTTGCCAAATTTTATGATTAAAATTGTCAACGGTGAAAGTACCCTTTAGGTTTTTATTCCCTTGTGAAAGCCGTAAATTATGATGTTTAATAACATAAAAATAGCAATTTTATTATTACAAACTCATTATTTACGGTTGGTGCGTGAACAGTGTCTAGGCATCGGCCTAGGCGAACTGCAAAGTGAAGTTTGTACTTTGCCTAGTTTGATAAGTATGTATGGAAGCCTCGGTGTGCGATTCTAACTCGCACTTGACCAGTTTTTTATTTGTACGGAGTTTGAGGGAATCGAGCCAAAAGTAAAAAAAAATCTCAGAAGTTTCTATGTGTGTCAGTCACCCTGTTACCCATTTTAGAGGATGATTTTCGAAAATAAAATTAGCCCTTGTATTCCAGATCCCACACTATCTATATTTCCAATTTAATTCAAATCAATTTTGTCCCGGAGATACGTGGAAAAAAATTAATGAATTTTCCAAGTATAATTAATTTTACACACCCCCTAGGCCTTAGGAGTAGATTTGAAAAAAATATTTGTACTGAGCTTTGAGTTAATCAGACGAGGGAATATATGTATGGTCGGTTATACAGAGTGTTCCATGCAATGCAACCTGTACCAGCGAACGTCTGTGGTCTGGGTACACCCAATACCGATCAATTGAACCCATGTATGTTACGCGATTTTTTGTAGTTTTCGAGATATGAATTGTTTTGTTTTATTTTCAGTTTTTTTTGGACGGATTTAGCCATAACTTTTTCTGTTAAGTGATTTTTTGAGATTTTATTTAATATTATAGCTAACATGTGTGTTCATCTACAAAAATACTAAAAACCAAAATTATATCTACTAGTAGCTCAGATTTTAATCACTTAATTAACATTTCTGATTCAGAGAAATTTTTACTTGATTTCAACTTGAAATAACAATTACTTATCCCTGACTGAATAACTTTCTGATAATTTTTAAAACTGTATGGGAATATGATATATAGAAAAAGAATGAGAATATAATGGATTACAATAAAATTATTTAAATGAATTTTAATTTGTAAAAATTAAATGTTCTTAGCTCTCAAAATAACATAAAAACGTTGGTACTTTGTAGGCAAATTTTATGCGAAAACGGAGTTTAAAGACGATCAGTCGAAAATAGTGAAATGTATTTAAAGCATTTGAAATTAATTTTCTTACCTCCTTAATTTTCTTGCCTGCAACAAACCAATTTAAGAAAATTAATTTCATCATTCATCATTTCATCACAAGCATTTGAATTTAATTTTCTTCGGGGGTCACCGTACAAGAAAAGTGTTTTTTCAGCGTTTTTTGCTTGAACTATGAACCATAATAGATAGAGGCTTGGATTCACAAAATATGTATTGCCTATGGCCGCTATAACAACAAGTACTAAAAACAGAATAACGTTAAAAATTAAAGGGGGTCCTCATACAAGAAACACATTTTTTCCGGCATATTTTGTTCAATCGGAACCCTACGTGTGCGACTCTGACTCGCACTTGGCCAGTTTATCATAGTGTAATTACGAGTGATTAAATTAATTATAGAAGAAAGTTCTCACGAGATGATCACTACCGAAACATTTATTGGTAACATTCAAATATATGAAACATCCGATGAAACTATTGTTATATCGGGCTGACTGTTGCAGAATTCCATTTACTAACTTTAGACAGCCTTCCTGTCTTTGCGAACAACATAATTTTGTTCAATTCTTGAACCGAAAATTTGTGTTCCCCTTTAGTTCCACTTGCGTCTCTCTTTTTTGAGCAATGGGGTGATGTCCGTTAAAATCTTTCATTATCAAATGTTTACGACTAAAATAATGAACGAATGATGTATATATGTACCTGGGGCGTCAATAAACCTGTTCATTTAATTTAGTTTTTGTACTGTTTGAGCAGCCATAGTAATCCGCACTGAGCCAATTTCAAATCTCTATCCATTACGATTGAAAAAACATTTCTTGCATGGGGACCCCATTAACTTTTAACTTTATTCGGTCTTTACTCAGAGTAACAATTACTAAAGTAATTCTACTTTAGTAATTGTTACTATGAGGGTTTTTAGTATTTGTTGTAATAGGTATATATTTTGTGAATACTTAACTCCACAATCTGATTGGCACCGTATTGTCTTTGTTGAATAGATGGTTAAAGCCACGCCGGAACCATGTAACATAAACACTGGGAATGGATTATTTGGCAATTGCAAAGCATGCCAGATAAAATTAGTCTGAAAAATATAGCCACCTATCTAAACTTTAGGTACTAAACTAATCTCTCCCATGATTGTATGAATATCGTCAAGATTTCAGTAGGTAATCTATAATATTAACACGACAATTGTCTCTACATTATGTTCGTTATAGACTTTGAAACCATCTAACCGATGTGCCCCAAACCGGTTTGATTAGAAAGGTTGGTTTTGATGGTGACAATGCATTTGGCACATTCGGTAATATTTATTTTTAAGCGAATCAAAATAATGGCGTGTGCTACTAAGCCATTATTTTGACATCTTAATTAACTTAATTGATACAGGCGCATAAACAGAATAGTTAGTATGTTGATCTTTGTGTACCTAATCAGCTGTAGATTCTATTAGATCCGCTTGGCTGTAGGGTAGTAGGTACAGGAACGTTATACATTGAGTCAGTACTCAGTACCTACATTGAGCATCTGGTCATTGAGCGAAGGGCGGGGGCACGCATGCGCAATGCCCATCCATGCGGGTTGCTAGTCGTCAGAACAAACCTAACCCAACCTCATTTTTATTATTGTGCTCAGGTTGAACGACCGATATCAAACTAAAAGACAAATTTAAATAAATAAGTATAAGTATTCAATTAGCAGTGTGGTGTTGTGTTCACAGTCTATATTTTCTTGGTGCCTAAAACAATGTAATAGAACCTTTTCCGCGGTGATTTCCGCATTGTAACCTTCAAGGAAAATGACGCTTTCAGCTGAAAAGCTCGCACGGAGCTTGCAACCCCGCGAGACATTGTCAAATAGTGAACGCGTTCATCAGAGTCAAAACGTTGAACCCTAACAAGACTTTGCACGGTAGAACATTGCTGTGTAGACATAATTATATAATTGATAATAACAAAGGTGAGGTGACCACCTTTGTTTCTATCTCGCTCACACTTACTGTAAGAACATCTGTCAATCACTAAAATTAACGTGAAGAAATGAGTATAAACATGATTCAAGTTCATAATTTTGATCTCAAAAGTGTATTCAGCATTTTAACCTCCATTGTGTGAAATATTCTTGTCAGTGTGCATAGATAGATGGATTATTATGTTTTTGATCAGTGTGTGATGTGAAGGCGTCGTGTCGTGTTGATACGCGTCGGCAGCGCGGCGGCATGTCGTATCGGGGTCCAGCCAGTGCAGTGAGTCAGTAATCGCAGTAGCGAGGCAGGCGCGCTAGCGGCCGCTGTCCCAGGCCCATGCGAGAGCCCCACCGACACGATGAAGTGGCGCGCGCGGGCGGTCACTTCCCGCGCCAAGGACCGCGCGAATATGAGCTTCTTCATCTTCATCATATTCTTCGTCGTGTTCGGAGTGATAGTCCTCACTGAACTGCTACTGTTGGAGCGGCCCCCCAATCCCAGCACCTCGCGCCGTTACAGCGAGGACCTCCAGGTTAGATACCGTTGTCTCCTTGTAAACATTGGCGTTTCCTTTGTTACAAAATATAGACCACGGAAGCTTTAAAGCCATGTTTATATCATTATTTTTACATCAGCAGAATCAATGCCTTACTTAATAAGCTCTTCAGCGAATATTATTTAAAATGTTGTAATAATGAGCTGTAGTTATCGACCACGTTGTTATCAGTTTATTTTTATTGAATATATTTGTATAAAAATAGTCGGTGTTGTATTAATAATAGGAGAAGTCTTTAAATGTTTATATGTTGTGACTATCCAAAACAGTGCTTTAAATTATTGGAATACATCGTTTGTTGATGCTCTCGATTTTGTAGGGCTATTTATGATTTAGGCGTTGGTTTGTGGAGTCATAAATTTCGCAGAAAGGGTAATTGCAACCCGATTACGACAATTGAAATAAACTGGCCAAGTGCGAGTTAGACTCGCACACGTAGGGTTCCGATTGAAGAAAATTTGCCGGAAAAATAAGTTTGGGTTTTTAATTGAATTTAGGTTTTAGGTTCCGTACCCAAAGGGGGAAAAACGGGATATATATATATATATATATATATATGTATATATATATATATATATATATATATATATATATATATATATATATATATATTACCGTATTACCCTGATAGATACCCTATTACTGTAGTATTATTTTCTGTTCTGTGCTATTACTAAGACTCCACTGTCCTTCCGTCTGTCTGTCCGTCTGTCACCAGGCTGTATCTCATGAACCGTGCCAGTTGAAAAGAATTTCTGTTGCCGCTATAACAAAAAATACTAAAAAAACAGAATAAAATAAATATTTAAGGGGGCTCCCATACAACAAACGTGATTTTATTGCCCAATTTTGCATGATATTGATAACTGCATCAGGTAGACGCTTGAAATATTCATAGAATATTGAGTTATACTTCGAAAATAAATAATTAAATCAAAATATAATTAATATTTAAAGGAGGGCTCCCTTACAACAGATATTTTTTTTCCGTTTTTATAGATAATGGAACGGAACCATTCGTGTGCGAGTCCGGCTTGCACTTGGCCGGTTTTATTATTATTATTTGAGGTTATAGCAATAATTGTGATATTACTATGAGCAAATTTCAAGCCACTTTTACCTCCATGGTCACTATCATCGATGTAAATGTACTACGTACCTATCTACCTACGTCTCATCTATTACGGTTTGTAAGATCGAGTCAAAAATGCCTGAAATAAAAAAAATAAAAAAATTTAAAACAAGCTTTTATCTGGTACAAGGAACTAACGCGTTAAAAGTTAGAAACTAAAATGTTAAAATAAATCCATGTAAGTATTTTGCGGGTAGGTACTTACCTATATTCTTAAAAGCTTGAAGCACTACCCGTTTTACAGGTTACCAGTACTTACCAGTACTTACTATACTTCTGTGCCTCAAGCTTTTAAGAATATAGGCAAGTACCTACCCGCAAAATACTTACATGAATTTATTTTAACATTTTAGTTCCTTGTCCTAGATTAATAGTCACATAGCACCTATTTATAGGAGATGCTAAGGCGTGAGAGCACAGAATATTTTTACATTAATATTTATAATATAATTATTTAAATAATATTTATTTCTAAATATATACCGCATCATCACTTCATATCAGGTGAGATAGTTGTCAAGCCCTAGAGCGCTACCCATATTCGCATAAGAACTAACGAATTTACGAATTTTAAAACGAAAACAACCGATTTTCATGCCGCGGTAGTCAGTTTCAGTATCAAGTTTGAGACATTCATCGTCATATCTCTGAAGATACTTATCAGATCTCGATAAAATTTAAATAGGACCACCTTAAAGATGAACCCTCCCTGCAACAAAAATAATCATTCAAATCGGTTCACAATTGACAGAGTAATCGCTTAAATTGCATACAAGAAAAACATACAGACAAATTGAGAACCTCCTCCTTTTTGAAAGTTGGTTGAAAATAAGTGAGAGATAGATGCACACTTATCAAATTTTTACTATGCATAAGCAAACAATAAATTATAGTAAGTAGGTACAACTACAGAATAATAATTACTTAGTTATTTGCATCGTGTAACCACAGTGTAACTTGCATTCATTCAGTTCTCGTGTCGTTGATAAGTACTCGGTAGGCTTTTTAGGGATCTGTAGCCGAATGGCAAAACGCAGAACTCTTATAGACTCGTCATGTCTGTCTGTCTGTCTGTCCGTCCGTCCGTATGTCACAGCCACTTTATTCCGAAACTATTAAGACAACACAGTTGAAACTTGGAAGGTAGATGTACCTATTCTGTGAACCGCTTACGATTTTAATAAAAAAAAAACAGATTAAGCAGATACATTAAAAACATTTTTTTTCATCAATCCTATACGTGTCTATAGATAGCTCTTTAAAAATGACATTGAGGTGCCTAAAACAATTTTTTCTCAAAGTCAATCATTTGAAAGATCATCATAATTATCATAATCAGCCAGTGTCAGTCCACTGCTGGACGTTGGCCTCTCCCAAGATACGAAACTGATCCCAATCTTCGGCTCATTGGGACGGATATGCTCTAATCGCCACGCTGGGCAGGTGGGTTGGCGATCACAGGACGTAGCTCCTCGCGCCGGTGACGCTGCTGCCCGTCACCGGCGTGTATTATTTAGGTACGCCATAGTCATGAAATGGTTATACCTACCGCCTTCGTCGGTCGCTAGAGCCTCGTTTGTTGGTCAGCAGGATGCACCACGGGCAGTTGAGGTTGGCTTGGAGCACTGAAGTGGTATTTGTCCTCTCTTACATCCCTGATTTGAAAGATAGACACTTCTAAACAGGTAAAACGTGTGTCCCCCCCTCTAACTTTTAAAGGAAAGGAGTGAAAAATCTAAAAAAAAAACAACGGGTTGCACTCTGTGAGTGCTGGCAGAAGTTAAAACTTGAAAATTAACGTTATGCATTTGGTCTACTCTCCCTCTGTCTTACGAATTTTCGATCAGGTCATGTGTCCTGACGCGAGTTTAACATTTTTTACCAATCCCAAAAAGTTTCTACTCTGCCTCCGTCTTACCAATGTCACGCGAGGTCCTGATGCGAGTTTAACATTTTTACCCTAACCAAAAAGTTCACAACGCCGCTAAAGAAGTGAAGTAGGAGAAACCTCACCTCAAAAATATTTATGCTGAAGATCTCAATATGAACTTTAAACGAAAATTGGTTTGAACGAGATATATTCAGCAATTTTTTAAATATAGCAACCGCAAATATAACTTTGTATTTCATACAAACACTATGAAAAACAAAGTTAATTTTTTGGTGGCGAAAAATTATAGTTATAAAATACTCTACTGTGTTACGGAACCCTACGAGTTCGAATCCGACTTGCACTTGGTCAGTTTATTTAAACTCTATGTAGAAGTACCACAGAACATGGATATAGAAGTACCTACGTAATATAACCACAGAAATGATACTAGCAATATTAGTTCTACATATAACTTCCATTCCATTTTCTGATGTTATTGAATAAAGTGTCTATGGCATATACTCTATGCGCTACATGGTATGAATGACAAAACTAATTTTATTAGGTTATTACTCCTGCCTTGCTAACTGGACACGTGTTATCCCATCCGTTCGCAAGTAACAATACCTTCTATATTCAAATCATAGCGTTATGATTGCGTAATGTAGTTATTTTTAGCGATTTACTTACAATAACAGTGTCCCTCTTATCACGAACTTTGACAGTTGATAGTTAAATGAACATAATTTAAGATCGTTCAAAACGAAAAAACCTACTTCACATGCCGCGATAGTGAAAATATCCACTAGCTATAATCATGTCATCGAGGTATCAAATTTGTTTAAATTATCCATATCTCTGGAGATGATTATTGATATTAGAATGGGACCATACGGGAGGCATAATCTCTCAAACAAAAACAAATTTTTCAAAACGGTTTAGATTTGACTGAGTTTTGAGGTAACAAACATTAAAAAAAATACACGGTCGAATTGAGAAACTCCTCTTTCTAAGTTAAGTTGGTTAAAAATGAAATGAAGGACGGGTAGGTACGCTGCTATGCAAGCTGAGTAGCTCCATCTCTGTATTTCGTTCATTTAAATCACTAACGAATTCCAGGATGCCGTCCACCAGATGGTAAGTATCTATCCTGTGAAAGATACCATCTGGTTGACGGCTGGATGAGCACCGCACGCACCTGTTTACTTTACTGTAAATACAGTCTTCAAGTAACTGCTGCAAGACTAATGTCGTAGCAATTAATGTACATATAATATACCTACTCTTGTGGGAGTCTATTTTATACAATTTTGTAGTTATCGTCACTTATTAGATTATTACGATACACTATTTAAACAAACAGCTACAATGACAACTATAAACAAACAACTAGGTACAATGTTACAAGTGTTAAATACTTTTTTTTCAGAAAATTCTAATTCCATAGATTTTTTTAATCTAACTTAGTCATACATATAAAAAGTACATTTTTGTATAACTTACCATAATGATGGATGACTTTAACAACAGAGGATATCGAGTTCAACCTTAGAGTCGTCTCGTCTTTCGTGATTTGATTAGAAGGTCATATATAACTGTCAGGGTCACAAGAGTCGTAAAAATTATTCACGCTCGCTTCGCTCGTGCAACCATTTTCCTTATCTAATTTGTAGAAAATACTTCAGGAAATTTTGTGTTTTAGCAGCCTCATGCATCGGACTGAGTCAAACACTTAAACAGCACAACTTGATATACCTAACCATAATGATTTCAGACAGGGATAGGACAGGGACAATGGATAGGGTGTCCCGTGTCGGACTGGCGATCGAGAGGTCGTGAGTTCGATCCCCACCCCACCCATTGCACTATTGACGTGAACCCACTCCAGACACAAGCATATTAGCTTAGTTGGAGGGGCTAACCAGAATACTAGTAATGTCCCAACCAGCAAAAACTACACTTAAAACAATCTCTAGACCACTATTTCTTGCTCTTATACCATTCTTACATCGTCGTATAAGCCTGCATTTGGGCACCATTTATAAGCGTATTTTGCTCATATCTTTCTAATATCAGTCTTATTGAATGTTGTTTGCACTTAAATTAATCTTACCAAAACTAATTTAAGCGTACGTAGGCTTACATTGTTTTAACGTTAGAGACCTGTGAGCGTAAAAAAGCTTATTTTGATTTACATTAAGATGAAACACAATCGTAAAAAAACTGTTGGTATAGATAGTGTTTGTTTGAAAGTTACAACTAATAAAAAAGAAATCGAAAACTGTAAGGACAAAGGTATTTAATAATTATATTGTAATAACCATACCATTATTCACAAGTGTTTCGTTTTATGCTTTTCGGTAAGTATTAGTATTGGAAAATATTATTTACTGTGAAGTAGATCCTAGTTTACGCTTCACAACTCGTGCGCCTCATCAAAATATAGTATTTAGTATTCTTGTTTAATTATTTTATTTGTTTATTTGTATTAAAAGCGTCGCCATTAGAATTGCATTTATTAGAATCACTATAAGACTATTGTAAGATCATTTAGAAGTAATCTAATTAATTCCAACATGGAGTCATGTTGGAATAAATTAGAGTTCTTTGAATTTAACTTAAAACATTATTTTAATTTAAGAGTGAACGTTTGGGATGTGAAATAGTATTTTATGTGACCACACTAAAATACTTTAAGTGAAATATAATAGTTAACATCAAATTTTACTCTCATAATTTTAGTCACAAATTCGATTTAAGATCAAACATTCTTAAATTAGACTCGTTTTCTCTATTGTAAGTATGATGATTCAATATCACTCTAATACCGTGCCTATCCACTGCTGTTGATCTTATAATAGTTTTGAATAAGATCAAAATGTACACGTTTTAAGTACTCTAACATAATGCTGATATTAGTCTAACATTCTTACAATAGCATTTAGAAAATATGTAATAAAATTAAATGAGCTTAGAAAATGTGGATATTAGATCTCAAGTGTGATAAGTCTTAAAAAATGCTTTTTTAGGAGAGTGTGGCTTACAACGGCACTGTAAAATAATCTTATATGCATAATTAAGACAAGGTATTAAGATCAAACGTATTAGAGCATGTAACGGCTTGTCAGAGACTAATATAGGAGCGATAGCAATGACGAAACAGATAAGAGACCACTATAAGCTCAGAACTCTTATAAAGTGAGAAACGTAAGAGGATTTTACTAGTTGGGGTGCAACCCACATTGCAAGTAATCTTAAAAAAATATATATTCAAAAAAATCGCGTAAATAGCAATCGCACTTGCTGCATTTCAGAAATTTCAAAAAAATAATTGGCCTGATAACAGAGGATTATACCTGGACCTTAGAGGCAACGATCTTAACCTCAAAGGTCAGAACATTTTCCTGGTCATAAAAAGTTATAATAAAATCTCGCTTCACTCCCATATCTATTAGTTTTATTTACTTTGGGGGTAATATTTTAGATTTTTTTGCGTTTAAACATAACTGTTCACTACCTATTTAGATCAGAATTGGTCATACTTTTATTAAGTATCAACTTAGCATAACCATCAACATAGTTAGCCTTCATAACAGAAGATATATGGACCTTGGTCTAAGAGATCATAAATCTTGATCTCAAAGGTCATAAAGATTCAAATATCGCGGGCGAAGCCGCGGGTAACAGTTAGTCTTGTATTATTATTCATGAGGTTTATTATGCCTTGTTATTAAAACTGATGGTCGCGTCGCTGCCAATTCAGTCTGCATTGAGCATAAGGTTGAGTGTTGTGAGAAAACAAATTGAATAGTAAGTAAAGGCGCGCATCCGACCGAGAGCGCACGGCGCGTGACACTACTGACTGAACCTGTCACTCGCGAGGTGTTGTTTTCATAGCTACAGCGCAGAGTGCGACAGTCCTGCCAAAACAAAACGCATTTTATGAGCAACTTTGATGGTGTGTATTTGGCATGGATCACTTTTTCTTGCCGTGGAAGCTTTACTTCACATGTACCTAGTTATTACAGGTAATTCGCAGAACATTGAGCTCACAAATTAAGTATATTCCTACTTACCTTCTTAGTAATCTTTACAAACTTATAAGTGAATTAAATTAGAATTTAGATACGTTTTTGTCATGTTTTAAGTAAGTACAATATAATTTACATAAAAGATAATACCTACACTTACACTATCTATGTTTTGCATATATTTATATAATAGATTTGTCGTAATTAATTTTCTTATTCCCAATCTACTTTGGAAGAAATAAGTTGTAATATTACTATATTATATTGTATTTACTGGTATTTTCGATAGGTATTGCACAAATCGTCTGAGGATTTAATTCTCCTTCGGATTCCAACAGTCTGTTCTTCTTCAAAATAAATTTAAATTTTGAGAATTAGGTCAGCTAAATTGAATTGGAAGAGAACGCGGCTCGGCATCCCAGCGATGGCAGCGATTAATTTGTTACCCAATAAGTGGATAAGTATGTATCGAGAAACAATATAGGATAGTTTTTTTCTATTCGTAACTTCACACAAGCTTATCAGTAAATAAATAAGTAATAACGTGTTTCAGGCTTTTTCAAAATTTAACCCCTGAGAGGGTGAAATGCGGTAACAAAGTGTGAAAATCAATATTGTTTTGGATTACGCTGAAATTTGGCATGCAGATAGTTATTTTTACGTAGGTTCAAAATTCACATTTTAAGGGGATGAAGCGGGGGTTCAAAGTTTGGATAGTCATTTTATTCGACATTTTAAACAAGTACTTCACACAAGTAGAACTGTAAATAAATAAGTAAATACAAGTTTCAGGCTTTTTCAAAATGCCACCCTAAGAGGGTGAAGTGGGGAGCAAAGTCTGAAAATCAATATTGTTTCGGATTGCGCTGAAATTCAGAATGAAGATAGTTGTTATTAGCGATGGGTCGTTGACGTATTTTTCGTAAACGCAACTAGACCTTTGAATTAACCTCCGTCAACTAGTCGATTAACTAGTTGAATTAATTTACTAATTAATGCTTTAACCATAGTCCATTTCGCAGTGGCTCGTATGAATTCAACCGTTATCGTAGTATTGGTTCATTCAATCGTTTAAATCCCAATAGCGATGTACGTTAATTGTATTTTAATTTTTTCAGCAATAAATATGTAGGTATGTTTTAGTTGTACATCATGACGTAAATTTCTAAGAAATTTAAATACTAAGTCTTTGCATTTAGAGCTATTAATGTTACTAAATACGTACATTAAATACATTATTTCCTGCTTTTTTTATGAAAATTAACTACGTAGTTGCAATTCCCTTTTCTACTATCGAATTTAGCCGTCTAACAACGAATGTTACCGTTCGAAATCAAGTTGACAGTTAATCGCTCCTCCGTTCGTTGACGTCAACTGATACGTTTCTCTATACTCTTGAATTTTGCCATCTATGGATTCAACTAGTTGATCGGTAAACGATTAACGGTCGAAACGTTGACAGTCGATGGACGGTTTTTTTTAACTAGTTCGTTGAATCAACGCCCAACTCTAGTTGTTATGTCGCTGACGTAGGTATCCGCTTGGAAAGGATTTTCTGAAAATTCCCCCTGGATGTTACTTATTGTTTTTAATTATACTAGCTGAAAGCTTAGCTTTGTGAGGGCTCGCGTAGTGTTCCTGCATGGTAATAATGATAAAAGCAGTTTTTTTTATATTAAATGGCGAATCTGCCCGATTCTGGCAAAAAATCTGCCAAACCACCAACCACTTCAACAAATGCATAAAATATCATTGAATTATGGTATTAAATAAGGCATAAAAATAAAGTTTGTTTACCTTCTCATTCAAACTTTTACAAATCTCCAACGAAATAAATGCGTACTTAATAAAAATGTTATAAAATTTTCAAAATTCTATTTTTATTTCAAAATTTATAAAGATCCTTGAAATTTGCCACTTTTTGGAATCGTCAGTTAAAATTTAGGTCCCAAATCTGCTTAATTGGCAGAAATCTGCCACAAATAGTCACACTGATACCAAACGTCATTTGGATGACAGAATGCAAATTCTTTAGATTTCCAACAGATGGCGTTAGTAACCAAACATTATGTTTGCAGCGAAGTTAATTCTTTGATCTTCTAACGGATGGCATTAGTAGTACAATAATATTCTATCCTAGAAACAAAATTTTTAATCTTATTTTTTTTTTAATGGTATTAAAATGATATTTTTTTGACTGATAACACATCTACATGTGAAATTAAATTACTATGTTAAAGCACAAATCAATAGGCGTGATAGTTTTTCAGTAAAGTGTATCACAAAACCACTCAGGTTGTGGGATAGTGTAAGGGCTCGCTTCGCTCGCCCTTATTATAAACTTATAGATAAACTTAAGTACTTACTTCTGTAAATAAATAAGTAAATACGTGTTGCAGGATTTTTGCAAGGAGTTAGTAAAAAAGTCTGAAAATCAATATGGTTTTTCGGGTACACCACACACCACGCAATAACTTGAAAACGGGTGAACCGATTTGACATTTACTACTTTGATATCTTTTATGATAGAAAGATTTTTACAAAATAAAAGGTTTAATCAAAAACAGAAGAAGTCTTTAAGCGTGCGAAGCCGCGGGGCACTTCTAGTATTTTATAAAACCGAGCAAAAAGTGCTGAAAAAATCACGTTCCTTGTATACACCCCTTAACTTTTAATGATATTTTAGTTTTCAATGTTATTGATTTGATTTGTTGTCATATAGCAACTGTAATTTATGATTGGTAATATGTATTATAATGGTAATATATACCTACTCGCTCTCGTAGGGTTCCGTAACACAGTAGAGTATGTAATAACTATAGTTTTTCACCACCATAAAATTATATATTATAATTGCGGTTGCTGTATCTCAAAAAACTGCTGACTATATCTCATTCAAGCCAATTTTCGTTGAAAGTGTTTATTAAGATCTACAGCTTATACACTTTGTTTATTCGAAAATCGTAAAGCGGTTCAAAGAATACACCTATATTACCATGTTTCAACTGTATAGTCTTAATAGTTTTGGAATAAAGTGGCTGTCACGTACGGACGGACAGAAAGACAGACAGACATGACATGTCTATAAGGGTTCCGTTTTTGCCATTAGGATACGGTACCTTAACTTTATTCTGATTCCAGTATTTGTTGTTATAGCGGCTATAACAAAATACGGTAACTACGAGTAGCTTTTTCTATCTTTTCTTCCGGAGCTTCAGAAAAGTAGAAGCAGTTACTTTTGAAGTCATTTTATGACTATCCTTTGTCGATATCAACAGCAAAACTATCGTGAATATCAATTTGATCGCTGCTTGTTATATTGAAGAGATTCGTAACGGTACGTATGGTAATAGTTTGTATGTAAATTTAGATGTGCTTGTGTCAATATTTAATGTATAGTTGTCGACGTCTCGCAGTAGTACAGTGACCGCGGATCCGGTCATGTGGCCTTGGTTCAGGTCAGTGCAAGCTGCAGAGTCTTAAGCCTGGTTCACACATCACATCACACATTAATAGTTTCTCGAGTATGAAGGTTAAAACAAGCGGTATTATCAGGAGATAATACTCACTCCTGAGTTTTGCTAAACTAAACAGGTATCTAGTTGGTATATTACATTTTCGTACTCACTCTCGCATGTGATTTTGAATACGACTATAGTGAGTATACTATTGTACTTAAGTGAACAAATAGCTCAAAAATTAACTAAAGAAAATCTGGAAATTTGGGCTGATGAATCGGAATATAACGGATAAGAGGGCTTATTATAGAACAAAGACGGATAATTAGGATTATAGAGTTAGCACTTTTTTCCGTAAGTACATAAGTCCCATACTTATTTAGGACGCAATACCTTGAATTGAACAATATAACTGAAATGTGGGTAGTTTTTCGCTGCAGTATTTGCTTCTTGAATATTTTCAGTTTCACACTTAATTTAGAGTGCCTAGTCACATACCTAGTGCAATTTTTTTTTTTATTAATTTACTAACTCGATCACGCTATATTATAATTTTAATTTTATTTATTCTTCCAGTCGATGATCCTGCGTTCTTATGACCCATTACTAATTTGATGTTGACATTGATTGCAAATGATTGGTAGTATCTCACGTGAGTCAATATTTATGGTATTCTTACCTATAACTAAATGTCAAATGACAGTGCAATACATTCACACAGTACTTGTTTTTGCTGTTTGAAGGTCAATAATGTATTTAGAATTTTGTGTGCAGCAGTATCTATTTTAGGCAGACGTCTCTGGTTAGTATAGTAATACATAGTTCGGGGAAATTTCAAGTATTTACAAACATATATAATACCGTAATATAAAAGGAGATACAGCTCTGTAAAGTGCGGACAGACAGACAGACAGACGGACGGACTGACGGACGGACGGGCACCGAAGTCTCAGCTCATTTGGTACCCTTTGGGTACGGAACCCTAAAAAACTATCATTGTAATAATTGTTCTGAGATAAAATACATTTGAAAACAAAAACAGGCGAATTGAGAACCTCCTCCTTTTTTGAAGTTAGTTGAAAATACACTCAAATTGAGAAACTCCTCCTTTTTCGAAGTTGGTTGAAAAACAGATAACAACATCTGACAAACAGAAAGTCGAATGTCGATTGTGTATTTATATATTTATTTTTCTGACTCTACTTTACATTTTGACCAAGAAATCTATGTAAATGACCGCCATATTGTTCTCGATTTATATGCGACAGCATTTATTTATCCTCAACTTCTGTTTATACGCGACCAATCCGACTATTTCAGATATTATTTGTATTTGAAATATTTTTGAAACTAATTTTTTTGCCTCTCTAAATATGTTGTTTGGAATAGTATTAAAAATCAGACGATTTTTATAGAAAAGATTAAAATAAAACCGTTTTTGAAGGCTTTGCCAAACAGAACGCATAACGAACGCGATCTTTTGCCGTTCGACGAGCGTTCAGTACAAATCAACACGTGATGGTACACACATACCATTCTGTGGATCGGTTGCTTGTTTGTCGCTCTTTCTTCTACTTATTAGATACTACTTTTTTCTATCTATGGTATCTACCAATTTTTATGATTTATGTGGCCAATCGAGCGAAGCGTTTCAGTTTCGAGATTGGCCAAGAAATGCTTTTGTCTGTCTGTCTGTTCTCGCTTACAAGTATATACTCCGTTTTTTTTGGGGTAAGGGGGGGGAGGGGGGGGGGGAGGGATTAGTTTGATGGATGGATTCCAATTTTTGACATTCTTAGGAAAACTTATATCTACCTAAAAAACCAAACTACCTACCTAAAAACGTATACAAAAAATGTTGTTCACATAATAAAATAACAAAAATAAAGTATTGAATCATATGGCTCCTGAACAAATTTACACTGTATTATAAGTGTCGGCACTCACGGGCAGAATCTATGTCCTTTAATTACCTACCTATATAATATATAGGTAATGTTCAATATACCTTTGATGTACTGACTTAAGGTACAACCACACCGCGGCGTCATACGTCTGCGTGCGCGTTCGCGTTCCGATTTTCAATCGTTTACTGATCGCCGTAGATCTCGCGTTTGGTGTGAACCAGTCGGTACAAATACTAATCGCGCACGCAGGACGCTGCGGTGTGGCCATACCTTTACGAAAGCAATATCAAATAAGTCCGGAAGATGCATTGTGTCGTGGTCGTCTCTCTATCGTTGTATTTGCTTCTTGAATATTTTCAGTTTCACACTTAATTTAGAGTGCCTAGTCACATACCTAGTGCCATTTTTTTTTTGATTAGTTTACTAACTCGATCACGCTATAGTGAACGCTGATTTACACGGCATTTACAATGTTACCTATTATGTACACTAGATGGCGCTTTTTAATTCCATACAAATCTACGTTTACGTAAAAGTAAATAAACTCGCCATATGTACCCAGGTCATATATGTATTATAGTTTTATTATTACCTACTTTTTTATAAATTTCTTGTGAGTTTAAGTGCCTTATCTATATATTATATAAAAGAAAGTCGTGTTAGTTACTACATTTATAACTCAAGAACGGCTGGACCAATTTTTATGATTTTTGTATTTTTGGAATTGTCTTTGTAAGGAATAGGATAATAAGTATTCAAAACAATGAATAATTGACCTAAAAAAATTATATAAGAAAAAATATTTTGCCAAAATGTTCCTAGGTTTAAAACTGCCAATTATTTGATGTTCAATTGTTTACCCCGCCGTATTTTTTTTTGTATAATTATGGCTCCACACGATTAGTGTATTTAGCCAGTGCCAAGTATAAAAATTCTTTCCATGTGTGGATAGCATTACAATATTCGGATTATTGCGGTTTTTTTTTGTATAATTATGGCTCTACACGATTAGTGTATTTAGCCCGTGTCAAGTAGTAAGTCGTGTTAAAATTCTTCAAGATTTTGTCAATTCAAGTCATGTAGATTTTAAAAATGTTAATAAATTTTAAATACTGTCAGTAATGACAATTGTATGACATATTTATTGATTTTTTTGTAAATTGTAAAACACAATCCAAAATTTCATCGTACCGACGGGACTCGAACTCGCACCCCCCGGATTACACGTCCAGGTGCTCTGCCAATTAAGCCACGGTTCGATACATCGATACGACGAAACTAGTGAAACGCATTTTGTTAACCCAATAATGCATTGGTGGCGCCATCTATGACTACTTATTACGTAAGTTAATCATTCGGAAGAAATCATTACAGTTTTGCAAATCCGACGAGAGATGTTGCACTGCGTAAATCAAATATTATGTTTCTTTGAAGTGTCTCACACTTTATATTTTTGTTAATTGTTAAACACAATCCAAAATTACAAAAATATAATATAAAGTGTGAGACACTTCAAAGAAACATAATATATTTATTGATTGTCAAATATGCGTGTGTTCAGAAATGTATGCTTACAAGCAACTTAAAAAGTTTTTAATTCCAAAAACCATTTTTATTCTATATATGTATTGCCATAATACATTAATAAACTGAATATCTCTTTTGTATTCATTGTATTACGTTCATAAAAGCCTAAAACAAGTTCATCTAAAAGGTAACACGACATTCATTGTCTGTTAGGTGGTACGAAGTTCGCCGGGCCAGCTAGTAAATTCATAAAGATATTTTCATACAACTTATTACCATTTTTTTTCAGAATAACCATGAATTATAAAAATGTTTTCTTTACGTGGACTTATCAAGAGAAGATCTCATACCAATGCATAAAAATCCCGGAATACGTTTCATACATTCAGGAAACATTTTCTTTGATCTCTGTTCTATTTACACACTTTTAATCTGAATATTTTGTAACAAAAAAGAAAACAAATAGAAATATAATATTATCGTTGTATATTAGCAAAAAGCCAATACAGAAAACTATTAATAGATGTCTATGTATACCTATGCTATTACTTGTTTGGTTCGAGATAATTTGTTTGAGAACGTCCTCCTTAAGAAAGTCACGACCTCTGATGGTCTGCTTTGTCCAAAGGTTAATAGTTATTTTATTATGTTTGTTTGTACCTACTTCATCGAGTGAATGCCTGTTATATGTAATTAATTAATTCATTTCTTATCATATTTACACATTAATTAACCGAGCGGGTTAACTACTTTACTTATTTACAATATTCTTCGAACACTCTGTAGTTCTACAACAAATTTTATAGCACGCTGCGTAAAAAAAGAACTTCAGTAAGCAACAAGTTTAAATGTACTTTTTATTTTCGTCTATCTACTTACCAGCTTGCAGATATTTTCAGACTTTTGCGCTTAAACTTAAATAACGCAGTGTTCATGAAGTTGAATAAAAATTTACCTATGTATAAGTTAGATACCTACGTTCTTTGAGTATTCTGGCTGAATACTCAAAGCCTACGTTGTACCTAGATATATTACATTTTGTGTTCATGAATTATTCATTCTAATTAAATTGTAATGTTAATAGTCTGTATACATAGAGTAAGACGCGCAATATTCGTTTCACAAGTCGATATTTGCATTGATGGGGTAAGTAATCAGAATAGATCAATTTGCCTGTTTACATCGCGTCACATTTAATTGTTAAGAAATTAGGGCAACACCTTGCTCAGAACATATTAGCGAGGGCATCTTTCAGCAGAGGCTGGCAACATCTTGCGCTGACGCTAATGAAATTCTTCCGGGTAAACAATTATGCCTGGGGTAATTGCCGTTACTCATTCAGAAGATGCTCAAGTATGTAAGATTGATGTTGGTATTATATTAATGAACAAAAATGTACCATCTGATATTATTATGTTAGTAAGTTAGCTTAGGTAGGTAGGCACCTACTGTAATATAAATAAATTAACGTTTCGGTTCAAAACCTATTTTTTTGTAATATAAAATGACTTTCTAATAAAACATATGGAACGTAGATAAGAGATTGCCAAGCATAGCAGATGTATTGTGTCAAGCGTCAGCTTTACTAAGCTTGTAAAAAGAATAATATATACCTGGTGGATGGTTCAACTGCAAACCGGAACTTCTAATATGTATCCAGATGTGTAATTCCATGGTTCTCAATCTAAAACAATTATGTAAGGGTTGAAATCAAATGAGAATAAAGATGGAAAAAAAAACTGGCCAAGTGCATGTCGGACTTGCACAAGTAGGGTTCCGTAATACAGTAGAGGATATTATTACTATCATTTTTCGCCAGTAAAAAATTACTTTGTTTTTTATAGTGTTTGTATAAAACACAAAGTTATATTTGCGGCTTTGAAAATGTGCTATCACAGAACACGGATATCATTTTACCACTTTAGAAGTGTCTATCTTTCAAACGATTGACTGAGAAAAAATTGTTTTAGAAACCTCCATGTCATTTTTAAAGACCTATCTATAGACACCCGCCCCGTACGTATAGGTTTGATGAAAAAAAATTAAAGTTTTATTTCCATGTATATTATATTAATCTTAGGATATTAATCTTTTATTTTTGAATAAAAATCGTAAAGCGGTTCCCAAAAATACATCTATCTTCTAAGTTTCAACTGTGTAGTCCTAATCATTTCGGAATAAAGTGGCTGTGACATACAGACATACCGACAGACATGACGAATCTATAAGGGTTCCGTTTTTTGCCTACGGGACGCTACTTCATCATTTATCAAACTTATCAGATGCTATTTCTCAACTTAAACGGTCTATTGGTTTTACATTGGCAAGATGAAACCCAATCTTTTCGGAGGCATTAGGAAATTTAGGCGCGCGGGCGAGTTACTGGGGTGAAAAATCTTCGAGATGCTGACGTCATACTGAATAAGCTAAGGCTACGAATAAAAATTCCCCGAGCTCAACCTTTCTATCAAAAGGGATGAAACTAGACTGGGTTTCTATTAAACCAAAATGTTTGAACGCGTCCTGCATGTAAATTACCGTTGCTTCTGATAACGTTGAATAGATGAGCAGCCTCTTGCAGAATATGCGAAGTGTCTGCAGAAATACATAATAATGAGCACACATGTGTACCAAGCGATTTTGTATTTCAACAATATTAGATAATATAATGCGTTTATACTTTTCACAAGCAGAGCCCCGCGGCTTCGCCTGCGTTAAAAATGCTTTCAATTATTTAAAACTTTTCTTTTGTGAAAAAAAAAACTTTCTTTCATAAGAACACATCAAAAACAGAATGAGCCATAATATCGGTCCACCCGTTTTCAAGTAATGGAGTGAGCAAGGGACATAGGGATTTATTTTTATAAACCCAAAATGTTTTCCCATTTTACCCGCTTAGGGGTGTAATTTAGAAAAAGCCTGGAACACTATTTACTTATTTATTTACAGAAGTACTTGTGTGAAGCTTCGAATTAAAAAAGACTAAATATATAATCTTGTTTCTGCATACAAACTTTGAAACCCCGCTCATCCCCTTTAGGGGTGAATTTTGCAAAGTCCTTTCTTAGCGGATACCTACGTCATAATATATATTATAATATAACGATAACTATCTGCATGCCAAATTTCAGCGCTATTCGTTAATATTGATTTTCAGGATTTGCTACCCCAATTCACCCTCTTAGAAATGGAATTTGAAAGATCCTGAAACACTATTAACTTATTTATTTACAGAAGTACTTGTGTGAAGATTAGAAAAAAAGACTGTCTAATCTTGTTTCTCCATACAAACTATGAACCCCTGTTTCATCCCCTTAAGGGGTGATTTTTTGAAAATCCTTTCTTAGCGGATACTAACGTCATAATTACTATCTGCACTCTGCATGCCAAATTTCAGCGCAAGCCGTTAATATTTATTTTCAGACTTTGTTACCCCATTTGACCCTCTTACTGGTAAAATTTCAAAAAAGTCTGAAACACTAATTTACTTATTTGTATTGTTATTTATATTGTATATATGTATATTGTATATGTTATTTGTATCGTACATGCACTTGTGTTAACTTTCAAATGAAAATACTATCTAATCATGTTTCTCCATATTAACTTTGAACCCCTGTTTCATCCCTTTAAGAGTTGAATATTGGAAAATCCTTTTTTAACGAATACCTACGTCATTATGTACGTCCGCATGCCAAATTCAGCGCAATCCGTTTAGTGGTTTGAGCTGTGCGTTGGTAGATTGATTAGTCAGTCAGTTTGTTTGCCTTTTATATTACTTATACAGATTACCAAGAGTACTTTGTAAAACTGTGGTACTATGGATACCTAAAATTAAATGTGCTGTTAATGATTTTTAATTTTAATTATTTATTTATTTACCTTTTACTTGTACCTACCATTATTTGTTCGTAATTTAGGGCTAGAATATTTGATCCAAATTAAAATCTACGATAAGTTTACTACCAGTAAACATAATGTACCAAATCGTTATTGGATTTATAAACTAGACAAAAACTTGAATTTATAAGTTAAACAAAAAGTCTCGAATAAAAAACTGGCCAAGTGCGAGTTGGACTCGCGCATGAAGGGTTCCGTACCATAATCTATAAAAACGACAAAAAATCATGTCTGTTGTATGGAAGCCCCGCTTAAATATTAATTTTATTTGAATCCAATTATTTATTTTTCTAGTGAATAATATAACTCAATATTATGTATATATACTGTTGGCGTTATCATTATCGAGCAAAAATGAGCAAAGAAATCACGATTTTTGTACGGGAGCCCCTTTAATTATTTATTTTGTTATTGTAATTATTGTAAAATTGTTAATGTATTCGCGTCGGTATGGCGGGCTGTAAGTCACACCGGAGAAGTATGGCATTACGCTACCGCCTACTTCTTTTTTATCGGCTATAGGAAAATACAAACATTTTTGTGGAAGAAATCATTCGACACTATTATTTATCCGACTCATTCGATTAAAGCCCACGCGATTGGGCCGCCGGTACCAGCGCTATGACCATCATTTTGTCATTCCGTAATTAGACCCCTGAAGAACCGCCATACTGGTACAAATGACCAAGTATTTTCTGTTACCATCTCCCGGTCTATCAGTAAAGATGTGGACTTTATTGGCTTTCATCGGAATTTTTATGGGACACAATATGGCATCTTTTTCAACACTCTGCTATTTATCTACGCTTGTACACATAATTTATCTCATATTAACCTTGGGAGAATTTTTACAAGTTTTAACAAAAAACAGCAAGGAGAGCACACACACCATTTTACGTTCCCGCCAAATCTCCTCAGGTGCTGACCCCTAAGCCTATGTACCTCGACGACAACAATAATGTTCATTTAATTGGTTACATCAATCTTTGCAAAATATTAGGATATTGAAGACTGGAGCACAGTTTAACAATCCATAGAGATTATGCAGATAAAGTTGATCTGGATCTCTATCTCATATTGCATCTATATATATATATATCTTCTATATATATAAAATTCAAAGTCCTTTAGTTTTTATTGACTGACTGAATGACTGTCTGATATATCAACGCACTGCCTAAACCGCTGGTCCTAGAGATAATTATAATTGGAAGGTGCGAAAGTGCGAAGTGTAAATATCCACTATGAAACAGTTTTTCGAAATTCCACTCCTATAAGAGTAAAAATATGGTATGTTGAACTTTCTATGAAACTTTTTATTGTCTAGGTCGATTGACTCGAAAATTGGTGCTTGGAGTATGTGTACCAATTTTCGTTAAAATTCATAAATTCCGTTAACATTTAGAGACACGTGTATCACAGTTTTTCCAAAATCATCCCCGACACATTAGTTTTCATACAAATAAAATTAATAAACAATTTAATAACTATTCATTGACTTCCCCGACTTTATCGAACTACCTCTTCGAATTGAAAAGTGTGCACTTTCCCTCTTCGTCTGCTTTGCCATGATCATAAATAAATCTTAAGAACTTTTAATTTAACAGGGGTAATAGGAAAAAAAAAACTGCTTTTCAGTCAGTTATACGTGGCCTGCTCCAAAGTAAGCTTACGGAGCAACATTTGTTTGGGATATTGTCAGTTTGTAATTGGTATATTCAATTGATAGGGAGTGAGAGCTCGTATTCATATATTTTCATAATTGAATATTAAATACTTTAGAGTTCATCATCGCCATGGTAAGCAAGTTTGGGTAAAATAATCTGCATACATGCAAAACAAAACAATAATTAATTATACTACAGTTAAATAGGTACAATTTATGCAAACATTCTTCGATAAACACAGTTGTTATGTACTTATTAATGCCGATAAGGTGATTCTAATTTAAACTGAATATATGTAAATTGTTTCATGTAAATTAAACCGATTATAATGGTATTATAATCGTTTTACCTACTACATTTATATAATGTATATAGTGTAGGTAAAAGCAGTGCCACCATTCGGGTATACGCAATGACTTTGATTACAATAGAATAGAATATATTGTCATAAATTCTACATTTAATATGATTATCATTATTATAACTAGTATAAATTATTATATACTAGCTGTGCCCGCGGGTTTACCCGCGTAGGCATCGTTCCTGTGGGAATATTTGGATAAAAAGTACCCTATGACACAGAACAGATAATAATACTACGTCTATGTGTTATTCCAGGGTCTAGGCTATCTACATACCAAATTTAGCTTGGAGAAGTAAGAAATCTACTTTAATATTAATAATTATTAATATTTTAATAATAATTAGTAGGATGTAGGATTATCTCTGAACTCGTCAGTTGACACAAAATTGAAATAATAATACGCAGACAGAATCAAAGATGCACCGACATAATAAGTTATTGGACATGATTTTGAAGCTTTAAAGAGTCTTTAGTCCTAAAAATACAATGAGGCACGATCATTTACAAAACGGAAAAAAACAACTTCAAATGCCGCGCTAATCATTTTATGTACCTACTGGTGTTCTTCTCCATGTCTCTGAAGACAAATCGATAAAATTACTATGGAACCAAGCTCATACAGAGTATACTCTCATAAACAAAAAATAATTTTCCAAATCGGTTTATAAATGACGGTAACAACGAAAACGAATTGAGAACCTTTTCCTTTTTTGAGAAGTCGGTTAAAGAAAAGCATGTTAGTTTCGGGAGACTAGGGCTTTTATAATGAACGCAATTTTTACTGACATTCGAATTCGAAATCGAAAAAAAAGTCAACGCTTTCATTCCAACTAACATAATTTAATTTACAACAACCTATTTTCGCTAAAAAAATAATACAATAATTATATACATTGTACATAGAAATCAAAGTAGATTTCCATCAAAAGCCACATAGCGATTGTAGTGGAACAATTTTTAGGGTTCCGTAGCCGTTGGCAAAAAACGGAACCCTTGTAGATTCGTCATGTCATGTCTGTCTGTTTTTAAATGTAAACTAACTAATAACTATAACTATAACTAACTAGCATAATTTATTAGTCTATGACGATTATATCTTCGATAACTTTACCTAGACACAATTAAAGGTATTTTCGTAATGACCTTCTCACTTGTTTGTTTGGCCTAGAGGTGACCTCAGTTTTTTTTAATTAAATACCTACATACGTAAGGCTTCCTGGCCGTATCAATTTAACTACCCAATTTCAGAGAAATTGGATGAATATATTTTTAGAAAGTCATTAATCTTCATTGGTGTCTTTTTTATAGGTGAGGATTAAAATAAAAGTATAAAAAGTTTTACTGTAAAACAGCTATTCACGATGCCCTTAATACCTCTTCTTTGAAAGTTTCACCACAAAACTTATGTTTGATGAAATAACCTTTTGACTGTGTTACTTTAGGTTTTATTTCCGGCTACCATCACTAAAATAATTGAAAGCTCTTTTGCGCAGGAATCGATAAAAAGTTATAATTATGTTTGATTCAAATATAGGTTTTGATCAATAACTCCTTAGCAGGCGTTTTGATGGGAAAGTGTAAAAGTCTGTGTGCCCTCATATTTTTTTCCTAAAACCTGTGTTTATTCACGAGTTAATGTGTATTCATAATGGATTACTAACCATTTTCTACCGATGACTGTGTACGAGTGTAGGGAAACACAATGTTGAAAAACATGTCATTTTGCGTTTTCACCAAAATACTACTGAAAGCCTTCAGTGAAGTCACTGAAGCCACATCTTCACTAAGGCTACACTATGACTTCAAAATATTTGTCTTCAATGTAACATTTTTTTTTTTAATTTATAAAAGATTACTCGCAATGTGGGTTGCACATTACTAGTATTCTTGTTACCCTCCAACTAAGCTAAATATGCTTGTGTCTGGAATGGGTTCACGTCAATAGTGCAATGGGTGGGGTGGGGATTGAACTCACGACCTCTCGATCAGCCAGTCCGTGTCCGTTTCAGTGAATGTAACTTTGACTCGATTTAACGACCTGTATATCTACGAGTACTAACGCCCGTAGCCACCCGTAGCAGCCGCGAAACACGAGTAGCGAAACCGCTTGATGAATTCCGCCGCGATCGTAGGACTAATATCTCTTCTGTGCCGCGATCAAGTATAGTTTGAATTGCGGAACTGCAGCGGAACCAGTTCCCAGGCCAAGGCGGTTTGTAGATTTTGACAAATAGGCACGAAATCAACGCGGCATCGCAAAACAATTGCGGAGGCGGTGGCGTCGGAGTTGATTGACAAAACCGCACGGGGAAAGAGATAGAGTTATAGTCCAATTAAACTGGCCAAGTGCAAGTCGGACTCGCACTAGTAGGGTTCCGTACTACACTACAGTATTTTATAAGATCGAGCAAAAATTACTACTATAATTTTTCGCCAGCATTTCTTATAACGCCATCTAACGTCTAACAAAGGTGTTAGAGATCGACATTTCAATATAACGCCAACTATGGGACGTTTACCTAACTATGCGTTCATAGATGGCGTGAAATGCCGAAAAAACACGTTTCTTGTATGGGGACCCTCTATTATTTTTAACTTTATTCTTTTTTTAGTATTTGTTGTTATAGCGGCAACAGAAATACATCATCGGTGAAAATTTCAACTGTCCAACCATCACGGTTCTTGAGATACAGCCTGGTGACAGACGGACAGACAGACAGACAGACAGACGGACAGCGAAGTCTTAGTAACATGGTCCCGTTTTACCCTTTGGGTAAATTTATTAAATAATAAGTCAGTTTCGCTAGTGTTCCGCATCTCCTACAACAAACAGAACATGGCGAAATTACTGCGGTTCCGCTGTTACGGCGGTTTTGCAGCGGAGGTGTGATACCGACGTAAAACATGAAAATGTATAACGCTGGCTAATCGCGTGGGGCCAAAATGAAACTACATAGAAAACAAAGCTGGCAAGCAAAAAACCGGGCTACCGCGATGCCAATTTGCTGTAGTTGGCTTATATTGTACAGACTACGAACGCTGTCAAAATCGGCAAGCAAGATGCGAGTGGCATTGCTGTGTAGCGGTTCGCTAGCTTACAGAATAGGGAATATGCATGTATTTTTTTTAACTCGCGACACCAAAAGTTGTAAAAAATCCCATGAGTTATAAGTTTGACGTGTGTATCTGTGTGTCATTCATTATTTCACAGTTTTTTGTATAAAAATTGTCTGAAATACTGAAACATACTTGGGGGTGCACGTAATAGCACGGTTGGCAACCCTACATTAATCAGGGGAATTAAACAATTGTTTTAAGTGTGAAGTTCGACGTCTACTCGTAGATGAAAGCTGAATGTCTCATTAATTTTGTTTATTTTTTTTTTAATTCAAAGCTATAAGTATGTTTTTGTTATGTTTTATTTTTAGAATAATAATAATTATTGATATGATAAATATTAATTGTTTAATGTGATTTGACGTGTGTAATAGCGGTTTTTTAATTTGCTCATATACTGAATAAATGCTTTGACTTATGACTTGAACCACTACCGTGAACCAATGGATTTTACTATCCAAAAATTTGTGTGCGTTTTTCATAGTGTGATAGAAAAACATCGTTAAGAAACCCCCAACCCCCGCATGGTGGTAGGACACTATCTAGTGTCCGCCTGGCCAGCTACCAGTACCACCCCCAAGTTAGAAAATCTGTCGTCAAACATCTAATGTGTTCCGGCAGCCATCCTTGAAAGCCAGTTCCCATCTAGGCCTAGCGTGCTACCATCCTCGACCGCCTCGATCATCACCATCAGGTAAGATTGTGGTCAAACGCTAGCCTATAAGATATCAAAAGAAGAGGTTTTTTTCTAGATGATATCGCTAAATCAATTTTCATAGGTCTGATCAATTCGTCGAAATTCGGTATCCTATTACTTCAACGATTTCAATTGACCTGAGGCTGGGACATCACCTTAAATCTGCATAATACTCAACTCCTAACCAACTTACAGCAGTGGTGTCGAGTTTGGGCTCATTGAAATGGTCTCAATGAACAGATTATCCATAGATATTATTTTTATTTTTATTTCACTGATTATAGCTGTACCCCGTAGCTTCGCCCGCGTTAAAAAGTATCTTATGGCCTAATCCATGGTATTGGCTATTTCTGTGCAAAATTTCAGCTAAATCGTTCCAGCCGTTTGATCGTGAAGAAGTCCTAAATAAACAAATAAACAAGACTGACTTTCGCACTTATGATATTGGTGTTGATAACTTAGTAAAAAAATTAAATACTTATGACGAAAATGCTGAAGATACTATTAAAAAATTAAAATTATTTGTTTAAATGGATTATTCTTCGGATTATAAATCGGTCTTAAGGGGACACGGTAAAACTGTGGACAAACAGGAACAAAAGTTCACGTGCACGAGCACGGGGACTGCTTGAAATTTTTTTGTCGGGTCTGTCCAAATACTACGATCAAGAGGACAGCGTGATTTTTTTCCGGACAGTTCACTTGCTACGAGTAAGGGGACTACGAGTTTGTCCACTTAAGGGGATAGATTAAGCTGAAAAACAGGAATAATCCGTTTAATCTAGTCAGTGCGTTACAGAGGATTATCATAAGTCATTACTGATTGTGATATGTTTTGACCAGAGTTGGGAGAGCAGGACGGAGACAGGCGGAGGCGACAACGGCGAACCGCCACCCCCAGCGCACGCGCCGTTTGACGCCGTTTGGCAGCCCGTCGCTGGTACTAGGTGAGTACCTACATACTCTCATTATCTTTTATATTCTAAAAGAGTTACGTATCTGTCTGTGTATCTGTGTGTCTGTGGCATCGTAGCTTTTACACGAATAGACCGATTTTGATGTGTTTTTTATTATTAATAGGTTACTTAATTGAGAGTGTTAGCACATATTACCTTTGTTTCATAAAAATCTGTTCAGCCATTTGAAGATTATGAGCTCTATTCAAGTTTGATAATGCTGTGAGAGTAAAATTCATAGTCTGATCAATTCGTAATTTGGTATTCTAATACTTCAATTATATTGGTAATCTTGACTTGATGTTGGAGCATATCATGATATCTGTAGAATATTCATCTTCACACCAACTCACAGCAGAGATGTCGTGTTTAGGCTCATTGGGATTGTCTCAATGAACATATTAGGTACATAAACAAAAAACGCATGCAAAACATGTTCCTTTAATTTTCACTTTTATTTAATTTTTAGTAGTTATTTAGTAAATGATAGCGGCCACAATAATACATACTTTGAACATGTCAACTGTTTACCTTTTATGGTTTATAGAAGATGGGAGGAACATATTACATCGATGTTCCGCTTAACTTGCTACCAAAAAGTAGCTTACCTCCATAGAGGAGAAAAAGCTGCCACCATGACATTACGGTGTTCCGGCAGCTGTGAGCTGCCCTTGAGAGTCAGACGGAGTATTCTAGGCCTAGTGATTATCGACCACATTATCGCTTGCTACCAAGCAAGATAGTAGTTAAACGCTATCCTATAAGATACTTATAAAAAAAGATACAGCCTTCTGACACGAACAGACAGACGGACAACGAAGTCTCAACTTTTGAGTTTCTTTGGAACCCTAAAAAGACCGCAACCACATTAAAGTGGATCGTTAGTTTAGCCAAAATTAATTCAGCTAAAGTTACCGGTGTAATAGATAGGTTGTATGATTTACGTTTTTGTTTTAAGAAAATGTAAAGATAAACCATAGAAAGGAAACTGTTTCGTCCCACAAGATGTTATTAATATATTAAGTTAACGTGCCTGTCCATTTTGGACCCTAATGAGATCAGTTAGGCTACATAGATTCCCTCAGACGACGATAATCCGAAACAAGTTCTAAATAAACGACGACCCAACGAGAATCTAGCACACACCCGACTCAGCTTTAATTACCGAATTGGCTATTAATGTTGCATCTTCCTGCGCAAACAAACAGAATAGGAACTCTTTTTGTTTGCTATAGGTTTGTTCAAATATGCCTACTTTAATAAACTGGCCAAGTGCAAGTCAGACTCGCACTCGTAGGGTTCCGTAACATAGTATAGTATTTTATATCTATAATTTTTCGCCAGCATAAAAATTACTTTGTTTTTCATAGTGTTTGTATAAAAGACAAAGTTATATTTGCGGGTGCTATATCTCAAATCTGCTAAATTTATCTCGTTTAAGGGTCAATCAACTATTTTACCCACACTGCTGTCCCTGACATCTATCTAATACTATAAGAATCTTTGTCCTGACATACTGACTGACTCACTGACAGACAACGCACAGCCTAAACCGCTGGTCGTAGAGACTTGAAATTTGGAGCGTATATTTGTAGTACGTAGGGGTGTACTAAGAAAGGATTTTCCAAAATTCATCCCTTAAGGGGATGAAATGGGGGTTCAAAGTTTGTATGGAGAAACAAGATTAGATAGTCTTTTCTATCCGAAACTTCACACAAGTGCTCCAGTAAAAAAATAAGTAAATACGTGTTTCAATTTTTTTTTTATTACACATCTAAGAGGGTGAAATGGGGTAACAAAGTGGAAAAATCAATATTGTTTCGGATTGCGCTAATATTTGGCATGCAGATAGTTACTACGACGTAAGTGCCCCCTGAGAAAGGATTCTCCAAAATTCACCCCTGAAGGGGATGAAACGGGGGTTCAAAGTTTGTATGGAGAAACAAGATTAGATGGTCTTTTCTATTCGAAATTTCACACAAGTGCTTCAGTAAAAAAATAAGTAAATACGTGTTTCAGGCTTTTTAAAAATTCCACCCCTAATAGGGTGAGATGGGGTAACAAAGTCTGAAAATCAATATTGTTTCGGATTGCGCTGAAATTTGGCATGCAGATAGTTATTATGACGTTAGTTGCCTCTGACAAAGGATTTTCCAAAATTCACTCCTGAAGGGGATGAAACGGGGGTTCAAAGTTTGTATGGAGAAACAAGATTAGATAGTCTTTTATATTTGAAACATAACACAAGTACTTAAGTAAGTAAATACGTGTTTCAGGCTCTTTCAAAATTCCACCCCCAAAAGGGTGAAGTGAGGTAACAAAGTCTGAAAATTTGGGTATTTCGGTTTTTATAAATATGAATCCCGAATTGCCTTAGTCACGCGATAACATGAAAATGGGTGAACCGATTTGGCTAATTCTTATTTCATGTAATTAATGATAGAATCGTTTTTACAAAAGAAAAGTGTTCAGTAAATAAAAGAAGTTTTTAACGCGGGCGAAGCCGCGGGGCACTTCTAGTATCTTTATATAATAAGGCGAATTGATTATAATTGCACTCAAAAATTATATCAGAATCATTTCTATGATATATAAACTCAATGGAAAACTGCATTTCATATAACAAAATATTTTATTTCTATGAAATTATATGGTAACTCATAGTATACAAAATATTCGTGCCAAACAAAATATACCTGTCTGAAATCGACATTCACTTGTTAACTATCTTAGTAAATGAACATTTAGCCTGCGCTTTTGGTTAAGTTTTTTTGAGGAATGAGTTAGAGATAAACACTTAATCGTGTCTAATAAAAACCCAAAGTAAGACAAACCAGTTTTACAAAAAAAAATTGTGAAATTGTGTCCCCAGCTAAAATGTTTTTGATTATGTACACTGAGTTACGTTCATAGTTTCCAACTTGCAACAGATAGATAGCTCCAAATGTTGTAAGTAGCTTCGGTATACTTTTGCTCATGCGTCGTGGCTGTGCCCATTGGCAGAGCCGTCAAGTCGCCAGATTGCAAAGAGTGTTCTTAGAGCGCGCGTGACTTTTTGCGCTGTCTGCTGAGTGACTTCGATTTCTCGACGTAATTTAATAATTATTACTAACAAATCATATGTTTTTGTAGTATCTAACATGTATAATCAACTAAAGTTTATGTCACATACAATATCTGATACTATAAGAATCTGTGTCCTGACATACTGACTGACTGACTGACTGACAGACAACGCGCAGCCTAAACCACTTATCGTAGAGACTTGAAATTCGGAGAGTATATTAGTCTTAGTACGTAAGGGTGTACTAAGAAAGGATTTTCCAAAATTCACCCCTTTAGGGTATGAAATGGGGGTTCAAAGTTTGTATGGAGAAACAAGATTGGATAGTCTTTTCTATTCGAAACTACACACAAGTGCTTTAGTAAAAAAACTAAGTAAATACGTGTTTCAGACTTTTTTGAATTTCCACTCCTAAGAGGGTGAAATGGGGTAACAAAGTCTGAAAATCAATATTGTTTCGGTTGGCGCTGAAATTTGGCATGCAGATAGTTATTACGACGTTAGTTCCCTGGGCAAAATGATTTTTTGAAATTCACCCCTTAAAGGGATGAAACGGGGATTCAAAGTTTTTATGGAGAAACAAGATTAGATAGTCTTTTCTATTTGAAACTTCAGACAAGTGCTTCAGTAAAAAAATTAGTAAATAAGTGTTTCAGACTTTTTTGAAATTCCAACCCTAAGAGAAATAGGGTAACAAAGTCTGAAAATCAATATTGTTTCGGATTGCACTGAATTTTGGCATGCAGATAGCTATTACGACGTTAGTTCTCTCGGAGAATGCTTTTCTGAAATTCACCCCTTAAGGGGATGAAACGGGGGTTCAATGTTTTTATGGAAAGACAAGATTAGATAGTCTTTTCTATTCGAAATTACACACAAGTGTTTTAATAAAAAAATAAGTAAATACGTGTTTCAGACTTTTTTGAAATTCCACCCCTAAGAGGGTGAAATGGGGTAACAAAGTCTGAAATCAATATTATTTCGGATTTCACTAAAATTTAAAATGCAGATGGTTGTTATGACGTAGGTATCCGCTTAGAAAGGATTTTCTGAAAATTCCCCGGGATTGTATAATTAAAAATAATAAGTAGTAACTTTTATTATTAATTATACATATAAACTTTCAGATTTACTTAAGTACTTCTGTAAATAAATAAGTAAATACGTGTTACAGGATTTTTGCAAGGGGTTGGTAAAAAAGTCTGAAAATCAATATGGTTTTTCGGGTTTTAAAAATATGAATCCCTATTTCCCTTAGTCACGCAATAACTTGAAAGCGAGTGAACCGATTTGGCTTTTACTTCTTTGGTGTTTTTTATGATAGAAAGGTTATTACAAAATAAAAGTTTTAAGTATATAAAAGGAGTCTGTCGCGGGGCACTTCTAGTTTAAATATAAAATTACTCTTTTCACGAAAACATGCCGTTTGTCTGCTGAGTTACATGTATACTCGGTTACTTTCGTGGTAACTTAAGAGACATTCTTGGTAACTCCGGAGATGATTCTTACTCCGCAAGCTTTTTAACTTGAAAATGTTCAGTAAAAATGATTTTATTAAACAGTTTTCTAATTATTATTATTTAAAATTGATAACAATTATGCGAGTTACGTCAGTTATGAAGTTATCATAAAAAATCTAAAACTAAGACCAGACTTTATAGCAAAACGACGGTACAAATTGGCAATGCCGATAGATATTTTCAACAAATGAGTGTAATACATCTATGTGATAATGTCTCTTTGTTGATTTTTAGCTTTGGACTTGATATGCCATCCATTTGTTAAACCATTATTGATTGTATGTCTTAGTTACTAGTACCTTACCCAATTTGTCTCTAGAGTTACTGATTGTCCCCAAATTATAAATTACGTTTTCAGTCATAACATACTCATTTCATATTGTATAACTTTATATCAGCAGTATTTCATACATACAATTGCCGAGTTATTATGCAGGGTTGGATTTAGAACCGTTTGGCAGGAAAAAGGGAGGGTGGAGGGGTGGAATGGGAAGGGGAGGGTCCCCCCTTCACTACCCTACCACTCCCATTACAAGGTAATGAATAGTTTTTGAGTTATGCCTATTTTTGTTGGGTTTGATTTTGGATTTTTGGTTGAATTTAGAATCGTTTGGCATGAATTTGATATTAAATGTTATGGGGATGGGTAGAGGTTAGATCCCTAATTATAATAATACCAGTCTTATAACAAGGTAATGCATATTTTACAAGAAAACGATATAAACAAAATCTAACCTAAAAATATACTAAACCATAAAAACAAAGCGCAAATAATAATTACAAGGGATAACTTAGTAAAAAATTTAGTAATATTATTTACCACTACTAAATTAGTAAGAACACCCCACTAGAAAAAAAACTAGGTTAGGTTAGGTGGAAACTGCGACAACACAACGCGCGAGCCGAGCGAGCGTGCCGCGGCAGCGGCCGGCGAAGCGCATAAAGTCTGTTAAACATCCAACAAAACAGTGATATTGATCAGCAAAGTGTTACAAAAAAGTGAGGCTATGATTTTACAAAAATACGCATAACTCTAAAACTATGCTTTACCTTGTAATGAAAGTGGTGGGAAAAGGAAAGGGGGACCATCCCTTACTCCCCCATCACCTCTCCGTTTTTCGTGCCAAACTATTCTAATTTTTTACCAATTGAGATTATGATTTTGCAAAAAAAATCATAACTAAAAACTATGCATTACCTTGTAATGAGAGTGGTGGGGTAGTGAAAGGGGGACCCTCACCTACCCCCTCCACCCCTCCATTCCCCCTTTTTCGTGCCAAACGATTCTAAATTTCAACCACTATGCATAGTGCTTATCTATTTGTATGTCTCTAATATTTAGTTATAATTGAAAAGTATTATGAAAAGCCCTACGTTTTTGTTTAGAGGTAACGCAACAGCCAAAAAGTAATTTAGTTTTGTGCTAAAACTTAAAAATATACGAATACTGATTATGTCAAAATAATTGTTTATGCATTTAAAATAAAATAAAAATGTATAAATAAGATTTTATATTTCATTCAAAATTTATCTAATATTAAATGCAGGTAACGCAGGGGACTACTTTTAAGGGTCTTCTGGATACTTTTGACTATAACTATATTCAATGCCTTTTAACTGCGTAACCCATCTAGGTAATTATAGCAGTTGATATTTCTAATGCCTTAGTCGAATTAGAATAATGAAAAAGGATACTTAATTTTTTGCAAAAAAAATTTTTCGAAACAGTCCAAAGTGTGGGTAAAATAGTTGATTGACCCTCAAACCAATTTCGTTAAAAGTGTTTATTGAGGTCTACAGCATACAGACGCACACATTTTAATACTTTAGAAGTATCAATTCCAGTGTCTATTTTTCAAATGATTGACTTTGGGAAAAAATCGTTATAGGAACCTCAATGTAATTTTTAAAAAACTATAGACACCACATCATAATCAGCCGGTATCAGTCCACTGCTGGTTATGCCACTGCGACCGATCTTCGGCTCTTTGTTTCCAGTCACTGCCCACCGCTTTGCGAATCGTCGCTCCACCTGGTCACAGGGCGTCCTACGCTACGTTCGCGGATTCGGTCTCCACTCTAGAACCAGTCTACCCAAACGGTTATCGCTCCTATGGCAGATATGACCAGCCCACTGCCACTTCAGTTTGCTAATCCGTTGAAGACACCGGGTATAGGTTTAATTTTTTTTAAGGTTCAGTTCCATGTATGTGGAGCCCCCCTTTAATCTTTTATATATTTTATTATTGTATAAAAAGTCGTAAAGCATTTCATAGAATACACAGACCTACCAAGTTTTATCTGTGTAGTCTTTATAGTTTCGGAATAAAGTGGCTGTGACATACGGACGGACAGACAGACAGACAGACATGACGAATCTATAAAAGTTCCGTTTTTGCCATTCGTCTACGGAACCCTAAAAATGTTACTCCTTCGCACTTGCTTGCTAGGGTATTATTAAAAGCGTTATTTCCGGAAATTTATTTAGAACAAAGATTCGAGACAAAGCGTGCAATGTAGCCTGTTATGGTTCAGTATTAAAACTATGTCCCATGTGAGACTCTTGGCTTCTCGCCAGAAAGTTGCTATCGGTGAGAACTTTTTAACAGAACAAACATAATTAAACGCGTACTAATCTACAATACAATATCGCACTATCGCGCTATTTTCGAAGTTGTAGGTGCACGTAGGATTTGCTACCTATATAAAATTCTCATAGCAAACCGAGTAAGACCCATGCTACCTTTAGTATAGTTAGAGACTAATCTTATAAATTTACATTGTAATTTGCTTTATGTTGAATGTACCTAGATTTACTTACCGCAAAACTTGGCTAACATAAATACAAAGTTTTCGACTGAAACAATCCAGCCGTAAGAGAAACGAGGAATTCCGTCCCTTTTAACACTTCTCGTTTCTCAACTCTGCGTTAATTTCCCCCTATTTCAGTGACTGGCATGTTTGTGAGCCCCTATGAGGGTACCTTGCACTGAGTTAGCTTTTAACTACAAACATGTTTAGCTCTATATCTCACATCTTTTTATCGCCTGTGCGTTTCATTTTAACGCTGACTTTAATGTGATGAGAAAACTTTTCCTAATTGCTTTGCACAGATTTATGTTCTTAAAGTTTATCGAAGTAGTAGGTACCAGAGACAGAGTTAGCGGTAGCAGTTCGTTATAAATTACCAAATAAGAGCTATTGAGATTATTATTATATTAGTCTGTAACATTGCTTGTTTTCAGTGTTGTTGTGAAACCAATCACTAACCTAGTTTTGCCCGCAGCGTATTAAAAAACACCGGCCAAGCCGAGTTGGACTCGCCCACCGAGGCTTCCGTACCAACGTTGGTCATATAACTCAGAGGCCTATCTTAATTGGCGTATACTATGTGTGTATGGGGACACCCTTTAATTGTCACTTTTTTAATTTTTTCGAATTTTTCCTTTATTTGTGCTGTAAGACCTTGCTTCTCGCCAAATTTTATGGTTGTAAGTACCAAAATTTACCTTAATTTTCAACTTTATTTATTTTTCGGAATTTTTCCTTCACTTGTGCTGCAAGACCTTGCTTTTAACCAAAATTGACAATTCTAGGTCAACGGGAAGTACCGTATAGGTTTTTGACCCAAAACCTATAGGTTGGTTAATTTGGTACTTACAAGTTTTCGCGTAAATCTAAACTTGCCTATATCTTTTTATCGTGTTGACTCCGGACCTTGATTTTTATACAACTAATAAGGACTATAGACCTCAGTATCTGGTATAAATTTCAACTTGCTAGGTCTACCCGTTTCTGAGAAAATTGGTGGTGACATATGGACAGACAGACAGACGGACAGACAGACAGACAGACGGACTAGAGAGTGATCTTATAAAGGTTTTTTTTACCTTTTGAGGTACGGAAGCCTAAAAAAACATAACTAATTGCTTTAAAAGTAAGTTACTATGAATCATTCTGTATTCAGTGCTTTAAATTAAAAAAAAAAAACAACAGTAATGAGCCATTCAGCATTTATCCAAACGTAGAACAACACACTTAAAAAAAAAGTTTTAAGTCCCCCTGATTAATGTAGGGTTGCTAACCGTGCTGTTACGTGCGGGGTGGTATAAAAATGCCAATCTGATGAGATGAACGTTTATTTCCACTGAACACAAGGTTAGCACTATGTTCCACAGTAGTTGTCCAAATCGTCTTGCACAATAATCAAAAGTTCACACACACTGAGGTCGTCGGTAATTCACAAACACTTATTTCACTATTTGCACTTCACAAACACTGATAACACTTTACAATTTCTTGGTCGCTATCCGCGCTTAGAGAGATTACACTGTCGCTTCCAAAGAATGACTGCCTCAAGCCGCGGTTTCAACGTTATATATAGGACGAGAATATTTCTACAGAACATTCCAGCATTGACTCGAAAACAAAAGACAAAACACGTTCAAAACAGAGAAAAAAAATCACGAACAATACGCGGCTTTCCTTTGAACATCTGATGTAAACAACTTTACCATACATGCTAATTTAATCTCTAACGACTTAAGAATAAGGTTCAATCTTAGCTACAAAACTAGGTATATTGACTAGGGTCGGAATTCCAGGAAGGTTACTTTTATGACGGTCGGGTGTTTATGGCAGGTCTATTCTTTCCCAGGCTATTTTTGTTCGAGAATCTTGGCGAAACATCGCGACTCTACGACGCGATGTAACAGTCATATTTATTACGTGCACCCCAAATGCATGTTTCAGTACTGCAGACAATTTTATCCAAAAAATTGTGCAATAAATATAATAAAACACAATAAATAAATAAAACGCAGACTAATCGCAGTACAAATCATATTCGGAATGGAACTGATAGTCCGTCTATCATGCTGCTTAATATCGTCGTAATAGGCAACCCTAGATCTGCAAACAAAAGAGGAAAACTGAATAACTGTTAAATCTACTGGTGTTTCGAAAGTACTCCCATCAGAAAGATATATTGAATTACTAAATTGGGGGATGAAGGTTTAAGTTCGCATGGCGTTTGCAAATGTAAGATGTGAGAGCTATGTCAAAATATGTGTTAGCCCCTATTGCACTCGCGAGTCGAGTGGTGGCTTCGAGGAGTGTCATCTGCGGGATGGAGAGCTCTCCACCGCACGTTCAGTGTGTGATGTCGATGCAAAATATTATTTAATCATTTTGCTCTGTGTATATCTAGTCAGCTAGTCCGATACAAGTGCCTTGGGTAGGAGTGTAGAAGTGAAGGCAAAATACAATTACGCATATTGGATTTTTAGATAGGTACGAGTATATGACCAGATAAAATATATCAAACAAAAAATATGTATTGCAATGTACATATTATTAATTTTTTTTGCTTTTGTGTATTAGTATTTTTTTCTTGCACAGCAATAATAATTGATTCAATCAATCAATGTAAGAACTACTAAGATTGTTGTCTGCCTTCTAACAAAAATCTTATTTGCTGCTGCATCAAACGTTACACACAGATTTATAACTTTCACATTGAAATATTTTCATGAGCGTGACCGCAACCAACGCTGTAAAACAATCTGGATTATTTTACAAAAATCCGCACCAGCAGAGCTAATAATGCCCTTGCAACGATGCATGATGCATATAAATAAATAATTGCTTCCCCATCAGCTGCGTTTCAGAAAAACTCACCCATATTTTATCTCGGCACTATATCTTTGTTACGAGAAAGACTGAGTACACGTCCGGCTGGAACTGAGGCGTATTTTTTTTCAATTACGCAGGTTTTTAGGGTTCCGTAGCCGAATGGCAAAAAACGGAACCCTTATAGATTCGTCATGTCTGTCTGTCAGTCTGTCTGTCTGTCTGTCTGTCTGTCTGTCTGTCCGTCCGTATGTCACAGCCATTTTATTCCGAAACTGTTAGTACTACAGAATTGAAACATGGTAGATAGATGTATTCTGTGAACCGCTTTCCGATTTTTATACAAAAATAAAAAATATAAAAGTTTAAGGGGGGCATCCCATACATGGAACTGAAACAAAAAAAAATTTTTTCTTCAAACCTATACGTGTGGGGTATCTGTGGATAGGTCTTCAAAAATGACATTGAGGTTCCTAAATCATTTTTTCTCAAAGTCAATCATTGAAAGATAGGCACGTCTAAAGTTGTAAAATGTGTGCCCCCCCCCCTCTAACTTTTAAAGTATGGGAGTGAAAAATCTAAAAAAAATATATGCTGTAGATCTCAATAAAAACTAACGACGAAAATTGGTTTGAACGAGATAAAATCAGCAGTTTTAGAGATATGGCGACCGCAAAGATAACTTTGTTTTTCATACAAACACTATGAAAAACAAAGTTAACTTTGTAGTTGCGAAAAATCATAGTTATGGTATACTTAACTGTGTTACGGAACCCTACGAGTGCGAGTCCGACTTGCACTTGGCCAGTTTTTTACTTATGTTACGGATGGCTGTAAATGTTTACGAACTTATTGATCCCTTTTTTTTCATCAATAATAGTCTGTCAGGCTCGATGCATTAGGTAAACGCTAGGCAGACGCCAAATCCAATGTAAATGCATATGTTATCAAATCAAAAACATTACATGTAAAAAATTACAAGTCTCGCAACGCAGTTCCTATACTACAAAAAAGTTTTAAGATGTAATGTTAAACCAAGTCGGTTTAACACGTTAAGTGCGAAGCGAGGCCTAAATCACCCCTGATGCAACTTCCCTGTGGTGCGGCAAGCAAAAAAGTGAATTTCTCTGTCGTGCGAATGGCATAGCTTTGGTTTGGTCCAGTGTAGGAAAGAGATAAATATATATTTGAGATCACTAATGGTTCCGGACTCGGTGGTGTACCTACCTTGGTACCGGATGTCTTAGGCCTCGTGCCGCACTGAATTAATATAATTTTAATGCAGTGCGGAACGAGGCTAAAACGTCCCATATCCCCCCTGACCTCGTACCGCACTCAACGCGAGCTTCCCGCGACCAGTGTTGTGCATCACGTCGACTGGAGAGCACGTCCTTTTACAGCGCTTAAAAAAAAATGTATCCTTTGATAGCTTTGTGTTGTTTTGCCAGGTTTTGCCCTTAAAACGATCTAATGAGATATAATTGATCAAAATCGGTCAAGTCGTTGCGTAGTTAAGACAGTTTAAAAACGTCGATATTATTTTTCCCATCACTAATCGCAGCGAAAATTTGCCCTATTTCAGTGCGTTACGAGGTGTATAAGATCCCAAATTTTGTTTTGCTAATAATTCCTAAACTAGCCATCAGATCCCGGGGCGACGGTGGATTAGGGTTCATCAATTCACTGTCTATATCAATAAGGACCAAAATTCTCATTTATCTTTGATTTCGCGCCAGAAAATGGATTTTAGTCTGTAAAAGGAGGTGGGGTCTAATAGACCGCGTGTCGCCCTAACGTCTGGTCACGGTACGGGCCGATTATACCTCGTGCCGCAGGAACGGAAAGTATGCAAAAATTGGTGCCGCAGCTAACGTGTTAATATATAGAATGACTTAGCTATCGCACGGTCTCGGCCTATTTAATCGTTAATAATTTAAAATAATGCTAATTAAACATAGTGCTAGCCCAAATCACATGCAGTTTGAGCAATACTCATACGAGTAAAGCGTTGTGTGCGATTGCCAAGTTCTTCTATATATTTAACCGACTTGGTTTAACATTACATCTTAAAACTTTTTTCTAGCATAAGAACTGCGTTGCGAAACTTGCAACTTTTTTCATAAAATAATGTTTTTAATGGGATCTCATCTCTTCTTGTAGGCAGTCTTTCTTTTTGCATACTAATAATACCTGAACCATACGATGCCCAACCAAATCTATATCCATACTCTTGCCTATATTAGACTCATACTTATATCTATACTAATATTTATACTTACATCGTTACATACCTTGTTACTACATATTTGTCGGAACTAAAAAGTGAACTTTGTAATTGCATAACATATTTGTACCTACATATAAGATTACAAACTTACTTAGGTATGCAGTATCTATATCTCTGAAACGTGACGAGTTTATTTGTGTAATAGACCATTATCTTACTTGATGATAAGTGGCGACATGGTCCACGATGTAGCACACCTGCCTAGAAGATACCAGTATCCTCCACTCGCGAATTAAAGACCCTTAGTTGGTAGATAGTTAACGGGAAACAAAGTGCTTAGTAAAATATTTTTCATAGAAACTCATAGGTCTCACAACTTTACAAGGTTTTTTTTGAATCTACGGAACCTCAGGCGTAATATTAAATATTTATCGCAACAAGAATTCTTTCTTTATTTAACCTGTGATACATATTAGATGGCTCCACCAGCCTATCGTTTGGACTATGCTATCACAAATGTACGGTTTATTTGAGTACGGCATTTGGCAGGCATTGTTACTATTACCCAGAGCATAGCGGTCTATTATTGCTTTGGTTGTGTGTGGCTAATCTTTTGTTGCTCGGTTTTCGTTCACAATATATCATAATAAATACGACAGTTTAGGTATAATGTCGCCTACATTGAGTGTTGAAAATAGTAGTTGACATCTATAGCACTACGATGCATAAAAGTTGTACGAGTAAGTGTGTATAATATTAATACATATAAATGCATTTTATGTGAGTTTTTTTTAATTTAGCATTGATTTATTATTTTACTTTATTTGATTTTAGTATTGATTGATTTAAATATTGTAATCTTCTTCTGTATACATATATTAAAGAAAACGATACTGACTGACTGACTGATCTATCAACGCACAACTCAAACCACTTCACAGATTGCGCTGAAATTTGGCATAGGCATTTGGTATGAAACAGGGGTTCAAAGTTTGTATGGACATACAAAATTAGATAGTCTTTTTTTCGAAATTTAACACATGTAAATCTGAAATACGTCTTTTTTGGCTTTTTCGAAATTACGCCCCTAAGAAGGTGAAATGAGGTAACAAAGACTAAAAATCAATATGACTTTTGGGTTTTATAAAAATGAATCCCTATGTCCCTTGGTCATACCATAACTTGAAAAGGGGTGAACCAATATGGCTTATTCTGTTTTTGATGCGTTTGTTTGAAAGAAAGGTTTTTTTTTACGAAAGAAAACTTTAAAATAAATAAAAGATTTTTTAAGAATACCTACCTATAATTTAAACCATTTATTTTTAAATTACGGCGAACGAACACTAAAAAGATATAAATAAAAAAAAATACCGTTGCAAAACTTCACATACGACATATTTTAATCTTTGTTGTCTCTTTGATCTGTTTGAGGAGGAAATTCACGTAGCACATCAGCAGCTAGAATTCGATTCGTGATCTACGCAATCTCAGCGCGTGACCGTAAGTACTTACTCTTAAATAAACTGGCCAAGTGCAAGTCGGACTCGCACTCGTAGGGTTCCGTACCACAACTACAGTATTTTATAAGATCGAGAAAAAAATACCACTATCATTTTTCGCCAGCAAAAAATAATAATTAATAAACATTTTATTTCTTATAACGCCATCTAACGTCTAACAAAGGTGTTAGGGATCGAAATTTCAATATAACGCCATCTATGGGACGTTTACCTAACTAAGCGTTCATAGATGGCGTGAAATGCCGAAAAAAACACGCTTCTTGTATGGGGACCCTCTATTGTTTTTAACTCTATTCTGTTTTTAGTATTTGTTGTTATAGCGGCAACAGAAATACATCATCTGTGAAAATTTCAACTGTCTAACTATCACGGTTCATGAGATACAGCCTGGTGACAGACGGACAGACAGACAGACAGACAGACAGACGGACAGCGGAGTCTTAGTAATAGGGTCCCGTTTTACCCTTTGGGTACGGAACCCTAAAAAAAAGTGATCATCAATCATACAGTACCACAGACTGCGTGACGACGCCATTGTTAGTGTATATCGAAACTAGAGGGCGCTAAAATAGTTTTCAGTGTTCTGCTTGTAAATAGTGTTTCAATGTATGAGATCCTGCGTTGCGCAAAGTGACATTTAAAGTGATTGGAATTAAAATAAAAAATAATTCTAACAACTGTTTGTTCCGTTTCGCATAATGTGACGTCATTCAAGACGCTATGATACTTATATATGATTTCAAAATAAAATACATTAGTCAAAATAAAGAATCATTTAAAAAAAAAATCTTATAGGCCAGCGTTTAACTACTATCTCACCTGCTGGTAAGTGATGATGCGGTCGAAGATGGTAAGCACGCTAGGAATGTAATTTCAATTTAACTATAAAAGTTTGGAAAATGTGTGGAAATAGTTGCGCTATGTGGATTTGACATTTTTCGGTAGGCCAGCGCATCGTCTTAAACTAAGCGCGCACTGCGGCTTTATGCGTTGCAATTTTTTCTGTGTAGAAAAAAGCTGTAGAAAAAAGTCGTTCATATGCTTTGTACGCAATAGTACGATTTTATTTCGCAACAAATAAAATCGCAAGGAATAATATCGTAGTAGATATGCGCTTAACCTTACTGTAGGCTTCTAATTCCAAACAAGCATGATATAATTCTAGACAGCATCATTAAGTTAGATAATGGTCAAGTGCTTATCTGTGCGCAACATAAATTGAACCCGAAGATGCAGCTAATTTTATTTTAAGAATATGTTGATTTATTAACCCAACTTTTTTATGAACCCGCTTTGAAAACTGTAATGATTTCTTCCGAATGATTAACTTACGTAATAAGTAGTCATAGATGGCGCCACCAATGCATAATTGGGTTAACAAATGCAATCCACTAATTTCGTCGTATCGATGTATCGAACCGTGGCTTAATTGGCAGAGCACCTGGACGTGTAATCCGGGGGGTGCGGGTTCGAGTCCCGTCGGTACGATGAAATTTTGAATTGTGTTTAACAATTTACAAAAATATAAAGTGTGAGACACTTCAAAGAAACATAATATTTGATTTACGCAGTGCAACATCTCTCGTCGGATTTGAAAACTGTAATGATTTCTTCCGAATGATTAACTTACGTAATAAGTAGTCATAGATGGCGCCACCAATGCATAATTGGGTTAACAAATGCAATCCACTAATTTCGTCGTATCGATGTATCGAACCGTGGCTTAATTGGCAGAGCACCTGGACGTGTAATCCGGGGGGTGCGGGTTCGAGTCCCGTCGGTACGATGAAATTTTGGATTGTGTTTAACAATTTACAAAAATATAAAGTGTGAGACACTTCAAAGAAACATAATATTTGATTTACGCAGTGCAACATCTCTCGTCGGATTTGAAAACTGTAATGATTTCTTCCGAATGATTAACTTACGTAATAAGTAGTCATAGATGGCGCCACCAATGCATAATTGGGTTAACAAATGCAATCCACTAATTTCGTCGTATCGATGTATCGAACCGTGGCTTAATTGGCAGAGCACCTGGACGTGTAATCCGGGGGGTGCGGGTTCGAGTCCCGTCGGTACGATGAAATTTTGAATTGTGTTTAACAATTTACAAAAATATAAAGTGTGAGACACTTCAAAGAAACATAATATTTGATTTACGCAGTGCAACATCTCTCGTCGGATTTGAAAACTGTAATGATTTCTTCCGAATGATTAACTTACGTAATAAGTAGTCATAGATGGCGCCACCAATGCATAATTGGGTTAACAAATGCAATCCACTAATTTCGTCGTATCGATGTATCGAACCGTGGCTTAATCTGACAATCTAACAAAAAACAAAGTATCAAATAAGTAATCTGCATTAATTTGTGAAAATAAAGTTGTTAATACTTTTTAAGTGAACTATGCTTTTAAAAACTATATATCTACCGGTTCATAGGTTTGTACCGAGTGACCAGACTTCTTTATAATAATATTATTTTTACATCAACCTTCGACGGAGACAATCTATCAAAAAGCTACTTTCATGCAATTTCATAAACCCGAGGGCAGATCGAAGTGATCCTCTACCCTCAGGGATCGCTAGCCGGTTCTCGATACAAGCGTAGTGAAACAACGTTTTGCACCTCCGGGGAATATTCGCGGTGTATACGCCCTATGTAATATATAAGATGGAAATGGTGATGATGTAACCTCACTTTGAATAAATAACGTGCATCGATTCAAGTATCAAACCTTGACACGTCGAGCTAGGAGTAATGTAATTCTGTAATTTAGAATATAGTGTATCGCTTCAGTTAGCATTTTGTGTCTTATAATATCTCAGATAGTAAACAGTGCCTATTATATACCTAGAGTACACAGGGAGGTTTAATATAAAATGAAGAAGTCGCATCGTAGAGATTTTTAAGACTGCCCAAATATGCCCAATGTTTTCGATATATTATTTTTACTAGCATCTGCACGCGGCTTCGCTCTCGTGGCGTACAGGAAACAAAGTACAATTTTTTCTTCATAAATAAATATTATATGCGCTCTCCCTCCCTATTAATTGAAAATACAAATTACAAACTGACAAAATGGTCACAAAAATGATGCTCCGTGAGCTTACTTTAGGGAAGAACACATATAATCGACGGATGTGAAAAGCAGTTCTCCCTAAGTCTACCCTTGTTAAATTAAGAGTTTGGCCTTAAGATTTATTTATGATTCTGGCAAAGAAGACTTTAAAGGTAAACTTCGAAGGGGTAGTTCGATAAAGTCGGAGTATTCAAAGAATAGTTGGTTAAATTGTTTTTTAATTTTATTTTATACAAAAACTAATGTGTCTGGGATGATTTTAGAAAAACTGAAATACACGTGTCTCTTTAATTGAAGAATGAGTACCAATTTTAAGTTGATCGAGCGAACCAGAGAATAAAAAGTTTCGCTGTTAATTCAACCTCTCATAGCACCGTCTTAGGGGTTTAAATCCGAAAGACCGTTTCTTAGTGGGTAATTACCTACACTTTACAAAGAACACACCCACCAATTTCATGTATCTAGAACCAGCGGTTTAGGCAGTGCGTTAAAATTAGTCAGACAAACGCTAAAAGGGTTGATTTTGGAAAACCAGTCATAAACCATGTATTTTATTTACAGAATATGTGTACCACTTGCCGAGGCAATCGACTCGGAGAATAAAAAGTTACAAAGAAAATATATGCTTCCATTACACCCTCAAAGGGGTGGAATATCGAAAAAACCCCGTTCTAAGTAGATGGCTGCACTTCACAAAGAACGCACCCTCTGAATATTAAAAATATATCTCTAAGACCAGCAGATTAGGATGCACGTCGATATATCAGTCAGTTAATCAGTTTGACAAACGCGTAAGGGATGATTTTGGAATAAAATCTTTTTCAAAAAAAATAAAACCGACTTCATTACCACAAACAGGCACTCAAAAGCGAAAAATAAATTACTTTATATAATTATTATAAGCGCTACCCACTTATCTATTTGAAGTCGGTGCCAGCCAAGTCTATTGGATAGTAGAAAGATACTTATGTATGTAGTAGTAGTAAGTAGGTAGATATATGTAGGTAGTATCTATCTACTACCTATTAGACTTGGCTGGCACCGACTTCAAATAGATAAGTAAGGGTAGTAAGTAAGTAAGGGTAGCGCTTATAATAATTATATTAAGTAATTTATTTTTCGCTTTTGAGTGCCTGTTTGTGGTAATGAAGTCGATTTTATTTTTTTTGAAAAAGATTTTATATTACCCTTTTTAGTGCAAAACAAGTTTTAATTAAATTACATGCATCTATAAAATTTCGTGTCTGGGCCGTTACACACTGACGGATATATACTTTGTGAAAATTTGAAGTATGTACCTATTACGGTTAAGAAGGTAACATCTGTAAAGTGCGCACATATAGACACATGGCCGGACGGACGGATGGACGAACGGACAACAAAGTCTCAAAAAGTGTTTATTTGGTACCCTTTAGGTTCGGAACCCTAAAATTTTGACTTTAAATGCCGCGCTAGTGAATATATTCACTAGTCATAATGATGTCATCAAGGTATCAAAGGACAATGTCCAAAATGGCATTGTGCAATATAAGCATCTGACACACACGATAATTAATTGTCTATTTTATTACAATAATTCCAAATTATTTTATAACACGGACTAGTTGTATTCCAAAATGAATATTAAAAAATATTATTTGCTTTTATTAACATTAATTGCCGCCATATGGCCCACATAGTCTGAATCACTCTACTACGTTATAAGAGTTGGCACTTCCTTACATTGTTAATACCCGAATTATGAAAGCACTGTGTAGCCAACCTAACAACGAAAAGTATTATTTACGTAGTAACTTTTATATAATCTGTGATATTATGCTAATAATTTTTTTTGCAACGTTGGTTGGTACAAAGTACGTTCATAATTCTGAGTTATTTATGTATGCAGTGTCGCGGGCGGGACTGATATGGCCGCCATCTTCGCCAAACGTCATGTCATGTCAAAAAATATTAGGTATGCTCAAAAACTTTGCACACTTTCCTGTGAAGACAAATTAATTCTCCCCACTTTTATTTCTATCTCGCTCACAGTTACCGCAAGAATATCTGTCAATAATACTTAAATTAAAAAAATTAAAACCACCCCCGACTGATTTGTATATGTAATCCGAGTTTATAATCAAAGCATATGTATACGAGTACCTTTGTACATTGAGACCATTCCAAGGAGATGTCTTAGAATTAGATCAAGCTTACCATATTTTTGCAATATTATTGAAGTAACAAGATACTGCGACAGCGCCATTTTGATTTTTTGACGTCCGCGGTCAAAGGACTACGAGCTTACGAAAGTTGCAATCGTAGTTTTTTTTAACCAAAAAAGAGCTGATAATATTTAAACGGCTGAAAAGATTTTCATGAAATAAAGCTAAGAACACTCTCGACGAAGACATCTATCTAACAAAACAAACAAAATAACAATCGGTTCATCCGTTTGGGCGCTACGATGCCACGATGACAGACACACATATACACACGTCAAACTTATAACACTCCTTCGTTTTGCGTCGAGGGTTAAAAACCAAAATCAACGTGAAGAAAGATGTAAAAACATTATTCAAGGTCATATTTTTTAGTCTTAAAAAGTATATGCAATAGCAACCTCCATTGTGTATAATCTTCTTGGGACTCTTCTTCTAAAACCAGTACATTCTCCTATGTTTGAGCTATTTATCTCCATATCGCTGAAGATACTAATCAGATCTCGATAAAATTAAAATGGGACCACCTCGGAAACGTACCCTACCTATTAAAATAAGAATCATTTGAATCCGTTCACAATTGACGGAGTAATCGCGTAACATACACAAAAAAAACATTCAGACGAATTGAGAACCTCCTCCTTTTTTGTGAAGTCGGTTAAAAACTGTGAAACATGTATCTCATAATTTTAATTGAAGAGAATGTGTACAATTTTTTAAATCCATCAACCCAGAGAATAAAATGTTTCAAAGAAAATTAAACTTATCGTTTCACCCAGTTAGGGGTGAAATTTCGAAAAACCCTTTCTTAATGGACAGCTGCACTTCACAAAGAACACACTATCATGTATCGGTAAGTTTCACGTATATTGGTAAGTTTCACGCCAATGTTATATAACTAATTTATATATTTGGAGTACGCCATATCGTTTAGTATTCTGATATGTGCTCATCACATCGAATGCACAATCACACACATGCACATCTAAACTGAACATGATACGAGATTCGAGATAGGTACCTCTTAAAGTACCCGTCGGTAAACGGGATTTTAGTCGGTACATAGGTAAAGTTTCAATGGCAATTTCATCGAGATCTGATAAGTATCTCCAGAGATATGACGATAAACGTCTCTTAAACTTGCTACTGAAACTGACTCTCGGGGCATGGAAGTCGGTTGTTTTAGTTTTTAAACTATCATAATTTTTTTTTAATATCTTATAGGCTAGCGTTTGTCCACTATCTCACCTTTTGGTAAGTGATGATGCGGTCGAAGATGGTAAGCACGCTAGGCCTACAATGGAATAATATTATATGTAGTAATAAGAACTGCGTTGCGAGACTTGCAACTTTTTTCATGTTCTTAAATTGTTTTTGATGAAATCTTATCTCTTTTTGTAGGCAGTCTTTCTTTTTAGGGTTCCGAACCCAAAGGATACCAACGGAACCCTATTACTGAGACTTCACCGTCCGTCCGTCGGTCCATCCATCCGTGCGTCCGTCCGTCCGTCCATCTATCCGCCTTTCACAGTTTGTAATCGCGTATATTTGAATACGATTACAAACTTATTTATGCAGTTTCTATATCTTTTAAACGTGACTGAAATTGCAATAAAATTATTGTTTTTTTTATGAATTGATAGGCTAAAAACGAATTATGTATATTTTGCTCGCACTGTAGATTGATGTATTGCGCACTGCACTACCAGCCAATTCTTATCACGATACTGTCCATACAAAGGTTGTCTGGAAGAGATTGCTCTTAGCGATAAGACCGCCCATTGTAATACCATAGACTGTAAGTTGTTTGTATACTATGTTACTGTGCTGGTATTCAATAAATAGTATTTCTATTGTATTCTATGTTTAAAATTTGGAACTTGTGGGTCTTCTAGAAGTACCTTAAAATTATGATGATCATCAGTCAGTCAGTGTGTCAGTAACACAACTAAGGAACTTTGACGGGCAATATTTTTTAACCGACTTCAAAAAAAGGAGGAGGTTTCTCAATTCGACCGTGTATATATATATATATATATATATATATATATATATATATATATATTTATGTTTGTTCGCGGATAACTTCGTCGTTTATGAACCGATTTTGGTTATTATTTTTTTGTTGCAAAGGAGATATCCCAAGTGTAGTACCATGGTAACATTATCGAGGTTTGATAAGTATCTCCAGAGATATTGATATAAACACCTCAAAATTGGTACTGAAAATGAATAGCGCGGCATTGAAGTCGGTTCTTTTTTAGTTTTTAAACGATATTATTTAACTAAACGTTCAAATTGAATGTTAGTATTTATCTAAGCCTTTGATAATATGACGAGTATATAATCAAAGATCTAAGCCATATTATGCCCTATATTTTACTGAAAATTTAGTGTTCTAGCTTTAGCCAGCACAAATTACAGGATAGTGAAAATGTCTTGAATGGCTTCGAGAAAAGGATGGTACGGCCGTGCCTCTTTGTTTTGCTTGACTTGGCGGGGGCACTGCCGTTCCCCCAGATATGAATATTGGTGGATATGTAAATTCACCAAATTTTAGCCACGGAGAAGTGAAACTTTTGTATAAAATAGAATACAAAAGATATTCATCTTATCTTATCTCTCTGTGTCATTAATTTTGGGTAAATAAATCAACAATAACAAATCAAATAATCTCTTTGTTGTATGTTATATATATATTTTAATAGGGAAATAGGGATATGAAAGTCTTAAGTTTCTCATTTGTATTCAGGTTTAGGTTCATTAGGTTTTATTATAAAGTCCGGACTTCAGCTACTCATTTACATTTAGAATTACGCGTGCCCATTTCCAATTTCTGGCTTCGACTTGTCTGTTTCTATTTCGTCGTTTACTTGTTTCAAGGTAATCTGTTTCATTTTGTGTGATTACACCGATGTTTTAAGAAAGGGTCGAGATAAATACATCTCTACTAGTATTATTATAAAAGGAGAAAAAAAAATGTTTGTATGTTTTTTGTACTACCTAAAATGTACGTTAATATTTAAATGAGAAAAAATGTACGTTTGTTTGAATAGATAAAGTAAATTATTGTTCAAATAAATCGTGTAAAGTAAATAATCTTCCTTATAATATTTTACACAATAAGGAAGATGTCAGTCTAGTCAAATTAATAAAGCAAAAATTATGAATGATAGTATCTGAATGCAATAAATGATTTACTAATAATACATCTCTTTAGATTTCTGTTTAAACTTCAAATGATGATTCAAACCGGAGGGCCTAATAACCTCAAAAACCTGGTAGTAAAGAACTAATTCCATAATTATGGTGTTATTAGAATTTCGCAAATTTTAACTGCCCTACTTATACTCGCAAGAAATAGAACTCTTAAGTAAGTAATAAGTTTTATATCGTCAGAAGATATCGAATTAGTTGTATTCTCAAATGTTGACCCGTCTCCGCATCGCCTCTAGGGGTTCGTAAGAAAACGTCTGTCGATTGTCGAAACGAATATTTATTGCGCACACAAAAATAAATTGACAAAAAAACCATCTTGTTTTCTTTCAAAATTTCATTTAGAATCGGCACTTTAGATCGCGTCACTGGTGAGTTTTTTCAATAAATATTTTCTCATAAAGCGTTCTTACGAGGGTTTTACGGTGAGCAAAGAAATTCGCAAAGCGGTGGGCAGTGACTGGAAACAAAGAGCCGAAGACCGGGCTCAGTGGCGCGTCTTGGGGGAGGCCTACGTCCAGCAGTGGACTGATACCGGCTGATAATGATGATGAGGGTTTTACGAGTTTCCCTGCAGTAGAAATCTAATTAATTAATGACAAATAATAATGAACAAGGCATCGAAGTTTATAATACCTACTAGTTAAAATATCGAAAAAAATGGATACATTTTAATTTTAAAATTATCGTGAATTTGTAACATTATTATTGTTATATACCGGCTGTACTTCACGTACCTTTAGTCGAATTTTCTCGACCTAGGTTTCGAGCGAGTCAGTCGCTCTTCCTCGGGAGTGAGGTCACGCGGTGAGATCGCGATGTTCACTGCGGGCCGCCGCTCGCTGCGCTCGGCTTGATAGCCGGGGTGGGGGCGGACTCGGCGGCGATCGGTAACGGCTGTTCCTTTTCGGTACCGAGGATGCCTGAGATAGCCCGAATGACGTCATCGTCGGTTCTTCATCGCTGCTACTCCTATCGCCATAAGTACCGTCGCAAACAATGCTGACTGTGTCACACTCTAGACTGACTGACACTTTCTTTTTCGAGGACGCATTAAGAATCGGTTTCCACGCTGACGGCAAGGTCCATCCACTATCTCGGTTGAAATTGGGGTGTCTATTTATCTCAATAGCCTCACGTACTTTTCTAGGTACAAAGAACTTCTCTCTAGCTAGTACGGAGGCTTTATCAAAACGGATAAAGTGGTTTGTGTCCGCGAGATGTGCATGCTCCGCGATGGCGGATCTTGTCGTGTCCGAATTCTTAATGCTCCTTATGTGTTCCGTAAGTCTAGTCGTGATATTGCGTCGAGTTTCTCCCACGTAGCTCTTGCCACAGTCGCATGGTATTCTGTACACACCCGGAACGTTCAGCTCGTCCTTGTCCTTCGGTGAACGCAGCATCTGTCTAAGATGACCTGGTGGGCGGAAGATCGTCTTGACATCATATTTCCGTCGTAAAAGATATCCGATTCTGTCCGTTACTCCTTTTACGAACGGTAAATAAGCCGGTGATCGATCCGCTACTTGTGGTCGCTTACGTTCACTCTGTTTACACCACCGGCCACATTGTCGCCAGCTGTAGCCATTATCCTCAAGTACCCCCCTCACGTGATTTAGCTCACCATCTAGGTATTGAGGGTCGCATATTCTTAGAGCTCGGTTGATTAATGCTCTGGGTACCGAGGATAAGTGTGCCGGGTGGTGATGCGAGTTGGCGTGTAGATACCTTTCCGTATGAGTTGGCTTTCGATACACTGTATGTGCGAGACTTCCATCTGGCCTGCGGATCACGCGTACATCGAGAAAGGATAAAGTTCCATCACTTTCTTCTTCCACTGTAACTGCGATGTTGCGATGCACTTGGTTCAGATGATCCGCGAAACCAGCTAAACCGTCCTTAGTGATGACCGCAAAGATGTCGTCCACGTATCTCAACCAAACTCTAGGTCTCACAACTGCCGCATTTAACGCCGTATTCTCATTCTCACTCCCGAGGAAGAGCGACTGACTCGCTCGAAACCTAGGTCGAGAAAATTCGACTAAAGGTACGTGAAGTACAGCCGGTATATAACAATAAAAATGGATACAGGTGGTATGAGTGAAAAAAACGTTGGTAGAGTGGAAAAAAAAATTGAAACGGGCCGATTTGGTTCTAGCACTCGCCGGTGGCTGCCGCGGCACGCTCGCTTCGTGCGTTGTGGCCACCAGCAACCTAACCCTCCTCCTCGCCTCGCTCGTCGTCGGACCTATATGACTTTGCCCAAAAATTTAATTAAAACAACAATAGGCTTTTATTTTAATACACTCGTTTTATTAAAAACAGTTTGATGTGACACAACAAATTCTAGGGAAAATCAATATAGGGTTAGGTTTCTTGTGACCACAACGACTAAAACCGAATCGGCCCTTATTTCAATTTTGTTTTTAATCTACCAACGTTTTTTACTTCAACATTTAGTACATTCGATATTCTGTACCTCGATATTTAGAACTTTCGATGTTACTTTTGTCGATAATTAGATTTTAGAATTATTGGACGTAGATCTTATAACCATTTGATAATATAAACTTATTATTGATGATATTTTAATTTTCGATATTTCCATACAGTCGATATTTTCATTTTCGATATTTTGAACATAGATATTTTATCAGTAGATATTTTAACTTTCGACATTCAAATATGTCACCAACAGGATACTGAATTTCAAATTAATGCATTTGATTTGACTAATGTAAACCACGTTAAACAGACGGCAGCAGAGTGGCGGGTAGGTACTTGTCAGTAGTGCACAGGAGCACAATTTTGATATTTTTGACGACCGCAGTCAAAGGACTACGAAAGTTGCTATCGTAATCTCACAAAAAAAAGAGCTGATAATATTTAGAACAGATTTCCATGAAACAAAGCTAAGAACACTGTTGATGAAGACACCTATGAAACAAAAAAAAAACAAAATCGAAATCGGTTGAAAAAACAAAAACAAAGACAGACACACACATACACAGATACACACGTCAAACGGAGGGGGAGTGGTGGGGGAGGGGGAGAGGGGGGAGGGGATGTAGAAGTGAGGGGATGGGAAGGGCAGGGTAAGTTAGGGTAAGTGAAGGGAGGGGGGAAGTGGGGGATTAGCGTGGTGTGGTACGGTGCGGTGTAGTTGGAATTCGTATGTGTCTTATTAGTTAATGCTACCCAAAGACACTAATTCCACGCGGACGAAGTCGCGGGCACAGCTAGTAAGTATATAAAAAGACGACTCTTTGCACTGGAACTGCATGTCGTGAGGGTCTTTACAAACATTCAAATCACGGACACAGTTACATCCATAGATTGTGAATCACACAAAGAATTGTACGATGTGAGAATTTAACCCACGACCCTCGGTTTCGTGGACAAGCTCACTAACCAAACTGGTTAGTTAAATATAAATGTATCAAAGATTCTATTTAGCGACGCATAAAATAAATAATATTTTTATTTGGTATCTTGGAAATGGATAAATTGACCTTGACAAGCGGTAACTTAACTTAAAGCTTAACGTTTGGATTCATTCTGGAAGTGTTTTAGACCTTTCAACCAAAGAAGTGTCATACATTCACATCAACAGCTTATTGTGTTTACCATTAATGAGGAACCATGAATAAAAAATAATGTTGGTTTATTTATTGCATAATTTACAAAATGAGTTCAAAGGTACAATTAAGGCTTAATTGCAGAATTACTTATTGACCAAGCGAGCGCGAAGAGCGAGCGAAGTGTCTCCATTTCAGATTGGGCAAAAATGCTTTCTTATGTCCGGATGTTCGGCTGTTCTACAGATCGCAATTCCAAGTTGATCCTCGCGAAATTTTGTGAGCAGGCTCGATTCATATAGATGTTTTTTGTAAACTTAGTTTTTCCGTTCCGTTTTTAAAATGGCGGTGATATACTCCGCCATTTTGAAAAGTTTACAATAGGTGTTGAAAACGTAAAAAAAACATATTTCAGCCAGCTCTGCAAAGACAAATTCGCGAGGATTATAGCTCACAGAGCCACTTGTATTTCGTAACATCATCATCATTATTAAATATATACAAATTATATTACTACTAACAGTACCCCGAGGCTTCGCCCGCGATTAAAATACTTGTTAAAAAATCTATCTGTAGGTGCGCCAATTATTTCTTTGTTTTGCCTGTTTGCGTGATTGAAATACAAACTTTTGTGTTTATAATAATAATAGGATAGTAGCATTATTCCCGTCTGTGCGCAGCAGCACCGGCTTAATTTGAAAACGCCCTGACACAACAATATTGCAATACAGTAGAACAACATTATTGAGCAAAGGATCCCAAAATCTACGGCTGTTAGATTCGGTCAACCGTGAAAACAAAATTACTTTGTTCTTCTTTGTGTGAAATAGTTTTGCGAAATAAGGTTTCTTGTCGCCGGGTTCAGCTTGAATAGGTAGCCGTAAAAGTGTTCCCGCCATAATTACGGACACTCGTTGCTTGCTTGCTTGCAGAAAATTGGGTCACTTAATTTTAATACAGCCTTCAGTGATGTTAGATTATACTACGGATTAGCCTCATCGTATTAGTTTAGATTAAAACTACCAAATAACCTATAGGTTATTCATTAAAATAATCTGTACAGGATTTTAGTCCGAAAGTTAATCAGTTGATTCTTGAAATGTTCATAGGTTGATACATGCACATCATACAAAATGACACCTTCATACATAAATGAGAGCAGAGCCATATTGACGCGCCACTTCACCGAAGACTTGCCAGATGTCAGCCAAATCGTAATGGCTCTTAAACAGCTTAAGAATAGAAAAGCCCCTGGAGAGGACGGAATTACCACTGAGCTCCTGAAATCTGGTGGTACACCTGTAATGATGGAGCTCCAGAAAATCTTTGATTCAGTCCTCTTTTATGGGAGGACTCCAGAGGCGTGGAGTAAGAGTATTGTTGTGTTGTTTTTCAAAAGGGGTGACAAAACCAAACTGAAAAACTACCGACCTATTTCCATCCTAAACCACGTCTACAAGCTGTTTTCAAGAGTCGTTACGAACCGTCTTGCGCGAAGACTTGACAAGTTTCAGCCCCCGGGTTCAGGCCGGGTTTCGATTGGGATATGGCACAATAGACCACATCTACACAGTGCGGCAGATTATACAGAAGACCGAAGAATATAATCGGCCCCTGTATCTGGCGTTTGTGGACTATGAAAAGGTCTTGACTCAATCGAAACCTGTTCTGGAATCTTTGCAGCAATGCCAGATCGATTGGCGATATATCCAAGTGTTGAGGGGTCTGTACAACGCCGCTACTATGGCTCTCCAAGTCCAGAACCGGCAGTCTGAACCTATCCCCATTCATCGTGACAAGAGGATGTAATATCCCCCAAATTGTTCACAAATGCATTGGAGGATATGTTCAAGACGCTGGACTGGAAAGGACGTGGCATTAACATAAACGGCGAGTAACTCTCACACTTGCAATTTGCGGACGAAATTGTCATGGCAAAAACGCTGCAAGATTTGCAACATATGCTGTGGCCTATCTGATGGCCTAGCTGATTCTTCTCAACGCATTGGTCTCCGGATGAACTTGGAAAACAGCAAGATAATGTTCAACGAGCATGTACGTCCGGAATCAATTGCAGTACAGAGCAGTACTCTCGAAGTTGATAAAGAGTATGATTAGATTACCTCGGGCAAACTCTGCAGTTGGGTAAAAACAACTTCGAGAAAGAGGCCAATAGATGAAAACAGCTAGGTTGGGCAGCATATGGAAAACTACGTCAGGTCTTCACAGATATGAAAATTACCTCTGAGGTATTATCCTATTCAAGAAGAAAAAATCGGCTTACAATTTTTTGGATGTCAGTTAAAATCTAAGCTAATATTATAAAGAGGAAATTTGATTTTTTGTCTGTTTGTTACGATTTAACTCAAAAACTACTGAATCGATTTCGATCGATTATCAGCGATTAGTATAAGCTATACTTTTTCCCCGTATTTTCACAGGAACGGGAACTACGAGGGTGATGCCGCGAGGCGCTGCTAGTCATCTATAAAATTATTGGAGCTTACTCGTTCTATCAATGCAGTTTTTCGAACTTAGACAGTGTCTAAATTATAAGGTGTCATAAGACTACTGTAGCGGTTAATACAGGTCCTTGAATAAATATTATTAAAAAAGTGTTTGACCAAGAACATTGATTATAACAAGCTTATTATTTAACCACTCACACTGGTACCTACTGACTGGTATCCGATTGAGTTGATATTTGGCATGGGTTCTTAATTTCAGTGACAATGTACTATTATGGTACATTGTCATATACCATCATCAAGCTTATTTGATGATGCAGTCGAGACTGTAATTAGAAAACGGCAGTAAGACGAGGCGCTAGACAACTGATTTATTCCAATCCACTGAGAGCAATTATACAACTTCGTCTTCCGTATATAACAAATTTTCTCTCGTAGAATTTAAATACACCAAACAATTTATGAAGTACTAGATGTGCCCGCGACTTCGTCGTCGACACCTTCCCCTCACTTCCCTCTTCCGTCCCCTATCCCCCCACTCCCCTCCCCTTTCCCTCACCACCCATCCGCCTCCCCCTTTCCCCTTCCCCTCACTTCCACCTCCCCTCCCCTCATCCCCCCTTCCCCTTCCCCCTTCCCCCTCATAAACTTTGAATGACATATTAATTTATATTGAAACAATAGCCTAAACAATAAGTTTCAAGTTTCTAGCTTTAAAAATGACGATACTTCCATACAACTTTTCATCCTCCTTTTCAACCCCTTACAACCCTCTTTTTGCATTAAAAAGTACCCTATGTCCTTTCTCAGGCTCTAGACTATCTGTGTACCAAATTTAATTTAAATCCGTTAAGTAGAACATTCACATAAACCTTACATATTTCCATACACACTTTCATCCCTATTCCCTATTGTTATTTTTACACTCTTGAGGGTAAAACTTTTACAAACTTTGAATGTCACATTTATTTATATCGAATCAACAGCCTAAAAAATAAGTTTTAAGCTTCTAGCTCTAAATGATTCTAATGATTGACTATACTTCCATACAACTTTTCATCCCCCCTTTCAACCCCTTACAACCCTCTTTTTGCATTAAAAAGTAGCCTATGTCCTTTTTCAGGCTCTAAAATATCTGTGTACCAAATTCCATTTAAATCGGTTCAGTAGAACATTAACATAAACCTTACATATTTCCATACAAACTTTCATCCCCTATTGTTATTTTACACCCTTGAGGGTAAATCTTTTAGAAACTTTGAATGTCATATTTATTTATATCATATTAACAGCCTAAAAATTAAGTTACAAGCTTCTAGCTCTTAAAATGACGATACTTCCATACAACTTTTCATCCCCCCTTTCAACCCCTTACAACCCTCTTTTTGCATTAAAAAGTAGCCTATGTCCGTTCTCAGGCTCTAGACTATGTGTGTACCAAATTTCATTTAAATCGGTTCAGATGTTTTAGCGTGAAAGTGATACAGACAGAGTTACTTTCGCATTTATAATATTAGTTAGGACTAGCTTGCACTGCGGATTTAGCCGCGCAGACGTCGTTCTCGTTCTCGGGAATATTGGGATGAAATATGTGTTATTTGAGGGTTTAACGTAGGTTATCAAATTTCAGCTCAATCGGTTGAATAGTTTTAGCGTGAAGAAGTAACAAACATACACACAGACTTGCGCCTTTATAATATTAAGTAGGAAGGATTCAGTATTGTTCAAGTTTACTTTAAGCACGTTCTGCGGTTTTTTTTATAAGGGCAACCACTAAGCAATCTCCCCACCTGATGGGAAGCGTTCAATACACTGTTGTAAATGTGTATTACCTTTTTTATTTTGGATAGGCTAGCGCCAACGCAAACAACAACCAGGCAAGATAGAGCCTGGTTGTAAGCGATAATGTAAAATAATGTGATCGAAGATGGTGAACACGGTAGGACTAGAATACTTTGACTCTCAAGGCACAGATTATATAATAGTTACTACGTAACTCATGGGCTGTGTGCTGTCGGAACACCGTAAGCTTATGGCGGTAGACATATATTCTCCTTGATTTGATGGTGGTAAACTACTCTTTGGTAGCAAGTCAGGCGGAACATCAATATACATAATATGCATCTACTTGCAATGTCTATAATAATTCTTAAATTTATCGCAATTTGTACATATTCAGTGAAAAGAAACACGCCTTTTCCTACTCTAATGTGCCCATTTCTTAGGTTTAAGAGGGAGTTACTGTCCTAGACTAAAATCCCGTATCCGAAGCGAAGATTTGCATTTTGCACTAAACACGTCCGGAAGGCACTCGGCTGAATCTCATTTGGTGCCGCCACCTGCAATATTCTAATGTACTATGTAATTTAGGGCACCTTTTATGCAACAGGACTATTGCACTTTTACTTCTACTTTTTCAAGTTAGTGCTTTTGGAATAATATCTCATTAAGCTTAGGTTTTTGAGTTGTTTACTAAATAGATAGAATAAGAGATAGAATAGATATTTTTGTAGTAAAAGCCATGCCATCTCTGGAACTAATTAATGTAAGTTATTTTGAGTTTCTATTTAGCAAACAATTCGAAACCCTAAGTTTTTAAAAAAATATAACTTTGTTTACTCGTTGCATTATACATAAATAATATTTTTGTGGTCAAATCTTGGAAGCTATATTAGAACCACTTCCTGGCGTTCGATTGGATTCAAATTTTGTATATTTGCGTATCTTCGGTGACAATGCAATAATATGGTACTATTGAGCTGATCTGATGATGGAGCTGGATGGATGAGCTGTTGGGACTGGAACTCTGTAATGACATATGGTAGAACAGTCAAATTTTGGCTTTTTTATTGTTATCATAAGTACTTTTCATTACACATAATAACGTCTGACAAAAAGCTTGTGTTTACAAAAGGTTTTTAACTTTTTATTTTTATTCCTACCTACTAATAAACATTAATTAAGTTCAATAGCTGCTTTTAACTAAAATTCAAGACGAATGTGTGTTCCGCAAAGCCAAAAATAATGAATGGAGGCTTATATTTTCGCAACGTTTTGCCTATATTGTGTAACTAATGTTGTCATTACGATGGATATAATGACTACATATAGAATATATTAATGATAGGTATATACCGTCTGTAATTCACGTATCTTTAGTCGAATTTTCTCGCCCTAGGTTTCGAGCAAGTCCGTCGCTCTTTTAGTGAACATCGCGATCTCACCGCGTGACCTCACTCCCGAGGAAGAGTGACGGACTCGCTTGAAACCTAGGTCGATAAAATTCGACCAAAGGTACTTAAGTGAATTACAGCCGGTCTATATCCTCAATATCTAATACTATAAGAGTCTTTGTCCTGATATACTGACTGACTGACTGACTGACTGACTGACTGACTGACTGACTGACTGACTGACTGACTGACTGACTGACTGACAGACAACGCACAGCCTAAACCGCTGGTCGTAGAGACTTGAAATTTGGAGGGTATATTTGTCTTAGTACGGATCCTGGGTGTACTAAGAAAGGATTTTCCAAAATTCGCCCCTTAAGGGGATGAAATGGGGGTTCAAAGTTTGTATGGAGAAACAAGATTAGATAGACTTTTCTATCCGAAACTTTACACAAATGCTTCAGTAAAAAAATAAGTAAATACGTGTTTCAGGTTTTTTGAAAATCCACCCCTAAGAGGGTGAAATTGGGTAACAAAGTGGGAAAATCAATATTGTTTCGGATTGCGCTGAAATTTAGAATGCAGATAGTTATTATGACGTAGGTATTCGCTCAGAAAGGATTTTCTAAAAATTCCTCCCGGATACGGAACGGGGATTCAAAATGGCGAAATAAGATGAGATAAAGTACGTGTTGTAGGATTTTTCAAAATGGGGTAGGTAACAAAGTCTGAAAATTTGGGTTTTTCGGTTTTTATAAATATGAATCCCGAATTGCCTTAGTCACGCGATAACATGAAAACGGGTGAACCGATTTGGCTAATTCTTATTTGATGTTTTTCATGTTAGAATCGTTCTTACAAAAGAAAAGTGTTCAGTAAATAAAATAAGTTTTTAACGCGGGCGAAGCCGCGGGGCACTTCTAGTTATAGAATATAGTATGCTGGAAACATTTCCCTATTTTCATTTTATAGAAATGTATTTTCGAAAGGGAATATCTGTAGTAACCCTGATTGATAAAGACTGTGAAGTCAGTTCAGAGAGAACTGGCAAACTTATCGACACCTTAAAATATATCTTTAGGTAGAGTGACATAAAATTTCATTATTTTACAGTTTTTTTCAGTAATGTTGTCTTAAATAAACGTGCTATATTAATTTTAGTCACAAATTGATGATACTTCCATACAACTTTTATATCCCCCCTTTCAACCCCTTACAACCCTCTTTTCGCATTAAAAAGTAGCCTATGTCCTTTCTCAGGGTCTAGACTATCTGTGTACCAAATTTAATTTAAATCGGTTCAGTAGTTTTGGCGTGAAAGCGAGACAGACAGAGTTACTTTCGCATTTATAACATTAGTAAAGATAAATAAAACCCAGAGATGGCGCTAGCGTAGATTTTAATAGCTCTTCTTTAAATATTGCCTAAATGTATGAGATCCTGCATCGCGCAAACGATATTTTCCGCGATATTGAAGCTGATGCACTTGCTTCCTGTTTTAACATCTCAAAAGTTAAACTCGTTTAAAAACGTTTTCTCTTTATAATATTAGCATAGAAAAGATAATAATACTACGTTTAGAACGGACACTCTGTTCCCCCTACCAATTCCGGGCTTCCTCACCCCGCCACCGATTTTGATTTGTCCAGGCGTCAGTCTGAGCAAGGACGCTACACGCGTACGGCTACAGAACAATAGGTACTACTCTCGAGGAGAAGAACATCAACTTCATACATTTATGTTAAGATCAGTAGACACCGGAGGTTCAAATTTACGTAGGTTCTTACTATGTAGGTATATTATAAATACTTATATATTCGTATTTTAGAATTCATTTTCATAAATGAAACAACGATATATACTCGTGCGTAAATAACATTTCGTTTGTAAAATATTAAAAAAAACTTTCACGGTAAAACATTTTTATAACACAGCAATTAGGAACTTGATGTAAGTACCTTAATTTTATATGTTATTTATATTTATCCGTTATATGTTATATTATACTATGTACTATTATATATATATACATGTATATATATTTATAAATATGTTATCTGTTATTGTTAATTTATGTTATTGTATCTATTTTATTTAAGTTATTGTTATCGGTGTTAGTCCTACTCCCGCTCTCAGGCCATTCTGAAAATCAGCGTCTTGGTTTTGGGGTCTACGATCCAAGAATCTGGACATTTGTGCTGAGACTGGTCTGTTTCAGCACCTCATATTGTATTTCTTTTTGTTTCTTGTTTTATTTAGTTAAGTTTTTTGCTCAAAATGTCAAATATATTTTTCATCTGTACTGTAAACTTGAGGACTGCTGAATAAATGTTTTTTCTTTCTTTCTTACCTACGTAGTATTTATATTCTCTTTGCTTGATGTCGCTCTAACGTGCGAGTAAGACACAGAACAAATTCAATTTATTTATTGCTAGTACGTTCGAACCAGGTACTGAATTGAACAACGAACAAGTCAATTTGGTCCGCACGATGGGATCGCACACTCGCACACTTCATGTTTGTTTATTAACCGAGACGAGAGTAACATTAGTGATTATTGTAATCGTAAATCGTAATTACCTATTATGTAAAATGTGTACATGGAATAATACTTTCGTGTAGTGTAATCTAATATTGTAAAATGTAGTGAAATGTGAGTGAGATAATGACCTACCTACCGGTTGTGTGTTGGATATTTCTACGTACCTAAGCTACCTACCTACTTCGCAATTGAGTTGAAGTGTTGTGATTTAATGTTTCTGTAGACGATGATTTACGAAATAGCGACTAATATTTTTAGTGTTAAAAGATTTTTGGGTAAGTGTACAAAAATTATTCATACGTACGTCAGTACGTAGTACGTATGTACGAAGTAACTATTATATAATCTGTGATACGGTGATTACGGGCGACAACCTTAGACATCACGCACACAAATGCACGTATAGAAAAACGACATGTGTGTAGTGTCTGTGTCGGTGTCACAGTGTCGGTCGTTAAAACGCTAGTTTGTATGGAGATTTAGTCGAGTGTCAGGGGTGTGATATTAGTCTGTATTAACGTAAGTTGATTTTTTTCGTATTTTCCTTATTCGGAAAACTGAAACGAATTATGAATTACTATTTTTAGTATATATCCTATCCTACCTTGGAAGGTATAATATGTGTTTTGATGCATTTAAATAGTAACCTTAATTCTCTCTAAAGAAGTCCTAATTAAAGTACTGAAGTTGTTCTAAGTAACGATGTAAAATGTTGTTTTGTTGCAAATTGTGGTCCGCGAACTTTGTTAACAAACCCATCTAATCTGGTAAAACGGCAGACGCTGTCTTAGTTACTTTGTTATAGCGGTTCCCATGTTCCAAGTATCTGATTTTAAAACAGTTAGCTCTTTACAAACCGTTCGTCTGCTAAACCAATTGGTCTGGAGCAACATTGTTGAAAATCGGAAGCGGACGGTGCCACTAGGTCAGCAAACGTAATTTTAATTGAATCGGTTTTAAGGTTCCGTAGTACCTACGAGGAACTCTTCTGAGTTCGTCGTGTCCATCTGTTAAATTTTCATAGTCTATGGATGTTTACCGTAAGTTCATTAAAATATTGCACAGTGATATTTTAGGTATAAGTAATAATAAAAGTGAATTTGAAACTTTTCACTCTAAAACAAAGGTTTAAGAGGCTTATATACTAAACAAAGCTTATGAGCTCTGAATCTCATACTAGAGAAAACCCTGTGTCGTAAGATTTAGTTTCTTCCTGCAGTGATCATCACCATCAGTCGGTGTCAGTGCACTGCTGGACTTAGGCCTCTCCCAAGATGCGCCACTGAGCCCTATCTTCGGCTCTTTTTTTCCAGTCACTGCCCACCGCTTTGCGTATGTCGTCGCTCCACCTAGTCACAGGACGTCCTACGCTACGTTTGCCGGTTTGCGGTCTCCATTCTAGAACAAGTCTACCTCAACGGTTATCAGTCCTGCGGCAGATATGACCAGCCCACTGCCACTTCAGTTTACTTCAGTTCACTTCAGTTTACTAATCCGCTGGGCTATTTCGATAACTTTAGTTCTCTGGCGAATTACCTTGTTTCGGATTCGATCCCGCAGAGAAACACCGAGCATAGCTCTCTCCGCGTCTCGGCTCCGTATATCATCACAGGTAGAACGCACTGTCTGTATATACTACGGTATAGGCGACGAGAAGACTCGACGAAGTTTTTTTTCTGCAGTATATAAAAGTAATTACTAGATTGTAAATAATATCGTTTAAAAACTAAAAAAGAACCGACTTCAATGCCGCGCTATTCATTTTCAGTACCAATTTTGAGATGTTTATCTCCATATCTCTGGAGATACTTATCAGACCTTGATAAAATTACCATGGTACCACACTTGGGATATCTCCTTTCGAACAAAAAAAGAATAATCAAAATCGGTTCATAAACGACGAAGTTATCCGCGAACAAACATAAAAAAAAAAAAAAAAAATATACGGTCGAATTGAGAAACCTCCTCCTTTTTTTGAAGTCGTTATTATAAATCTTAGGGTTGGCTACTATACATGAATTTTACTATTTTTTTGCTGATCCCGACTATATGATCCCGACTATATTTTAAAATAGGCTTTGGTACATGTCAGCTGTAGATTTTATTTTTAACCGACTTCAAAAAAAGGAGGAGGTTTCTCAATTCGACCGTTTTTTTTTTTTTTATGTTTGTTCGGGGTTAACTTCGTCATTTATGCACCGATTTTGATTATTCTTTTTTTGTTCGAAAGGAGATATCCCAAGTGTGGTACCATGGTAATTTTATCGAGGTCTGATCAGTATCTCTAGAGATATTGAGATAAACATCTCAAAATTGGTACTGAAAATGAACATTGAAGTCGGTTCTTTTTTAGTTTTTAAACGATATTATTGTCGTAGGAGATATCTTCTAAAGTGATGTTACATTTTGATAAACAGTTATGTTTAGTATACCTATAACCTAAACAGGAGTAAAAAGACGCTCATCCGAAGATAAACGATGATTTACTTATATTATATGTTTACATTCAGTACTTATATTATATGTTTACATTTAGTTAATGAATTACACCGTAAGTTTACCGAACAAAATAAAATAAAATAAATACATACCTACTTGCCCACAGAATATTAGAACTAAGTACACAGAAAAAAAATTGTATGTTGTGTGTACTTGCCCAATTATACTTAGCATGTTAAGTAGTAACAAAACTGCCTATGTCGTTAAGTATCCACATCACCGGCATATGTTTGGATGGTGGCCAAAGTACCAGTATCTAACTACCACGGATGTCACCATAAATTCAAATTTACATTTTCGAGCGTTTAGGATGGAATGATACGTGCACTGTATTGAACGATCAATTTAATTTCATATTGCATGTCTTCATGTACATTCCTAATATTTTAAATTTAAGGAAAATATGAGTCCTGACATGATGTTTAGTGTCGAAAGACTGGGTGTTTAATGGATACGGAATATGTATACCGGATATACTGGTTTTTCAGGGTGTTGAAAAAGCCCGACCAGTGTACATGTATTTAGGATTCATGTACAAGGGAAATATAATAAATGTATAAAAAAATACAAAATGTCTTTATTTTAAAACCAAAACTGAACATCTAGTATCTAGTAAAGATGATATTTTTTGATTATTTTTAAAAATGTACAACATTTTTCCAAAATTATCCCCTATGCGTTTGTTTGACTGACTGATATATCAAAGCACAGCCGTAACCGCTGGTCCTAGAGACATGAAATTTAAAGGGTTAATACAAATTAAAATAAACTGGCCAAGTGCAAGTCAGACTCGCACTAGTAGGGTTCCGTACCACACTACAGTATTTTATAAGATCGAGCAAAAAATACCACTATCCTTTTTCGCCAGCAAAAAATAATAATGAATAAACATTTTATTTCTTATAACGCCATCTAACGTCTAACAAAGGTTTTAGGGATCGACATTTTAATATAACGCCATCTATGGGATGTTTATCTAACTAAGCGTACATAGATGGCGTGAAATGCCGAAAAAACACGTTTTTTGTATGGGGACCCTCTATTATTTTTAACTTTATTCTGTTTTTAGTATTTGTTGTTATAGCGGCAACAGAAATACATCATCAGTGAAAATTTTGACTGTCTAACTATCACGGTTCATGAGATACAGCCTAGTGACAGACGGATAGACATACAGACAGACAGACGGACAGCGGAGTCTTAGTAATAGGGTCCCGTTTTACCCTTTGGGTACGGAACCCTAAAAATGCACAATAAGCTTACATATACGCGAGATAAAATATTCCTACCACATAGGTACCACCTGCAAGCAAGTATCCATATTTCAAACAGAAACATATCCGTGCAATCAGCGAACTCGTTTGAAATACATGAAATGAACAATTTCCTGAACTGAAGAGCAGCAAAACCAAGTGCCGTACCGTTTGCCAGCTAGAGACTTCATATCCTGTGACCTGGTACTGTAAGAAAATATGAAGTGAAAACTTATAAACAAAAATACCTGAGCGAGCTTAGCTTTTACTATATTAAAAGCTGCTTTTAAAGTACAATTTTCAATTTTTTTTCTGTATCGGTTTTAGGGGTCTCTACCCAAAGGGTACCAAAGGAATCCTATTACTGAGGCTTCGCTGTCCGTCCATCCGTCCGTTCATCCGTCCGTCTGTCTGTCTGTCCGCATTTCATAGGCTGTATCTCCTTAACCGTAACAGGTATTTACTTGAAATTTTCACAAAGTATCTATTACTTTAGGGGATTTAACAACAATAAGATCGTTTAAAAAACTAAAAGAACCGACTTCAAATACCGCGCTATTAATTTTCAGTACTAACTTTGAGGTGCTTATCTCCATATCTCTGGAGATACTTATCAGATTACATTACATGGTACCACCACCCTTGGAATATCTCCTTTCCAACAAAAAAATAATCATCAAAATCAGTTCATAAACGACGAAGTTATCGGCAAACAAACATACATATATCTAATACTATAAGAATCTTTGTCCTGGCATACTGACTGACTGATAGACAACGCACAGCCTAAACCACTAGTCGTAGAGAGTTGAAATTTGTAGGATATATTTGTCTTAGTGCGTAAAGGTGTACTAAGAAAGGATTTTCCAAAATTCACCCCTAAAGGGGATGAAACGGGGGTTCAAAGTTTGTATGGAAAAACAAGATAAGATAGACTTTTGTAGTCGAAATTTCACACAAGTACTTCTGTAAATAAATAAGTAAATACGTGTTTCGGGCTTTTTCGAAATTCCACACCAGTGAAGTAACAAAGTCTGAAAATCAATATTGTTTTGGATTGCGCTGAAATTTGGCATGCAGATAGTTATCACGACGTTAGAATGTGATCAGAAAGGATTTTCCAGAATTCACCCCCTAAAGGGATGAAATGGGGGTTTAAAGTTTGTATGGAGAAACATGATTAGATGGTCTTTTTATTCGAAACTTTACATAAGTACTTCTGTACATAAAAAGGGGGGCCTATTCTTATGGCTGGCTCTGCCTGAAGTATGCCCTGGCAGGGATTCACTAAGACACTTTTTCTTGAAGGCTTCTTTATTTCCTTTTCCTTAGGCTTCTTAATGTGAACTGAACTGTACTGAACGAACTTTACTAGCAAATGTTCCTACCTATATTTAAAAGTAACTTGTCCAACTATTGCATATTCCGATAGAGTTCACAGTACTTTGTACTAAAATCTGAGTTACATTTCAAGGTCAAGTCGTGAACAAGTCTGGACATGTTCAGACCTGGCTGGTCATACATTCTTGCTTTACATTTTCCTATCTGATTATAATGCTAATAGGTGAGGGTGATAAATAAGAGTTTTCCTACCTATTAATTACAATTTTTTCTCGTATCCTACTACTTTTTTGGATGATTTACTGTATATAATTTACCTTAGTCTAACGTTATTCTAACTTATTTTTCATGAAGTTACAACTAATTTATAAGTTATTAAACGCGACTTATCTATCTATCTACTAAATTCTATCATTTTTACTGAAATTTAGCTATTCATATATCATTAAACGTGACGTAGTTAACAGTACATAAATAAGTAAATACATGTATCAGGATTTTTCGAAATTCCCCCCTTAAGAGGGTGAAATAAGGTAACAAAATCTGAAAATCCATATTGTTTCGGGTTGCACTGAAATTTGGCGTGCAGGTAGTTATTATGACGTAGGTATCTGCGAAGAAAGGATTTTCCAAAATTCCCTCCTTAAGGAGATGGAACTTAAATTGATGGATTAAATGTTTGTATGGAGAAACAAGATTAGATAGTCTGTTATGTTCAATAGGAACTTTACGTAAGAATTTCTGTAAATTAATGAGTAAATACGTGTTGCAGGATTTTTTGAAACTCCACCCTTAAGAGGGAGAAATGGGGTTAAAAAAAATTTTTTTGAAAAGCAATGTGGTTTTCGGGTATTATAAAAATGTATCCCTATTTCCCTTTGTCACGCGATAATTTAAAAACGGGTGGACCGATATATCTATTTCTTTTTTGATGTATTTTTATGATGAAAGGTTTTTATGAAACAAAAGTTTTAAATAAATAAAAAGTTTTTAACGCGGGCGAAGCCGCGGGGCACTTCTAGTATGTATATATATATACATATATATGGGTATACGATTTAATTGGGAAACCTCCTTTTTTGAAGTTCAGTTAAAAAACAAAATAAATGAAATATTAACGTTTATATGGATAAAAGAAACGTGTTTTTTCTGTGTTTTTTGCTTGAACTTTTGAACAGTAATAGATAGAGACTTGAAATTTTCACAAAGTATGTATAACTATAGCCGCTACAACAACAAATACTGAAAACAGAATAAAGTTAAATAAAGAATAAATAAAAGGGATCCCCATACAAAGAACCTTTTTTTTCGGGGTTTTTTTTTGCTGGAACTTTTGAACCATAACAATTTTCACAAAGTATGTACTTATTTATTTCAGATAAAGACATCCACTGGTTAGTTATATAACTCATTATATAAATGTTAGTAATATTAAAATTATAAAACATAAGCTAAAAAAATACGTTAACAAGAGAAAGACCATTGTGCCCTCACTTTATAATACAAAGTTTAGGAATACATGGAATTACCCTGTATATTCGCTCGTTCGGTAACTACAAACACCTCGCTCTGCTAAGCCCTTGCTTCCATAACTTACACCATTTAGCTACCTCGCATATCACTCACGTAAGAGATCTCTTGCATATCGCAGGTGGAATTCAATCATAACATGTGTTGAGTAGGCGTAAAACTAATTGCCTACTAACTACCTAACTAATCTGAACGGATCGCTGAACGAACTGATCGATGGACGCCAGGCAGTAAACGCATATAGAAAATGTTTTATTTACGTTCACTAACGCCAGGTGTTACATTTCACGTATGAAGCTGACAGAATTGTAGGCCTTATCTTATGTATAAGCTACTATTAACATAAACATTGAACGTTAATAAACAAAAAAAATGTATGTGGCGTAAAAATAATTTATTGATGTATTATAATATAAAGGTCCTACGTATAATACTTACTAACGCTTTTTGTACCAAGCAACAGTTTATTAAACTTTGACTCTACTGCATTTCCCGCAGCCCCCCATATATGAAACTTTTCACGTACACAATAGCATGATGGTATCGAATGGTTTCATTTTAGTGTGATAGTCAATAGCTTACTATCAATTATTGCCGAGTCATTGTGTAGAATAATGAGAGTACGAGTAGTAGAATACAATAGACTGAATATCTAATTTCATTACAACTAGTGATCGATCCTTGCCCACGACTAGCTAAAGGTTGCAATTCAATTTATAGTGATAGGCATAGGTAGGTAACGTTTACATGTATATTTTTATAGTAGCTAGCATTTGACCACTATCTCACCTTTATTGTGGTTGGTAAGTAACGACGTAGTTGAGTATGGTAGCACGCTAAGCCTATAATGGGAAACAAGGACAGTTGTCAAAGCACATAGACGTTTGGCGATAGATTTTTTCAACTTGAATGTGGTAGCTGACTATGCGGGTAGAGTGTCCTACCATCATGCGGCTGGCTGGGTGTTTCTTAACGGCGTTTTTCCTTCACTGGCATTCTCGCTTAACAGGTGATAAAGTGGTCAATTAAAAAAAAAATGTCAATGTTTGAATTGTACAGCTGGGTCGGGCAGCATATAGCAAGCTATGTCAGATCTTAACATCGCCATTTCCACAGAGTGCAAAGACGAAGGTCTTCAATCAGTGCGTTCTACCCGTTATGACGTACGGTGCCGAGACATGGAGACTCACGGTGGAGCTTGTCCACAAATTTAAAGTCGCTTAGGGAGCTATGAAAAAGGCTGAGAAACCTCTCTGAAGGATCGAGCTCACCGGATTAGCAAACTGAAGTGGCAGTGGGCCGGACATATCAACCGAAGAACTGACAACCGTTGGAGTAAACAAGTTCTTGAGCTGGAGGCCGCGTATCGGCAAGCGTAGCCCTAGGACGCCCTCAGACTAAGTGGAGCGATGATCTACACAAGGTGACTGACAAGAGCTGGATAAAAGTTGCCGAGAATCGTGCTAAGTGGTGTGCAGTTAGAGAGGTTTTTGTCCAGCCGTGAACTAACATAGGCTGATGTTGATGATTATGAATCACGCAAAAACAGCTGAACGAATTTGGGTGAAATTCGGCATACAGATGATTATAATGTATTTTAATGAACAGATAGATAAATAGATAATTTTTTGACGGGGGTAAAGCCGCAAAGTATAACAAGTAATTAATAATGATCATATACTGAATCATCATCACTACGTTTTAAGTATGTACCTTTCTTCAAGGTAAGATAAAGCATCGATATTCATGTAATAGCGGTACAGTTTGATTTGAATAAAATATGAAATTTTTACAACAACGACACCCGCTAATGTCCTCTGTGAATGATGCATACCAGATCGGGTTCACCAAGCCAATCTCCGCCTTTGAATAAATAATAGGAACATCGACGCCGCAAATGCACATCGATGGAGTTGGATGACAAACATTTGTGTCCGGATAGGGTTTGTTTACCTATTCGTATTTATGAGGTCACGCCCTGGTTTTCAGTAGAACTGGACCCGCTATTTATTAGAGCTGCGATATTAGTAGCTTGTTTTAAGTTTATTCATAATAGGTTAACATAAAAAAATATATAATAGTTTTATTCGGACTCCCTGACTAATATTATAAAAACGTTTGTATCTCTGTCACTCTGTCTGTTTGTTACCTAATCACGCCTAAGCGGATGATCCGATCTTACTGAAATTTAACAAGGAGATACTTTATAGCATGACTATGAACATAGGCTACTAAATTCTTGGTTTACGTTACGTGAACGAAGTCGCGGGTATCAGCTTGTTTATTATAAGTAGCTATAAGCTAGCGTTTGACCACAATGTCACATTTTGTGGTAAATGACGGATTGATGTGATATAATATTAGAGGTTAAAGTATGAAATTGCTTTTTATGTTTTATAACTTTTTTATTAATGTAAATGTTTTTTTTTTGAAGTGTAAACTTCTTTAGACGCGTTGAGCACTTTATGGGTGAACAAAAATTCATGCAACTCGTGTCATCGTCACCGAACGCTTTCAATGAGCTATATGTATACTGTGTATCTCAACGATACAATTCACAAGTTACGTGTTCCACTTCTCTCAGCAGTCCCCAAAGACAGCCCCGCATTTTTTAAAACATCGTTTGTAATTTTCTCTTTGGTAAAACTCCAATATTCGTAATGAACAGAAGAGCCTATCCTTTAAATATCGCCCGCTCTTTCAAAAGCATTTCGAATGTCAATTTTATGTCCCAGATATTATAGCTTTTTGTATTTCCTTCATTTCAATCGCTGCTTCGCTGAATTAACTTACTTCATATTAGAGCAAGAACCCGTGAATGCCATATCTATTTTATTTTTTAAAAGCTGAAAGATTTTCAGCGCATGCTTCAAACACATGTAGGAACGATGCGATGGACGATTCTGAAGTCTAGGTTTTAGTGACTTTGGCAAATAACAGTCGACGTCGCATTAGTAGACAACATAATGTTACTAGAATAGATGTAAACTTATGGAGAAAAAACAGTGGAAATAGAATTAATCCAGTCAAAATAGACTAAATTATGATTCCAGTTTGAATTAATTCCCATCAAGCTGGATTTTTGTGCAGGCCTTGGATGCGTCATTACAAATGACATGTCAAAAGTCCCCATCAATCCCGCTTGTGCGTTGTTTTTTATTCGAGGTCAAAGGTCACAAATTTGCGTTTTTCGTGATTTTCAGAAAAACGGTAAGTTTTATCATGTAAGTACCATAGACAAAATTGTAGACCATAAAATCATCTATAAAAATTGTATCAATACTTTTTTTCCTACGAGCCACCGTTTCTGAGATATAAGGGGGGGGGGGGGGGGGGGGGGTAACCCATACATGGAACTGAAACAAAATAAAATTGTTCAAACCTATAAGTGTCTATGGATAGGTCTTTAAAAATGACATTGAGGTTCCTAAAAATATTTTTCCTCAAAGTCAATAATTTAAAAGATAGGCGCGTCTAAAGTGGTATAATGTGTGTCCCCCTCCGTCCTTTAACTTTTAAAGTAAGGGAATGAAAAATCTAGAAAAAAATATATTCTGTAGATCTCAATAAAACATTTCAACGAAAATTGGTTTGAACGAGATACAGTCAGCAGTTTTTGAGATATAGCGACCGCAAATATAACTTGCTTTTTCATACAAACACTATGAAAAACAAAGTTATTTTTGTAGTTGCGAAAATCATACATCATATATACGTGGCGTACTCATGCATATTATGACGTTAACAACTTTTATAACTTTTTGAATCGTTATATCTCAGAAACGGTGGCTCGTAGAAAAAGAGTATTGATAATTTTTTTAAAGATAATTTTATCATCTACAATTTTATCACAGGTAGTTTTATGATAAAACTTACCGTTTTTCTGAAAATCGCGAAAAACGCAGATTTGTGACCTTTGACCTCGAATAAATAAACTGGCCAAGTGCAAGTCGGACTCGCACTCGTAGGGTTCCGTAACACAGTAGAGTATTCTATAACTATGATTTTCGCAACTACAAAAATAACTTTGTTTTTCATAGTGATTGTATGAAAAACAAAGTTATACTTGCGGTCGCTATATCTCAACAACTGCTGACTGTATCTAGTTCAAACCAATTTTCGTTGAAAGTTTTTATTGAGATCTACAAAATATATTTTTTCTAGAATTTTCACTCCCTTACTTTAGAAGTCAGAGAAGGGGGGGGGGACACACACACATTTTACCACTTTAGATGCGCCTATCTTTTAAATGATTGACTTTGAGAAAAAATGATTTTAGAAACCTCAATGTCATTTTTAAAGACCTATCCATAGACACGTATAGGTTTAAAGAAAAAAAATTGTTTTTGTTCAAGTTCCATGTATGGGATGCCCCCCTTAAACTTTTATATTTTTTATTTTTGTATAAAAATCGGAAAGCGGTTTACAGAATACATCTACCTACCAAGTTTCAATTCTGTCCTAATAGTTTCGGAATAAAATGGCTGTGACATACGGACAGACAGACAGACAGACAGACAGACATGGCGAATCTATAAGGGTTCCGTTTTTTGCCATTCGGCTACGGAATCCTAAAAACAACGCACAAGCGGGATCGATGGGGACTTTTGACATATCATTTGTAATGACGTATTCAAGGCCTGCACAAAAATCCAGCTTGTTTGCAAACTGTAATGTCTATTTTGACTGAACTAAATGTACATTGGTCATGTTCATTATTAATAGGAACCTAATTTGCCATTCCATCCGGTCGGATATTCTCATGCTCATGCCAGTGTCACGGAAAAATGTGAAGAAAACAATGTAGGGGAAATAGGTCTCATCGTGGCTTATATATGATGCAAATATTTTTTAGATATAATATAGAGAAATTGTTTCGTTGGGTTCCGATATGTTGTAAGGTGTTTTATTATAGCATACAAGCTAGCATTTTGACCACGATCGATAGATCGTAGCAGGCTAGGCCTAGAGTGAAAACTAGCTCTCAAGGACAGCTGCTGGAATACATCAGATGTTTGGCTACAGATTTTCCAATTTGAGGGTGGTAGCTGGTCAGGCGGAGACTAGACAGTATCCTACCACCATACAAATTCTGTAGTCGAATTAGTATAGTTTCTTTTTATAAATGGAACAGTTATCGGTTCTCCGGGACCTCGTTGCACTGTTGTTGTCTTTCATTTTAAAAAAGCGCGATTTCACTTTAAACCGCAACGTCAATATTATTTTAATGGAAAATTATGTATTTTCTTCTAAAATACTAATAGTATCCATCTTACACAAACGTTGTATTTCTTTCTCAAAGCAGTTACAGATTAAAATTGCGTATTTGTTTTGAATATTATTTTCAATTTAAACGGCCTCTACGTGATTTAATTATGTGGGCCGTTATTTTATTTTATTTTATGTAATAACTATTACAAACCTAACAATTATTTCTTTTAATTGTACCTACTGAGTATATTCTAAACCTATAGGTAATAAGTAATATCTAAGGTGTTAAATATCTGATTAACATATCTTCACTACACTTTTAATCCTTTACAGTTCAATGCTGCACTATTACAATCGATTTTATAAACATGTTGCTATATCGTCATGTGACATGGTATGAAAAACCGTTAAAAGCAAATGTAAAACAAACCCAAACAGTACGAATAAATCGTTAAAAGCGTCCTACGTGACTTTAAAATGGGTGTGTGGTCCAGCCGGCTTTCATATTTTTATAATGGCAACACAATGCATTATTTTTATGCTTTTTAAATTTTGTTAAAACTCATACGTAGTTTTCTAGATAGGTCTATTGTTTATGCTGTTTCGTATTTATTTTGTTTCAGGTTTAGATTCTACGTGTATTCAGCATATGTGGAGAGGCGGACGGTAGCCGCAGTACGGATCATAGCGGCGACCAAGACACGGGGACCTGACCCCGTGCTGTGCCGTCTGTGGCTGCCCGATAACCGCACCATCACGCTCAAGGCCAGGGTTAAAGTAACTAGCTCTCTTTAGTAAACAAACACATTATAAAAATAAGCATTAGTACTAAAATTATTTTCTTACATCAAAACGAGACGTGTACGAAGTCCAAGTCTCATAATATGTAGATGAGTGTGATGTCTATGGCGAGAGATGAGATGGTAAAACCAAACGCCAGGATTAAATTGAATAGTTCTTCAAAACACTGCCCCTTATAAATTCGGTAGAAGATACAGAGATACCCGATACATATCTCTACGCATTCACAGAGGTTCGATGTTGGAGGTAATCCCGGGTCGTCAACAATTCTGAAAGCTCTACGCTGAATCGCATGCTCCGTTCCAAAGTCAAAGTTCAGGATAACGATATTTTCTGAGATTTTGAGGAGAGTATCCTAAAACCGAGGAGTAGAGACAAAAATAATATTTTTTCTCGGTCAATACGCAGACTTGCATCCTAGCGATTGTCGCCATCGCAGGTCAAAGGTCAGGGTCGTATTGTATTTATAAACCTACAGTATAATTAATCTATGCATGAACTAATTACAACAATACAATATGTATAAGCTTGCTGAACGACCACTCACGCCATTGCCACATATTAAAACATTTATATCGTTTAAAAAAATTAAGGGAAATCCTTTACATGCCACGCTATTCATTTTCAGATAAGAATAGCCAATAAGAAAGCCCAGTAGCGGTGTGGGAGAAAGGTCGACTTTGACGTCAGAGGGTTCAAATCCCCGTCGTGCACCAGTGGATTTGTCCATAGAAATTGATGTGCATATTCCACAGTGGCCCCTCGGTGACGGAAAAACATTGTTAAACCCCCGGCATGGTGATAAGACACTGTCTTATGTACGTACATCTGGCCAGCTACGACCTTCAAGGTGGAAAATCTTTCGCCAAATATCTAATGCGTTTCGGCAGCTTTCCTTGTCAGCCAGTTCCCATTCTAGGCCAAGATAAAAAAAATACCGGCCAAGTCGAGTTGGACTCGCCCACCGAGGCTTCCGTACCAACGTTGTTTGGTACCAATTAAGCTAGACTTCTAAATTGTATGAGCGCTCATATAACTCAGAGGCCTATCTTAATTGGCGTAAGTAATGGTATGGTGACACCCTATAATTTTCAAATATTTTTATTTTGTGTATTTTTTCCTTTATTTGTGTTGTAAGATCTTGCTTCTTGCCAAATTTCATAATTCTTAGTCAATGGGAAGTACCCTATAGGTTTTCAACCTAAAACCTATAGGGTACTTCCGGTTGACCTAGAATCGTCAATTTTAGGTAAGAGCGAGGTCTTACAGCACAAGTAAAGGGAAAATTCAGAAAAATAAAAAAAGTTGTAAATTAAGGTTAATTTTGGTACTTACAAGTTTTCGCTAAAATCTATATTTGCCCATTTCTTTTTATCGTGTTGACTTAGGACCTTGATTTTTATACACCTAATAGGGAATATAGACTTCAGTATCCGGTATAAATGTCAACTCGCTAGGTCCACCCGTTCCTGACAAAATCGGTGGTGACACACGGACAGATAGACAGACGGACAGACAGCCAGATGGATAGACGGACAAGAAAGTGATCTTATAAGGGTTCCTTTTATACCTTTTGAGGTACGGGACCCTAAAAAAGATACAATTTGGTGTACGAATGTAACGAATCAATGTTTTAAAATAAAAATTGTATATGACAAAACATACACTTTGATTTGACAAACTCTCCTCCTTTTGCGAAGTCAGTCATACATTTAAGATGACTTACAGAATAACATCGATGCGATATTGTTTGAAAAAAACTGTTTGTTTAATTCAATTAAACGGACACATAGGCATTCTATATAATTTCTATATTTTTTATAAGTTTTCATACTAAAAACTGTTGCACGCAAGAACGTCCATAGTGTAAGTTAGTAGTAGCTAAAGTTTTATAATTCAAGTGGATCAAACTACCCACCAATTTTATTTGTGCGATTTTTCCAAATGTGATTTCGACAAGGTGTGAAGCCAATAAAATGTAACACGTGCGAGACACTTTATTTATATTTTTGGCTCGGTATTTCGGGAAGTTCCCATCCGGTTACGGCAGTTACTTTCTATCTAATCTACGTTTAAGCATTGTAGCTTCAAAAGCTAAGTAGGTAGTTGTTGATGTTGCGTTCATAATGAAATCACGCAGTGCACCCACTAGAGCAGCGTAATGCCATTACGGTCTGCACCTAACTAGACATCCATTGTTCCACATTAGATTCACACTGTACGGAAGTTCGTTACCCGATACTCATACGAGTATAAAGATAGGGATCTGTTTATATTGTAAAACTGTAACTGAGCTTTGTATGTGGAAACAATTTCAAAACTGGTCGGTTTCACGCTAATATCGATGGAACAATGTAATCAGTGTGTTCAGTATTTTTGAGGTTGTTCAACTGTTATTTCCAATTTGGGCATAAATTAATATATAAATTGTTTTCGACGTTAAATGGTTAAAAGAAAATCTGTACTCGTATTTAGAACATAATACCGTGGTACTTAAATGTTATTACCTCACTTTAATAAAAACTCTACTGACTCATTTTGGTCATATCGTCCTTGAATATTGCCTTTCTGAAATTCGTCCGAGACTATTGAGATGTCTAGCTCGAGGTGACTCGTGTCCTACTCAATTTTCGCATAGAATGTGCGTGAATAGTGAGGGCACGTCAGCGTACCATAAGTAGATGCTGGAAGACGATATTTTTTTTTGGTGTCCCGTTTTTAGGCTTCCGTAGTCCTGACAAGGAACTCTTATAGTTTCGTCATGTCCATCTGTCTGTCCGAGGTTTTGCAAAGAGACCGTTAGTATTAAAAAGCTGTAATTTTGTAGGGGTGTGTATATATATATCAATTACGCCGACAAAGAGGTCAAATAAAATTTTGGAATATATTTTTTTAGGGTAGCTCCCCTACATGTGAAATGGGGATGAATTTTTTTTCGCCATCTACCCCATTCTGTGGAATATCGTTGAATAGCTCTTTTAAAATGACTTAGGAGTTGCTAATACTATTTTTCGATTTAATGCTTCATTTACGAAATAAAAAACATTAAAGTGCAAATTTTTGTTCAGGTAGGGCGTCCCCTCCCCCCCCTCTAAAAGCTAAACTTCTAGCTTGAAAAATCTGAAAAAAATCATGTAGATATTGCATTTCATGAACTTCAAAGGACAATTATAGCGGTTAAGCTAACTTTATTAGTTCAGCAGTAATAGTCGTTGAACTTGGGTGTTGGATAATTTTAAAAATAATTGTGTTAAATATTGTTACATCGCGTCGTCGAGTCGCGATGTTTCGCCAAGCTTCTCGAACAAAAATACCGTGGGAAAGAATAGACTAATTAGGGGCTATAAACACCCGACCCGACCGTCATGAAAGTTAACCTTCCGGGAATTCAGACCCTAGTCAATGTACCTAGTTTTGTAGTTAAGATTGAACCTTATTCATAAGTAGTTAGAGATCAAATTAGCATGTATGGTAAAGTTGTTTACGTCAGATGCTCAAAGGAAATCCGCCCCTTTTGTTTGTGATTGTTATTGCTTTGTTTTGAACGTCTTTTGTCTATTGTTTCGAGTCAATACTGGAAAGTTCTGTAGAAATATTCTCGTCCTATATAAGACATTGAAACCGCGGCTTGAGGCAGTCTTTTCTCTGGAAGCGACAGTGTAACTATCTAAGCGCGGATAGCGACCAAGTGATAGTTAAGTGTTATCAGTGAACTAGTGTTGTGAACTGTGAACAGTGAAATCAGTGATTGTGATTACCAACGACCTCAGTGTGTGTTAACGGACTTTTGATAATTGCGCAAGACGATTTGGACAACTACTGTGGAACATTGTGCTAACCTAGTGATCAGTGGAAATAAACGTTCATCTCATCGGATTGGCATTTTAATACCACCCCGCACGTAACAATTGGTGTCAGAAGTGGGATGCCAATCACTCCGAGGGAAAATACGCGTACTCCACGCACCAGGCGCTAAGCGGAGATGGATGCAACCCGGCAGAAGGAGCTCGAAGCATCGGGAGCAGGAACATCCACATTGGAAGAGCCAGCGGCAACACCGATGGCACCCACCATGGCAGCGCCACCTACAGCACCGCCGGTGAGTCTAACTACGGATGGAGGCCTGGACGCCATGCTAGCCGCTCTCCTAGCTGGACAAGAGGAAGCTAGCCGCAAACAGGAGGAGGCTCGCCAGGAACAACAGGCTGCACTACAGGCTGTACAGATGGCCCAACAAGAAGCTAGCCGCAAACTGGAAGAGACAATTGGACGTCAGTTGCAGAGCGGGCTTGCCGGCATGGGAGAGAAGATCAAAATGGTGGAAAACAGTATCAAGGAAGTAGAAGGGTGGCTTGACATACATGAGCAGACCGTGAATGACTTGGCCAACGAATTTCAGAAACTGAAGTTAAGAGGAATTGGACATAGCAGCCAGGGTCCCACTATGACCTCGCCCTTCAAGCTAGATTTGCCGCACTTCGACGGAACATCTTCGTGGGCAGCCTACAAATTCCAATTCACAACGCTGTCCAAAAGTTGCGGCTGGACAGACGAGCACGCAAATACAGCGCTCACATTAGCGCTGAAAGGAGACGCTCAGCTTATCCTGGAACGCATACCTGAAGAGGAAAGGACCCTGAAGACCCTGCTGGAAGCCCTCGAAACGCGCTATGGAGACAAGCATATGGAGCATGCGTACAGGGCACAACTACGTGAGCGCACCCAGAAGCCCACAGAGTCATTGCAACAGTGGGCAGATGAAATCGAGAGGTTGGTCCGACGAGCCTACGTGTCAACACCATCAGTCATCGAGGTTACATCACTGCAGCACTTTGTGGATGGAATCAGGGATGGCGAAGTACGCGCTGCTGTACGACTGGGACATCATCAGACACTCAAGAACGCCCTGGTTCATGCTTTGGAAGTGGAAACTGTGCGACGAGACACCAAACCGTATAGGGTTCAAGAACTGGTTACTGAACCCAGGAAGCCCCGTTATGGACCGACATGTTACGGGTGTGGAGAAAAGGGGCATATTCGGATTGATTGCCTGAAGACGAAGAAACAGGATCCAAGTGGCAGTAGAAACGTCGTCATAGCTGCGGGACGGGCGCTGATCGGTGCGCTGCGGGCTGCACGGCGCTGACGGGTCTGATCGAGAGAGAGCCCCCGCCATCACTGTGACACAAGTGTGCAACGGGAACAGCTTAATCGTCGAGGGCACCTTGAACAACAAGACCTGCAAGTTCACAGTGGACACAGGAGCATCGCGCACAATTGTGAAGCCTGAATTCCTGCAACGATTTATATCACGAAAACATCGATCTGCAGCATGCTCACTACGGACAGCAACCGGCCAGTCAGTACCTGTCCTTGGCGATACAGATGTGGAGATAGTCATCGGTGAGCACTCATACATTCATCCTGTGCTTATTGCCAACATAACTGATTGCATTCTGGGATTGGACTTTTTGGAGAAGCAGCATTGCATATTGGATGTGGCCCGTGGTGTTCTCCGGTTTCCCGAGCAAGAAGTGTTCTTCGAAGGAACGGCACCGGTAAGCTTTACTGTCTCAAGAACGTCGTGTTGGCTCCAAAATCGCAAAATATTGTTCGAGTGAAATTTCAAAATACAGTCAAGAGTGGACTATGTGTAGTTGCCGAAGATGAGGGCACACATCCGACCTGGATTACTGCAAGAACATTGCTCATGACAAACAGAACGGCCAGTGTGCGAATTCTCAACCTTGGCAATGAAGAAGTTCATCTGAAGAAAAACAGCATAATTGGAAAATGTCAAGAAGTGAAGTACCTGCGACGAACGGATATTACTTCTACGGAACCAAGCTCGGAAGACCAAATATCACAGCTGCTGGAATCATCCAAAGACAACTTAACGTTCGCTCAGCTGTCACAAGCAAAACGTCTGTTGATGCGGTTTAAAGACGTCTTCGCCGCTGGAAACAACTGTGGACGTACCGGACTTGTTAAACACAAAATTGACACTGGCGACGCAAGACCTATACGACAGAGGCCACGAAGGATTCCATGGGCGAAAGAAGCTGAAGTTGCAGACATGATACGAGACGTGGCCAAAGAAAAAGTCATCGAACCATCTACAAGTCCTTGGTCATCGCCAGTGGTTCTGGTGAAAAAGAAAGATGGCTCCACCAGATTCTGCGTAGATTACAGAATGCTTAATGAAGTCACAAAGAAGGACAGCTACCCCTTGCCTCGAATAGACGATACACTGGACATGCTCAGTGGAATGAAGTGGTTTTCAACAGTTGACCTGAAAAGTGGCTACTGGCAGGTAGAAATCAGTCCAGAAGACAAAGAAAAGACAGAATTCAGTACGGGCATTGGAAATGGTCTCTGGCAATTCAACGTCATGCCATTTGGACTGTGTAATGCTCCAGCAACGTTCGAACGTCTCATGGACAGAGTAATGGTTGGATTACTGGGAGACGTGTGCTTGGTGTACCTGGATGACGTCATCATTTTGGGCCGTGATTTTACTGAACATCTGCAGAATCTGGAGAAGGTTTTAAACCGTCTACGTGAATCAAACCTGAAGCTGAGTGCTAAAAAGTGTGACTTCTTTAAATCCAAAGTCAGCTAGCTACCTTGGACACATTATTTCGGAGAACGGGGTACAAACTGATCCTGACAAAATCAAGGCTGTTCAAACTTGGCCTACCCCGAAGAATAAAACGGATGTAAGGTCGTTTTTGGGACTATGCGCTTACTATCGGCGGTTCGTCAAGAACTTTTCTGGAATTGCCAAACCCTTACATCGACTGACGGAAGAAAAGCGCACATTTGTATGGGACTTGGAGTGTGAAACCGCCTTCAACGATCTTAAGCAGCGACTGTGTGAAACGCCGATCTTGGGATACCCTACCAGAGATGGAAGATTTATTGTGGACACTGATGCCAGCAACACGGGAATTGGAGGAATTCTCTCACAAATCCAAGGAGACAAAGAAGTGGTCATAGCATACTTCAGTAAATCATTATCCAAACCAGAACGAAACTACTGTGTCACCCGCCGCGAGTTGCTAGCCGTGGTAAAGACTCTTCAGCACTTCAACAAGTACCTCATCGGAAGGGAGTTTACGCTCAGAACTGACCACGCTGCTCTAAAATGGCTTCTACAGTTTAAGAGCCCGGAAGGTCGAGTGGCACGATGGATCGAGCAACTTCAAGAGTTCAACTTTGTGACAGAACATCGCAGTGGAAAGGGCCATAGCAACGCCGATGCCCTGTCAAGAAGACCTTGTGCAGATGACTGTAAACACTGCGAAAAGCACGAGTCTCGAGAAGAAGTCAGAGTCATCAGGATGGACAGAACAGATGACGAATGGAACGGCAAAAATATGAGACAAGCACAATTGGAGGACAGAGATTTACGACCTGTACTGGATTGGATAAAGTCTGGAAACAAGCCCCAGTGGAGCGACGTGTCAGCCTGCAGCCCAATCACAAAAAGTTACTGGGCTCAGTGGGACAGCCTGACTCTGGAACAAGGAATCTTGTACCGAAAATGGGAAAGCAGCAATGGAAAAGAAACTACGATGCAGGTTGTTGTTCCCCGGAGCAAAGTGGTATCTCTATTACGACACATTCATGATGGAGTTTCTGGTGGACATCTAGGAGTCAAGAAAACTCTTGTGAAGGTTCGTCAACGATTTTACTGGGTACACAGCCGCGAGGATGTGGAAGATTGGTGCAGGAAGTGCACCGCGTGCGCATCAGTAAAAGGACCGAAGACAAGAAGTAAAGGACAACTAAAATTGTACAACGTTGGAGCACCATGGGAGCGCATTGCCGTGGATGTTGCCGGGCCATTTCCCGAGACTGAAGAAGGCAACAAGTACATCATCGTAGTACAAGATTACTTCAGCAAATGGCCCGAAGTTTTCGCGACACCAAACCAGGAAGCAAAGACAGTTGCAAAGAAGTTGGTGCAAGAAGTGATCTGTCGATTTGGTGTACCGATGGAACTGCATTCCGATCAAGAATTGAGAGGTTTAACCAGACGTTGGAGAATCACCTGGTTAAAGTCGTGGACGTACATCAACGTGACTGGGATCAGTACATACCTCTGTTCTTGTTGTCATACCGTTCCGCTACCCATGACAGCACTGGTATGACTCCTGCAAATGTGAATTTTGGACACGAACTAAGACTTCCTATCGACACCATCACTGGTTCCCCGCCAGATGCTCCGAAGCCTGTAACCGACTATGTCAGTGATCTTCGTAGTTAGCTGGACGAAGTGCACAGGATAGTTCGAGAGAATAGTTTAAAAACTGGTGAAAAAATGAAGACCCGGTACGATCGTAGAGCGAATACGATGGGTTTCGAAGAAGGAACTCTCGTCTGGTTGCACAACCCACTACGAAGGAAAGGAAAAAGTCCGAAGCTGCAGGCTCATTGGGAAGGACCATACCAGATTATCACGAAGATAAACGACGTTACCTACCGCATTAAACGAGGCCAGAGAGGAAAGCCGAGGGTAGTACACATCGATCGACTTACACGATACCATGGAACAAATGATGATCGGGACGATCATAACTAAGAAGGGGATAATGTTACATCGCGTCGTCGAGTCGCGATGTTTCGCCAAGCTTCTCGAACAAAAATACCGTGGGAAAGAATAGACTAATTAGGGGCTATAAACACCCGACCCGACCGTCATAAAAGTTAACCTTCCGGGAATTCAGACCCTAGTCAATGTACCTAGTTTTGTAGTTAAGATTGAACCTTATTCATAAGTAGTTAGAGATCAAATTAGCATGTATGGTAGAGTTGTTTACGTCAGATGCTCAAAGGAAAGCCGCCCCTTTTGTTTGTGATTGTTATTGCTTTGTTTTGAACGTCTTTTGTCTATTGTTTCGAGTCAATACTGGAAAGTTCTGTAGAAATATTCTCGTTCTATATAAGACATTGAAACCGCGGCTTGAGGCAGTCTTTTCTCTGGAAGCGACAGTGTAACTATCTAAGCGCGGATAGCGACCAAGTGATCGTTAAGTGTTATCAGTGAACTAGTGTTGTGAACTGTGAACAGTGAAATCAGAGATTGTGATTACCAACGACCTCAGTGTGTGTTAACGGACTTTTGATAATTGTGCAAGACGATTTGGACAACTACTGTGGAACATTGTGCTAACCTAGTGATCAGAGGAAATAAACGTTCATCTCATCGGATTGGCATTTTAATACCACCCCGCACGTAACAATATTATACTACTAAGAAACCCTACACTGCGCGTGGCCCGACACGAACGTGACCGCTTTTTAACCGACTTCAAAAAAAGGAGAAGGTTTCTCAATTCGACCGTATATATTTTTTTTTTTTTTTATTTTTGTTCGCGGATAACTTCGTCGTTTATGAACCGATTTCGATTATTCTTTTTTTGTTCGAAAGGAGATATCCCAAGTGTGGTACCATGGTAATTTTATCGAGGTATGATAAGTATCTCCAGAGATATTGAGATAAACATCTCAAAATTGGTACTGAAAATGAATAGCGCGGCATTGAAGTCGGTTGTTTTTTAGTTTTTAAACGATATTATTTGTTCTTAAAATCGTACACGCTATTTTGTACAAGTCTTTATTATATACAGTGTGGAAATTAAACTCAGGCCCTGGAGGGAAACTACTTTAAATCCTTAAGCTAGCTCATTTTACTTAAAGGAGACATTCCTTTATTTTTGAAAAGAAACAAATCTGCATTAAAAGATTTTTTTAAACTCGCTTGCTTCGCCCGGGACTCGAACCTACTAAAATTAAAAAAATAAACACTCTTTATTTTAATATACTAATCGGTAGTATTAATATTCAGGATAAAGTTTCTCTAACAAACATTAGGTCTTAAAAATAAAAATAATTGTTAAATCTAACATCAACTTTATTTTACTATCAATTTTGTAACACTTAAATTATTTAACTGATAAATTGTTCGAAATGAGCCCCGTCGTTCCGGCTACACAACATTAGTCGCCGTTGAAATTCATTTCTTGTAGCCTTCAGCAAAGTGTTGTGGTGTATGCCCCTAATAACATTTTCTATCGCAATCCTTAGCTCTTGAACGGTTTCATAGCAAGTTTCATAAACAACATTTTTTACATGACCCCATAAAAAGAAGTCCATGGGCGTCAGGTCTGGACTTCTTGCAGGCCATCTAATCGTCCCGTTTGTACCTATCCAGGTATTGAAATTTTCATTAAGGTATGCCCTGGCAATTTTGCTGTTGTGGGCAGGTGCACCATCTTGTTGAAAAATGATATTATTTCGTTCCTCTTCTGGCAGAAGGTTTAATTGATTTTGTAAAAGCTCCAATATTTCAATGTATTTTGCTGCATTCAGATGTCCTTCGTAAATGTGCATCAAAACAACCATGTTACTTTTGATTCCACACCAAACATTAAACGAAAATCTGACCTGATTGTTCGTTTCACGGACACGGAATGGATTTTGACGAGACCAATAATGATTGTTATGTCTGTTATACATTCCATTATTACTAAAATTTGTTTCGTCAGACCATACAATACAGTCCAAGAAATTTGGGTTGCGGGCTATTTCTGTTTGAATATTTTCACAAAACTGTAATCTCCTGTCACTATCTCCGGGATGTAGTTTCTGCACCAATCGCCCATCACGATAACATTTGTATTTGTATTTTTTCAGAACTTTAAGTATACTAGTATGGTTGATGCCTATCTCTTGAGCAGCTTCCCTGCTTGAAGCCTTCGGGTAACACTCGAAGTATGTCAAAATGTTTAACTCAACATCGCTATAGTCCAAATCTTGTTGCTGTGGGCGTCCAGTCTTCTTTTTAAAACTTCCAACGATCAGTAAATTATTCACAATTCGAGACAAAACTTTTCTAGATGGTAGTTCTCTGTCTGGATACTTCTCGCGATACCACTGCAGAGCTAAATCGTAGCTCTTGTTGCAAACAAAGTAAGCTTCTAATAACTCGAATTGTTCTTGATACGCCATTATGAGATAATTTAAATACGTAAGGAAAGCAACACTACTTAAATAAAATCTGTTGATAAAAATCGTTCGAATTTTAAAATTATTGTCCCGCATTGCAAACAAAGTCAAACGTTCCATTTTTAAACTTCTCCACTGAACGCCTCGGATCATGTAAGAAGGAAATGTGCATAGAGGTATTACCACCATTGAACAATCTTCTTATCGAAGATTTCAACAAGGTACTTAACGATAAATTAGCAAGCGTGTACTTCATACGAAGTCTTTGAGTGTTGGAGAGATAACAGAACTGTTACGTGTCTTTTACTTGTTAAAAGTGAATAGTAACCAAACATTTTTTAGAGAAACTTTATCCTGAATATTAATACTACCGATTAGTATAATAAAATAAAGAGTGTTTATTTTTTTTAATTTTAGTTGGTTCGAGTCCCGGGCGAAGCAAGCGAGTTTTAAAAAATCTTTTAATGCAGATTTGTTTCTTTTCAAATATAAAGGAATGTCTCCTTTAAGTAAAATGAGCTAGCTTAAGGATTTAAAGTAGTTTCCCTCCAGGGCCTGAGTTTAATTTCCACACTGTATATATTATTCTAGGTTTTATGTAAGGATTAGGTAGCAATCAAGAAAGCCCATCTTAGATTTTCTTCATTTTTAGGAGTCCGTACCCAAACCCACCAAAGGAACACTATTACTGAGACTTTGCTGTCCGTCCGTCCTAATTTTACAGGGCTGTATCTCCTTAACCGTAACAGGTAGATACTTGAAATTTTCACGAAGTGTGTATTATTGTAAGGAATTTAACAACAAATACTAAAAACAAAATAAAGTTAAATATTAATGGGGATCCCCATGCAAAAAACGTGTTTTTTCGGAATTTTTTGCACTTATGAACCATAAAGAAAGAGATTTAAAATCTTTAAAAAGTGTGTATTACTATGGTCGCTATAACAACAAATACTAAAAACAGTGTAAAGTTAAAAATAAAAGAGGGTCCCCATACAAGAAACGTGTTTTTCAGGAGTTAAATGCTTTATATTACAAGCCATAATAGATAGAGACTAGAAATTTACTCATAGCGTGAATTATAATGATCGCTTTAGCATCAAATAATAAAAACTAATTTTAATAAAAAATCAAAGGGGTACTTTGATAAAAAAACTTTTTTTCTCCAAATTTTGTTCAATCAGAACCTACGTGTGCGAGTCCGACTCGCACTTGGCCTTTGACATTCTTAAAACACAACTATTGGTCTCCAAATCATTTTACCGTATTAAAGTTTGCTATAGAATATGCGTCTCGCCATTTTCTCGTCAGACATTGGAGACAGATGGCCGCATAAACGCATCAGCTGTGCTGAAACTCAACACAGATCAAAGTCTACAGTAACCAAATCGCAGGTAAAAGCTAGGTTCGATATCGGTTAACCCCAGGGCTGCTCAGCTCGGTATTAACTGAGGTGGAATGATACGGATTCTTTGAAACCACTGAGCTGGAGTCCTTTTAGGATTGAATTTACATCTACGAAATACTTGAACGCTTCGATGATCACAGATACACCCGGGTTATTCAAGATCTGTTTTTAGAAGGTTTCAAAGACCACCTGTTGAACAAAAGATATAATAAATCAAGCCGTAATACGATATTCGTGGCTTTGTGATAGAATTAAAATTTGGGTCACAGGGTGGCGTGTCTTGCTTTAATCTTTGTCGTTATTTACTCATTTAAATATTATCTGATTTGGAGGGTATTTGATTGCGTTTGTTTCTTCCTGTGCTGTCTGTTTCTTTATTGTATAGTATCGAACTCGAATTAAAATACATTTTGAACTTGTTGTATAATCATACAATAAGTAAAAAAAAATTTTTTTTCGAGAAACCCATCCCGGATCCCCAGAACAGCAACGATTTTTAGATTAGAACCCTGAACGAAGCGATGGATACAAAGTCTGAAATGTTTCTTTACGAACTCTTAAACGTGAAGAAGAGTATACAGTTGTGCACACAGTGTGTGTGTTGTATTGTCTTTTTACCATTGACTGCGAGGAAATAAATAGTAGTATAGATATATATTTATCACATTTGATTATAATATGTATAATCAGTAAGTAATAGATTTTTCAGCAACATAAAAAAAATACGATAAAAGAAACTTACTGAAATTGGCGGGATATAAATGTATAATTGTTGCTCGATTCTAAATTGAAAGCAATGAAACACTTTAACTGCGTCTACAGGTCTAGAGATTGACCTCAGAAACTGCTTATGTTTTCATACCAAAGTGGGTATTCACAAAATATTGCTTGTTTAATTCGCAGGCCATCCGTGAGAACTGGAACTTGAAATACAGTGCGACATACGTGCTATGCCTGCTACGTGACTCCGGAGTGAAGCCAACAGAGACAGTGGGCGCCTATGTATCGGTCATATCAGCTAATTCCATCGAAAAACCTTCGACCAACATCTTGACTGTATTAGACACAGAACCGAAACCTGGTATTGAGGTAATTATGTCATTATAAGTACTTACTGCCTTTGCACGCGCTATCGTTACCGTAACTTTAAGAGATCCTTTTCTTTTTGCACAGGATCTGTGGAATGTCTTTTTATGAGTTTAACAGAGGTAATTTAACCGTAATACGAGTATCATTGTCACCCGTGGGAGAGTCTTCGTTACCCAGTTGCGTCCATAGGCTTAGCTCTTATACTACACGTGATACCTGGCTGGTTCTAAATGTGTGAGCACTGGTGGTAAGCATTGGTCGTGCTGGTTTGAACTACCCGCCGCACAACGATAACGCCAATCGGTTCGCCGAGTTTCGGTATGATTATCGGTGTCAGCTAATTTAGAATATGGACTCCTAAAGCTTTGCCGCAGAGTTATTTGTCTATAGGGATTTTTATCGGATACATTTTGGAGTCTTTTTTGTAAAATTCACCTATACCTAGATATAACATAGTTATATATAGATAATTTAGTCATCGGTAGTATAGTTATAGATAATATAGTTTCAGTTGTAGCTAGTATAATATAGTTATCAACTGAAATAGTGCTGGTTCATTTATTAGGACTAAGGTAATCCCAAGAAAATCTAAGAATCAATATCAACAAGCGGAATTAAGTCAAATATATGTTATCTCCATTAAAATACATTATAACATTGTGATGATATTAATTTCTTTGTACTCTTTGTATTTTTCTTAATAATATCAACTACCTATAATGAAATTTGTATGCTTATGATGAAAATAAATCCTAGGGAAAGAAGTTCATTGAAAAAATGTCTTACAAAATGTATCTTAGCTATTTAATTAATCCTGTTAAAAGATCGTCTAAAAGTGAAAAGAAACAACTTTTTTACAAAAAATAAAAATGAACTATATAGGTAAACTCAAAAAGCGGAACCCTATCTTAATACAAAATTTCATCCAAATCGTTAGTGCCGTTTCCAAGATTCGCAATTTATATACGTAGGTACAAGAATTGCTCATTTAAAAATATAATGATTTAAAAAAAGACAGCTCATAAAAAGCAATCTTTGTTACATCCGGAACCTAAGAAAACGGGCGCAAATGTTTACTATAAGCCAGATTTGCTTTCCATTATTAATAAAACCATGATGGCGCAAACAATGTTATGGATACTTTATCCTAACCTTTATAGTAGGGAGGCGTGCAGAGTACCTCCGAGCCGATGATTTCTGCGGCACTTATAGCAACAGATATTTTTAACACTCAAAACATCACGTAGCACATATTTTTGTTGATACGGAACTTTAGCACCTCGTTAACAACGAGCTGTTTACACTCCGTCGGTTTTATTGAGCCGTCTATTTGCATTATACCCTTTTTATTTGAGTGCAAACGCTGCTTCAGATAATAGCCGTATAAACCAGTGGTGATATTCAAGAAATACGCTACCGTTTGATGGTAAAGGTTTGATACATTATTCTGTAGCGACGAAGTATTCAGATACTATTACGATGATTAGTTATCGTCGTTAATGATATCGTTATACTCCGACGTGGAAAACCCGTTTTAATTTGTAGGTATATCATTTTTGTCGTAACATGGAGTCAAACAAAAAGTTTTTAGAATATAAAAAATGGAACGATGTAAAATCCTGTTATTATATTTTTGCTTCTTTGAAGTAGTCTCCGTTTTTTTCTAAACACCCTTGCAAGCGATGGAGCCATTGAATGAAGCAGTGGGGCCACTCTTTTTCAGACACACACATTTCTTCTCTTCCACGCCCTTTACAAGCACAGGGACGCCATCTTTAAGGTTCACAAGTTTCAGTCACAAGGTGTCAGGTCAGAACTGTAAGGAGGATCATTCACTAATTCCACACTTTCGATACACAAATATTTGATAGTCCATCTGGCGGAGTGAGTTGAAGCAATATCGTGGTGGAGGAGGAGAAATTGAAATAATTTGTAATCGGCTGTTTTTCTTACTGGCCTATTCTAAAAACTTTCAGTGCGACCTACATTATTACAATAAACAGTAGGTACTTTAGGTATATGATTAGTAGCAATTTGCATTATAATGTGTGAACACATTTTTAGTCACAGATAGGAAATGTACAAGTATATAAATAAATAAATTAACGTGACTTTCGCTCGTTAAATTAAATTAACTATAATTACTGTATTTATAGAGTTTTAGATATAATAACACTATGTTTCTTTAATGTCGTCTTTCTACAATTTTTGTCGTATCAGGCAAAACGCCGTTTTTGAAAACCAATACCAATAAGCGTCCGTTACTCACAAATGTTCTTCGTGTTATTTCGCGATTCAATCCTAACTAATCCTAACGAATATTATAAATGCGAAAGTAACTCTGTCTGTCTGTGTCACTTTCACGCCAAAACCACTGAACCGATTTAAATGAAATTTGGTACACAGATAGTCTAGAGCCTGAGAAAGGACATAGGCTACTTTTTAATGCGAAAATAAGGTTGTAAGGGGTTGAAAGGGGGGATGAAAAGTTGTATGGAAGTATCATCATTTTAAGAGCTAGAAACTTTAAACTTATTTTTTAGGCTGTTGATTTGATATAAATAAAGATGATATTCAAAGTTTGTAAACGTTTTACCCTCAAGGGTGTAATATAACAATAGGGGTTGAAAGTTTGTATGGAAATATGTAAGGTTCATATGAATGTTCTACTAAACGGATTGAAATGGAATTTGGTTCACAGATAGTCTAGAGCCTGAGAAAGAACATAGGCTACTTTTTAATGCGAAAAAAGGGTTGTAAGGGGTTGAAAGGGGGGATGGGACGGGAGGTGGAGGAGGGATTACCGTGGCGTGGTACGGTGCGGTGTAGGTGGGATACGCATGCGTCTTATTTGTAAAATAATTAGCCTAAATAATTAAAAATACTACCCAAGGACACTATTCCACGCGGACGAAGTCGTGGGTACAGCTAGTATTTTATAAATGTAAAAATGCTGACCTAATGTTATACAGTAATATACTTTTCCTTACATATTAACTTAACTCAACTAAACTAACTAACTTAGTCTCAAATGTTTATAATCGACGATGCAGCCCATAATAGAATCAATTGTTGTTGTCGGGGAGCGATAAACGGTAGTGAAATCCACATACTGCAACTACTTACATATTTTTTTAAATCCGCCATCCGCATATAACTTACTAGAATTACATCTAGAATGAAGAGAATGAATTAATCATTGGAATTGGGTTACATTTGCGTTTTATAGCCGTGTTTCTTAATTAGTTTTGGTAAGAAAAAAGCAAAAATTCGGCAAAAAGTATAATACATACAGAAATATTTCCTAGAAACGTAACATACCAATTCTTATTTCGTAATATGAATGATTCATATCTTTTTATTTTTAATTATGGCAAGGTTTTACGATAATGTGATGCTCTTAGCTCCCAGCTTATGTATAATATACTTAGATAGAGTATGTTTGATAGTAAAAAATGTTATATCAAAGCGCGTGGTTAGTACTACAGACAGATATAGTAAGTAAATACCTATTTCATATGGCAACACATTCGAATGATCAATCAAATAAGCCATTCCCATCACTAAAAGTTTCAGCCCAATCAGTCCAGTTGAACCGTAAAGAGCTAACAAACAAATATACAAACTTACTTTCGCATTTATAATATTGTTGAGATGGTGTTGCTCTATTACTAAACACATTTAGTCCATGTAAACAGTGGATATATACGAAATACTAAGTCAAAATAAATTTAAGTAGAACTAAGCTAATAAGTGTGTTGTCATTATCCTGAACGCTTTGTCAAATGCTTTAGAGTTCCTTACCTCCTATTTTAACTTATTTTTCTAACTTATTTTCAAGAACCTAAATAATGTTTGTAATAAATGTTTTCCAGGAAACGTTGCATGTATGCGTGAAGCCATTTCACTTCTCGTATTCTCGCGAAGACTGGCTGGTCGAGTGGTTCGAGCTGAACCGGCTCCTTGGTGTGAGCCATTTCTACATGTACAATGAGTCTCTGAGTGCTCCTGTGGGGTGTCTATTGGACTACTACAGGAAACAAGGGCTCGTTACGCTCCTGCCTTGGAAATTACCCATTGTTTCTAAGGTTGAGATAAGGTGTGTAAATATTGCGTTATTGCTAGATTATTATCATTATTATAAGTTTTTAGGTTTTCATGGACACTGACACTACTATGACAGTGAATCCGTGATCATGATGCTTGCAACAGAGCCAAAATATTAGAAACTCATAAACAATAAAAAACATGGAAAATATCCCGTTAATCATTCTAATAATATCATTTATTTCATTAACATCACGGGTCATAGAACGCCCGGTCCTTTGAAAGGCATTGACGGAGCCAAAGCCAACGTCAAGAGGCCTTTTACACTGATAGCTTAAATTCTATGATTTGTGGATGAAGAGATGAAAAACTATAAAAAGATGGTACATTTTTAACATGGCTATGAATGTGTGCTGCTCAATCTCTGTTTCCTGGTCAATGGGATGAGGTACAGCACTCGCGAATTATGCCTCATTTCAAAAAATTAAGGCGGGTGGTGACTTGCTATCCACTGAATGGGCCTCCCATAAAGGCGGGCCGTTATATTGGCGCCGAGGGGCAACATTGGCGTGGATAGCTAAGGGTGTTGAGAGGTGTGCTACACTTTCACTAAACGCTACTAGCGGCTTTATGCCTTTAACACTTCCACCTTGGAGCTTAGGTGGTCTTAGCTCTTGCGATTGCCACCACCAGCCGGTCGGTCAAGGCAAGCCGGAGGTCAGAGGGTCTCATTTAGCCCTCACTGGATAGGGGTACGCGGTATCGCTACTCACCGTCGGCCCGCCACAAAGCCGCCCCTGCAACCCTAAAAAACATTAACATAACATTAACTTTAAAATTTACTAATAATATTACTCATTATTATTATTGACAGCTTATCCACCCACTGCCAAGATATAAGCCTTTTCCATAGCATAAAATAAATAATAGTACAATGCCCATAGGTGTTTTTATCTTTGTAAGTTACAGGATCGATTGAAATCAAATACAGTTTTTGTTTAAATTGGCGATTTTCTTGCTAACTATACCTTTTTCTAGATTCTGTGAATGCAGCTCAAAATGAAATAAAATATAGTATGGTATTTTTACGAAACCACGTTGCAAGTGAAACTTTTATGTGTTATGTGTAGCAATGGTAGCTACTATGACAGCACTGCTGTCACAGCAGTTGACATGACACATTAGCATGTATACAAATATGGCTGTGGAAGCGTCCGCCAATCAAAGCTAGACCTAAATGACATACATCATATCCATCATCAGCACTGGCTGTAAAAATATCCACCAACCGGCCAAGGCGAGGTAATGAAAGTTACACTTTAAAAAATAAAGGACAGTCTCTTCAGAACGTATAACGATGTTGCTACAGCAGTAGAGGTACCTACCCTTACGGTCCTATCTCAAAAATCGATCATGTTTATGTACTATTTGTAAATGTTTGATGTTAATAATTGATTTACGCAGTGCAACATCTCTCGTCGGATTTGAAAACTGTAATGATTTCTTCCGAATGATTAACTTACGTAATAAGTAGTCATAGATGGCGCCATCAATGCATAATTGGGTTAACGCAATCCACTAATTTCGTCGTAACGATACTACGCACTGTAGCTTAATTGGCAAAGCACCGGAACATGTCATTCCGGAGGTTGCGGGTTCAAGTCCCGTCGGTACGATGAAATTTTGGATTGTGTTTAACAATTTACAAAAATATAAAGTGTGAAACACTTCAAAGAAACATAATATATGTTAATAACTATTAAAATAATATACTCGTATAACTACTTTCAACTATATTTATAACCCTAACAAACGTAAGTTAACAGTAGTAGATTATACAACAAGTGAATAAAAAGGCAATTTAATTCGAGGGACTAAGTTGGATCCCGAGAGCAGCGAAGGATTCTAGATTAGAATCGTGAGAGGAGCGAGGGATACTTGACCAAGATATTTTTTTTTATTCACGAGTCGTGTAATCTTTTTTTTTACCATTACTGCGAGAAAAAAAGAGTACTTAGTAATTATAGTACCTATTTATATTTATAATTTTTTATTATTAATGTGCAATAAATGTGAATTGTCAACCATTTAGTGCCGGTAGATTAGGGAAACAGCACAATGTTGAAAAACATGCTATTTGCGTTCTCACCAAAATCCCACTAAAAATCTTCAGCAAAGTTCACATCTTTATTAAGGGCATGACTTGGACTAGACTGTGACTTCAACTTGATCAGAAATGTGATTTTGTCTCAACCTTATGACTTGAATTTACAAAAACTTGAACAAATTTATACTTGATTCTGGCTGAATACACTAATCGTGTGGAGCCATAATGAAAACAGAAAAAAGAATTTAACCAAAATTGGCGGGATTTTTATTTTTATTTAATTATATTGCTTCTATGGTATACCTCTATTTAGCCAGCTAGTAGGCACTTTCAGCAAGATTTATTTATTTTTTGTACGTAATTCGTATTTTATTATTGTTCCAAATTCAAAATGTTTTTATTCACCGACTGAGTAAAAGAGCGTTTTATTCACTGTTATCGATGAATCAAGTGCTCTTTTTCGAGTGGCAATGGCAAAAATGATTTTAAATGAATAGCCCGTAAATTTAGTTTGCACAGCCCATTCTTGTTTTAATGTACTAAGCGCGTGGAAATCTGGTCGCAAGCGCAAAATCTGACCGCGCGCTGCGCGCCTACGCCGCTTGAGGTTTGTGAGCTTCTCCCGAGACGAAACGATTACGTTCAATTCAATGCCTAATTGTTTTTATATTTACTGCCGGCCAGACCAAATCAAATTTAGATACCTTCATTTAAACCGAAATAGATAGTCACTTTTATATCTTACTAGCTGACCCGGCGAACTTCGAACCGCGAATATAAATAAACTATCCAAGTGCGAGTCAGATCTGCACACGCAGGGTTCCGATTAAACAATATTTGCCGGAAAAATAGGTTTCTTGTCCTTTAATTTTTAATTTAAATTAGTGTTTATTATTTGATCTTGCAGCCATTGCAATACATACCATAAGTAAATTCAAGTCTTTATCTATTAAGGTTTGTAAGATCGACCATAAAAAGCCTAAAAAACTCGTTTCCAGTATGAGGGGGACCCTTTATTATTTAATTTTATTTTGTTTTTATCGTTTTTTTTTACACAAATAGCGAATACCCATGTATGGAAGCGCTATAATGACAACCATCAAAATATGGCAATACAATGACAAACATTTCTGAACGGACCAACAATGACAACCTGGGACAACCATCAAAATTCAAAATGTATCTGAGTAATGTGGATATATTATGCTGTCGATTCAAAACCCTTAATTTAATACGTGCTTTAAATTTCAATTCGAGAGTGGAACAGAGTCTACCCTACCGTACCGAAGGGACGAACGTCAAATGCTTGACAGGAAAGTAGGTAGAACAGTTTGTATGGGAAAAATAAATTGTTGTTTTTACTATCTTCTTCGCCATTTTTCCAAATTTTCTCACCGTTTAAACCTTCCCTGGACTACGACAAACATTTTAGAACCAAAATCAGCTAAATCGGCCAAGCCGTTCTCGAGTTTTAGCGAGACTAACGAACAGCAATTGATTTTTATATATAAGAAGAAGACTACGACGAACATTTCAAAACCAAAATCAGCTAAAGCGTCCCAGCCGTTCTCGAGTTTTAGCGAGACTAACGAACAGCAATAGATTTTTATATATAAGAAGAAGAAGAGAAGAAAAAAAGATAGGCTAGCGTTTGCCCGCTATCTCGTCTGGTGGTATGCGATGATGTGGTCGCAGATGGTGAACACGCTAGACCTAGAATACCTACTCTGACTCTCAAGGGTGAATACATTGACTCTCAAGGTTTAACTCGTCGGTGCCTTGAGCTCGGATGACCAACTGATTTCGAGCGCATTGAACGCTAAGCGACATCAAACCGCGGTTTAGTCATAGATGCATTCTCAGATAAAGCGTATTTAAACTATAATATTTTTTTAAATCTATTTATATAAGTTTTCTTAATTTCCAGGACAGAGGGCCAGTTTGCAGCGTTCAACGACTGCCTATACCGGTCGATGTCTAATGCGGGCTGGTTGCTAGTCATAGACGTCGATGAAGTGGTGCTGCCGAAGAGAGAGCGCACCTTGCCTGCACTGCTGACTACCATGCGGGCCTCGTTTAACCCTCCGTCGAAGGCACCGGCGGCTTTTCTATTTAGGAACGCATTTTTCTATTTGAAATGGGAGGTAGGAACTTATTTTTGAGTTTTTACTACTAGTACGTAGTATTATTATCTTTTCTATGCTGATAGAATGTTTTCATCTCATCTATTCGAAAAACTGTGACTGGTTCCTCGATAAGTGTGCGCAAAACCAACAACCCCCGCATGGTGGTAGGACACTATCTGTGTCCGCCTGGCCAGCTACCACCCTCCAAGTTAGAAAATCTGTCACCAAAACATCTAATGTGTTCTGGCAGCTATCCTTGAGAGCCAGTTCCCATTCAAGGCCTAGCGTGCTTACCATCTTTGACCGCATCATCACTTACCAACATGAGAGAGATGAGATAGTGGTCAAACGTTAGCCTATAAAGTATAAAAAAAAATAATATATATATAGGGGGAAAAGGATAACTAAAGATTAAGCGCGCGAAGTGGCACAATACTTACGCATAATAATGTGTATTGTGTCTCACAGGAATCACTTTAAAATGGATCAAGAGGAAACAGTGGCCCCATTCTGATACCACACAGAGATCACTCATCATCATCAATAAATCCGGTACAGTCTAGGTAGATGTATATACAGTTGTTGTACTACGGCTTGTTCTTTGATAATTCCCTAGCTGAGAAATAAAAATGTTGATTCCAGGACGACACTGAAGCGACTGCTTCCCTAATGACAGCAAAGAAGACGCGGCGGTGGGCGACGCCACACGCACTCAAGAATCGCAGCAAATATGCGCTGCGACCGCGAGACGCCGTCGAGCTCGGCAACCATTTCGTGTGGGAGCTTGCGCCCGGCGCCAGCTCCGTTGGAGTGCCCACTGACCGAGCACTGCTGCATCATTACAGAGTGAGTTTTGTAACGTAAAAACAAGTGTACTAGCTCGAGTGAGTCACGTGAGCTACTACTTCATGTGGGAGCTCCTGCCCGGAACCAGCTTCGTCGATGTGCCCATTGTCCACGCGCTGCTGTATTTATTACGGAGCGTGTGTTGTAGCATAACACCGCGTAACTAGCTGGCGTGAGTCACGTAAGCGACCACTTCGTGTAGGAGCTCACGCTCGACTCCAGCTCCGTCAATGTGCTCACTGACTATATATTTATATCTATTTTTTTACAGATAGCGTGTGAGTTCGGTGGTTTGAATTGCCTCACGGTACCATCGACGGTGGACCGCACCGCTCATCGTTGGACTGACGAATTGTTACAAAGGATAAACGCGCAATGGCAACAATTACGCAATGCCTGCCCAACGTAAGAACACAACATTGAATCCAAAGACTTAGCATAATGTTAAGGAACAAGACTCGTAGACCTACCTGGTAATGTATTGCTTATACGATTTAGATCGTATATGAAAACCAAAAGCCTTGTAAAAGTTTTTTTTATACTTTTATTTAATTTTTTAATTTTATTGTTTAATTTTTTTTTTATTACATTTTTTATTTTTAGTTTTGCTGTAAGATGTTCTTTCAAGTTGCATTTTTACGTTAGATTCTATATATGAGGGGTCTAGGTGCAAAGCCGACACTATCAAGTTGCTAAAAAATTTACGGTAGTTAAAACGCATGCAGAGGCAATTTAAATCTTCAAATATTATGAGCAATTGTTTAGAGTTATTGAAAATATAGTTTTTACAGCTCAGAATTAATGTATTATCAATAGCATTTATTAACTTTGCACCTCAAGCCTGGATAGAGGTGGTTTTGGACTTCAATCATATGCGGATTTGCACAAAATAATATCGTAATTATCACAAAAATACTAGACCGGCCATAATGGATGCTCGGTGATTGGTGGAAACGAGACAGTGGCGGTTTTGCATCTCATTTGATAATTGTTGTTGTCGTTTTGTACAGGATAGAGGTGGTTTTGACTAGAAATGATTTTACAGAACTATAGACAATGAGGTGTCGCCAGACAATAACATCTTAACCCAGACAGAACACAAAAACTAGAACTAGAAAGAACTTAACACAGAAAAAAAAACCTTTTTTTAAATATTTTATGGATAGTGGCGTGAGAGGATCGTGAGTGGATTTGCACCTAGGTGCAAAGAGTCTAGACTCTTAACGAGACACAATTACTAAGAAGACAGTAACTAGTCTATATTGGCTTAATTTTGTTTACAATAACTAGGACTATATGTGAAACCTATTTATGCACGATGTCGGGTTTAATATGGTCCAAAAGAAAACCATAGATGTGGTCAAACGCTTACCTATCAGATAAGTTTATCAAAAAATATATAAAAACAAGTACAATAATGGCGAGGAATTAAACACAAAACTAAAATATAGAAGAAAATTAAAAGTGATCACTCCTTTTATCGTCCAAAAAGAAACTTTATTAAGCGTAATCTTATGTGCTAGCTGTAAAAGCCACCACTTTGATCTTTTATTATAATAAACTGGCCAAGTGCAAGTCGGACTTGCACTAGTAGGGTTCCGTAACACAGTAGAGGATTTCACAACTATATTTTTTGTGGATGGATTGATGAAAATTTGTTTATCAGTTTCAGTACTATTTATGGGGAGCCCCCTTAATATTTTATTTTTTAAATTTTTGTATAAAAATCGTAAAAAGGTTCACATAATACACCTACCTACCAAGTTTCAACTGTGTAGTCTTAATAGTTTTGGAATAAAGTGGCTGTGACATACGGACGGACAGACAGACAGGCATGAATCATTCAGCTATGGAACCCTAAAAATGACATAACCTATAATTAAATAACCGGTTTAAATACGGCATAGACCGGTTTTTTAATTATTTCGTCCAAAAACCTCTAAAAACCTGTATAAACCGTTTATTCCACGAGAAGCTCACGCGTACTTACTTGCATTTGGCACGGGCGATAAAAAAAACATACTCTCGCAATTTTCGAGGTATGCTTGCCATATATGTATAAGTTTTATAACCGACTGCTGTTTTCAATATGTGATTTACAATTACTAAATCGTTGTTTGCTTGCTGCCAGTGCTCACACGGCTGTAAATTGAAAAGTGGTCGCTGACCATAGCTAATACCGTTCTAAACCGGTTTATTCAACGAAAACTTTATCGAAAAGTTCTTTGCACAATATTGTTCAATAGCGGTTTATGAACGAACGAAAACCAAAATAAAAAGTTCATATGTACTTACGCCCAAACCGGTTTGAATTTTTAACCCGGTTTCCAAGACTTAACTTTAACAAATACTTTCAAATATTTTGAATTTTGGAGAGGCGGGTCATATTATCGTAGTAGATCTCTATCATCCGAATGTTGATCATGAGTTTGTATTAATTATTTATGTATATTTATTTATACATGTTTTTTAGATTTTTCTTTCGTTTGTGTAATTATCATGATCAGGGGCCTGATTTAGCATGACCATTTTCAAGTCTTAACGTGCCGCGTTACAATATCTCCACGTTATTCGCATCAAAGGTATTCTCTATGCCAATATCAAGTTTGGCAAACGCGGTAGTGAGCGCGTTTAGAGTTGTCATAATATCGTGAGGTAAGATGGCGTGTAACGCGCGCGTCTTGATTTTTTGAAGTAAAATTGACAGCAAGTGACATTGAGGAATTTAAACAAAAAGCGCGCGTAAAACTACGCATGCGCGGTGCTCTATGATATATACATAAAAACATTTACAATTTTCATTATTGGCGTCTGTTTGATGAACAAGTTATACAAGGATGACCAACATTACATTTGCAATAAAAACGGCTGAACGGATTTGGGTAAAGTTTGGTAAATAGATATTTTATATACAATACTATAATGTATAACTCCTTGGATACTTTTTATCCCGATACATGATAGATTTCTTTTCAACGCAGGTGAAGTTGTGGGGCGCATGTAGTTATTGATAAAATGACAATGCAATGATGGACAATAATTGGCATTTTGAGAATGAAGTTTTTATTGTCGTTGCAAAACTAGTGCATTTATAAGAGGATCTATTGATTGTTTTCAATAAAAAATATTTATAATTTATTTAATGTTTTTTAGTTTTTAAATTAAGCTACAGAATTGCTATTGAAGTTTTATTGCTCGCAAATCGACCTAATATAAAGATAAGACAGAAAAATAAAGAAATGTATGAAACCGCAAAATAACCGATGGAACCGGAAGTAAGATTTATGAACGAATGGCATCGAATCGAAAACTAGACATAGAAAACATATTGTTTGGCATACAGAATACCATTTTTCAATAATGTGCCGTGGCGCGTTTGAGGAACACGTTTACGTTTAGAGCACGCTACAACATTACACGTTTTTGGCAAGTTATCTCATTGGTCATACTGAATAAGGGCCCAGCTCATTTACGTCACAGTTTGAAATAGGCTTACCTATGAGCTTACCTATGAGCTCGATCTTCAGTGTTTGTTTCCAAATACTGACCACGTTTGCCGAACACATGTTTTTGGTTGTGTGATATAACTACTTTATTTTCTTGAAAAGTTTTGTTTACGGTTTAAGCTATTTAATAATTATGCACAGTGATATACTAAGCAGAAAATTGATGTCTAAAAAACGAATAATCTCAGTAGCATCTGCACATGTGGTAGGAGCAATTAAATCAATGTTAAGCCTGAGTTCCTACTAAAAAGTAGCTTACCACCATCTATGAGAAAACCTTCCGGCATAAACCTTACGGTGTTCAGGCAGCACAAAGCCTTTGAGAGTCAGACCATTCTAGGCCTAGCGTGTTTACCATCTTCGACTACATCACTATGAGATAAATTAAAAAATCTTAGCAAATAATTATTTATTTACTTCTAAGTCTTATACTAAAAATTATATCATGTATACCTACTAAGTGCAGTTCACAATATATATTGTCTCAAGGAGTCTCACATCGTGCTTGGATGTTTTTGGACATTTTTAGTAATTTTGTACAAAAGTATCAAATCACAGAAATATATATTTTTTAAAATAACATCGCATATTAATCAATAAGTCGAAATAATTACACTAAATTACCAAAGATTTGTAGGGTCAAATTTGTATTGGTATATTAGACAGAAATAAAATAGGGGAATAACTAAAATAGGTAAGTAGTTATAATTTAATTTTATGCATTTTGGAGTCACTTATAGTTTTGATATTGGGCCAGTGAGAAATACGCTTACCATTTTTGTATCGATTAAACTTAAGTACTTCTAATTTTTTTAAACAATACGTTCAGTATATATATAGTTTATGATATATATATATGTATATATATATATATATATATATATATACAGTACACGTATGTGTTGAATTTTACCTTTAAAGGTCAAATTCAATAAATATGTGTAAATGTGAGAAACAAGTAATGAAGTTTTATGTACATCTGAATGATAATATGACACCTGTACATTTATTCAATACTAGCTGTTACCTGCGGCTTCGCCCGCGTTATTTGAGTTTATATGCGCTTTAAGGTCAAGATAGATGATCTCTTAGGTCAATATCTATAAATAGGACAATCTCTCATATTTTTTTAACACTAAAGTTTCTAAAATATTTCCTACAAAGTAGATAAAACGAATGGTTGGCAAGCGTAGCGAGCGCGAAACTGTTTATGGCTCTTTATGACCCTGATAATTTTATGACCTTATAAATCACTATATCCTAATAAAAATATTTCCTTAAAAGTAGTTATATTCAAAAGTTTCGAGCGAACATTTTTTATGACTTTTAATGACCTTGACAGTTTTATAGCCTACCTTTAGATTAAAGTCGATATCTACTGTGATTATTAAGGTTATGTATAGTTGTGCTGCTTAAATCTATGACTCATTCTGATTCATGTAGCTATTAGAACACGAAATTTTCTGAAATATATTCTTCAATGTAGGTAATATGTTTGGATGCGCGAGCGAAGCGAGCGCGAAAATGTAATAACTTATTATGACCATAAGTCATTATAGATGAATCTAAGGTCAAACTCGATATCTTCTATTGTTGGTTAACTTCGAAATAAAAACTATTTCGAAATAGTTTTTTGCCCTTTGAATGATTTTATATTTGTACAAAATTTCAGCGGAATCAATTAAGCTGTTTGGCCGAGAAATGACCACACATTTATAAAATTCAATAAAAAAAATATGAAATTCTTTAAAAACCACTGATTAATTACGTACCGTAATTAAGTTCAGAAGTTTTGCAGAAAAATAGCAACAGGGATTTGCAGTAACAAATGTTTAGTGAAGCGCCCCCTGGTGAGTTGACACCGTTAAACCTATTTAAGAACATGCACCAATCAAACACGAACCCATAACTGAAAACTGCACTAAAATCCGACTAGTCGTTTTGAAGAAAAATGGCAACATCGATTTGCACCAACAAAAGATTACTGCAGCGCCCCCTGGTGAGTTGTCATCGTAATAACTATCTAAAAACATGCGCCAATTACACGCAAATCCATAACTGAAAACTGCATCAAAATCGGACTAGTAGTTTTGGAGAAAAATGGCAACATAGATTTGCACACACAAACAAACAAACATCCTCTCACCCCAAACGCATATACAATCTCCGTTTCGTCGTGGGTAAAAATGACGATTGATAAGTTCTTGTATATATGGAAATATAAATACAATATTAGATATGATGGATGATCGTTTATAAAAAATTTATAGATGCTTTTAAAAATTGATAAAAATCGGAGGACGGTTTGTTTATTAATATACTGGAAAACATAACATTGAGACCATAAAAGCACAATTTTTATAAAGAAACAAAGTTGGATGCATGGAATCTAGTCTAGCCAATACGACATGATAGATAGGCATGCCATATGAGAAAATAATATTATACAAGCTCAGACGAAATAAGAAGTTTGATCTGAGTATACAAGTACGTCAATCCGATCTATTTACCATTATTCGTGACCTGTGGTTTTGTTTGAATGCTGGCTGAATGAAACGAACGTTGTTGAGTCATTAATATATCAGATTTATTTCATATTAAAGAAGCGATTCTTCAATTGACTCATGTTTGCGTCGCTTTTTCTTCTGCCTTATTAACCCTATGGAGGGTAAAGGTAAGATGAACCATGTACTATAAAGGCGGTGAACCTTAAAAAGTGCCGGAAAAATATTGGTCAAGAAATAACCAGAAAGGAAAGGATAAGAAAGAACTTATAGTAGCCCACTATCAGTAGTATCACATCACACTCTCATAATAATTATACAATGAAACACCCCAGCTACAGTGGCGCCACCTAAATAATACATTAATTTGACCACAGATAAGAAAAACCTTTTGACAGACACTTTTTCATGAATGGTACTTGTGCTATTATTTATTCTGTGTGTATGGAGATTGCCCTTCCATTCATTGATTGATTTTCCTTGCCTCCATATCCAGCCTATGAAACTGTGGTACCGCTAGATTATCTACAGTATATAGGTATCTTATCATATAACATGGATTACGCGAGCACTATTTGGAGTAATCAATGATTTGCTCAATTGGTCGAACAGTATTATTCAGTTCTGATAATAAGTATCGAGGTACTTTGATAAGAATATAACTTTAAACGGACGAAATGAAATATGTAGGTAGTGACTTTTACTCTGACTTGCGTTATTTCCTTATATTGTATGGAACAAAGCACCACTAAAATAAAGTTACACTAATTATCATGACAATTATATAACCTAAAGAATTGAAAGAAAAACTTAGATTAATTACTGCATTATTGTTTGTGAACGTGGCGATATAGCATTATGATAATTTGTTAATTAAACTATTACAAGCGGTAACAATACCTATCATGAAACTTCAAACACAAGCTTAGAAACTTATTATATCTTATTGTAACTGTATTTACTATAAATTGTGACCAGTAAGTATACTTTTGTTCGGTATCATTATTATGATTCATAGACATATATTATACCGAGTGTATATAAAACTAAAATAATTATAAAATATGTATAAAATCAAAATATTTAATGACTAGAGTATTTTTGTAAATATTGTATAATTATTAATTAGACATAAAATACAATGTTTGACTAAAACTATGGAATTCCCAGTAGCTGCATTACGTTTATCCAAACGTAAGGCGGCAAATACCTACTAATTCATTGTGAGATCCATAAAATAAAGTAACTTGTTTGTTATATATTACAAAACACAATCGGATTTTTATAATATTTCACATCAAAATAAATAGACAGTAAATAGTAACACTTTTAATCAAGTAAAATCGGCTTAATTCACGTAACTCGAGTCAAAAAGGCTTTTGAGGTCTCCAACCGGTTTCAGACCGAATCACATTCCTCTCTCAAGGAGTGCGCGGGGCTTCGACAGCTGCCGTGCGCGTCAAAAGGCTGGGCCTTAAAAGCCTTATCGACTAAAGTTACGTGAAATTATAAAACCTTTTTACAGTTTAACAAAAATATAAGTTGGATAAAATTAATAATTTAAAAAATAACATTGAAATATGAAGTGCAGAAAGCTACAGATATTGGTTTCTTAATAATACTGGTGTAAAATTTTATTTTTTTGTTATTATATCCATTAAATGTAAACAATTTATAATGGTCAAGGACTTTTCTTAATTCCATCGTACAAATTGTAACTATTTTAAAATTAGGTTTATTTACGTCGACGTTTTCTTCGTCAGTCTTCTCGTGACCATGGTTAATGCAACTTCATCGGAACGTCGAGGTGAATAAAATTAATGTTTTACAATATTCTGTCCTTGCAAATACAATTAAGTACTTAAATATACAATTTTCATATAAGTACCATTTGTTAACGAGTACATATATGTAAATAAGCCAATATTTATGTACATACATTTATGTATTACAATCGCAAAAACTGTTTCACAAACCATGTAACATATCAGTTACGTAAGACATTAAGATATTTTACAGAATATCGTAAACATAAAAATAAGGCATTATAGTAATTTTTGTTAACATTATTTTTTGTTGAATGCCTAAATTAGGAATTTTTAGATTGTATAATACAAGTTGTATTAATTATAGTAACTTTCTAAATTTTATTATTGGTCGTCATAGCAACCATAGTAATATACACAATAAAGTATCTTATAGCGTTAATCCATAGTAGAGATCTACTACAATAACATGACCCGCCCCTCCAAAATTCAAAACGTTTGAATTTATTTGTGAAAGTATTTACAACGCACCACCACGAATGTGTGCGTACTGGTACTGCCGGCCTGCTACTGAAGACGATTAATTACAACTACATACAAACTCTTTCGCAAGGATGTGATTACACATATTAAAACAGTAATTTGGAAGAGCGGGCCATGTTATCGTAGTAGATCTATACTGGCTATCCCTGTGTACAATTTCAGTTCAATCGGTCCAGCCGTTTGATCGTGAAGAAGTCCCAAACAAACAAACAAACTAACTTTCGCATTTATAATAAAAGTGTTGATTGGTTTTGTTAAGAAATCTTTATCAAATTGCCCCACGGCGCCAATATAAGGCATGAAATGTGTTATTTTTACTCATTACTCATTATGCTACTATATTTTTATTCATAATCTGAACTTTACGATATGAGTGTAGATAAAATATATTTATATTTTGTACAAGTCTAGTGAATCTACATATACCTAATGATATCTAGTTAGCAACTTATTCTGTTGTTTTGTACAAAGTATTGATTTCATAAGTAGGGTAAAAAAAAAGTTCCGTTTTAAAATATAGCTCAAACAGAACTGGTATACATTTTCACACACATAATAATTCGTTTAAATATTGTAAGTCACCATTATTTGTAAATATTGCTATAATACTAGGTAGCTAGGGTCTTTGACTCTTATTGAAATAATGTCATAGAATATGTTACATGCTATTTATAAATGTACGCTTATCAACATTAAGCGTTTATCAGTTACATACTTGCATAATTTGACCGTGCAAGGTATCAATATAATTAAGTAAGTAGGTACTTATTAGACCGTTAAACGTTTATACCTATACAAATGCGCTTTCATTTTGGATATAGTTTTTAATAAGATTTGTTTAATTTTAATTAGAGTTCCGGCTAATTATATTCTATGTTTGTGTTAAAGATAGTCTGTCAAAATTACCAAAAATAGCATTTATAACACCAATAGGCGTTTAGGGATCGGCAAAGAAATATTTTGTGTCTCGTATATTTTATCTGTGATGTCTATTTTAGGAGTAAAGAGTTGTTTTGTTCGATGAAGAAAATGATTTGTTGGTCGAATGTTCGAATATAAAGATCTTTTTTAAATAAAAAAATACGATCTTAATTTATTTTTCATTCTTTGTACCTACCCAAAAATGAATTAAGTACTAAAGTCCCCGTCACAAGAAGCTATAAATTATGTAAACAAGTGTTCAGGAGTTCACAACATTTGGACCAACAAGAAAAATGAATTTGTTTAAGATTTAATAAATTATTAAGTAACAAATATTAATTAACATATATTATTTAAGAATAATTATTCGTCAGATTCAGATGTTTCCATTTCCATTTTTTCCATTATGAAACAAACTCGTACGCATTCGAAACTCGAATGACGCGTTTATTTCAAAATGGCGTCCCGATAGTTTACAATCCCTGCGTCCGGTACCAAGAAACACAAACGATAGCGCTTTGCGTCGTTAAAATATGATCCGACTAAATTAAATAGGTTGTTACTTTCATATAACCCGTCTATATTTCATGTCGATTGAATATGGTCAATTTATTATTACCTATCTCGCAGTATAAAATGTTTACTTAGTAAAAAATGTTTGTTTACATAATTTATAGCTTCTCGTGACGGGGACTTTAGTTAGTCTTTAGAGATCAGGGAGAGACATTAATAAGTTAGTGAGGCAAAGGGGGACTCTAATAATAAGTCAGTAAGGCAAAGCAGGAGTATCTGTACGCACCTTTAGGGTTCCGTACCTTAAAAGGAAAATCCATACAGGATCACTTTGTTGTCCGTCTGTCTGTCTGTCTGTCTGGCCGTCTGTCAAGAACCTTTATCTCTGAAACGCGTAGAGGTATCAAGTTGAAACTTAAACCATAAGTATATGAAGGAATGCTTTCCTTATTCTATGCTTATACTAAGTAAATACTTGGGTCTACAGTATCTTTTGGCTGTGAAAAAATCAAACCTGTAATGTCAACGCGATTAAAATATACGTCGATAAGATCGTTTATGTCGCATATTTTCGCATATTTTGCAATTTCTAAAGGAATCAAAACCTATAGTATCGGGTACTTCCCGTGGTCCTGAAGTTCCCAAGAGTCATGAAATTTGGCAAGAAGCAAGGTCTTGAACCACTTATATAGGAATAAATAAATCTGAAAACTGTAAATCTGTAGTTTTATAAAAAAGAAAAGTGAATTTACTATTACAAACTTATTATTTGCGGTTGGTTCAGTACATTTTCTATGGATCGAACTGCAACGTCAAGTTTGACCTTTTATCTAGTTTGAGAAGTTGGTACGGAAGCCTTCGTGGGCGAGTCGAACTCGACTTAGCCGGTTTTTATATAAAATATATAGATACCTACAATAGAAATACCTAATATTATACAATAGCTCCTTGAAGTGCCATCTGTGAGAACTCTGAATTTGATTCAGTCATAACAATAGGCGATTTAGATACAAATTCAACGATGTCTATAAGGTGAAGGCTTCTGCTCGTCCACGAATAGGCAACAAGTTCGTGATAAAGGCATCAAGATTCATGTGTTAACGTAGTTCTTAAAATATCCACTAGGTGCCAGGAACTGTATATAAATTGTAAAACATTGAAAATAATGACAAGTATATATTATTCATATAAGCAATATATTATGTTTAAATATTATGTGGGTGGGTGTATACTTACATGTTTAATAGGGCATATAATATGCATGATTTTTTAAATATTATTTTTTCACTGATTACATCCATTTAACACAGTAAAAAAATGAAATAATACTGAAAGTGTTAAAATTAAGCTACAAAAATAGTTTTAGCATTGAAAGTATATGACGTATCTAATACGCGCCAAATTTTCGCGCGCCTTTGTGACGTTTCAGCGCACCACACAGTCTCCACAGATTAAATCTTTTTAATAGAAATAGTACGTATTCATACAACAGTGCATACTATTTATAGAAAAATATTAACTGAGTGGTGATGTGTTTTGCAAATTAAAATTTACCATGCTTTTTTTGCATTTTTCATATAGTATTTTAACACATTTAAGTGTATTTTATCTATGAAAAAATATTTAACATACAACACCAGAACAATAATTATTTGAAAATAAATGATTTCAAGTAAATTTATAACACATGCATATTCCATATTAGCAGGTCCATATAATTAAACTCAATCGACAAGTAAGAGATAATCACCTAACCATGCTAAAGGTTTTTTGGTCACAAGCACAGAACTATATACTCGAAACTCTTTTGTGTCCCTAATGTAATTTACCGGTGCCATGTAATATAACTCCTAATGTATTTATCCCGAGTTTTAGCTTATCTGATGTAGGTACAGCGAGCTCACCCTTCAGCGCTGAACAAATAGGCACAGGTGGCACTTTGTTGTTTTAACCTATAATTTGGGGCAGGTTTATAATTTATATTTCAGCGGAGTCACAAATCACGGCAGATAAGGGGCCGACCACCGCGCAGCGACCCGACATATGACTAATGTGCTCAATTAACTCGAGGAATCGGTACGCGGCCTGTGAGAACCGCCCTGACACTCCCTGTTTACTTTTTCAGGGACTTGCTATCTCTATATAAACATTGACCGCTTTTGGTCTAACTAACTAGCGCGTTGCCAGTTTGGGTATGGTTATCGGACGGTGAGAGTTTAAAGTGTTCTAGTTACAACAGCTTTATCACAGTTTTACAATTCATAGCTTTAGTTTAGTTTTGGGTTCGAAGCCTATGTTTGAGCAAATTATTGAAAAATTTTTGAGGTCGTGTAATTTTAGTCTCCATTGAAAAAGGTAATATTATATGTAATACTAGAAGTGTCCCGCGGCATCGCCCACGTTTAACATTTCTTTCGAAAAATCTTTCTGTCATAAAAACACAAAAATAATTAGCCAAATCAGTTCTCCAGTTTCCAAGTTATCGCGTGACTAAGGAAGGAAATTGTTATACTCCATTTCACCCACTCTCTTAGGAGTGAAATTTCAAAAAAGCCTAAAACACATATTTACTTATTTATTTATAGAAGTACTTGTTGTACTAAGTTTCGAATACAAAAGACTATCTTGTTTCTCCATACAAACTTTGAACCCCCATTTCATACCTTAAAGGGGTGAATTTTGGAAAATTATTTCTTAGTTACACCCTTACGTACTAAGACAAATATACCCTGCAAATTTCAAGTGTCTACGACCAGCGGTTTAGTCTTTGCGTTGTCTATCAGTCAGTCAGTCATTATGTCAGGACAAAGATTCTTATAGGTAGTATTAGATTAATCTTTATATATAAAAATGAATCCCAATTGCCCTTGGTCACGGCATCACGCGTGAACGGCTGGACCGATTTCGCTAATTCTTTTTTTGTTGTGTTTTTTATCGTCAGGAGATGGTTCTTATATAAAAAATTATAATAAATAAAAGTTGTTTTTAACGCAGGCGAAGCCGTGGGGCACAGCTAGTGTAGCATAAACTAGCCAACTGCAAGTTGGACTCGCACTCGTAGGGTAAAAATGGAACCCTTATAGATTCGTCATGTCTGTCTGTCTGTGCGCCGTCCGTATGCCACAGTACTTACTACTACACACTTTATTCCGAAACTATTAATTTTGATACAAAAAAAAATAAAACTGGCCAAGTGCGAGTCAGCATCGCGTCTCTTATCGCACACTTAGGGAGGGTTCCGTACAATACGAAACATAACAGAGTTTCAATCTAATATATTTGATTAATTGATATTACCAAGAATATTTGGTTTGGTCGCGATCTAGAAAGACGGGGCTCGTTTACTAGCGCCATCTATGTCATTTTGCCGAAACTAATTATATAGATGGCGTTTAAAAACACGTTTATTGTATGGTGACCCCCTTTAATTTTTAATTTTATTTTGTTTTTAGTATTTGTTGTTCTAGCGGCAACAGGAATACACCTTTTGTGAAAATTTCAACTGTCTAAATATCACGGTTAATGAGCTATAGCCTGGTGACAGACGGACAGACAGACAGACAGACAGACGGACAGCGGAGTAATAATATTAGTAATAGGGTCCCGTTTTACCCTTTGGGTACGGAACCCTAAAAAGATTAAGCTCCCAATACATTGAACTGAAATAAAAAAAAATCATCACACTTATACGTGCGGGGTGTTTATAGATAGGTCTTTAAAAATGACATTGAGGTTCCTAAAACCATTTTTCTTTGCTATTGCTGTAGATCTCAATAAACACTTTCAACGAAAATTGGTTTGAACGAGATATAGTCAGCATTTTCTGAGATTAGCAACTGCAAATATAACTTTATTTTTCTTCTTTTTATTATAACACTATGAAAAACAAAGTTAAGTTTTTGGTGGCGAAAAATTTTAGTTATAAAATACTCTACTGTGTTATGGAAGTGTGCTGTGGAAGTCCGTACAAGTGCTAGTCTGACTTGCACTTGGCCAGTTTTTTGTTTATTTCTACATTGACTATACTACTACTACTATATTACTACTACTATATACTAATACTATATATACTACTATAATAAACCATTCGTTATTATATTATTATTTTCAATAAACATTTTCTAATATTAATATCACTTTTTAAATTTATGCATACATTAAGATTAATTTAATTGGTATCATACCGTTAAAATTGATTAAAATTGATTAAACAAATACAGGACCAGCTTAACAAACTTGAGCGCCTTCAAAACGTCTGTCTAAGGTTCATATTTGGGTTACCTAAATATGATCATGTCTCTCAATTTCGCGCTAAGCTTAAGTGGCTTACTATACGTTTTCGCCGGAATACACATATCCTCTCCCTTCTTTACTCCGTCCTTTTTATCCCATCCACACCATTTTATCTTAAAGAACGCTTTGAATTTCTCGGTAACTCGAGTTCTTACTCTCTTAGATCTACTGAAGGATTATTGCTGAGTGTACCAACACACAGCAGTATTTTCTTTGATAGGTCTTTTATAGTGCAGTCTATTCGCTAATGGAATGTGTTACCCAGCTCAATCAGAGGAGCACAGTCACTATTGAGCTTCAAAACTAAACTGCACAATTATTACATTTCGCAGCTGTACCAGGTTTCAGTTAAAAATATTGAATAGATATATCATATTCGTATGTATGTATATATATAAGATATAATTATCGTATGATATATATTATATATATATATATATTGTGTATCTGTGTATATATTTGGGTGTATGTGAGTATATATGTATATGATATGTGTATGTATATGTATAACTTATATAATAGCTTAATATTTTGTTTTATTTTCATACTATTTTTTTTGTTTTCTTTTTTTCGAACAATATTTATAATTTCAAATTTTTGCAACACCACCTACCTATGAAAATCTATTTTCTATTCCTCTCCATACCCGGTTGTCTGGAATCGCTTTTAGCGATAAGACCATTTGTACTCATTCTTATAATTTGTGTCTGTTTCTATCCGTTATATGTTCTTGGTGTGCAAATAAAGAGTTTTTGTATTGTATTGTATTGTATTGTATTGTATTGTATTGTATTGTATTGTACATTTAGGACGTGATTTTGCGACTACTTATGCATTTCTAATACTTCGACACTGCCTATGTAGGTGCTCATTAATGTATTTACTTTTCCCGCGTAGTTCCCATCCCCGTGAAAATACGGGGATTAACGGGCTTATAATATGTTACTCGCTGAAAATGTAGCTTTCTACTAGTGAAAGAATTTTTAAAATTGTCCAGTAGCTTTTTAATTTAAATAGTAAAAAACAAATCTTTCCTCATTATAATATTAGTTTAAACATTGCACTCCTGAGTTAAACGAATATATATTAATAGTAGATTAGTAGCCAAGGGCTGTAAGGCATCAATTGCAGCCCGAGATATTTAGCACGCGAGCGCAGCGAGGGCGCCTATAGTTTGAGGGTGCAATTGAAGCTTACACCCGAGCTAACTACTCTGCTTTACATCTCGATTGTGAGGTAAGTAGAAAAAAAACATTTACGTATTTACATTACGGCATTACAAGAATAAAACATTATAGTGAAATGAGAACAATTTTAGGGACAGGTGTTGTTTGGGTATGTTAATAGTTTGAGATTGTGATATTTGTTTGTCATGGACAAAATCTGACGGGATGAAGCTTTCCTGCCTGTTGTTACACCTTTTGTTAAATGTTTATTTTTAAGTTTTATTTGTTTGGTGTTCAATAAAGAGTTTCTATCTATCTATCTATCTATCTATCTATCTATCTATCTATCTATCTATCTATCTATCTATCTATCTATCTATCTTTCTTCAGCAGAAGTTGATGGTTGCGGATCATCTCTTGAGAAAGATGTTTCATTTTTTGAAAGCTGAATAGTTTTCGTTATTTGGTTGGTAATTTTACTTTTATTTTGTATGGAATCTTCAATGTAACCTTCAGCCAGCTGGATTTCCACCCACCGTGCATTTTTATAGTGGTTAAGTTAGCCCCAGCATCCGTTTGATATTTAAAATTGATGACTATTATACTCATACGAAGACAAGGCTGAATAGCGAAGCGACCTCTTTTGTCATTGGGCTGAATGCATGATGTCTATTGCCAGTATGATGGTTAGATGTACGCGAACTTTTTGAAAGAGTGAAGAGTTTTTTTTTAAATTACTTACCGCCCTAGGGCTTTTCTAGCTACATTATTACCCTAGAGCGCTAATTGGTTACCTACAAGCCCCATTTGGGGGTAATAAGGACCTACTTACCGAATATGAGAGATGTAAATTTTATTTACATATTGTATATACCCAATTTAAACTACCTGTTATAGTGCTTTCAAGATAATCAAGTCAAAGGACTGTTCTTTTCCTAATACTAAAGGTGTTGGCTTAGAACTTTACAAGTACGCCTAAATTTATCGCTACTCGCAAATTCATTCGTCATGTCACGATCCGTAGAGAGTCGTATTTATTCGGTCATTACTTTTTTATCCAGCCCTTTGCAATCCGAAGCGTTTCTGTGCAAGTATTTCGTTCGAGAGTCACTATAAATAACAGAAACTACGGCAAGTGCCGTTTAAAACTGCTCCGTTGTGCTGAAGAGCTTACTTCCGCTTGCTGAAGTGGCTATAATAAATACATAGCAGCCTGTGATTTCACTTTGCCCCGAATGAAGTTTGCATAAATCTTGTTTGCAATGTCTCTTTTTTTCAATATACTTAAACGTTGATTATTTGCCATACTCGCGAACGAAAAGTAAAATTATCAGTTATCATCATAACTAAACGTAATAAAATATTAATTTTAGATGTAGATGCAGAATACAGGGAAAATGTATACATAAGTAAGATACTTATATTATTTAGACATATAGAAAGCTAAATCCTAAATCCTAGTATTTCAAAGCTATCACATTTATGAAAGGTGGTGACCAAATAACTAATTAACCAAGCTACTAATTAAATTTAAACATCAGATTGTGGAAGGATTTTACTCAATTAAGTTAACCTAAATATTAAACTGGTAATTAAAAGTTTTCTTGAACATTGTTATAGGTACTTAAAAGCAGATTCACCGGTTTCTGATTGAATCTTATCGGGAACTTATCCAACAGATTTTTGACAAATTTTATATGGTTTTATATGTTGTATGATTATTTGAAACTTTATCAGGAATCGTTGAAACTACGCCCTGGTTTATAGGGATACATATTGTAACACCATAATGAAATAAGACCAAAGGGTCCAATCCTACGAAAGTTGAATACTTATTAAACCAAATGCCGCGCGCGCACGTCAATGTTTAGTCGTTCATGTAAATTGTGCAGGACTAATTATGAAATCTATTTCGATGACTAGAAGGGTTACTAACAAGGTAGCTTCTGGAGCCGCAGAAATGCAGCCACAGCATGTCATAAGTTCTTTAGCATCTTACCATATGAACACTACAAAAATACATTTTATGTGAAGCACTTTCCTTGCCAGCACAGCCAGTATTAAAAAAGTACCTCGATAAAGGCCTAAAATGCCGTAAAAGATTTACGTTGGCAGCCGCTCAAAAATCGACAATAATGTACTACTGCAATTTCTGCGATTGGCTGAAGTGCCTCAGGACATGTTCGTATGAGCTCACAGTATGAGCTTACTTACACACACATATGTCGACCGACCTTAATCCGGTAAACTGAGGAAGTAATAATATTTTTGCGCCGCTGTACGATATTCCACGTCATGTTGCATTTAAGCTCATTTTGGAATGTAGTCTTGACATGACTATTTATATCGTACCTACATTTTTAAATAACTTTATGGACATCTCCTATATGAATGTACTAATGTAATGTACCATTGAATAGCGCCTTATATGGGCCTCATAATTAAAATAGTTTTAAATCAAATAATGTTGTTTTATTTTAATAAAGAAGCTCTAGCTACTAATTAAAAGGAAAATTTTGCTAATGATATAATTTTAGGAACGTTTAGATTAATAAAAACAAAAGATATCGCAGACGCTACGCGACATCTCGACCGGAGGGAGCAATAAGCGGGCCAGCCAAGTCACCGAGACCGTCTCGAACTTCGCCCATAACGGAGCCTCCGCGATTAAAGCGATACCCTGCAGGACAAGTTCTTACACTCCCTACATCCCACACTACAGTAATATGTGCCAGTTCAACTGTGATAAGTGCCGCACCAATGCACGTGTGGTTATATTATTTGTGCCGAACGCGTCTATAAATATACTGTAGGAACCTTATGCTAAATGTAGTTTGTATTATACCTAATGCATTCTGATATGTGAGTTGCCGATAGTAGTATCGGTAGTTCACAAATTCAGCATTAATTAAACAAGCACACTTATACCAAACCATAAAGGAAACCAAATTCTATTTTACCACACCACTGCTATCGGTAGCTCACTATATTCAGTATCAATTAAACAAACATACTAATACCAAACCATAAAGGAAACCAAATTCTCTTTTACCACACCAATACACTCTACGCAAAAAGTAAAAGTAATCGTGAAGTCCGGAACCATGCACCCGCCGTTTTTTCGCGAAGTCTCACTGAAATGTATACGAGCATACGAGTTCCGATTCCAAATCTCAGTCTCAACCATTTCGGACCGCCGCAGCGTACTAAAAAGATCCCTTTACGGCATTCCTAAGTAGATTGGCTTGTAAATGAAGGTTATACAGGTACCGGCTAAAATATCAGCGCAATTTGACAACGCAACCCGTTTCAGTCAAACGCTCCACAATGCGGAACGAGTGAAATGTTGCCAATAAAAAAAGGTCAAACGGATGGCCCCAGGCTTGGTTTTCAATATCTCACGGCAGGTAGAGGGCGTGTTCGGGAGACCTGTCGAATACATTCTCATTTCGGCCGTCAATCGCATGTTTGGACCGGCGCAAGTTTAAAACAATAACCTTCGTACCTTCCCCGTAGCCAAATTACTAACCGGCAAGTAATTAAAACAAGGAGCGAGATTGTTTCGAAGCTGTATACATTGTACCGTTTTGGCAGGAGGTTGGTGTTAGTCCCAGGGTTACAAACAACGGAGTTCATGTTTTATCTTTTGAATCTGTACACGTGTACCTAGTTGTTACGTTGGTAACTAATTTAAGTACCCAGGTCCCTATTTACGTATATCTACATCCTTAAATTCGAATTTTCGTAGCCATATGTAAATTGGTTTAGTTTTATAACATATAACATTTCATACGCTTAATTTGTATATCGGTGTGCAATAAAAGCAGTCAAGCAAAGAAAACAACAATTTTAAGTTTTTACAAGGAAATCAGAGATACTTATCATAAATGTATGTTTTGATTTTGCATAGATATTGAAGTATTTGAGATGGACATGGTAAATATTTTGGCAGTGTTTTTAGATATCAAGCAGCCATGTCCAGAGCTCATTTTCGCCACCACTACTACTACTAGGATGGCGCGGTGACCCCGAAGTGAATCTTGGCCTCCGACAGTAAAATGCGCCATTGCTCTCTAGATTGCGCGGTCTTTTCCAGTCGGACTCTCCGAGTTCGGCTAAGTCCTTTTGTACCTCGTCTGACCACCGGTATCTGGGGCGTCCGACGGGACGCCGACCTAGGTATGAACGTTTCACGGAACGATCATCTTCCATCCGCTCGATATGCCCAAGCCATCGAAGCCTGTGCGCTTTAATTTGCCCACGATGCTGGGTTCAGCATAGAGTCTCTCCAGTTGTCTGTTGGTTCTTAACCTCCAGCTGCCATTGTGCAGATGAACCGGACCCAGTATTTTACGGAGTACTTTTCTCTCAGTAATTTTTCGCCACCCATGTATCTAAATTAAAACATATCCTTGGTTTACTATCCTACCTGATATTATTCATATTATCTTCTGAAAATAAACTTGGACCAACTGTCTAACCTTCTAAAAGTAACTATTTATCGTACCTTTGGACATTAGATGTAAACATTAGCGTGATATTTACTAGGCCAAAACCAATATCTAAATTCAATAAATATTCAGGCTTTGAATCATTCCATTATCAAAGCTGTCGAATGAAAATAACCACATTTACCTAATCCTTTCATTTACAACTAGCAAACACCCCTCGCAAATTTGCCCGCTGATAATGTTTAAGCTTTTGTTATATGAAAGAATTTAAAAATTGGTACAGTCGTTTTTTAGAACGAAGTTCCTAATCTCATCGAACAACTTCAGACGCTCGGCGGAGAGCTGGACGGAAAAAAGTGTAACCGCAGCGAAAAATGCTGAGGGTTTTATAGTGTATGCCATTCGATCTCTCTATCCTCACTTTCTCTTTTATCTCACTATTCAGTCGTGCGTCAAAACACATCGTATAACTTAACCTATTTTTAAAAACTTTTATTTAACTTGCAATGATTGTCTGTAAGTATGTTCGGGTCAAATCTTGCAAGCCTAATTTTAGCCACTTTCCGGTGTTTTATTGAGCTAAAAATTTGTGCATAAATGTGAATTGGATAATAATGCTATGTTATGGCACCGTCGAGCTCGTTTGATGATGGTGCCGAAAGGAGGACATAGGAATTCTTAAATTACACACAATAAACCGTGTTTGGGTTCGTTGAATTATCTTGTCTTGCTCTTGTTCTGGATTATAAAAGATTATTTTTAAAATATAACTTATTATTTCAAACGTTCAAATTGATTCCATTGTTGTTATTTAATCTATTAAAAACATTTATATAAAGCTAAAGGAAAATATCGCTGCTTCAAGCCCGGACATCCTTTATTTATATAAAGCGGAGCATATACATAGTGTATTTACACACGTACTCATGCGTGCGGTTGTATATTGATGACCGTAGTGGCTGAGCATGCAACGATGACTTTAAGACGAAATTTGAATAGAGCGAAGCAGTCGGGATATCCGATTCGCTTTGCAATTGCTCTCGGAATTAATCCGTTTGAACAGCTCCAGATGTAGGAATCTGTGTATCGAAGTCCGTCAGATTCATCGAGACTGGGCAGTTACGAGAATAGGCACTCTCCTGCGAATTGCTTCATCTACAAAGCTACGGCCGATGTCCATACATTCTGCATAAATAGTTTTCCCCAGACTGGCTTAATGCATTTGGCATCGCTTCAACAGACGAAAATCTAAAACTTAGTACTTTAAGAAATCTAACTACTGTTTAACAGCGTTTTGAAGTATTCAGGAGTAACTTGTAGTTATGGAAAATTGTTTTTAGAAAAAATAAAATAAACAATTATCTTATATTTTAGAAAGGCGCAGAGAGGGCGATGCTGCATATAGCCGTGTAGCCTCTAGCAAAGTTACTTGAATTAAAAATGTTTGAAACTTGTGCAAACTAACATGGCAGGTGGATAAACTATTTAACAACTTTTATCTTTTTTTGCCAAGAACACTATAATCTATTGTCAGTGGAGAAAAGTAAGAGACATCATTTTATCCAACTGCTATGGAACGAAAACAGGATGATGTCAATGTAGGATAAAAATGTCTAGAAAAAATGTCTCTCCAGAGATAAGGACAAGGCCCCCTTTTGTCTCTGAAAGGACAAGTTGAATATGTACAACATACATATTTTGAAAATTAGAGAATGGTAGAGCACAGTACTTATTCAAAGATAATAAGAAAACCTAAGCTACTTTGCTAAATCTTTAAATTTATAAGAAACGGAAAATGTTTGCAAGGGAACAAATACATAGGTATACTTATCCTAATTAATAGCCTAACTATGTCACTCCATGCAAACGCTAAATAGCTTTGTGTATGTTTTGAACAATCTGAAGTTATCTATGTCATTATTGTACATTTTGTTATTTAGTCCCACGGCGCGTGACATGTTGTATCACAAAGTTATAGTGCCACAATCATCTGCATCACTGGAGACAAATCATAGCACAATCACCAGATACACGCCATAAACATGCATGAATAATAAATCGCTTTTCTCAGACAGGGGACCTATGCAGGGTTTTGAACCCGGTCTCGTAAAGCTAGAAATACCGAAAACTGCCTATAAGTTTTAGCAGGAAACCCCTCTTTACACATATGAATAACACCCTCGTTTACCTGCAAAACTATATTGAAAATCGGGAGAGGCGATCAGTTTTACCTTTTTTTTATTATTGGAACATTTCACTTGTTCCGCATTGTTGACTCTCAGAGTTGACTCATTTTTTGTTTTTCAAAATGAAGGACGTATTTATTGAAGTGAATTTGCAATGAACAAGCAACAATGCAATAATAATCTGTGTGCGTAGATACGCGCAGAGTTTATTTTAATTATTTTAGTCGATGACAGTACTTTCATCCATAAAATAAAATATAAGTATAATGAATTCGTTAAAACTTTTGTTCGAGATGAACAAGCAACGTGATATGTGCAAATCGTTCTAATTACACGAGCCCCATCATAGTCTAGAACCCTATGTGATTACGTAACATAAAGCTTAGACAGAGTGATCGCGTAAATTTTGCAGAGGTTTTTCATCTAGCTAATAAAATTCCACCCGTGATACGTAAAGGCGAAGGTATTTTCTAATACACACAATTTTTTCGCTTGTCCAATTATATTCCCAAAAATACACTATATTGTTATTTTTGTTTGAATTTTAAATAAACACTGGCAGATAATGTCATAGACGAAATATGTATCTTCATAAATTAGGTTCGAAACATTTTCTCTAAACCTAAGCATGTTTGGGCGTACCGCATAAGCGAGTGGACGGCATTTAGGTGGGCGAGGCCATATACCAACGACAGTGGCTGGAGGTGGTAGGTGGTAGTAATTGCGCCGCTGGATGGCGGTGCAGCCGACTGCGACATCAGTAATTGCTCGGCGGGGGACACTGACACTCGCCTGATGAATGGAGCCAGTGGAAAATTCGCTACACGGAAAAACTCCAGACATTTCTGTAAATTAAGACCGGAGCAAGGTGATCTTGTTACCAAACCATCTACTTGCCGCTCGTTAGACTTTTTTATCGATAGAAATGCTTAGTTTTACTGACTTATAAGTAGATTAATTGAGTGGGTATAAGCGCGGCAGGGGAGTGATAATAGTTTTTACATGTGACGCATGGAATAATAATCTTAGTCCAAGGATTTTAATATTATTAAATTTATGTACCGGCTATAAGTTACGTACCTATAATCGAATTTTCTCGACTCGATTTTAATATGTTAATTATTTTTCACATCCAGAAGTAAGGAAAGTAGGATTATGACGTCATTAAATATTAATTACAGAGAGAGAATGCATCTTAGTAAGTGATACGTCGAAGTTGGATTCCTGCCACATAAACTACTTGTATGTGATAGTATACATTTATATAATTAAGTAACTTTAAAGTTATAGAACCATATCACTTTTTAGGGTTCCGTAGCCGAATGGCAAAAAACAGAACCCTTATAGATTCGCCATGTCTGTCTGTCTGTCTGTCACAGCCATTTTATTCCGAAACTATTAAGACTACAGAATTGAAACTTGCTAGGTAGATGTATTCTGTAAACCGCTTACCGATTTTCATACAAAAATTAAAAATATAAAAGTTTAAGGGGGGTATCCCATACATGGAACTGGAACAAAAACATTTTTTTTTTCAAACTTATACGGGGTTCAAAACTTCCTTTAAAACTGACATTAAGGTTCCTAAAATCATTTTTTCTCAAAGTCAATCATTTAAAAGATAGGCGCGTCTAAAGTGGTAAAATGTGTGTCCCCCCCCCCCCCCCCTCTATCTTCTAAAGTAAGGGAGTGAAAAATTTCGAAAAAATATATTCTATAGATCTCAATAAAAACTTTCAACGAAAATTGGTTTGAACGAGATACAGTCCGCAGTTGTTGAGATATAGCGACCGCAAGTATAACTTTGTTTTTCATACAAACACTGAAAAACAAAGTTATTTTTGTAGTTGCGAAAATCTAAGTATAGAATACTCTTCTGTGTTACGGAACCCTACGAGTGCAAGTCCAACTTGCACTTGGCCAGTTTATTTTATAATCGTATAGGCTAGCGTTTGACCACTACCTTAACTGTAAGTAAGTTATGATGTGGTCCAGGATGTTAGCACGCTAGGCCTTGAATGAAAACTGGCTCTCAAGGACAGATGCCGGCACTATTTATAATTATGTTGGCGACCGATTTTCCAACTTAGGGGTGGTAGAGCCATAGCCAGGCGGACAATAGGCAGTGTGCTTCCGCCATGTGGGGGTTTGGGTTTCTGAACGATGTTTCCTATTATATTTTATAGGCTGGCGTTTGACCACTATCTCGCCTGGTGGTAAGCGATGATGTGGAGATAGTGAACACGCTTGGCCTACTACTACTACTAATAGGCTCTCAAGGGCTGTGTGCTGCCGGAACACCGTACAGTTATGGCGGCAGATTTTCTCCTTGATGGTGATAAGCTACTTTTTGGTAGCAAGTCAGACGGAAAATTGATATAGTATGCTGCTACTCCACCTGTAACACTGGAGGGCCACATCGAAATGCATATATTTCTCTATCAAAAAATCCATTGGTGCACGACGGAGATTTAAACCCGCTACCTCTGTCGTGAAAGCCGACCATTTACCCACTACGCCTTCTAACTCAGGGCTTTCGGCACAGTCTGTATTATTTGTGAAAATCTAATAAAGCCTCTCTATACCCGATTCATTGCCTACCGCCGAGCTTAACCACTCGAAAGGTCCATGCGTAATAATTTATTACTGGCTTCCCTCACATGGATGTATCTTCTGTACCTTGAAACGCCAGTATTTATACGTTATTCGGGTTGTTATCAGGGATTCGAAACTGGGTTTAATTTTCGCTCTAATTTTGTATTCTGGCTTTGTTGAGTTGAATGTGTTTGCGTAAACAAGCGAGGGTACGGAAATTTTAACTTGTTTAATGGGATTTGTAATGTAGAGTAATGAAAGTTCAATTAACGCGTAGTTACAAGATGCGAGCAAACTTTGCGGAGTACGAAATAACTTCGGGTGAAATCTTTTGCAATAATAATTATAATAACTTATGTGAGTGTTGGTGATTGTTATGTAACTGCTACGGTTTGGTATTCTTAGATTTAAACAACAGCCTGAGTGGTTCCCTCATTCAGAGAACTTTTAAAGCATTTATATTTATTTGTTTCAAGGGGTATAAGCTTAGTAAATCGGCCCCCGGAAGATATTATATTGATATTTATACGATATGTAGGTACTAATAAAATACGTATTTTCTGAAAGTTTGTGATCTCTAACGAAATTGTTTAAAAAATAAATCCAGCAAATGCTTACATTGAAAAACAGCATCACTATTCCAAATTCGTCTCTTTAATAGAACGTCAAAGTGTTTCTTATCAATCAAAGAAAGACGGATACATGATCCTGATAAATCGGTCGAGATCGACTATTCCGATACGTATCTATTTTCAGAATTACAGTCATTATACGGCCCACAATTCCTTGTAGCAATAATATGAATGTTAGGTTTGTACACCTGTGAGCTCTACCTACAAGGCTGACCTTCAAACAAGTTTCTTTTCTTATTAGAGGCAAGCGTGGAACAAATCCCCGAGGAAGCTGTTTATCTTCCCACAACAAAGACTTTAAATGGGATCTCCGTTACACGCGTTATTTATTTACTATAGGACGAAATCTCATTAGATAATGTATGACAGACGATTATTTTTTTATACTATATAATCCACCATCTCTAGACAATTCCAGTGTTTCAAAATAATAAAATAATCGTTAGTTATACATTATCAAATGATATTTCATCCTTTAGTATAAATAGGAATACTTATTTTTCATAATTTTTTCTCCATAGTCAAGACGGCCATTTGAGTTATATAAAAAATATTTTTTAAATCTTTCATTTTTAGACTTCAGACTTCTTTCCCACAGCCCTACATATTAATAATATATTATGCACTTCGCGGTTTTAAAGCGCTGTAAAAAGAAAAGAAAAACAACCTAGATGGTAAAGAAAAGTTTTGTCCTAGAATATCAGATATTTCTATTAAGAATTTCATCGAAATCCGTTTAAACGTATTATCGTGATTAACAAGCAAATATTAAGCAACGTTATGAGATAATTAAAGGTATAATTTCCAGGTATAACCTGCTGAGGTTTCCGACTCTTATCTATAGAAAGCCGAATCTTTTTTTACAACCCGAATATATAGATAGGACCTCTCACCATATATTGAAACCTTTTTGGGAAGAAATGTTCAAAGATCCCTGCTTAGTGCTTACCTGCATTATCTATGGAACCCCTGTTCAAAGTTACGCTTTTAAGGGCCAGTTTCACCGGTTCCTAGTAATGCGTTAAAAAGTAGTCTGACACAAGACGCCATATAAAAGCTGTCAAAAATCTGTCAGATTTCTTCATATTAGCGCTATCGGGAACCGGTGGAACTGGCCCTTAATCTACAGGTTTAGTGTGAGCATTATCCGTCAATCAGATTTAGTTTAGATATCCTGCTTTTTAGCCGACTTCACAAACAAGTTGGAGAAGGAGGTTCCCAATTCAACTGTTTTAGGGTTCCGTAGCCGAATGGCAAAAAACGGAACCCTTATAGATTCGTCATGTCTGTCTGTCTTTCTGTCCGTCCGTATATCACAGCCACTTTATTCCGAAACTATTAAGACTTCACAATTGAAACTTGTAGGTAGGTGTATTCTGTGAACCGCTTTACGATTCTTATACAAAAATAAAAAAAATAAAAGATTAAGGGCGCTACCCTTACTACCCGACTTGCACTTGGCCAGTTAAAGATGAGATAAAGATAAAGATATTTATTTCAAAAAATTTTTACATTACATTGTACATTTTACTTAAATGATTTCATTTCAATTCAATTCATGTTACATTACATTCAATAATAAATTATAAATTAATTAATTGCCTACGTAAGTTAATAAATTTAAAATTCGAAATAATATTATAATTTGGACATTTATATTTACAAACCAATAATAATTAGTAATTACACTGATTATAGGTTTTGCAATCTTAATTAATAATAGAAGAATCAATAATATAATAAATAGCTTCAATCATTGTTAACAGACATTGTACAGTTAACCAATTGGGCCCCAAACTAGGCTAGGCCTGTATCTTGGGTGCCTATTTGTTTCCTGACAATCGTTGGACTGAGGACGATGATGGTCACTACGAATCTGTACAGGTTTTACGCAAAATACTAATACAAAGGTCGCTAGTAATCTTATTCACTAAACATCATTTTCAAAGCTCGATCAGACTCTTTATTGTTGTGCTAAAAAGTATTCAAGCAGTTCATATACCTACATTTAAATTTATTCTATTCTACGGCTGATTTTATGGAGTGTATGTATGTGTGTGAGTGGTGTCATGTGTGTGAGCGTTATGAGTTAGAGTGTGTGTGTATGAATGTGATTGCTTTTAGCCGAAGAATTTCTAGTCCTTTTCCTACTGGTGGTTTTTAGGTATTTGCAAGATACGTAGTAACAATAATCTTTGGATTCTGAGTCGATTCTTAGCAGCCACCTAAAAACCACCACACTTTACAAGTCTCTCTGATTCGGTATAGGTGAGAGCGAGCAACCACTTTTTAATCTTAGATTTCGCTTCAGAATGGGAGCAATTCTTAATATCTATTTGTTGGTTAACAATATTGTATGTATAGATAATTGCGTATTTGGGAAGTCTACGAGCAAAAGTTGTTCTAACTTTTGGCAGTACTTGTTTTTGTGGACGTTTTCTCCTTCCAGTGTCTGTTTGTACTGGTGTGGGTGTGGGAGACGCTTGTCTATAGCTCGCGCAATGAATAGTTGACGCACCCCACACACTGATGCAGTACTGAAGAAGAGACTGACACAGTGAGGTGTAAACGAGTTTCCTGGTTTCAGCAGATGCTGCCGGTCTAAGAGACTTCATGACGTAGATAATCCTGCGCACCCTTTTTGAAGTATGTATAATATGTTTTTTAAAGGTTAGATTCTGGTCAACTAAGACTCCCAGATACTTGATGTGATCGACTCTATCAATACTTTTGCATTTGCAGGTCTTAGCTACGGATATGTCTTTTTGAGACGGGTTGCAGATGTTGCATTCTTTATTAGGTATACGCAGGTGTGATATCTCTGGACATGTAGCTCTTGTGATGTGAAACGTAATGAAAGCTGTTTTGTTGACGCTTAAAGTGAGCAGATTTGAGTCTAGCCAGTTTGCCAAGGCTGACAAACCGGCTTCAGTTGCAGTTATAGTACCCGGCCAATCCTTCCCATGGAAGATAGCTACTGTGTCGTCGGCATAACATATTAGCTCTGCATTTGGAATCGCGAGCCTAAAGATGTCATCCATGTAGATAGTGAACAGTGTTGGTGACAGGATGCTACCCTGCGGCACGCCAAAACTGATATTTACTTTGTCACTGGCATAATTATTAACTCTGATACACTGTTGTCTGTTTGACAAGTAACTTGTAAACCAACTTAGCGCGCATCCCCTTATCCCAAGGCATTCCAGTTTTCTGAGTAAGAGCACCGATGAAACCGTATCGAATGCCTTAGCCAGGTCTAGAAACACCCCAATACATTTCTGTCCACCATCCAAGTAAGATGACACAGTCTCCGTCAACAGTTCTATGGCGTCCTCCGTGGATTTCCCTCTTCTGAATCCAAATTGCCGGTTTGATAGGTAGTCATATTTTTCTAGGTAATCGATTAGTCTTTTATTCACTAATTTTTCCAGGATCTTCGAAAGAACACAGAGGAGGGAAATGGGCCTATAATTATCAGGATTGGATTTGGATCCACCTTTGTGAATAGGTGTGACAATGGCAGTCTTCCATAGCTCAGGGAAAACACCTGTAGCCAAACTTAGGTTACATATATGCGTCAAGGGCTCCAGAATAGCCTCTCGAGCATGTTTCAACAGACGGGGAGTAATGGCATCAATACCTGCGGCGCTGTCTATTTTAAGGTCATCAATAATTCGACTGATTTCTATGTAGTCTGTGGCAACCAAGAACAGAGAGTTTGGATTTTTGCTGATTGAGCTGATTTTGTGGCAGAGAGAGTCTTGCGTCGCTTTTAACCTGTCTAAAATAGAAAACGCTAGGTTCTCGCCTATTTTGGAAAAGTGAGCGTTGCACATGTTTAGTGACGACTGTGGGCTACTACCTATTTGAAGGAGTTCGTGGGCATCATTGTTACGTTGGGGGAAGTGGCAGATGTCTTTAATGGTTTTCCACAGTAGTTTAGGGTTCTTGTGATGTTCTGTAAGTTTTTGGCTCTCATATTCAGATTTTCTTTTACGTAGTAGGTCGTTACAAAAGTTCTTATACCGTGTATATGTTTTTTTTAGCACATCATTGTTAGGCGATAATCTAAGTTGAAGATGAAGGCTGTCGCGATGACGCATGCACCTCAGTATACCCGGCGAAATCCAGGGTTTGAGTGTGAATTTTGAACGACTACATTTATATCTGACTGTGTGTTTTTCGACCATATGTTGAATGATTTGGGTAAATTCTTTTACGGCGTCATTGACATTGTTGGTGGATAAAACACGCGACCAGTTTGTATTATTTAGTTCTATCACTACTTCTGCATGATTGGTTTTTGAGACTAGTCTATTACGTATCTTTTGTTTTTGCCTGCTTAGAGACAGCCCTATTATTACTAAGTCATGATCAGTAATACTGCTTTTGCATACAAGACCGATGGCTTTGTCTTTGGTTTTTATGAAACCGTGGTCAAGACAGGCTGTACCCCTTGTGGGGTTAGTAATGGCCTGAATGCAGCCGTGTTCCGCCATTAAATCTTGGTACGTTTGGTTGTTGTACCCCAGGTTTTCATCCAACAGATTGATGTTGATGTCGCCGGTGACAATTAGAGTTTTAGTTGTTTTTAAGTTAGTGAGAGTCACTTCCAGTGAAGTTATAAAATCATCTAATTTTGTGAACGATGGGGACCTGTAGATGCCTATAATTTTGATGGACTGAGAAACGCTGACTACAAGGCAGTTTGCATCAAGAAAAGTAGGCTCAACAGCGGTCGCAGACCAGGAGTTCTTTATAAAGACTGTGACGCCACCGCATTTGTTAATTATGTTTTTAGTGGAGAAAACGTCATAACCAGGAAGTTGAAATATTTGCGATGATTCCTGCAGCCAACATTCTGTGAGCACTAGTGCGTCAAAGTCAGTAGAGAAACGCTTTAAAGTAGTTAGTAGTGAGAGGAAGTTTCGGTGGATGCTTCTTATGTTGCATGTTAGGACTTTGAAATTGAAAGGTGTTATATATTGTGTACATTGTTCTGGCATGTCTAACGTGTGGCACGCTATCTCAAGAGTCTTATCTATGTCATTATATACTTCCTGGTTACCCATTATCGAAACTAAAACTCGTGATCAAGGATAAAAAACTTCTGACAGTGCGTGCCGTTTTAGAAAGCCAGGCTGCAAGCCAGAACAAAATATTATGATGCTCTAAGCTCTGAAATACCAAAATACTTAGTGTGAGTTCGATGTCAGCGAGATAAGTTGTGTATTTTTGTGATGTATTTGTGGCTTTTGTTGTGGTAGATTGATTATGAATGAGTTGTGTCGGGTGGTGGTGTGTTTGTTGTCTTTGGAAGACATGGGCTACTTTATAGTACAGATGTCGTAGGAATTTTTCACTAAAGTATGCTGTAGATAATTGAGTCATTGTATTGTAATTGAGTACATATAAAATCCAGTAATTTATAAAGATTACTTCAAACATGCTGGTTGTTTTTGATCGAAGTTTGCTTACACGTTTGAGATTATTGGGGTTCGGGGTCCGTGACTCGGAGTATAGTGAGTGGTTGTAGGCGTTCCAGGTCCGCGGTTGTTCTGATGAGGATAGCTTGTGCACCTTCTTGCCGACGTACATGAATTCTGCCGTTTGTAACCCAGCAAAAACGAAAGCCAAGTTCTTTGGCGCGGAGTCTGGCGTTACGAAATAACAGCCTGTTTGCCTTGGACAGATGTTCATTTATGTAAACGTTGCGAGGTGGGCCTAGAAGATCAATGTCCGCGGTGGTCATAACCATGTGTCGTCGCTGTTTGGCAGCCTTAAGGAACTCGTCGCGTTTTGCTTTCCTGGTAAGTCGAACGATGATGGGCCGAGGCGAACTTAGGGAGTATTCCTTTACGTTATTTCTACCCGAGCTACCAGCGCGGATCACCCAGTCGATATCACTTTCTGGAAGGTTGATGCCTATTTTGGTTGCCGTGACCATGACGATGTGCTCGAGGCTTTCATTTGAGGTCTCGTTGACTCCGAGGATTTCCAGCTCGTTAGTCAGAGGCGCTTGGCTTAGCTGGTTTATTTGTGACTCTAGTTCTTGAATGGTTGTTTGGAGAGAGCCTGTACTAGTTAAGGAGTTACTATCTTCTAAAACTTTCAATCTTTTCTCAAAATTATCCTGTCTGGTATTACACTTATTTATCCCTTCAGTCAGAGCCAAAAGGCAGGTTTTTATTTCAGCCATATCCATCCGTAGGAGTCTTAGTTCGTTCGCGACTGGGTCGCATTCGTAGTCTTCCCGCTCGTTCGCACTAGGTGAAGACAGAGCCATACGTTTTTGAGCTCGAGTCGGGGCAGTAGTTGTGGCAGTAGTACTCGCGATGACGGGCGTGACGGATGGTCGGATTGGTGTATTAGTATTCCCGCTCTTTGGTTCGCTGGACTTGCATAATGGGCAAAGCCAGTCGCGTAATTTTGCTATATTCGACGAGCCAGCATTTACGCAAATAGGGTGGTACGGGGCACGGCAAGACATACATTTTAAAATTCTCGTTGTGCCAATCAGTTCCTTACAAGCAGCGCAAGTTACGTCCATTCTAGGCGTATTTCGTTTGCTGAGATTTAAACAGTAATATCTTATCAACCGGGCAGACGCACGCGACCGTAGTAGATAGTCGTTGAAAACCGGTCGCTAGTGTAGGCAGCGCGTGAGCGAGTGAAACGGTGAGATGTAAGTTACCCGCCGTGCGAGCAGGACGGGTAGATAGTCAGCTGAGTCATAAGCGCTGAGGCGGCTTGCGAATTATTGAGAACTGATTTATTATATTAGTTTCGTGATAAAGTCAATAGCAGAATCTTCAGATTTAATTCAGATTATGTACCTTAAGGCCGACGTTTCGTTCTTTGTATCAAAGTAAGTTTTAACTGGATACATGCACTTTTTACCACACTTTTACTATTATTTGACAGATTTAAACGTAAACACGTACAGATTGCAGCGCGCAGCTCGCTATTCCAAGTATTATGTTTATTATATATATAGTTTATTTTAGTGTTTATTGCCTCAGAATTCCGTTGTTTATTCACTAATTGATATGAGAAAAATCTTTTTTGTTTGAGAATATTCTTTCCGTTCGGTGCCATAGTAATTTTATCGAGATCCGATAAGTATTTCCAGAGATATTATGGAGATAAAGACATTAAACTTGGTACTAAAAACAACTAGCGAGGCATTTAATTTGAAGTCGTTTTTTTTCGTTTTGTAAACGAACTTAAATTATCTGCACGTCGTTTTGGCCACTGACGGAGGTCACGCATAGGAAATTACATAGGATGGGAGCCAGCCAGGGCCGGTAGTCTCTACATGAATATAGATAAATTTCGACCGATAGTCGCCGATAAGAAAAGAGAAGCAGATAACAACTGTCTAGCTGCATCTTATTCTAGCAGACGTTTGCGATGACAAGACGCATCGCTATCTATGTAGAGAAGGTCAACATCGACAGTGCTCTACCACCGTGCAGCGCGTTAATAGATATCGGTGTGACTCTGTGCAATGTGCTCACATTTTCTATAGAAAATTCCATTACACGGCAGGATTGTCACATTAAGTTATTCAGTTCCCACTGTGATGCAGGCGATTTCAGTAACTCGGTAGCTTCTAGTTATCGATCCGCAGATATCTATCCTAAACAACGTTTAAACAAAAATTATATAATTTCAATATGTTAGTACATGAAGCGTTTATGTATTACATAAGTACTTGACCAAAACCGATATGTTTAACTATATACCTAAGTAAATATAACTAGATTAATTCACACGCTCTCAAATTCAGCCAAATTATCCTAACCAATATTAATATTGTCTAGCTGCTGCGCGCTACGTATTGGATTGTATATAACATCATTACTTGAATCAACAAAGCAATGTTTGTAATTACAGAAAATATAGGTAATATAAAATTTTACTTTATCTTATCGAGATCGATTAGTGCCATTACATAATGGCACTTTGATAATAAGAAGGTAATTTATAATTTAACATTTTTTAAGATACATCTATCATCATTTTGTTATAACATTTGAATTAAAATTAACAAGTTTTTCATGCAAGACTATTTATATGTTTTATCTGTTCCCTATATCATCTTATCTTTAGCAGAATAAAAGCACGATCAACTTCAACTAATCAAAAGATCGGCAAGCTAAGTTCAGTTATTTTATTTTATACTAAGCTTGAGCCCTTCATTATGAGTACCATAATTTCGTCCAAACCGAGTTATCGCACACTTACAATCGTCAGTTAGCTTGAGTTAGGTCAACTCTTATCAGTGGCAGAGCAGCGCGCAGCGGTACAATTAATATGAGGCGCAAAAAATGCTTGTGTTCCTTGTTCTGTCGGACTCTACGATGTACAAACTTGTGTATAATATAACTCAGCTGGTTAGTTTGTAAGAACATATTACGGCAAATGGACGTGCACGTCGGCTGGGCTCACTTCCTATTGTTTCTTTCACTCAACCGTGCTTTGGTAAGATTTTAATCACATTTTGTACGCCGACGTTCTTTCTCATCTAGAAATGATTGCGCTTGTCTTTACGAGGCCTTTATTTGATATGGTTTTTATTAACCATCTCGTGTGCATAAAGATAGTTATTACAAAAATAATTTGTGTTGGTCTATTTGGAATATAATTCAGTTAATCAACACTTCATTTTGACTCATTTAAATGTATAATATGTTCATGTTTCAGGAAAAGTACCTATTAGGTACTTTTCCTACTATCTATACCATCGATATTTGCAGTCCCAAAGCGATGACTTTGTGTTTTTTACCTAAAATTCTAAATGGTCGAACGCTTTATTAAAATCAAATTCCAATACCGGCAGTTATTAAAGGTTTTCTAACTGATATATTATACTATATAATAAACAAAACTACACATTTCATTCAATTCTCTTAATTTTTCTTTATTTGTTATATTTCCAGGTTGAGTGTTCTGCATTATCTTTCATATTGAACGATGGAAATCAGATACCCGCCGTTGCACTCGGTACCAGTCTGGGACATCTTGCAGACGTAATACGTTTGACTACTTTAACTATTTTTAAATTAAACTTTTACTGCAGCTACTAAAGCTTTGCAATATAATTGAAAGTCTCGCACGGATATCCTCTATCTCAATTTTGATTTTAAATGGAAATAGTGAGATGGCTTGTAGGTGTATTGTAACCGGGTTACAGTAGCGATGTTCACACACACTCCTGCGATAGGGAACACGGGTGCTGCCGGTGAATGAGTCGCTAGCTCGGGCGGTACAATGGGCGCTGGAGGCAGGCTACAGGCACGTGGACACCGCCACCCTCTACAGAGTAGAGAACGAGGTCGGCCTCGGAGTGCGGCACTTTCTCGCCGACAACACCGTCCCCAGATCCAGCCTTTACATCACGACCAAAGTGAGTTGACATTTTGCTACCTTTGATCTATCGTGTCGATAAAACGTAAGCGCCGCAAAATTTGCGAGTTCAGTCAGCCGCGGCGAAACAGCTTTGCCGTTTGACGAAAGCCTGCAGAGCCACGGGTAATTTCCGACCTTCGTAAATTTAAGCTTTGACTGAAATGGAAATTATATGAAAGTTTTATCGCGCGGCGCGGTCGATCGGATGCTTTATTATTTATGAAAAGCACTACGCAAAAGGTTCACTAGTTTTACTTGCAGAAAACCTGTTTCTATTTTGTAGCTGTAGAATAAATTACCAACATTAAGAACTTCATCATTACTTTTAATAACTTTGGTTGGGAATATTTCAAGTGGTTTTTTTATAATGTGTTAAAGAAAAGATGCTACTGTTTTAGAGTTTTTGTTAATTTTCATGAGTAATATTGTGTAGATCTTTAAAACTTTTCCGTTGTTGACAAGTAGTCATATGTAGAAAATGGTTAGGAATCTGTTAGTAATATTGATTCCTGATGACCTTGTTATAGCTTTGGAATGATGCCCACGAGAGAGATGAAGTCTCCTTGGCGTTAAGAAACTCATTATCGGAAATGAAACTAGAGTACATTGATTTGTACCTCGTGCACTATCCAATGGCTTACAAGGTAAACAACTTTTATATATATTTAATTATTTTATACTCACCCCACATTTCTTAAACTTAAAATAAAGGTAAAAAATATGAGTACATAACACGTCTCGTCACCTTCAAGGAATGAGAGAAACATAAAGTAAGGCAGCTTTAATTTCCTTTCCAATAAAGTAAGAAGCCTTGCAATAATCGGCTTTTGTTATTTAACTGCTTAATATAAGTCCTATTATTGTTGAAGAAAATAAAACAAATTCAAAGGTCTTTGATAATGCTGAGAAGGATAAATAAGGTTTTATGTTGTTTGAGCAAATTCAATCACTTAAATTACGCAGTTTACCGCTTTTGTGCTTAATCATACTAAATATTATTGTTATTGATGTTATATACCGGCAGTAATTAACGTACCTTGAATCAAATTTCTAGACCTAGGTTTTAAGCGAGTCTGTCGTTCTTCCGCGGGAGAAAAATCACGCGGTGAGGTTGCGATGAACACGGTGGGTCCCCGCTGGCTATGCTCGTTTTGAAGTGCTCGTAGTGGGGTGGTGGGTGGCTTGGACTTAAACTTGGCGGGCGAAACCGCGGAGCACAGATAGTAACAAATATTCATAACTACATGTGTAATGTATTTTGCATAACAGTGTTTAATGTTATTTAATACAGAAAGACGGCAGCATAAGTTTGACAGACTACTTGACGACATGGAAAGGTATGGAAGACGCCAAAGAACTTGGTCTAACTAAGTCCATTGGAGTGTCCAACTTTAATCTAACACAAATGCAGAGACTGTGGGATAACGCCAGAGTTAAGCCAGCTGTGCTTCAAATTGAGGTATGTGATCTCTTAACATTACACTACCTAATAAGCTTTCTAAGCCAAGGGTTTAAACAGCTTAAATACAAAATAAGTGTATTACATACGAGTTTATGTCTATAATATTATACTTTGCAGTCTTGCAGATACATATTATTATTATTATAGTACCTTCTGTGATCAACTATTCATTCTAATATAAGTACTACATTAAAGATATTAAGAAAAAAAAAGTAAAAGTATGTCGTTGTTGTAAGAAGGCTTAACAACGAGCGCGAAGCAAGCAGTTTACGCGTTTTTTTGTATTAATTTATACCATAATAAAATAAATGCAACATAATACATGTCAATGAAAATCCTAACGAAATGCCTTACGAGATGCCTAGGGCTGCATAATTACTAGTAGTTCTATGAGAACAGTAGAACTCGCGTGCTCTTTTATAACCATGGAATAACTGACACTTTCCCCTTTCCCATGGCTAAGCCAAGCCATTTCAGAGTTTGGGCTTTAGCCAAAAAAATAGGAATATAAGTTTAGCGATTGCTCGCAGACCCGACGAGCGTAGCGAGGAGGGGATCCGCGGTAGCGGCCGCGCGTCACCAGAAATATATGATTATATATACTTATAAATGTGCGGCCGCTACAGCGGCTCCCCTCCTCGCTTCGCTCGTCAGCGCACGTCTCACGGTGGTCACTGTTCCTAGTGTGTTGCCTTAGTGTCAGACTAATGAACTGGCTAGGCAAGTAATTAAATGTCATCGATCCAAGTCATTTGCTTAGCTGTTTGATCAAATGGCTAGGCAAGTAATGAAACGTCATCGATCGAAGTCATTTGCCTGGCTGTTTGATCAAATGGCTGGATATCATTCAGGAATCTAGTTGAACGGCGCTGTTTAGTTAAGAGGCTAGACGTTTAATTGAACAGCTAATTAAGCTATCTGCTGCGACATATACATATACAATAGTAAAAATATTGGGAGACAAACGAAGAAAAAGAAAAAGCCTTCATATTGATTGTTTGCAGAGAAAGGATTCGATCAAGTAATATGTCAGTGAGACATATTTATCAATTCAGCAGCCGCAAATAAAAGAGGGCATCAAATATTGACTGAAGATATACAACAATGCGCATTAATACCTTGTTTGCGCGGCGCTTTACACCCGAATATTTAATGAGTAAAATGATGAAACGGCCAAAAGATTTCACATTTGTTTTGTAAAATGTTCAGTTCATTTTCTGATCAACAAAACTCTTTGTAACAAACAAAGGCGGTTTTTGAGTACATCGAGCTGGCTGGTTTGTGTTGATGTTTTGACCTATTTCTCATTACGATCTTTGGGATGAGATTTTGATTATTGCCGCAATGGGCTCAGTACCCTTAGTATGAGTTTTCATACCAAACTCGATATCGTATATCGAACAAATGTTGTATGAAAAACAGTACAGCGCCTCTAGTGGTTACTACACTTCACTAAATTTAGACGGAGCCAGAATAAGTCAAAAACTATGTGAGATCTGTCAAAAGCGATTACGATAAAAACGATTACCACATCATAAACTATGGGTATCGACGGCATTACGAAACTACAATATATTTACTTGCATTCAGATAAACCTAACATGCTAAGACAATATTGGATTGCATGAGATATAATAAGAAATAATAATCATCTGGAATAAGAAGAAATATCAATTAATATTTTAGAAACTCAAAGTTCAAAACAATATTAGATTGTGCAGGTACTTACCAATAATAATAGTGCTGCTTGAGATGTTAATTTTTGTATCAAAAGTAATTTTCTAATATTGTACATATTGTTTCTGTTTCGTATCAATAATAATATACCTACATAGAATATAATTTATAATCATAGCCAACTACAGACACACATTATTATATCCGCACTAATTCTTCAGTTTGATTACATTCAATTAATAAAAATTAATTTGTACGATATACTACTACTATCTATTATACAGTTGAAACGGCCCCAACCACAGAATAATGAATAGTACAAGCCCCAACTTAAAATACACCGACTCAAAAATAAATAGAGGGTCCGAGATCCGCAGAGAACTACGCCTCCGCCCAGTTAGGAAACTGTATATTATGCAGTTTGCAATCACGTTTCTGCACTTGCACTTCTTTATTGGAACAAATCCTGAGAACTCAGGAAGTAATATGTTAATCTAGGAGCCAAACTTCATTATTTACTACCTAAGTGAATTTATTTGCGTTAAGATAACTTACATCAGACGACAGAGTTAAATATAACGTAATAAATACGTCAATTTAGGTTTCCTTTGGTAGTAGAACAGAATAATTAGCCTTAGTTGTCCACAAAGACGTTACTAAAAAATTGCTCGACCTTACCCTTTCCCCCCTCCCCCCCCCAATCAAAAAGACGCGATCGACAATGAATTATTAAATAAATCAAGGAACTCGTGCGCCAATTTTAGTCAAAATCGGTTGAAAAATGCGACCTGTAGGCGAGAACAGTTTTGGCCAATATCAAAACTGATACACTTCGCTGGCTACTCTCGCTCGGTCAAATAATAAACCTGTGAACTGTTATGTATGGAATATACGCTTACGCTGGAAAATAGCACAATAGCATTTTAATTTTGTTTGCTGCGCATGAATGCTGAAGATACATTGCTCGTTAAAAAATTAAGCGAGAATGGTTGCTAACAAACTTTAAATATTTATAGATCCTAATGGTGAAATCCAAAAAAATGAAATCCGAAATGAAAAAATGTAAGAGTAGCCACACTGGATTTTCAAATACCTATTCAACTTTAGATAGTTTGTCGACTTATGTATTTGTGAATAATTTTTTTCCAGGTGCCGTATTTTGAATAATTTCTTCTTGCAAGATTAGGACAAATTGACTGACGTAAGCTCCCAGAGTTTAGTCTATATAGTACTGCAAAAAAAAAAAAAGCATACATCGCGCGCAATCAAGTTATAATAATAACCCAATTCGGTGATACAATGGGTGTTCTTATCACATAAGGCAATCTGTGTGTGTGTTTGTAAGCAACTTATATGTGGACAGTTTAAATATATGTTCTATGTAATGTTATTGGTAAGCATTTTTTTAACAGTTCGGTGAACATCACAACGTTATAATTTGTCATAACATATTACATTATTAATTTCATATACCAATTAATAATTACGTCATCCATTATCTCATCGCTGAGCGATTTACCAATTTGGTGCGGCTCAAATAAGAAGCATTATATTATGAATCCAGGTAAACCCAACAATAACTCAAGATGAATTAGTAAATTGGTGTGGAGAGCATGGCGTGGTAGTAATGGCGTACAGTCCCTTTGGTGCCATCTTAGGAAGAAAAGTGGACGCACCTCCACCGAGAGCGGATCATCCCACTCTGCAGAAATTAGCTCAAAAATACAACAAGACGGTACCGCAAATATTACTAAGATATTTGGTAAGTAACCAGGTTCTTACGTTTAGATTTATACTAATAGTTCTCTTGTCTGTGTTACAACTAAACAGAGGTCTGTGCGAAGTCTTTTGACAATTGTTGCTTTACTTATATGTAACCACATGATGAATACAAAAAATACTAATCATCGACAATAATAACTATACAATTGTTATTAGTTGTGATATAATAAGTAGACGTCTTTTGTAAGCCTATATCTAAAATAATATATTACCCGTATATTTCTCCTGTAAATAAACTGGCCAAGAGCAAGTCGGGCTCGCACTCGTAGGGTTCCGTACGACATTACAATATTTTATAAGATCAAGAAAGTAATACCATTATCATTTTTGCCAGCAAAGATTTTTTTTAGTTTCAGTTCCATGCTTGGGGAGCCCATTATATATATTTTTTATTTTATTTTAGTATATAAATCGTTCCCAGAATACATATACTACCATGTTTCAACTGTGTACTTTTAATAGTTTCGGATTCAAGTAGTGACATACGGACGGAGAGACAGACAGTTATGACGAATCTATAAGGGTTCCGTTTTTGCCATTCAGCCGCGGAACCCTAGTAGTACTCATATTCGACCAAAAGCTTACAGTTTATTTTAAAGCTACATAATATAACGGACTAGTCTGCACCACTCGTGCTATTAATACACAGGAATCCATCGATTCAACCTCTGCTAAAATAAACTCGGTTAAGCTCCAGAGCTTCGCTATTTCCTATGCAATCCCGACTTAACTCCGTGCTTGAGAATAAAGTTTACGATGATACTGGTTATTACACTTAAGATTAACTTTAAGGAATGAATTGTTTTAGCTGGATCGCAACTTGGTCGCCATACCCCGTTCCACAAATGTCCAGCGGATCAGACAAAACATTGATATTTTTGACTTCTCTCTTATTCCTGAAGAATTGGCTCAGATTTCTCAGTTCAAAGGCAATTACAGGTATTGTTACTTAGCACCAACTTTCATAATATGATTATGTAGCCAATGTTTACATCTAGCCAATTTATCTTATCTGTTTATTTTGTTTTGAAGTTTAATTTATAATCGGAACAAATCACCGAGAATTGATAATTGGCAAACCTGCCTTTAATTTTAAACTACCCTTAATAAACAATTAATTAAATTTAATTGCGTTCTATTATATTTCTCCATGCTTCCTAATTCAGCGTATACGTTGCCTTAAAATTCAACACCATGATCATCATTATCATAATAAGCCGGTATCAGTCCCGTAGTTCTCTTCTAAGATACGCCCGATCCATTGAGCCCGATCTTCGGCTCTTCTTTTCCAGTCACTGCCCAACGCTTCGCTTTTAATATGTGGTCGTTTAACATAAATTCAACATACTTTTTTTATATTAGATAAGGTCGAACGCTTGACCACTATCTCACCCTGATGTTAAGTATAGAAGTGTCTTTGCGCTATTTATATTATTCTAGAAAGTACGATACAGGGAGTAAGTCAATTAAACTTTATCACATGTTGCATAATTTGCAGTTCACTACACTAATATAGATAAAAGTTTCTTGAAGTCTTTTATATTGTCTTTATATACTGTTTTTTTCCTATTTTCTAGGCTAAGAACTCCGGCTAAATGGTATCCGCATCCGCATTTCCCGTTCGAAAAGAAAAACTTGACAGACGCTCAAATTCAATACATCATAGAACACAGCAAAGAAGATTAATTAGCGCAAGATTACGTTCACAACAAAAAAATTAATTGAGTTGTATTTTTTATGCGAAAATATTGCTTATTTAATTATATAAATATTAATATTTATGTGTATATAAGTTTAAAGTTGCTCTTACTTCTAAATATTTAATTTTATGTTTGATATTTTTATGGTTTCGTTAATACAGTATTTTAAAGCAAGAAGATTTGTTTTGCATAGATTAGCTTTTTTTATAACGAGAAATGGAGTTCACCATCCTATTCAGTAGTGACCATATAAGTAACCGGGTATTAATGGATATCTGGCACTGTTTCCATTTCATATTCATTCACCCTTTACATTTTCCGGTAGATTTCATAGAGATTAATTTCGCGATGCCGGTTGAGCTTCAAACTTGGAATTAGCCAGTGGAGTGAACGTTTCCAATAATTAAATAGCTACCCACCTTATCTCAAAGGAGTTGTGTTAGCCTTTTTAATCTTCTTAGTATTATGTAATTGAATTCTTTTAACCGCGAGTATAAAGGAAATGCCGTCTCTTTTATCTGGGCCTCGAGGCTTTCGGATCACCTAATTGATTTGAGCGCGGCTTTGTTGCTCCTTATGTAATAACATGAAACAGCTCTGTACCAATTTAGGTGCCTGTTCTGCGTACCTGTGCCGATCCTACCTCGTCCCTCAATTCAATACTCTCTTTGTAAATGTATACTCTCCAAAATGAAATTAATTAATACACGGATAACCTGGCTCACAAAATATTTTGCTGCCTTTAAGTAAACTTAATTAATACTTGCGAAAGCGTTTTAACTTTCTCAAAGGAAAATAACGCCAATGGACAACAAAAAAATGTATTTTAATAATGGCCAGGATGCCTACAGTTCGTTAAGTGTCCGCAGGTCATTAGAAATCATTAAACAACGAAGGCTGGTTGTTTTAAGAGCCATTAAATGAAACTGTCCCAAAGTTATGGCCACTTTGTGCAAATAACCTTTCTACAAAGGCAATATTTTCGTTCCACCAGAACAAACAGAGAAGGCATTATCCTCTTTTCGCAGGATGATATCTATTTTTAAATTCTATCCGATACATATGTACCGATACACCACTACTCGTATATGCTGCGCGTGCATTTTGTATTTGGTCATAGCCCGGAATAGGTGAAATCAATATTTGCTCCACAGACAAGGCTCCGCTTTAGCGGAGAGTAAACTCATCTATTTTAGGAAGTTATTTCAGCCCATCCATGCAATAATATTGACTGCTATTTTGCTGGCAAATATCGAGCAACTGTGGAGTAGCACTCAAGGCACGCGGTTTACACGCATTGCAGTACTACGAGTACAACATCTTTGTCTTTGATAAAGCAATAAATAAATGTAATTTTCGATAAGGCTTTTTCCGTATACTCGATCGACGAACGCATCGTTGTTTAGTTTTTTGCGAGTGGTTTATTTATGAGAAAAGTTAGGGGGAGGTTCGGCCATCCCGACATAAATTAAGTGCGGTGACACGGACTAATTGGCGTCATTATGCGAGGATGGCCGCTCCACGCTGAGCCACGCCGCGCGTCGCAGCGTCCGCCCCGCCTCGCGCCGCTCACTACCCGGACCCGGAGACTTCGCTCTCCTTTCAGTATCGCCGCTGCTTAATTAAACAAAGGTTAATTCATTCATCATTCTCTAATTACAAAAGGCGTATGATTAGCCGATTATTAGTCGAACTCAAGATAATTCCGAACCTGTCATGAATTTCTAAACGTAATTTAGTCGTTGTGCCTTTTCGGTTGAGATTAATTGGCTTTGGTGTGAATGGGGTGTAGTTAGGAGCGATCAGATTTTCTCAGGTAAATAAATGGATGTGCGCGGCGTCGAGGGGAGTAATGGCGCGCTAGGGTGTGTATAATGTGCGAGATCAGCGCGACCGCGACCGCGGACGGCACCGCACGCACCATTTACACTAATCACACCTTTGCAAGAATATGTTCTTAAAAATATGTTAATGCTGAACCTTTAGACATATGTATGATCACTAGTAATTTAATAAAAGATAATATTATAAATATTGTAAGCAAGCCTATCGTTACACAATCCGAGGTCTATTGCAGGTCATCAATAACTTTTATGATAATAATAAAAATATTATTTTCATGTACAATTACACGTTTCATACTAAATTGATAGTAGGGACTGGATGGTATGATGTCTTACAAGTTGTTCGATCTATATAAAAGTAAATTGAGTTACTACATCGTATAAGGACATATTTTTCATGCGCTAGGCCTAATCAAAATAATAAATCTGAGACATAAAGTTTATTTTATGATTACGTCTCGCTTTCCGTTACATCGTTAACTTTACGCCAACTACTCAAAATTCAGGAAGCCTTTTGTTGTCGCAGAGGCTTCTATTCAAGATTCGCAAGACAGTGGATCCCGGTGATGTCAGTTGGAATATTAACAAGGGCCGAGACGTCGGTCGTCGCCTCTTGACAATCCTTTAAGCGTCCAACACTACACTGCTTTGTATGAAGTAGGTAACGTCTGGGCTATGTACGGTGCCTAGCATTGATGCCAGAGGCTTTTGTCTTTCTTTTTATAATATCTACAACATAATTGACGTACCACTACGTCTTTTTTGGCATGTTTATCTCATTGTCTACACATAATTAGTGAAAGTAGGCAGTGACGCACGCACGCACGCAGGCACGCATGCACGCACGCATGCACGCACGAACGCACGCACGCACGCACGCACGCACGCACGCACGCACGCACGCACGCACGCACGCACGCACGCACGCACGCACGCACGCACGCACGCACGCACACACACACACACACACACACATTATACTAATTTTAAGCACTAACACACATAATAATTAAAAATACACTCAAACAATGCTTGCACTCGTGTAAATAAACTAAAGGTTAAAATTAAAATCTGTCGCAGAACATCTAATGTGTTCCAGCAGCTATCCTTGAGAGCCAGTTCCCATTCTAGGCCTAGTGTGCTTACCATCTTCGACCGCATCATCACTTACCAACAGTGGTCAAACGCTAGCCTATATGATATAATAAATAAGGTACCTAATGATCAAACGATTAATAAATTCCACATTCAATGCACATTAACACGTGGTAGGTACAAGTTTCAGAAAAAACTACATCTCCGCCAAAACACCCGCTATACCTACTCCTTTCTGTGACAACGGAACTATTGGACCCAAGTCACAGCCCAAGTCCCTCATATTGACAGGTTGTTTGACAAAGCAAGCCGACACAACACAGTGACTGGGCATGATGGTCTTTGAGAAACGATGTCTGAATATTTAACTATAGAAACGATTGCTATTGAAATGTCTGTCTGTTCATGCAATAGCCTAAATATTGATATGATTGTTTTATGCGTTCTAGGTTGATAATTTTAGCGACATTCAGCAGCGATTTATCTAAATAAGTTATTTAAAATATATTTTTGGGACAAAGATTCAACGACGGATTACGAAGTTGTAATATTATAAGCCTTTTTAAATATTCAGACTTATGTACTTAATGAAAGTAAGTAAAGTGGTGGTAGGAGGAGATCTATTTGATTCTTTGAACTTCTAACTCTCAAAAGAGAATATAAATATTTCCCGAGCAGATGGTACGTTTTCCATGTAAAATAGAATTATTATGTAGGTAGAGACAACACAGGAGGCTTATGCGTCTTCATGAATTTGTAACATCCGTCTTCTTACTTTTGAAGTCGCTCAGTAGCGGATACAAGGCATACGCACCAAGTTGTGAATAAAGTTGGTTCTCTTGAGCCCAAAAGCTAGGATTCTAACATAAATCCATCCTTTTAAGTTTGATCACGTTCAACAAATGTTTGCCAATCGAACACACGAGAGGTCTAATAGGACGGCAAACGTATCCTAACTTTGACTTGCTATTAATTTCATATGGTTTTATTGACTGTAACTTGATTGTTATTATATTTGCGCGTGCTCTCACTAACAAAGCTCTATTAATATTAGGTAAATTTAGGTATGTGTACTGAATATGCTTTATTAAGATTTTTGTTTTTTATTTACATTTAATCTTATTATTAAGTGTATGGTTAGTAAATGTTTAGTTTGTAGCTTTACTTAAATTGAATATGAAACTGTATGGCTGAAATTATACAAAACTAAATCTTGCAATGGTTAATAGATTGATTAAATAAGTAAATGGTAATTTAAATTATGATTTTACTTTGGCTTAAAATTTAAACTACCGCTTTTGTAAAATAACCACAAAAATGGTTCGTATCGATTTTGTGATGCATCAAACAATAAGCCAAGCCTCAGAATTGCCAACAGTTATCAAGAAAAACGATACAGTCTATTGTTTTATTCATTCGAATTACGGCAAAACTATAACTCGACTACGGGAATAACCAATATTAATTATACCTAGTAAAAATAGGTATTGCTAATCACAGTAATTTAGTTTTGAGCGAAATATTTGAAACAAGCATCGCTTAGTCTTGAATACACAAGGTCGGTTTACTCGGTTCGGTTTCGGTTCGGTCGGAAAAAATCATCCTATATCACCAGGACTATAATAACGAATCTATTGACACTTCATTCTTCATAATCGGATTAGTAGTAGTTTAGGGGCTAATATGGAGCACATTTTACTTTTTTTTTTTAAACCAAACTGGGTAGCACTTGATCACTATCTCTCCTGATGTTAAGTGATGATACGATCGATGATGGAGTGTGCTTACCCAGAAGATACCTATTCACTCGCGATTTGAAGACCCCCATTACTTACTTACATATTGTACTTAACCGGAAACACAGACTCAGGCAGAGTATTCCATTCTTTGGCGGTTCGTATGATGAACGAAGAAGCAAATCGCTTCGTTCGGGTAGATGGTATATCCACCAAAAATCGGTGGCGCCTTTTAGTGTCTCTGGATGTCCGATTATAAAATGGGGATGGTGGAATCAAATCATGCAGTTCCATTGCACACTCTCCAAAATGTATTCGATAGAAAACCGAAATGCTAAGAAACAAGTCTGTGCCTCCTGTGTAAAATGATATAACTACAAAATCACAACTTTTCAGGAAAGCAAAAACAAACTTTGAAAAATCATTATTTATGTTTGGTTACACTTATCTGGAAAATAATAATGAATTATGTGGCGTATGAATGTATATTTTTATGCTTTACAACATTTTTTATGATATATTGTAAGCATTATCTGAAAACTACAAAAATCGACGAGATATACCAAATGTAATATTTGACAAATTTTTTTTACGTGTCTAATGATCAAAGTATAATTGTATCATATTACACAAAAAAACCTTTTGGTGAAAATTGATATTTGGCGAGTTGTTTTAATGAATAACATCATAATTCTTAGACAAATATTTACTTCCCTAAAGGCAAAAAGACTGAAAATAAATAATAGATTAATATAGCATTACTTAGCATTCTAAACCAATATTTTTTCCAGAGGTATTATTAAAGTCAAAGTTGCAATGTTAAAATTTTCGTGTAATATGATATATCTGAAGTTGTATCAATCGTAATGTTATAAAAGAAATGTGCAAATAGAGTTAAGTTGAATATAGAAAACTAAAAAAATACATAAAACAAAAGAATGTAATCAATAACACCTGCGATAATTAGAATTTTAGCAAAATCAAATTTTATTTTAAAGTTTCTACATTACTTTTATAGATATTAAGCAGTCATGACTTAGGTACCTATTATTGATGAGAATTATCCGCCCCTGTATCACGAAAACTATAGAATGAACGAAATGAACTAAATGACTGGGGCGAAACTATACAGCTTACGTAGCTGCGTCCCCGTCATTTCGTTCATTCAATGATTTTCGTGCACAGCCCCCAGGTTCTTAACCTAGTCTCAATTAGAATTTTTACTCTTGATAACTGCAGTCACAGTATGCGGCAGGGCAGTATCTTTCTGAATATCAGATTTACATGACAAGCTCCGATAGTACTCTTCTATATAGTACTCTAGGTCACTTACATGTATAAAGGAAAGTAACTGGCATAAATCTTTTTTTTCTTTTCTACTAAAATCGGCATTCCATTCAAGTACTTTTATATATTTACCATATGAACAACCTACATAATAAATCGGCACCACCTTCTTCTTTGTAAAAGAAACGAGTAAAGTCTTTTGTATATTTCAAAGGGGGTCAAAAGTCTTCGTTTAACAGCTAAGTCGAAGCCATCTGACGAAGTTGACCACATCCAGCGGGAATATTGTCGTTTCTCAGCCGAATATTCTTAGAGAAGTTCAAGACTTCTACGACTAATTGTACACTTCGCAAGCGTCACATCCTCAATCCCATTCTGAGGATCCCAGAGCCACTCATAACTGCTATTATACCGAAAATCTCCCAGAGGTCAGCCTAGACGAAATCGTGATGGGTCTCACATAGCTAAAAAACGGAAAAGCCTTCGGTGAGGATGGAATTACAACGAAGCTCTTAAAAACTAGCGGAAATACTACGCTAGTTCAATTTCAGCGTTTATTTAAATCCGTCCTTTTTTCGAAGAGAATTCCGAAGACATGGAGTAAGAGTGTGGTCGTAATGTTCTTTACAAAAGGAGGCAGACACTTGACTGAAGAACTATCGACCGATTTCTCTCCTGTGCCATATCTATTAACTGTTTTTGAGAGTCATTACGAAGTGTCTCGCGCGTAGGTTCGACGAATTTCAGCCCTCTCATCGGGCTGGTTTCTTGGCACCATAGACCACATTCAAATAGTGCAGCAGGTTATACAACCGACCAAAAAGTCTAATCAGCCCCTGTGCCTAGCGTTTGTGGACTGTGAAAAAGACTTTGACTCCATTAAAACCTGGTCTGTTCTAAACTCGATGCAACGATGCCAAGTTGATTGATGATACATCCAAGTGTTGAGACGTCTATATGACGCTGCTACTATGCAACTATATCCGTCCAAGTACAAATTTAAACTGAACATATCCCACTTCATCGAAAAGTTAGACAAGGTGACGTTATCTCCCCCAAATTGTTTACAAATGCTCTCGAAAATATGCTCAAGATGCTGAATCGGAAAGGACTGGGCGTAACTATTAAATTAACTATTTTATATATATATATATATATATATATATATATATATATATATATATATATATAATAACTATTATGTAAATCTGACAATCTACCAATAAATGAATATAAAAATATAAACGATAAATCATAAAAGATTTTTCATTCAATAAAAATCTAAAGTTTTTGTGACAAATTGTATTACTAAGCAGCTGCATACGTAACCGTGGCGGTCTATGACCAAATCGAACGCGTCCTCTTCTTCTCGAACCCGTGGCGACACTGGGAAAAGAGAATACAAACACTGAGCGCCACTCAAGCGCACCCTGCCTCGCTTCACCTGCCTTGAACCCTTTGGAGTACCTACCAAAGTATATCATTTTACACCAAATTTATTTATAGTGGTTTTGTTGTAAGTCTTTGATTTTTTGATATAACTGAGTTATGTGGTCTTTCACTAACGTAAATTATTGTGTATAATGATTGATCTAGAGTAGTATTATCTAACACAAAAAAAAAGTATTTTGTGATAAAAAGTTTACGTGGTTTATCTCAAGTTGTACCCAACATCTACGCAAACAGTGATAGTGTTATTTGGGTTAACTCTAGTTATATCAAAATACACTAAATAATGTGAAACAAAATGAATCGCCATTAGATATAACTTTTAATGAATCTTTTTCCACAAAAAAATATTGAAAATTAGATTTTTTCTTATGATATAAATAGTGATAAATTATAAGACACAAAAATTTCATGAAAAAATTCAAAAAAAGCTTGAGTTGTATCAAACGATCTCCTAAACTACAAGAGATATCGGAACGTGAGTTACACCAAAAAAATCGTAATTTTTTTTAAAGTGTAGAACTTCTAAAACGCACTTTTGACATAACTCGAGTTATATCGCAGGAGGCACAGAAGTGATATTTTAACATTTTAGAGCCCTTAATACTCCTATCAAAACTAAACCAACTTGAAGATAAAATATTTTATCAATTTAAATGAGCGTCTAAATTTGATTTTATATGCTTTATCTCTTAAAAAATGAAACAAGGTCGATTAAGTACATTTGCAATATTTTTATTTGAACAAGCTATTATGACAATGAAATTAATATTAATCTAGTGTTTACTACAAAAGTACTAGATAGGCACAACAAGAAACACAACCTCTATACGTATGCCAATTTTAAGAAGAGTGCCGATACTATCGAATACTGTCAATAAACTGAGCGAGTGCTAGAACTTGAATAAATAACCTCAAGGAAGCTATCGACACGACAACGAGAGTGAATTTCAGTGAATCGTCGCCGTAAACCGATTGACAATGCACATCGCACGCCCCGTTATCTGGCGAGACTTTATTTACACAAAACAAGATTTATTCAGAGTCCCGAAGAAACAGAACTGTTTCTCTCCACCTGAACTCCTTATTTTCAACTCAACGCGCACTGTTAAGCTATTTCCTCTTGCATTTGTTAAAATGCAGATTGGAGATGCGTCGAGTCTTACGTAACAAATATACGTAAGTATACAGTTAGATACGACCTAACTAAAACACCTATCAGTAACCAGTACCAGTTTTTCTTCTGTTTTCTTTCTTATTTTCTTCTATCTTAGCCAGTTCCTATTCTAAGCCGTAGCGTACTACCATCCTCGACTTACTAACAGGTAAGATAGTGGTCAAAGACTAGCCTAAGTATATGATATAAAAAAAAAACGTTTAAATAGAAATTTAAAATGTTTTAATTTTGCAGACTTTTAAAATATCATACCTACAATTGCTCAATAGTAAATAGGTAGGCAGGTAGATATCTTATTTAAAAAAAACTACACTTTTATTAAAAATTTATACATTTTGCTTTTCAATAGTAAATGCTGGACACTGTCAAATTCACAGTGCGTGAGCGCGACTGTCCAAGTGCGAAACGTTTTTATTTTCAGTGCACAATATTGTATAGTAAGTTAGTAACGAATGTATTGCGCAGCCTATTTATTCTTGTCTAAAATGCATGTAAACGGAACTACGCTCCTAGCTTCGACACTGGAAATGCCGTTTTATTGGACGCCAGGGTCGGTACGAGAGCTCCTAATAAAATATTTATCTTTTTAAAAGGGCTACAGCTCAATACTTATGCAGAACAATAAATACCTGCACGAAACAAATACATGTACAAAGATTATGTTGAAACAACGTAAGTATCTTTTTTATCGGACAGACAAACACTTAATCAATAATCCACAAACTCACCTGTTGTTAAGTAAATCTAATATGGAATCGTGCTTGTCTGGAATTAAAATACAGTAGTGAGACAAAGCGCTAGATAAGAGCCCCGTTGTAGGCGTATAGGATTGATGGCTTAGCTTTTAAGCGAGAGCTCGACGGCTCAAATAGTAGTACAGGTATACGTTCACAAGTCGTACGAGCATATTATATCGACGTTCCGCCTGGCTTGCTACCAAAAAGTAGCTTTCACCATCAAGGAAAATATCTACCACTTTAACCTTACGATGTTCCAGCAGCACACAGCCCTTGAGAGTCAGAGTATTCTAGGCTTCCCTCTACGATTCTAGGCCAAGCGTGTTCACCATATTTGACTACATCATCGCTTACCAGTAGGCGAAATAGTGGTCAAACGCTAACCTATAAGATATTTATGAGGTAAAAAAAAGATAGCTGTCTTTAGTAAAATCCACAGAGCGCAACTATTCCATCCCACCTTTCATTTTGGCTGGTACCGAGCATCATGCTGGAACCCAATAATCTTCTCGTCGGTGCCAGTAGAGAGACTGGTTTGGATAGTGGCGCTTTTTGGGTTGTACTAAAGTTAGTTATCCAGCGTCTAGTCTCACTACCGGCTGCCGTTTTCATGCAAGCGCGATTCTGTCTCAAATCATCGTCACTTGGTTTGAACGAGATACAGTCAGCAGTTTTAGAGATATGGCGACCGCAAAGATAACTTTGTTTTTCATACAAACACTATGAAAAACAAAGTTAATTTTGTAGTTGCGACAAATCATAGTTATTGAATACTTAACTGTGTTACGGAACCCTACGAGTGCGAGTCCGACTTGCACTTGGCCAGTTATTATTATTTGATGTTATAGCAACCATTATAATACACACTATGAGCAATTCAAGTCTCTGTCTATAACATTATGACGTCGATGGTCTATAATTTATATCAATTATTTCAAGTCTCTATCTATTACGGTTTCTATGATCGAGCAAAAAAGGCCTAAAAAAAGGTTTCTTGTTTGGGGACCGCCTTTTAATTTTAACTTTGTTTTAATTTTAGTATTAGTTGTGATAGCGGCCATAGTAATACATACTTTGTGACGATTTCAAGTCTCTATATATTATGGTTCATAAGTTCAAGCAAAAAAACGTCACGACATCGCGTAATTCCCGTTTTCAATCTATAAGGTAATAACTTGGTTTTGTATTAACTGCAAACATTTACTATGCTAGCAATATAATAAGCAGCACAAAAAATTTGCAATTAAATAAAGTTTAACAACCTGTACTAATAATAACCCTAAACCTAAAGTTTGTTTCATCAAATTACACTTTAGTAAATAGTTCCCCTTTCTATAAACCGAAATGAATGGAATTATTATTTAAGGCTTCATTTATTAAGATGGCATGTTTAATATATTTACGTTATCAAAACCTATTTCTAGAATGTTTATACAACGATTGTTTATTAGTAGAAAAATAAAATATCTAATTAGAGAGAATTTGCTTTTATTTTTTTTATATCTTATTTGACCACTATCTCATCTGGTGGTAAACAATGATGTCGACGGACGGTCAACGGTCGACGACGGTGAACACGCTAGGCCTAGAATACTCTGACTCTGAAGGGTTGTGTGTTGCCGGAACACCGTAAGATTATGGCGGCAGATTTTCACCTTGATGGTGGTAAGCTACTGTTTCGTACCAAGTCAGGCGCAACATCAATATAATATGCTCTTAGCATCTGTGAACGGACACCCGTACTAGGGTTTTAACCGGCGATACGTCACTTAGCGGTAAAGCCACCACCATCCTTTACGCAGACGAGGCTCCCACGAAGTTTTCGAGTGATAGTTGCGTTTTGTAGGTTAAACTAAACTCAGTTGTCCTGCGCATCTTCTCAACTCCGTTTCCAATACCAGACAAGAGCGATTCTATTTGAGACCGCATCGTTACTTAACATCAGGTGAGGTAGTAGTCAAGTTCTTGTCTGCCCGGTAAGTACTAATCAGTTCAGTAAAAATGCTTTAAATTAAAAGTTTGAGGGCCCGGTGGCGTAATCGGGAGAACGGTTGGCTTTGGTGCCAGAGGTACCGAGTTCAAACCGCCGTGCTCCAATGGATTTTTCTATAGAAAAATTTATGCGCGCCTTGCACAGTGGCCCTCCGGTGAAGGAAAAACATCGTTAAGAAACTAACAACCCCCGCATGGTGGTAGGACATTATCTAGTTTCCGCCGGGACAGCTACCACCCTCAAGTTAAAAAATCTGTCGCCAAACATCTAATGTGTTCCGGCAGCTATCCTTGAGAGCCAGTTCCCATTCTAGCGTGCCTAGCGTGCTTACCATCTTCGACCGCATCATCACTTACCAACAGGTGAGATAGTGGTCAAACGCTAGCCCATAAGATATTAAAAAAAAAGTTCATTCGCCGTAAATGTAACGAATTTCTTTCGTGGTAATTGTCACAGAATTACATAAGAGTCACTATTAATATGGTCAACTCAACACTTTCTAGTTTTCAGCGAGCAGCTATTCATAACGACATACTTATTAAATAAATTACTTACGGCACTGTTTGGATTCTATTATACAAACTTAATCGAAATGTAAAGTTAAGTAATATTTTAGTTTGACGATTCGTTCAATGTGTTTCGACGGTCACAAAAAAAGTTTTTGTAATAACTCAAATAATAAAGAAATAATTAAAACACGTAGCGAAGTGCATTGTTTCGTTCTCATTTTAAGGCCACTTCAGTCGAGTCCGGCCCTGAGAGCACTAGCGGTCCGCGACAGCTCTCCAAGTGCGGAACTGTGCCAGAAACTCGCCTGCATTCTTCACGATCGACAGACATTCCGTTTTAGATACCTCATGCCTGCATTGAAAAATCAGCTTGTTTGCTACACAATTTTATGTAGAGCGCGAGGTAGAGGTAGATGCAATACAAAACTCCACATTGACATCGCTGTATAAATACGGAGAGAAGCACGTCTTGCTCGCAATGGCTTGCTTGCTTATACATATTCATGTGTAGAATTTACATCCAATTCATAATGTAAATTTGAAAGTTTATGTATGTATTTGGATATTTGTTACTTAAAATTAAGCTAAACTGATAAACGGCTAAACGGATATGTAAGTAACACAAAATATACTTTACTAGCACCCGCCCCGGCTTCGCACGGATAGAACATACTATATACCTACAAAATTTGCATCAGTTTGTTGCATCGAGTATAAAATATTAACATATTTAACAATCATGCACGAACGAATTATGCACCTTAGACCTAAACCTTCCTTATAAACACTCTGGCTATTGGTGAAAACCGCATGATAATCCGTTCAGAAGCTATTGAGATAGAAGCGCACATAAATTTTTCGATGGAAAAATCCATTGCTCTCGGTAAGGTTTGAACTCGGTACCACGGCATCAAAGCCGACCGTTCTCCCGATTACGCCACCGGGCCCGGGCTCCTTGGTGGTAAGCTACTTTTTGGTAGATTTAATGATCCCACTACCACTGTACGAAAACTCATGATTCATGAATGCACATTCATTGGTAGGTATATAGCTAGGATTAGAACCAACGACGGTCGGGTCAGAATCAGGGTAACTATCCTTTACGCTAAAGGGCCGTCCAATATCACTACGTAAGTATTATAAAACAAATTCCATCACTGCGTCTGTCTGTCTGTTCGCAATAATCTCAATAGCTACTGAACGGATTATTATGCGGTTTTCACCAATAGCCAGAGTGTTTATGAGGAAGGTTTAGGTGCATAATTCGTTAAGGTTTTGTGTAAATTGGATGAAATATGACGATTATTGTTAAATATGTTCATATTTTATATTCGATGCAACAAACTGATGCACATTTTGTAGGCATATATGTTCTACCCGTGCGAAGCCGGGGCGGGCTGCTAGTAGTATATAAAATACATTTGAATAAAAGTTATTATTTCAACATTTATGATACAGGTGAAAAACAAACCTAAATTATAATAACCATATTTTTTCAAGTTATTTAAATATGTTTATGTAAGCTCGAGCCGAAGGAAAGGGACCTACAATATTGATATTTCAATGTCACTATAGTTTGTAATATCTTTTCACCCGTACCTGTATTTTATGACATTTTAACCCCCGACGCAAAAAGAAGAAGTGGTATAAGTTTGACGTGTGTATCTGTGTATGTTCGTATATGTCTTTTTTGGTTTGATAGGTGTCTTAATTGATAATGTTTTAAGCTTTGATTCATGAAAACCCGTTCAGCCGTTTGAAGACTATGAGTATTTTTATAGATGATGACGTTATGAAATAAACTTTTGTAATTCTGATCAATTCGAAATTAAGTATACTCTTACTTTAACAATATTGTAAGAACTTGTTAGCGTTGACTTGATGCTGTGACATCTCCTGTAACCTGCAGAATACTCAACTCCTCACCAACTTACAGGAATGTTCTCAATGAACAGATTACTTGAGGCACAAGGTAACTTGAGTCCTGGACTCAGTCCCTTTGTCTCTGCACGCAATTTTGCCTAAAAACGTATATACTGTTACGCACTCTGAGTCCCAAGACACAGACAGGCCTCTCGCCTAGTTTAGGCCTCGCAGAATAATCTCTCTGATATTTTAATGGAATACGCTGTTTCATTTTTAAGTGCAATATGTTATTTGGTACTTTTTTTGGAAATTACTTTTTTTATTTATTTATTTTGATTATGAATAGGTCGGTCAACGCAACTAAGTTACTAGTTACTACTACTAAGTAACTAGTTCTAGGTTCTAGTTCAATTTTCTGCCAAGCTAAAAAACTATTCGAAATGTTTCCGTACAGATGGCAGACCACCTGAGCTTCTTGGAATTTTACTGACGCCATCTCTCAACTTTGGCTCTTACATGACAGGTGGTAGGAGCATATAATATCGATGTTCCGATTGACTTGCTATCAAAAGTGGCTTACCACCATCAAAGAGAAAATTCGCCGCCATAACCTTACAGTGTTCCGACAACACACAGCCCTTTAGAGTAGTTAAGAGTCTTCTAGGCGTAGCGTGTGCACCATCTTTTCTTCAGTGATCAAACGCTTACCTATATGATGAAAAAAAAACGAGACCACACAGTCCAATTACCGTAGAAAAAGCTTAGTTTTATGGCCAAGCTGAGGCATTAGTTTTAAGGGCCCGGTGGCGTTATATGGAGAACGGTCGGCTTTGATGCCAGAGGTACCGAGTTCGATCCGCGCCGTGCACCAGCAGATTTTTCTATGGAAAAATGTATGTGCGCTTTTCACAGTGGCCTTCTGGTGAAGGAAAAACATCGTTAACAAACCAACAACACCCCATGGTAGAACTTGTAGCATACAGCATGGTGCGCCTGATTTAAAATAAAACAAAATTTAAATAATAAAAGGTTCCATGTTTCCTGTCGGGTGCATTTCGGAGCGTACCTACGCCATCCGATTACGCAAAGTAATACCACCCTGCCTCTTCTTCGACCAGACCGGACTAGATGTGCGCCACCGCTATGTGGTCCATCTCCTTGCACCAAGCGTTATGCTTCATCTTTTATCATAGGTACTACCAATAAATGCAATTCTTTGCCAGTGTCTGTGTTTTCCGATAAGTATAATCTAGGAGTCTTCAAGTCGTGAATAGTACGTGCCGCAAAGCCAATGCGTTGCGTAGTCGCGTGTACGAGTATGTGCCGCTCTTGTGTGTGGAAGAGTGTGTTCGGAGAATAGAACAGCTCTCACTGTTCTATTCTCCGAACACTTACTATGCTATGGATCTTCGTTACATATAAATGACTTATATTGACAAAGTTATCGGAAGGAAAATGAAATATTTTGCATCACATATATTTTATACTGCTAACCAAGCATAGAAAAAGTAAGTATATTATGTTACTTGCAAAAAATGTTATATTTTTATCACACTTAATCATAGTTATGCTAAAAAAGATTCCTGTGCTTGCCTGGAAGAAATCAGTTATTTCATTTACGAATAAAAGACAAGAAAATACTGCATATAATAACTGCTTAATCATGCTTACTGATACTTTTCTTCTAAAAGTACCGTGAAAAAAAGGCGAAACTATATTTACGCACATAAAGCTGTAAAATATCACGTGGAAAAAGTATGTAAGATCATTTATGCAACAAAAGTTTTTTAGGAAGACGTATAATAATAACGTAAGATTAATTAAGCTAATACTACAAGGAAACTCTGCAAATGTGATAAGAGTAACAAATCTTACATCATTTTACTAGGGAATTTATTAAAAAAATAGTTTCGTATTAATTTTTTAAATTCAAATTGCTCGGTAATTTAATGAAATATAAATTTGAAAAAAATTGAGTATATGTGTTAGTCTTTCCTCTATCCAATGGTGAAATCAAAAATATTTGTCGCAAGTGTGTTTGCACCATTCTTCCATGGGTAGTGCGAATTATAAAAAAGCGTTGCATCGTAATGTAGAAATAGTATGATAATGGTGCGTAAATCCGTAATACACCCTTCAACAACACAAGCCATCTTGTCCAAAGCACTGTACACCTCACGTAAGTATATACTTTTACTTTCTGGTCACGTTCTCAGACAGAAATTAATAATTATATCGCTTTTTTCACTCAGTGAATTCGTCAAACCCGCGACACGTATCGACAAAACATAAAACTGCAAAACTAAGTTGATAGCTGACATATAGTATTTTGATGTCTTGGATAGATTTTTTGTGTTTGTTAGCATTATAAGATGACCAAAGGTGACCATTTGACATTTTATGTGTGGTCCAGTAAATTTAATTACGATTTGATGAATATCTCCAGAGATACTGAGAAGTTACTCAAAATTACTAGGTGCTGAAAATGACTCACGCGGCACAGGTCAGTTTTTAGTTTTTTTAAACTATCTTTATTATTAAAAACAATTTTTGCTATTTTAACTTATTATTTCGATGATTCTGTGCTAACGTTACGTTACGTTTACGTGTTCTTCCCTATAACGTTACTCATCTATCCAGTCGAATTATTATCTAATACTATAAGAATCTTTGTCCTGACATACTGACTGACTGACTGACTGACTCACTGACAGACAACGCACAGCCTAAACCGCTGGTCGTAGAGACTTGAAATGTTGAGGGTATATTTGTCTTAGTACGTAGGGGTGTACTGAGAAAGGATTTTTCAAAATTCACCCCTTAAGGGGATGAAATGGGGGTTCAAAGTTTGTAAGGAGAAACAAGATTAGATATTCTTTTCTATCCGAAACTTTACACAAGTGCTTCAGTACAAAAATAAGTAAATACGTGTTTCAGGTTTTTTTGAAATTCCACCCCTAAGAGGGTGAAATGGGGTAACAAAGTGTGAAAATCAATATTGTTTCGAATTGCGCTGAAACTTGGCATGCAGACAGTTATTACGACGTTTGTTACCTCTAAAAAAGGATTTTTCAAAATGCACCCCTGAAGGGGATGAAACAGGGGTTCAAAGTTGTATGCAGAGACAAGATTAGATAGTATTTTCTATTCGAAACTTCACATAAATGCTTCAGTAACAAAATAAGTAAATACGTGTTTCAGGTTTTTTTTTATATTCCACCCCTAAGAGGGTGTAATGGGGTAACAAAGTGTGAAAATCAATATTTTTTCGGATTGCGCTGAAATTTGGCATGCAGATAGTTATTACGACGTCAGTTACCTCTGAGAAAGGATTTTCCAAAATTCACCCCTGAAAGGGATGAAACGGGGGTTCTAAGTTTGTATGGAAAAACAAGATTAGATAGTCTTTTCTATCCCAAACTTCACATAAGTGCTTCAGTAAAAAAATAAGTAAATCCGTGTTTCAGGTTTTTTTGAAATTCCACCCCTAAGAGGGTGCAATGGGGTAACAAAGTGTGAAAATGAATATTGTTTTGGATTGTGCTGAAATTTGGCATGCAGATAGTTATTACGACGTTAGTTCCCTCTGAGAAAGGATTTTCCAAAATTCACCCCTGAAGGGGATGAAACGGGGGTTCAAAGTTTGTATGGAAAAACAATATTAGATAGTCTTTTATATTCGAAATTTAAAACAAGTACTTAAGTAAGTAAATACGTGTTTCAGGCTTTTTCGAAATTCCACCCCTAAAAGGGTGAAGTGTGGTACCAAAGTCTGAAATCAATATTGTTTCGGAATGCGCTGAAATTTGCCATGCAGATAGTTATTTTGACTTAGGTATTCACTAATAAAGAATTTTTCATAATAAACTCTTTAAGGGGATGAAGCGGGGGTTCAAAGTTTGGATAGTCGTTTTATTCGACATTTCACACAAGTACTTCTGTAAATAAATAAGTAAATACGAGTTTCAGACTTTTTCAAAATGCCACCCTAAGAGGATACACTGGGGTAAAATGGTCTAAAAATCAATATTGTTTCGGATTGCGCTGAATTTCAGAATGCAGATAGTTATTATGGCGTAGGTATCGGCTCAGAAATGATTTTCTGAAAATTCCTCCCGGATACGGAACGGGGATTCAAAGTTTGTATGGCGAAACAAGATGGGATAAAGTACGTGTTGTAGGATTTTTCGAAATGGGGTAGGTAACAAAGTCTGTAAATTTAGGTTTTTAGGGTTTTATAAATATGAATTCTGAATTGCCTTAGTCACGCGATAACATGAAAACGGGTGAACCGATTTGGCAAATTCTTATTTGATGTTTTTAATGATAGAATCGTTTTTACAAAAGAAAAGTTGTAAGTAAATAAAAGAAGGTTTTAACGCGGGCGAAGCCGCGGGACACTTCTAGTTTGAAATATAGGTCAAATGTTAAAAGCCCAATTTTTCTATTGAAGACGTACGTGAGGATTTCAAGAGATAAGTACGATCGTTTGTGATTATTTAAATAGTCACGTATATAATGAGAGTTAATTCTCATTAAAGATGTGATTCTCTACAAGAATAATAAGAGTCGGGCCTCGGTTGAACAGTGCTCTTCGAAACGCGGACGGAACTAGCGTTCGATTAAAATCCAATTATGTACAAGAGTCGATTTAAGCTGAATTAGTAATTTGCATAAAAGAAGCGCGATTTTATTCCAATCTACATAATAGAACATCCTTGAACAAAAACAACTAAAAACACAATTTTCTATCGACTACGAAGATACGTGCCATTTTCAGCAAAATCACAACATTGCATTTTCTACACGGGGTAATATAATTAAAGCATGTTTGGAATATTTAATAATATAAGAGCTAATTGTAAGCTAAGTACCATTATAACATTTTAGATGTAGTATGTGACAGACGGACCGACTACTGAAGTACTACTTTCTCAGAGCTGGTGCCTCATGTAGGTTTGGTAAAAAACCTATATTATACAGGTCGCCAGGTCCCTCGAGGTAGAACCTCAGACTATCATAAAAAAGGCCGACAGATTCTCGCCGAACACCCGAGTGACCGCAAGTTCAGTAATACTTAATTCTTGAGTAATAAGTTTCCGCGCTTAGTCCGGCATATTTAATACGGCATGATTACTACGTAAGCAACGCTGCGAAGTACATACAAGTTACAGAACTTGCGTTCACTCGGGTGTTCGGCACGAATCTGTCTGCCTTTTTATGATAGATTGAGGTTGAAACATAATTTTAAGATTATTTTGCAAGTGCGCTTAGATTTACATGCGCTTGAGAATAAACATAAGTTTAGTAAACAAAGAAACTAATGAATGATGAAATAAAATTAAACATTTCTTTGTTAGACTAAAGTAACATTAACATATGGTATTCGTATTGATATGAATAAGTATCACTATAATATTTAACTGGTAGAAACCGCGGGAGTTAAAAAAAAAAGATTCCGACGAATTGAGAACCTCCTCCTTTTTTGTGAAGAAGGTTAATAAGTTTAGTAATTAAAATAATAGTTTAGTTTCTACAAAAATTACATACCAATATTACCTACTTATTACAAAGGTCAAAATCAATAAGACATATGATAAAAAGAAATGTTATTTCTATTATTTTCTTATATAATATACAATAATTGAATTCTATAATATGATTATCGTAGAACGGTACCTAGAATGTAAAAGATTCTCAGAACGAGATAATTGGAATCAGTTTTTTCAGAGCTAGACAAAAATTCCTTTCTTCGTACGAATTGACTTTCTTAGATTGCTCTGATAATAATAGATCCGGACCTTAAAATGAACCTTGCTCGGATCCTAAAAATATAAGCTTTAGTGAGTTCTCCCAGTGTTTAATATTCACGGGTCGACGACAAGGTGGTCGTTAAGCCCAACTAAACTCCTACTAACTGTACTCGAATACATTTCGATACATACGGAAATATCTCGAAAGTATGAAAGTGCTACGTGTACAAAATGTAGGTCTCACCACTCGGGTTTAAACTTTTAACGTGCGGCTTGTAGCAGTCAGATGCACAAGTTGAATTGTTTTAAAATGTTGAGCCAAAATAAAACATTCGAATGTGCGGTTTTCCCAGTATTCCTGTATGTACCAGGAATGTTATTGTTGAATTACCCATGGTTCTTTCTCATACTCCAAAATGTGATTTTGTATAAATACACATGTATTGCATATTAATTAAATAAGTAAAATGTCGATAACCGTATATTTTCTATTCTGAATAAGTGAGAATTAATAATATTACACAAAATTAAATTAATCGCAAACTCTAAGGCTGAGTTATGTTATTACTTACTTTAACTATGACAAACGTCAAAAATCTGTGAAAATCCATATAAAAACACCGGTTAATAGTTATAGTTACGGTTAAAGTAAGACGGTGCAACTCAGCCTAAGTAATGTTCTATACGGTTTTTCTTTAAGATACATTTTTGACAACATCGTTTTTGTATAAGATTTCTATGCATTTGTAGCATGCTTCAGAGTGAGTCAGTCACATATTGCATTTACGGCCTAGTGTAAAAATGCCAAATGACAGAAGCATGCTATCTACAACACAGATTTAACGATACATTTATTTTGATTTTCGATTGTCTCTTTTTTTTAATAATAAAGATAAATAATAATGAGAGGCCAGAGGTGGAAGTCTCTGCATTGATAGCGATGCATCTTGTCATCGGAATCGTCTGCTAGAATGAGATGCAGCTAGACAGTTGTTATCTGCATCTCTTTTCTTATCGACGATTATCGGTCGAAATTCATCGCTGCTCATGTAGAGACTACCGGCCCAGGTAACGTGGCTCATCGGTAGAGTAGACTTTAACACCAAAGGTGGTGGGTTCTAATCCCAATGCGCATTTCACATTGGCAGTTGACAGGATACAAGTGTTGGGCAAGCTTGTATCAATCTAGTAACGCTCCGCTACGTGTTCCAGCAGCTGTCCTTGAGAGCTGATTTCCATTCTAGGCCTATCGTGATACCCTCGGAAACATCGTCATATAACAACAAAATACGAAAAAAAACTATACAAAAACTACAACCTTAGTAGAGCACATTGTATGCAGTCGGGTGGCAACTATAATAACAGTTGTTCGGTACTTAGCGACCACTACGGCTATTGCCCGATAATATAATCACCGAAGCACCCGTTACTCGCCCGCAACAGATTTACAGCGACCTAATGACCGTTGGATTATTGGTAAGTTCCAGATAATTTCTAAGAGACATATTTTTGTAATTAAGAGACACTTGAATTTTATCAACAAAACCCATCAACGTCAATTAGTTGACGTTAATGGATTTTGTTGATAAATGTCTTCTGAGAGCTTATATTTATAAACTACGAATAACTGAAAGCAAATTAAAACATGTGCGCAAGCAAATAAATACTGAAGTACATCTTTATTGATTACGGCAACTTTATTTCAAAGTTATATAATTTTTTAGCGTTTACGTCAAACGCAATTTCAAAAACCTTTGGGATTAAATACATAACAATTACAATGACATTTTTGTGAAAAAAATAATTTATCTTCCATACATTTGATGTTGCGTTTGGCGTGAATGCTCACAGAAATTGTACTTTGTCTAAGAAAGGGAGAACTAAGGGAGAACTTTAAAAATACAGTTTCATATACAGTGGGCTGCAAAGAAATCGGGTCGGTAACATAAACTCCAATGAATTCCAAACTATTGCAGCTAGCTTTACGAAATAAAGAGTGTATTATAGAAGTTCAACATTAATGAAATTTATTTTAATTACAAGTACTTCTTGCAAAAATGACCACTTTTTACTAAATTTAAAAAACATTTTCTAATATACAATTTTTACACATTTAAATATTTTACCGAAATTTTGTAAGAGCAGTCGCTAATCAACCAAAATACCTTGCAGGAAACTGGTATCTTGAACCTTTAATTACATAATAGGAAACCAACGCACAAGTTTCCTGGAAGCAGATACGGGAGACCTTCATCAAAATGGTGTAGCGGATCGTCAGGATTAAAGCAGCGTCTGTTCGCGCCGCGCCGAGCTCTTCTCACAATTAATGTTTACTTCCATTATAACGGACGGAACATAAAATAGCCTCACATTTTACTTCAAAGTCCGCTTGTAAAAAGGAATATTCCGGGGGAGCCTCTCGAGAATCGACTGGTAATGCGCTCGTCAGTGAATTCAAACTACAAAGTGTAAAAGCTGTAAAAATCAATAGCGCATCAACAAAAAACGCCTGCAGCTTTCGTTATTCCTTTGGGCTTTTCAGTTTGAAACTTCAGAACTGATTCGAAGTAAAAAGTTAGTTGCAATATTTTTTAAAGTATAAGACGATGTTAGGAGTGGCTTGCACTCCCGACATTGGCAGTTGTACCATGCTTGTTTCGATAATGCATTTTCAATTACTTAGCACGCCGTTGTTTTCGACACTTTGCTGAAACATGGCAAACAATTGGTTGCGAGAATATTGAAAATTGTAGCTCTCAACTTCAACATTAAATTCGCGATAAAGTAAAATCACAGATTGAAAAATGTAGCGCGCAATTTTTGGATCGAGTTTATTTCAAAACAATTGTTAATTATTTTTTATTTACTCTGTTATTAAGTTTAGATTTTTCACTAGGAAGAGGAAAATGATGAGATGGTTTTATTTTTTTCTAATACCTTTGAGTTTAAGGATATGTTTGAAATTGATCCTTATGTTTGAAATAGTTCATTATTATTAGGTGTGGTGTTGCATGAACATATTTTGGTTTTTTCTTATTTCATTTGTTACCTTACGTAGACAGAAGTTTTATCCCTCTACGTTGCCTTAGGTGCAGTGTTGCCAGGCTTGTCCTCAAAGGTAACCAAAAGTTGGTTTGAAAAGTAACGTTTTGACAGGAAAAGTAAAGATTTTTTAAATTTTAGCATTTTACCCTTGTACAGTATGTAGAGAAAATGTAACGCTTTACGATTTGAACGTAAATATAACTATTTACGTTCAAATCGGGTCAAAAAGTAAAGTAAAACGTTACAAAAGTAACGTTCTGGTAACTCTGCTTAGGTGTATATTGTACTTACATAGTGTCCCGTTTATTTTATTATGGCCCTATCTTATCAGCTAAAATAGCTAGGGTAAAATTAATGGTGAAAAATTTAATTTGGCTACAGGGCACGGTAGCTCAGTCGGCGAGATAAGGGGAGGTAGTGCCTATCCAGCAAGGTGGTTATTTTCTTTTCCTCTTTGCACTCCTCTGACTCGCCGCTGGTGTAGGTGAGCGCTCAAGAGGTGATGGTCAGGCTCAGGTGAGAGTCATCAATGGCGGTTAATAAAAAGACTTGGATCCTGTAATCTTCCAGAGGCGAAGGCAACCGGCCACAGATAGTGAGTACCCACGGTAACGGATGAGCAGCAAAGCGCTAAGTGCGTGGTTGTATTGCCGTGGATGTTCACTTCCAGATACGGAGATTACAATAGTATCGATAGAAAATAAGAATAGAAATTACATTACAAAATGCAGGTTGATTTAATAAAATATTGGTATGTTAGATGATTAGATGAAACAAGATGGGCGGTGCCATGAAATGGAATTAAACAGAGCAATAGCAATTAAACCCACTATTATGTGCAAAGTACATATAATCGTGAAATAAAGGCTGAAAGAAAAAATAAACAGTCAAGTAAAAGACTCGATCGGTCTCGGTCAGACCAAGGTGGCCAGCGCAAGCGCAGCGTGAGCGGCAGCTGCACTGAAAAACCAATAGGACTGTTTTTGTGGACACCTATACTGCTGATTTAATAAAAGCGTGTTGATTAAAATGGCAATTTTTATTTCATTTATTGGTTTAATTTTAATTTGTAAATATATTTTTAATAAAGATTAAGTATTTTCAATAAATTTATATTTTCAAAAGTAACATGTAACGCATAACGTAATAACAAAAGTCAAATGTCAAATCATTTATTCAGTATAAATATAAAGCCATCTAATCGCATTACAAATCTTATTCCGAATGGAACTGATTGTCCGTCTATCGGCTGCATAATACCGTCGTAATAGGCAACCCTATACCTATAACCGTAATAGGCGTCGTAATAGGCTCTGCAAACAAAAGAGGACAACTGAATGACTGTTGAATCTACTGGTGTTTCGGAAGTACTCCGATCAGAGAAGAAACACCAAGAAACTCTATGGGGCGTGTCCCTTGTTTAAATTCATATTTTTTTAAATGCATATTAAATATTATTTAAAACAACAAATAATTATATTATCATACAATTTATGTTATATCTTGGAGCTTGGGGCATTCCGGCCACACATTTTTGTCATTTATGAAGTCTTATTGTATAGTACAATGATGGATTTTACAAAGGTTTTAAATCTGCCAATAGATAGTTGATCAATATCTTTAGGAAGTTTATTATAAAATCATACAAATCGTATACAGTTACCCAAAAAGAATCACTAACTTTCCACAACCTAAATTGAAGTAAAATTAATATATTGTTGTCTTGTATTGAAATTATATACATCGGACCTCTTATCATAATCATTAAAATGTTTGCGTACATACATAATATTTTCATAAATATATATCTACCTAGACATGCCACTGTGAGAATTTAAATCTCCCGAATTGAGTCTCGCGACTTCATGGTATACATATATAGATCGAAAAGCTCTTTACCATAACAGATATTCATTAATCGTCTCACCGCAGTTATTTCTCTCTACTCATATCTCTTTGCACGATATAACTAGCCTCGAATTATTTATGTTCCAAGTTCATGTACAAACAAAGCATTTATTAAAAGAACCCAACCGTAGCTTAATTTACTTATCTTGAAGTACTGAAACCAGATAGGAGATCAAAATCTCTCCCTGTTTGCCTTTTAACCGGGGCCGCGTACTAAACTCTTAATAGACGGCTATCAGTGTTTTGTTGTGTGCAGTTAAAGGGGTCCGTACACAGTGGGGCGCCGTAATTAGTGTTGCGGTGGCCCGCAACCAGCAATTACCTGCTGAGCCGTATTGCTGCTAACAAAACGTTGCTCAATACTGATCCGGAACTTCGGTAAAACTACGCGCAGTGATAAATTGAACCAAACAAACTTATCACTGGTTATGCTTAGGAACGTATTTCTGTTACTACTACTACCTACTGATGCATTTCTACATTGCATGATAGGGATTTGTAATTATTAAGAGCTACGCTTCGCTGGTTAAATATTTCTTATTCTCTTCAGCAAACAATGTCGGAAATATACATTTTGGCAGAAGATCAGCTTTTCCCGCTTAACACCCTTCGGAATGCTTCAGTTTCACCCAGTCGTATTTGAGGGTAATGGACAGTTATATGGAAAATCAACTCCAATCTAGAAATGCTTATGAAACTCTTGGATATTTCAATTTCCGCGATAGCATTGGCAAATAGAGCATGCATTTTAAAATGACTGTACGTTGAAATCTTCAATGCAATTCAGCTACTAGAGCTATCGTCTTTAGCGCAAGCCGCAGCGCAGGCATTTGACGTCGAATGTTAAGTGATTTTCTTTGGTTTCATTCATAGTTTACCTCCACATCTACTAAACATATTTTTAACTTGCAATGTATGTATGTATTAATGTATGTTTGTAGGTAACTATGTTTGTTCGGGTAGAATCTTCCAACTCAGTTTTGAAGCAGATATCTACAACCGATTGAGTTGAAATTTTGTACACACATTTAATTTGTATGACAATGCATGGTTAGCTATGTGATGTTATTCTAAATTAAACATGGCGGAACACCCAATATGGCGGACAATTTATTTTTAATGCACACCTACAATATGGGTATCAAATGAAAGGGCATGCTAAGAATTACTCGGAAAATAAAAAGACGTCACTCTAAATCCGATATGGCGGACTTCTAAAGATGGCCGACTAAGGTTTTTATTCTTTCCTACAATATGGAAATCAAATGAAAGGGCTTGCTGAAAATAACTCGAAAAATAAAATTACGTCACTCTAAATCCAATATGGCTGACTTCTCAAGATGGCGGACTTCATTTTTATACTTTCCTACAAAATGGATATCAAATAAATGACTTGCTGAGAATACGAATGCAAGTTAAAAAATTTACAAGAAGGTGATCAAAAACTCCGTTCCTCCAATCCTCCTAAAATTTTGGAGTAAGTATTGGGGTTTTCTGAGAAACGAAAGCCAAATCGGTTCAAACGTTGAACGCCCGTTTCATCCCCTTAAAGAGTTTATATTGAAAAATCTTTTCTTAGCGGAGACCTACGTCAAAATAACTATCTGCATGCCAAATTTTAGCGCAATACGAAACAATATTGATTTCAGACTTTGTTACCCCACTTCACCCTTTTAGGGGTAGAATTTCGAAAAAGTCTGAAATAAATAAGTCCTGTAATAAATAATTCAGTAAATAAAGAGCGTATTTTGAAAAATCTTTTCTTAGTGGATACCTATGTCATAATAACTATCTGCATGCTAAATTTCAGCGCAATCTGAAACAATATTGATTTCAGACTTTGTTACTCTACTTCACCCTTTTAGGGCTGGAATTTTAAAAGAGCCTGAAACATTATTTACTTACTTAAGTACTTGTGTTAAGTTTCGAATATAAAAGACTATCTAGTCTTATCTAGTCTCTCCATACAAACTTTGAACCCCTGTTTCATCCCCTTCAGGAGTGAATTTTGGAAAATCCTTTCTCTCAGTGAACTAACGTCGTAATAACAATCTGAATGCCAAATTTCAGCGCAATCCGAAACAATATAGATTTTTAGACTTTGTTACCACAGTTTATCCTCTTAGGGTGGCATTTTGATAAAGTCTGAATCTCGTATTTACTTATTCATTTACAGAAGTACTTGCGTGAAGTGTGGAATAAAATGACTATCCAAACTTTGAACCCCCGGTTTATCCCCTTGAAGAGTGAATTTTAAAAACTCTTTCTTAGCGGATACCTAAGTCAAAATAACTATCTGCATGCCAAATTTCAGCGCAATCTGAAACAACATTAATTTCAGACTTGTTTACTCCACTTCACCCTTTTAGGGGTGGAATTTTGAAAGAGCCTGAAACATGTATGTACTTACTTAAGTACTTGTGTTAAGTTTCGAATATAAAAGACTATCTAATCTTGTGTCCCCATACAAACTTTGAACCCCCGTTCCATGCCCTTCAGGAGTGAATTTTGGAAAATCCTTTCTTAGAGGGAACTAACGTCGTAATAACAATCTGCATGCCAAATTTCAGCGCAATCCGAAACAATATTGATTTTCACACTTTGATACCCCATTTAAACAACTCAGGTGTGGAATTTCAAAAAACCTAAAACACGTATTTACTTATTTTTTTACTGGAGCACATGCATGAAGTTTTGTATAGAAAATACTATCTAATCTTGTTTCTCCATACAAACTTTGAACCCCCGTTTCATCCCTTTCAGGGGTGAATTTTGGAAAATCCTTTCTCAGAGGTAACTAACGTCGTAATAAGTATTTGCATACCAAATTTCAGCCCAATCCGAAACAATATTGATTTTCACACTTTGTTACCCCATTTCACCCATTTAGGGGTGGAATTAAAAAAAACTGAAACACGTATTTACTTATTTTTTTACTGAAGCTCTTGTGTGAAGTTTCTGATAGAAAAGACTATCTAATCTTGTTTCTCCATACAAGTTTTGAACCCCCATTTCATCCTCTTAAGGGGTGAATTTTGAAAAAATCTTTCTTAGTACACCTTTACTCACTAAAACAAATATACCCTCCAAATTTCAAGTCTCTACGATCAGCGGTTTAGGCTGTGCGTTGTCTGTCAGTCAGTCAGTCAGTATGTCAGGACAAAGATTCTTATAGTATTAGATTAAAAATAATAATTAATATCCGGGGAGAATTTTTAGAAAATTCTTTCTAAACGGTTACCTACGTCATAACAACTACCTGCATTCTAAATTTCAGCGCAATCCGAAACAATATTGATTTCTGACTTTGTTACCCCCCTTTACCCTTTTAGGGGTGACATTTCGAAAAAGCCTGAAACACGTATTTATATTTACTTATTTATTTACTGAAGTACTTGTGTGAAGTTTCGAATAGAAAAGATATCTTATAGAAAGCTGATTTTTAGTTCATAACTACCGATCCATAGTAATAATGCCAATAATATCCAATATATATATATTTTCTTCAACAATTAAACGATTACTTTGAGAAATGTGATATTTTCTGTAACGAAAAAGGGATATTGATTTACACATTATCACAACAATTAACTTTAAAGCAGAATATTAGTATCTTGTTTCTCCATATAAACTTTGAACCCCCGTTTTATCCCCTTCAGGGGTGAATTTTAGAAAATCCTTTCTTAACAGTTACTAACGTCATAATTACTATCTGAATGCCAAATTTCAGCGCAATCCAAAACAACTTTCACACTTTGTTACCCCATTTTACCCCTCCCTCTCAGGGGTTGAATTTTGAAAAAGCCTGAAACACGTTATTACTTATTTATTTACTAAAGCACATGTGTGAAGTATCTAATAGAAAAATACTATCTAATCTTGTTTCTCTATACAGACTTTGAACCCCCGTTTCATCCCCTCAAGGGGTGAATTTCAGTAAATCATTTCTCAGAGGGAACTAACGTCGTAATTTGCATGCCAAATTTTAGCGCAATCCGAAACAATATTGATTTTCACACTTTGTTACCATTTAATCCCTCTCAGGGGTGAAATTTCAAAAAAACCTCAAACACGTATTTATTTATTTTTTTACTGAAGCATTTGTGTGAAGTTTCGGATAAAAAAATGATGAAAGTATGGACGCCTACACTCAACATACTAGCAATGATAAGTGTGCAGGCACGCACATCTGTCATATCAAAAATATAGGCGCGCTCTCTCGTCCCTTTAACTGTGCTCTGTCAAATACGTTGTTATTTTAACTTAATTAAAATAAATAGTTACATTGTTATAATTGCCTTTGCTTTCATTTCATCAGGTTATGGGCCGTCCCAAGCCTGCCGTTTGAAGTTATCTCTGAGCTGTGAACAGTATTTAAAAAAGTGAAAAGTAAAACCACGAGTATAACCTCACTTTTAGTAACCGCGTTCGTGAGTGAATTTTATTTTCAGCATATTACGTACCAGATAAATAAAATTTCATAAAGAACCAGATGCTACTGACTCGAACTCAATTAAACAAGATACCAAAGCCAAGTCAAAGTTAATATTGTTAGTTGACCCGATTTTATATGTGCACATTCAAGAAGCTCAAAATGCAAAACAGGTATGGGAAAATTTGACTAAGGCATTTGAAGACAGCGGATTGACTAGAAAAGTTGGTTTATTAAAAGAACTCATTAACACCAATTTGGAAACTAGTTCATCAGTCGAAGACTATGTTAATTAAATAGTGACAGCCGCGCACAAGTTAAGGAATATAAAATTCAATGTGGACGATGAGTGGTTGGGCACATTAATGCTGGCAGGATTGCCAGAAATGTACAGGCCTATGATTATGGGCTTAGAAAGTTCCGGTATGAAGATTAGTGCTGATTTAGTGAAAAATAAATTACTACAAGAAGTAAAGACATCAGACACTACCGCACTTTATACAAACACTAAAAATAATCAGCCCAAAAGTGATCAATCTAAAAATAAGAAAGGCCCAAGATGCTTTAATTGCAATAAGCATGGACATCTCAGTAAAAATTGTTGGCATAAAAATAATAAAAAAACAGAACTGAAAACAGGATATGTCGCAGCCTTTTCAGCATCCACGGCAAATGACTCCAATTTATGGCATGTTGACTCAGGGGCGTTCCACATGACCATGCACCGGGACTGGCTCCTACTGATATCACTCCTTCATCTGTACCAAGCATAAGAATTGCTAACAACAAAGTATTAAAAGTTGAATGCTGCGGTAATGTATGTATCAAGGTAAATGCAAAAGATAGCAGCACCGATTCAATACAGGTGAGGAACGTTTTATATGTACCAGAATTGAAAACAAATTTGTTGTCGGTTAGCAAAATAATTAAAGCTGGATGTAGAGTGACATTTAATGAAAATTGTTGTCAAATTTATAATCCGAGTAACAAGTTGGTTGCTACGGCCAAATTAATCAATGAGACATATCTGTTAAATACTTGTAAAATTCAAGAAATGCAAGTCGTGATGGCTAAGACTGATGATGATACCTATCTATGGCACCAGAGAATGGGTCATTTAAATTTTACTAATCTAAATAAAATACCTAACTGTACCGAAGGCGTAAAGCTGTCACCAAGACCAGGGAATTCCACCTGTTTAACCTGTCTTGAGGGTAAGCAAACGAGAAAACCGTTTCCCGCTGAAGGCTCCCGTGCAACCAGCTTGCTAGAGCTCATCCACAGCGATGTATGTGGACCGATGAAGCATACTTCTATAGGAGGGGCAAGGTATTTTGTAACCTTTATTGATGATTATTCTCGACAAGTACATGTATATTTTATTAAGCACAAAAGCGAAGTATTTGAGAAATTTGTGGAATTTAAGAATAGAGTAGAGACTGAGTTTAATACAAAGAAAAAAATTCTAAGAAGCGATAATGGAACCGAATACGAAAATAACAATTTTGAGGCCTACTTGAAGAAATATGGCATACTGCACCAGACGTCTAATCCATACACTCCAGAGCAGAATGGTTTAAGCGAAAGAATGAACAGAACTTTAATAGAGCGTGCTAAATGCATGATTTTAAATGCTGAATTACAGGTCACATTCTGGGCAGAAGCGGTTGCTACAGCTGCATACATTGTGAACCGATCTCCCACCCACGCCTTATCCGATGCGACGCCTTATGAAGTATGGAATGGAAAGAGGCCAAATCTGAGTCACATGAGAATTTTTGGATGTTTTGCAATGGTACATATACCTAAAGAAAACAGAACTAAGCTTGATGCGAAGTTACGAAAGTTAATATTTGTTGGCTACAGCGACAGTACTAAAGGCTACCGATTCATAGATCCTGAAACAAAAAAAGGAGTCTTAAGTAGGGATGTTTAGGGATGTTGTATTTCTAGAAGCTTCAATAAAAAAAAAAACAAAGTAGATGATGTACCCGAAAAAGAAAAGAAAACTAATAAAAATGATATAGAGATAGAGGAAAATAAAAATACTAAGGAAAGTTGTCATGAAGTAAAAGAAAATAAGACTGTTTACTTACCTCTGTGTGATGAACCTGAGGAATCTGTGGAAAGAAACAATGATGAAAGTAGAGAAAAACAGGTTGTATCTCAAAGTATTTGTATTTCAGATGATTTGTGTCAGAATGTTGAGTCAACAATGAATTTACTAAACAGTGATCCACAAAGTCTTCAAGAAGCTCTAAACAGTGAAAATGCTGACAAATGGAAAAGGGCTATGGATGATGAATATCAGTCATTGTTAAAAAATAATACATGAACACTGGTTAACTTACCAGAAGGAAAATCAGTAATTCCCAGCAGATGGGTTTATAAAACTAAGATGGATGGCAATGGATCTGTTACACGCTATAAAGCTAGACTGGTAATAAAAGGATATAAACAGGTCAAGGGCATTAATTACAATGAGGTATACGCACCTGTGGTTCGTTACACATCTATAAGATACCTTATTTCTCTTGCTGCTAAATATAGACTTAAAATACATCAAATGGACGCAGTCACAACATTCTTACAGGGTGAAATTGATGAAGAGATTTACATGTCTGTACCACCTGGCTATGACAATGAAAATAAAATATGTAAACTGAACAAGCCAATATATGGACTTAAACAAGCCAGTAGACTATGGAACAAGAAATTAAATACTGCTTTGTTAGAAATTGGAATGACTCGATCAAACATCCATGTGTTTACTACCGTATTTTAAATGAATATGATATACTTTTTATAACAGTATACGTGGATGATATACTTTATTACTTTAATAATGAAGAAACCTCACAAATGATAAAGAGGAAATTAAAGGAAAAATTCTACATGAAGGATTTAGGAACTGTCAAACATTGCATCGGTTTTAGAATTTCACAAGATGAAAATGAAATTTCTATCGATCAATCCATTTAAATAAAAATGATAGTTACACGATTTGGAATGAACAATTGTAAGCCGATGTGGACACCTGCTGATGCTAATGTTAAACTAAAGAAGGGTGAAAGTCAACAAGAAATCCTACATGACATTCCATATCAAGAAATAATTGGCTGCTTATTATACTTATCACAAGGGACTCGACCAGACATTACCTACATAGTAAATTCTCTGAGTAGCTATAATAGTCAACCGACTAATAAACATTGGGTAGCTCTGAAACGAGTCATGAGGTACCTGAAAGCTACAATGAATATGAAACTGGTTTATAAAAGGAGTGTTGATGGAAACATTTCAGGCTATTGCGATTCAGACTGGGTGAATGATAATGAATACAGAAGATCTTGCACTGGCTTCATATTTTTATTTCAGGGTGCCGCAATAAGCTGGAACTCTAAGAAACAGCAGACCATAGCTCTTTCTACAAGCGAAGCTCTAGCGTCGGCCATACAGGAAGCTCTCTGGTTAAAACAGTTGGCAAACGAGTTTCAACCCGAACTTAAAGGTACACCAATAACCATTTACTGCGATAATCAAAGTGCTATTAGTCTTTCAGAAAATGCTGTCTACCATGCACGTAGTAAACATATAGACGTCCGCTACCACTTCATACGAGAGAAGATTGCTGCCAAACAAATCATGGTTCTTTGTAGATGCACTGGAGACATGGTCGCTGATATATTAACAAAAGGACGCCATCGGCCGAAGCACGAAGAATTTACATCATCAATGGGTTTAATTTTAAAGCGTCTGCATCCAGGAGAGGATGATGAAAGTATGGACGCCTACGCTCAACATACTAGCAATGATAAGTGTGCAGGCACGCACATCTGTCATCTAAAAAATATAGGCGCGCTCTCTCGTCCCTTTAACTGTGCTCTGTCAAATACGTTGTTATTTTTATTAATTAAAATAAATAGTTACATTGTTGCTTTCATTTCATCAAAAAAACTATCTAATCTTGTTTCTCCATACAAACTTAGAAACCCCATTTCATCCCCTTGAGGGGTGAATTTTAGAAAATCATTTTTTAGGGGGAACTAACGTCGTAATAACTATCTGTATGCCAAATTCGCAACCCGAAACAATATTGGTTTTCAGACTTTGTTACCCCATTTCACCCTTTTAGGGGTGGAATTTTGAAAAAACCTGAAAGACGTATTTACTTATTTTTTTACTGAAGTACTTGTGTGAACTTTCGAATAGAAAAGACTATCGAATCTTGTTTCTCCATACAAACTTTGAACCCCCATTTCATCCCTTAAAGAGTGAATTTTGGAAAATCTTTCTTAGTACACCTTTACTAACTAAAACAAATATACCCTCCAAATTTCAAGTCTCTACGATCGGCGGTTTAGGCTGTGCGTTGTCTGTCAGTCAGTCAGTCAGTCAGTCAGTCAGTATGTCAGGACAAAGATTCTTATAGTATTAGATTACACAATTTATATGATATAAAAGCATGTCGCAAGATTTACCTGTGCGGATATATAAGGCCATTAAGGGCCAGTTTCACCGGTTCCGGATGGCGCTATTGTGAAGAAATCTGAAAGATTTTTGACAGCTTTTTGATGACGTCATGTGTCAGATAACTATCTAACGCATTATCAGGAACCGGTGAAACCGGCCCTAAATAACTTTACCTAAAAACTAAGTAAATACGAGTACTTGCGCTTGTGATGCATTTTTAGGGTTACGTAGTCCTGACAAGGAACCCTTATAGTTTCGTCATGTCCGTCTGTCTGATTGTCTGTCCGTCTGTCTGTCTGTCTGTCTGTCTGTCTTTCTGTCTGTCTGTCTGTCCGAAGTTTTGCTAAGAGACCGTTAATACTAGAAAGCTGTAATTTTGTGGGGGTATGTATATATGTTACGCCAACAAAGTGTTCAAATAAAATTGTGAAAAATATTTTATTTTAGGGTAGCTCCCCATTATGAGAAGTGGGGATGATTTTTTTTTCATCGTCTACGCCATCGTGTGGGGTATCGTTGAATAGGTCTTTTAAAATGACTTAAGGGTTGCAAATACCACTTTTCGATTGAATGCTCCATTTTCGAAATATTAAACTTTAAAGTGCTAATTTTTGTTCCAGTAGGGCGTCCCCCCGCCCCCCTCTAAAAGCTAAACTGCCACCAACACCATAGAAGCCTTCAAAAATGTACACGGGTACATTCCGTTTGTATACTTGTTTTCATTTTTTGTGACTTATATAGGCATTTCACTTATTCTATTGCTACCTACAAGATTAATGTAAACGGGTTGTTCGGCAGGGGGCGACACTGCAGTCATTTGCAGTTGAATCGTATGCGGGAGACGGCGAGATTGCTATGAGGTAGCCGCCCACCTTGGGACCTGCCGGCCGCTACTCTGCATGTTCCTCGCATATGTGATGTTATGACCAAATTACTCTATAACCAGCTGCACCTTTACCCAAGTTTTCGTATAAAATGTTTTGTATGGTACAACTTTCTGTAAAGGTGATTTAAGCCACATTAGGTAAACAGCTGGTATAGTGTTGATTAAAACAAATTCTTAAAAATAATAGATTTTATAGTAAACTAACTAGGATCAAAAATAAGAAGGTATGCCGAATGCGGCTGAATACAGTTTTTGTGTGTCCGTTACCACTTACCTTGCATGAAACAACAGAAGCAAAATTACTGGGTTCTTTTTAAAATGTTTAAACAAAATGACAATTTTATTTTCATAGCTCTTTGTAGTATTCAATAAATTTCAAACGTGTATCGTGTAACTTCCCACCCAATACTGAAATATTTTAGGTACAACCATAATATTGCTTGCATATTTTAATGTACAATCATTTTTTTATATATTATAAGCTAGCATTTGACCACTATCTCGCCTGGTGTTAAGTGATGATATGTTTGAAGATGGTGAACGTGCTAGGTATCGAATACTCTAACTTTCAAGGGCTGTGTCTGGTACGACTTTAGTTATATCCTACTCAAGCTAATTTAAAAAAAAATTTACAAGTTTGGTTAGAAAACAAAAACACATCATATCTCCGAAAGGGGGGATTTCTGCAACTTCCCCTTCACGGGGTGGCTCTATCCATTCCCCCGCCTCCTTCTCCCCCTAAAATTGATGTCAGTTAATATAACATTCTTACCAATTTTTCACTTATTCAATGATTTCAGTGTTAAATGTTCAAAACAAAAAAAATCATATCTCCGAAAAGGGGGTCTCCGAAATTTTTACTTCAAGGGGGGGGAGGAGAAGCCTTACCCCTTACCCTCTCCGTCCCTAAAGTCGATTGGAGTAGGACACTAAAGTTGAGCCCGGTGTCTTACTGGAACAACGTAAGATTATGACGGTAGCTATATTATTCTTATTTAACATAATGTAAAGGAATAATAAAGGAAGTGTATTAATATAAGTGCAGTAAGCTGAATCTGTTCAGGTGAAAGACGAAGTTTCAGTTTGAGAGTTGTTAAATTGAGCGGCTGTTTCAGGTTTCAAGTAATTGAGGCGGTGATAACTTAGTGAGCAGCTTCCTTTCACACTGCTTTGTAAGCTCACTTGGTATGTTTCCCTACAACCTGTATCTATGTAATGAGACCACAGATCTCGGATTTCACTTAATAACGTAGTGAAATCATAGATCTGTGAATGAGAATAATGAGCCATATAATAGACCCTCAATGGTCTCCTTATTATATTCGATGATAATTTAGGCATACATTTCACTGACAAAGTCACTGTCACAAGTCAACATATTTTAAATTAATAATTTTCTTTTTGTGAATTCGCGTGAAAAACTTGCTAATGCGTGAAATGGAACGTAAATCTATACTAATATTATAAAGAGAGAACATTTGTATTTTTGTATTTTTGTATTTTTGTATTTTTGTATTTTTGTATTTTTGTATTTTTGTATTTTTGTATTTTTGTATTTTTGTATTTTTGTATTTTTGTATTTTTGTATTTTTGTATTTTTGTATTTTTGTATTTTTGTATTTTTGTATTTTTGTATTTTTGTATTTTTGTATTTTTGTATTTTTGTATTTTTGTATTTTTGTATTTTTGTATTTTTGTATTTTTGTATTTTTGTATTTTTGTATTTTTGTATTTTTGTATTTTTGTATTTTTGTATTTTTGTATTTTTGTATTTTTGTATTTTTGTATTTTTGTATTTTTGTATTTTTGTATTTTTGTATTTTTGTATTTTTGTATTTTTGTATTTTTGTATTTTTGTATTTTTGTATTTTTGTATTTTTGTATTTTTGTATTTTTGTATTTTTGTATTTTTGTATTTTTGTATTTTTGTATTTTTGTATTTTTGTATTTTTGTATTTTTGTATTTTTGTATTTTTGTATTTTTGTATTTTTGTATTTTTGTATTTTTGTATATTTGTATTTTTGTATTTTTGTATTTTTGTATGTTTGTAATGAGTAAGCTCAAAAACTACTGAACCGATTTAAAAAATGCTTTCGCTAATACATAGAATGGACTTTCGGAATGAAAATAGGCTATATATTATCCCGTTTAAATCAAAGGTACATTCGTGGAGACCTAATTTGCAACCTAAGTCGGCAAATAAACGGTCGAAAACACACGTTTCTTACGAACGCTGCTTAATTGAAAATAGATAGAAGAATATTTTCTGTGCAAGAGTTGTACAACTTAATAAAACCTACAAAAAAGTCCGCGACAGCATATGTCTATCTCTTAAGGTTGACTCACAGTAACCATTTTAACCTTAAAATTTTTGTTAAAAAATATTACATAACTTCCAAGGCTATTTTCAAGTATATAGTATTAATCCTTATCCAAATAATTACGTTAATTAGCTTGGCCACATATTATAAATTAAAATTGTCCTTTACAGTTTATAATTCAAATGAAAACTCTAGAAGATATCACGAATTTCACAAACACGCATCGCAAAATTAATAAAATATTTGCAGTAAAACCACATATTAGGTCATAGTTACTACGAAAATATTATTATAAGCTTAGCTATGCTGTAGATCCCCACCGATCACAATCAATTTGAAGTCAATATAGTATAATAATATGATCTATTGTATAAAATAATATTCATCTATATATATAATAATATAATATAATATTTTAAACCACCCCGACTGATCTATGTATTTTTCCAATGACTCTAAACACGACATTTAAAATCTGAGCTGTAAGTTGGTGAGGATTTGAGTATTCTGTAGAGTCCAGGAGGCTTCCATGTTCTTACAATATCGTTGAAGAAGAAGATTTTCGAATTGATCAGACCTATGAAAGTTGATTTCATAGCGCATTTAACTAGAAAAAAGCTCATAATTTTATAACGATTGAACGAATTTTCATGAATCAAAGCTAAGAAAACTCTCGATGAAGACATCTATCAAACAAAAAAATACTATCAATAATAGAAACAAAATCGGTTCATCCGGTTAGGTGCTAAGATGCTACAGACAGACACTCATATACACACGTTAAACGTATATTACCCCCACATTTTGCGTCGGGGAACGCCGTAAGGTTACGGCGGCAGATGTACTCCTTGGTGGTAAGCTGCTTTTTGGTAGATTTAATGATTCCACTACCACAGTACGAAAACTCATGATTCATGAATGCACATAAAACTTTCATTGGTAGGTATATAGCTAGGATTAGAACCAACGACCGTCGGGTCAGAATCAGGGTAACTATCCTTTACGCCAAAGGGCCGTCCAATATCAATACGTAAGTATCATAAAACAAAGTTCATCACTGCGTCTGTCTGTCTGTTCGCAATAATCTCAATAGCTACTGAACGGATTATCATGCGGTTTTCACCAATAGCCAGAGTGTTTATGAGGAAGGTTTAGGTGCATAATTCGTTAAGGTTTTGTGTAAATTGGATGAAATATGACGATGGTTGTTAAATATGTTCATATTTTATATTCGATGCAACAAACTGATGCAAATTTTGTAGGCATATATGTTCTACCCGTGCGAAGCCGAGGCGGGCTGCTAGTATTAGATAAAGTCATAGTCTGGCACTAAGGCAACATACTAGAGAGCAGTGACCACCACCAGAACCGACGCTATAGCGTTTAAATCAAGGTACAGAAAACGTTATCTGTAAAGTGTCCGTCTAATTTGATTTAACGAAAAGTCTATTAATTTTCAGTAAAAAAATCTTAATTGTTTCTCGTCAACTATGTTTCCGCGTTTTTCCGCGCATAGGGGAGTGTTCCATCTCCAACCCTCTCCAGCTTAAGCTAATTCATCAATGTTTTTGTACTTAACCTCAAAATATTAAAATATGCATATCTCCTTAAGGAGGGGATTTCACAAATTTTCTTACAAGGAGGGGATCCTAACCCTCTCCTTTCCCCTCCCTCCCCCACTCTCCCCCTTAAATCGACGGTGTTTCAATGGAGTAGCGTTAATGAACTTTGATATTTAATTTGAAAAAAAAAACTATGCATTTCCGGCGGGGGAAATGGTGCGGGGGGGTTCCTCAGGTCTCCCCCTCCCCCGTCCCCACTCCACTTCCCTAAATTCAGGCGACTCGATTTAAGATTTTACCCTAAATATATCTCGATATGTCAGTTGACGATGAAATACATTGAAAAGTGTATTTTAGCGGTATCCGTATCAATATGTCTATAATATTGACCCTTACTTAGACGTTTCAGGGTTCCTATAAAGGTACGGCCACACCGCGGCGTCTTCGGCAATCTGTGAGTGCGATCTAAGTACTTTTCAATTGTTTTCTGTCAAACAGTCGGTACAAATACTACTGCGCTATCTGATCGCCGCCTAGATTGCGCACTTAGGACGCTGAGGTGTGTCTGAACCTTAAGATGTATGTTACACATGTTAATATTGCTTAATACACCGTTGTAACCTTCGAAATATATATACACTATTTGCAAACCACTTATAAAATAAAACATTAAACATTAAAAAAAAATACTTAAGCTACGCAATGCAAAGGGCGGTCTTATCGCTTAAAGATATTTCTTCCAGACAATAAAACAGAGAAAGATATTGCGAGACTGTAACGGACGGTGGTGTATCGATTTTTGTATCATAAATAATATATGTAAATACATACATATTAGTATATCTACTTATAACACATACAATCTTCCTCATAAACTATCATGTACCTACTTTTTTATACAGCCAATGTAAAATTCAGCTTGCATTATTTGGCCTAAACATACATAAAACATTGCAAGTTAATATATTTTTTTAAAAAGACCGATACTACCATGATACTACTGATGAAAGGTCTCTTTAAAATTACATCGACACCAATATTACCAATGCGAAAGTCAAGTGATGTAAGAAACTTAACACACCACACGCAACATTCTTATGTTAATTGACGACGGAAAATTAACCGACAATTATGCATGACTACACGAACAAAATATTTTCAAACCAACGCACGTTACAGCTATTCTACCAGATCATTTTCTAATATACTTCATCAAAATACTATACCATTCCGCAAAACGAATTAACAATAAAGCACCTTATAACCTGATTCGTAAAGTTGAAAATATGTACTCTGTCTTCATATGTTAAAGCTAAAGGTAGAAATTAATTAGGGAATGTGAACGACACAAATTGGATTCCGATGAACTACTTACACGTTATTGTCTATCGATGCCGGGGTTTTATGATGTTCTATTTGATGGAGAGCTCTATAGAATAAGGTTTATTGGTAATGATGTATCGACACGTTAATAGGCATCACAGAATAAATATTGTTTTAGTTATGTGACACAAGGAAGTAGAACGTATTTTTAGTAAACTAGCAGATGCCTGGCGTGTGGTAGATGCTACGCTAAAAAAATGTGACCGAATGTGCCTAACGCGTTGTTTTAGTTGTTGTCATGTTATTAATGCCTTTCTAATGAAACCGGTTTGGGGCACATCGGTTGGATGGTTTCAAAGTCTGTAACGGACATAGATATTAACTATATAAAGAACTAGAAGTGCCCCGCTGCCGCTTTAACACGTTAGCTGCGGCACCAGTTTTTGCATACTTTCCGTTCCTGCGGCACGAGGTATAATCGGCCCGTACCGTGACCAGACGTTAGGGCGACACGCGGTCTATTAGACCCCACCTCCTTTTACAGACTAAAATCCATTTTCTGGCGCGAAATCAAAGATAAATGAGAATTTTGGTCCTTATTGATATAGACAGTGAATTGATGAACCCTAATCCACCGTCGCCCCGGGATCTGATGGCTAGTTTAGGAATTATTAGCAAAACAAAATATGGGATCTTATACACCTCGTAACGCACTGAAATAGGGCAAATTTTCGCTGCGATTAGTGATGGGAAAAATAATATCGACGTTTTTAAACTGTCTTAACTACGCAACGACTTGACCGATTTTGATCAATTATATCTCATTAGATCGTTTTAAGGGCAAAACCTGGCAAAACAACACAAAGCTATCAAAGGATACATTTTTGTTTAAATAATCTAAAAGGACGTGCTCTCCAATCGACGTGATGCACAACACTGGTCGCGGGAAGCTCGCGTTGAGTGCGGTACGAGGTCAGGGGGGATATGGGACGTTTTAGCCTCGTTCCGCACTGCATTAAAATTATATTAATTCAGTGCGGCACGAGGCCTAAGACATCCGGTACCAAGGTAGGTACACCACCGAGTCCGGAACCATTAGTGATCTCAAATATATATTTATCTCTTTCCTACACTGGACCAAACCAAAGCTATGCCATTCGCACGACAGAGAAATTCACTTTTTTGCTTGCCGCACCACAGGGAAGTTGCATCAGGGGTGATTTAGGCCTCGCTTCGCACTTAACGTGTTAAAAGCTTATTGCATTTAATTAAACTTTTCTTTTGAAAAAACCTTTCTATCAAAATGACACGTAAACAATTTTTTTTAGAACGCCGCGGGCCAAACCACGACTTTGGACGGCGCGCGCTACAGGGCATGATTACCGATTTTTTTCTTCCTCAATTGGATGAATTGGGACTGGAGAACATGTGGTCCCAACAGGACGGTGCAACGGCGCTCACTGCTCGAGCCACAACCGATATTCTGAAGGAAGCATTTCCGGGTCGTTTGATCTCTCGTTTAGGTGATCTGCACTGGCCGGTCAGATCACCCGATTTAACAGCTCCAGACTTCTTTTTCCCCGAAGCTGTTCACTAACGCCTTGGAGGATATGTTTAAGACGCTGGACTGGAAAGATTGTCCTGTGATGACATACGGAGCCGAGACGTGGACACTCACAGTTCGACTGGTCCACCAGTTTAAAGTAGCTCAGCGAGCTATGGAGAGAGCTATGCTCGGTATTTCTCTGCGGGATCGAATCCGGAACGAAGTAATTCGCCAGAGAACTAAAGTTATCGACATAGCTCAACGGATTAGTAAGCTGAAGTGGCAGTGCGCTGGTCATATCTGCCGCAGGACTGATAACTGTTGGGGTTGACTTGTCCTTGAGTGGAGAGCGCGAATCGGCAAACTTAGCGTAGGACGTCCTGTGACCAGGTGGAGTTACGACATACGCAAAGCGGTGGGCAGTGACTGGAAAAGAAGAGCCGAAGGTCGGGCTCAGTGGCACACCTTGGGAGAGGCCTACGTCCAGCAGTGGACGGACACCGGTTGATAATGATGTTGATGAAGACTTCTTTTTATGGGGTTTTTTAAAGTCGTGGGCTTACGTCAACATAAAAATATTAAGTACAGTATATTAATTATTACAGCAAAAGAACATCGGATGATTACTTTTGCCCCACCCTGTTGTATTAGATTTTAGTGTTTTATTAGATATATGATATTCATTCATGAAATAGGTATAAGAAAATTTCTTATTCTGGTTTTAGAAAGTAAAAGTGTTTTTTACAGTGGCATTTATTTTAAAACCAATAATATAAAACAAAATCAGCCTAAATAGCGACTCCAAGAATTACCTACATACAGTAAACATTGTTGACCAAGCTCACATAGATAATATTATTCCTAATGAAGGACTGTTCGATTGGTAACATAATTCATGTTGATTGACCATCCTATAGATTTAATTAAATATAATTAATTACCACCAACTGATGCATATCCTTTGTAGACACCAATTGGGTCACCGCAATCACATTATGTAATTACGCTGAAACAAGAATTTTATGTATTTATATAAAAATATTTTATCTCTTTCAATACCCATAGTGGAAGTTGCTAAGTTTATAAAAATTAATTTCATTTGAAATTTCGTGGTATTAAAAAATTGTTGAGCGAAGTGTAAGGGCGTCGAAAGAAAGGTATACGACACCTTCTATCTTTCATGTTAATTTGATTGGACATTTAAGTGTAAAGAGTCCGTGATTTGCGTGGGAAACCACAGACTTATTATCAACCGATAGTTTTGTCGATGTTTTAATCAGTGTGAAGAGAGGTGTGCAGGTTATAACAATTATATATCGGCCGATATGTAATTAATCTTCATAGTAATAAAAATATATAATATTATACTACATATAATATAACAAGAAAAAAATTACTATAATGTGCAGGAACTATGAATAGTTTTAATACTACAATTAAACAGTTCAACTAATTTATATTAGAACGATCACAAACAATTCCATTTTTGCAGTATTATGATGATTGTACACACAATTAAAGCTGTGTCATTGTACCGCAAACATTCGCTACGAATACCATTACCCAAACGGTTATGTGAAACGTTCAATGGTTCGAACATCTAAGCCACGAAAATAGCGGAAAACCCACCAATATATTTACATATGCACTCTTTAAAAAATCTAAACGCCCAATCGATAATATTTCAAACGTGTGTGATGCCACCTGAAAATATTAGGGAAACACAAATCTTATTTAAACCGTGTACTCTTTACTCTATAAATGTGAGTTTTAAAAGTCAGCTATGTATTCCCGTTTTTCGTGGAGTTGAGCCACTTACTTCAGGGCTCTAACGGCGACGAGCGAAGTCGGCTCATGAATATTGAAGCAGTCGTCGTGTGCTCAGACTATCGCGCGCCGCTCGAATGCACGCACATTAACATCGCCACAACAAAACCAAATAGACTGTTTGTTAAGGATTCACTGACCGTAATACCTCTAATAACGGTCTTAGCGCCAATTCTTATAATTTCATTTACAATAAATTTGTACGTTAGAGCCTTCAAAGTCAAGTTAAATATCATGATGATTCATAAAGCAAGATATCTAAATATTAAAATAACCGCCTATTTAACCGACTTCAAAAAAAAGGAGGAGGTTCTCAACAGGACTGTTTTTTTTAAATATTTATTACCGAACTCCGTAAAATCTAAACGATTTGAAAAATTATTTTTTGTTTGAGAGATTCGTTTGGTCCCATTCAAATTTTATCGAGCTATGACAGTTATCTCCGGAGATATAGAGATAAACAATATTAGCAAATTTGTTCATGACATGATTATAACTAGCCATTACTTTGACTATCGCGGCATATGAAGTCAGTTTTTTCGTTTTGTACGATCATAAATTATTGATACTAACGATAAGATGGAGTTCGAATACAATCTAATACCACAGAATAATGAATAGTAAAACTAATACTATAAGAATCTTTGTCTGTCTAGTCTTAGTACATAACGGTGTACTGAGAAAGGATTTTCCAAAAATAACCCCTTAAAAGATCGGATGAAACGAGAGTTCAAACATTGTATGAAGAAACAAGATTAGATGATCTTTTTTATTCGAAACTTCACGCAGGTACTTCTATAAGGTAAGTATAGATAATATATATAGTAGATAAATATATATAGTATAAGTAAATACAAACGCGTTTAAAGCTTTCTCGAAATTCCACCCTAAGAGGGTGAAGTGGGGTAACAAAGTCTGAAAGTCAATATTGTTTGGATAGCGCTAAAATTTAGGATGCAGATAGTTATTACTGACTTTAGTATCCAATTAGAAAGGATTTTCCGAAATTCACTTCTAAAGGGGATGAAATGGCGGTTTAAAGTTTGGATGTAGAAACAAGATTAAAAAGTATTTTTTAATAGAAACTTTACATAAGTTCTAACTAGTAATAAATAAGTAAATACATGTTGCAGGATTTTTCGCAATTTCACCCCTAAGAGTGAAATTTTAAATGGGGTAACAAAATCCGAAAATCAATATTGTTTCGGATTGCGATGAAATGTAGCAAGCAGATAGTTATTATGACGTAGGTATGCGCTGAGAAAGGATTTTCTAAAATTCACTATTAAAGGGGATGAAACAGGGTTTCAACATTTGTATGGAGAAACAAGATTAGATAGTCTTTTTTATTCGAAGCTTCACACAAGCACTTCTATAAATAAATAAGTAAATACGTGTTTCAGGATTTTTTAGAAGTTCCACCCCTAGGACTGTGCAAGTGGGGTAACAAAGTCTGGTGTATGTTTCCTGTTGTCCACGCGAGTGAAACCACCGGCAGAAGCTAGTTTGATATAACATACTTCAGATGATAGCTAAGATTAGGATACAAGCTTGAATTATTCCGACATTTAGTTAATAATTCGATTCGACAATATATCGGTTGGTTTTTTATACAGAAATAATATTATTCATATTTCTGCGGTTTTTTTATGTCAATGTATACTGTATATTGTATATTGATTGATTTATCAATGAGTAGTACATAAAATGACTAGTAATATTGTTCAAAAATATTAACTACTTGTTTTTCGATGCACAATTTTTTTATTTTTTTTATGCTGTATAGGCAAGCGTTTGACCACTATCTCACCTGATGTTAAGTGACGATGCGGTCGACGATGTAGCACGCTTACCTAGTAAATACCTGTTCACTCGCGATTTGAAGACCCCCGGGTTGTAGCTATAAAACACAGACACCGGCAAGGAATTCCATTCTTTGGCGGATCGTATGATATAGGACAAAGCAAAAAGCTTCGTGCGTGTAGATGGAACGTCCACCATGAAGTGGTGGCGCACATCGGTACGTCTGGTTGTCCGATAGAAGAATGGGGATGGCGGTGCTACGTCGTGCAATTGGATGGCACACTCTCCAAAATGTATCTGATAGAAAACCGATAAACTAGCGACTTTGCGGCGATGCTCTAGGCTCTGGAGCCTTAGCTCTCCTCTCAATTACTTCCAGCGCCTCCAGCTGATATTTGGCTGACCCATCCCAGAGGTGAGAACAGCACTCCATACATGATCGGACTTGTGTTTGATACAAGTTGAGCAGCTGTCCCGATGTGAAGTACTGTCTCATTCTCTATTTGTTAGGAAAGTACAATATAGATAATATCACAGGTGGCATACGTTTATTTAACTACATTAAGTATATTGCAGACATAGAAGCAGTCATCAGTTCAGACAATTTCGATTCACACGAATGCGCGCATCATTTCCATTATTATAATCACGGAGGTGCACGCAAGCAATCGTTTGTAACGTTATAAATACCATGCAAATAAAGAATGTATTAGGAACGATAAGTTTTTATAGAAGATGTTTTTAAAAATCTTCACATAAAAGGAGCAAGTTCTCAATTGCCTGTATGTTTTCCTCAGAACTCCGTTAGTTAATTAACCTATTTGGAAAATTATTTTTTGTATAAGAAAGTATGCTTTTAGTTTGGTTTCATTGTGATTTTGGTGTGATCTGATAAGTATCTCCAGAGATATGGAGAAACACACCTCAAACTTAGTACCAAAAATGGCTAGTGCGGCAAATGAAGTCGTTTTTTTTCGTTTTGTAAGCTATCTTAAATTATCTCTCAAGATCACTTAACAAGTGGCTATAGTTTTGAAGTAAATCTATGCTACTTGCTCTTGAGCTCCGACGGCCAAGTCTTCTCATGAATATTGAAGCAGCTGCCTCGGGCATAGACGATTACGCTTCAACTACTCACGCATTAACGTAGAATCGCCTCTTTACCAGAAAATTATGCTATTAGATAGAGTTATTCAGACTAGCAACTTGTTACCAGAGAAAACAATTACCACAGAAATATAAATAAATACCTTATCTATACTAATATTATAAAGAGAGAACATTTGTATTTTTGTATGTTTGTAATGATTTGGCTCAAAAACTACTGAACCGATTTAAAAAATTCTTTCACTAATACATAGAATGGACTTTCGGAATGAAAATGGGCTATATATTATCCCGTTTAAATCAAAGGTACATTCGTGGAGATCTAATTTGCAACCTAAGTCGGCAAAAAAACGGCCGAAAAAACACGTTTCTTACGAACGCTGCTTAATTCAAAATAGATAGAAGAATATTTTCTTTGCAAGAGTTGTACAACTTAATAAGATCTACAAAAAAGTCCGCAACAGCATATGTATATCTCTTAAGGTTGACTCACAGTAACCATTTTAATCTTAAATTTTTTGTTAAAAAATATTACATAACTTCCAAGGCTATTTTCAAGTATATAGTATTAATCCTTATCCAAATAATTACGTTAATTAGCTTGGCCACATATCATAGATTAAAATTGTCCCTTACAATATATAATTCAAATGAAATCTTTAGAAGATATCACGAATTTCACATACACGCATCGCAAAATTAATAAAATATTTGCAGTGAAACCACAGATTAGGTCATAGTTCACATCCCCACCGATCACAATCAATTTGAAGTCAATACAGTATAATAATATGACCTATTGTGTAAAATAATATTCATCTATATATATAATAATATAATATTTTAAACCACCCCGACTGATCTATGTATACCTAATCTTTTCATTAAAAGCATTCCAATGACTCTAAACACGACATTTAAAATCTGAGCTCTAAGTTGGTGAAGATTTGAGTATTCTGTAGAGTCCAGGAGATGTCCCAGCATCAGGTCAATGCTTCCATGTTCTTACAATATCGTTGAAGAAGAAGATTTTCGAATTGATCAGACCTATGATAGCGCAATTAACTAGAAAAAAGCTCATCATCGAATTTTCATGAATCAAAGCTAAGAAAACTCTCGATGAAGACATCTATCAAACAAAAAAAAACTATGAATAATAAAAACAAAATCGGTTCATCCGGTTAGGTGCTAAGATGCTACAGACAGACACACAGATACACACGTTAAACGTATATTACCCCTACATTTTGCGTCGGGGAACGCCGTAAGATTTACGGCGGCAGATGTTCTCCGTGGTGGTAAGCTACTTTTTGGTAGATTTAATGATCCCACTACAACTCTACGAAAACTCATGATTCATGAATGCACATAAAACTTTCATTGGTAGGTATATAGCTAGGATTAGAACCAACGACCGTCGGGTCAGAATCAGGGTAACTATCCTTTACGCCAAAGGGCCGTCCAATATGACTTCGTAAGTATTATAAAACAAAGTCCATCACTGCGTCTGTCTATCTGTTCGCAATAATCTCAATAGCTACTGAACGGATTATCATGCGGTTTTCACCAATAGCCAGAGTGTTTATGAGGAAGGTTTAAGTGCATAATTCGTTAAGGTTTTGTGTAAATTGGATGAAATTTGACGATGATTGTTAAATATGTTCATATTTTATATTCGATGCAACAAACTGATGCAAATTTTGTAGGCATATATGTTCTACCCGTGCGAAGCCGGGGCGGGCTGCTAGTTATTTATATTTCTGTGACAATTACAAATAAGAAAAGATGAAATTAAGATGGAAGAAGGGGCGGCCCTTGGTATGGAGCGCTACAACCTTTTCTTTACTCATGTGCTACAACGTGCATCGACACTTTGGCGCCTCATCTTCCCAAAACATAGAATAAACAGCTCATGTGCAAGTCGGACTCCCACTCGTAGGGTTCCGTAACTCAGTAGAGTATTTTATAACTATAATTTTTCGCCAGCAAAAATATAAGTTTGTTTTTTCATAGTGTTTGTATTAAAAACAAAGTTATATTGCGGTTCTTATACTTATATATCCTTTACATACTTTATATACTTAATCTCGTTCAAACCAATTTTCGTTGAAGGTGTTTATTGAGATTTACAGCATATATTTTTTTAGATTTTTTATAGCCTTCCTTTAAAAGTTAGAGGGGAGGAGGGACACATATTTAACCACTTTAGAAGTGTCTATCTTTCAAATGATTGACTTTGAGAAAAAATTGTTTTAGGAACCTCAATGTAATTTTTATATAGACGTAGTATAGGTCTGAAGAAAAAAAAAAACTTTAGTTACAGTTTCATGTATTTTTCATATATTCCCCTCATCTTTTTATTTTTTTACTTTTTGTATAAAAATCGTAAAGCGGTTCACAGAATAGCTATCTACCAAGGTTCAACTGTGTAGTTATAATAGTTTCGGAATAAAGTGGCTGTGACATACGGACAGGCAGATAAAAAGACAGACATGACGAATCTATAAGGGTTCCGTTTTTATCCATTCGGCTACGGAACTCTAAAAAAGCTGCCGTGGCCGCAGAAGCAGCTGAAAACCTCAAGAGGCGTATATATAGTAGCTTAGACAGCTGCTACACATTTAAATTGTACCTTTTGGGGTTGAGATTCTAGGACCGTAGGAACCGGGTGCACACAGCTTTTTTAAAGATCTCTTTGCACGTCTGGTTAAAAGGACACGGGACCAAAATGCTGGCATGTATTTAGCCCAGAAACTGAGCATCGCCATTCAAGGGTGGAATACAGGCGGCATTTTGGGAACTTTACCTACTGGTAGTGGTTTGATAGAATACATTTTAGTTTCTATTGCTTTTGTTTAGGTGTATTTATATGTTTAGAGTTAGGTCGTTAAAAAAAATATACATTTATTGAAATTTTATACGCTAATATTATAATATACATACATACTCTTTAACATTTAATACATTAAAACATCAACATACTACTATAATACTAATATAATAAATGCGAAATTTTGTAAGTATGGATGGATGGCTGATGGATGTTTGGTTACTCTTTTAACCAAAAACTGCTGAACGGATTTGTATAAAATATATTAAATCAACCTGTAGTATATTTTAACACAGGTGAAGGTGCGGGTCACAAGCCACAGCTTGTTCTCTTTTATATCAGACTAAAGTGCTCCGTGGCTTCGTCGTTAAAAACTTCTTTTATTTACTTAAAACTATTCTGTTGTAAAAACGATTCTACCATTAAAGACATCGAATAAGAATTAGCCAAATCGGTTCAACCGTATTCATGTTATCGCGTGACTAAGGCAAATCGGGATTCATGTTTATAAAACCCGAAAAACCCAAATTTTCAGACTTTGTTACCTACCCCATTTCAAAAAATCCTACAACACGTACTTACATATTTATTTACAGAAATACTTATGTGGAAAGTTTCGAATAAAACAGACTATCTCATCTTGTTTCGCCATACAAACTTTGGATCCCCGTTCCGTACAGGGGAGGAATTTTTAGAAAATCCTTTCTGAGCGGATACCTAAGTCATAATAACTATCTGCATTCTAAATTTTAGCGCAATTCGAAACAATATTGATTTTCAGACTTTTACCCTAGCAAACCCTCTTAGAGTGGCATTTGAAAAAATCTGAAACTCGTATTTACTTATTTATTTACAGAAGCACTTGTGTGAAATGTCGAATAGAATGACTATCCAAACTTTGAAACCCCGCTTCATACCCTTGAAGAGTGAATTTTGAAAAATACTTTCTTAGCGGATACATACGTCAAAATCTACGTGCCAAACTATCTGCGTGCCAAATTTCGGCGCAATCTAAAACAATATTGATTTCAGACTTTGTTACCCCACTTCACCCTTTTAGGGGTGGAATTTCGAAAAAGCCTGAAACACGTATTTGCTTATTTATTTACTTAAGTACTTGTAAAGTGTTAAGTACTTGTGTGAAGTTTCGAATATAAAAGACTATCTAATCTTGTTTATTCATACAAACTTTTGAAAACCCCCGTTTCATCCCCTTCGGGAGTGAATTTTGGAAAATTCTTTCATCTGATTGTCAAATTTCAGCGCCGTCCGAAACAATATTGATTTTCACACATTTCTTCTATAGTTCTTTAATTTTTTTAGCTGAATGTGCAAGAATTTTATTTATAAGAATATTATTTGTTTTATATATGTATATTTAGGGGAGAGGAGGTTTAATGAAATTCCTTGACTTGCTGGATAGGCAAGCATGTGACCACTGTTTCACCTGATGTAAAGTGACGATGCGGTCGACGATGTAGCACGCTTACCTTGTAGATACCTGTTCATTCTAGATTTTGTAATTTTCTTTTATTGCATAACATAAATGACGTTTCGTGACATATCATGACATTTTGTTACATTTCATGACATTTCGTGACATTTTATGACATTTCGTAACATTTTGTGACATTACATATCATTTCGTGACATTTTGTAGCATTTCATGACATTTAATTACATTTCGTTGCTTTACATGACATTTCGTGATTTTAATGACATTTCGGACATTTCATGAGATTTTGTTATATTTCATAACATTTCGTGACATTTTCATGACATAAAATGACATTTCATTACATTATATGTCATTACATGACATGATTAGCCTTTTAACTATTTCCTTTTCTCATAGAGGGGGATGAAAAGCAGAGTATGTAACTCGGCCGCAAAATTATTTTCCCTCGGCTGACGTACTTTAAATCCTTCACTCCGCTCTGCATTTAAAAAAGCGGCCTCGCAGAAAAGTACTATTTTGCACCCATGTTATAAAATCTACTATTGTATGTGTATTTAAACCATGATTTGTTCATAAATGGTTTTATATCGCAATAGAATTCACTATCTCGGCAATTTCAGTCCACACTCTTAAATTTATTATTTAGATTTAGATTTAATCTAAATAGGTAGTTACATTTATCATCAACTGTATGCAAACGAAGTCTATGAGCCAGATCAAATTGCTCGATGTATTGTAACAGAGTAATGTATAGTTGCTCAGCCATCAGAGGTTGCGTTATGAGTTCGCTCAAACATCATTTCTGTCAATGCAAGCATTTCCAGTCATGTCATGTCTGCTGCATTGTTTCTTGTAATAATACTATGGGCATTATATCCAAACAAACGCTAGCCTATAAGATATAAAGTAATTTATGATTGTACAAAACGAAAAAACCGACTTCACATGCCGCGATAGTCAAAATAGACACATCATGTAAGTATGTATAGTATAATGATGTAAGGTATACAAATTGTTTATATTATATTTTTTTGTGAAGTCGGTAATAAAGTATTTTGGTTGCATATGTATCTTCATCATCATCATTAACAGCCAGTATTCGTACTGTTGGACATAGGCTTCTCCTATAGCACGCCATTGAGCTCGATCTTCAGTTTTTTGTTCTCATCCGAATATAATATTACGAATATGTATGAAGTAAGTAAAATAATTCACACAAAATTATGACAAAGTTAAAACTAATAAGAAAATTAAAAGCTAAACGTTGACTCTGATTAGTAAAATCCATTTTTTGGTATTTAAAAAAGTATCACTTGAGGAAGTCCAGCGTGAAAAGAACTTGAATAATAGTGGTTCGCCGTTTCATTGGAAGCATTATACCGAATAATAAAGACAGTTATTAGTCCGATTTCTTTATTATCACTCTGTTGTAGAAGGCGTTATATTTTTATATATACCAATTATTTTCCTTAATGAACGATTTTAGATTCTATTATTTTTATATAATTGATACTTATATCTAAGTTTTGTTTTCATAGAAATTCTTATTTTACAATTTGCATTATTTTTTAGGGTTCCGTGCCACAAAATGTAAAGAAACGAACCCTTATAAGATCACTTTCTTGTCCATCTGTCTGTCTGTCTGTCTGTCCGTCTGTCCGTGTGTCAACACTGATTTTCTCAGGAACGGGTGGACCTAACAAGTTGAAATTTATACCAAATACAGAGGTCTATAAACCCTATTAGATGTACAAAAATCAAGGTCCTGAGTCAACGTGATAAACATATATGAACAAATTTAGATTTTCGCGAAAACTTGTTAGTACCAAAAGTACCTTAATATTAATTGTTTTTTTATTTTTCGGAATTTTTCTTTTACTTGTGCTGTAAGACCTTGTTTTTGACCAAAGTTGACAATTCTAATCATAGGAAATCGGCCGAGCCTTTTTAGGGTTCCGTAGCCGAATGGCAAAAAACGGAACCCTTATAGATTCATCATGTCTGTCTGTCTGTCTGTCTGTCTGTCCGTCCGTATGTCACAGCCATTTTATTCCGAAACTGTTAGGACTACAGAATTGAAACTTAGTAGGTAGATGTATTCTGTGAACCGCTTTCCGATTTTTATACAAAAAAAAAAAAAAAAGTTTAAGCGGGGCATCCCATACATGGAACTGAAACAAAAAAAAACATTTCTTCATACCTATACATGTGGGGTGTCTATGGATAGGTCTTCAAAAATGACATTCAGGTTCCTAAAATCATTTTTTCTCAAAGTCTATCATTTGAAAGATAGGCGCGTCTAAAGTGGTAAAATGTGTATCCCCCCCCTCTAACTTTTAAAGTATGGGAGTAAAAAATCTAAAAAAAATATATGCTGTAGATCTCAATAAAAACTAACAACAAAAATTGGTTTGAACGAGATACAGCCAGCAGTTTTTGAGATATGGCGACCGCAAAGATAACTTTGTTTTTCATACAAACACTATGAAAAACAAAGTTAATTTTGAAGTTGCGAAAAATCATAGTTATGGAATACTTAACTGTGTTACGGAACCTTACGAGTGCGAGTCCGACTTGCACTTGGCCAGTTTATTTAATATATCAACATTTGTATTACGATGCATTTACTTATCTCGACGACTTACTCGTACTACTAACTACTGTCACAGATTATATAATAGTTACTACGTCTACTGGTTACTTTGACTAGCGCGACGTTTGAAGTCGGTTCTTTTAGTTTTTTAAACGATCGTAAATCATTTATAGTTAGGTAGTTTTAGAGTTCTAGGTCAACCGGAAGTACCCTATAGTTAATAGAAAACCTATAGGGTACTTCCAGTTGACCTAAAATCATGAAATTTGGTAAGAAGCAAGGTCTTCAGGACAGCACAAATTAAGGAAAAAATCAAAAAAATAAGAAAATTTGAAAATTAAAGTGTGCATTTATATAGTACCTACATACATATAGTTTACGCCAATTAAGGTAGACCTCTGAGTTATATGAGCGCAGATACAATTTAGACGTCTAACTTAATTGGAACATACCAACTTTGGTACGGAAGCCTCGGTGGACGAGTTCAACTCAACTTGGCCGGTTTTTATTTTCACTTTACAAACGTCTAATCAATGGTTCAAATTGTTAATAGACGAAAATAAGACGTTCGGTTACATTATTTAAAATAAGATTTTTCGCCTTATTTGCTCTATAAGGAGCATGTTATATCGATGTTCCGCTAGACTTGCTACCAAAAAGTAACTTACCACCATTAAAGAGAAAATCGGCTGCCATTACGGTGTCCGGCAGTCCACAGTCCACATCATCAACCACATCATCCCTTCCCACCGGGCAAGAAAGAGGTCAAACGCAAGCCCAACTATATTAAAAAAAAAACATATCTGCGTTATAAAACTTTCCTACCTATATAGAGTCAGCTTTTGATCTGATTGTTTAAAGTACAAAATTAAGACTAAGTTTTCTCTTCAAGCTCCAGAGAGCCTGTACTGAAACAACATAAAATATTCATTTTATACAAATTTACTGAATAAAATCCAACTTCGTTTCTCCCTCTTGTTTCACAAATTAAATAATAACATAAAGAGCTTATGACTTTACAAAAATGTCTACTTAAGGTCAAATTCATCGTTCGTGTATTAACTTAGGAGAGAACTCGCTGAAATTTGTATTCGATTGTAAGCACAATTTGCAATCAGCAAAGCCTGTTCTGGAGGACGATTGTTTGTCGAGCCGCTCGGTATTATTGTATTGTAACGTCGAACGCTCGCCTCAGCGTATGGGATCCAATAATTTTAGCCCATTCTTGGACTGGGCTTGATTGTCGATTGTAAAAGAGATTGAAAAAGCAGGCTCAGCGGTTTTGTACTTTAAAATTTGATGCTCTTTGATGATATGTCTATCTCATTTTTATCCATTTAAGGATTTTATTCTGAGATTGAATAGCACCAATATCGCTTAAACTCATGGTTAAAAATCATGAAATGACACAATTATTGTTCAAATTCTATGTTAGCAACTGCCATTAGATGTGAACAAAGATGGGCCTTTGAATCACAGCGAGGAGGCTGGGTTCGCTCATTAAGTTAACAGCTTTGTGTGCAAAATCGATGTCTATAAATAACGCACATTAGGTGATTGCAGGCTATGCTGTGACTATAGAAAGCATTCCAATGACGGCGCATCAGCTTCAGCTGCCACACTGTACAAACATTATTTAATTTATTTTCTTTTTCTTATTTGATTAATGTATATACGTAGGCACCTCATTATTCGAACTTTAACGATAATTATTATTGATTATACTTTGAAACTATTGAGGGCGTCAACATAACGCTACGGATAATAATAACTGATTAAAATATTATAGATACCAAGATATTATTGTAACAGCCTAAAAGTACGACCACACCGGGGCGTCCTGCGTCCTAATTTTCAATCGTATTCTAATCGCCGTAGATCGCGTTTGGTGTGCACCAGTCAGTACAAATACTACTGCGCTATTTGATCGCCACCTAGATCGCGCACGCTGGACGCTGCCGTGTGGTTGTACTTTTAGTATTATGCCAGTTTAATCAGTTCCTGACAGCGAATTTTAGTATGCCATTAATATGTAAATGCCGGATTTTTAATATCCTAACTAATATTATGATTTAATATCTATGTTTTATTCTTTGTTTGTACTCGGATCACGCCAAAATGTGAAAACCAATTAGGAGAGAATTTTGCATGTCGGCTGTCTAAATCCAGGAATAACACATTGAATATATTTGCAAAAATTTACTGCTGTGTCTGTACATCGGATAACCATCAGGCAGATTCGAGATAGATAACAATTTACTTTTTAAATCTGCTATTATATAGGTACAACAGCATATAGAGTTTGACCTCTATCTCACTTATTGGAAAGGGACGATCTGAAAGTGAAAGTGAAAATTTGGCTACCACTCTGAAGCTAGAAAATCTGTCGCCAAAAACATTTAATGTGTTCCGGCAGCTATCCTTGAGAGCCAGTTCCCATTCTATGCCTAGCGTGCTTACCATCTTCGAGCGCATCATCACTTACCAACAGGTGAGATAGTGGTCAAACGCTAGCCTTTAAGATATAAAAAAAGAAAGAAAAAGTTTATTAGTGACAGCATAAAGTAGTAAAAAATGAAATAATAAAATTAGAAAAAACTAATGTCTCATCATAAGTAATATGAAATAGTGTAACCAAACCACATGAGTAGAAAAAAGTTTACTCATATGAACAAACGGCCGAACCTCATCATAATTGACAAATTACTAACGCTGATCTTCCGGTGATGCCGGTCGTTGATAAACCGGCCGGCGATGCCGGTCGGTAAAAATTGTCTGAAGTACTGAAACATGCATAGGATTGGGGATACACGTAATACGGTTGGCAACCTTACATTTATCTGAGGAATTAAACATTTGTTGTAAGTGTAACGTTCGACATCTAGATGAAAGCTAAATAGCTCATTACTTTTGTTGTTTTTTTTTTTAATTCAAAGCAATAAGTAACGTTTTTGTTATATTTAGAATAATTATTATTGATCTATGTAATGTTATTTAACGTGTGCGATTTTTAATTTGCCCATATACCGTGGAGGGAAAATTAAACCATATCTTAATAAATGATTTGACTTTTGACTTTTGGCGACGTCACGTTACTGGCTAACAGACAATAGAACAGCGTAACATAAAAATATAATAAAGAATAGAAGTTTTAGTAGATACACGTCGTAAAGTTAAGTCAAAATAAAATTGTAGTCATCGTGGTTGTCATAGTCCAGCTCAAGTCATACCCTCAGTAAATACGAGGACATTAATGAATTATTTTATTTTTTGGTGGCTTCGCAAAATCAAATGTTTTCCAACTTTGTGCTATTAGGGAAATATCACAATGTTGGAAAACATGTATACATTCATCGGCACTAAATAGATAATAATCCATTTATTACAAATCAACTCGTGGAAGAACATAAGTTATATTATGCGGCCTAAGATGCCAGAACGCTAGGCCTAGAATGGGAACCGATTCTCAAGAACAGCAGCCGTAAAAGATTATTGATAGTAGTATTAGATAGCAAGGCGGACACAATGGCACACTGTGCCAACAAAACAGTTGGGTGGTTAGTTTGGGTTAGTTTGAAGGCAATCGTGAAGCCCATCAATTTTTTTTTATCGGCCGATACTGAATCACTGTAATGTGCGCATCTGCAGACATCTACTGATTAGAAGCCGACCAAACTATCGGCCGATAGAAAGTTTGTAGTATGCGGGGACTCTCACTATATTATATCGTATGGCTCGACACCATCAAAAAATTCACCCTCACATCTTAAAAACTTGGACTTCTTTGGAAAACTTTCAAACATAATACATATTATTTCCCCTTTACAACACAATCCATTACAAAGCTGATTAAGTAGATTAATAAACGTAATCAAAAGGGTCAAATTCGATTAAAACTCAAAACATTGCAAATGTTTCACGGAAAACTTTAAATAATTCCAAGCAAATGTCAAAGTAATTTATTTTGGTTGTTCTATCTTAACTTTGTTTGGTATTTTTTAACATTGTAATGTTAAGATGAATAATATAGTGTGATTCGTTACATGTGCTTTCTAATGAGTAGTACGTTTCATAATGTATTATATAAACATTTATGTGTATAATGTAGATAAACTTACAATTAATAGTGTAAAAGAAGTTAATACTTTTTAGGGTTCCGAATCCAAAGGGTACTAACGGAACCCTATTACTGAGACTCCGCTGTCCGTCTGTCTGTCTGTCTGTCTGTCTGTCTCACTGTCTGTCTGTATGTCTGTCCGTCTGTCACCAGGCTGTATCTCATGAACTGTGATAGTTATACAGTTGAAATTTTCACAGATGATGTATTTCTGTTGCCGCTATAACAACAAATACCAAAAACAGAATAAAGTTAAAAATTAAAGGGAGTCCCAATACAAGAAACGTGTTTTTTCGGCATTTTACTATAACGCCATCTATGAACGTTTGACTGTATTAATTATATTAATTACCTGTGTGTTAACTATCACTTAGTTGGCGTTAGATGTTCGTAAGATGGCGTTGTACTAAATAATCACGCAGCTCCTGTTTTGATAAATGTTTGGAATTGACACGTTAATATAATCTAATATACATAATATAATGTAATAATATCTGGAAGACCGAGCTTCGCTCGCAATTTTTATATATTTTTTTGGTAAATCGTGTTTTATGTAAAGTTTTGGTTCCCAAAAGAACACATTTGGAAAAATTAATCATCTCGCCTGGACTCGAACCGGATCCTTCTGATCGCCATCCGATCGATCTTTCACTGAGCAATAATAACAATGTAACGATGGCAAAATTTACCTTCACGTTCTAATTATTTTGTAGAAGTTTTTGATTACCTGAAAAAAACAGCTAGATCGATTTATCAATTTATTACGTTATTTCATTCAGCATTTTTTGCTCGATTTAATAAAATATTGTAATGTGGTACGGAATTGGAACCCTACGAGTGCAAGTCCGACTTGCACTTAGCCAGTTTATTTTTAATAGTGTATATTCTTAGCTCAGGTAGCTGTGGCGCCATGCAATACAGCGATTTTAATTGCGCGCTTCCTAACTAAACATTGATTGATGTTCATCCATTCATCTCGTTGGTAGAGCGGATAGACACACCGCTTTTAACAAGCCTACACAGTAATTAGCCAAACCACCTTTAGGGAATGATTGATAGTGGGATCTCTAATGTTATTTACATTAAAACTAACGGTTGTTATAACTGCTGGGCCGCTGGGAGTAGCGTGTGCGAGGTAATATAATATTGATGTGGCCGACAACTATTTTCGGAAGGGTCACCATTAATTATTATGTTCTGGTAATTAACTATCTTGTTACATGAAACAAGCCACCGAGTGGCTACAAATAGCTGCGCTACGAGTGTGCTACGAATATACCTACGTCATCAGAACAAAGATTATTGTAACACTGCCCGCGCCTCGGCGCGGCGCCGGTTCGTTGTTGGTCAAATTACGAGTAATTATAACTTTGTGTTCATCGTCCAAAACAAAAATTGTCTACCTCAGTTTGTTCATTGTTTGAACTACAAAACCACGAGGTTTTTATAAAGTGTTTAATTAACTCCTTGACTGTAAATTATAAATTAAGGATACATTTTCGTAAGACGAATTTACGCTTTAGAATGAAAGTGTAATGTTGGGGATTAGTCGATGATAATAAATCGACCATCTACGTAAAATACATTTTTATGTCTCTGATTTAACACGGAAAAAGGTAACTTACGTCATCATTAAGTTTAAGTCAGCAAAATACATAGTGTAGTAGCCACGGCTACTCTTTAAAGGATTAAATCTGCGTGTACCATTATTGTTTAGTTCGTGGTAAAATCAACTCATACTCCAAAGGAATAGTGTAAATCATGTCAGGAAATCAATATATGAGATGCTAGTTTTTTCTTGTTTTTTACTTTCTGCCTGGAACTTTAATGTCTATACATTGATACTAAATCTATATTTAGTAAGAATTAGGACAGAAACTGTTACTAACACTTCGATTTAGTAATTTGTGACATGTATTTATGAGTGCAAATTTATTATTTTTTATTTAAAATAAAGTATCTTTGAGTTTTGTTGCTCAGTACAAGTGTATATTAAAAATTAATTAATCTTGCTCATCAATTAAGTATTTCCGTTATTTTGATATGAAGCTGTATTCGCCATTCTCAGTACTAATCATTTTAGCAAGTCCGTGCGATGCTTTGTTGTTACACTGCCCAACGAGCTGGCTGAGTAAATACTAGCATTGCTATACACTGCTATATTGTTTCTGAGTGAATCAAAGCTATTACAGAGACAGAGGATACTTAGTTACAATATTCAGTTACATTTCTACGCTAAGCAAATTTAATTGTTTCGTTACGGTATCAAAAAGGCTATAATTATGTATTTATTAGAAGTGCCCCGCGGCTTCGCCAGCCTTAAAAACATCTTTTATTTACTTAAAGTTTTATTTTGTCAAAACCTTTTTATCATAAAAGACATCAAAGAAGTAAAAGCCAAATCGGTTCACCCATTTTTAAGTTATTGCGTGACTAAGGGAAATAGGGATTCATATTTATAAAACCGGAAATACCATACTGATTTTCAGACCTTTTACCAACCCCTTGCAAAACTGCAACACGTATTTACTTATTTATTAACAGAAGTACTTAAGTTAATCTATAAGTTTATATATATAACTAGCAGCCCGCCCCGGCTTCGCATGGGTAGAACATATATGCCTACAAAATTTGCATCAGTTTGTTGCATCGAATATAAAATATGAACATATTTAACAATCATCGTCATATTTCATCCAATTTACACAAAACCTTAACGAATTATGGACCTAAACCTTCCTCATAAACACTCTGGCTATTGGTGAAAACCGCATGATAATCCGTTCAGTAGCTATTGAGATTATTGCGAACAGACAGACAGACGCAGTGATGAACTTTGTTTTATAATACTTACGTAGTGATATTGGACGGCCCTTTGGCGTAAAGGATAGTTACCCTGATTCTGACCCGACGGTCGTTGGTTCTAATCCTAGCTATATACCTACCAATGAAAGTTTTATGTGCATTCATGAATCATGAGTTTTCGTACAGTGGTTGTGGGATCATTAAATCTACCAAAAAGTAGCTTACCATCAAGGAGGACATCTGCCGCCGTAACCTTACACCGTTTCCCGACGCAAAATGTAGGGGTAATATACGTTTAACGTGTGTATCTGTGTGTCTGTCTGTAGCATCTTAGCACCTAACCGGATGAACCGATTTTGTTTTTATTATTTATAGTTTTTTTTTGTTAGATAGATGTCTTCATCGAGAGTTTTCTTAGCTTTGATTCATGAAAATTCGTTCAATCGTTATAAAACTATGAGCTTTTTCTAGTTAATTTCGCTATGAAATCAACTTGCATAGATCTGATCAATTCGAAAATCTTCTTCTTCAACGATATTGTAAGAACATGGAAGCATTGACCTGATGCTGGGACATCTCCTGGACTCTACAGAATACTCAAATCCTCACCAACTTACAGCTCAGATTTTCAATGTCGTGTTTAGAGTCATTGGAATGATTTTAATGAAAAGATTATATATAGATCAGTCGGGGTGGCTTAAATTACTATATTATTATATATATAGATGAATATTATTTTATACAATAGATCATATTATTATACTATATTGACGTAACCTTACACCGTTTCCCGACGCAAAATGTAGGGGTAATATACGTTTAACGTGTGTATCTGTGTGTCTGTCTGTAGCATCTTAGCACCTAACCGGATGAACCGATTTTGTTTTTATTATTTATAGTTTTTTTTTGTTAGATAGATGTCTTCATCGAGAGTTTTCTTAGCTTTGATTCATGAAAATTCGTTCAATCGTTATAAAACTATGAGCTTTTTCTAGTTAATTTCGCTATGAAATCAACTTGCATAGATCTGATCAATTCGAAAATCTTCTTCTTCAACGATATTGTAAGAACATGGAAGCATTGACCTGATGCTGGGACTTCTCCTGGACTCTACAGAATACTCAAATCCTCACCAACTTACAGCTCAGATTTTCAATGTCGTGTTTAGAGTCATTGGAATGATTTTAATGAAAAGATTATATATAGATCAGTCGGGGTGGCTTAAATTACTATATTATTATATATATAGATGAATATTATTTTATACAATAGATCATATTATTATACTATATTGACTTCAAATTGATTGTGATCGGTGAGGATCTACAGCATAGCTAAGCTTATAATAATATTTTCGTAGTAACTATGACCTAATCTGTGGTTTCACTGCAAATATTTTATTAATTTTGCGATGCGTGTTTCTGAAATTCGTGATATCTTCTAGAGTTTTCATTTGAATTATATACTGTAAAGGACAATTTTAATCTATAATATGTGGCCAAGCTAATTAACGTAATTATTTGGATAAGGATTAATACTATATACTTGAAAATAGCCTTGGAAGTTATGTCATTTTTTTTTTTTTTTAATTTAAGATTAAAATGGTTACTGTGAGTCAACCTTAAGAGATAGACATATGCTATCGCGGACTTTTTTGTAGGTCTTATTAAGTTGTACAACTCTTGCATAGAAAATATTCTTCTATCTATTTTCAATTCAGCAGCGTTCGTAAGAAACGTGTTTTTCGATCGTTTTTTTGTCGACTTAGGTTGCAAATTAGGTCTCCGTGACCATGTGAAATGTCGAATAAAATGACTATCCAAACTTTGAACCCCCGCTTCAACCTCTTAAAGAGTGAATTTTGAAACTTCCTTTCTTAGCGGATACCTACGTCAAAATAACTATCTGCGTGATAAAATTCAGCGCAATCCGAAACAATATTGATTTCAGACTTTGTTACCCCACTTCACCCTCTTAGGGCTGGCATTTCTAAAAAGCCTGAAACACGTATTTATCACACTTTGTTTCCCAATTTCACCCTCTCAGGGGTTGAATTTCGAAAAGCCTGAAACACGTTATTACTTATTTATTAACTGAAGCACTTGTGTGAAGTTCCGAACAGAAAAAACTATCTAATCTTGTTTTTCCATACAAACTTTAAACCCCCATTTCATCCCCTAAAGGGGTGAATTTTGGAAAATCCTTTCTTAGTACACCCTTGCGTACTAAGTCAAATATACCCTCCAAATTTCAAGTCTCTACGACAAGTCTGACGTCAGCCAGTCAGTCAGTCAGTCAGTATGTCAGGACAAAGATTCTTATAGTATAAGATACATTCTTAAATAAATAAATAAATCACGGGAATTATTGATGTACTACAACACCAATTATTGGCATTAATTGTAAAATTAATTTTCTTTCGTCTCTTGCAGTAGACATTATCGATATATTGATTTTATCTCATATCTCTAAAGATTCCAATTGATCATGAAAAAACAAACAAATTCAGAACCTACTCCTTAGAAGTCGAAAAAAAATTGACTATTATTGTGTAGTCCCGTGCTACTACAAAAAAACTCAATTCTGTAATAACGGAAAAACCAAACGCGACTACGCATGGAAAGGTAGGTAAGCATACGCGATGTCATCCGCACTATAATCTGAAATCAGGTGAAGCTAAAGCAGATACATATAATGAAAACTACGAGGGAACATAAACTGCTAACAACATAACTTTTCTTTTATTCTTTTTGGCTTTGTTGTAGTTGGGTTAAAATTATCAAAATTATGTCGTTTAACATTGTAAAAAAGTGTCGCAATAAAAAGTGTGACTTTATTATCTATAGGTCAACATTGAATGCAATTTTTCTCATGTGTAAATAATATAAATGATAAATAATATAAGATCCTTTGATTCTATACATTTAACCAAATATAAGATAAAACGAAGCACAGTTTTCTTTTATCCTGTACCTACCTCATAAAAATGAGAAACATTAAAGTTAGTTGGTTTTGTATTCCGCTACAAACTTTCTTTAATACAAATACTACGAGTATAACAACAGTAAAAAATCAATTTCGCTTGAATTGTGTTCCGGCTTGACCATCGTTGTACCCATTGCCGTTTAACTTAAAGCATCCACATGAATTTCTAACGAATAGAGCATGGATGTTGTTAGAACTTTATGTAGGGGTAAAATAAACTTAAACTAATATTTTTTTTACCAACCCCTTGCAAAAATCCCACAACACGTATTTACTTATTTATTTACAGAAGTACTTAAGTAAATCTATAAGTTTATATATATAATTCAAAATACTAAGTAATATCCGTGGGAATTTTTAGAAAATCCTTTCTAAGCGGATACCTACGTCATAACAACTATCTGCATTCTAAATTTCGCGCAATCCGGAACAACATTGTTTTTCAGACTTTGTTACTCACTTCACCCTCTTAGGGTGGCATTTTGAAAAAGCTTGAAATTCGTATTTACTTATTTATTTACAGAAGTACTTGTGTGAAATGTCGAATAAAATGACTAAAATGAATCTAAATTTTGAACCCCTGCTTCATCCCCTTAAAGAGTGAATTTTTTTAAATCCTTTCTTATCGGATACCTACGTCAAAATAACTACTTGCTTGCCAAATTTCAGCGCAATCCAAAACAATATTGATTTCGCTTTGTTACCCCAATTCACCCTCTTAAGAGTGACATTTCGAAAAAGCCTGAAACACGTATTTGCCTATTTATTTACTGAAGTACTTGTGCGAAGTCTCGAATAGAAAAGACTATCTTATCTTGTTTCTCCATACAAACTTTGAACCCCCGTTTCATCCCCCTAAGGGGTGAATTTTAGAAAATCATTTCTCAGAGGGAACTAACGTCGTAATAACTATCTGTATGCCAAATTTCAGCGCAATCCGAAACAATATTGATTTTCGGACTTTGTTACCCCATTCCACCTTCTTAGGGGTGGAATTTTGAAAAAGCCTGAAACATGTAAATACTTATTTTTTTACTGAAGCACTAGTGTAAAGTTTCGAATAGAAAATACTATCTAATCTTGTTTCTCCATGCAAACTTTGAATCCCCAATTCATCCCCTAAAGGGGTGAATTTTGAAAAATTCTTTCTTACGTACTAAGACAAATATACCCTCTAAATTTCAAGTCTCTACGACCAACGGTTTAGGCTGTGCCTTGTCTGTCAGTCAGTCAGTCAGACAGTCAGTCAGTCAGTATGTCAGGACAAAGATTCTTATAGTATTAGATAGAAGATAATAATTTATTAAATGCACTAACGCCGACCCTGCACGATGATAGGCGAGGCGTAATGCTACGCGACTGCGATCGCCACAACTGCCCCGCGACCGCTGCTTATGTGGACTGTGTGGTTTTATTATGTTGCCGCCTCTCGGACAGTAACTCCAATTTAGCAATAAATGTGATTTGAACGTCGCACTGATGATTATAGGCAATCTTCTACAAATAAAAATGTTTTGTAGGCTTGTTCGTTTGTTCATTTGTTCGCTGACGAGTTTAAAGACGCTGAAATGGATTTAGAAGTAAGTAGTTTGTAATAATATGGATATAGTTTAGTAATAGTACATAATAATATGGATTAAGCTTTGCTAAAAGTTCTAGATATTTTTCATCAATAAATTTGTTTATCACGTGGGTAAGTAACGGCAGATTTTATCCTTGATGGTGGTAAGCTATGTTTCTGGTAGCAAGTTAAGCGAAACATCGATATAATGCTCCTACCATTGTAGGGAAGTTAGGAATCTCGCTACTAAAAAAAACGGCCTTGCATGTGTGGCGTTTTGCACAACCATTCAGGTGGCAAAATGCCTCTGATGTGCGAAGCGCAATGTCATAAAACGACAGCGCGCGTTCCCACATCAAAGTGACGTTGACGTGAGAACGAAATATGTTTTTATAAGGGAGTTAACCGCCAGAATTATTAACACATAGACAGCAACTAAAAATTCTAATAAGAACATCTTATAGTGCAACAGCCATTGTTTTATTTCGACGCGACCTCAAACCTCGTCCTAACAAAGGCGGTAGGTAGCCCTACCTACCCGCGCCTTTAATGGTGACCCGACTTCAGCCGTCTGAGCAGAGTTCAACTCTACGTGTATCGACGTATCTACGTATCGACGAGGTCAACAATCCGCGTTTCCCAATGCATCCTCACATAACGAGTCTTTGGATTCACGACGACCACATTGGGCTACCACGACGTGTCATCGCTTCGTAATTAGTATCCTGATCCCCGTGATACGACGCCAGCTGCGACGAGTGTCTATCACATTCGTGGCTATCTCGACGTGTCTTCGCTTCATCGATTCATGGTATCAGATTTCTGGATTCTACAACGAAACGACGTGCAGACATACGTGTGCCCGAGGCCTGTCGCTGGAGACCAATACTGCGCTGGAGTGATTTTAGTACGTGCTATTTTTCCTATACTAATATTGGTGCCTGGACTTACTAAAATTTTGGACATTAGCATAACCTTAACAAAATTGCATTCGACTTCGTTTTTATATTATTATTTTGTGTGGTTATTATTAGTATTATTTAAACAACTGTGGACATTGGCATTTACATAACAAAATTGCATTTGAGTTTTTTTTTTATTATATTGTGTGGGAATTATTAATATTTAACTTTTTTTTACACCGGGGCTGTTAATTTTTGATAACATTAACTATATATTTTATCTGTGTTTTGCCTTTTATATTGCTGTCTTGTTTATTGTCTTGTGTTTGTATTACTGTGTGTGTTTTATAGCTTATAACCATTTATATTGTACGGTTTTTATAGTGTACTAACCCAACTACGGAGATGGAAGCTAACTTGCAATCCGCACAAGAGCAAAACTCATTATTACAGCAACAAAATGCTTTATTGCTTGCTGAATTGCAAAAATTTAAAGGTGACAGCACTAACACACCCACCTCGGACCCCGTTTCCCCCGCAATATGTAAAGTTGCTGTTAAGCTTCCTCCTTTTTGGCCTGACCGGCCCGCTATCTGGTTTGCTCAGGTTGAGGCTCAATTTACCATTTCAGGTATCTCCGCTGATCTAACAAAATTTAATTATGTTGTTGCTCAGTTGGACACTCGGGTTATTGGAGAAGTTGAAGATATTATTCTTCATCCACCGCCCGCAGACAAATATGGTAGGTTAAAAGCTGAGCTTATCCGTAGGCTTTCCACATCTGAAGAGCAACGTGTCCGACAGCTCGTTAGCGATGAGGAGCTGGGCGATCGTCGCCCCTCCCAGTTTTTAAGACATCTTAGGTCTTTGGCTGGGAACACTCTTTCGGATGAAAATTTGCTTCGCCAGCTTTGGATGCGCCGCCTCCCACAACAACTTCAGGCAATTTTGGCTGCTCAGTCTGAGCTTGCTTTAGATAAAGTTGCAGAGCTAGCAGACAAAATTTTAGAAGTATCGCCCGGTGTTGCAGCTCCTCGGTCATCAGCTGTTTTCTCAGCGAGCACTTCTGCCGTCTCGCCTTCATCGCTAGACGACATTACACGGCGCCTTGATGATCTCACGCGCCAGATCGCTGCACTATCAGCTGACCGGAGTAGGGATAGGTCACGGAGTAACTCAAACCAGCGCGAACGCTCACAGTCCGCTGGTAAATCCAAACTTTGTTTTTACCATAGGAGGTTTGGTACTAAAGCGGTTAAATGTGTAAAACCATGCACTTGGACGTCCCCGCCGTCGGGAAACTCAAACAGCAGTCATTAGCGGCGACCACTGACTGCTATTCGGAGAGTCGCCGATTATTTGTCACCGAAAGCGTTTCGAAACGCCGGTTTTTAATTGACACAGGTTCGGACCTCTCCTGCTATCCGTACCAATGGCTAGCGAATAAGCCAACGCGGTCAAACTACACACTGGCTGCTGCCAATGGTAGTGAGATTCGCACCTTTGGCCACATACAAATGACGCTCAATCTGGGTCTGCGACGCGCCTTTCAGTGGCAGTTTATCGTCGCTGACGTCAACACCGCCATTATCGGTTCCGACTTTCTGGCACACTATCGGCTTATGCCAGATTGTGCCAGTAAAAGGCTTGTCGATAGCAGTACTGGGTTGTCATGTATCGCTGCCGTTGCAACACTAGATCAGACCAGTGTTAAAGTTGTTTCTGCTCCATCGTCCGGATTTGGTGCGCTTCTTGCGGAATTTCCATCAATCACAAAGCCACCAGGACTCATTCGGGAACCGAAGCATAACACCGTCCATCACATCCTGACTACTGAAGGTGCCCCTGTCTCTTGTCGTCCTAGGCGCCTGGCTCCTCAAAAACTTCAGGAGACTAAAAAGGTTTTTGATGACATGGTCCAGTGTGGAACAGCAAGACCTTCAAAAAGTCCATGGTCCTCTCCCCTTCACATGGTACCTAAAAGAGACGGCACCTGGCGACCTTGCGGTGACTATCGCGCACTGAATGCACGCACAGTGCCCGATAGATACCCAGTCCGCTATATTGGTGATGTTGGTCATAACATAGCTGGTTGTACTATATTTAGTACAATCGATCTCGTCAAGGCATACCAGCAGATTCCCGTTGCGCCTGAGGACATATGTAAAACGGCCATCATCACCCCTTTTGGCCTGTACGAATTCAACTACATGACCTTTGGTTTGCGCAACGCAGGCCAAACTTTCCAACGGTTCATAGATGAAGTTGTACAGGGTCTGGACTTCTGCTTTGCCTACGTTGATGACATTTTAGTGTACTCTCGCGACGCCACTCGGCACGCTGAGCACCTCCGTATACTCTTCAAGCGACTTGAAGATTACGGCATTGTCATCAATCCTGCAAAGTGCGTGTTTGGTGCTCCTGAGGTAACTTTCCTCGGGAACCGCATTTCCTCTGAAGGAACGCGGCCACCAACTGAGCGCATTCAGGCTCTCAAGGATTTTCCCTTGCCCAAGACCGTTCAGGGACTCCGCCGTTTTCTTGGAATGGTCAACTACTATCGACGTTTTTTGCGAAACGCTGCAGAGTTGCAAGCACCGCTGGTCAATGCGATAGTGGCTTCCCAAGGCAAAGGTTCCACACCGGTTTCTTGGACGCCTGAACTTGAAGAGAGTTTTATGGCTTGTAAAGACAGCCTGTCATCCGCTGCTCTTCTGGCTCACCCATTGCCGAATGCTGAGCTGGGGCTCTTCACCGACGCTTCGAACTCGCACGTTGGTGCCTGCCTTCAGCAGAAAGTTGGTGATGCTTGGGAACCTTTGGGTTTCTTCAGCAAAAAGCTGAAGCCCCGACAGTCCGAATGGCCAGCATATTACAGGGAACTCCTTGCGATTTACGAGAGTGTGCAGCATTATCGCCATTTTCTGGTTGCGCAGCAAGTCACAATTTACACGGACCACAAGCCGATCATTTACGCTTTCTCGCAGCGTCGCGAGAGGCTTCCACCGGTCCAACTAAATCAACTCTCGTTTATCTCCCAATTTACCACGGACATTGTCCACGTAAAAGGGGTTGATAATACGGTAGCAGACGCTATGTCCCGCATCGAAGCCATTAGTATCGAAGCAGATCACTCTGCACTTGCTTCTTGCCAACAACTCGACGACGAGTTGAAAAAGTATCGTAACGATAAAGATTCTTCTCTAAAATTAGAGAACATCGTTGTTCCCGGCACTAACACAACTTTGGTCTGCGATACTTCCACAGGACGACCGCGACCATTTGTACCGGAACCTATGCGGAAAAGTATTTTTGACAAACTGCATAACCTGAGTCACCCAGGTACCAAGGCGACTGTTCGTCTGGTCTCTGACCGTTTCGTTTGGCCAGGTATTGCCAAGGATTGCCGTCGCTGGTGCCAAACTTGCATAGCTTGTCAGCGAAGCAAAGTGACTCGGCATACTCAGTCTCCGCTTGGACATATCTCCAGTCCCACATCTCGGCTCAAGCATGTCCACATAGACATTATCGGACCTATGCCTTCTTCCTCTGGTTTTCAATACTGCCTCACTGCTGTTGACCGTTACACTAGGTGGCCCGAAGCGTGGCCTATGAGTGGGATAACGGCAGAGGAAGTAGCCAAGACCTTTGTGGATGGCTGGATAGCTCGATTCGGCGTCCCTGCGGTCATCACGACTGATCAGGGACGGCAGTTCGAATCTGACCTTTTCAGACGCCTCACCGATCTGTTTGGTGCCAAACGTATTCGTACCACCAGCTATCACCCTTGCGCTAATGGGCTCGTTGAGCGCATGCATCGGCAGTTAAAAGCGTCCCTGATGTGTCATGACAGTTCCTGGTCGAGTGCCTTGCCTCTTGTTTTGTTAGGCATGCGCTCTGCATTTAAAGAGGATATAAAATCAACCGTAGCAGAAATGCTGTATGGTGAGACATTAGCGCTCCCAGGGGAACTTTTAACTGTTTCTCCCGAAGCTACTGGCTATGAGGAGCCTTCGGATTTTGTCGTCAAGTTAAGGCAATATATGTCCAAATTGCGACCCACTTCGGCTTCTCATCATTCTAAGCCTTCGGTTTTTATTTTCAAAAACCTATCCACTGCATCTCACGTCATGCTGAGGGATGACACTGTTCGTCGGTCTTTGCAGCCACCCTATTCTGGCCCTCATCGAGTGATATCTCGATCTGAGGACGGAAAGACATTCTCGATCGATGTAAAAGGCAGACAGGTGACTGTCAGTATCGACAGGCTCAAGCCAGCGTTCATCGAACAGCCGAGTCCTGTTGATCCAGTATCGACGCCGTCTCTTCCTGCACATCAACCAGTGTCATCATCACATCCTTCTAGAGTTCTCTCTCCTCATTCTGGATCCTTTTCATCTTCTCCCGCTGCTCCTTCCTCACATTCACCACAATACACTACCCGGTCAGGTCGTAAAGTTCATTTTTGCAAACCTTTTGACCTTTGATTTTTTATTTATTTTTTCTTTTTCCACGGATTCTCCTTCTCCGTAGGGGGGTGGTGTGGCGTTTTGCACAACCATTCAGGTGGCAAAATGCCTCTGATGTGCGAAGCGCAATGTCATAAAACGACAGCGCGCGTTCCCACATCAAAGTGACGTTGACGTGAGAACGAAATATGTTTTTATAAGGGAGTTAACCGCCAGAATTATTAACACATAGACAGCAACTAAAAATTCTAATAAGAACATCTTATAGTGCAACAGCCATTGTTTTATTTCGACGCGACCTCAAACCTCGTCCTAACAAAGGCGGTAGGTAGCCCTACCTACCCGCGCCTTTACATGTGAAGTCGGTTTATAAGTTTTTTAAACAATATGAATTACTCACATAATAATGATTTTAATATCATAATCATTCTCGCAAGTTTATTGAAAAGCTTCATATGCTACACGGGTGAAAATTTATTAATAACTCGTGATAATGGAAACTAAGTCAAAGGAGAGGGCTTTCATAAATGCCGAAGGCACGAGATTTAAATAACTCATTTTTAAATAACCTTTTTCATACCTTATAATAATTGTAACACAACCCAACTAGCAAAATCGTCTTACGTTTCTCACTTTATAAGAGTTCTGAGCTTATAGTGGTCTCTTATCTGTTTTCGTCATTGCTATCGCTCCTATATTAGTCTCTGAGAAGCCGTTACAGGCTCTAATACGCTTGATCTTAATACCTTGTCTTAATTATGCATATAAGTTTAAATTTACAGTGCCGTTGTAAGCCACACTCTCCTAAAAAAGCATTTATTAAGACTTATCACACTGGAGATAAATTAGCTCTCATATCCACATTTTCTATGCTCATTTAATTTTATTACATATTTTCTAAATGCTATTGTAAGAATGTTAGACTAATATCAGCATTTAATTAGAGTACTTAAAACATGTAAATATTGATCTTATTCAAAACTATTATAAGATCAACAGCAGTGGATAGGCACAGTATTAGAGTGATATTGAATCATCATACTTACAATAGAGAAAACGAGTCTAATTTAAGAAAGTTTGATCTTAAATCGAATTTGTGACTAAAATTGTGAGAGTAACATTTGATGTTGACTATTATATTTCACCAAAAGTATTTTAGTCACATAAAATACCATTTCACATCCCAAACGTTCACTCTTAAATGAAAATAAATGTTGTGTCAATTCAAGGATCTCTAAGTTATTCCAACATGGAGTCATGTTGGAATGATCTAAATGAGCTTAAAATAGTCTTAAAGTGATTCTAATAAATGCAATACTAATGGCGTCGCTTTGAATACAAATTAACAAATAAAATAATTAAACAAGAATACTAAATACTATATATTGATGAAGCGCACGAGTTGTGAAACATAAACTAGGGTCTACTTTACAGTAAATAATATTTTCCAATACTTATACTTATCGAAAAGCATAAAACGAAACACTTGTTAATAATGGTACGGTTATTACAATATAAATTATTAAATACCTTTATCCTTACTGTTTTCGATTTCTTTTTTATTAGTTGTAACTTTCAAACAAACACCAAGTTTTTTTACGATTGTGTTTGATCTTATGTAAAATCAAAATAAACTTTCTTACGCTCACAGGATTCTTAACGTCAAAACTATGTACGCTTAAATTAGTTTTGGTAAGAATAATTTAAGTGAAAACAACATTCAATAAGACTGATATTAGAAAGATATAAACAAATTACGCTTATAAATGGTGCCCAAATCCAGGCTTATACGACGATATAATAATGGTATAAGAGCAAGAAAACAGTGCTGTAGAGATTATTTTAAGTGTAGTTTTTGCTGGTTGGGAATGTATCTACTATTTTCTTTATGTTATAGGTAGCCATTTGTTTCAATGCTTCGGATTCCGATATTTGGCGTTTTTTTATTTAACTAATATATTAATAGATAGTACTTGTGTACCAGTAAATACATATATCTTTGCAGTCGCATCTTTATTGCCTTATCCTTGAGAGAAACAAACATTCAAATTAAAAGTTATCTAGTTAAATTTTCTTGAGATGCCGCCTTTCTTAGCAAGCGACGTTAAAGTAAGCTGCAGCTCTCAGTGGTTTATATGTGAAACATAAAAAAGCTTTAATAGTCCATTAGATAATTTCACTTAACATTTTATTACGATACTTCACTTTTTTACGAGAGGTCCACATGGTCATTTTAGCGGGGGCAGCATTAAAACTGGCATGTATTTTAATATATACAAAGTTTTCTTGTTTGTCTGTCTATTTGTTGTTCCAGGTAGAATCTCGAATCTTAAATTTCGAGTACTTAAATCCACGCTATTTTATGTGCGTTAATATGCTTGTAGACAAATAATGTTGGTTACAAATGCTCGTATGATTTAGGTTGGGGGTGTAAATCATTATGAACCTCTTTAAATATTTTCAGACGGACATCGACATTTTTAACGCAGTGGTATGCAAGCTAAACACAATTAGCTTGGTTTGTGAAAAAGCACGCAGATAACTTACAATAATTGTGATTTTCACCGTTGCCGATCCGACAAGTTGGGCAACTTTGTAAAACCTGTAATTGTTTGGGACTTGACACGTGGCAATTTTTTTATGTGCCATAGGGGACATTACGAAGGTTACGTTGCAGGTTTAAAGATTGAAACAGACATATCAGCTGACTACTTGTGCCAGTCCTTTACTGTCCGTCCTCTTGATGTCAGCATTGATTAAATCGATGCTAGACAGCGAGAGGTCATGGACTGCTGTGCTCGTGCTCTGCGAAGATATTATCTCACGGAAGGAAGCTGCGGAGAGGGTGCGTGAGATCGCATACAAATTTTCCAATCCGTAGGCGGAGAGCCGGGCGTCGAAGAAGGTTCTACCACGCCCTTCTTTACCCCCAATAACAGATCAGGGCGGTGGTCACGGGGGCGACCGTGGCCCGTTATTGAAACCTGGAGATGGCGCATTTCAGATCTCTGTAGTGAAGGTGGAGTATCTCTAACTCCCCCAGACTTGAGGCTGAGCCTCTTAGAGCAGCCGACACCGTCGAAGCCGCGGACGAGTGTGCAAGCGTTCCCTAAGCCTCGGCACTAGGGTGCAGCTAGGAACACCATGGGGTTTTAGTCGGTTGGAGTCCGACATAACTATTTCATGAAATAGTTTTGTCGGACTCCATCTTCTATTACTACTATTACTACTACTACTACTGTTACTATAAGTTAGTATTATAATAAAAAGTCCTCTACCGTCCGTAAGGTGCGTCGTTCACCAATCGAACGCATCCTCTCGCCTCAGGAAAAGCCGTAGTAAAAAGCAGTAGTAGTAACCTAACTTCGTTAGAGTCCTTATTATGGTTATCAGTTTAATTGGTTAAATATATAAAACAATTTTGAATACATAGCATTTTAGTGCATATACCTATTACTATATAAGCACTCTAAAATACTTTTAATGCCAGGGATATCGTGTAAAACATTGAACCAGCCAAAGTTTTAAACCACACTAAAATATTGTCGTGCTTGAAGCTCATTCAACTAGGTTAAGCTTCAAAGTTTAGTAGTATGCTACGGTTATTTATATTTTTACCTCTTCGAAATTGTATATCCTATCACTAGGTACCTCATTTATGGCATGTGTTAATAGGAAACGCACGATGGTCTCCGCATGGTAGGTAAGCGATGCGACAGATACAGGCGCATGTAAAATTCATAACAGACAACATTTACATTTACGTTAATGCACTGCGCTTGTTACCTCGATGAGACAAGATGAGATAAAGAGAAAACGTTTTTAAACGAGTTCAACTTTCGAGATGTTTAATCACGCATCAAGTGCATCTGTTTCAATATCGCGAAAAATATCGTTTGCGCGATGCAGGATCTTCATACATTTAGGCAATATTTAAAAGAGAGCAATAAAAATCTTCACTAGCGCCATCTCTGGGTTTTATTTGTCATTACTGTTAAATGCGAAAGTATCTGTCTGTCTGTCTGTCTGTCTGTGTTACTTTCACGCCTAAACTACTGAACTGATTTAAATGAAATTTGGTACACAGATAGTCTAGAGCCTGAGAAAGGACAAAGGCTACTTTTTAATGCGAAAAAAGGGTTGTAAGGGGTTGAAAGTGGGGATGAAAAGTTGTATGGAAGTATCGTCATTAAAAAAGCTAGAAAAAGCTTGAAACGGAGGGGAGGGGAGAGGGAGGGGAGGGGAGTGCAGGGGAGGGAGAGGAAAGGGGGAGGGATAAGGGGAGGGGAGGGGAGGACAGGGGAATCGAGGAGAGGGGTGGGGGAGGGGAGGGTGAAGTGAGGCGAGGGGGAGGGGGAAGTGTTGGTAGGGGGAGGAGAGGGTAAGTGAGGGGACGGGTGGTGGAAGTGAGGGGGAGGTGAGGGGAAGGGGAGGGTAAGTGAGGGGAGGGGGAAGGGGGGGAGTGGCGTGGTGCGTTGCGGTGTATTTGGAATACGTATGTGTCTTATTAGTTAATGCTACCCATAGACACTATTCCACGCGGACGAAGTCGCGGGTACAGCTAGTACTATATAGATAATCTGAGTAGTGACCAGCCAAAATTTAAATATATATTTCTATGATAACAAATAGACGTGAAAGAAGTTTACAAGTTTTTTTTTTTAACTTTGATTGACGTGGGCCAAATCGATTTTTGTTTTTCGACTCACCGGAATGGGCGTACGTACGTTTGACGTGTGTACCTATTCGAGTGTATGTATTCTATGTATGTCTATGTATTCGAGCTTTGATTCAGCTGTTTCTTTTTCCCTTCAGCTGTTGCTTTCTTGTAGATGATGACGCTATGATATCAGTTTTATTAGGTCTGGTCAATTCGGAATTCAGTATCCTCTTAAGGTAATACCACACCGCGGCGTCCTGCGTCCGCGTTCGCGTTCGCGATCTGATTTTCAATCGTATTCTGATCGCCGTAAATTGCATTTGATGTGAATCAGTCGGTACAAATACTACTGCGCTATCTGATCGCCGCCTAGATTGCGCAAGCAAGACGCTGCGGTGTGGCCGTACCTTTACTGCTATGATATTGTAAGAACATGTTAGCAGTGACCTGATAATGGGGTATCTCATGGAATCAGCAGAATACTCTATTCCTCCTTCTCCTCTATTCCTCTATTCCTGGCGCCAAAAATCCTTGATTTTTCTTTGATGTTTTTCATGTACCCAGTGTCACTCTCACGACTAAGACGAATCTATTGACACCACTAACATAAAAATACGACAAGCCGTTTAGGCTCTACGGCGTGCCAAAGTAATATACATACATACTCGTACATACACTCGAAAAACATGCCCCTCCTTCTTTTCGCAGTCGGGTAAAAACAGTCGCCTATGTTCTAATAAATTCTGGGATATAAATAGGTAGGCATAAACTTTACGTTGGTGATGGAAAATATTACGACGCGCCTTGCGACTCACGCGACGCAGTCCACAAAACAGGGCAAAAAGTGTTCAGTACTGTATAAAACTTAATCATATATTTTTATTAATGTCTAGTTTAGTAGTAGTTTAGCTACAAAGGTTTTTTTTTAGAGGTTGTAGGTATTTTCAGTAGGTAGTAAGTAACACTAACACCACAATCAACACCAATATTATAAACGCGAAAGTCAGTTTGTTTATAAATTTGTTTGGGACTTCTTCACAGTCAAACGGCCGGACTGATTTAGCTGAAAATTTTATAGGGATAGCCAGTACTATTGATAAGGCTGTAGAATACTTCTTTATGCGGGCGAAGCCGAGAGGCACAGCTAGTTTAAAAAAATAAAAGTTTAAATATAAATAAAACAAACATCTTAGACACACGAAAATAGGTGCCTATACTAATTACCTGTCACTGAACAATAATAGTAGATTATACAACAAGTGAATAAAAAGGCAATTTAATTCGAGGGATACAAGGACCGAGATTATTTTTTTTATTCACGAGTCGTGTAATCTTAAACCTAACCTACTTATAGTACCTATTTATATTTATCATATGTTATTATTAATGTGCAAAAGATGTGGATTATTGACCATTTAAGGTACAGCCACACCACGGCATCCTGCGATCTGCGAGCGCGATCACAGTACTTTTCACATTGTTTTCTGATCGCGTTTGGTGTGAACCAGTCGATACAAATACTACTGCGCTATCTGATCGCTGCCTAGATCTCGCGCACGCAGGACGCTGCGGTGTGTCTGTACCTTTAGTGCCGGTGAATGTGTGTGTAGGGAAACGGCTCAATCTGGAAAAATATGCTATTTGCATTCTCACCAATATTGCACTGAAAATCTTCAGTAAAGTTCACATCTTTACAAAGGGTATGACTTGGACTAGACTGAGACTTCATCTTCATCAGCAAGGTGACTTTGACTCAACTTTATGACATGAATTTACAAAAACTTGAATAATTTTCATACTTTATTCTGGCTGAATACACTAATAGTGTAGAGAAAAATGAAAACAAAAAAAAAATTGGCGGGATATTTATTTTTATTACATTATAAAGCTTCTATGGTATACCTCCATTTAACCAATTAGTAGGCACTTTCAGTAAGTCTTATTTATGTTTTGTACATAATTCGTATTTTGTGCTTGTTCTAAATTCAAAATGTTTTTATTCACCGAGTGAGTAAAAGAGCATTTTATTCACTGCTGTCGATGAATAAAGTGCTCCTTTTTGAGTGGCATAGGTAAAAAATAAATAACATTCCGTAAAACTGTATCACGTGGATAGATTTATTTTTTTATCTTAGTAAGTACGGCGATATACGTTATATTATGTTACGACGTTGTTACCAAAAGCTAATATTGCGACGATAAAATATCGGTACATTTTGCGCGAAAGCAATTTACTACTCTATTATATCAGCTTTAATTTTCAATTACTCATGTTTTAGAGATGCTTACTGTTGCCATAACTAATTACGGAACGGTTAGTGACGATAGAGGCGGAACTATTATAGTTGATACATGCAGAATGTGTTTAACGGTATTGTCTCAGTAACGGTTCGAATTAATCGGATCTCACACAATACATCACGATGCTACGGAAGGCCGTCTCACCCCCGCCGCATGTCTGACGTCGCTTACCGCAATTGCTTGTATTGTGTTAGTTTGCGCAAAATCTAATTTTAGATACTGTTATAAAACTATAACTGATGAAATATAAAACGTTAGCCTACATTACGGACTCCTAAATGGCAGCTATATACTATCTGTAGGTACTAGAGTAAACCTTGCTTTTTCTTTCTATTATTTGCTATAATATTTGCTTGTTCTAAAGAAACTGTTTTTGCAAGAATAATTTGTGAAGTACTTGTATTCACGTCATTTAATGGCAAACAATCTCTTAGCTGGAAAAAACAGAATATTATTTATTTACTTTCATGCCGCGAGACTTGTTCCCGATAAGATAACTATGATTAAGTATTACTTTTATAATATAGCGGTCACAATTTTTTTTTTCTAAATATTTTCACAGAATATATTATAGATATTGGTACCGAGTGCCATAATGAATTAATAATATGTCAAATACACTTTTTGGACTTATTATATCTGTATATAATATACTGCCTACGCTACATTGTTGTAGAGGACATAAATATATATTCAGTAAATCACTTTTACAAAACATAAAACGCTAACATAGGATAAGTTTAAAATACAAAAGCAATCTCTTAAACGTCTCCAGACACCTTGGGAACGTTTTATTGGTCGCCACTTTTACAAATCCCCGAAAGCTTATTTCACCTTTCTGCGTTCAGAGTTCCTATTGTTTCCAGCGACGTTGTTGGCAATTCGTTAGCGGCAGTTTTTGGGCCCAATAAGTTTCCGAAGACGGACCCAGATCTATAACAATACAATAAATTGTTTGTATTGGCGCGGCGCCGGCTGCGAGTAATGTGCGTAAGACCACACCAACTTTGTACCCGTGGTTGAATCGAGGTGAAAACCTCCCTTTCCGTAACGCCGGGATCATAATGAGGTAGGCGTCGGGTCCTAATCTAAAACAGTGATAATTTATTTATTCTGTCACAGAGTAGCTTTATATTGTATTCCAAATTTGTATTATCCAAGATATATTATCCAAAATTGTATTTAGTTTACAATTTTTTTCCAGTAAGAATATTCCATTACCTGGCGGTACGTATGAGAAAGAAGCAAAAAAGGTAAATCCATCATATAGCATATACACGTATTCGTTCAGTTTTATGACACTATCATACAATGGAATGGCTGAAGTTAAAAACTGTTCTAATACTATATACATATTCCTCATCGCAACTTGTTGTAGCAAGGTTTATCTTTAAGGTACTTCTGTTTTGGACCTGATTCTAAATGTTTTATTAGGTATTTTACGCACGCAACTTAACTCGAAAGCAATAAGCAACACGTCGTAAGAACCTTGTCTCCGTCACATAGTATATCTCTCCCTAGGTGCTTTCTCTTGCCTCCTTTGAAGTCGCGTTTGTTTTAATACTGTTTCATTACACTTTTTACCCCTACAGTGCACGGGCGATAGTTTCTTATAATGTGTAGTTCAAATAGTGCAATGCGGTGTTTTTCGGTATGCGATCAAGAAAATAGATGATCTTGTGCTAATTATTCACACATACATGCAACCCATATCGAGGTATTTTTACATATAAATATCTAATGAGTAAAATTACGAGAAGATTCTAAATTATCTAATGGTTAATATAAACAAAACTTCTGTTTTGACCCCTCGTAAAAAGGCAACAAGCACTAATTATTAAATAATTGTACCATAATCCGATTTAACAGAAACTGGTTATTATTTTTAGAGGTAAAAAAGTAATAGAAATAATTTAACTTGACACAATAATTAACCAATACAAATAAAGTCAATCGATTAATTTGCAACGCTGATTAATATCTCTCTTTCGCATTCGAAAAACAATGGACATATTTAATTGTAAGCTCTCACCACAGAAATAATTAATACTATCTTATTATTCATATTTCCTTGGCTCTCATCTAATTGGTAATGTCTCCGTACTTGTATTCCGGTAAGCGGCATCTTTCACAACCGGTGCCTTGCAGTAAGCAGGTAACTAAACATTCACAGAAGTTACACGACTCTGCGGCAACACAAAAACGATACGATATGCCAATATATCACTCGAACACACCTGAACTGTAATAACGAAGAATAATAGCAATTGTTTTGCGCCAGTTTTTATGGCCTCTTCATTCAATTACTTTGTTCAATATATTACATTCGTACCTTCAATAGATAGGTAACTTGAACTTGTGTGCACTGTGATTAATGCCTGCCCTCAAGAATGAATTACTTAGTAAATCTGCGGCGCCAATATAAATTAATTTTAAGGTCCTAATTAATTAAGTGAAAGTGGGGCATAGCATCAAGTACCCTTTTTGGTCGGGTTTATTATCATGGCTCCTTCTTATATTCATTTACTAAAATCCTTGATATTATGCCCGAAAAATCTTTTTACGTAGTCGCAAGCTTCGACCATTTACTGTGTTATAACTATGACACGTTTGCGAAAATTTATGGGTGCGGACTCTGTTTAAGCTCGTAGCAATATGCAGTGGTTCCTAACGACAATGTAATTAATCTAGGTATGAATGTCGTCATACCACAAAGTTCAAATAAATAGATAGAGTGAACCGTAAGGTAAACTTTAACCTTTACATGTGCATAATCTTAAAAACCCACTCATATATCATGAAAAACATACAAAATTAAACAATATCCTCATCTATTTGAAAATAAACGTGCCTAAATTCGGTATTAGCTCTATAAATCTCGCCAGCAATTCATGCGATACACGAACAAAATCTAAGCTGGACTGACTGTCGTACACTGTTTATAAAGGTCTCACGTAGATTGTCCACCGGCGAATTGTCCAGAGCTAGCCAAGCATTCACCTGTCGCGCTCCCACATCAGCCGGACAGGGGCCGAGCCAGGTTAACCAGAAATACGGGACACATTTTATTGTTTACCACGCAACCCTTCATTTTCAATTTTCTCTAAGCGAATCGTCGGTCGCTGACGTTAGCAATCTGAATTTCACCCGAGCAGAGGATTATAAGCTCTGAACAAGTAAGAAAGTAATTTGCTATTTCTAACGCGTTTCAGAAAGGATGCTCGTTGCTGCTGCAAAATAAAAATGAACTGGATAAAACAGACTAAACAAATTATTTACTTGCAAATATGTTGCTGTAGACTATAATTAATTGTAAAAATTGATTTTCCACTAAGCTGCAGTCTTGCAGAACTTTATTGGTTCATAAAGAATACCATTTTCATCTTCTTTTCCTACCCCTGGATCCCAATCGATTAGGTTCGTGACAATATGGCTGCTATTCATGTTGCCAAAATATTAAGGGCATAAATTTAAGGCGCATACAATATACATAGTCAGCTTCGTTATACATATTGTTTCTATAAAATGATAAACACATCGAAATTAACTTCTCTTCGTAGCCTAAATAAGTGCCAATATTAACTCTCCATTGAAAGGAAACGTTTTTGTTTGACTTTCGATTTTCCATTCAGCTACCTACATCAATAACGCCCATCGAAGATGTGTTCTATTTATTGGCCCAGAACAGCGTGAAAATTGTTCCTTGACGCACTTAACAAGCCAAAATCATCCATTCGCAATTCTGATAAAGGAAAATTCTGATCACCAAAAGCTTTGTTTGCCAAAATAATTTTCAATTTACGAGGGCTCAATATCTGAGGCCTCTACGAAATAACAAGGAATAATTTTTGTACGGAAACTAGTGGGTGCTTTTGAATTAGTTATGAGAAAATTGTGCTAGTTTTTTACTGTAATATATTTGTAGGTTGTTTACTTTGTTGCAAGGTTAATTAATATAAGGCCATCGCATAATTTTTTGTGTAAACTTGTCAATAGTTTACATTCCCAAGACTATTAATTTATGTCATGAATTTATCAAATAAATAAATATTAAACGCGAACAAACCTTATCAAGAATAATGAAATAAATAAATGTAAGCCTGTTTGGCTTAGGCAGGTGTTTATATTCAGACTAATGAAATGATGGTGAGTTTTGATATGATTACGGTTCACAAATATTCCCCGCAATTAAAGTAATCAGTGAATTAATGCAAACCACATGCCTACGTAGTACATTAAATAGATAGAATACGATCTAAAAAGCATTTATTTTGTTTGAGCGAGGGTATTACTATCTTCAGATAGATAGAGTACTATGGGGTCTCTAGTTATAGCTTCGGTTGTGTTCAACATCTTTATGGAGTGGTTTGAAGACTGTGTTTTGCCAAAAGCCATACGATATCGGTACCGGTATGTCGATGACGTATTCGACATAGTTACGAGAGACAATCTGCCTGATCTTATTCAGTGCCTTAACTCCATACATGAAAACATCGCCTTAACCCTGGAATAAGACGGAGACTGGAGTTTGCCATGGTTGGATGTCCGACTTATGCTACACTCATACCGTTTATCGAAAGCTGACACATACATGTATATACTCCCGACTCCCACCACCATCCCGCTCATCTGACGGGGCAAGTACTCCGTTGCAGGAGCAGCCGCAGACGCGGCAGAAGCCTTTAAACGGAGGAAATATGCAGACATTGGAGACAATTACGCGTTTCTTCTGTTTGGGGTCGAGACCACGGACCCGTGGGGTCAACAAACACGTGGTTTTGTAAAGGAGTTGTCCAGACGTCTAAAAGTCAAAGTCAAAGCATTTATTCAGTATATGGGCAAATCAAAAATTAGCACTTACACACGTCAAATAACATTAAATAGATCATATTCAATAAAAAATAATATAGATATAACAGAAACATAACTTATTGCTTTGAATTTACAAAAATTAGCCATTCAGCTTTCATCTAGACGTCGAACGTCACACTTTGTACCTAACCTCACTTTGGACACATTGGCGTAGCAATAACTTGTAACGAAACAACCGTGGGTTTCATCTAGTATCGCTTTGTAACAGAACAGCTATTAATTCTAAGTTTTGTTGAGACTGGTTCAGATTTACGTGATAATAGTTCAAATTTATATTGATTTTAATTATTTACTATTTTTATATTCAAATGTATTCATAAATAGTATCGTTTTATTTTGAATTTAAATATTTGAATCAAACATAAAAATATTTGGTAATATATAGATGCGGAGTGAAGCCACCTTGTAGATAAATAAAAAGTTGCTTGTGTTCTGTGAAAAAGGGCGGGAACAGAAAAAAGGTGTTGCCAGAACGATATTTTTGATCACTTAACGGGACATTACGTTACTATTCAAAGTAACCATTACTTTGAGTAGTAACTATCACAAAAGTTTAAATCGCGGAAGTTGAAGTTTACAATGAACTACTAAATTTTCAAATTTGCAATTGAATTTCGTGAGACGAATTAAAAACAAAAAGAAAATAAATAAACTAGGCGCAACAATAAACAAATCGGTGTCAGGCATGATGTCGGTAATTCAACATAGAAAATAAACCAAAAGTACCAAAAATATGTATTATAATCCATCGCACTGTTAGAATAAGTAAACAGTAAGAGCCGAGAGAAATCGATGCAAACTGATTAAAGGCTTAGATGCATAGCTCAATCATACATACTGTAATGCAAGGTCGAGTTGTTTTATCTTAAACGAAATATTAATAAATTGTCTATATTGTATTAGTTTCAATACGAACATTTTAAAATACTTTACTTTTCTTGTCATAATGTTACTTTTGTGTAGCAAAATGTTACATGGTTATTGGGGATTTTATGGGAAGGGGCTGGCAACACAAAAGTTGAAAAATACGGTTAATTTAAGGAATAGATAGTGTTCTTCGATTAAGGAGAATAGAAGATAGCCGTAAAATGGGATGGAGTACCGACTTGCCTTCAAAGGAAGTATTAATTTATAGTTATTTTGTTAGAAAAGTGCTGTCAAGATTGTTCGAGTTTTGTTGTGTTGAAGTGGCGGTGGATTGGTCACGTCTGTCGTGGAACTGATGACTCTGGGTGGATGTGTGATGGAGTGAAGACCGTGGCTTGGTAAGCGTAGTGTGGAGCGGCCTCCTGCTAGTCAATGAAGTGTGTGGGTTGTTGGTAGTGGTTGAAGGCGGAAGCTGGAGTCATGTTCAGTCTACCGAAGCTGCAGTACAAAAAAAAAGATCTATGAAAACCTAGGATGATGGATTACAATGGATGGAGCCATGTCAGCCATGTGACGTTGTCACATCGACTTTCATTCTATCAACACATTGTCCTACCCTTTCTATTACAGGGATCGCGAGATAAGAGTAAACGAGAAAGCTAATATCAAATTGACAACCTCGCGCATGGGTGATCATGTCCATTTTTGACCGGCTAACAGGCCATAATATAGCGACGCATCATACTTATAAATTAAAAATTAAATAGAAACATAGCTTTAAAGACTGAAACCCTGTTACATGGTTAAATTATGTCGTGTTGTGCTGTGTTTTATCCATCAAGAACAACTAAAGGAGGCGTAAAAGATCCAGAATTATCATTTCACACGTAAGTCTTTGTGGGCATTTATTCTCATATATAACCACTTTTTGAATCAAAATATTTATTTTGCTTACATTATATACATCTTTTTCGTCATATAACTACCGAGGTGGTAAATGGTTATCATTTGAAAGCTTTAATTTATGTAAATAACAAACATTATTTTACGCCGCCCGGCTAGTGATGTACGAGAACCCTCCAAAACTGTGTCGATAAATATAGTCGATACCCTTATAAAAAGGAATATATAAATTCTTTTAAGTGTAATATTATCATATTACACTTAAAACTTCAAATATATAAATCGTTTATATATATTTTACACTAAATCTATACATATAACAAAATTGAAGTGTCTGTTTGTAATTCCAAATTAACAGCTTTTCACTAAATGCATATGAAAGAATATACGGTACTTACATAAAAAACAAAATTTTAAATGTTTGTCTGTCTGTCTGTTTGTTCCGGTTTATCTCTGAAATGACTGGACCAATTTAACGGGACTTTCACTAGCAGAATGCTGATGTTAAAATATTAACTACCAAGTAACTTGGCTACTTTTATTTTAGAATAAAATAAAGTTCCACGAAATCAAAATTGAAGCTAATGAAATAGGGAACAATATCTGATTCAAATAGGGAAGGTTAATGTGCAAATTAAGCAGTGTTTTCTACCGCGCACAGCCCACGCGCATGTTGCCGCTGTCATTAAACGCGGACAAAGCCGCGGGACCCAGCTAGTTGATTTATAATATGAAGATTTTTTTTAAGGATGGAACGGTTAGCTTAGGGCCTTGATTAGAACGAAATTTGAACATTTTTAACTGACTTCACAATAAAAAGATGAGGTTCTCAGTTTGCCTTTTTTATGTTTGTTATCTCATAACTCCGCAAGTTCTTAACCGGATTGGAAATATTTTTTTTCGATAGATTATTCTGCCCGTTTGGTCCCATTGTACATTTTCTGAAATCTGATAAGTATCTCCAGAGATATGGACATAAACACCTCCAACTTTATACTGAAAATGGATAGCGTGGCATTTGAAGTTGGTTTTTTCGTTTTGTGAACGATCTTAAATCTTTTTTATTATTTATTATAAAAAGTGATCAAAGTAATTATGCGCAAAATTTGTAGTAACTAGGTACCTAATTATATTATCAGCACTGATACTTACTCGTATTCAATCTATTATTACTTATGATAATGCCATTATATATATTTTTATGAAAAATGTGTCACAGTTTATTTATTTATTTATTTATTCATTTATTTGCAAAAACAATGTACAATAGTTATAACTTAGTCTAAAACTAATCTAATTATGACTACTGAGCGTTCACCACATTAATATATTATATCATTTTGTTGTAGGTTTCCAAAATGTCCGAAAATCCAATCAAGTGGATAAAGGCAGTAAGGCGTGAAAATTAGGATCCAACTAAACACTTCAAACTTTGTTCTAAACATTTTGAAAAATCAATTTTGTACCTACTAGATTATCAATCAAGCTGGAACTGACACCGAGGAAACGGAAAAGAATAGAAGCTAGTGGAGTCAAGATAGAAAGTCTTCCTATAAGTCTTCCTCTGCGAGCAATGAAGGATGATGAAACGGTTTTGAAAGTGTTTTAATCGAAAGTGTTATAAGCTCTAATACATAAAAATCTGTTTAGCCGTTGTAAAAGTATGAGCATTTTTCTAGTTGATGGTTCTATGAAATCAACTTTCATAGTGATTAATTCGAAATTCGGTTTTCTTCAACGACAAAGGACACTGAAGCATTGACATGATGCTGGGACATCTTTTGGAATCTGCTGAATTCTCAACTCCTCGCCAACTTACAGCTGAGATGTCGTATTCAGACTCATTGGAATATTTTTAATTTTCATTATAGATTATACATAGATCAGTCGGGGTGATTTCAAATTTTGAGTATTGGGGAGTGGAGATCGCGAAACGGCAAACGTAGCGTAGGACGTCCTGTGACCAGGTGGAGCGACGGCATACGCAATGCGGTGGGCAGTGATTGGAAAGGAAGATCTGAAAATCGGGCTCAGTGGCGCATCTTGGGAGAGGCCTACAGTCCAGCAGTGGACTGACACTGGCTGATGATGATGACGATACAATAGATCATACTATATTGACATCAAATTACTTTATATCGTTAGCATTTACAAAAGAGATGTGCTAATTTTTCTGTAGTGGTAGAACTTCTGCTAGTCCGCCTGGACCGGTACCACCACTTTGCCAATTAATTTTCATAGGAATGTTTTTCGGTTGAAATGGCAAGGTGTCCAGTGAAATTACAGGGCATGTGAAACTTAACATCTTTATGTCTCAAGGTAACAGGCGCAGTGGAGTGACGTGCAAAATTCTGGACTGCCAGAATTTTCCTGTATCGCTGTATCTGTAATAGGTAGACGTCATCGCTTACCATCAAGTGAGAGTCGTGCTTGTCCTGTTACCTTTTACAATAAAAAAGCTGATTAATGTTTACAAAGTAAGTATGGCCTAATTTGTGGTTTCACTGCATTTTTTTTATTATTTGCGATGCGCGTAGTTTTATACGATAATTTATCTAATACTATAAGAATCTTTGTCCTGACATACTGACTGACTGACAGACAACGCACAGCCTAAACCGCTGGTCGTAGAGACTTGAAATTTAAAGAGTATATTTGTCTTAGTACGCAAGGGTGTACTCAGAAAGGATTTTTCAAAATTCACCCCGTTAGGGGGTGAATTGGAGGTTCAAAGTTTGTATGAATAAACAAGATTAGATAGTCTTTTCGATTCGAAACTTCATACAAGTGCTTCAGTAAAAAAATAAGTAAAAACGTGTTTCAAGCTTTTTCAAAATTCCACCCCTAAAAGAGTGAAATGAGGTAACAAAGTCTGAAAACCAATATTGTTTCGGGTTGCGCTGAAATTTGGCATGCAGATAGTTGTTTTAACATAAGTATCCGTGAAGAAAAGATTTTTTAAAATTCACTCTTTAAGGGGATGAGACGGGGGTTCAAAGTTTGGATAGTCATTTTATTCGACATTTCACACAAACCGTACTTCTGTAAATAAATAAGTAAATACGAGTTTCAGGCTTTTTCAAAATGCCACCCTAAGAGGGTGCAGTGGGGTAACAAAGTCTGAAAATCAATACTGTTTTGGATTGCGCTGAAATTTAAAATGCAGATAGTTGATATGACGTAGGTTGCCGCTGAGAAAGCATTTTCTAAAAATTCCCCGCGGATATTACTTATTATTTATAATTATATATATAAAAACTTATAGATTTACGTAAGTACTTCTATAAATAAATAAGTAAATACGTGTTGCAAGATTTTTGCAAGGGGTTGGTAAAAAAGTCTGACAGTCAATATGGTTTTTTGGGTTTTATAAATATGAATCCCTATTTCCCTTAGTAACGCAATAACTTAAAAACCGGTGAACCGATTTGGCTTTTACTTCTTTGATGTCTTTTATGATAGAAAGGTTTCAGAAAATAAAAGTTTTAAGTAAATAAAAGAAGTCTTTAACGTGACCGAAGCCGCGGGGCTCTTCTAGTATTTTCATATAAATTATATACTGTAAAGGACAATTTTAATCTATGATATTAGGCTAAGATAATTAGCGTAATTATTCAAATAAGGATTAATACTGTATAGAAGAAAATAGCCTTGAAAGTTCTGTAACATTTTTTTATGAAAAAATAAAGATTAAAATAGTTACTGTGAGTCTGAGCGATAGACATATGTTATCGCGGACGTTTTTGTAGGTCTTATTATGTTGTACCACTCTTCGATACATACTTTCTTACATATATTTCAGATTAATCATCTTTCGTAAAAAACGTGTTTTCTCGACCGTTTTATTAGCGACTTAAGTTCCAAAATAGGTCTTCACGAATATACCTATCTTTTAAACAGGATAATATATAGCCTATGTTCATTCTAAAAGACCATATATATATATATATATATATATATATATATATGAGAGAAAAAAATAGTCCTGTAGTCCAGTAGTTTTTGAGGTAACTCAATACAAACATACATGTTACCTCTTCGTAATATTAGTATAGAAGTATATATAGCTTTGTAGCTCAAATTTGTAATATTTAATTGACGTATTGAAAAGGCAAAAACATTTAAGATTTGTGTTTAAGAAAAGCTAAGAAATCTATACCGCCAGATTTAAGGTTGCCTAATTACAGTTAAGTACTGTAGCATTTTTTATCAATAACTAATTTCCATAAGTTCAATAAAGTAACTACGTATTTTATCACATAAATTGTTTTTAACCGACTTCAAAAAAAGGAGGAGGTTTCTCAATTCGACCGTATATTTTTTTTTTTTTTTTTTTTTTTATGTTTGTTCGCGGATAACTTCGTCGTTTATGAACCGATTTCGATTATTCTTTTTTTGTTCGAAAGGAGATATCCCAAGTGTGGTACCATGGTAATTTTATCGAGGTATGATAAGTATCTCCAGAGATATTGAGATAAACATCTTAAAATTGGTACTGAAAATGAATAGCGCGGCATTGAAGTCGGTTGTTTTTTAGTTTTTAAACGATATTATCTTTTTACATAAGTTTTAGTTTTCTACCTTTTTCACCTTTTTATCGATATGTTCTACACTAGTGATCACTTCCCTACTCAGGCACACTCTAGCAGTTCTAGACACTAACACAAACAGAAAATGGACATGCTGCCAAAGTTTTGACGCCATCCATTATAATCCATCATCCTAGATGAAAACTAATGAAAAGGGGGGCGCGTCCGATGGAAGTCTATATTCGTCTCACTCACTATTTCTTACTATCTCTTTCGTTTGGTTGTCATAATAAATGCCATCAAGTAGCATGATGTGAAGAAAAAGAAGTTTCATCTCTACTTAGTCTGTGGCTAGCATGTATTTCTACTTAGCCTGTGGTAGCGTGTTAATCGGCTTTTTTAAAATAATTATTTTATTGTTTTATTTTGTGTTTTACAATAAATAACCTAGTGTGGATGTTAGAAAGCATGCATTTAGCATGAATTTAAGGTGTGTGGTTATTAACACCTTCCTACAAGGAACTGAAGTGATAATGAAACATAAATAGTGAAATATGCGGGATTGCAGACTTACTCTACTAAACGTTATTTTATGGCAAGATTTCCACTTTATGAAGCACAGTAAGTAGAATATCTTAAAATAATAGCCTTTTACTGCTTCTTTAGGCCAAATATCTCAATATTTCATCAATTAACAATCTTTATAAACTCTTTGTGAAAAATAGTGCGGGGCGCATTGCGGTGCTTGTCGATATCGATAGTGTATATTATTATATAGTTATGATATGATCAGTGATCGGAATAGAAGTGTAATTTCGCGAGATGTCATGACGATATTTTGATAGGGATAAACCATCAAAGTGATTATGAGTAATTTTAACCAACAATGTCCGCAAGCTCATACTCATCATCGGGCAATGATTTCATCCTTCTGGTGATGAATACATCAAGACAAACTTCAAGCTACCGCAATTGGCACTATATCTAGATCCTTTCAGGTATCCACTCATAACAATTTTGCTTCTGCACAGACAACACTTATTATTCTGTTTTCATTAGGTCAATGAGGCTGAATAGCTGGTCAACCAGCGTAAACTTAGCCAGATTCAAATCTGGCTAAGTTTACGTAAAAGTTTAACATGTGATAATATGATAACTCGCGATCCCAGTTAGATACTGAGGAAAGGAAGACTTTGCTGGTAGATTATACATCAGGCTAGGTATGGCATGCACAGTTTAAGTATTACTACACCCTTTTGTTACACCTTGTATAATTTACAGCCAGTGCTGGATTTGGAGGTCTGGAGGCCTTGGGGCAACATAGGAGTGGATGCTTCCTGGCCCCAAATTATTTTCATAATAAAATGAAGATAGTGTTTCAGTTGAGTTTTCCAATAAATCATTTATTGTGAAACCAAGTAGTAGTAGATTCCTTTATTTATAACCAAAAATAATATAAATATAATCGGAAATAAGAATGATCTGAAGTGAAATTTTAGCGTTAAGGAATTAAACCTTCCGAGCTTTTTAGGGTTTGGTACCTCAAAAGGTTAAAAAAGGAACCCTTATAAGATCAATTTTTGTCCGTCTGTCCGTGTGTCTGTCTGTCTGCCCGTGTGATGATACTGAGATACTGAAGATGAAGAAGAAACTGAAGATATTGAGGTCTATAGTCCCTATTAAGTGTATACAAATCAAGATCCTGAGGCAACACGATAAAAAGATATGGGCAAATTTAGATTTTCGCATAACTTGTAAATACCAAAATTAACCTGAATTTTCAACTTCTTTTTATCTTCTGAAATTTTCCTTTACTTGTGCTGTAAGACCTTCCTTTTAACTAAAATGTACAATTCTAGGTCAACTGGAAATACCCTATAGGTTTTGGGTCGAAAACCTATAAGGGTACTTCCCGTTGACCTAGAATCACAAATTTTGGCAAGAAGCAAGGTCTTATAGCACAAAATAAAGGAAACATTAGGCCCTGTATACAGCATGCCCCAGAAATTAGTGTTAAGCGATAAACTAATAAGTCAATATTACATTACAGGTATATCGTTATCTTAAGCTGCTGATGCCGATGCCGAATGAGCGAACCCTACAGAGCATCATACTCCAAAAATAAAAAGCTTGATAAAATTTAATATTTTGTTTTACTGCCTATCATTTTCTCAAACTGGTTTTGTCTTAGTGATGGAGTTGTTAAACCAAAATAGGAAAAATATAACTTTCACAATCTAACCACTAAAACAAAATTAGTTAAGTACAATATATAACCTTCTAAAGTATTGACCAAGCAACGGTAGTTCGATCGTTATCGATGTTTTTGACGACACGGTACATCACTAGGTTTTTTTTTTGTTATGTTGGTCAATTAGCAGAAGATTATTTCGCTGGTATTTTGGCTACTATAAAAGCCCTGTGTTTTGACATTTCGCTATTTGGTCAGTTTGCTCTATGGGAGTCCCGACTCTTCTTAACGTAGTGGTTATATTCTCTTTGGTCATGTTCAGTGGCGTGCCGTGGGTGAGGCCTGTCTCCAGCTGTGGAATGAGATGGACGGTAATCATAATGTGTGGCTGGAAGAGTCGGATGTCTACCTGGGACTTTAATGGGAAGAGGAGAACCTGATTCATAATTTTCCATCAAAGTATGTAGGTACTGAACTTTTAGGTGTTCTAGTTTTATAATATTGGATAGCAAGAAGGCACTCAAATATTTCATTTGATTGATGAGATGAATGTGATGATGCAACTTGAGAGAGCATATGATTAAAAGTGGGTTGTCTGATATAATATGCAAGACAGTTATAATTCATGAATCTTTGTAATTTTGAGATCAAAATTTAATAATAGTAAGCCTTAAATAATTTTAAATACTTAAAATAATATGTAGATTAATGGAGTGATTCAAAATGCAATTTTATACTGAAATTCCATATAAATTATCATATTGAGGTTATATATATTAGTTATTTTAAAGTGATGATCAGTTGAGAGACTCCAACACTTGAGTATATTATAGTCACAAGATTATTATATGAACTCCAATTGAAGTACTCTGGCTTTACATAAATTTACAGATGAATGCTATTATTTATTCCAATATAATGAATCAATACTGGTCAAAATATAGTTATATGTATAAAATGTTGTACTAAAGATTTTAAACTAACTCATTTATATGTTGGTGTCGTCGGATATCTCTAGTTTTAAACTATCTAAACAACAACACTGATCAATACATATTGGTATTGGATTTTTTTATTTATTTGTTGAGCAGTTTTTAATATATGGATTACTTGTACTGTGTTATTCTGGCTCGGGTAAGTCGGTTATAATAATATATAATTTGTCAGCCGGATTTTGACAATCTCTGTGCGAGGTAATGTATCTGATGATATTCTAAGATGTGTCTTACCTATCGTTGTGCAACAATTCATCTAAATCGGTCTGGACGTGATCGTGAAGTAGAGGCGAACAAGTAGATTGATAATTATTATATGTATGTTATGTAGAATATTGGAAGCAGCTAAGTATACGTTTTCTTATACTGACTTTGTAACATGATGTGACAATCTCACTTTCATTTGAGATAGACTTCAGAAAACATGTACTTATATATACATATATAATCGAGTACGGTGCAAAGTATAGAAGTATTCGATGATTTATAGATGTATTTATGATTTTTGGGAACAATCAAGCAGTATTCAATAAGTCGCATTAAACAAAGTTCTTGATGGTATTTGACAAAAATGTAATGTTATTGGTTTGATAATATTTTGCTTTAAAGGAAATTATTGATTATAATTGGAACAAATATGAAACTTTCGATTAGTTTCATTACTAATGTTGGAGTTAATAGTATATCGGATATCGATCAGGTTCAGACTACCTTTCTATATAACTTGGAGCCTTCGATTGGTTTCAGACGTATTTAAGAATTGGGCATGCATCCAGCAGTGTATCGGCACGGGATGATCATGGTGATATTTAAGAATTAACATAAATTAGTTAGTAATATTTCTTACAGAAGTTAGAACGTAAAGGTTATTCATTACCTGAACATAAATATGATGTTTACATAGATTTCTTCTTTACTAATTTTCTTATAAAATTCTAGGTATACTAGCCATGCCACTAGAATATTGTACCTAGTTTACCTGTTTTTATGAACGCATAGCAGTGAAAATTATATTGAATGTTTCTTCATAGAGTGAACTTATTTCTCAGACGACTACTTTTACCTATTCTTGGATTCACATAAGAAATTATAGTAACAATTTAGTATATAAACTATATTATTTTCTTATGAATAAATGAGCTAAAAAATCTTTATATTTGTGAAAAGGAAAAATAGTTCATATAGAAAGACCTGTATCTGACAGCGTACTGATGACGGTTGATGTTGATGATATTTAAGAATTACCTTGAATTAGTTAGTATTATTTCTTACAGAAGTTAGAATGTGATGGTCATTCTATATCTAAACATAAATATTATGGTTACATAGATTTCTTCTTCACTAATTTTCTTATAAAAATCTAGATATACCATAATTATATTGTATGTTTCTTCATATAGTGAATTTATTTCTCAGATGGCTACATTTTACTTTCATTAATTTATTCTAAATTAATCTATTCTTGCATTCACATAAGAAATTATAGTAATAATTTAAAATATAAACTATATTATTTTCTTATGGGTGAAAAATATTTTATATATATGAAAAAGGTTTGTAATTCTCATAGAACTAATGATTATTTTATCAGAAATATTTGCCATTTGTGTGGTTTCTTGGTAAAGGAAAAGTAAAGATCCTTTTAAAATAACGATTTAAATAATTTAACGATATAGACATCAAATTTCCTTCTTAGATTAATGTTGGAGTTTGAAGTATAAAATGATGTTTTGGTTATTACTGTGTATTTCATTATGTGGATATATTTATAATAATATATTAAAGTTGGGATTGGACGACTATATATGTATTGATGTTTATATGTATATAACATTTCGGTCAATTGTGATTATTATTTATCTTGATGGAGTTGCAGTTATTTTAGTATTTTATTATTATATGGACAGTTAAAGATTACAGCATTAGAATAGAGCATTCATTTTTAAATATTACAAATTCAAATTTGTTTTCTTTGTGAGATTCGAGAATTTAGATTCAGTATCTCCTGTATGAAATTCTAAATCAGCGTTACCTCGCTTATCACATGTTAATCGATAAAGCCCGTAAGAGTTGCCTAGATAATAACAATGTGGGACCCGAGATAACGCTTAGAACTAAATCTATGATTCATGTTGACAAATGGTGATATTGAACACTGAGTTTGGAGTCTTATATTGAACCCAAATTAATTAGAAAATTCGTTAATAAAGAACTTATAAATTGAAATTGAGGTTGGCTTGTGACAAGGAATTTGGATGAATGTTAGTATCTCCTGTAAGGTATTTGAAACCAGCGTTAACTTGCTAATCACATGTTAATCGATAATGCCCGTAAGAGTTGCGTAGATAATAACATTGTGGGACCCATGATAACGTTTAGAATTTAATCTATGGCCTTTTATATTTCTCAGGAGTTATTAAGAATTAATCTTTAAGCTTTACATAAGATCCAATCATTAAATTTATCCGACAAATTTATAGAAAAGTTTAGTTAAATTGGGGAATGCTTTACTCTAATATTTTACTATTTTAATTATGTATGTACTTTAATATGTAATCATTATCTTAAAATTCTCTCTAATATATTATAGTTATAATTAAACTAATAAACCGTAGTACCGATGGGACTCGAACCCGCACCCCCTGGATTACACGTCCAGGTGCTCTGCCAATTAAGCCACGGTTCGATCCATCGATACGACGAAATTAATGGATTGCATTTGTTAACCCAATTATGCATTGGTGGCGCCATCTATGATTACTTATTACGTAAGTTAATAATTCGGAAGAAATCATTACAGTTTTCAAATTCGACGAGAGATTCCCGTCGGTACGATGAATTTTGGATTGTGTTTAACAATTTACAAAAATATAAAGTGTGTGACACTTCAAAGAAACATAATATTTGATATACATATATGTTTATACGAATTTATTATTATTATTATGAAATAATTTTAAATATACCATTTATATGGTATTCCATTGAAATAATTATAATTTACCATTTCTATAAGGTATTTCTATTACTAGAATTCGAATATATCATTTCCTTACGGTGGTTAATTATTAAGAGAATTCAAATATATCAAATCTTTATGATTTTTAACTATCAAAAGATCTTCTAATCTACATCTCTTCGTTTTGGCAAAAGCCATTATTTTTAGATTGCTAAGAAAAACAAAATCTTCAAATTAAATGGCAAGGTCCATTACAACAGTTGCATTTACAACTATATTCGTTTGGCAAAAAGCCATTATTTTTAGATTGCTAAGAAAAGCAACATCTTCAAATTAAATGGCAAGGTCCATTACAACAGTTGAATTGACAACTATATTCGTTTGGCAAAAAGCTATTATTTTTAGATTGCTAAGAAAAGCAACACCTTCAAATTAAATGGCAATGTAGTAACTATGACCTAATCTGTGGTTTCACTGCAAATATTTTATTAATTTTGCGATGCGTGTATGTGAATAAATTCGTGATATCTTCTAGAGTTTTCATTAGAATTATATACTGTAAGGGACAATTTTAATCTATAATATGTCGCCAAGCTAATTAACGTAATTATTTGGATAAGGATTAATACTATATACTTGAAAATAGCCTTGGAAGTTATGTAATATTTATTAACAAAATTTTAAGATTAAAATGGTTACTGTGAGTCAACCTTAAGAGATAGACACATGCTGTTGCGGATTTTTTTGTAGGTCTTATTAAGTTGTACAACTCTTGCATAGAAAATATTCTTCTATCTATTTTCAATTAAGCAGCGTTCGTAAGAAACGTGTTTTTTCGACCGTTTCTTTGCCGACTTAGGTTGCAAATTAGGTCTCCACGAATGTACCTTTGATTTAAACGGGATAATATATAGCCTATTTTCATTCCGAAAGTCCATTCTATGTATTAGTTAAAGAATTTTTGAAATCGGTTCAGTAGTTTTTGAGCCAAATCATTACAAACATACAAAAATACAATCGTTCTCTCTTTATAATATTAGTACAGATGAATTATTTCCAATACCCGTCATTTTACTTTGAATCAATTATTTATTCAATAATACTTATACTTTTATTTATACTTTACCTTTTACACTTTTGATTATACTTATATTTAGAAAGAATAGAATAGAATAGAAAATTCTTTATTGCACACCATTTCAAAAAACAACAGACAGCAAATTAACGTACTTAAAATACTATAGGTAATACAATGGGCGGTCTTATCGCTTAAAGCGATCTCTGCCAGACAACCTCTGGATGGACAGAATTTTTAGAAGGAGTTGCTGGTGGTACAATGCGTAACATAATACTACTACAGTGCTAATAAATGAATAAATAAAATAATCAAAACTCATGTAATCATCATAATAATATATAGATACATTTACATACTACTACATACCAATACAAAATACAAACATACTATATATTTATTAATTACTTTACCTTAACCTTATTAAATTAAAAGAGTTTTATACAATTATATTAGTAATTAAGAAAAATAAATAACGTTTCATGACTCTAAAAGTCCTGGGTTACGTTTAACTTCACAGCGTTGCGGACTGCGATCACTTTGGCCATAGTATTTATAGTTATATATGTTACCTTAAACATATATTTAATATATGTTCGTATCTGTGAGAGAGGAGGAGTTAGTTACAACTTAAAACACATGTTTGATTCCCCTGATTAATGTAGGGTTACCAACCGTACCATTACGTGCACCCGCAACCCAGTGCATGTACATCAGTACTTCAGACAATTTTTATCCAAAGTCTGATATATGTATGACCAAAGACGACCAAAATGTACGACCAAAGAGCTGGCGCTTACTGCGGGCAACGAATTAGTCTTGCCATTCAAAGAGGTAATGTCGCCAGCTTTTTGGGTACCCTACCAGCGGACAGCGACCTTAAAGGTACGGCCACACCACTACTTGTGATCTGTGGGCGCGACGTAAGTACCTTCTTTACTCATGGGACGTAAGTACTTTTCAATTGTTTTCTGATCGCATTTGGTGTGAACGCGTCGGTACAAATACTACTGCGCTATCTGATCGTCGCCTAGATCACGCACGCAGGACGCTGCGGTGTGTCCGTACCTTTATTCGGTTTTTTTATTTGTAGATTTTATATAGTCTGTATTATAGGTTTAGTAGTAATTTACTGATATTGTGTGTATAGTTTTAAATTAATTTTAATTGATTATATTTTATATTCATAAAAAATTATATCGACAACATGCTATAACATAGTTTGAAATTAACAAAGTTTATAGTAGCCATATGTTATTCGCAGTCCGTAGATGTCGGTGATGATAGAGCTATAGCATGTTACAGGGGCGCTAGAGACAAATAGATACAGGTGCGACAATGTTCACGTTGGGCAAGCATGCGCACGGAAAAACTTCCAGACGTAGTGCAGTGGTCTCTTTTTGTCCGAGAGGAGACGAACATCGCCAGCACCGCTAGCCGCCGATATCACGTAATATCGCCTTGACGATTTTGGGTTGTCCCACAATCGTCAAATTACGTGAAAGTTCGTTGCGTGAGAAGACATTGCGGTAGACGTGGCTCCCAGAAGAAGGATGTCAAGAATATCAGAAACCGATTGGAGCAACACTAAAACCCGTGAGTGTATCTTTTTAAATAATGAAATTGTTTCGTATTAGTAAACACGTTGATTTTATTATACTGAATTATAGTATCTCTAAGCCCATTATCCCACCCTAAGATAAGAGTAGTAAATACGATGAGAATTTAAAACGGTGTAGGGTTTCATGCTATGTTTGTAAAAAGCAGAGTAGCAAAAAATAGACATTAACATTTCCCATGGATGTTCGTTTGTTACAAAAATACATAAGTTTTAAGTCATAATGGTGAAATCCCTAAGGATCACACCGGCCTGCATAGCCTTTGATAACGTAGAGCCCCGCTGTTCACAAAATTTCATTTTCCATCTGAGCCACAAACCGCTCATTTAAAATTAAAAATCTTATTATGTTTTCAAACAAACTCTCAAAATAGCCTCAATTTATTCATTTACATTTCTACAAATAAAGACAGATGGTTATGGTAATTTCATCGAATATCTTCTCAGTAAAAGCCGGACTTACAATATTTGGAAATACCTGAGTCTTGTCTGTGTTGCCTGACTTATGTTTTCGCATTAAAATTCAAAAAATTTAAATTAAGTATTGTAATTCCCAACAGCGTAAAGCATTCACTTTTATTTAAGTGTTATAATATGCGACATAATCGTTAATAGTGCTATATTTCCGGAATGCACACATCCTATCTCTCCTATATTCCATACTCTTTACCCCTTCCACTCCTCATTATTTGAAAGAATGTTTTAAATTCCTACATCAGTCACATTCCCTATCCTTACGATCTTCTGACACACTTATTCTGAAAATTCCTTCACATACTTCTGACTACTATGGCAAGTCTTTTACTGCTCAAGCTGCACGATTATGGAACGCACTTCCCTTAGATATACGAAAAGGTCAATCACTCCCAATCTTCAAAAATATGGTGAAAAATCACTATTTATCACTTAATAGTATGTAACACGTAGATATATTTTTTATCTATAGGTATATGTATATATTTTGTTTTTATAGAATATGTATACATATATATTATTGATTATATATATATGTATATATATATAATATATATTTGTTTATATAAGTATTCTGATATGTAAGTGTATGTATATTTTGTTTTGTATAGGTAAGTAAATACATGTATATGATGCTTATGCATTTCTGATTGTTTTGTTTTTATTTTGATTATATTTTCGCACTTTAGTACCATGTTACGCATTGTACCACAGTCAACTTTTTTAAACAATTCTGTCCATTCAAAGGTTGTCTGGCAGAGATCGCTTCAAGCGATAAGACCGCCCATTGTATTGCCTCTAATAACTTAAGTAGCTTAACTTCAGTTTGTTTCTTTTTAAGTTGGTGTACAATAAAGAATTTTTCTATTCTATTCTATGCTATGTCGAGAAACTTTTAGTAGAGTCAGAAAACAACATGCTTAGTAAAAAACTTAAACCTTCTCGTATGTAGTTAGTTTTATGTATTGATGTCACTGGGAATTTGATTATGCATACTTAGATATTACATATAATTAGTTTTACTAACTTAAAAACTAACAGCTAAATTGGTCGAGCTATTTGACCGTTAAGAGGTCCCAAATAAACAATTATACAAACAGATTTTCACATCTATTGCTATTGCTTTTGCTAGTTCTATCAGAAACGATGACGAATGCGACATACATATCAACATAATTAAACTTGTCTATTGACATACTGACTTGTATAATTTTATTGATCGTCGACCTGTCACCTTCAATGATACAAAATCACGCTATCCATTGTACTTGTATCAACGTGAAAGCTCAAGGTTTTTAGAATACAAGTATATTGTAAATGTTTACATTACATTATTTCAGTTGACACATATAAATATAAAATGTTCAATGTAGGTCGAGTGTTAATCGTCCCAATAAAAATATTATCCCTCAGGAGTGTAGGTTGTTTGAGCGTCTAATGAAAATCTCGTTTGAACGGAACTGCGTTGCGGTCAGGAAATTGAAAGGGTGGCCGGAAAACTTGATTTACAGCGAAGTGGCTCAGAAAGGGATGTTTTATTATGAAAATTATCTACGGCGAGGGTTGCTGTGTGAACTGACTCGACTGCTCGCGCGTTGTACCCCCGAGCACGGATCTGGTGTACTTGTGAACTAGAACAATATTTATCAGTTTGATGGATTTACTTATACTTAGATTTAATCGGTACCTACTTCATTAGATACTCAAGTAAAAAATTGTTACGAAATATTTTAAAATCACGAGTTAACAGGACGGTATCTTATAGGCGTACTACATCGTCACTTAATCAGGTGAGATAGTGGGCAAACGCTTACAAATCGGAAAGAATCAGGGGGCAGAACCACAAAAGTGTATTCCATACATTTTTCCATGCATATGCATTATCTACATGAAGAAGAAGCATGAAAATCCGTTTTATAATACAGCTTCTTTTCGCGTCGGGGGTTAAAAATAAAAGAAGATAGTTTAGCTATTAATAAAATTTTAAAACACATTAACACTAACAACAAAACATTTTAATTAATTTTAATTCCAATCGCGAAAGTTTAAAGTTTACACAAATTTTAATCTTTAATGTTTTAATCAAAAACATTATATAACTTCCAAGGATATTTTATAATATATAATCTTATCCAAATAATGACGTTATTTACCTTGTTCACATATGATAGATTATAGTTGTCCTTTACACTTCAGGAGATATCACAGATTCAAAATTATTCTCCACGAAAAATAATAAAATATTTGCAACGAAACCACAGATCAGACAATAGTTACTACGTAAACATTATTAGCTTTGCTATTTCTGTAGAACCCAACTGATATAAATCAATTTGATGTCAATATAGTTTGATCTATCTTATAAAACTTGCTGAGTCCTACGGCTTCGCCTGTGTTAAAAAGTATCCTATGGTCCTATCCTTATATCTCCTATCCTATTATTAATATGTAGTAAAATGTAGTTACTGTCTTTCCCTGTGCAAAATAAATCGGTCCAGCCGTTTGATCGTGAAGAACTCCCAAACAAACAAATATACAAACTGACTTTCGCATTCATCATTCATATTGGTATTGATAAATATGTGGTCGAGGATGGCGAACACGCTAGGCCTAGAATGGAATGACTCCCGAGACGCTGTGCTGCCGGAACATCGTAAGGTTATGGCGGCATATTTTTTTCTGATGGTGGTAAGCTTTTTGGAAGTAAGTCAGGCAGAACATCGATTTAATGATCGCACTATATATAATATAATATAGCACTATATGAATGCACATAGAATCTCGAAAAAATCAATTGGTATATAGGATATATAGGATTGTAATGGTATATAATCTATACTAATATTATAAGGAGAGAACATTTGTATTTTTGTATGTTTGTAATGATTTAGCTCAAAAACTACTGTACCGATTTCAAAAATTCTTTCACTAATATATAGAATGGACTTTCGAAATGAAAATAGACTATATATTATACTGTTAAAATCAAAGGTACATTCGTGGAGACCTAATTTGCAACCTAAGTCGACAAAAAAACGGTCGAAAAAACACGTTTTTTACGAACGCTGCTCAATTGAAAACAGATGGAAGAATATTTTCTATGGAAGAGTTGTACAACTTAATAATACCTAAAAAAAAGTCCGGGACAGCATATGTCTATCTCCTTAAGGTTGACTCACAGTAACCATTTTAATCTTTAATTTTTTGTTAAAAAATATTACATAACTTAATACTCATTACATGTATAATCTTTTCATTAAAAGCATTCCAATGACTCTAAACACGACATTTAAAATCTGAGCTATAAGTTGGTGAGGATTCGAGTATACTGTAGACTCCAAGAGATGTCCCAGCATCAGGTCAATGCTTCCATGTTCTTACAATATCGTTGAAGAAGAAGATTTTAGAATTGATTAGAGCTATGAAAGTTGATTAAAGCTCATAGTTTTATAACGATTGAACGAATTTTCATAAATCAAAGCTAAGAACACTCTCGATGAAGACATCTATCAAACAAAAAAAAACTATCAATAGTAAAATCAAAATCGGTTCAACCGGTTGGGTGCTAAGATGCTACAGACAGACACACAGATACACACGTAAAACGTATAATACCCCTACTTTTTGCTTCGGGGAACGCCGTTAGGTTACGGCGGCAGATGTTCTTCCCGGTGGTGGTAAGCTACTTTTCAACAGACTTACAAAAAGAAGGAAATTCTCAATTCGTCTGTATGTTTGTTTTTTAACCGACTTCAAAAAAAGGAGGAGGTTTCTCAATTCGACCGTATATATATTTTTATCTTTTTTTTTGTGTGTGTATGTTACGCGATTACTCCGTCAATTGTGAACCGATTCGAATTATTATTTTTGTATTCGGTAGGGTACGTTTCCGAGTTGGTCCCATTGTAATTTCATTGAGATGTGATAAGTACCTCCAGAGATATGACGATAAACGTCTCAAACTTGCTACTGAAATTGACTCACGGGGCATTGAAGTCAGTTGTTTTAGTTTTTAAACTTAATATCTTAATTATTGGTAGATTTAATGATCCCACGAAAACCCATGATTCATGAATGCATATTAAACTTTCATTGGTAGGTATATAGCTAGGATTTGAACCAACGACCCACGGGTCAGGATCAGGGTAACTATCCTTTATGCCAAAGGGCCGTCCAATCACTACGTAAGTGTTATTAAACAATGTCCATCACTGCGTCTGTCTGTCTGTTCGCAATAATCTCAATAGCTTCTGAACGGATTATCATGCGGTTTTCACCAATAGCCAGAGTGTTTATGAGGAAGGTTTAGGTCTTAGATGCATAATTCGTTAGGTTTTGTGTAAATTGGTTGACATATGACGATGATTGTTAAATATGTTAATATTTTATATTCGATGAAACAAACTGATGCAAATTTTGTAGACATATATGTTCTACCCGTGCAAAGCCGGGGTGGGCTGCTAGTATTAGATAATTTAACGTCTATTTGCGTAATGCGAAGAATGATCCTGGTAATAATAACTTATAATTCACTTAAATGGGCCGTAGTAAGTCAGATAATATAATATTGATTTCGTCATTTTGAGGTCAAGCCCAACTTTGCTAACATCAAATATTGAACCATTGTTTCAACGTAACCTTTGCGTTAACAAGTCTAGAGGGTATTCAGGTAAACATTGCGCGTACCCTACTTTCATGAAAAAAATCTCGCAAATGAATCGTGAGCTCGAAAGCTTATTTATTTTATGAAGACATTTAGTTAGTCTGGGTCTAATTTAGTCTCGGCTCGCTTGTGTTAGTTTTACTTTTTATCTGCGCTTACTAATTGATCCTTACGACCTTATACACCTGTAATTGGGCAACTACCGCAATAATTGTCGCGTAAATAAACCAAGTAACACAGGTGTGTACTTGAGTATTGAATGTGACATTAAATTGACACCATACAATAATTTATTATTGTATTATATTTGGAGACAATGAGCTCCTATCGCATGTAGTTTGCTATTTAGTAACACAGATATTATCATTAAAATTAGTGTAATAACACTTGTGTTTATGATAATATCTATATAATTTTATTCTGGTACCTATTATAATAGCTATTGTTCGTCGCATGTGAAATAAATGCTTTCGGTTAGAAGAAAAATGTAAATGTATTCGTATGCAGTTTGACTCATGGAAAAATAAACTGGCCAAGTGCCAGTCGGACTCGCACACGAAGGGTTCCGATTGAACAAAATTTGCCGGAAAAATAAGTACATAGTTTTAACATCAATATATATATAAATACCGTGTCAATACTAAACATGCTTATTTACCACAACGCCATCTAACGAACTTCAAACACCAACTACGTGAACGTTAACACAAAGGTGTTAGGGTAGGTAATTAATGTGATTAATAAGGTAAACAATCGTTCATAGATGGCGCTATGGTAAAAAACACGTTTTTTGTATGGGGACCCCCTTTAATTTTTAACTTTGTTCTGTTTTTAGTATTTGTTGTTATAGCAATACAAAAATACATCAACTGCGAAAATTTCAACCGTCTAACTATCACGGTTCATGAGATACAGCCTGGAGATAGACGGACAGACGGACAGCGGTCATAGGTATCAGTAATAGGGTTCCGTTGGTACCCTTTGGGTTCGCAACCCTAAAAAATCATGATGGTGACGAAATATTTACTATCTTGTGTTCAAATAAGCTCTAAACACATATTGCAACCGACTTCTAAAAAGGAGGTGCTTATTTGATGACTTCTAAAAAGGAGATCTTTATTCATCTGTATGTTGTTTTTTTGTATTGTTTGTTGCGATTGTTTGATGCGATTTTACTCCGCCAATTGTGAACCGATTCGAATGATTCTTTTGTTCATTCTTAGGGTAGGTCTTCATCGAGATCTGATGAGTATCTCCAGAGATATGGAGATAAATAAATTAAACATGGTATTGAAAAGTTTAAGAAGTATTTTCGTTTTGTAAACGATCATAATTATATTACAATCGGTTCAGCCGATATGATTTGACAAACCCACAAGAGTCGATCACAGTCAGATCAGAGTATCTTTGAATATTTGAAATACCTAAGTCAAATTATAATAGCACATTCATACTGAAAATCGTTTAACACAGGTAATGGGACAATAGGTATAGCTTATACATGCATTACCGTAATGTAAGCCCGTAATTGCCACTAATTGCTTTTACAAATACACTGTGCCTATTGAAAATTGATATGTTATATTTCGGGGTAGCTACACACCTTGGTTATTTAGTAAATTGTATTGTTATTCAGCGTAAGTACATCTACGTATATTTGAGTTTACTCTTGTGTCATGGTATTTTTAAACCCCGACACAAAAAGAAGGGTTTTATCAGTTTGACACGTGTGTCTGTTTACCTGTGTATCTGACTAAGTATCTATGAATCTGTGATTTGTGTGTCTGTGCGCCTAAACAGATGAACCGATGCTTATTTAGTTTTTTTTTTGTTTGAGGTGGTGGTCGAGAGTGTTTTTAGCTTTGACTAATGAAAGCAACTTTCTTTTCTAGGTGTGGTCAATTCTAAATTTGGAGTATACTTCTACTTCAATAAAAATTGGACAAACATTTATCCGATGCCAGGAAATCTCCTGGAATCTGCAGACTCCTCGCCAACTTACAGCAAAGATGTCGTGTCTGGGCTCATTTGGTTATGTTTTCTCCTGGAATCTGCAGACTCCTCGCCAACTTACAGCAAAGATGTCGTGTCTGGGCTCAATTGGTTATGTTTTCAAAATTTTAATTTTAAATATTATATAAATATACTAAGACGTGCATAATACACGAAATAAATAAAACGTGCATAACGTTATATATTTCGTGTTTCTTAGGTATAGGTTTTTTTACAATAAAGACTGAATAACACTACAAAATCATTATAAAATAAACAATATTACAAAAAACCTATAACCTTTTCACCAACATTTCTTATTTCTATTATCGGATAGATATTAAGGATGATGGTGGATAATTGATCTTAATACTGTCTGTATTAAGTCGAGATGGCGTACTATTGTTTTAAGTTCAATCCCTTAAGAAGAATTGTCTCGAGGCAAACAATACAATACTACAAACACAAACTGGCTACATTACAGAATACTAATACTCACAGGGCTACATCTGATTCCGGCATAATGCCGGCAATCTGTAACTTGTTTAGTGACATCTATTTGTTCGATAGCTAGAGTGAGCTATGGTGAAGAGTACGACTAATGTTTACCCCACATAATAGATGAAGTTGATTTGCGTATTCAACCGACTTCAAATAACTGGCCAAGTGCAAGTCAGACTCGCACTCGTAGGGTTCCGTAACACAGTTAAGTATTCCATAACTATGATTTTTCGCAACTACAAAATTAACTTTGTTTTTCATAGTGTTTGTATGAAAAACAAAGTTATCTTTGCGGTCGCCATATCTCTAAAACTGCTGACTGTATCTCGTTCAAACCAATTTTCGTTGTTAGTTAAAATTAAATTAAATTTAATTAAAAATAAAAAAAAAGGAGGAGATTATCAATTCGTTTCCTTTTTTAGGGTTTCGTAGCCGAATGGCAAAAAACGGAACCCTTATAGATTTGCCATGTCTGTCTGTCTGACTGTCTCCGTCCGTATGTCACAGCCATTTTATTCCGAAACTATTAAGACTACAGAATTGAAACTTGGTAGGTAGATGTATTCTGTGAACCGCTTTCCGATTTTTATACAAAAATAAAAAATATAAAAGTTTAAGGGGGGCCCAATAATCTAAAAATAATAAATAAAATAAAATCCCATACATGGAACTGAAACAAAAAAAAATTTTTTCGTCAAACCTATACGTGTGGGGTATTTATGGATAGGTCTTCAAAAATTACATTGAGGTTTCTTCTCAAAGTCAATCATTTGAAAGATAGGCGTGTCTAAAGTGGTAGAATGTGTGTCACCCCCCCCCCCTCTAACTTCTAAAGTAAGGGAGTGAAAAATCTAGAAAAAATTTATTCTGTAGATCTCAATAAAAACTTTCAACGAAAATTAGTTTGAACGAGATACAGTCAGCGGTTGTTGAGATACAGCGACCGCAAGTATAACTTTGTTTTTCATAGTGTTTGTATGAATATGAATTTTGTAGTTGCGAAAAATCAAACTTATGGAATACTTAACGGTGTTACGGAACCCTACGAGTGCGAGTCCGACTTGCACTTGGCCAGTTTATTTAATTTTTGTACGCCGATTGTTAACCGATTTGATATTTTATTTTTTTCATTAGTAGGGTTCATCTCCAAGGCGGTCTAATAATTTAATAGGTATTTTAATTTCATTAAAATCTAATTAGTATTTCCAGAGATTTGACGATAAACGTCTCAAACTTGCTACTGAAACTTATTCACGGGGCATTTTTTGTTCTTAAAATGTTTTAATTATTTACCTTGCGTATATTATCAAGGCAACTTAATGTGTTTATAGCTTTTAACGAAGTTGCCCAAAAAGCTGGTCTCTAATTTGCAAATGAGTTTACAAAGCGGATAATGTGTATCGGGCAGTAGTGACACTTTTATTAGGAGACATAAAAGGTCTCACAGGCGACGACGAGCCATTACGCGCTATTCGGCTCACTGAGTGCTTAATGCAGGATAATGGACTCCCTCACTATTAATTTTTCCGTTTTTGTTCGAGAAACACATAAACAAGTGTCCGCTCGCCACTCTATCGTGTAAAAGAATATTTCTTTCGACACATTTGCTCAAAAAATCCATTTACGAAATCTGAAGGTATCATCAGCATCAGCCAATTTCCGTCCACTGCTGGACATAGGTCTCTCTTATGGCACGCCACGCCGTAAGTATACATTGTTCAAAATTAAAAAATACGCAATATACAATGGAATGTGCGAAAAAATAGGTACACTCACCTAAGTACCTTCCTGTTTTACCGCATACTCCGTTGTATAGCGTCGTGCGTATCCTTTACGGTTTGGTTTTAATTTCGATATTAGTTATTAAGGATACTAGTGCGGTCAGTTGTTTTTTACAAGCAGACGAATGTAAGCCCGAGACGAAGTCGAGGATTTACCATAGTCACGAGTTTAATATACTGCACTAGTATCATAAATAACTCTTTTAGTTTTCTATAACTAAATCCATAAACGATAACAATATGTTTGGATGCTGTAAATCGTTTTATTGCATGCGAATGCAGCAAAGAAGCGCACAAGAATTATTGAGAACGGATTGATTCTAAAGGTACGGCCACACCGCGGCGTCCTGCGACCTGCGGGCGTGATCTCATTACTTTTCAAATGTTTTCTGATCGCGTTTGGTGTGAACCGGTTGGTACAAATCCGTCGATAAATAACTCTACCGCAAATTCCCCCTATTTAACCCCCACCACACTCCTTTTTAATGTTTTCTTGCAACATCTTGTGTAGAATGAAGTCCTTAGTCTGCCTCTTCAATTTAAATGAAATCGGTCGATAATTAACGCTACAGGAAACTTTTCCCAGTCCCCTCCGTATTTTCCCCCTAATTAAAAAACGACCAACCAAAATTCTTAAATAAGACAAGGAACTCGTGTGTCAATTTTCGTCAAAGTCGGTTGAAAAATGCTACCTGTAGGAGAGAAAGACAAACATCGGACTAAATAATTTTTTGGTAATTTATAAACTAAGACGTTTTGTTCGCTCGATCAACTACACGCAAAACGAATTAAAAATTAATGTCCTAAAACTAAAAAAAAAGTTGCCTATTCTATTTAAACTCTATTATACTAAACAAACACTGTAATTTATAGCCCCATGCGCTCATATTCAAATAATACTTAACGTTAGGTAACTAAACCCAACGAGCATTAAAACTGGCCAACCATTAAATCGCCGTCATAACAAGTTGTACTTAAAATCAAATTTCGAGTTGTGTTTTAGTTATAAATAGGTACTCGTAAACTAAACGGCTTCGCCAACATGACCGCACTCAAATATTGGGTGAACGTGGTCTCGGGGACACCACGCGAGATTTTCTTCGCGCTGCATTACATATATGAATCATAAAACAGAAACTGAACTATGGAAGAAATTGATGACTGGAAATGACAATGTTAGCAGACGAGCGCTGAAGTAGCTTCTCAAGTTTCAATGTTCTTACTCACGCCTCGGGTGAATAAGAAACTTCGAAAAGAACTGTCCTGTTACTAAAGCTTAACTAAATTCAAAAAGTTTCAGCTGAGGCTAAACTAGTACCGGAATGAAAATCACCCTTTCATTCGTATCGGACAGGTTGGCCGGCAGTTCCGTAATACTGCGTCAAACAAAACCTTTTCACAGATTCAGCTTTTACTGACAAAGCGCTGTAATACAAAAAAGCGCTGGTGTGTTTTATTGCCACGATCGATCGAAAGTACAGGTGGGGTACCGACATAAATACCGCTGAAAACTCCCCAAACAGTGACGATGATCGTTCATATCGAACGCGATTAGAGTTTACGGTTGAAGGAGATAAATCGACGGCAATACACGGAGCGTAGCGCGACGGACCAACAAATTATTGTCGTCGTGGGAGCACGAAATATCGGCCGGCACCCGGCACGTCGGCGGCCGCGACCTGCCAGATATATATCTCTGGCCAGAGAAACAGGGGCCGAACGAATTCTGTGCCACCACCGCACTACGCGCCGCCGCCACCGCTCGACATGCTTCATGATGCTCATATTTCACGAAGATTATGTTGCTTATTGTGCATACTCGCCTTGGCGAGCTCACAACATAATCTTGATACTGCTCTAAGCATCATGTCAATTTTAAATGACTTGATATTTGATACCTGTCTAATTTGGGTGTGTTGTGTTTTGGTTCTCTCTTTTCTAAATTAAATATTGTTAAATAATAGTACCTATTATATGCAGTACGTGATTAAATTACCATCGTGTTTTGGAAATATCTTTCTTTAAGATTCCTGGGAATAGAATATCTAGTATAATTTGGAATATGATCGATAAAATTGGTGTCATAGCATTTATCAAACAGCGTTTATTATTTTGAGGAGCAATTTATATTCATAAATCTAAAAAATAGATCTGCGACAAAGGAAAAAAATCACTGATGCTGACCCTCATTGATATTCTCGTTTCTGTTGTCGTCTGTCAAATTCATCCATAATATTTTTGAGTCTGAGCCCATGACCGTCGTTAGCTCCTCCACAGCTCCACTGCGGATATTATTCATACCGGGACAATTTAATGGCCTCTTGCTTTTATTGATTCAGACAATTACGTTGTTTCAAATACGTTTTATTTATGTTTTTATGAGGTATCTTAAAAGTTCTTTAACTAATTATATATAAGATGTGTATCGTCACCTATAGTGTAATGGCTTACGAGTTCTGCAGAAGGTATCTACTTGTGCATTTCAATTAGCGGGTGGAGTGAGGTGGCCACGCGGCTTCGTATGTCAGAAGGAATATTGGTGTATAAATGGCGAAGGCTGGCATTGTCACAGCCGCGGTATATCATCGGCGTGCGGAAATTCAAAGGGCGCTCGGAAGTACTTGATTTATGAGAGCAGGCCGCATGTATGCCCGAGTATTAAAATTTTCATAAAAATATTCTTTATGAATTACGTGCATTGTGTCAAGCGCTAAATTCTGAATTAATTTCTCACGTTTTCATTTAGTTTAAAGGCAGGAGCTCACTAGACGCATGCCCCGCCCACGTTTAATTTTCCCTAAAACCGAATTCAATTATATAATTTCGCGCATCGTTTACTATAACGTTATAATAAATTACTGTATAAAATTTCTCAGGTTGCTTTTCTTTTAGGGAAAGCGTGCCTACTTCGCTACACAAATACACGCCGCGCGGATAAGTGGATAAGAGTTTTCGCGGTAAAAGGAAAATTTACTTTCTCTGCGGGCGTTTCAATTTAGGGCTCGCTTCATTTGTTCAACATTTTGTTGATACAGTGGTAGGTAGGTATCTTCTGGTCAGTTTAGCATGTAGGGCGCTTACTCGCGTACTTTGTGAATAATTTGCATGAGGTCCATGCGGGGCCGGGGCAGCAGTGGGGATGTAGGCGGCGGGCGGGCGGCGCGCGGCGCCCAGTCAGGATTTAATAGCGAGCACGACTCTGCTCCACGGAGATATTCTCAGCCCGCGCATAACCACGCCGCGATTAGCAGCTTTGCTAATGTTTGCCGTATAATTGGAGAGTTTGATTTCAGCCTCGAGTCTCCTTAATAATCCGCGCTCGTCAGATGTTATAATTTAAACATACAAGGAAATGAAACTTCGCAGCGATTAGTACGAACATCATAATATATTAAAATAAATAGGTATATATATTATGTGAAATGGTTTGACACTAGCTAATCTCGATTTAAGGGTGGCAACATCACCAATATAAATATTCAATTTATGGACCCTAAGCTCCTTGCAGAGACGCTGATTTACACTCAAACTGAACCTCTCAGAGTGTTTCTCACTACAAATTCGCGTTCATGTCTTCATACTGTATAAGAGACAACAAAGTGTCTACATTACCGCGTAGATTAAGATGTGAGAACGTCTATAAAAGCTCCGCGTTGTGTGCAGGCAGATCCCAACAGTGTTTCTAATGCTATAAAATAATTAGTCTTAAGACAAACTTAATTTCTAAATTAGGTGTCCAAAATTGTAGCTGATGGCGGATAGTAGAGCACTGATAGACGTATTGTTTTTATTCCGGAAGACCGGCAAAATGTTCAGTGCCGGCCAGTGTAGAAGAAGGGTGAGATAGTTGCGCTCTATTGATTGGAATAAAGTCAGTTGTTCGGCAACTGTTCTCAGTGCCGTCTTCTGATTTCATACAAGCACGATTCCATCTTAGACTCAAAATCCTAAATACTATAATAACAACAACGTTAGCTTCATAACTTCACCATCTGACATTAAGCGTTTGAACTTGAAACTCGATGCTCACATGAAACTCCTCAAATTCACATTAGCGTCGTACTTGACACAAACAACGTTCAGTTCACTTCAGCACATGCTTCAACGTCCGAAATATGCAGATAGCATATCATGACACCTACATAAATATTTATGCTCCTTGCACGCGAAAATGTTCTAGAGATAACAAATGCGAGTATGAGAAATGTAAAATACATGGTAAAGTGTAGGTACTTGGTGGGTTATGTAAATTAATTCGATAATGTTACAACTCTAAAATATTATACGGCTAAATGTGATGTATCTGTCTGTTATATAATAAAATAACAAGAATGTAGAATATAAAGAACTAAAATATCTTTCTTCTGAATTTATTCCGAACTTCGAAATAGTTATTATAGATGGCGCCACCAATTCATAATTGGTTAAACACAATCCATTAATTTCGTCGTATCAGTAGGATTGTACCGTGGCTTTATTGGTCAGAGCACCTGGGCATGTTTCCCAGGAGGGTGCGGGTTTGAATCCCGTCGGTACAATGAAATATTCGATTGTGTGTAACAATGTACAAAAATATAAAGTGTGTAACACTTAAAGAAACATATTTTTCAATTTAGACAAAGTCAAAGTCAAAGTTAAAGCATATATTCAGTATATGGGCAAATTAAAAATTTGCACTTACACACGTCAAATAACATTAAACAGATCATATTCAATAAAAAATATTATAGATATAACAGTAACATAACTTATTGCTTTGAATTTACAAAAAAAAAACAAAGGTATTGAGCCATTCAGCTTTCATCTAGCCGTCGAACGTCACACTTAAAACACATATTTAATTCCCCTGATTAATGTAAGGTTGCCAACCGTACTATTACGTGCACCCGCAACCCAGTGCATGTTTCAGTGCTTCAGACAATTTTTATCCAAAAAATTGTGAAATAATGAAACATAATTAATAAATACAACGCAGACTAATTGCAGTACAAATCATATTCCGAATGGAACCGATTGTCTGTCTATCAGCTGCATAATACCGTCTCTACAGGCAACCCTAGATCTGCAAACAAAAGATGAAAACTGATTGATTGTTGAATCTACTGGTGTTTCGGAAGTACTCCCATCAGAGAAGAAACACCAAGAAACTCTATGGGGCTTGTCACTTATTTTTTTTTTTTTTTTTTTAATTCATATTAAATATATTTTTTTTAATTTACAACAAATAATTATGTTATCATACAATTTATATTATATCTTGGAGCTTGGGGCATTCAGGCCAAGCATTTTTGTCATTCATATAGTCATTTAATGTATAGTACGATTTCTTCATTAAATTGGATTTTACAAAGGTTTCAAATCTGCTCATAGACAGTTGATCAATATCTTTAGGAAGTTTATTATAAAATCGTATACAGTTCCCCAAAAAAGAACCACTAACTTTCCACAACCTGAATTGAGGTAAAATTAATCTATTTTTGTGTCTTGTATTGAAATTATGTACATCGGACCTCTTATCATAATCATTCAAATTTTTGCGTACATACATAATATTTTCATATATATATTGACATGCCACTGTGAGAATTTTAATCTCCTTAAATTTTTCACGAAGTGAGTCTCAAAATACAGGTCGGACCAAGCGGAGACGTTATATCATGGGTTATGGGCATGGGGTATTTACATATACCTCACTAGCTATGCCCCGCAGCTTCGCGTGCGTTAAAAAGTATCCTATAGCATAATCCATACTCAAACTACCATAAAAAAGGCAGACGGATTCGTGCTGAACACCCGAGTGAACGCAAGTTCAGTAATACTAAATGCTTGAGTAATACGCTTCTGCGCTCAGTTTGCTGCCAAGCGGCAGCAGGGTCGGACGCTTCCGTGCAGTATTACTTCGCAGCGTTACTTACGTAGTAATCATGCCGTATTGACTATGCAGGACTGAGCGCAGAAACTTATTACTCAAGAATTTGTGAGCTTGCGGTCACTCGTGTGACCGCAAGTTCAGTAATTCGTATGTTCGGCACGAATCTGTCTGCCTTTTTATGATAGTCTGAGAATCCATAATACTGGCTATCAATGTGCAAAATTTCAGCTAAATCGGTTCAACCGTTTTACCATGAAGTCGAGAAGTCGAGAGTCGTAGAAGTCAAAACAAACAAATATACAAACTGACTTTCAGATTTGTAATATTGGTGTTGATCACAGAAATATGAATAATAAATACCTTATTATTCATATTTCTGTGGTGTTGATGTATATCGCCCAATCGATGATTGAGATCGAGATATAATTTTAATATTTTTCTCTAGAAATGTCGACTGAGTAGATTATTTCTGATATTTTTTCTGTTGTAGTATACGTTTTTCAAGTGTAAATTAAAATATTTAGAAATACTACATAACGACATTGTATATAAGTATCTACATCTGTAAGTATGTGCACGCGTTATGCCAGATTGGCCAAACAGGTAAATATAAACAGATTTGTATCCCAATTTGCATAGCTTAAGGGTTAAAGTTACATAGCGACAGCACACACACACACACACTAAGCACCGAGCGAAGTTCCCCTATAACTCTCATAGCCGATGTCAACGAGCAAATAAGTAACTTCCAAGTTTGAGGCAAACACTATTAACTGTTTAGTAGTTTAAGAAACGGTCTCAATTTACCCTTAGCATAATCTAGTTTACGCTTAATCAAAATTCCGGGTTGAGCTCAATATGGATACGAGTTAGCATGTAGTAATAATGGGCTTGTACCTTGGTAGGTTCACCTGCGCATAAATTATTAAATACCTACCTAATCTATATGCTTATGTAGGCATGTTTAGTTAGTTACACGGGCGACTTCTGAGTTAAATTGGCGCGGCAAAGGTATGTCAACGTGCCTAGTGACATAGCGAAATGAGGAACTCTATGAATTTACCTAAAACAATAGTGTTACAAAGCTCTCTAAGCACATTATACACAAACAGGTCGCGTTTTGCACAAAGCTGCCAGTAGTGTCGTAAACCGAGGTGTTAAAGTAGAAATTAACTATGAGCGATGAATAGGATTACAAGAAACAATATCAACAACACTGTTTCACAACAGTAAGTATATTTTTAGGGTTCCGTAGCCGAATGGCAAAAAACGGAACCCTTATAGATTCGCCATGTCTGTCTGTCCGTCCGTATGTCACAGCCATTTTATTCCGAAACTATTAGGACTACAGAATTGAAACTTGGTGGGTAGATGTATTCTGTAAACCGCTTACCGATTTTTATACAAAAATAAAAAATATAAAAGTTTAAGGGGGGGCATCCCATACATGGAACTGGAACAAAAAAACATTTTTTTCTTCAAACCTATACGTGTGGGGTGTCTATGGATAGGCCTGTATCTCTTCGAAACCAATTTTCGTTGAAAGTTTTTAGTGAGATCTACAGCATATATTTTTTCTAGATTTTTCACTCCCTTACTTTAAAAGTTAGAGGGAGGACACACACATTTTACCACTTTAGACGCGCCTATCTCTTAAATGATTGACTTTGAGAAAAAAATGATTTTAGAAACCTCAATGTCATTTTTTAAGACCTATCCATAGATACCCCACACGTATAGGTTTAAAGAATTTTTTTTTTGTTTCTGTTCCATGTATGGGATGTTTGATGAAGTTTAAGGGGGGGGGCCTTAAACTTTTATGTTTTTTTTGGATAAAAATCGAAAAGCGGTTTACAGAATACATCTACCTACCAAGTTTTAATTCTGTAGCCCTATAGTTTCGCAATAAAATGGCTGTGACATACGGACGGACAGACAGACAGACATGACGATTCTATAAGGGTTCCGTTTTTTGCCATTCGGCTACGGAAACCTAAAAAAAATAAATTATCAAGTCGGTTAATAAATGACGCAGTTATGAGGTGACAAAATTTGCTGGCATTTGGTGAAGAAGTTCCGTTGTCTGTCTCCGAAACTTATAATCAGATCTTTACGAAATCTATACAGGACCATATCGAAATAAACTTTTTTTGATCAAAAATAGATAGTTTTTCAAATTGGTTAATAAGTGACGGAGTTCTGAGGTAACAAAATTCCTGGAGAGTTTTGTTGCCTGTCTCCGAAACTCATCATCAGATTTTTACAAAGTTAAAAAAAAGTCCATTTTGGAATAAGCTTCTTTTGAACAAAAACATAATTTTGCAAATCCGTCCGTCCATAAATGACGAGTTATGGCCGAACATACAGTAAAAAAAATGTTCCTCTCCTCCTCCTTCCTTTTTTATGTAGGTTAAGGGTGATTCTTCAGAAACAAAATTTTCGATGTCTGAGGGTATATCTCTGAAACTAACTAACAAAACGGTGTGTAAATTTTTTTTTAATAGTTTGGCTTTATACCTAACTAGGGCAAATTATATTTTCGAAATATTTGCTGTTCAGGTACAAAATAAAAATATTTAAAGTTCGTTCTTCTGATTAATTTAGCGCGTCCGTTTGCCATTTTCCGGAACAAAATGGTCGATGTCGTTTACTTCAATATTAATTAAATGTTAATCGAAAGGTAATGAATTGTTCTCCTAGAAAAAAAAATGTGTTTTAGTTATAACTACGTTAGAGTGTTTATAAATAAATATATAAGAAGTGTCCGGCGTATGATACTGATTAATGTGGCGTAAGCTGCACTTGACCATACTTGGTCAGGTATTAATAATGAGAATCTGGCTTCACATGCAGGGAGAAGCCAGTCATGCAACGAACGAGCTAGAAGACGAATGTACCCCTGGTTGGCTTAGAACCCGGTGTTACGAAGGTAAATGTCTGATTAATCTGTCCTTTGTTCAGGTGACATACTGATTACAATACCTACTTTGTAAAATTATTTTTATTGTTTTAAAACTTTAATTTGAGTTTCGTATTTTTTTTTTTTTTTTTTTTTTTATTATAGAGCATATTACTTGTTAGTAATACGTCCCTATTGTAACTGCAATCTAGCCTTTTCGGCTAATAAGCAATTTTACTTTAGCCTAAACTGTATACATAAACTACACTAAGAATGTGTCCATTGACACTTTTCTTATTGTCTCTAATAAAGATGTATTCACATTGTTCAAGTGTTCATACGTATAGCACTATTAGCACTTTATCACTAAACTTTATTTTTATACACTAGTTCGAACGGTTTTGTCCGCTTAAGTCTTCTTACTATGTTTGTATGGTCAAGGAGCTGGATTGCCTCGACATTCACATGATGGTGAAGTCTTTTTTCGTGAGCTTCTGCATACTTTTGGACAATTTTGACGACGGTCTCAATTTTCAGGTCCCGATGTAGATCGTCATTTCTGATGTACCAAGGAACCATTGCGATTTCTCTCAATACTTTATTCTGGAACCGCTGTATAATTGATATATTGCTGTTTTTGGTACAGCCCCATAACTGTATACCATAGGTCCATACTGGCATTAGGACTTGCTTGTATAATAATAATTTGTTTTGTATTGACAACTTAGACTGTTTGCCAAGTAGCCAATACATTCTTTTGTACCGTAGGTCTAATTCTTCCCTTTTCTTCTTGACGTGTGCTTTCCAGCGCAGCTTGACGTCAAGGGTCATGCCAAGGTATTTGGCCGTATTATGGTAGGGGATTTGGTTCCCGTTGATAATGACTGGGAAATAATTATGTTTTTTGTTACTAAAATCTATATGTATTGATTTAGATTCGTTCAGTTTGATTTTCCAGTGTCTTGTCCAATGGTAGATTTGATCAACAGCTTTCTGGACTTTTTCTGATGCTTCTGCATGGGTACTTCCTACAGCCATTATCGCAGTATCATCAGCAAACGTCGCTATGGTGTTATTTTCTAGCTCTGGAATATCGCAAGTGTAGAGAAGGTACAGGACCGGACCAAGAACACTTCCTTGCGGTACTCCAGCTTTTATTTCCTTGACGTCAGAGTATGAATCTTCATGCCTTATTCTGAATACTCTATTAGAGATGTAGGATTCAAGAATATCTGCAAAGAATCTTGGTAGACTCTTTCGTAGCTTATATATAAGGCCCTCGTGCCAAACTTTATCGAAAGCTTGTGCCACATCTAAGAATATAGTTGAGCAGACCTTTTTGTCTTCCAGTGTCTTTTCAATAATATCTGTGATTCTGTGTACTTGGTCAATTGTGGAATGTTTTTCTCGGAAACCAAATTGGTGTTCTGGAATAAGTTTAGCTTCTTCTAATATCGGCTTCAATCTTTTTAAGAGTAACTTTTCAAAAAGCTTCGACATTACGGGGAGCAGAGATATTGGTCTGTATGACGTAGTTTCATTGGGTGGTTTTCCTGGTTTTACTATCATTATAACTTCAGCTACTTTCCATAAATTAGGCACATATTTCAATCTAAAGGAAGCATTGATTAAGGTGGTTAATTTAACTACCGCTTTTTTTGGAAGGTTGTGTAGTATTTGTCCTGATATAAGGTCATAACCAGGAGCTTTACGAGGACTTATAGTATATTTTATTTGTCTTATAATTTCTTTAGGTGTCGCTAGTTTAAAGCTAGTTTCTTCTTCTTGGAGACTTTCATCATCCTGTAGAAGTGAGCTATGTTCTCCTTCATTTGGTTGAAAAATAGTTTCAAGGTGGGTACCAAATCTTGCTGCTTTTTGCTCGTTACTAACTGCCCATCTGCTATTTATATCCTTTAGAGGTGGAACTTGTGCAACTGGCCGGCTTAGATTCTTTGTAGCTTTCCATAGAGAATAATCCGTGGTACGCTCACTAGTTAAATTTTGTAAATAGTTATTTGTGTAGTCATCATTGTGTTCTTGAATCATCATTGTTATTCTTTTCGTGAGATAATTAAGTTTTCTCTTATCTTCTGGACATCTTGAGTGGTGCCAAATTTTCCTTTGCTTCCGTTTTTCCGTTATAAGGTTCAATATAGATGTTGGATATGTGTTACCTTTAGATTTCTTAGTAATGTCTGGTGTATTTTGCCACGCTGTTTGTTGTATGTCATGAATAAATTGTTCTAGTTCAGCATCAAGTTGTTCTGTGGTCTTAAGGGGCACCTTAAGATTTATTCGACGGTCTAAAATGATTTTAAAGCTTTCCCAATCAGTGTATTTGTTGATTATAGTTGGTGCTGTTTCTTTGGTGACAACGCTCTCACTAATTTCTAAGTATATAGGAGAGTGATCTGAGTTCATATCGTAGCTTTGATACGTTCTGGTGTAAGCTGATGAGATGTTCTTTATAATAAAGAAATCTATAAGATCTGGAATTTTATTAGGGTCTGTTGGCCAGTATGTAGGTAAGCCAGATGATTCTACTTGACATTTTGTATCCTTTACAGCGCATAGCAGTTCTTTGCCTTTTGTAGTGGTAAGTCTAGAACCCCAATAAGTATTTTTAGCGTTAAAATCTCCTCCTAGTACAAACCTGTTTCCAAGGCTCTTCAGGAATGTGCTATAGACATCTCTTTTTATATTATGCCGAGGGGGGCAGTATATTGATGATATTGTTATTATATACGTTCTAGTTTTGAGACATATCGCTACCGATTGTATTTCTCTCGATTCGTATTTGCTCTTTTCATAGTGATTGAGGTTTTCTTTAACAATAACAGCACTACCCCCTCTTGCAGTGTTATCTGGGTGCAGGGCGTGGTATATTTTGTAGCCTTTAAATGTAATGTGAGATTGCTTTGTGAAGTGTGTTTCAGATATTAAACACACGTCAATATTTTCTATGTCTAGGATTACTTGAAGTTCTCTCTGGTGTTTCTGTAACCCATTTGAATTCCATGTCATGATTTTAAGTGGCTTATTCATTTTCTTATTTTCGAAGTAGTTATTTTAGTGCTACACTCTATTTTCTTCAATCTTTCGTCAAATGATAACATAAGCTTTAATATGTCATCTAATTTTTTGTCCGGATTATTATTTGTGTGGGTCTCTCGAGGGGTGTTTGATTGGGCTCCTGCTGCTTGGGCGTAGGAAATGTTTGCACTAAATTTCGTGTTTTTAACCGAAAGAGGTTTGTTATTACTAAGTTCACGAGGCTTTTCAGTGCGTACCTCAATATGGCGTGCTGTCGAACTATTTTTAATTTTTTTGTTCCGAAGGATTTGTATCTCCTTGGCTACAATACATCCTCTGTAGTTGGCTGGATGTGGAGATCCACAGTGAACACATTTTGGTTTTTGGTCCTTTGGTTTTTTGCAATTCAGCGTGAGATGTTTCCCTGTGCATTTTACACATCTAGGTTCTTTGAAGCAGTATCTCTGCGTATGTCCATAGGCTTGACATCTCTTGCATTGAAGTACAAGTTGAGTGGTCTTAATTGATTGGATTTCAACTTTACATCCCATTATTGTCTTTAGATTGAAAATATTTTTAATGTCTTCTTCTTTGGAGAAAGTAAGCATAAACATGTTGAGTGGTTGTTTACTCTTCCAACTTAATTTATTGACTGCTTCTATAATTTTCAATCCTTTATTTTGAAGGTCTTCAACCATTTTCTCTGGTTTGCACGTGGAGTGTAGTTTTTCGCCATAACTCTAATAGGCCTCTCTTGCTTATTTTCGTATGAGTGCCAAACACGGTCACTGAGGCTAAGCGCCTTTGTTAAAGCCCTATACGATTCTTCGTTGTAAGTAATAATTTTAACGGAGTCTCCATTTAGCATTTTAATAGTAAATGCTTCGGGTGGCTGCTGTTTAGACAGAAACTCGTATAGGCTTTGGTAATCTACAACCCCGTCTACTATTATTGGTGGGGGCTGGGGAATTTTTTTCATTTTAACTTGAACTTCATTATCTTTTTGTGATTCTTCATCCTGAGTGTCTTGGGAGGGTGACATATTCAATTTTCTTTTTTTCCTAGACTTATTTCTATGTCTGATCCATTCAGTTTCTTGGGCAAGCTCTTCCTCGTCTGTGTTATATTCAGCACAGGATTCAGGAGCCTCCTTACTTGGGGGTGCATCTGCACTTGATTCCGCAAGGCATTTTAACTGCTTTTGCAGTATCTCTATTTGACTGGTTAGATCATCGACGAGGCTTTTTAATTTTTGGCGCTCTTGTCTTTCTGCACTGTAACGTTCGTATAGTATACGTTCGAGTTTTGTGGTTAACTCGATTGTTTCTTTTTCCGGAGAAAGCAATGCCATTATTAAAACGGTAAGTGTATACTCACCTTAACAATAAAAGTCAATGTTGACCGCGCACTATAACTAGGTCATAATCGCGAATTGGCCGCGTCTTGACGCAGCGTTGTTATGATGCGTAAGCACTTTACTGTAGGTACGCGGAGTACGCGCGATCGTGAATCACAACTGTTCTCGACAAAAATCGAACGATCACTGACTGACACTGACTTTAATTTGAGTTTCGTATGATGTTTTTGGGTTATAGTTTCGAGTTGAAAAATGTAATCACTGAAGTCTGTATGTATGATGAGCTATGCATGATTGTTGGCTAAATCCTGATTCATCTGTGCCTGATTCATACTGTCCATATCCTATATGAATCATGGGATGGGATCATAATTGGGATATAAGGGCGCACACATACCGTCTAAGTGCTCCCAGCCAACCTCACCTGCCCATGGTGCTTCCTGCTGACCAAAGAACGAGACTCTGGCGACCGACAAATGGCGGTATAACCATTTCATATAATGGCGTAGCTAAATACCACAGATCGGTGATGGGCAGCACCGTCACCGTTGCGAGAAGCTACGTCCTGCGATCACCCAACCCGACTGCCCAGCGCGTGGTGATTATTTGGGCAAAACCTATATGGCACGCACAACTATACAAAGGCCCCCAGTTCCCAGTCACCCTGCTATTTCTAACCAAAGCACTTACGGTAAGGGCAGGGCAGGGGGAGCTAAAAATCCTTGGGCTACGGTTGGCCGCCAATACCGACTGACACTGGCTACGTTTAATGGACGCAGACTACGGCTTGATGCACACTAGACACTACTATGGATACTACTACTGGAATAGAAGAGCTAAAACACATAAGATGGCATATTCTGGGGTAATGTGAAGTCCGAAGAGCGGGGGAGGACACCGTTTCCTCAGAATCAGGCCATTTTATGTATTTCAGAGAGGGAGTACAACCATCCCAAGGTGGCGTCGAGTTTTTGGTCCACAAGATCCTCTCCGACAACGTTCTAGAAACCTCCAGGGTGTCGACAAGGGTAGCGTATTTGTTATCAAGTTCACCGAGAGGCAAATCTTCAAGGTTATCCAAGTATACGCACCGACTTCGGCTCACTCGGACGATGAAGTGGAAGAAATGTACAAAGATATTTCCTTGCACACCACCCAAAAGGCCTACTTCAACGTTGTCATGAGAGATATCAACGCTAAAGTGGGAGTACAAGTAAACGGCGAATCAGTAGTTGGGAAGTAGAAATCGTAGGGGGCAAATGCTCGTCAACTTCCTAGAAAAAGAGGGGCTTTTCTGATGATTTCCATCTTTCAGAAAGACCCTCAGCGGAAACGGACGTGGCAAAGCCCCGTCACTATGACTAAAAACGAGATCGACTTCATTATGACGGACAAAAACGTAAAAAACCTTAACAAAAAAAAGATGTCTCAGCGATCACTAGGCTTAAAACTGGCAATGATCACCGACTAGTCCGAGGCTCTCTAGATATCGACTGCAAGTTTGAACGTGTTCATTTAATGAAGTCCATGCTTCGACCCAATATGTTACAATCCGTGGATGGGTCCGAAACGTTCCAGCAGAAACTGGAGAATTGATTTGCTGCACTGGAAACCACAATAGTCTTTGACGCTGACCAGAATCTCGACCATGTGGTAGGCATCCTCAGGGAGGAGCGGATAACATTCTGTGAGACACGAGGTGCTTGCAAGAAATCTAAGCTTTCAGAAGATTCTCTACAGCTAATGCAGAAGCGAACGTGAAAACCCTGCAGTCACTTCGTCAGATCAACGGTCCCTAAACAAAAAGATTTTTAGACTGGTACGACGGAATAACCGGAGGTCCAACACACGCTCAATTAAAGAAGCGATCGAGCAAAACCGGGGGTCAAAAGTCTTTTTCCAACAGTTGGGCCGAAGCCACCTGACGAAGTTGACCACTTCTACTGTCACTGCTAAGCCGGAGATTCTTAGGGAATTAAAATACTTTTACAGCCAATTAGACACCTTCCAAGCCTCCCTTCCCCAACCTGATTCGGAGGATCCTAGAGCCACTCTAACCCGCCAATTTACCGAAAATTTGCCAGAAATCAGCCTCGATGAAATTGTGATGGCTCACAGACAGCTTAAAAACGGAAATGCCCCCGGCGAGTATGAAATTACAACGGAGTTCTTAAAAGCTGATGAAACTGCTACGCTACTACAGTTTCAGCGTATTTTTAATGCCGTTGGTTTTTCGGAGAGAACTCCGAAGAAGTGGAGTAAGAGTGTCGTTATGTTCTTCAAAAAGGGAGACAAAACCCTTTTGTAGAACTATTGACCTATCTCGCTCTTAAACCATGTCTATAAGCTGTTTTCGAGAGTCATCACAAATCGTCTCGCACGTAAGTTGGACGAATTTCAGCCCCCCGAGCAGGCTGGGTTTCGATGAGGATACGGCACCAAAGACCACATTCACACAGGTGGCAGGTTATACAGAAGACCGAAGAGTATAACCAGCCACTGTGTCTAGCGTTTGTGGACTATGAGAAAACCTTTGAATCCATTGATACCTGGTCTGTTCTGGAGTCACTGCAACGGTGCCAAGTTGATTGGCGATACGCCCAAGTGTTCAGAGGTCCCTGTGACGCTGCGACTATGACATTCTAACTACAAAATCAACAGACTGAACATATCCGCTTACATCGAAGAGTGAGACAAGGGGACGTTATTTCCCCCAAATTGTTCACAAACGCTCTAGAGGATATGTTCAAAACGCTGAATTGGAAGGACACACTTGAGATTTGCGGAAGATATCCTTATCGTGGCTGAAATCGTGCAGGACTTGCAATAAGTTACGCAATACGTGCTGCCGGTGCTGACGCATCGGTCTCCGGATTAACTTGGACCAAGACCAAGATCATGTTCAACGAACATGTTATTCCGGTACCGATTGCCCTAAATGGAGTCCCTCTCGGAGTTGTTCACGAATACGTCTACCTTAGGCAATCCTTGCAATTGATATTTTCCTTGTTCTTGCCATAACTTGAAAACGTTTTTTGATGGGTTTTTACGAAAGAAAGTTTTATATAAATGAAACAAGTTTTAAACGCGGTAAAGTGACGAGGCATTTCTAGTTTTTATATATATTTACAACATCTTAAATACAACTTCTACAACATCTTAAATAATTTTTAAAAAATCACTAGAGTATAAACATTCGCATTAATAATATTAGTTAAGATTAACGCTTTCCCAATACAAGAGTTATTATACCGTAGTTTAAAAAATGTTTTATAATAATTATTGTTGAATTCGCCAGATTTTTGCATAAAATGTATAATTTCTGATATAATTATTATAATAATTTCAGATCGTTCACAAAACGAAAAAAACCTTGTCTTCAAATGCCGCGTTAGTTAGCGTTAGTGTTCATTTTCAGTACTAAGTTTGAAGTGTTTATCTCCATATCTATGGAGATACTTGCCAGATCTTGAAAAAATTTGAAAATCAATAAACGGGAAACATACTGTCTGACAAACAAAAAAAGAACTTTCCAAATCGGTTAAGCAATAGCGGTAAGAAATAGCTCTGAGGTAACAAACATAAAAAATATGGGTGAATTGTAAATCTCCCTCTTCTTTGTGAAGTCAGTTAAAAACAGATTTTTTATTGTTGTTGTTAAAATATAAATATTTTCTTAATATAGAGCCAATCTACATAAAGATTTTCATATTTATTTCTGTTTCTGATTTATCTGTTACAAATTCTGATTCATATGGGCACAAAATATTTGAACGCCAAAAACTTGAAAACTACTTTATAAAAAAGTGTCTCTCATTCAAATATGTGTTATTTGGTATACCTTTTTTATATGAACATCTGTTACAGAGCTGAAAGTGTAAATAAATTTTGGCCATATAAATCAGCCGAAGAATGAAATTTCGAAGTATCACCCTTAAAAACTCGAATGATCCACCCAAAAAAGTTTTGATGTATGGCGCTCGTTTAAGTTGCGACATCCAACAATAGGCAGGAATAAGAAGAAATAAAAATTAAAAAAAAATTTTAGCTTTCTACTAACAACAAATTGCATACGATGAATATTGCATATAACAGAAAAGCACCCAACAAATGACCCAGGGCACTGAAAAACGCCGACACGTGCTGTGATTTTACTGAACGCTTCGCCTATTAATCGCCTGTTAAATTACCGACATTATTGGCGCACTTTAGTAAGGAATTTGGAAGAACGTTTAGCGATACATCGGCATAAAAAAATATTACGCGAGAGTACGATACGAGTAGTAGTCAAAATGTGTACAGCGATGTCAAAAATTCAGCGGCAGCACTGTGAGCCGCGGCGGCGATTTAAAATTTCAAGAGCAGGGCGCGGAGCCTCCACTGGAGTATCACGGGTTCATAAATTAGTTACTTTACGAGAGAAAGGTCGCGCCCCATAGCGCGGAGACCGTGTATAATTTTCATTTAAACACGGGCAGCCACAGGTCCTGGTCGTAAATCAGATCCAATGCCCGCCCTTCGAAACTCGCCGTGACGCGCGAGTGTCCGCGCTACCGCCGCCGCAACCACCTTCCGTAACAATTTAAAGACATTTCCATTGTACCGTAATAGAGCATTGTTTGTGACGTAAATTTTACTGCTGAATATGCAAATTTCGTTTTGCGCCGACCTCCACGGAGAAATATGGCGAAAGTTTAGCGAAAAATTAAAATCACGAATCGCGACAAGTTTTTAATAACGATCGTTACAGCTTCGGCTGAAATTCCTGTAACACTGGTGAGCAGAATAATGTTAGCAGTACAGCTATACAATATAAATTGAAACTGCACTCTGGTTACATTACTTTAATAAAATAAAGTTTCCCAAGTAGTTTTTCTACAAAGTCTATTAAGAACGGAGTGTCTACAGCAAAAAATGTCCAAGCTCTAGAGTTCTAGAAGAAAAAAAAACAACTGTTACACCGTTTTAATTCTAGTTAAGTGATGTAATTCCATATTTATTATATTGTAAATATTCATGAACCATGTCAGCACACATCTGTTTCGCAAGGGTAAAAATGCAAGAGCAAGACAAGGGGTAACCATTTAAATAATTTGAAATTTCAGAGATCCCGACCATATAAAAAATCTAATAAGACTGAGCCCCATAAAACGCGAAACGTTTTGTATATTTGCTTGTTGAATAAGATGTAAATTATTTTAAGCACTTTGCTTGATATTATGACTAGCCTATAAAAGAAAATAAGATCGTTTAAAAACTAAAAAGAACCGACTTTAATGCCGCGCTATTAATTTTTAGTACCAATTTTGAGTGTTTATATCCATATCTCTGGAGATACTTATCAGAACTCGATAAAATGACCATGGATACACTTGGAATATCTCCTATCCAACAAAAAAAGAATAATCAAAATCGGTTCATAAACGACGAAGTTATCCGCGAACAAACATTAAAAAAAAAAACATATACGGTCGAATTGCGAAACCTCCTTCTTTTTGAAGTCGGTTAAAAAACGAATATATTACGATTACAATCGTCTCCTTGCCATGTATTTAGATATTGAATTGTAATTGAGTCTAAGCGCTTGTTTACTATAGGTATCTATTTATCTACCTACGCATACAATCGGTGGACAGTTTTTATGTTGCGAGAGATTGTGAATGCCATTTAGTTGCTATTTTATTTTTAACCGACTTCAAAAATGAGATTTTTATGTTTGTTCGCGGATAACTTCGTTATTTATGAACCGATTTTAATTATTCTTTTTTTGTTGGAAAGGAGATATCCCTAGAATAGTACCATAATAACTTCATCGAGATCCGATAAGAATATCAAGTGATATAGTGATAAACACCTCAAACTTGGTACTAAATATTAATAGCAGTCGGTGTTTAAGTTTTTTAAACGATCTTATTAGGACTAATCACATCTTGGAGATTAACGCGGCCAGTGGGATTGAATACAGAATTATTATAATTATGTTTCATTCCATCAATCTACTGTGGTCAAGTGTTGCCATTATTTTTAAATGTTATATCGATAAAAATCGATACATAACTTTCAAATCAGTTAAATAAACAAGTATAGCTATTTCCAACTTTATTACAGACTATGAACTATCTATATTCTTGATAAAATCGAAGCATAAAATCGCTAAATCACTACGGCACATATATGAAGCTGCGGCACATCAGCAAATATAAAATAATCAAGGCACTACCACTAACACCGCGCTAACAAACGCCCCAGCTAATCTAACAAGCGAGTAGCAACGTAATACAACTCCCACAGTGCCTCTGTTTAAACAGACCTATAAACTACTACACGAAACTCATTAACAGGAAATAAGAAACCTCATTATCTAGGGAAGCAGTGCGATCTCGTTATCCACAAATAAATAGACTTTTTCAGGGGAGGCTAGAGAGCCTCAAGCGTTAATATTTAAAGCGGGTGGCGACGCGGCCGCTCTAATATGCTGTTAGCTCCGTAACCGCGAGCGGCGTGTTTGACTAGGAGACTTGCCCGCATCCTCACCTTGAAGGTTCTGTTACGCGTACACTCAACCTTCTCACACAGCCTAAACTGTACTTAAAAGAACTGTCTGATGATTACATACTAGTACTACTACTGCTAGATACTCATACCTGCTGATATATAAGTTGCATGCACCACTAAAATAGCAATATTTTCTGACAATTTCTGTATCAGTGTGTGCACAGTGACAACGTAAAAATGCGAGGAATTTTACTTTGTTAGTGTGCGTGTACCACATTTACTCATGTGCGTGTACGTAAGATTTCTTTACTCATGTGGTGAGAGCGCACGCTCGCCCGCCTTGCTGCCGTCAACAGATCTATTAGATTTACTTTGCGTGTTCAGTTGCAAACAAAAAAAAAACATTTTTTTAAAATCTTAAAAACCTTTTTTGTGTCTGTCTATATTATGGCAAAAAAATAGAATGTTTCATGTTTATTTTTGTAATTAGTTGTTGAAACTAGCAAATGACAAGAGCGTATACATCAGATCATGTTTTATGAAGAATAAAATTACTCTAAAAGAATTTTCCTGTGTACACTTGTATGAAAAAATGCAGCTAGCGTTCTCTGTTAATCAGTGGGCTTATTAAACACTCAAAATTGTGACTAAAACTTTTAAAGTAACATTTCCTAGGAGGTATGCGCAGTAACCAAGTCTTTTCTTATAATAATATAACGTTATAATTAAATTTTATATTAATAAATAAATAAAATTAATATAATATATATATATATTATTATATTATATATATTATTATATTATATAAAATTAATTAAAAAAAAATAATATTAATAAATATATAACGTAAAAAAATTATTTTATTAATTAAAACTTTTCTTTTGTAAAAACGATTCTATCATTAAAGACATCAAATAAGAATTAGCCAAATCGGTTCACCCGTTTTCATGTCATCGCGTGACAAAGGCAATTCTGGATTAATATTTATAAAAACCGAAAACACAAATTTTCAGACTTTGTTACCCATTAGTCCATTTCAAAAAATCCTACAACACGTACATTATCTCATCTTATTTCGCCATACAAACTTTGAATCCCCGTTCCGTATCCGGAAAAAATTTTTAGAAAATCCTTTCTGAGTGGATACCTACGTCATAATAACTATCTGCATTCTAAATTCCAGCGCAATCCGAAGCAATATTGATTTTTAGACTTTGTTACCCCAGTTTATCCTCTTCAGGTGGCATTTTGAAAAAGTCTGAACTCATATTTACTTATTTATATACAGAAAGAAGTACTTGTATTTCAGCGCAATCCGAAACAATATTGATTTTTAGACTTTGTTACCCCAGTTTATCCTCTTAAGGTGGCATTTTGAAAAAGTCTGAAACTCGTATTTTCTTATTTATATGCAGAAAGAAGTACTTGTGTGAAATGTCGAATAAAATGACTATCCAAATTTTGAACCCCCGCTTCAATCCTTTGATTGATGAATTGATGAGTGAATTTTGAAAACTTCTTTCTTAGCGGATACTTAAGTCAAAATAATTATCTGCATGCCAAATTTCAGCGCAATCCGAAACAATATTGATTTCAGACTTTTTTACCCCACTTCACCCTTTTAGGGGTGGAATTTCGAAAGAGCCTGAAACACGTATTTACTTACTTAAGTACATGTGTTAAGTCCCCCGTTTCATCCCCTTCAGGGGTGAATTTTGAAAAATCCTTTCGCAGAGGGCACTAACGTCGTAATAACTATCTGCATGCCAAATTTCAGCGCAATCCGAAACAATATTGATTTTCACACTTTGTTACCCCATTTCACCCTCTTAGGGGTGTAATTTAAAAAAACCTGAGACACTTATATACTTATTTTTTTACTCGAGCACTTGTATGAAGTTTCGAATAGAAAATACTATCTAATCTTGTCGCTCCATACAAACTTTGAACCGCCCCCCGCCCCCTTTCATCCCCTTTGGGGGTAAATTTTGGAAAATCCTGTCTCAGAGGGAACTAACGTCGTAATAACTATCTGCATGCCAAATTTCCGCGCAATCCCAAACAATAAAGATTTTCACACTTTTGTTACCTCTTAGGGGTGGAATTTCGAAAAAACCTAAAACACGTGTTTACTTATTTATGTCCTGAAACACTTGTGTGAAGTTTTGAATAGAAAAGACTATCTAATAATGTTTCTCCATAGAAACTTTGAACTCCTTAGCGCAATCCGAAAAAATATAGATTTTCACACTTTTGTTACCTCTTAGGGGTGGAATTAAAAAAAAAACATGAAACATGTTTTTACTTATTTTAGTACTGAAGCACTTATGTGAAGTTTCGGATAGAAAAGACTATCTAATTTTGTTTCTCCATACAAACTTTGGACCCCCATTTCATCCCCTTTAGGGGTGAATTTTGGAAAATCCTTTCTTAATACACCCCTACGTACTAAGACACATATACCCTCCAAATTTCAAGTCTCTACGACCAGCGGTTTAGGCTGTGCGTTGTCTGTCAGTGAGTCAGTCAATCAGTATGTCAGGACAAAGATTCTTATAGTATTAGATTTAGAGCAAATAATGTTTGTCCATATAAAAGCAATTATAGCGAATTCGAATGCATAAGCACCGTCAATCGTAACAAGAAATTGTTTAAGAATTTCAAGACCCATTTAGACAGAGATCCTGGATTTTAACTTAAGAATTAGTCATTTAAATTTAAGAACTTCACTCTGCCATGCACAAAAAATGATCCATTGAAATCGAACATGTTGCAATCATTGGTGCTCTTACAGTAAATGAAATCATCGTGGTGGAGCTTTGGCTAAGTCAGATCCGTACTTGTAGACCATATCTCTTCTCTGGATTAGGCTTACTTGGCTGGTAGAACGTTGGTACTACAGTATCCGTAAATCACTGTAATTATTCTGTATAAATCTTATTGTAAATGCAAAAGGCCTAATTACTGTTGTCCTTGATCTAACTGTACAATATGACGCTTGAACTTTATGCATCGTATAATATAATGGTATAAGTATGGATTGTAAAACTGTGGTATTAGTATTAAAATACCGTTGTAGGTATAATTTATTGAGAATCTAATGTGTAACTAGCTGTATCCGCGTTAATTAGTATTCTATTCCACCGTAATGCCAATACGGTGCTATACATAATTTCAGCCAAATCGGTCTAGCTGTTTGACGTGCAGAGGTACCAAACGAGGAAATATACAGACTGACTTTCGTGTTTTTAATATTGGTGTTGATTGTGAAGTAAATCTTTAGCTGGAACATTTGCAAATGTAAGCGAGTAGTGTGTCCCGGTACTCGCGGCAACATTCTCCACATATCTCGTCTGACTTCTGGCCACTGACTCCTAATGCGGTAAAGAATAAACCTATTTATATCCCGCCGCATGCGACTCGCGGACATGTAGGAGACATTTATTGCTTCCGCGAATGCTGCAGTCGCATTAAGTTTCGTATGTACTCACTTAGTTTTTATGCGACAAGCTTAGTTTCGTATGCAGAGGTGGCTTTGCTGCTAGAATATTTTTTCAAAACAATTTGTGAGACAGTTTTGTTTATTTTTTTCTTGCAATATAAAGCCAATGTTTTATACGTTTGTAGTTCCTCTACAACCAGTAATGTTTCCTGGAACGTAACAAGATAGAAGAAAAATTTACCTTTTGCACACGTACGGAAGGTAATTTTTTTTTTCCTGAGCAGAAATAAGCGCTCAGATGTTGATAAAACTCATCGACTCAGCAGCTATCCATGTGTACTAGACACGTAAACGTACATAGCAGTTCATATTGTTAAAATCACAAGCGAACAACAAACTAGCTCAAGAAAATATTACCCGCTGAAAACCACATCGAAAAGTGGTACGTTAGCGTTTTGTCTGAAATTGCGTTGTCACTAACAATAGATATGAAGTAAATGAAATGCAAACTTTAGACAATGTGTGACGTGATTTTTTCTAGTTTTAAAAGTTGCCTCTTTCGTTCATTATCGTAGACTTCATTATGCATCTGTGACATTAGTACATTCATTTTTGAGTGGCATCCCATTTGGAATGTAAGGGAGCACAAGATATGGACTACTCAGGCCACGGGAAAGCGTGGAATAAGTGCGGGTTTAGGTCGCACTGTGCTATAAAATTATATTTTACATAGGGCTGGCGGTCTTATTGCTAAAAGCCATCTCTTACAGTATTATTACAACTACACTGTCGTCTGTCAAACAAGCAATCTCAAAAAACCCATCGAAACATCGAATTGTCAACGGACGGGTCCAGCGGTAGTACGATGAAAGCGCTTGATAATATAAAAATCATCCGCAAATGTATATACTTAAGTGTTATAAATATCCTGAACGTCTACTTTAATCTATATAAAATAAAATATAAATTGTTTTACACGTAAATTGTGACATACATTTTTGTTAAACAGTAAACATCGATTACAAAATGCATTTAAACTTAATTAAAACATCATCACAACATTTTAAGCCGCCGATTAAAATATCAAAATGTGCACATAAATAACACAATTTACTATTCCCTCACATACGCTATATACGGTGACTACATGTACGTCGCCAGATTTAATTTTGCAGGGGTGCAGCGAACGAAAATATGTTTAAGCTATTGACAGTCAACCTGTGTTCCCAACCGGTGTTTCACAGTGGCCCTCCAGTGAAGAAAACATCGTTAAGAAACTACAACCCCCGCTTGGTGGTGGACACGAACTAGTGCCCGCCTGGCCAACTACCACTCTCAAGTTAGAAAATCTGTCGCCAAAGATCTAATGTGTTCCGGCAACTATTCTTGAGAGCCAGTTCCCATTCTAGGCCTAGCATGCTACCATCCTCGACCTCATCATCACTAACCCACAGGTGAAATAGTGGTGAAACGATATATGATATAAAAAAAACCTATACAACCATTGTATCTTGAACTGTAAATTTGAAAACACCCTGACAGGAAACCTAGGTTCTTGCAATATAACTCAAAAAAGGAAGTTACTCTCATACTGTCATCGAAAAGAAGAAGCTAATGATCATCAAACGGCTGATGAGATTCTTTTAAATCATAATATCTAAAAATATTTCCGATCAAGTTTCCTATGAAAAAAAAACCGGCCAAGTCGAGTTGGACTCGCCCACCGAGGCTTCCATACCAACTTCTCAGAATAGGTTAAAGGATAAAATTAACTTTGTAGTTCTATCAGACGGACAGACGGATGCCATACACAGATACACATGTCAAACTTTTTTTTTTTCGAAAGGAGATATCCTAAGGGGGTACCATAGTAATTTCATCGAGAACTGATGAGTATCTCCAGAGATACCGAGATAAACACCTCAAACATGGAACTGAAAGATTTTTGATTTGACGCGGCATTTGAAGTCGGTTATTTTAGCTTTTTAAACAATCTTATTAACTTATATTACGTATTTTCGCTATAATATTATTACACCCATATTTTAGCGTATGGGTTAAAAATTAACAAAAGCTATGTCTTGACATATGTTTCAGCTTCATTTGGATTGCCTTCATCCAGGATCGCTACGCGTCTGCGAGCGCCCCTTGAGTGCGGGGCGGGGAGACGCTTCCAGCCTCGCTCTGTATCGCGTCACGAATATGATTGTGAGTTTTCAACCGACTTCCAAAAACAAAGGAGGTTCTCAATTCGTCTGTATGTTTTTATAATAAAATTCAAACGTAGATGATAATGAGGACAAATTGTGTAAAGATTGAATTATCTCATCCCCTTCCCTAACTCGGGCACTGCGTATTGTCCTGAATGGGTATTATTGTGGTCACGTTCCACTAATATTTGACTGGCCCTGAATCGCATAATATCGAACCGAGCGCCTATAATCGTATTTGTTAAACGTTGAACGATTTAAATCACTGAAACAGCACGTTTTTACGGCAGCATTTTATATGTGTTAAGCATAAAAGTCATTACTACATCGAAATATGCCGTTAATAACAATAAAAATAACAACTAACATTTTCCAATGCGCTATTTAAACGCAAATGCATTAAAAATTCCTATTAAAAACTTCCTGTTCCAAGAGGTAAACTTTGAAATTAATTTAAGTTTTGATCGTTAAATTTAGCGAAGCACGATAAGTATGTAACCGGCAACTACTAGTTAAGTGAGGTCGGCAAACAGGAGTTACTTTAAGCCTTTACTTAATTGTGAGATTATTTGGCTCGCGCCGCTTACTTATCGTGTTTACCGCGACCTGCTCTTTATAAACCCAAGTGGAATGGAAGCGGGGACCTTACTACATCGTCTATGTAAACAACAACTGCCAGGAAACTTGTTTTTGAATGGAGTGTGTACGTATTTCATATAAATATTATCTTTAAAAAAAAAACTATTAAATACATATGAACTTGGTTATGTATTGTCAACTTTTTAAAATGTTTCAAGCATTCAATAGCTGGCTAGCGTTAGACCACTATTATTTTATCCGGAAAAACGCAATATCGGCGATTTTGTAGACAAAATCTCCAAAAAATGGACACCCAAACGAACACATTCCGTCTTGATGTTAGTAACCTAGGCAGAATCCATTAGGTGAAGTAATTATCGTGGCATCTGAATAGAAATGCTTAAATTTAGTTAAAATAAATGTAAGATTATGTAGTAATGGAATATATTTCCCGAATTTATTTGGAAAAACGTAAATATTGGCATAAATTCGAATAACGAGCAATCACCGAGTCCGCCTTGTAAAAGCTTTTACTTGTGAAAAACACGCTCATAAAATTGAAATTCTAATGTCCCTTAATAAATGGAAGATTCTCGCGTATTCCACAAACATTTCTCTTACCTACTTGACAATATACATCTAATTTCGGACTTTTACATTTTTATTGCGCGCACAAACCTCATTTCGTGAATTTGACTGAAATTGTTTCGTGAATAATTTTGAGAATTTTAAATGCTGAATTACACGAGAGCAAAATGGTAATTGAAGTAAACAAATAAAATTGTAATAAATGCATGGGTTTCAATCTTTCTTTTTTGGTAATTACAAAAAATATAGTCTTAGCCAGATGATATACATAAAATGTATTAGCTATCTTCGATAAGCCGTGGAATAACCACTGTCGTCTATGTTATAGAAATATGGTGTTGGCGATCAAGGATGGCTTTCCTGGCCAATACGCTATAAAACAGTACTATGCGACTAGGCCTAGACCTATAGTTCAGCACTGTAGATAGGCGGAGGCTTTGTGTTTAATCTAATTTATAAGGAGAGGATTTATGAGGCCGTGGAGGAGGGAAAATAGCCTCACGCAACATGTCTGCGCCAGCTCTATTGGATACGTGCTTGTGATACATCGAACGGCTCTCTACCACACGTATCTCGACGATTTATACCGGGACGCGACTCTTTGACAAAACCTGCTCGCTCCTTGTTTACACCTAATAAAATAAATAAAACATTCCAGCGCGAGTACGCCACGCTCGCTACTTGAGGATCGAACCGCTCACTCGTGTCTTATTGCACAAACTGGGAAACGAAATATTTTACTCTTATAAACCTAAAATATTCAGAATTTGCAAAACATATTACTATTTAGGCATCACCGTAGATTAAAAATATTAATTGACACAAATTTTAAGCCGGAGCCGGTGACTTGGCCGGAGCGTACTCAGGCCAAATGAAATGTTGATTTTGCGACGCGCGTTTTACGTTATACTGACGCGACGGTAGATGAAACAAAATACACGTTCATTAGCGCAGACCGGGAAATTATATTGCAGTCTGTACTTGATTATTAAATAACATCCTCATATTGGGAGTTCAAGCAACTTGCACCTACTTTCAGGTGTGCATGCTAGCGCTGGTTTACAGCGCAATTAGTGTTCGCTATCTGAGCTTTAGATGAAAACGTTTTGTTGTATAAATGCTTGTGTTGCCAATTAAAAGTTGAGATAACTTCACCTTGACACGCCTTTGAGGTTCCAACTCGGAGTTGTTAGAGCACGTAATTAGATGAAATGGATCTCGCTAGACTTCAGTTATTATAAGGTAGGTACGCATGAAAGTTCATTATTTTAAAATTGCCTCTCGAGTTTGAGATACAAGCGGCGGGTGGCATTAGTGTCGGAGCCGGCGACATGAAACAGAATCTGTGCGATGCATGCCGACTTAATCCCAGGTAATGGGACGTAATAAAATGTAAGAGGCCAGGGGTTACGACAGACGTGCGCGCGTGACCTGTTACCTTTAGCTTTTAGACTGCTTAGAAGAACACAAATTCTCGTTTGGCCGGTATGAGCGGTTCTGAAACGGTATCGGTCAACACGTTGCCTACTCACAATTCAGAAATGAGATTGCAAGGCTATATATAATCGGGTTAGTGTAATCAATAAATGGTTCCGTGAGTGGAGTGATCAGCTGCGGACATGTGAGTTTTCTAACTTTTTCTTTATGACGTCAGGTTTTGACAAATTAACACGTCAGCGCGAGATACGGCGCGCGCTCGGGGCCGGCCATCAATATCGGTGCGACCACCATTACTCAATATCACTCAAGTGGAACTGCCCAATTTACAGCTACATTTAACTGATTTGATTGAATCCACCGAAAGTTATCACCCTTGGGATCGATGCTCGTGCGGTCAGATCACGTGTACATTTTTGATGCGGTTAGAGAAAATTTTACGTTTAACGAAAGTTTATTTCTTTAACGTAGATATCTACGATTGGGCTCTTTGCCAAGGCTTACAAATGGGCCATTTATACAAAAGTAGAAGCGAGCGCTATAATTGTTTTAAGCGATTTACCTTATTTAAGTCGAGTCGGGTTCATTCACATTTAAAGTCTATTTTTGTAACATCTATTTTTATTTTCTTAACAGGTCTAGCTACAATTGTTATAACAATACTTACATCTAAGAAGGGTGTACTTTTTTAGCTATTTGCACATTAACTTTAAAGTAAACACCCATTACCCAAATTGAAATTGAACTAAGCAACAATTAATAAATAAGTTGAAAAAAATTGTCGCCAACAACAAGCGTAAGGTTACATCATCCAATGTTACTATTTAATTATCAAATTAACAATAAAGTTTAGTATTTGTTTATTAAATAGTATTTCAAACATAGGACAGCTGTTAATAGTAAATATTAAATTTAGCAAATATAACTGCATCTGAGTAGTACTATGTTATACATGTTATACCTTTAATACCAACTTACTGATATGTGTTGTGTACCTACCCCTAAATATACCTTGATCACAAAACACGCACAGCTACGGACATCCTTCTTCATACAACAGTTCCCGTGTTACATTTTCCTCGCAAGTAAAGTGAGTTAATGGCCAGACTGTTATTTAATTTCCGTGTCATATTTATTCTATGGTTCTGTTTGTTTCCTGTAGCCGAGTTAAGCATGACCAAAATTTCCGGAGAACGTATGTCACACAAGAAAGTAAGTAGGTTGGTTGTGCATGAAAGTCGACACGACTTTGATGTATCGTGGAGCGTCGGTAGTTGGACCCTGAATATTTACGAGTTGGAACCCGGGCCGAGGTCGAGGTGCACCTCTCACCCCCTCGCAGCCCCGTCGCCCCTGAAAGCGGCACACATTATTCATGAATGCCTGCGTATAATAAAATTTAACATACAACTGCCAAACAAACACTCATACTCATACGCTTATCTTACGGAATTCCAAAGTCGGCCTTTATGAATTGTTACTCAGGTAAGTCCCCGAGCACCTGCCGCTATAATTCTTTCTTTAATCTGTATACACGAACGTTTTGTTTATGATTAAGGAAGTTGGTAAAAGTATTTTTGGAATCAATCTCGAAATTCACGGATTTCCGACGACGCCGAAGCTCCAAATTGATGCCTTCTTACTTCAAGTACCCAATTTCAGAGATTGTTCCTAAATTCTTGAAGAGCCGCCGTTTGTACAAAGCTGCTCTGGTAAATGATACGAGTACGTTGTATTATAAGGGAAATAATATTTTCATCGTTTTATTAACACGAGCACTTGTTAAATATAATTCATTGTTTTGTTTTTAGTTTTGTTACCATATCAATACGGAACCCTATTACTGAGACCGATCCGTCCGTCAGTCCTTCCGTCCAACTGTCTGTCAGAAAGAAAGACAAACAGAGTTTTTCTGGCAAAACCCTCACATAATATTATCTATACTTACATAATAACGATAATATTATCTAAAAAACCGGCGAAGTGCGTGTCAAGCCACGCGCAGTGTAGGGTTCCGTAGTAGCATGTTATTCAATGCAAGTCTTTACCCGTTATAAACAAGCAACTAGGTACTCCGTCTTTGTCACTTTAAAGGATTTATTCTAAGGATTTTGTATTTGGTACAAAATTATCCAAAACCCAAGTTCAACGACTATTACTGCTAAACTAAAGTTATCTTAACCGCTATAATTTTCCTTTAAAGTTCATGAAATGCGCTATTATTACAAATTTTTCCAGATTTTTCAAGCCAGCAGTTTAGCTTTTAGAGAGGGGGGGGGGGGACGACGCCCTACTGGAACAAAAATTTGCACTTTAAAGTTTAATATTTCGTAAATGTCCATTCAATCGAAAAATAGTATTAGCAATCCTTTAGTCATTTCAAAAGACCTATTCAACGGTATCCCACACGATGGGTAGACGATGAAAAAAAAATTCATTCCCACTTCTCATATAGGGGAGCTACCCTAAAAAAAATATTTTTCAAAATTTTATTTCAGCACTTTGTTGGCGTCATTCATTTACATACCCCCACAAAATTACAGCTTTCTAGTATTAGCGGTCTCTTAGCAAAACCTCGGACAGATAGACAGACGGACATGACGAAACTATAAGGGTTCCTTGTCAGGACTACGGAGCCCTAAAAAATGCATAATTGTAAGAGCTAAATACTAAAATTAAATTGTTTTTTATGAGGTGCCAAAAAGGCTGAATCTCAGCACATTTGCCTGGGCTTACACCTAGGCGCTGGTTTTCAGCCTGCAGGTAATGGGTTAGCGCGAAATTGAACTTTAACAAAATAATAATACAAATCTACCCCAACTGTTATCAGTCCTTTTTTTGACGTGGGGAAAATCCGCATGGATACCAGAGCGGGTCAGAAGAGGCATCGTCCTTCCTGACCCGCTCCACGGTCTCCTACTGCATCATCACCTTTCGCAGAAGGAGACCGCCGCCTACCACGATCTCTTGCTGTCGACCATGGAATCGCATTGTTCGAGGAAATTGACGAACATTATCCCTGTGATTTCTACTGCCAAATCCGTGTGGTCCTATTGTCGATTCACTGCAACTCTGTACTCCCTCTTTAGCGTTAAAAAATATTGCGCTGTGAAATATCGCTGTGTGGACAGGGCCTTAGCTTAATTATAAGGTACGCTACCCTGTCGAAACACTGAAGATTTCTCCAACATTGTCCGTGAGAACCCTTTTCACCTGAAACCGACGCTGCCTTGGGATGACTGATCTCCTGCTCTGTTGTACATAAAATGCCCCGATTCTGAGGTTATAGTGTCCTCCCCTGTCTTCAGACTTCACATAAGCGCAGAATGTGCCATTTATGCTTTTTTCAGCTTTTTGTTTCAGCTCCCTCCTCCAGCTTTTTTTTAGTATCTAATAGGCTAGCGTTTGTCCACTATCTAACCTGTTGGTAAGTGATGATGCGGTCGAAGATGGTAAGCACGCTAGGCCTAGAATGGAAAGTGGCTCTCAAGGATACCTCATCATAATCAGCCGGTATCAGTCCACTGCTGGATATAGGCCTCTCCCAAGTCATGCCACTGAGCCCGATCTTCGGCTCTTTGTTTCCAGAGCCGATACAATATATACAATAATACAATACAAGGATACCTGCCGGAACACATTAGATGGCTAGCTATTTTTACGACAGATTTGCTAACACTTCAGGTAGCTGGCCAGGCCGACACTAGATAGTGTCCTACCACCATGTCCCCACATTGTTGTTGTTGGTTTCTTAACGATGTTTTTCCTTCACCGGAGGGCCACTGCGAAAAGCGCACATACATTTTTCGATAGAAAAATCCATTGGTACACAGCGGGGTTTGAACTCGTTACCTCTGGCATCAAAGCCGACCGTTCACCCGATTACGCCACCGGTCCCCTTAATCTATACTAATATTATAAAGAGAGAACATTTGTATTTTTGTATTTGTGTATTTTTGTATTTTTGTAGTTTTGTATTTTTGTATGTTTGTAATGATTTGGCTTAAAAACTACTGAACCGATTTAAAAAATTCTTTCACTAATATATAGAATGGACTTTCGAAATGAAAATAGGCTATATATTATCCCGTTTCAATCAAAGGTACATTCATGGAGACCTAATTTGCAACCTAAGTCGACAAAAAAACGGTCGAAAAAACACGTTTCTTACGAACGCTGCTCAATTGAAAACAGATGGAAGAATATTTGCTATGGAAGAGTTGTACAACTTAATAAGACCTACAAAAAAAACCGCGACAGCATAATATGTCTATCTCTTTAGGTTGACTCACAGTAACCATTTTAATCTTTAATTTTTTGTTAACAAATATTACATAACTTCCAGGGCTATGTTCAAGTATATAGTATTAATCCTTATCCAAATAATTACGTTAATTAGCTTGGCCACATATCATAGATTAAAATTGTCCTTTACAGAATATCATTCTAATGAAAACTCTAGAAGATATCACGAATGTCACATACACGCATCGCAAAATTAATAAAATATTTGCAGTCAAACCACAGAATAGGTCATAGTTAGTACGAAAATATTATTATAAGCTTAGCTTTTCTGTAGATCCCCACCGACCGCAATCAATTTGAAGTCAATATAGTATAATACTATGATCTATTGTATATAATAATAAAGATATATATATATATATATATATATATATATAACTTATTAAACCGACCTTAGTACATTAGACCTATTAAAGTTGATTAAAGCTCATAGTTTTATAACGATTGATCGAATTTTCATGAATCAAAACTAAGAACACTCGCGATGAAGACATCTATAAAAAAAAACTATCAATAATCAAATCACATCACAATCAGCCGGTGTCTGGTATCCGCCACTGCTGGACGTAGGCCTCTGCTAAGATGCGCCACTGAGCCCGATCTTCAACCATCTTTTCCAGTCACTGCCCACCGCTTTGCGTTTATCGCCACTCCATCTGGTGACAGGAAAAAAATATAATTAGCCAAGAAAACTTAGAAAATACGATGACTTATCTAATTAATAAAAAAACTTCTTTAAATATAAAATTTACCACGGCACTTATAAACAGCAATCTCTATATCGTGAACAATAAAGTATACCTAATATTCAACCTTACTCATCTAATTGGTTAACATGATGACTAACCAGAATATGTGCAATTATGTCTCATATTTCATTTACCGTTTGGTTTTACAGCCCTTAAATACTTTTAAGTACATTCAATTGTTTTTTTTGGCGATGCTCTCAGAGTCACTTGTTCATCGGTTTGGAGCCTTTTACCACAGTTTTTGTAAAACTGTGCTTTAACCTACAAGTTTGTCCTCATTTACAAAGACTTACACCGTTTCAGCGTTTGTCCACAGCAACGGCACCGGGACGTCAACGGGAACAAAATGCCGGCGCCGAAGTAGCGGTACATATGTATGTATGGCAGCTTGTCCACAGCATGATCGGCACCGGGTGACGTCATCCCGGCCGCCGATATTTCGAGTAGATCGGCGCGACCGCTAGAAACCGGCCAGAGATTTTGACGGGCCGATGTGCCGGCATTGGCTCGCAATACAAAACACGTTTGATCTTGTCCACACTGCCGGCGCCCGGCGCCGTTCGATAAGTTATTGTTTTTTTTTATCTGAGGTTGTTTGTTTCATTTCTATGGAAACGCATCTGCCACGCATGACAGCTAGAAGAAACAGAACCACCGGAATCGGTGGCTGTGGACAAACGATCGCCGGCACATCATTTTCAAACCGGCCCGAAAAAATCTCGGTGCCGGTGATGTCCCGGTGATGAACTATTTTCATTTTTGTATGGAGATTGACAGATTTTTGATATTTGTTACAGTTAAAGTAAGATGGTGGAACTCAGCCTTATAGACTTACTTACTTAAAGTAATTAAGAGGCGAGTTAAGAAAACTTAGCTCTCCTCTCAATTACTTACAGCGCCTCCAGCTTGTATTTGTCTGAACAACCTTAGAAATGAGAACAGAGGTGAAAATAGTAATGTCCCAATTTCATTCTGAGAAATGTTTTAAAGCAAATAGCGTGCTACTATTCTAGATCAAAAAATGTTTAATAAAAAATAAAAACCGGCCAAGTCCAGTTGAACTCGCCCACCGAGGCTTCCGTACCAACTTCGGTATGTACCAATTAAGCTAGACCTCTAAATTTTATCAGCGCTCATATAACTCAGAGGTCTACCTTAATTGGCGTACTCTATGTATGTATGGGGGGGGGGGGGGGCACCCTTTAATTTTCAATTTTTCTTTTTTATTGGATTTTTTCCTTAATTTGTGCTGTAAGACCTTGCTTCTAGCCAAATTTCATGATTCTAGGTCAACTAAATAGTAGAACCATTTCATTCACTGAGGACTTATTGTAATTTTCAGGCCAATAAATGTAATTTAAATCAAAATTAAAGTTTTCTATTTCAATATGCATAATTGGTCTATATCTAATTGACCTTGGAGCTATTTTTTCACGTTTAAGGTTTAATGTTACATTGATCATCGCATGTCCTAAACAGCCTGTAATATTTTTAACCATTACTTCATAAACTGGGGCGTCCGTGCAAACCAAATCAATAAGTGTTTCCGTATCATGAGAGAAATGTGTGGGTTGGTCAACTATCTGATTTAGCCGAGTATAATCTAAAAATTGCTGAAACTTACGAGACATTATATTACGTGTGTCAATCATATTAACATTGAAATCGCCTAACAATACTATTTTATCGTACCTAGAAAATGATGTTATAGACTCAGTTATCGCGTCTATGAACAAATCTATATTTAACCACTGCGGGCGATAAGCAGTTCCTATAGCCAATTTTTGGCCATTAACAGTCGTCGATAACCACATTTGTTCAATGGCATTTTGAGGATGCGGTAAGATACGAAGTCTAACGCCGCGTTTAACGTAAAATCCTACACCTCCACGTCGGCCACGACGTACATCCTCGGGCCGCGGTATATGTCTCAACCGATATCCGGGCACAGTGGGCGCACGCTCACATTCACCCTGTCTAAGCCAAGTTTCATTTATTGCAACTACATCTGCATTAAATTGAGTAATAGCTATTTGTAAATCATCATGTCCTGTACCTAAAGATCCAGCATTATATAATCCTAGTTTGAATCTCTTCGTTTTAGACATTAATAACATATTAAAATACGCGATAAAATACTAGTACATTGTAGGTACTTATTAACAGTATTAAATGATTTTAATGTATCACCTTTCATTTGAAATAAACAGACCATTGCATTGCATTTATAAATAATCATAAGTGTACAATATTGTGCTACGATGACGACATAGAAGAAAAAATATACAAAATGATGGCAAAGCTGAGTGATGCTAGTGTACATTGCATTACGACATTTAATATGTTTCAGAAGTATACGAGCTTTTTTAAATTGTATGTACATAATAGTTGCGGTGTATTTTTACCCGACTGCGCGACGCAAAGGAGAGGTAATGTGTTTATCAGTCTATATATGAATGTATGTATGTATGTATGTTTGTTCCTTTGTGGCACACTAGAGACCAAACGCGTGGGCCGATTTTGATAATTGGCACGTCAATAGATTCGCCATGCTAGCGCGAGTGTCAACAAAAACTTAAAAAATTGAAAAATTCAAAATGGCGGATTTCAGACGCCAAAATTTGGGGTTCAAAAACATTTTTTTTTTCAAAACCTATCGAGTGGGGTATCGAATTAAAGGTCTTAAAATGGAGATTCAAAATATATTTATAACAAATAATTTATGATTGTACAAATCGTAAAAAAAAAAAAAACGATTTTACATGCCTCGTTAGTCACTTTCAGTAACAGGACAGGACAGGGTAAAATAGAGCGGAAAATGTTACCGTTGATATTATGTTGGGGTGTAACTGTCCATAAATTACAAGGACTTTGGACAAAGCTGTGGTCTTAAGTTCACGCATTTTTGCGAAAGGTCAAGCCTATGTACTCGTATGTAGCAATTAGCCGGGTTAGATCTTTAGATGGACTAGTAATAAGTAGTTTAGATCCCCGGAATCTACTCAATAATCCACATGACATCAACTCTCTAAATGAAATGAGAAGATTACGGAATTTGCCGTCCTAAAAAGTGTAAAATAAAACATTAAATTAAAAAATCAAAAAACCCGACTGCGCAAAAAGTGAAGTGTTAAAAAACTAACTGAAAAGAAAAAAACAAGTAAGTCTAGTAGTTTAGACTTCTGTTTAGGGATATCAAAAAACTATATAGCTAACTATAGAGACTTTAACAGTCGGGACACATTAATCCCCATTCGTTAAGCCATTAATGTGTCCCGACTGTTAAAGTCTCTACATTCCATATAACAATGTATAATTTATTTTATGAGTGTATCGACCGAGAAAGAATTTAAATGGTATAGTTTTTTTTATATCCCTAAACAGAAGTCTAAACTACTAGACTTACTTGTTTTTTTCTTTTCAGTTCGCTTTTTTAACACTACACTTTTTGCGCAGTCGGGTTTTTTGATTTTTTAATTTAATGTTTTATTTTATGAGTAAGCATACAAAATTCATCCTACTAATATTATAAATGCGAAAGTAAGTGTGTGTGTGTGTGTGTGAATGTTTGTTACCACGTATGTCGATAACCGCTAAACCAATTTTAATGAAATTTAAAAAGTAGATAGTCTAGGTTCTAACTTAAGACATAGGCTAATCATATTTTTGAAAATCATCCCCTAAGGGGGTTAAATATGGTGATAAAGTTTCTATGGAAAATTTTATTCCTTGGGCCGATGTACTCAAAACTCGGTACAAATAAACCGTAAAACAAATAATGATATAGGTGTATTTCATTTTTTCAAAACTACCCCTAGGGGGCTTGAAAAATGAAATTTCTTTTCAAAAATTATAAAAAAATCAGTAATATTTGTTTTCACGTATTCCTTTGTCTGATTCACTCAAAACTCCGTACAAAAAACCTTAAAACAAATAATGAGATACGTGTTTTTTATTATTTTTAAATCTACCCCTAAGGGGGATGTAAATGATTTTGTTTGGAAAAGTCATAGAAAATTCAGTAATGTTTGTGTCCACGTATTCCTTGGTCCGATTCATTCAAAACTCGGTACATATAATCGATAAAACAAATAATGATATACGTGTATTTCATTTTTTCAAAACTACCCCTAGGGGGCTTAAAAATGAATTTTCTTGGTAAAAATTATAAAAAATTCAGTAATATTTGTTTTCACGTATTCCTTTGTCCGATTCACTCAAAACTTGGTACAAACAAACTTTAAATCAAACAAATATATAATAAAATAATAAATAAACAAATCTATAATAAAATGAGACACGTGTTTTTTATTTTGGGGGGGGGGGGTTATGTATTATTAAATGATTTTGTTTGGAATAGTCATAGAAAATTCAGTAATATTTGTTTCCACGTCACGTATTCCTTGGTCCGATTCACTCAAAACTCGGTATATATAATCTATAAAACAAATAATGAGACACGTATTTTTTATTTTCCAAATCTACCCCTAGGGGTGTGTAAAAAAAATTTTGTTTAGAAAAATTATAGAAAATCCAGTCATGTTTGTTTCGACGTGTCTGAATAACTAATTAACCGATTTCAATGAAATTTGAAACGTAAATAGTGTAAATTTTGAAATTACACATAGGTTAATTTGATTTTCAAAATTCAACCCCTGAAGGGGTTACATAGGGTGATAAAGTTTGTATGAAAAATGTTATTCCTTGAATCGGTTCACTCAAAACTCGGTACAAATAAAACTAACACCCATATGCATAGTCGGTTCCTCAAGATTTCCTCCACTCGACTTTAGTCGAGGTAACCTCAAGGAATTCTTGAAAACACCCTTGAAATCAGTATGTTCAGTTACGTCTTCACCCTCCAGTGAGGAACCTCTAGTAAGGGCGAATCGAGGTTGAGTGAAGGAATGACGTCATTAATTTATTTATTATATTATTATTATACATATTAAAACTTGAAATAACCTAAGAAATAACTTTGAAAGCGCTGGTAACAAGCTTTGAGGAGACCTTAAGGTAGATCGCGACGTACCTTGAGTTTGACAGTCCATTACTCGACTCGACTGAGGAATTTGCTCAAGTCGAGGAATTTTTTTTTCTTTCTGTATACCGATTTTATCCTTGAGGTTGAGTCAAATCACATTCGAGTGGAGGAAATCTTGAGGAACCGACTATGCATATGGGTGATAAAACAAATAATGAAACATGTTTTTTTAATTTCTTTCAAATCTACCCTTAGGGGGAGTGAACATTTAATTTTATCTGGAGAAATCATAGTAAATATATTAATGTTTGTTTTCACGTATCTGCATAACTACTCAATCGTCTTTGATAATATTGGAAATGTAGATAGTATATATATATAGTAATAGGTTAATTAAAACATAATAAGGTACTTTAATTTAAAAATCATCCCCTAAAATGGTTAAACAGGGTGATAAAGTTTCTATGGTAAATTTTATTACATATTTGATTCACTCAACATTCGTGTGCAAAATGATATTTGTAAGTATAGAAAACATTCCCTATATTTCCAGTATTCCCTGGTTCCATCACTATGTAGAGATATACAGTTTAACGTAAATAATGAAATCTGTATATATAAACGGCAAACGTTACCGACTGACTGACTAACTGACTGATCTATCAACGCACAGCTCAAACCACTTAACGGATTTGGCGAAATTTGGCATGCAGATAGTTGTTATGAGTTATGATGTAGGTATCCGCTAAGAAAGGATTTTCCAAAATTCACCCCTTAAAGGGATGAAACGAGAGTTCTAAGTTTCTATATAAAAACAAAATAAGATATTCTATTTTATTGGAAACTTCTCATAAGTACTTCTGTAAATAAGTAAGCAAATATGTGTTTCAGGCTTTTTCGAAATTCCACCTTTAAGAGAGTGAAATGCGGTACAATCACACAAAACAAAGTTTGAAAATCAATATAATTTTTTGGGTTTTATATAAATGAGTCTCTATGTCCCTTGGTCACGCCATAACTTGAAAGCAGGAAGACCGATATGTCTAACCCGTTTTTCATGTGTTTTTACGAAAAAAAATTAAAGCAATGAATGAAGATATTACGCGGGCGAAGCCGCACTGCTAGTATCTAATATAACAGTTTTCTGTAATTTTAATGATATTATCAATTAAACTATTTTAAACAGACGGCTGCCATTAATTATCATTATTATATGTTTATAAATCTTAAATAAGGAGAGATATTTGTTGACATATTATTATTGTTATCATTATGTATTGTTACCAGTACATATGACATATAATGTATTATTATCTCGAAATACTTATTTTGGTACGTTAGATGAATAGGCGCCAAAAATCTTCATAATATCATGCTCGCTTCGGATATTGTGAGTTAGCGATGATTTATCAGCTCACTAAAAGATACAATTGGGTCTACCCCAATTGTATCTTTTAGTGAGCTCGCGAGTTTTAGCGGTATTTTCCAACGGAATTATGCTCGTATCCATAGTCTCCACCGCAGGTTCGCATAAAATATCATGAATTGACCCTACCATAAGCTCTCCAGCTGGTCGAGTAATATACCCTACTGCAGGTTGGTAGGTGTGGTCCTCTGTGGATTGACCGCCGTGCTCTGCCGTAGATTGGACTATGTGTTGTACCACACGGTCATTAGAAAACACATCAGTCAGACCCTTTACAGGCGTGCTAGCGTTATTGCCTCGGGGAGTCTTCGATTTACAACCAGCTAGGCTATTCTGTAAGCTATCTCGACAGCGGAATCCGCGGTGAGATTTGAATTTCGTGTTACGAAATTCAACCTTATTTCGATCGTGATACGATTGAATTTCGTACTACGAAATTCTAATCTCACCGCGGATTCCGCTGTCGAGATAGCTTACAGAATAGCCTAGCTGGACATACCCAGCCGGACTTAACTGTGGCACCGGTCGGTATCTTAATACAGGCTCCGTGAAAAATGTCTGTGCACTGACTGCGTTTAGCGCCATCTATTGTGGAGATGAATTTTCCACACGCTCCACACTTTACCATGTTGCTTGATAAATTAGAAGATCGATATGATACGATATGAGAGACACACAGATACACACGTTAAACGTATAATACCCTTACTTTTTGCGTCGGGGAACGCCGTAAGGTTGCGGCGGCAGATGTTCTCCTTGGTGGTAAGCTACTTTTCAACCGACTTCCAAAAAGAAGGAAGGTCTCAATTCGTCTGTATGTTTCTTTTTTCTTTCTTTTTTTGTGTGTGTATGTTACGCGTTTACTCCGTCAATTGTGAACCGATTCAAATTATTATTTTTGTAATCGGTAGGGTACGTTTCCGAGGTAGTCCCATTTTAATTTCATTGAGATGTGATAAGTATCTTCAGAGATATGACGATAAACGTCTCAAACTTGCAACTTTTTGTAATTTGTAATTTTTGTAAGTATTATAAAGCAATGTCCATCACTGCGTCTGTCTGTCTGTTCGCAATAATCTCAATAGCATCTGAACGGATTATCATGCGGTTTTCACCAATAGCCAGAGTGTTTATGAGGAAGGTTTAGGTCTTATGTGCATAATTCGTTAAGGTTTTGTGTATATTGGTTGACATATGACGATGATTGTTAAATATGTTAATATTTTATATTCGATGCAACAAACTGATGCAAATTTTGTAGGCATATATGTTCTACCCGTGCGAAGCCGGGGCGGGCTGCTAGTAGCTAAATAAATAGCTACGCCAGATGATCGTTTAGCCGAATCGCGCGTTCATTGTACGTTGCGAGGGTCAGTTTGCATTGGCGGCCTACCGTAGCCCGGGGATTCTTAGCACCCCCTGCCCTGCTGTTACCGTGACCGCTACCGTTGCCAGGAATAGTAGGGCGGCCGGAAACTGGGGGCTCTGGTTTTGTGGAACTTTCCATCATATTGGGAGGGTTGTGCCCTAATCCCTAATTGTGTCTAAGTCTTCAATGTCTTCGTAATGAATTAACTAATTTTGAATTAAAAATATTTATTAATATTATTATTTTATAATGATGAACTGATGACGTATAATTTTATTTATGAATAAATGATTATGATTAGTTTGTTTATGGCTATACCAACATTTTCCGGAACAAAATCAATATATGAATGTCATCTGCATATATGCGGTACTTGGAACGTTTAATGCATTTTATAATATCAGCACTTTGAAGGATAAATAAAATTGGTCCTAGAATGGTGGACCCTTGCGGTACTACTGTGTTTACCACAGTAGGACGGAACGCTGTATCTTCTACACCGTAATAGGCAGGTACTTTATAGATACAGTTTTCCTATTTCTAGGGTACCAATATATATGGTCAGTCCATTTCCACTTCAGTTTCTTTTTCAGTCCTATTCTCATTGTACGTTACATCTTCAATTTTAGTTCGTATTCTTATCGCTTTGGTTTTTAGGGCTCCAAACCCAAAGGGTACCAACGGAACCCTATAACTGAGACTCCGCTGTCCGTCTGTCTGTCTGTCTCCAGGCTGTATCTCATGAACCGTGATAGTTAGACGGTTGAAGTTGAATCACAGATGATGTATTTCTGTTGCCGCTATAACTATCAATACTAAATACAGAACACTGTTAAAAATTAAAGGGGGCCCCCATACAAACAACGTGTTTTTTACTATAGCGCCATCTATGAACGATTGTTTATCTTATTAATAATATTAATTACCTACCCTAACACCTTTGTGTTAATATTCACTTGGTTGGTGTTAGAATTTTGTTACATATTCGTTAGATGGCGTTGTAGTTAATAAGCATGTTTAGTATTGACGCGGTAATATAATATAGTATTATACCTATTTATTATTATACTTAGATCGGAACCCTCCGTGTGCGAGACAAAAGTCTGACTCGCACTTGGCTAGTTTTTTTATTCTATTGCTTTTCTTTATAAACAACATGCTTCTTTCTCATTTTTAGTTTCTTATTTTGTAGTGAGTGCCCATGTTTTACAGCCTTATGGAGTATGCAGGCGTAATTAATATGCACTTTAAATAGTTTTATTAACTTAAGTTATTGTAATATACCTAAATTCATATCTCTATGTTATCAAAACATGTTATTAATCTAAAAATTGAATGCAATGATTAATCACTAATTTCGTCGTATCGATATATCGAACCGTGGCTTAATTGGCAGAGCACCTGGACGTGTAATCCGGGGGGTGCGGGTTCGAGTCCCGTCGGAACGATGAAATTTTGGATTGTGTTTAACAATTTACAAAAATATAAAGTCTGAGACACTTCAAAGAAACATAATAAATTATTAATCATTTAAAAACATTATTATTTAATCTAAATTATTCAAAGAAACGAAAAACGTAGAGAAATAAAGGAAGGAGGTAAATTACAGGAACCACAATAATTTCTCTTGTGGACATTTGTTTTCCTTTATTGGTCATATTTATCAATGTGAACGCTCAGGGCGGCGAATAAATCGCTCGCTTATTTTAAGTGATTCCGCTATTTCTCGGCAGACACGCTTACTTTTAAATGAAGCGAAAATTAAAGTCATTTGCTAGGCTTCCAGGGGAGCGCTACTAGAATAGTTGTACTCCTGAGGGAACACGCTCGTTTGCCGTGCCTCAGGCACAAACTTGATTTCAAGCTTGCGCTAATGCAACCTAAAGACATTTGGGGCGCTTTACAAATTGAGGAGCTAATAAGCTTGTCTGAGTTATGATGCTCATGAAATTTTGTAATATTTGTTTTGGCGACGATAATTAATTCAATTGGTCAGTTATCGAACTATGTACGTATCGGTCATAATTGGAGTAGCAGTCTCAAAAAGCAATAGCATGACAGCAAAATATGCACATACGACCTTCTTCTATAAGACGTTTCGAACGTAACATAATGAAAGAGAAAGATATACACCCATATATCGCACTCTATCATTATGAACCAATTAGAAAGAGCGCATGTATTAATTAGTAGAATAGCTAGACCAGATTTGCTTCTTTTATCAGTTATACAAATAATGAGGGTAGATTTGAAACAAAATGTATTGATGGCATAAATGAATGAACAAACATTGTCGGTTGGTGAACTTCGGTAGTGGTTGAAGTTTGGTTAATAAATAACTTAAAAAAATCAAAATGCAAGCAAATATAATTATTAGAGACGGCGAATATTGAGGCATTGCATAGAAATGGACTAAATAAATTATATTATCTCAAATGTATAGTGAAAGTGGCATAAGTGTAAGTTATTGCTGAGTGATATTAAGTGATGAGAAATCGTAGTTGTGAAAGTAAATTGTTAATAAAATGTGTTAATTAGATTTGGCGTTTTTCAGAAGAATTTGATACATCATTATGGAAAGTTCGTTCGTACACACTTTATGGGGTTTAATAATGCAAAGGTGAGAAGTACGAGACGAGAGATGTCCTGAGCAGCTAAGCACCTGTAGTCTCCCTGAATGCAGTTTGGGGAAATTAACGTGGCACCGACATAATATGTGCGAATATTGTGACTTCTTTGCTGCATCGAAAACAATAGAAGTCACACGAAATATTAATTTAAAAGTATCTAAAAACTAGGCGATGTGCCGACTGTGATAATTTGTACTAAGTAATTATACAAGTTATGATTATAACGGATTAAGCTTCAATCCTCTTTTCCTAGAGAAAATGAATAATTAAGCTTATAACCCAAAATAATCAATGGGTAGGTAAGAGCAGTTCTTAGATGCAACCAAAACAGTGATATTTTGTCAAAGTAGAAAATTGTCAATATAGGCGATTTCAATTTAATATAAGTATTATGAAATAAAAATTGTAGTATAAGATATTTCGATTTATTGTAAATCAGTTTATTTAAAAACATGTTTGCTGTGTATTCTTATTATACAAATAAATATTTCCTCAAAAACTATTAAGATAACATCACCGTGTTATTTTTTTTATTTCACATATAACATAGATCGTAAATTTACCTTTCTTAGCTAAGTTTGTATAAACAGAAATAAAATAATACAAGCTATTAATAATTGATAAATAAAAATAATTCAGGTGATAGAGATTCGAACTCGGGCCTGCCGCTCCTAAAGCAATCTATCTAACCACTACACTAAGATGCTGATACGGTCTTATTCGAATTTAAGCATCCGTTACTTGTTGCGTGGCTTACTCTGCGTTATGTTAATTCAACAAAAAGAAAACGAGTATTCAGTGGAATATTGTTATCTTTATTTCATCATCATCATTCATCATTATCAGCCGGTATCAGTCCACTGCTGGACGTAGGCCTCCCCCAAGACACGCCACTGAGCCCGGTCTTCGGCTCTTTGTTTCCAGTCACTGCCCGCCGCTTTGCGAATGTCGTCGCTCCACCTAGTCACAGGGCGTCCTACTCTACGTTTGCCGATTCGCGGTCTCCACTCTAGAACCAGTCTGCCCCAACGGTTATCGGTCCTACGGCAGATATGACCAGCCCACTGCCACTTCAGTTTGCTAATCCGCTGAGCTATGTCGATCACTTTCTTTATTTGATGTTTACCAAATGTATCTGACGCTACGTTTCACCTTTTTATTCATCTGCGGTCTGGCTAAGCATGCCATCTATGCAGTACTTACGTGTTATTGTTTGCGTTGGAACATTCGACAGAAATATCGTGCAGGCTACTATGAACATTGAGGTGCTACTGGACTATTGTCCCTCGATAGTACCTGTTATGATAACCATAAGCTAAAGTAACCAAAGCTTCGAAATTTAACATGCATCTAAGCACATAATATAGCCAATTATTATTCAAAAGATGACCTAGTACCTATTTGTACCCTCTTCAAACTATTTTCGCCAGCCATGAAGAGACTTCCGTTGGAATATCGAAGGACGCAAAGATGCGGAGGTGGCCGGGCCATAATAACCGGAACCGGTAGTCAGCTGACGTCATCTTCGCTTGATTTACAAGCCTGCGTAAATAGATTGGATGTTATGAAAACCCTTCCCTCGTGACCTTGATGTGTCAATTTTATAGAAGGTAAAAAAGGTATCTTCGAGAGTAGGTACCACTCGAAATTTAGCAATATTACCTGTGACATAAAACATCAAAAAAGATGGATGCGTTCGGGATTTTCGGGATAGTTTTCAGATTATTTATATATACGTGACTCTTAAAAAATTAACATTGGGTTTTCAACCGACTCCTAGAAAGAAGGAGGTTCTCAATTCGACTGTATACTCAGGACTCCGTCATTTACTAACCGAATTATAAAATCTTCTTTATTAGAGAGAGTATATTTCCCGTTTAGTCCCATTGCAATTCCATCGAGATCTGAAAAATATCTATTAGTTTAGCAGTAATAGTCGTTGAACTTGGGTGTTGAATAATTTTGTACCAAATACAAAATCCTTCGAAAAAATCCTTTAAAGTGACAAAGACGGAGTACCTTGTTGCTTGTTTAATAACGAGTAAAGACTTGCATTGAATAACAGGCTACTACGGAACCCTACACTGCGCGTGGCCTGACACGCACTTGGCTGGTTATTGATTTTTTGGTTTCATTCCCATTTGTATTTAACAATAGTTTTTATCTACCGAAATATTTGTTTTTCATGCAGTCGGGTTTTTTGTACATTTCAATAATTCACTTGTATTTGGAATATTACTAACCCAACTGCAGTTTTGCGTAGGTTCGGTTGGAGTGTGAACTTCATCAGGTGGACTCTCTTGGCCTTGGAGTCGATCTTGGAGATATCCGGAGCGCCTAGATATATCGGGAGATATAACGGAGATATCATCACTGACTTGTACTTTCTGGTAATAACTGAGAGGCCTCTGAATATGCACCGTCCGCAATGATGAAGTCGATCTCGTTTTCAACCGACTTTTAAAAAGAAGGAGGTAAAAAGAAGAATTTGATTGATTGATTGATTGAAGTTCTCAACTCGTCTGAATGTTTTTTTTTAAAGTATGTTACGCTATTACTCCGTCAATTGTGAACCGATTCAAATGAGTCTTTTTTAAAGGGTAGGGTCCGTTTCCGAGGTGGTCCCATTGTAATTTCATCGAGATCTGATAAGTATCTCTAGAGATATGACGATAGACGTCTCAAACTTTCTACTGAAATGGACTCGCGGGGCATGAAAGTCGGTTGTTTTAGTTTTCAAACTATCTTAATTATTAGGTATAGGCTTTGCCACTAGTAAAAAAAAGCAGTGTAGGTTAACTCAATTATTTAAGCCAGATATTACGCATAATTGTTTCTTTCATCTACATTGGGCAATGACAATGATGAAATCGGTCGGCAAAATATTATCTCATATAAAAAATTATACTATAAAATCTGGCGTATAAAACGAAGTACAATTAGGACGTTCGGGGTTGGAGGGTAAACCATCATCAACAACATTGAAGGGAGTATCTGTGAAGGCAATATTATTATGTTGTCTCAATCCAGTATGGTTTGAACAAGATTTTAAAAAACAAGTTGGTTATGCTTTTCATCAGAGCAGGTAAGCAGAAATAAAGCCTGTAATAGAGCAGCAAAAACGATCAATTATTTTTTTATGTATATCACAAAAATTGAAGGGAATCTTTTATATTTATTCAATGGCTAAATAAATTTACGTTTACGTTTTACTGTAATTGCAGTTTCGATGCGAAGATTAATACGAGTTATTATATAAAATTTACGCAATCAGGAAAGACATACTCCCTAGTTATGTAATAATATAAATCAGTGAGTAATTTCATTGAAATTCATAATTCGATGTCAGAAAGTTTAACTCTAGTGGCACAGATTAGTGACGATGCTAGAGTCCTATTAAGGTCAGTTTATTTGACCTAAATAGTCGAGTAATGACTGCAGATACGTATTATATAACTAGAATTTAGACAGAAATGTTAATTATCAAGATAGCCCCGACAGTATGTCATTAATTAACCTTTACGGAACCTTCAATTTAGCATACAAAGAGAATATATTGAAATAAAAGGGTCGCGGTAAGAAGTTTCACGTTTCGTGCAAAAATTGTACGTGGTAGACAGGGTGCTGACATACCGCCTATGAAAACTGGAATCAATAACCTAGAATAGTCAAACTAACAGTGCTGAGCTATAAGCAGTATAACAATTAACTACAGTTTTCCCGACCATTCATCGTACTTGTTAACGACATCGTTTATGATTTGATAGAATTTCCTTGATGTGGATGAAGTTTGATCGTTCAACCCTCCGTTACGTCGCCGGTCGGTGATTCGAGGCGACAGATGTCACCGTGTAAATTAGCCCTCCAACGCTGTGCAAGTGTGCCGAATGGTATGGTTCACGGATTAGACAAAGGAGGTTGGATTGGCAATGTGGGCGGGGCAGGCGCGCCACTAGTATGATTAGACAATCATAGATTCATAGAACCACGCGATCATACTTTTTAGTGGCTCGTGGTTTGCGTCGCAGCGCGGAGGTGCGCTAAAATCGTCTCAAAATGCCGTGTTGTGCGATTATTACGTGTAAATTAAAGAGTCAGACATCAAGTATTAAACAAGGAGGAATTTCTTTTCATCGGTAAGCATAAAATCTTCGTATTATAGATATTTTTGTCCAAAAACTATTTTTAATTATGAAATTCTTTGTTCAAACGACAACATACCCAGAGAACAGATAACTATACATTGCTGGTAAAGTACGAATATTTCTACCTCGAGACGCAGTTTACGCGCAATGGATTGCAAAGCGAGCGAAATCACCACGCCTCTCCGACTCGTTATATTCACGTTCGCGTCGGTCGCCGGCCGGTCGGCCGCGTGTGATTGTGTGTAACTTATAGAGTCTCGAAGTAATGTGCGTAACAATTGCAGTAGTGTGCGAAGCAATTGCAGCCCCGTGTTCTATGTGTAATTTGTTTATTAGTTTGCGTAATTCGTGTATCTATTTGTATTGTTTATGTTGTGGAATCGTTTGGTGGGAGTAACGCGGCGACGCTGGTTTTCAAACAAAAGTGTGATTATTGCCAATCCAACCTCCTTTGTCTAATCCGTGGTATGGTTGTCATGCAGATATCGACTGCTAACTACAACCTACTATTTTCAACATAGGCCACCATTCATTGAAACGATTTTCTTTTGTTTGTGAATAAAATATTATTACTTTACAGTCTTTGTTATTCGAATGTTATATACCCACTGCTAAAAGTAATGACCCTTTTAACCCTTTATAAAACGGCAACGGTGAATTTTATTTTTATACGTTTGTAGATGTCTCTTCCTGGAAATGCTTTTCACAAAACAATAGAACCGTTATATGTTTCGCACCAATCTGTATTTATACCACTAGGTATATAAATATATCGTCTGTATTGTCTGAAATCGGACAGCATTTTATCGTCTAATATTTTACAAAATAAATAATTCAACCTAAATAACAAATTAAAAATAGTAAGTAAACTCAAATACATCTAAGTACTATAAGCCTTTATTTTCCATAGGTAAATAAATATAAGTATAGTCTCATCTGACAAAGCAAATATAATCCGTAGGTACGCATTCTCAAACCGACGGAGTCACCATGAGATGATGAAAAATGTGACACGAATTTATCCTAAACAATCTTCCCGTGCTATAATGGAAACACGTTGAAGTAGAAAATTGCGTGTATCGAGACGGAGTGTATCGCACCTTTATTTTAATAGCACGCTAATGGAGTAAAGGTGTTAAGAGGACGTTATGAACTGTAAGGAGTGGAGTTTATAATAGCTTATTAAAATTTACCAAGTGAGGAAGGGAACTAATTTAATACGATAGTCATTAATAAACACCTTTATTAATATTGCAGTTTGTTAAATTTGTGGATGGCTGGCCCAGGTAATGTTTATACGTAAAACAAACAGTACCTACTGAATCAGTAAGAAAACTAGAGATTTTCTGAACAATATAAAGTATTTAGAAACAATAAACTATAATTAAACTGAATTGAGAGTGACTCCATTAGAATGCTATCTTACTAGGGTCATAGAAAAGATAATAATACTACGTATAGAACGGACACTCTGTTCCCCCCACCAATTCCGGGCTTCCTCACCCCGCCACCGACTTGGAGCTGTCGAGGAGCTGCGCTGAGCAAGGACGCCACACGCGTACGACTATAGAACAATTACTACTCACGGAGAGAAGAACATCAACTTCATACATTTATGTTGGGACCAGTAGACACTGGAGGTTCAAATTTACGTAGGTTCTTATTACGTAGGTATATAATAAACACTTAATTATATTAGTATACCTACCTACATATTCGTATTTTAGAATTCATTTTCATAAATGAAACAACGATATATATATATACTCGTGCGTAAATAACGCTTAATTTGTAAAATATTTTAAAAAACTTTCACGTTTAAACATTTGTATAACACAGCAATTGGGAACTTGATGTAGGTACGTAGTATTTATATTCTCTTTACTTGATGTCGCTCTAACGTGCGAGCAAGACACACGAAATTGTTTCGTACAGCCCTGGCTGGCCGCCCAACACAGAATAAAAAATAGTTACTGTGGTGCAGTTTGTTCTATGCAAGTAGACTGGATCTGGAGATGGTTTACGAAATAGCGACTAATATTTTTAGTGTTAAAAGATTTTTGGGTAAGTGTACAAAAAATATTCATACGGTTAGTACGTAGTACGTACGTACGAAGTAACTATTATATAATCTGTGATACGGTGATTACGGGCGACAACCTTAGACATCACGCACACAAATGCACGTATAGAAAAACGACCCGGGTGTAGTGTCTGTGTCGGTGTCACAGTGTCGGTCGTTAAAACGCTAGTTTTTATGGAGATTTAGCGAGTGTCCGGGGTGTGCTAGGGTACCAACTGGGCACTAGCGGTAGCGCGCCTGGTTGCACCACCACTCGAGTCCGTTCACAATAGAATGTTCTAATAGTAAGTTAAAAATATATATAATCTTATAAAATAAATTCAGCTTAAGGGTATCTCACCTAGTGTCCGGTTGCACGACCAGTTTAGTGGCAGCTGCCGCACCACCCGCTGGGGGCGCAACCGTGTCGTCCTAATGGGGTAGGGCCCTTACTATCTATCTGAAAGGTTTAAAAACAAAATCAACAAAATACAGTTTACTAGATGACTCTCATGTTCGAACATTTGTATGAGGCAGCACATGCACAGAACTAGCTAAAGTGACACGTGACTCCCTAAACAAAACAAACAACTATAGCAGTACTCACTCCGCCGCACTGATTTCATTTCGAGAGTATTACTTTCTCTCACATGTTTCGGAGTGCGCAAGTTACCAAGAACAGTGAAGGTGTTCACCTAACACGGTTCACAAGTAGCCAAGTCAAATTTCGAAACACGAAAAAGTTTGTGTAACAACAACGTGCGCCCGCGGTCTTCCCCGAGGACGGCCACAACAAATTACTGGCAAACAACTTCGAAATAAATTAACTCTCAACTTTCAAGCGTTTTACTTTCTTTTTGTTAGACGAAAAACAATTTCCTTTGTATTTTGCTTACGCAGTAACTAACGTGTTTACGCGTGGAAAACATTAAGCTTTGTCCACACTGCAAACTTTTAGTTATTATAAAATAAATTATATATATATGATTGTATACAGAGCTAAGGAGAGGAATATATCCAGTTGTGGACCAGGCTGATTATGATGTTGAGATGGACAATAATGACGATAAACAACTTGTGTAATTGAGTATTGAATCCCAATAGCAAAATAGCACTGAACAGCATTTCATCAAGACATATTACGGAAGTACGATTTGTCGAGCAACAACGCTATATTTATTCATTTATTCAGCAAATTCACCATCAATATGCCGAGCTACATCATTGGTTTATGGTAGTAATGTTGAATTAGCATATTGCAATCTTTGGGTTGATATTGCTCTGCTATATTCACACATTTGGGATTTGTGGGATTGGTCGTTTCAAGCTAAAAGATTTTAATTTTCCAATTTGTCCACAAGACTGACCCGTACACCAACTAAGGATTCTAAACTCTGTTAATATTCAAGCTTCTAGCCTGTGGGTAGTATGCCCGTAATCATTCCACTTCCGGTACTCCAACCGACCGACCACTAGAAACTTATTTATTTATGTTTTCACTAAACTTAAAGTAGATATTGCTGTTCCCACAAGAAATTCATACTTGTGTTTATTCAATGTTGGTTTATTACAAACGTTTGTTGTCAAATAATCAGTTGATGCGAGAGTTACGGCGATGTTGTCTTTGATTTTACGAAAGGGCTTTTGCAAATTAATTTCGGACTGCTTATTAGCCGCGAGGAAACGTTATATTGTTACCTTTGATGAAACTCAACAATCCGGGAGAAATGTATAAATCTTAGAACAATAAGACGTCGGGATTAGAATTATCTTCTCAAAGAGAAGTCCTCAAAAGAAGCAATTTGCAATTTACACTGGGGCAAGCCATCCGGCGACCACTCGCGACAATACAGATCGACACTATAAACTGCGGTACAATATCCCTTTATTCTGCCTAATTAGACATTGAAAACTCAATTTTCGGCCAAGAGCCCAATTTTGAATGCAATTTACGGCTAATTAGACTCTTAAGTACAGAGGCGGGTGTCCTGGGAGTCGCGAGTCCCGGAGGAAGTTTGGAATGGCCGCGTTAATGCTCGCACTCCGCCGCCTGCCGCTTTTCCGACCGTAATGTGCAATAACTGCCGCTGTTTTATTCCTGTCGCCAAGTAAACTGGCGGGAACACTGTCTTAGTACAAAGATATTCCATTGAGCGCGCTTTCCGGGGCCCTATCTTGTAACCTCAAGCACCTTAGGTACGGCTTTTTTGGGTTTTATTAAACTGCGAAAGATAGCGGTTCGTCTGTTTGTTCATCGTCTGACAATTGTGAAATGGTCAAATTATTAAACAGATTTAGATTAATCGTTTTTAGGGTTCCGTACCCAAAGGGTACAAACGGAGCCCTTTTACTAAGATTCACTGTGTCTCCGTCCGTCCGTCCGTCCGTCCATCCGACCATCCGTCTATTCGTCTGTCAAAGGGCTGTATTTTCTTAACCACAATAGGTAGACAACCTAAATTTACACAGAATATGTATTAGTTATTTCTATGGCCGTTATAACAACAAATAATACAAACAAAATATGTTTAAAATTTAAGTATAAAAACGACTTCATAACCACAAACAGGCACTCAAAAGCGAAAAATAAATTACGTAATATAATTATTATAAGCGCTACCCACTTATCTATTTGAAGTCGGTTCCAGCCAAGTCTATTGGATAGTAGATAGATACCATGTATGTAGTAGCAGTAAGTAGGTAGATACATGTAGGTAGTATCTATCTACTACCTATTAGATTAGGCTGGCACCGACTTCAAATAGATAAGTGGGTAGCGCTTATAATCATTATATTAAGTAATTTATTTTTCGCTTTTGAGTGCCTGATTGTGGTTATGAAGTCGGTTTAATTTTTTTTTAAATAATTTATTTTACCCTATTTAGTGCAAAACAAGTTTTAATTAAGCTACATTCATCTATAAAATTTCGTGTCTGGGCCGTTATACACTGACGGATATATGTATACTTTGTGAAAATTTCAAGTATGTACCTATTACGGTTAAGAAGATACAGATCTGTAAAGTGCGCACATATAGACACACGGACGGAAGGACGGACGAACGGACAATAAAGTCATAGAAAGTGTTCATATGGTATCCTTTGAACCCTAAAAAATTGACTTCAAATGCCGCGCTGGTGAAAATATCCACTAGTCATAATGATGTCATCAAGGTATCAAAGGACAATGTCCAAAATGGCCCTGTGCAATAAAAGCATCTGACACACACGATAATTAACTATCTATTTTATTACAATAATTCCAAATACTTTTTTAACACGGACTAGTTGTATCCTAAAATTAATATTAATAAACCGGCCAAGTGCGTGTCGGGCCACGCGCAGTGTATGGTTTCGTAGTAGCCCATTATCGCAATATAGAACGATTCTGTTGTTCTTTATACTGAATACTATATATAAATACAAATTAATAAATATAATAACAAAACACAATTCAATATTCAATTCAATGTGTATTGTAAACACACATTTGAACGAACACAATAAGCACCTGCACTCTACTTTCTATTCTAGGTACTCTGTCACTCCTTTTTATTCCGTATGTATATGTATTAATTTTTACTTTGTTGAAAGGTTTTTTAGGGTTCCGTAGCCGAATGGCAAAAAACGGAACCCTTATAGATTCGTCATGTCTGTCTGTCCGTCCGTATGTCACAGCCATTTTATTCCAAAACTGTTAGGACTACAGAATTGAAACTTAGTAGGTAGATGTATTCTGTGAACCGTTTTCCGATTTTTATACAAAAGTAAAAAAAATCAAAGTTTAAGGGGGGGCATCCCATACATGGACCTGAAACAAAAAAAAAATCTTCAAACCTATACATGTGGGGTGTCTATGGATAGGTCTTCAAAAATGACATTGAGGTTCCTAAAATCATTTTTTCTCAAAGTCAATCATTTGAAAGATAGGCGCGTCTAAAGTGGTAAAATGTGTGTCCCCCCCCTCTAACTTTTAAAGTATGGGAGTAAAAAATCTAAAAAAAATATATGCTGTAGATCTCAATAAAAACTAACAACGAAAATTGGTTTGAACGATATACAGCCAGCAGTTTTTGAGATATGGCGACCGCAAAGATAACTTTGTTTTTCATACAAACACTATGAAAAACAAAGTTAATTTTGAAGTTGCGAAAAATCATAGTTATGGAATACTTAATAGGGAAGGTACGTATTTACGTTACAAGGTTTTAAAACCTGGTTTATGCTTGCAAGTACGCCAACCAGGGTCCGACCTTAAAGACTTGCAAGACTTAAAAGTATTTTATTCAACAACTCACTCGTTAACTTGGAAGTCTTTTTTATGTAACGCTATATTGCGCCTTATTCATTATAAATAATAAGAGTTAATTTTCTATGCAAGTATTTTCAATTCCTACGCTTGGAAGTATTTCATTTTTATACACACGATATTCGCCTCTATTCTCTTAAGCACATGGATCAAATTCCTATGCAAGTATTTCGGCTAGGCTCAGTCACATCGGGCGCGCCCGTCTCATACAAAATACTTTGAAGGTTTTTGCAACTTGCAAGTCTTAAAAGTTTTTTTATTGTGAACGCTATATTGAGCCTTATACCGACAAGAATAAGGGTCAATTTTCTATGCAAGTATTTTTGATTCCTACACTTGGAAGTATTTCATTTTTATACACACGATATTCGCCTCTATTATGTTAATGCATGTATTAAATTCCTATGCAAGTATTTTTGCCGGGCTCGATAAATACTTAAAAGTATTTTGAACCCTGGTTTTCAGCCCTGGTAGTTGATGGTGGTCGTACTAGGTAGCCCTGGTACTGGATTTATCAAGTACGACCCATCGCTAATACTTAACTTTGTTACGGCACCCTACGAGTGCGAGTCCGACTTGCACTTGGCCAGATTATTTTTTGGAAGCAATCTAAAATGTACCATTCAGATACATCTATTATCTACGTATCAAGTGATATGAGACTGTATACCGAGAGACTGTACACCGCCATTTAATGGTAAAACGTGATATACGTAAAAATGCAAAATGAAACACTTGCGTGTGTTAACGGTGTACAACGCCATCTATCGGATTTTCATTATATTACTGTGTGCAATGCCTAATTACTACCTATTATTTATTGTGTGCCACTGCGAAAAAAATAGATAAATTATCACTACCTATGGTCCTATATGTCCGTCTGTCTGTCTGTCCGTCTGTCCGAGGTTTTGCTAAGAGACCATTAATACTAGAAAGCTGTTATTTTGTAGGGGTGTGTATATCAATTACGCCGAGAAAGTGGTGAAATAAAATTTTGAAAAATGTATTTTTACCGTAGGAAGGTATTTTATAAAATTTTTAGGAAGTAAGTCTTCTCGTCACAAACAATCAACTACATTATCTTAGTCACTTTAAAGGATTTATACTAAGGATTTTGTATTTGGTACAACATTATCCAACACCCAAGTCCAAGGACTATTACTGCTACACTAACAAAGTTATCTTAACCGCTATAATTTTCCTTTAAAGTTCATGAAATGCACTATTATTACGAATTTTCCCAGATTTTTCAAGCCAGCAGTTTAGCTTTTAGAGGGGAGGGGGGGGGGGACGTCCTACTGGAACAAAAATGTGCACTTTACAGTTTCATATTTCGTAAATGGAGCATTCGATCGAAAAATGGTATTAGCAACCCTTAAATAATTTTAAAAGACCTATTCAACGATACCCCACACGATGGGGTAGACGACGATAAAAAAATTCATCCCCACTTCACATGTAGCCGAGCTACCCTAAAAAAAAATTTTTCAAAATTTTATTCTACCACTTTGTCGGCGTAATTGATATACATACCCTAACAAAATTACAGCTTTCTAGTATTAACGGTCTCTTAGAAAATCTCGGACAGACAGACAGACAGACAGACGGACATGACGAAACTATAAGGGTTCCTTGTCAGGACTACGGAACCCTAAAAAGTATTATTTGCGATTATTAACATTAATCGCCGCCATATGGCCGCCATCTTCGCCAAACGTCATATCATGTCAAAAAATATTAGGTATGCTCAAAAACGTTGCACCCTAACAAGACTTTGCCCGGTAGAACATTCCTGTGAAGACAAATTAATTCTCCCCCCCTTTGTTTCTATCTCGCTCACAGTTACCGTAAGAATATCTGTCAAAAACCATAATCAACGAGAAGAAAGATGTCAAAATATTATTCAAGGTCATATTTTTTAGTCTTCAAAAGTATATGCAATAGCAACCTCCATTGTGTATAATCTTCTTGTGGCTCTTCTTCTAAAACCATTACATTCTCCTATGTTTGAGGTATTAATCTCCATATATCTGGAGATGATCTGATCTCAATGAAATTACAATGGGACCACCTTGGAAATGTACCTTACTTATTAAAAATAAACTGGCCAAGTGCGAGTCGGACCCGCACAAGTAGGGTTCCGATTAAACAAAATTTGCCGGAAAAATAAAGTATAAGGTACATCGATAATATAAATACCGTGTCAATACTAAACATGCTTATTTACTACAACGCCATCTAACGAATGTCTAACGAACTTCTAACGCCAACTAAGTGAACGTTAACACTACAGATGCGCCGTATAGTGATTTCACCGAATTACCGAATACCGAATATTATTCGGTTTAACCTTTACCGAAACAGATATTCGGCTGAATTATTCGGTTTACAATTACATTGTTTTGCCGCGTAAACAAGTTCTAGCATGTGCGCTACGTGCCGCTGCTGGTTAGACGAGGAACTTGGATGCATTTAAATGGATTTAATTGAGGTTTATAAAAATGTTGATTTTAAGTTTAAAAATAAATATTGTTGCGAGATTTAAATTAAATGTTGATTTAAGGCTTAAAATAAATGTTGACTATACCTACTAACTATAGGTTAAGTAGTAAATATGTTTTCTTTATAAGTACGTAAGTACGTATAAGTACGTACTTAAATCTTATATAAGAAGTTTTTTCTTTTAGTTCTATACCTTGACTACATGAGCCAAGAAAATAGAAATGCTGGAACAGAATATATTTGGGAACAAAACCGAATAATTTGGCAGAATACAAATAATGGAAAAGATGCTGAATACGCTGAATACCGAATACCAAACGAATATTCAGCGCATCTCTAGTCAACACAAAAAAACAGTGTTTTTCAACGTGTGGGTCGCGCCACTTGCGAACCCCTGGGGGTCGCGAAGTCTCAGTAAAAGAAAAAAAACAAAGTTTGAAAACATACTTTTAAAGAAAATATTAATTAAAGAGTGAGTAAAGTAGGTGACTTTTTGACTGAGAGTGCTTATAATTTTTGGTTTAAAAGAAAATATGTAATTTGTTTCCTGTAGGCCACACGAAAAAAACCGCGGGTAGAAGCTAGAAATACAACAAAATACAAATTATAAACAGTGCAAGTAGGTCGAATTTTTTTCATACTAAGGGGGTCGCGTCGCGTCATGAAAATGGTTGAGAAACACTGGTAAACACTCGTTCATAGATGGTAAAAACACGTTTTTTGTATGGGGACCCCCTTTAATTATTAACTTTGATCTGTTTTTAGTATTTGTTGTTATAGCGGCAACAGAAATACATCATCTGTGAAAATTTCAATTGTCTAACTATTACGGTTTATGAGATACAGCCTGGTGGACAGACAGACAGACAGACAGACAGACAGACAGACAAACGGACAGCGGAGTCTCAGTAATAGGGTTCCGTTGGTACCCTTTGGGTTCGGAACCCTAAAAAAGTCATTTGAATCCGTTCAAAATTTCACAATTGACGGAGTAATCGCGTAACATACACAAAAAAAAAACCTACAGACGAATTGAGGACCTCCTCCTTTTTTGTTAAGTCGGTTAATAATAAACAGTAAACAAAAGGGGTTCCCCATACAAGAAACGTGTTTTTTCGGCCTTTTTCACTCTATCTCATATATATGACACTAGGTGCGCTCCTCGACTTTGCCCCCATTTAATCCTGGTAATAATAAACCTTTCTCTTGAATCATTCCATCTATTGCTGAAAAGTGCATCAAAATCCGTTTCTTAGTTTAAAAGATCTAAGTGTACAGACAGCGGTAGCGACTTTGTTTTATAATACTACTAGAAGTGCCCCGCGGCTTTGCCTGCGTTAAAGACTTCTTTTATTTACTTAAAACTTTTATTTTGTGAAAACTTTTCTATCATAAAACACATCAAAGAAGTAAAAGCCAAATCAGTTCAAACTTTGAATCCCCGTTCCATCCCCTCTTTTGAAAAATCCTTTCTTAGCGGATACCTACGTCAAAACAACTATCTGCTTGCCAAATTTCAGCGCAATCCGAAACAATATTGATTTCAGACTGTGCTACCCCACTTACATACTTACCGTCAGACTTTTTCGAAACCCTTTAAAGGGTGAACCTTTAAAGGGTTTCGAAAAAGTCTGAAACTCGTGTTAACTTATTTATTTTTAAAAACACTTATGTGAATAGAAAAAACTATCTAATCTTGTGTCTCCATACAAACTTTGAACCCCCATTTCATCCCCTTAAGGGGTGAATTTTAGAAAATCATTTCTCAGAGGGAACTAACATCGTAATAACTATCTGCATGCCAAATTTCATTCGTTTATTGAGAAAAGACACGCCTACACGTCATGATGGAAGGTCATTCCATACCTGTACGCCTGACATCACAGTTAAACTTGACTTTAGATATTTTTTTTTAGTTTGCGAAAACCTATTTTAAAAAGTTAACATGCATAATAGAAACTGGAAATATAATTGAGCTCAAGTTTTAAATAGTTACTGTTTCTGATAAAAACCACCTGCCAACTGTTATGAGAGCCCACTTTAGATTTGTAAGTTATTCCCAAGGTTCTCAAAGAACAGTACTATATAACAACTTTAAGCCGAATTTAACAGTGTTGTGTCGGTGTTAAGACACAATATTATTTGACTAACACTAAAATTCAATTACATAATCTGCTTTTGGGCTTCAATTAATATCACCCAAATGAAAGATCGATAAAGTCCCTTAAAATTGCCTTTACAATTTCTGAAACACTTTATTTTCCTATTGATTGATAACTGCGGATATTTGAATATCCGCAATAATCAAAACTAAGGGTACAGGTTCCACAAAATATAGAAAGGATAAGTTATTACTTTTTTTATATTCGATTCGGAAACATCGACGTTAAAAACATTCCACCCTTCTTAATCAACGGTCTACGAATATTAATTTAATTAGTTAAAAGTTTTTTATAACTTTTAAGTAAGAAGGTGGAAAACAAAAAAGCTAATACCCGAAAGCGATAAAAGAAACTCGAGACGTAAATCGAACAATGTTTATTTTCCTTGTGAATCAATTACGAAGCCGTGTTATGTAAGCCCTGGGAGTAATTTGTTTTTGTTATTGTGTTTCTTGCAATTTGGGAGTGTAACTTGTAAGCACACTTTCATAAGCACAAATGGGAATAAAGTGTCAAATGCCGTACTACGGGGAACAATCCGCATGTCTAATAGGTCTCATTAATTATGACAGAACTGAGAGTCATTGAAGAAGCTTGAGTAATGCGTATACTGTCTACCTACCGAAATTTTAAAAAAAAGTTATGTTTTTGCCATGCAATATTTTTCCCATATAACTCCAAAGATAGATTAGATGTAGCACATCCCGAATTCTTGTCTTCCGTCCATAGTATATAGTACATATTATACAATAGTCCATATTGCGGAACATTCAAAAAATATATACAATTATATATATATAATTAAAATTATATATAATTACATCATTATGTTCTTATATATATTCGTGTGACCGCACTGTTGAAAGTAATTGTCAGCTGTACATACATACATACATACAGCTGTAGTAATTGTCACAGGTACGACCTGCTAGCACGGCTGACAATGGCAAGATGTGCCCTCATTATTTGTTACATTAATATATTAAAATAGTTTAAAATTAAGGTTACGCAGTAACTATTATATAATCTGTGGTAAAAGTAGGTACATGTAAATTAATACATAAATTATTATTATTATTACACTCCCGGTCTTTTGGAGGGCATTGATGGAGCCGAAGCCAACATCAAGAGACCCTTTACAATGTTATCTTACGAGTAGGTACTACTATTATCTGTGGATGGATGGATATGGGAAACTTTATTATAAAAAGATGGTATACCTACATTATATCATGATGACTATTGGTTGAGCTGAAATGAAATGAAAAATTAATTATTAGCCATTGCTAAAGGTCATACATATAACAAAAATTCATAATACTTTTGCAGGTACTATTATATAATAGTATAATAGCTTACATAAATAAAAAATATGTTCAAAAACTAAAACCCGAGTACTGAAAAATCGCTCTCTAAAAGTATGAAACAAGAAAATATTCTCATCTGAGATCGCTATGTACAAACTATTTAATATGTATCGTGTATTATACAAACAACTAACTTGTAATAAATATTTTATTGTATTTCATACATATGCATAGTGGTGTTCAGTGGATACCCGTGGTCGTATGTTACTTTTCAGAGTGTATTGTTTTGTTACGGTAGGTGACATACGACCACGGGTATCCACTGAACACCACTATGCATATGTATGAAATACAATAAAACATTTATTACAAGTTTGTTGTTTGTATAATTCAATTCAATTCAATTCAATATCGTTTATTTCAATTAGGTACATGGTACACTTTTGAACGTCAGCAATTTACATTTCACATATATAGAATATTATTTAAAAAGAAAAGGAACAATCCATGTCCAGTAGTTGCTAAATATTTATAAATACAATAACTTCATAAAGACTGCTATGTGTAAAAACAATTACCAAAATTTTGAGAATGTCAAATTAATGTCAAAACAATAAAAAGTCAAATAATATAAATGTCAAAATAGAAGTATGTCTTATAAAAAAAAAAAAAAAAAAAGATAAACTATCAATGTTTTGCCAAGACAGTCAATCAAGACAGTCAATGTTTTGCCAAGTTTTTCTGTCATTGACAAAATCTTGTACAGAGTAGTAAGCCTTGTTTAGTAACATACACTTGATTATAGACTTGAATGCTTTTTCCTTCAGCTGAGTTATACATACACGATATTTATTTAATAGTTTGTACATAGCGATCTCAGATGAGAATATTTTCTCGTTTCATACTTTTTAGAGAGTGATTTTTCAGTAGTCGGGTTTTAGTTTTTGAACTTATTTTTATTAAAGCATTTTGGGATTTTTGGATAGATGTATACATGTATACATGTCAAGATACTTACATACATACACAGCGATCAACAAACACATAACCCTCCCTATAGCTTCTTTGCGACGCCGTTGAGTAAAAATTAGTTTTCTTGACTTCGGCGGGATATATCTCGCCAACGCTACGCCCCACAAAAATATGATGTACTAAACCCAATCTTCATTTTAAAATCCCTATTCAACGATACCACACACGATCGGGTAGGGTGAATTTTTTTTTTTAGTTCTGCACTTCGCCCCTCTAGGGGGCACCACATTCAATTTGTTGTGACGTCACATAGCCTATAACTAGCAAAAAATAAGACGCGTCAAACGACATCTCATTTGTTAAATTATAACAAGTGGTTTAGAAGTTATGAGGAAATATATGAACATACATACAAACATACATACATACCGTTACATACATACATACCCACATACCTGTCAAAAACATAACCCTCCTTTTTGCTTCGCCGTAGTCGGGTAAATCTAAATTGATTATGAAGTAAATGCGTAAATGCGAACTTGCGTCTTTTATAAGGACCGGTAACTTATTAAGCATAGTAGGGCCATTTACTGTAGACACATTCACATTCTGATTGATGTCGCATTGCTGGTCTATAAGACTCATCTCATAGACCAGGCATAACCATAAAGTAACACATACCCGCCAATAATTATGCCTCATTTCAACATATTAAGGCGGGTGGTGACTCGCTACTCGATAGTGTCGAGAAGTGTGCTGTACTTTCACTAAACGCTAATAGCGACGTTATGCCTTTAACACTTCCACCCTGGAGCTTAGGTCTTAGCTCTTGCGATTCCCACCACCAGCCGGCTGGTCAAGGCAAGCCGGGGGTCAGAGGGTCTTATTTAGCCCTCACGGGATAGGGGTACGCGGTGTCTGCACTCACCGTCGGCTCGCCACAAAGTCACCCTATTATTATTATAACAGCGTCGCTACCTACGAGGCCAAGAATGCTTGAACGTCATTCTGCCCAAACACTGATATTCCCAAAACTCAGTCATCACAGAGACTTTTGGAACGGACCGATCTACGAGCTAATATGGAAGAATCTATTACAAACGTGCTCTAGCTCCAAGATCGGCGTGCCCGTCTCTTAGCTGTTGCAGAGTGGATATCACTTCACAATCACAATTGGTACCAAGTCAGGCGAAACATCGATATAATGCTTCTACTACCTTAGACGAACACCCGGGAATGCACATAGAAAAATACATTGGCGTTACGGTTAGGTCTTGAACCAGCGATCGCCGGGCTAGAAGTCAGGTATCTATCCTGTACGCCGTCCGGCTATCCGTCCGACCTAAGTCATAAATTTCTCCCGTGCGAAGTGGAGGTTTGCCAGTGTAAATACATTTTAATTACTAAATACCGAGTCACTCAACCAAGATTATGAAAAATTAATTGTACAAGGTATTGTGTTATATTTGTTAAGAAAAAATATGCAAAAATGAGCTTATGATATAACTGTATGGTAATGTATCCGTTTAGTATGTATAGTCTGTATAGTAAGATGACTAATGTATATTCATGACTAGAAGCGACGAAGCTTATCTCCTCTCAGTTGCTACATAATGTTCCACCGCGACTCTTAACAAATGCGAGTATCTTCACATCCGTCAGTGTATTAACTCTAATGATAGCTGAACTACTTCCACTGTGTGAGGTTAAAATGTTGAGAAGTTACTTATAGAGCCTTTCTTGTAGGAAAAATCAATATAAGGAAGATTAGATTGTAGCGTACTTAAAATGTCAAATTTCATCGCCTTCTGCAATAAAACCATCTTTCGTTGCACTAATTTCTAATTTTATAACGTTGCGTCTTTTCAAGTGTTCAATAATTCTTTTTTTTTTCAATGTACTTCATCTCTCCTTCATTTGAATGTGTAGGTATATAGGTTAATTGAATCGCTATCGTACTTTTGCGGCACTGTTGCCAAATGCAGATATTTTACTCTTAAAAGTTGCTCTACTGGGGTATTTTACGCAAATATCACTAGTCTCTATTACAGGATCTTCTTTCCGCTAATTCAGCGTTCCTGCCTGAACTGAGAGATAGGAACTTTTAATAAAATAATTATGAAAGTTGCAGCTTAAGAAAATGTGAGCGAAGTTCCTCGGTGACTTTTCACTTCGCCCGGTTATCTGCTACGTGTAAATGCTACATAGGAAAGAACGTATTCGCCTACTCTCAGGGACATAAGATAATTTTATTATATCATAGCATTTGCTTTAGCATCTGAGTTCATTTATTTTTGAAGCACAAAGTAAATATAATCAACGTTACTTTCCAAGAATGCAAACTGCGAGATGCCGTAGTCGTTGGCCCGATTTTAAGTAAATAAAATGTTTGCGTCCATACCTCAGAGAATACCGCGGTGGCGCCCTACTTCCCGCCTTGAATACGTAATGAGCTGCCTTTTGATAATTAAAATGATTATTTATTTTCAAAGTAAATCCAATTTTCGGTATTTGAATGGTTGATACAATATGTATCACAATATGTACAATATGTACAATATGCATCTTAATAATATAAATTAATTCATATTAATTCCATATTAGCATAACGAAATATTCTTCTTGCAATCAAACGTAACATATTACTTCGGACATATCACTCCGGATGCAAAAACAAGCGTGTATATTAGTTTAATGTGTGAATAATTCTGTGTCATCGTCGCTTTCGAACGGAAGAACCTTATTTTTAGCGAGGGATATTCTGGCTTATGATTCAAGAAAATCTATGCTACCGTTTGAAGATCATGCTAAAGTAGATAATGAGAGCAACTATAAAGGTACGGCTACACTGCGGCGTCCTCCGATCTGCGGGCGCGATCTCAGTACTTTTCAATTGTTCAGTTGTTTCAGTCGGTACAAATACTACTACGCCATCTGATCGCCGCCTAGATCGCGCACGCAGGACGGTGTGTCCGTACCTTCAAAGTTCTGATTGATTCAAAATGTGGTACCCTGTTATTTTAGTAATATTTTTAAGAACCTGATGCTGACTTTGACCTGATACTGGGCATCTCTTAAAATCTACAGGATAGGGATATCCTGCAACACACAGCAATGATAGGGGTAAGTTCCCACTTACCCCTATCATTGCTGCCATTGCAACGGTTACAAAATATCTGTGTGCAAAGTGAAATAAATAATTTTGTTTTTAATAAATCGAACCACAAATTTATTTATTGGTCACATGATCAAACTTCTAATTTTATAAATAAGCCACGGGAAAATGATTAAGACCCTGATAAACTAATTCGTCTTTTTTACAACGCCAACTAAATATTCCATAGAAAACGTAAAGTATGATTAACAATTTATCATATCTTGTCCACCTTATTAATATTCACCACCTAAGTAATTTACTAACTCAGCCACAGATTTTCCACCTCTTCACCGTTTTATGTGTTATAGCTTCAACACAAGCCCCTCAAAAATAGAATTCAAGCTTTTATAGAGGTATAGACTAAGTGACTAATATCATTTTATTATTTATTATACGCGTGACTTAGCATTTAAAATAGTACATCATATCATTTTATCATTTATTATACGCGTAACTTAGCATTTAAAATAGTACATAATATCATTTTATGGTGAAAATAGACAGCAAAATTTGGCGCGAGTGCGTGAGACGACAGCGACCGGCCATTTGTACCAATCAGAGAGCGCTATGCGATTCGTGCACCGATTATTTATTCCCGTCAGTCAGTCATCGTTTACGTGTCTTACAGTTGAAAGCGTTTTCCGTACTCCTGTACGCGCTAAATCACAGAACAGGATAATAAATACTACGTAGCTTATATTAAGTAACGCAAATCACTAGGTTAGGTTTTAACTGCGACTACACCACGCTCAAAAGAAACACTTTTTAACCGACTTCTAAAAGCATGAGGTTCTCAATTCGTCTGTTTGTATGTTTTTTTTATGTATGTTCGCCGATATGTCAATTGTGGACCGATTTTTAAAACACTAAGTAATATAAGTGGCTATAATTATACTATTTGATGACAATTTTAGCTAAATTTTGGTAATCAATTAATGTGGATGAGTTACATTCAAAAAAGTTATTTTTAAAGTTTCTGAGTTAAAAAAATAGAAGCTTTGTCATATATAATTATTTTTGAAGTTTATTGCTTGAATGCATGTTACAAATTTAGATGCTAAATATAGAAGATAACTAATGGCTTAGATAGTATTATTCAGATGCTCATACAGATAGATACAAGGCAATACCTACATATTTTAAGAGGCGAATAATGCAATATTATAATGAAATAATGCAATCAAATCGTTTATGTCGCAAATTTTCGCAAACTTTGCGATTTCACAAGAGAATCAAAACGTATAGGGCTGACCTAGAATCAAGAAATTTGGCAAGAAACAAGGTGTTAATAAAAGCACTTATATAGTAATAGATCTGAAAACCGTAAATGTATAGTTTAATATAAAAAAAAAGCTAATTTACTATTACAAACTTATTATTTGCAATGGGTGCATTAACCGTGTCTAGGCGTCGGCTTAAGGATCGAACTGCAATTATAAGTTTGTGTAGTTTGACAAGTTTGTACGGAAGCTCGGTGCGTCAGTCCAACTCGCGCTAGACCGTTTCTTTTAAAAGGTTGTAAATGGCAATATAATAAGGCACAAGTATCTGAGTTTTGATGTGAGAAAACTACGTCAAAGAATAATTAGTATAGTCAGCGATAAGGTTAGGTGCATATATAAAGTGTGATTTCTTATTGAGACTTCAAGCTGACTGTTTCTCTGCCCCCACGCCTGACATCGACCGCATCTAGAATATCCACATCTTTAACATTGACAGGGTCAATCTCTGTCAGGGGAGCCCAAACACGCACGAAGACAATGGAGTCAACATAGGTCAATAGTTTCAACATTGGTAGTGATCAACGACTTCTACGAGATCTAAATATCGACTATCTATAAGCGCAGTATTGAATTTGGAAAAAAGGTTGAAAGGTTGGATTTAAAAGGGCGCCCGCCCGCATAGTACGAGTTATAAAAAGTTGTAACAATAAATAACACTGTAACATTCGGTCTCTTCAGTTACATTTTCAACCGACTTCCAAAAAGGAGGATCACAAATCGTCTGCATGGCTTATTTTCTAATTTTTTGTTTGTTTGTTACACGAACTCCGCCAGTTGTGAACATAATTATTGTGAAAATTATTATTTTCGCATGGGTAGGTTACATATTGTGGTCCCATAATAAGTATTAAACATAGAGATATACTCCTTGTCACTGAAAATGAATCGTTTTTTAATTATTCATGAGTAGGTGTAATCCTTAAGTAAATTTCAACAAGATCTGATGAGTATCTCCAGTGATATAGCGACAAACATTTCAATTATTCTACTGATACTGACTCGCGTATCATGTGGGTTTGTTTTTAGGGTTCCGTACCTCAAAAGGTAAAAAAAAGGAACCCTTATAAGATCACTTTCTTGTCCGTCTGTCCGTCTGTCTGTCTGTCTGTCTGTCTGTCTGTCTGTCTGTCTGTCTGTCTATCTGTCTGTCTGTCTGTTCGTCTGTCTATTCGTGTGTCACTACCAATTTTCTCAGAAACGGGTGGACCTAGCAAGTTGAAATTTATACCTGATACTTAAGCTTATAGTCCCTATTGGGTGTATAAAAACCAAGATCTTGAATCAACACGATCGAAAGATATGGGCAAATTTAGATTTTCGCGAAAATTCGTTGGTACCAAAATGTACCTTAACTCTCAACTTTTTTTATTTTTCGGAATTTTTCCTATATTTGTGCTGTAAGACCTTGCTTTTGACCAAAATTGACAATTCTAGGTTAACCGGAAGTACCATATAGGTTTTGGGTCGAAAACCTATAAAGTACTTCCCGATGACCTAGAATCATGAAATTTGGCAAGAAGCAAGGTCTTACAGCACTTATTAAAGAAAAAATCCAAAAAATAAGAAAAGTTGAAAATTAAAGGGTGCCCCCATACATACATAGTTTACACCAATTAAGGTAGACCTCTGAGTTATATGAGCGCTCATACAATTTAGAGGTCTAGCTTAATTGGTACCTACCAACGTTGGTACGGAAGCCTCAGTGGGCGAGTCCAACTCGACTTTGCCGGTTTTTATTTTTTTTATTTAAACTATCTTAGTTATGTTAAAAAGTTTAAATATGATAAATCATGACAAAATCGAATCACAATCTATAACTTTTGATATGGATCGTGATACAATGTAACTTATCAAACGTTTCAAAATATTTTATAACACACTAGCATCTGCCCGCGGCTTCGCTCGCGTAGCCTAATTTTTTAATTTTTTACGAATTTTTATGACGCTGACAGTTTCATGACCTAAAAAGTCACTATAGATGACCCTAAGGTCGAACTCAATATCCTCTGTTGTTAAAGACTATTAAGTATTCTGTGGTTAAAGTCAATAATCAGTATGGTAAGATAGACCAAGTTGTATTATTTAAAAGATTGAGACAGTGTGATGCATGAGGCGGTTAAAAAAAAAAAATCAAAAGAAATATTTCCTACAAAGAAGATAAGGCGAATGGTTGCGCGAGCGCAGCGAGTGCTATAATTGCGCGAGCGAAGCGAGGAAGAACATTTTTACGACTTTTAATGACTCCGACAGTTTTATGACCACATAACTTTTAATAACGTCACTTTAGAGGACTCCAAGGTCGAACTCGATATCCTCTATTGTAAAAGTCATTAACCATCATGGTTATTTATACCAAGTAGGTATAGTAAGTTGAGAAGTAGACATTTTTAAAACTTTTTATGCCCGTTACAGTTATATTACCTAACAATCAAGTCACTTTAGATGACCCTAAGATCAAACTCGATATCCTCTGTTGTTAAAGTCAGTCTGTCATAAATCAGTATGGTTAGGTATACCAGGTTGTGCTTTTTAAATGTTTGACTCAGTCTGATGCATGCTGCTGTTGAAACACAAAAATATATGAAATATTTCATACAAAGATAAGGCGATGATGGTTGCGCGAGCGCAGCGAGCGCGAAATTTTTTTATGATTTTATATGAATCTGAGAGTTTTATGACCTAATAACCTTTAATTAAGTCATTATAGAGAACTTCAAAGTCGAACTCGATATTCTCTATAGTTAAAGTCGTTAATAATTATGGTTACGTATACCAAGTTGACAGTGCTGTTTAAATGCGAGCAAAGCGACCGCGAAATTTTTTAATGCTTTTTATGTCCCTGACAATTTTATCGCCTAATAATCAAGTCACTATAGATGACTCTGAGGTCGAACTCGATATCTTCTGTTGTTAAAGTCATTATTCATTATGGTTAGGTATACAAAACAGTGTTATTTAAATGTATGACTGTATGATGAGGCTGTTAAAACACAAAAGTTTACTAAACATTTCTTGCATAGTAGATAAGGCGAACAGTTGTGCGAGCAAAGCAAGCGTGACATATTTTAAGACCCTGAAAATTTTAAGACCTAATAATCAAGTCACTTAGATGACTCTGAAGTCGAACTCGATATCTTTTGATGTTAAATCATTAATCATTATGGTTAGGTATCCAAAAATGTGCTTTTTAAATGCATGACTCAGTCTGATGCATGAAGCTGTTAAAACAAAAGTTCCTGAAATATTTCTTAAAAAGTAGATAAGGAGAACAGTTGCGCGAGCGAAGCGAGCGAAGCGCAAACATTTTTTATTACTTTTTATGACTCTGACCTTTTTATGACTTAATTAGTCACTATAGATGACCCTAAGGTCGAACTCAATGTCCTCTGTTGTTAAAGTCATTAATCAGTATGGTACAAGTTGTACTATTTAAATGTTTGACTTATTATGATGCATGAGGCTGTTAAAATACTAAATATAATGAAATATTTCCTACAAAGTAGATAAGATATTTGGTGGCGCGAGCGCAGTGAGCGCTTTTATTGCACGAGCGAAGCGAGCGCGAAATGTTTTACTGACTTTTTACGACTCCAACATTTTTATGACCTCATAACGTTTAATTACGTCACTTTAGAGTATTCCAAGGCCGAACTCGATATTCTCTATTATTAAAGTCATTTATCATTATGGTGAGGTATACCAAGTTGAGAAGTAGACATTTTTATAACTTTTTATGCCCCTTACAGTTTTATTACCTAACAATCAACTCACTATAGATGATTCTTAAGTCAAACTCGATATCGATATCCTATGTTGTTAAAGTAATAAATCAGTATCGTTAGGTATACCAAGTTGTGCTCTTTAAATGTTTGTCTCATTATGATGCATGAAGCTGTTGAAATACAAAAATGTATGTAATATTTCCTACAAAGAAGATAGAGCGAATCTTTGCGCGAGCGCAGCGAGCGCTATAATTAAACCGCTATAATTAAAAAAAATTCGCGCTCGCTTCGCTCGCGCCATTGCGCGAGCATTTTTTAAAATACTTTTTATGACCCTGACAGTTTTATGACTTCATAACCTTTAGTTATAGAGAGGTCCTTTAGTTATAGTCATTAGAGAGGACTCTAAGTCTAAGAGGACTCAAGGTCGAACTCGGTATCTTCTATTGTAAAAGTCATTAATCATTATGGTTAGGGCATACCAAGTTCTAAAAATCTAGATATCCAGACTTGTCTACCAGGAAAGAAATATCCTATGTCCTTGTATGTTCTATTGATTATCTTTGTACATAATTTCAGCAGAATCAGTTAAGTTTATCAAATATGACGGCACACATTTACAAAATTCGATAAAAAAATCTAGATATCCAGACTTTTCTGCAAAAAAAAATATCCTATGTCCTTATATGTTTTATTGATTATCTTTGCACAAAGTTTCAGCTGTATCGGTTTAGATGTTTAGCTGATAAGAAGTCACACGCTTACAAAATTCAATAAAAAAAATCTCGGCACCCAAACTCGACTGCCAAAAACATGTATCCTATGTCCTTCTTTGTCTTATTGACTGTCTTTCCACAAAATTTCAGTTACATCGGTCCAGCTGATTATCCGCGAAGAGATATATTATTTACAAAATTCTATTAAAAATCTGGTTACCCAGACCCAGACAGTAAGAAAATCAAGTATCCTGTATCCTATTTTGTCCTATGAACTGTATTTTCAAATTAATTCGGAGAATAAAAAGTTTCATAGAAAGTTCAACCCTCCAGTAGTAAAATGGCAGTTCATAGTTTCAAGTTGGGATGTCTCAACCGATGTAGTTTTTAGTTGAGCTGGACCGTTCCACCACACCTCGTAGTTGAGCAGTTTCTTCGGCTCTACTCCTCTGGTTGCACAATCTGCAGGATTACCTTTTGATTCGATGTAAGACCATTGTTTGGCTGGAATCACCTGTTTGATCATCTTAACTTGATTCTCAACGTAACGTTCCTATTTGGTACATTCTCCTTGCAGCCATGCCAATACCACCTTGGAGTCAGTCCAGGCCCACATAGTGACGTTGTGTTCGTTCAGTGAGTCGTTTACTTTGTCCATTAGTTGAGACAATAGTAAAGCGCCACATAGTTCTAGTCGTGGCAAAGAAAGTTTTTGTGCGAGCGGGGCAACCCTAGTTTTCGCTGCAAGTAGGTTCAGTGAAGGTTGTCCGTTTTCGTTTATGCCGCGCGTATATATGACACACGAGTAGGCCTTATCGCTGGCATCACAAAATCCCAGTAATTCCATGTTTTTTATAGTACTTCCAATCCATCTTTGGATTTTTACAGTTTTCAGTTTAGGTATTTCAGCTCTAAGTTTCAGCCAGTCTTCTTGTATCGAAGAAGGTAGTGGTTCATCCTATTCCAGTAGTTTGTTCTCTTCCCACACTCGTTGAAAAATCAGTTTTGCAGTTACAGTTACCGGAGATAGCCATCCCAGTGGGTCATAGAGCTGAGAGATCTCAGACAGTAGAGTCCGTTTGGTGAGTGGCTTCGATTTCTCTTCTAGATTCCAGTTAAACGTGAATGTATCCAAGTTAGGATCCCATCCGAGTCCGAGTGTTTTCTGAGAGTTTTCATGCTTGAAGTCAAAATTGCAGTTAGAAACTTGATCACTTCAGTTAAGTTTTTCAATAGGTCAGGGCAGTTGGATGACCATTTACGAAGGTTCATACCACAGCCCTTCAGTAGTTCTATCAGTGTTGTTTGAAGCTTTAAAGCGCCTTCGAGCGTGTCATGTCCGCTCGTAAGGTCGTCGACATAAAACTCATTTTGCAGTATTTTTGCGGCATCTGGGTACTTTTGTCCATCGTCTAATGCAAGCTGTTTTAATGTCCGCATTGCAACCCAAGGCGCACATTTTGTACCGTTTGTTAAGGTACATAAGGTGTATTCTCTCAAAGCGTCATGAAGGATGAGAGGTCGCCATATGACTTTTTGTAGTTGTTGTTGATCTTCAGATATCCAAATGCATCTGTACATTTTTTCGATGTCTGAATGAATACTACTCTCAGTTTGGTAGTAGTTGAGTTTTGACGAAGGACGCCGTGGTGAGGTAGGTAGCACTCCGGGCCTTCAGTAGTTGATGTAATTGGAGACGATGGCTTCATATGTTCAAGTTCGGAATATTCAGTTATGAAGTGTTTGTACATAGTAGATAGTTTTTCATGTTTAGTTAGTCGTTTTTCAAGTTGTAGAAATTGTGAGATCGCTGTAGGCCTCGATTTTCCGAGTTCGGATTCAAAATTCGGTACCATAGGCATCTTCACAATGTACTTTCCGTCAGAGCCTCGTATAGTAGTTTGTTGGTAGTAATTTTCACAGTAGTCATCTTTATCGATGTCTTCAGTTCCGTGAATGATGTCCTCGCTCTCCCAGTATTTTGATATGTCATTAAGATCCACAATAGTGACGTGGCAATTAAAAGTTTGCAGCTTCCCGCACAGAATCCAGCCAAGTTGAGTTTGCTGTGCGACTGGCGAGTGCTGGTTTCCTTTCAGGACTCCGTCCATCAGGATTTGTGCAAAGACATCAGCTGAGAGGAGCAAGTCGATAGAGCCGCTTACATTGTAGTCCGGATCTCCGAGTTTCAAGTTTTGCAGATGCGGCCAGTTAGCCTTTTCAAAATTCGAGTTAGGTAAGTTGTTAGTTAGCTTCTTCAGTATTAAAGCTTGTGTGTTGAAAGTGTAGTCACTGTGTACCGACTTACTCGTTAGTTGCACACGGCCCTTGCAGTCTCCAGATACGGATCCTATACCAGATACCGTGGCATTTAGTTTGGAACGAGGCAGCCGTAGTAGCTGCGCAGCGTTTTCGGTGATTAAGTTCACTTGCGAGCCTTGGTCTAGTAGAGCTCGAAGTGTTAAAAAAATGTGCCATCGATGGCTTTTACCCTTATTTTGACAGTAGTTAGAAGTATTTCCATGGTTGATGTACTGAGGTGATGAGAACTAGTTGGTTGAGGACGAGAGTTAGTTTTTTCAGTTTTAGTAGCTTCATTCCCCTTTCTAACCAAGTGAAGTAGCGTGTGGTGTTTCATATTACATTCTTTACATGTCTTTGTTGAGTTACAATCGTTGTTTCCGTGTCGGTATAAACAGTTTTTGCAAAGTTTCAGTTTTGTTCCAGTGTGGATTCGCTGCGGAATGCTCATGTCAACAAATTTAGTACATTGCATGAGTACATGTTCGCCATCACACAAAGGACATTTGCCGAAGGCAGTGTAGAAAGATCTTGAGTAGTCTTTATTGTCTCGGTTTAAAGTTGAATTTTTCGTAATGTTTAGCTTGTTGTTGTAGTTGTAAGTATGATGAAACTTGTTTGTCGGTTTGCTGAAGTTCGAATTACAGCCTTGTTTCTGTGTATTATTATTGTCATTATGACGATTTTTTGCCGTTTCGAAGGCCATGAATTTACTTTCCAGGAATGAAAGAAATTCAGTGAGATCTGGCAGCTCCCTGTTGTTTTGAATCTCTTTAGTGTAGTCGTTGAAAGTTGTAGAGTCCAATTTCTGTGACATGTAGAACACGATGATTGGCCCCCAGTTGGTTGCATCCACTCCCATGTTAGTGAGTCCGTTTAAACTTTCAGTGATGACGTCGTGAATTTTTTTGATGTTTTCAGTATTAGGGTATCAGATGACCGGTAGTTGTTGCATCGCGTTCATAAATGATGTAAATTGAAGACGACGATTGTCATACCGATGAGTAAGTATGTCCCAGCACGAGTCATAGTTTTCGGCACTAACGGTGAGATGTTGCACTAAGCGTTCGGCTTCACCTTTCAGTTTAGACTTCAGATGTTGCATTTTTTTGCGATTTAGAAATAGTTGGGTTCTTATGTATGGTTTCTAGAATGAGATCCTTGAACGAAATCCAGTTGATATAGTCACTAAAAAATTCTGGTATTTCGATTTTTGGAGCTGATTGTTGGTAGTGAATGTTTGACCACAGTTTGTTGTTGAGTTGTTTTCGTAAGTTGTCGTAGTTGAGTTCAATGTTGTCGTATTTGGCAGAGTAGTCCGATTTCAAGTTTGAGTGTTTCAATGCGTCTTCTAGTTGCCAGTGAAGTTTGTCAATAGGTTCCCATTTCCCCTTCAAAGTGGAAAGGTGATCATCAATCTCCCATTTTTCAGTTAGTAGTTCAAGCTTGATTTTTGACATAGCCCTTTCTAGGGCCTTGAAGTTACATTTCATTTGAGTGATCAGTAGTTGCAGTTGTTCATCAGGAGGTGCAGTTTCCTCGTGATGTGCAGTTTCACAAATGTCGGTTAAGTCAAAGTCGATGCTAGTTAGCAGTTCTCCTCCTCATCTGTAGTACGTTTCTGTTGATGAGATGTCCAAAGTTCCATGATATTCTCCTTAGTAGTTTCGTAAAGTTCTTTAGTTTTGCCGTAAACGTTTGAAGTGAAGTAGCTGAGTTCGCTCTTATCTTCGATAGCTTGGACTAAAACCAGGTTTCTCTCGTGGAAGTCTAGCCACCATGTCTCTAGTGTCGCGAGACGAGAGTTCAAGTATTCCGCAGTTTTTCTAGATGCACTGTCTTTTTTGTAGTTGATGCACAAAGTTTTTATGCTCTCAAAAACATTAACTTGTTCTGTAAGTAGCTCCATGTTATGGAGTTGTAGTTAGTTGAATAGTTGATGACCAGTTAGTCAGAAAGTTGGAGTACCGAGTGAGTATAGTTAAGTTGCAGTTAGAAGTTCCAGGGTGATGGTTCCGGACACGAAGACCAGGCAGTAGTTTCCTTGGGCTTCTACTTCAAGGGTATTTGTTCTCCGCAGTCGACGATAGAACTTGACGCTTGAATGTCCGTTGTGTATCTAGTGCAGCCTGCGACCCGTACCACGAAATTATACGCCTTCTCAATAGCCTGGTGAGACCCGCTTGTGGGAAGCCAGGTACCGATTCGCTTTCGCAGTTGAAGTCACAAAACACACACTAAACACAAAGTTCGAAGGACCATAAAATGTACGATCCCAGTTAAGACCGTACAAAATAATAAGTTGAAGTAGTAATAGTTTTTAAGTAGAGTTTATTTAGACACAAATTACAGTAAAATGGAAGGCGATTCTCACTCGACCGCGTGTGTCTGTCGCGGCGCGTCAAAGCGTACTCTAAGTAAGTCAGTTGTTGTGAAATGTGCTAAGTTGCAAATATAAAGTGAAGTAATGTACTCCGTACAGAGTATGTGTACCAATTTTGAAGACAATTGATCAGGAGAATAAAAAGTTTCATAGAATGTTCAACCCTCCATTTCACTCACTTAGGGGTAGAATATCAAACAACTATTTTATAGTGGACACTTGCACTTCACAAAAAAGCACACTCTCCAAATATTATGTCTCTAAGACCAGTGGTTTAGGCAGTACGTTGATATATCAGACACTCATTCAGTCAGTTAGAAAAAGGCGCGGGGGATAATTTTTGAAAAACTGTGATACCCGTTACTCACTATTTTAATTAAAGAGTATGTGTACCAATTTTGCAATTGATCGGAAAATAAAAAGTTTCATAGAATGTTCAACCCTCCATTTCACCCACTTAGGGGTGGAATATCAAACAACTATTTCATAGTGGACACTTGCACTTCACAAAGAGCACACTCTCCAAATATTATGTATCTAAGACCAGTGGTTTAGGCAGTACGTTGATATATCAGACAGTCATTCAGTCAGTTAGAAAAAGGCGCGGGGGATGATTTTTGAAAAACTGTGATACCCGTTACTCACTATTTTAATTAAAGAGTATGTGTACCAATTTTGAAGACAATTGATCCGGAGAATAAAAAGTTTCATAGAATGTTCAACCCTCCATTTCACTCACTTAGGGGTGGAATATCAAACAACTATTTTATAGTGGACACTTGCACTTCACAAAAAGCACACTCTCCAAATATTATGTATCTAAGACCAGTGGTTCAGGCAGTACGTTGATATACCAGACAGTCATTCAGTCAGTTAGAAAAAGGCGCGAGGGATGATTTTTGAAAAACTGTGATACCCGTTACTCACTATTTTAATTAATGAGTATAGGTGTACCAACTTTCAAAACAATTGATCCGGAGAATAAAAAGTTTTATAGAAAGTTCAACCCTCCATTTCACCCACTTAGGAGTGGAATTTAGGAGTGAAAAAAATTTGTTTAGTGGATACTTGCATTTTACAAAGAACACGCCCTACACATATCACGTCTCCAGGACCAGTGGTTTAGGCAGTGTGTTGGTATATCAGGCAGTGATTCAGTCAATCAGAAAAACGCGTGGGGGATGATTTTGAAAAAACTGTCACACCCGTCACTCATTATTTTTATTAAAGAGTATGTGTATTAATTTTCGAGACAATTCATCCAGAGAATAAAAAGTTACATAGAAAGTTCAACCCTTCATTTCACCCACTTAGGGGTGGAATTTTGAAAAATCCTTTCTTAGTGGATGCCTACACTTTACAAAGATAACACCCTCCAAAATTCAAGTGTCTAGGATAAGCGGTTTGGGCTGTGCGTTGATTACTCAGTCAGTCAGTCAGGCAGTCAGGACTTTGGATTTTATATATATAGATAAGAGCACCTTTAATAAAACGCTTATGCATTGGTTTTATATTAATCAGGCTACAAGTAGTTTTCTACGTAGAATAGCACGGCGTCACTGAAGCAGGTCTACACCGTAACTGATAGCTACGCAGTTCGTAGCTGCTCAAACCAACCCACAAACAAATTCACTCTTTGCGTTCGTCACTTAATCATTCATGTTCGGTTGCAATTTGCATTCCGTTCGTTAAAACAATCAAAAGCTTTAAAGGTACGGACATACCGCGGCGTTCTGCGATCTGCGGGCGCGATCTCAGTACTTTTCAATTGTTTTCTGATCGCGTTTGGTGTGAACCAGTCGGTACAAATACTACTGCGCCATCTGATTGCCGCCTAAATCGCGCACGCAGGACGCTGCGGTGTGTCCGTGCCTTAACTAAACGTACGCTCGTATAATTTTTTTAATATCTGATAGGCTAGCGTTTGACCACCATATCGCTAGGTGTTAGCGACGATTTAGTTGAAGATGGTAAACACACTAAGCCGATAATGTCTGACTCTTAAGGTCAGTGTGCTGCCGTAACACCGTATGTTTAAATTATTATACCGAAAGGCATTATCATAGAATGGGATCTGACAAACAATTTGATTCCCACAAATGTTTAATACAAACGACATAATTGAACAATTAGTGTAAACTCGTGGTCGCGTATGTCGTGCGTCGCTTGTATATACGGAAAGTGGTAATTATCATCGTCACGCAAACGACTAATTCTACCATAACGTGTATAACGCACACGCTCTTCAAATAAAACCACTGTCATTTGTGTCAACCTTGATTTTAGCTCGAGACTGCTCGTAAATATAAAGGTAATAATGCTCAAGCACGCCTTATAATGAACCCGTTATAATCAAACTTTAATACCTTTTGGTACCAATTTTAACTTATTTGGAAGGTTCAGCGGTGCGAGCAGAATGTTTTACGGATCTTGAGCATTATTAAGAAAGATATTGTCTTTCATAGTTAACTTGAGCGCAAACTTCTCAGAGGAGGATTTACCACGGAAATGCGGTGCACTTCGAGATGAGGTTGACTTATAAATTATTCAAGTATGAGACACTTCAAATATAGCACGTTGGCGGCCGTTATTTTGAGAACAACGACTGCTCTGCCATCGAGCGGGCGCGAAAGCTGCTTGACCTCGATACAGTAGCGCGATCGGCTCTTCGGCTTGACACGTTAACATGTTAATTTTGTTGTAATAGTATTCATTTGAGGCTTTTTTGACTGCAATTTGAGGTCAATGTTAAAAACCGTGATATCATAGATGATGAGAGATTTTTTTAAATATTTACACAATATTACGATCTTATTCAAATATTTTATAATTGCAACACTACTATAATTTACGTTCCCGGACAAAAACTATTACGATTATGGTCGTTTTAAGTACCAACAAAGCAATCAAAAATATATTTTGTATACAGGTTTAAGGTAAGAATATGTCAAATGAATTCTCTATTAGGTATTATCCTTAAAGACAAGACGTTTTTTATAAACTCCCTCCTATGAATAAAATTGAATTATTTCGATGACTTTTTTACATTTATTTATACGTAAACGTTTTTTGACTAGATAGCGTTTCACTTTTGACCAAATGTTTCAGTTAGATCGCTCTCAGTTTATATGTATTATTTTCAAATAACAGTGGAATCACGTACGCTGCTTGTGGTCTAAAAATACTATTGAATACAGCGACGATTCAAGTCTTGCAGACTCAATAGCAACTTTATTCTGTACAGTTCAGTTGGCTGGTAGCACTTTGCTGCTAGCATGGCGTTTTATAGACGTATTTTAAATAGTTACGAGACGTTATATTAAGAAATGATTTATTACAATACAATTAGGAGTTGTAGGTATTTTACTACTACTAATCATTCACTGGGACAATGCCAACTTTTTGTTTACTCTTCTATGTATTAATTTTATACGGTTCAGAAACACACATTACAAAATCTTGTACAAATACTGGTTTTGCTAAATTTTTTTCATGCCACCATGCATCACTTAATTTTTTAATTACTTCATATAACAAGTACCTCGAATTAATATTCAATTAATAAAAAAAACACATATCAAGGTATCAACTAAAAAACCACGTCAACGTATTTAAATAAGCCTATCACATAACTTATCACTAACATTTATAACTTGCTGTTTGAGTAAACAGTATTAAATTTCAACGTTGACACGATCCGTATTTTTCAAACATCCGGTCACAATTTGTGTCAATTGAAGTTATACGATTTATCGTAGACTGGAGTCAGCTACAAAATTGATCTTACGTTCACTTAGGGTCAGTTCACACCGCGAAGCGACGCGACGCGACCTGGCGATGCTTGTGGTTTCGCGTCACGCAGCGAGAAACCGCGCGGCGCAGCGCGGTGCAGCTCGAAGTTGCGCGACGCAACGAACGCGCGGCTCAGCCGAATTTTCTAATTAAAATGTATATATTTTTGTGCAGTAAATAAAGTTTTATTTTTTATCACGCACGCTTCTCGCTGCGCCGCGCAGCGTAGCCAGTAGCCGCCCAATAAAAAAGCCTCAATAAAATGTGTATCTTTTTGTGTAGTAAATAAAGTTAAATTTTGCATCACTCTCTAAAAAAGTGCGCGCCGCGTCTGACCCTTATACAATTTAAAAGCACTATCAAAATGTATCGAGGCACTATAATAAAAACTATAATATAAAAACTAAAATAATATCGTTTAAAAACTAAAAAAGAACCGACTTCAATGTTCATTTTCAGTACCAATTTTTAGATGTTTATCTATATATCTCTGGAGATACTTATCAGACCTCGATAAAATTACCATGGTACCACCCTTGAGATAACTCCTTTCGAACAAAAAAAGAATAATCAAAATCGGTGCATAAATGACGAAGTTATCACCGAACAAACATAAAAAAAAAAAAAAAAATATATATATATATATATACGGTCGAATTGAGAAACCTCCTCCTTTTTTTTTTTGAAGTCGGTTAATAATACGCTTAATCGAATTTAATGACAATTTGCGGGGACGGTGACCGTTCTATCTTTAAATATAGCATCTCCGTCCCAATTGACATCTGAGCAGATGCAGTTAATTCAATAATATGAACTCTGCAACGTTACCGTGTCAGTCTGTCCAGGTAAAATTTAGGCGGGCTATTATTGCGAGCCGGCCTGAAATTTGGTTTTTGAACACATTTTACTTGACTCGCAAAGTTTAAATTCGAAATAGTTCATAGCCTTCAATTCATAACTTTAGACGTTTCAATCAATGAGAGTTAATATTTTCAATCAACATATTCATCGGCGGAAAATTTTTAGAACTACAATAAAATTATTTTCTGCCAAATATTTAGTAACTAGTAAGCAGCGTAACTTCGTCTAAAATCTCAATACATATTCATGGCGTCTAATGGAGTCAAAGTAACAAATTTACACAATATTCAAGTTACGGAAACATTTAAGCAGGTAAAATCATCACATCTAGGCAACGAGTGCCCTCAGCAGCGTTGAGTCACAGAATAATGACACAAAGGCTTTATTTTAAGAACCGCTATTATCTTTCCGCTGCACGAGTCTCACGCCCAGAGGCTAAATTAAAATATCTCAGTAGTACTTCAAGTTAAGAAATGTTTTATGATATTGTTTGTGAATGGTTTACTAAAGTGTCTACTGGGTACAAAGCGACCGTAAAAGTTCCATGTTTATTATATTTCTAAGCTTTTTAGAGTTCCGCAATCACAGGTCAGTGAAGTGCTTACTGGGCCCGTCCCGGAGTGGAGTCGAGAACGGGGACAATGGGAGTGGAGAGCGAGGATGGGTGCTTTGATGTGAAAAGCCAAGTCACACTTTTTGCCTAAACTACCGGATTGTATTCTGTTATATTAATATTACTGATGGATAGTAATTTTTAGTCTTTTATCACCAATAAATCACGAGCAAAAAATTAAATTTACAGACAGACCGTGATACATAATAATTTAAAGTCTACTATAGTAGACTTTACACTTAGACAGTCGGTCTGTAAACCTTATTTTTTGCTCTTGATTTATTTGTCAAATGTAAGACTTGCATGTGGAAAGATAACATGATTTTATTCAAAATAATTAAGTTAGATTTTGTACATTTGATAACCAAGGTCCCAAGACAACTATAAATCTTAAACCAACTTATTATAATTTCACTTTCAAAGCTTCAAACTTCATTTATTTTAATGTGTCTAGTCTGGGAGTCGGAGAGATCACACACGTTTCTACAAACACATACAAAGTTACAAAAGTTCACTGCCTTATAGTAATTAAACTAACTAAGCTTTTTACGTAACTAAATCTTATGCAGTGTTTACATTATTATGATAAGTATACACTTCATACAATCTTCAATTACACGTAATCCCTGGACGGTGCTAAATAAGGGACCATTAGTGGCAGGGTTCGGCCGTGGCTCAAACTACTCACCGGTAAAAAGACATGTTGCTAATTCGTTCGCCAAGTTCCGGCATGATATTAGATGCTAGCCAGTATGAAAGACGGGGTAGGATAGTTGTGCCCTGTGAATTGACCGATAGTCAGTTGATTCTATTATGTTCAACAACGTTTTTTTAGTGTTTGATAGATAAGCATTCGATTGCTGCCTCTTCTATAAAATCAGTGAAATCTACATATTTTCAAAACTAATACATGTAAAAGAGACGTAAAAAGTTAATCAAAAGTAGCACTATTCAGTCCCATTTTATATCGAATCTATTTTTTTCTTGCTACATAAAGCGATGCAACTTATACCTACTTAATGTATCTAAACATCTATGAAAGAATGGGCAAATTTTAAAAAATAATGTGAACTTATTTTGACTTTAGCGCACTTTTTTTATATGAACCGCATAACTAAGGTAAATAACATTTGCAGAGATGGTAGCTAGATTAATATCGAAGTTTTTAAAATAGCTATGAAAAAAAAATAAGCTGTGATTTTTTTTGTATTGGCCTAGCAAACTATATGCAGTAGCATTGGTAAATGAGATTTTTGTAACTTTTTATATTATTATGAAAGTATTTACTTTTCGATTAAAATAATAATAATACCATTTGTTAGATCTATTATTAACCTACAATTACAAAAAAAAATTATTGCCCTAGCGTAAAGGGTTCAGCAGAAATGTTTGTGAACCAAAGCTGCGAAAGGCAAAAACATTAAAAAAATGTCATATCTCATAAACTAAACAAAATGGTAGAACATACATGGGGGTTGAATAGATGCGCTGTAAGGTTCTCTACCACTCTGCTTCGTTTGATCCATCGGTACTGAATCACCCTGTATAATGGTTCCTGAAAGTGGTTAATATTTATTTATGTCGTTTAATAATGATTTTAAAAGTCCTCAGTGATACGTATCAACACCAATTAACACCAATATTATAAATGCGAAAGTCAGTTTGTTTATTTATTTGTTTGTTTGGGACTTCTTCACGGTCAAACGGCTGGACCGATTTATATGAAATTTTGCACAGAGGTAGCCAGTACTATGGATTGGACTATAGGATACATTTTAACGCGGGCGAAGCCGCGGGATACAGCTATTCATCAATATGAAAATACACTTCTATACGTCTCATAAGCAGAAATATTATGGACAAGATGTCTACACAGCAATATGATAATCTTTGATGCTGCAGCTAGGCCAGAATATGAATGTATTACTACACAGACGTACTTAATAAACTGATTCAAAGATGTATTATTATGTCGAATAATTATATGTAGCTCGTTTTATTCAAAATGCGATTTAAAACGTAGGGATGTAAAGGCATTATTATAAGTTGATGCTGTAACTAACTAATAGCCACATAGACCCCGCAGACCACAGGGTGAAAATCAGTGTTTGATTGCACAAAGTAGGTTTTAAGCAAATAATGGTTCATACTATTACTTCATTTTGTAAGTGTAAGTAATATGTAATATGGATACTGGTATATATGTATGTATATATGTATTTGTGTAGATATATATGTTTATGTAATGTATATGTATATTTGCATGTATGATTGTGTATACACGTGTATTTATGTATATGTATAACTATATAAATAAGTAACGATTAAAATAGATACACCACCGTCCGTCACAGTCTCGCAATAATACTCTCAGCTCGGTTGTCTGGAAGAAATCGCTTTAAGCGATAAGACCGCCCTTTGCATTACTTAGAATAAGTATTTTCCTCTGGTATTTTTCTGTAATTATTGGTGTGCAAATAAACTGTTTATCTATCTATCTATCTTTCTGTATAAACCGCTATTTACTCTAGGGTTGTTCATTATTTATTTTCTATGTTACCCTAATGTATAGTATTAAGGTACACACATTTTATAGAGGGGCATAATTATTTCCCAGACGGTATAGGCCTGCCAGCGACAGCCAGTCTAATGAATTCTTATTTAAATTAAACCACGTGAGAAACCGCGCCGGCTCGCATATAAAGCTTATGAATACATACAAGAAGCATGTAGTTCTTAGCACGGCCGCAGAGGACGGTGCAGAGCTCTTGGCGCGAGCTCAAGACTCTTCATCCCCCTATGTCTCGCCGGTAAATAATTGCGACTGTACCTCGCACCACTCACCTTGACAATTATGCGCACTTTATTTGAAGGTGCTTCGTATATCTTACTTTCGCCTACGTAATAAGCGCCATAGTTATGTCATAAGTGTGAAAAACGTGATCTAGGCATATTCCACACATACTGTAGCTTGGAGTATACAGGAGGATATTTTGACATATTGATGATTTTGATACTTGACAATTTACAATATAATGGGTTGCACCCTAGTTTTTCGCTGTACCCTACGCAAACGAGGTCTAGAAAGCCTGTATTGCAGTACTCTGTCGTATAGCAATGGGACGAGTGGACCGTAACTGCTGAATTTTGTTCTCATAGTTGGTCTGTTAAAAGTTGTATTTTTCAACACATTTGCTCAAAAAATGCATTTACGAATGCCTGTGTACATTGTTCGAAAGTTAAAAATTACGCACCATACAATGGAGCGTGCGGTAAAATGAGTACCCTTACCTAAGTACCTACGTTTTATTTTAGTTTTATTATGGCTCCACACGATTAGTGTATTTAGCCAGTGTCAAGTATTGAAATTCTTTAAGTTTTTATGACTTTAAGTCGTAGAGATGGGTTAAAGTCACATTTCAGGTCAGTTTTCAAGTGAAAGTCTAGTCGAAGTCATACCTTCAGTAAAGATATGGTGTTTACTGAAGATTTTCAGTGGAATTTTGGTGAGAACGCAAATAGCATGTTTTTCAACATTGTGCTGTTTCCCTACACTCGCACTCATTCACCGGCACTTAATGGTTAATAATCCACATTTATTACACATTAACTCGCGGAAAAACACAAGTTTTAGGAAAAAAATACAATGAGACAACACACACTTTTCCACGTTCCGGCCAAAACTATTCAAGTACCTACTTACCGCACGCTCCGTTGTATAGCGCCGCTTACAGTTTTTTTTATTCCACCAAAGAGTTTTACATAAGCTAAATGTTAGAACCTTCTTGGAAGCGCTTTTGCTTAATAAACTAGTCTCACTTTAATACTAAAGAGTAAATGAGACGAAAGATGTAGTTCTTATTTTTACTACACTTGGCGCCATTTGCAAATTCGCGCCATTTTCATATTAGAAACGTCAAAGACTGTTTCGGCTTTTGATTATTTGATTTATGTTTGTTTTATTACTTGTTGTGTGATTTGTAGTAGTTGTTGTTTTGTAGTAATTGTAGGTGTTTTCTCGCAAATTGGCTGAAAAACGTTATATTATGACCCACGTGCGGATATTGGTTTTAACAAACTCGTGACCATGGTAAACCGTCGTCTTCGTCTACCAGTTTGTTAATCTAATTTACCGCTCTAGTATCATAAAAACTATTTCCGTATTGTCCCTATGTCAATGTCGTCCATCAGCGCCATTGGAACATAAGTGCTGTTGTTATAATAATATTTGATGTATTGTTATGACACCGCTAAAAAAATAATTTTGTTTTGCATAGTGTTTGTATAAATAACAAAGTTATATTTGCGGTCGCTATATCTCAAAAACTGCGGACTGTATCTCGTTCAAACCAATTTGCGTTGAAAATTTTTATTGAGATCTATTTTTCTAGATTTTTAACTCCCTTACTTTAAAAGTTAGACTGGGGGGGACAAACATTTTACCACTATGGACGCGCCTTCAAAAAAAAATCTTTTAAATGATCGACTTTGAGAAAAAATGGTTTTAGAAACCTCACTGACATTTTTAAAGACCTATCCATAGACACGTATAGGTTTGAAGATTTTTTTTTAAATATCAGTTCCATGTATGGTATGCCATGTTTTATATTTTTTATTTTTGTATAAAAATCGGAAAGCGGTTTACAGAATACATCTACCTACTAAGTTTCAATTCTGTAGTCCTAATAGTTTTGGAATAAAATGGCTGTGACATACGGACGAACAGACAGACAGACATGACGAATTTATAAGGGTTCCGTTTTATGCCATTTGGCTACGGAACCCTAAAAAGACTTACCCAAATAATTCCACCCATTTTCAAGGCATGCCATGACCAAGGGAAATAGGGATTTATTTTTATAAACCCAAATACCATATTGATTTTCTATATATATTTTTTAAATATCTTATAGGCTAGCGTCTGACCACTATCTCACCTGTTGGTAAGTGATGATGCGGTCGATGATGGTAAGTACGCTAGGCCTAGAATGGGAACTGGCTCTGAAGGATAGCTGCCGGAACACATTAGATGTTTGGCAACAGATTTTCTAACTTGACGGTGGTAGCTAGCCAGGCGGATACTAGATAGTGTCCTACCACCATGCAGGGGTTGTTGGTTTCTTAACGATGTTTTCCTTCACCGGAGGGCTCTGTGAGAAGCGCACATAAATTTTTCGGCGGGGTTAACTCGGTACCACGGCCTCAAAGCCGACCGTTCTCCCGATTATGCCACCGGGCCCTCCGGGCCGGTGTTACCCCATTTCACCCTCTGAGGGGTGGAACTTTGAAAAACACTTAGCTTATTTATTTATAAAAGTACTTGTGTGAAGTTTCGAATAAAAAAGACTGTCTAACCTTATTCCCAAACAAACTTTAAACCCCCGTTTCATCCCCTTAAGGGGTGAATTATGGATAATCCTTTCTTAATGGATTACTTACCCATGTCCAAATAACTATCTGCATGAGGAATTTCAGCGCAATCCGTTAAGTGGTAAGTTTATAGATCAGATCAGTCAGTCAGTAATGTTTGCCTTTTAATATACAGATTTTATCATTTGAATGATACTTTGATTGACCTTGAACTTCTGTCTTCTAACAGTTAATTGACATGAAAAAAAAAACATAATGGAAGCCGGGGCCGGAGATTGAAGATAGGGGTTGACCGCAAAAGTAAAAAAGTTTGCCACGTCATTGAATTATTCTGCGGTCCGAGACCAAGTACGAACGAAAATAGACGTTAGATACATTAATTAATTACAAAAAGCATTAAAAATACTCATCATCAATGGATAATTTTAAAATGTACATACAGAAAAGAGCAGAAGAGTATTTTATACATGCGCATAAATCTACAACAAACAACACCAACTAAGAAAGTAAAATCCAAAGAATAGTGCCGCACAATGTCCAAGAATAAAATGACATCTAGCAACTGTTATTGATGACTTCTGTATATCATCCAGTACTTCTTGGTAAACTCGTTAATTTTTACAGGGTATAAGGATAAACTTTTTGTAGTACGGCTATGAATCAAGTGGAGCGTAGTCACTTAGCTTTACAAGCACTTAATGTTGTTGTTGTTCTAAATACTTCCTTACTTAATGTTTTAACTCAGAACTTTTATAATTTTTTTTTAATCAGATCTATGTAAAATAAATTCTAATGATATTACCCAATTGGAAGGGCCCTGCGGCTTCGCCCGCGTTTAAAAATTCTTCTATTTACAAAACTTTTCTTAAAAATTCCCTTCTTTCGTAAAAATCTTTCTACCACACCCTACCCTTAAAAAAGAATTTTCCAAATTGGTCTATCCGTTTGAAGTTATGGCGTGACTATGGGAATAGGGATCCTTTTTTTATAAAACCCGAAAAACCATATTGATTTTCTGACCTTGTTACCCCATTTTACCCTCTTAGGGGTGGAATTTCGGAAAATGCTGCAACACGTATATTTACTTATTTATTTACAGAAGTACTTATGTAAAGTTTCGAATAAAACAGACTATCTAATCTTATTTCTGTATACTAACTTGAACCCCTGTTCCATCTCCTTAAGGGAAGAATTTCGGAAAATCCGTTCTTAGCAAATACCTACAATAACTATCTGGATGACAAATTTCAGCGGAATCCGAAACGCCTGAAAGACGTGTTTAATATTTTGTTTACAGAAGTATTTATGTAAATTTTCGAATAAAACAGTCTATCTAATCTTGTTTCTTCACACAAACTTTGAACCCTCATTTTATAGGATACCTACGTCATAATAACTATCTGCATGCCAAATTTCAGTGCAATCCGAAACAATATTGATTATCAGACTTTATTACCCCACTTCACCCTGGGTGACATTTTGAAAAAGCCTAAAAACACGTATTTACTTATTTATTGACAGAAGTACTTGTGTCCAAAACAATATTGATTTTCGAACTTTGTTACTCCATTTCAACCTTTTAGGGGTGGAACTTCGAAAACGCCTGAAACACGTATTTACTTATTTATTTACTGAAGTACTTGTGTAAAGTGTCAAATAAAAAAATACTATCTAATCTTGTTTCTCCATACAAACTTTGAACCCCCATTTCATTTAAGGGATGAATTTTGGAAACCTTAGTACACTCTTACGTACTAAGACAAACATACCCTCCAAATCTCAAGTTTCTACGACCAGTGGTTTAGGCTGTGCGTTGTCTCTAAAGGTACGAACACACCGCGGCGTCCTGCGTCCGCGTGCGCGTTCACGATCTGATATTTTTTTTCTGATCGCCGTAGATAGCGTCTTATTGTGAACCAGTCGGTACAAATATTACTGCGCTATCTGATAGCCGCCTAGATCACGCACGTAGGACGCCGCGGTGTGGCCATACCTTAAGTCAGTCAGTCAGTTTGTCAGGGCAAAGATTCGTATAGTATTAGATATAAATAATAACTTTCAGTACTTAGTAAGGTATATATATATACGAGTATATCTCTTACATAACATAAAATACAGATTATTATTCACTTCATGCATCTTAATATTCGCCCTCAGCGAGACTACATAAAAGGATGTGTTCAAGGCACGTTCAAGGTAGTGATGTGTGCAATATTAAGATAGTTAGTTATGTGGAATACAATGTAAAGCGCTCCTAAAAGCTTCTTATGCCAGTCTGAACACCATTAAAAAGTCAATGATCTTAAGCTCATAAAACATACATTTAGGTCAAGTAGTATTAGACTCTGCTTTGTTGAATACTGCCTCTTCGAGTTCTTTCCAATTGCCTTCTTTTCCTGTTTGGGGTTGAAATGGTGTGAGTTATGATTTTTTATAATACCTATACTTTTGGATAAGTACAGCTATAATACAGTTTACATAAAACGAAAACAGTAAAGCATACATAGTTTTCACAAATGTAGTACACTAATATCTTGATTACTTATTCCTTAGCAGCGTATAAGTTCAATATCGTTAGAATGTTCAAACGTTCGTGCCGAAGCAAGGCTAAGCCCGAGGTTGCACTGCCCCTGACCTCGTTATGTTACAACGTTGTTTTCAGCAGAAAGCTACTAGGAACTAGAAACCGGATATATCTGCACGCTGCAATGTAGCATACTAAAACGTCACTGCTGAAAATAAAACATAAGCTGCACTGTATTCGTTAGCTACTGTGCCACGTACCACGTCATTTTACGTTGTCGACGCTCTCACTACGTTCTCATCAGAGACGCTTGGAAAAGCATACCAGTACATCTGCCACCTGTGTAAAAAATTAGGCTACAATGCTCTTCTTAGAGTTACAGATGGATTTATATTAAATTTCTTCATTACTTGATTTGAATTCAAACAGAAATATAATCATACGAAATCAAAAAGTACTTAAGCTTGAGTGTCGTGCATGTGAAGTGGAAGCATGTGATTTCTCCCGCGCTTCATTTACACGCGGAAATACAATCGTTTGTTCGACTGAGTTTGCGTTACTCCCCTCACTTGTAAAACACAATATCGTCTAGACGCATTCACAACCCGGGCTGGGGTGTACAATCATCGGGGAAAATATTTCTAGGACAGAACTAGCATATTGCATAACTTTTATGAGGCAAGAATTAATTATTCCTCGAAACAGCAAAAATCTAGTCGACGTTATTTACAAAGTCGTCCTCTGTGAACTGTACACATATTAATGTTTGCAACTCATCCTTTACGTTATTAAGCGTGAAACTAAATCGTCCGTGCCAGATGGGACAACCGACTTTCTAAAAGCAAAAAAATACCGATCGGAATCGGTCCAGTGGATCAAGTAAACACATTTATTTTAGTGAAGTCGGGATGTTGTCCTTCCGTAGTGGAAAAAGGGTCACATATTTACGAAAAGACAATATTGTCTTTCCATAACTATATCGTTTGATAGCTTAATCAACTAAAGGGATTTAGGTAAGAACCCCGGTCTGCGCACAAAGTAAAGCCGCTCATGCTTGACCGAGTTTTTTTATTGTGCCGAAAAATCAAAGGGATGGGCGGACAAAGCTAAAATCAAAAATGGAATTTGAGGACTCGTCAGACCTGGTGAGGCAGTTCTCATTATCACACAATATTTATAAAATTTTTAAATTTGATTGTAATAAATTATTATAATCATTTTTTTTTTAAATAAGTTATTTTATAATTTAGAATTTAATTATAAACGAACTTTTTTTGCGTGCTTACCTACCATTTTCAACCGCATTATCACTCACCAACTGGTAAGAAAGTGGTCAAACGCTAGCCTATAAGATATTTAATAAAAACGCAATTGATTCCGTTATTTAATTTGCAAAATAACACATGTTATTGTATAAAGATGTTAACATCAATTTTATTAGATCAACGTCCGTAATTTACCAAGAATGGCGTAAAATCTTCACAATAAAATAATAATTAAAGAAAATTCAATTTTAAATAAGAATAATTATACATTAAAAAAAAATCAATCAAGATTTCAATTACGTGATTAAATGAAGTCAATAAAAAATCACTAAGTACAATAGTACACCTACTTGTGTGACCTTTTAACAAGAAGTGGTAATTCTTGTTTAAATCGAAATAATCATTATGTGAGTAAAAAGCTTAGCGTAAGTAACCACTCAAACAATTTTCTTTTGAAAAATGAAATGTAAAATTCTAAGTTAGCTGGTAATTTATTATATACCTACCTACGGTAACGGCCATAGCATAAGTACTTATGGAGGTCGAGTGCTTCCATCCTTTTGGATGTACAAGTTTATCAGGATATATTGAAATCCATGACCTACTTAAGTTTTACAAACACTACATGCTAGGTAATTGTGAGTTAGCCAATCTAAGGATAAAGTTCTCGACATGATGACAGAGGTTCTACTCCACACAGATCTTATACACACTTCGATTGAGCTATATGAATACTTTATTGAACCACACACTGTTACCCCATATTATTATGTTGACGCTACGACCTACGTAGCCGTCATAAGTCATCAATGCGGTATTTTGTGTAGAGTTTCTAGTTATTTTTAGGGTTTCGTACCTCAAAAGGTAAAAGAGGAACCTTCATAAGATTACTTTCTTGTCTGTCTTCTTGTTTCTCAGGAACGAGTGGACCTAGATAGTTGAAATTTATACCAGTTACTGAAATCTATAGTCCCTATCAGGTGCATAAAAATCAAAGTCCTAACTCAACACGATAAAAAGATATGGGCAAATTTAAATTTTTGAGGAAAATTGTAAGTACCAAAATGTACCAAAATTTTCAACTTTGTTTATTTTTCGGAACTTTTCCTTTACTTGTGCTATGAGACCTTGTTTTTAACCAAAACTGATAATTCTAAATCAACGGGAAGTAGTACCCTATAGGTTTTGGGTCGAAAACCAATGGGGTAAATCCCGTTGACCTAGAATCATGAAATTTGGCAGGATGCAAGGTCTTGAAGCACTTTTAAAGGAATAAATGTGAAAACCGTAAATATGTAGTTAAATAACAAAATATACTGGCTAAATGCAAGTCGGACTCGCACTCGTAGGGTTCCGTAACACAGTAGAGTATTTTAAAAATATTTTTTTTGCCACCAAATAGTTTACTTTGTTTTTCATAGAGTTTGTATGAAAAACAAAGTTATATTTGCGGTAGCTATATCTCAAAAACTGCTGACTGTATCTCGTTCAAACCTATTTTTCTTGTAAGTTTTTACTGAGATCTACTGCATATATTGTTTTAGATTTTTAACTCTCTTACTTTAAAAGTTAGAGGGGGGGCACACAGATTTTACCACTTTAGACGTGCCTATCTTTGAAATGATGAACTTTGAGAAAAATGGTTTTAGGAACCTCAATGTCATTTTGAAAGACCTATCTACAGATCCTTATATGTAATATCTCCGCACTAACAGGATTGATGAAGAAGAAAAAAATTCAGTTCCATGTATGGGGAAGCCCCCTTAATTTTTTTTTTCTATATAAAAATCGTAAAGCGGTTCACAAAATACACCTGTATACCACCATACCAAGTTTCAACTGAGTAGTCTTAATAGTTTCGTAATAAAGTAGCTGTGACGTGAAAACATTTTCTATGGATCGAACTACAAAGTTAAGTTTGTCCTTTAACCGAGTCCAACGCGATTTAGCCGGTTCTTATTGTAAGGAATAAAAAAGTATTTACATTTTTTTTACATAATTGGGCAATAGTCAATTCTAATGAAAATGATAATTTTCATGGGAATTGACTATCGATGTAAAACCTAAAAACTCTATTTCTTATTCTTTATTTATTTGTTGATCGTCGCAGATAATTGGTGGATACTCGTTTTTCTTTTTCAAGTAAAAAAAAGACTATCAATCAAAAAAGATGGAAATGTATTATTATTACAATTAAAAAAATGGTAGCCAGGTGGGTAGGTAAATTTTCTATTTTCTTTGCCCTATTTCAAACAATTAATAAAATATATTCAGTCATGCACTCTATAAGTCCAACTGACAAAGGCCTAGGGCGCGTCAAACAAGGCATGCACGAATTAGCTGATGAGTGATAAGAGTGTGACGGCTGGGTACCTGCGAGGTAGGCCCGCCCGCCCTCGCAGCCTTGGCACTCAGTCTGAACCCGCCCGCCCTACGACTCGGTCGCGCCGCGAGCTCGCTCACTCCCCCCCGCACTTCGAATCTCTCCCGAACAGAGAACTTTAAAATGTCTCTCAACATTTTCCATTTGATCCTTAGTGAGTTCAACACTTGAAAGTGACTGATGAAGCTTCGAAAGTTAAGTTAGTTGTACCGAACTTTGGATTGAATTGTGGTGGTTTTGCGATGTGATTAATCAATTATTAACTATTCGTAAGTAAAGTTTTATCATTCTCGTTTATACATTTTATAAAAAAACTTTAAAATATTGTTTTATTCTTAATGGTATGTATATAATGTGGTTTATACGTGGTAAACGCTTAGAAACCCGCCATTATTATTACGGTTCTTTGAACGATACATCAAAAGAATAAAGCAATATTGTGTCGCGTAAAATATAACAAATAATACCAACCTCGAAGTGTATTTTTCGCACAATAGCTGTTTGTGACCGGTTTATACATGTTATATACACTGGAGATTCTTATTTACTTACTGAGTTGATCGTTTATGCTTTATTACAGCAGTTTTGATTTTACATAATATATTCAAATCAAAAGTCTATCAGAGGGGAATAATATATGATTTTATAAAATTGTTAAATGTGAAGCGTGTTTGAGTTATGAGCTATTTTGTATTAAAACAGCAAGCGTACTGCAGTGCCGTGCTAAATCTTGGTTACCTTAATAAAATAAACCATACAGGCCGTTTTTAGGGTTCCGTACCCAAAGGGTAAAACGGGACCCTATTACTAAGACTCCGCTGTCAGTCTGTCTGTCTGTCTGTCTGTCTGTCCATCCGTCACCAGGCTATAGCTCATTAACCGTAATAGTTAGACAGTTGAAATTTTCACAGATGGTGTATTTCTGTTGCCGCTAGAACAACATATACTAAAAACAAAATAAAGTTAAAAATTAAAGGGGGTCCCCATACAAAAAAGTGTATATAAACACCATTTATCTAATTAGTTTCGTCAAAATGACATAGATGGCGCTAATAAACGAGCCTCGTCTTTCTAGATCGCGACCTAACCAAATATTATTGGTAATATCAATTAATCAAATATATGAGGTTGAAACTCCGTTATGTTTCGTATTGTACGGAACCCTCCCTAAGTGTGCGATAAGAGACGCGATGCTGACTTGCACTTGGCCAGTTTTATTTGATATTATGCCATTAACATTGTTATAATCTTATCGAATTGAATTTAATGTATGAAAATTTATATTTTAAGTACTAAATGGAATGTCTCTTAAAACAGTGATTCGAGGCGGCTGTAATGGCTTGAGACCAATAATATAATAATATATAATATATCTTTATTGTCACAAAAGAAAAGACTTAGATAAACACAGTTGTTAATCTTAGTAGTAAAACTTAACTAGGTCTAGGAATTTATACAATTTTAACGCCTCTTTAATTTCTGTACCTGATAAATGTGCTTTTTATAGACTTTTGGCACCTGAGCTAGTAATAAAACTGTATTACAGATGCCAATTAGAGTAATTACAATGATCGGTTTTTTTTTAAATGGCAACGAATGTCAATGTCAAAGATAATCCAATCGGTTATAAACCTATGTATACTGGTGGTACAAGCAATGGCTGTAGCATACCGTTGGTCACAATACGTAATTACAATACGATATTAATTTATTTTATTCGTAATCATGAGAGTACAACAACGGAACCCAATAATAAAATTACACACGTGATCCTTGAATGGTGCTAGGTAAGTGATCACTGGTGGTATGCTTCGGCCGTGGTTCAAACCACCCCGCAAAGACATATAGCCAATCAGTTCGCCGATTTCCAGCATCATTCATTGTGCCAGCTGGTATAAATAACTGGCCAAGTGCAAGTCGAACTCGCACTCGTAGGGTTCCGTAACACAGTTAAGTATTCCATAACTATGATTTTTCACAACTACAAAATTAACTTTGTTTTTCATAGTGTTTGTATGAAAAACAAAGTTATCTTTGCGGTTGCCATATCTCAAAAACTGCTGAATGTATCTCGTTCAAACCAATTTTCGTTGTTTGGTTTTATTGAGATCTACAGCATATATTTTTTTTAGATTTTTCACTCCCATACTTTAAAAGTTAGAGGGGGGGACACACATTTTACCACTTTAGACGCGCCTATCTTTCAGTCAGTTCAGATTTTTTTGTCAGATTGACTTTGAGAAAAAATGATTTTAGAAACCTCAATGTCATTTTTGAAGACCTATCCATAGACACCCCACACGTATAGGTTTGAAGAAAAATATTTTTTTTTGTTTCAGTTCCATGTATGGGATGCCCCCCCTTAAACTTTTATATTTTTTATTTTTGTATAAAAATCGGAAAGCGGTTCACAGAATACATCTACTTACCAAGTTTCAATTCTGTAGTCTTCACAGTTTCGAAATAAAATGGCTGTGACATACGGACGGACAGCCAGACAGACAGACAGACAGACAGACAGACAGACAGGCAGACAGACAGACAGACAGACAGACATGACGAATCCATAAGGGTTCCGTTTTTTGCCATTCAGCTACGGAACCCTAAAAACGGGTTGCAATGGTTGCACCTTGTGAACTGAACTAAAGTCAGTTATCTAGCGCCTCGTCCTTTTTCAACCGATTTCCAAAAAGAAGGAGTTTACGATTCGTCTGTATGTTTTTTTTTGTATGTATGTTACGCGATTACTCCATCAATTATAAACCGATTCGAATGATTCTTTTTTTAATCGGTAGAGTACGTTTCTGAGGTGGTTTCATTGTAATTTCATTGAGATCTGATAAGTATCTTTAGAGATATGGCGATAAACGTCTCAAATTGCTACTGAAATTGACCCGCGGGGCATTGAAGTCGGTTGTTTTAGTTTTTAAACTATCTTAAATATTATTATATCAGATAGACAAGCGTTTAACGACTATCTCTCCTGATGTTAAGTGAGTCTACGAATAAAACAAAACCTTTGTGTTTTTGTTTTTTTTTTGTTCGTAGAAGTGAGTTGTTTAGTGTCATCTCAATGCCTTCTTTCAATTCCAGACAAGCCACCACAGGTGACTCTTTTGAATTGATAATACTAGCGTTAAGGATGATACATGAATATTTATTTAACGCCAAAACATCTCATTTAAAATTGTTAAAATTGTGTAACAACAACCAAGCATGAATGCATACACAAATACTGCTTCAAGCGTCTACAGACACTAACTACACTTGCAAATAATTATAAATATAATACAATCATTAATTTTTTAAAGTTATTTGGTATTTTTATTTCGCTTCTCTACGTTCCGTTTTGAGTTTTACATCTATAAAGGTACGGCCAAACCGCCGCGTCTTGCGATCTGTGGACGCGATCTCAGTACTTTTCAATTGTTTTCTGATCGTGTTTGGTGTGAACCAGTCGGTACAAATACTGTCGGTACAAATATATGCGCTATCTGATCGCTGCCAAGATTGCGCACGCAGGACGCTGCGGTGTGTCCGTACCTTTAGAGTATGAATGATAAAAATATATACGGTCGAAATGGGAAACCTCCTCCTTTTTTTGAAGTCGGTTAAAAAAGCATTTGGACGTGATCTTAATTCGTGTATTAGCCAACACTACATTTTGCTACGATGGGTGCTACGACGTCGACATCCGTTGTGGAACGTTCATTGAAATTAAGGTAGAGAATTGGCTTTATAATTCAAACATTTTATTAGAGCGTTCAAGCCAATACTTTATTCATATCATGAGTCCTCTAAACAGGGTATGATTTTATTTTAACCAGCATGAAGAAATTGTAAGCTGTTGGTGGTGGTGTAACTTTTAAAGACACCATAAGTATATTTCGAATTTGTAAGCGAGTTTATTAATTTAAATGAAACTTATACTTAATGTCTACAATTATATTTGTTATGAAATGTAAACTCTAATGGTGTATAACGCCTTATCTTCTGTATATTAAAAAGGCAAACTTTACTGAATGACTGACTGATCTATCAACACACAGCTCAAACCCTTTACGGATTGCGCTCTTTGGTGTGCAGATAGTTATTATAACGTAGGTATCAACTAAGAAAGAATCTTTCAAAATTAACCCTTTAAGGGGATGAAACGGGGGCTTAAAATACTCAAGTTTGTAAATTGTTAAACACAATCTAAAATTTCATCGTACCGACGGGACTCGAACCCGCACCCCCCGGATTACACGTCCAGGTGCTCTGCCAATTAAGCCACGGTTCGATACATCGATACGACGAAATTAGTGGATTGCATTTTGTTAACCCAATTATGCATTGGTGGCGCCATCTATGACTACTTATTACGTAAGTTAATCATTCGGAAGAAATCATTACAGTTTTCAAATCCGACGAGAGATGTTGGACTGCGTTAATCAAATATTATGTTTCTTTGAAGTGTCTCACACTTTATATTTTTGTAAATTGTTAAACACAATCCAAAATTTCATCGTACCGACGGGACTCGAACCCGCACCCCCCGGATTACACGTCCAGGTGCTCTGCCAATTAAGCCACGGTTCGATACATCGATACGACGAAATTAGTGGATTGCATTTTGTTAACCCAATTATGCATTGGTGGCGCCATCTATGACTACTAATTACGTAAGTTAATCATTCGGAAGAAATCATTACAGTTTTCAAATCCGACGAGAGATGTTGCACTGCGTAAATCAAATATTATGTTTCTTTGAAGTGTCTCACACTTTATATTTTTGTAAATTGTTAAACACAATCCAAAATTTCATCGTACCGACGGGACTCGAACCCGCACCCCCCGGATTACACGTCCAGGTGCTCTGCCAATTAAGCCACGTTTACGTCCCGTCGGTACGATGAAATTTTGGATTGTGTTTAACAATTTACAAAAATATAAAGTGTGAGACACTTCAAAGAAACATAATATTTGATTTACGCAGTGCAACATCTCTCGTCGGATTTGAAAACTGTAATGATTTCTTCCGAATGATTAACTTACGTAATAAGTAGTCATAGATGGCGCCACCAATGCATAATTGGGTTAACAAAATGCAATCCACTAATTTCGTCGTATCGATGTATCGAACCGTGGCTTAATTGGCAGAGCACCTGGACGTGTAATCCGGGGGGTGCGGGTTCGAGTCCCGTCGGTACGATGAAATTTTGGATTGTGTTTAACAATTTACAAAAATATAAAGTGTGAGACACTTCAAAGAAACATAATATTTACTCAAGTTTGTATGGAGAAACAAGATATTATTCAAAACTTCCCATAAGTACTTCTGTAAATAAATGAGTAAATAAGTGTTTCAGTCTTTTTCGAAATTCCATTCCCAAGAGGATGAAATGAGCATGATCCTTTTTTTTACGTGGAGAAAATTCTCATGGATACCACTATAGCACGGGGGTGCTTGAGTGATTATGCCGGACTCTTACTAGCTAAAAACCCAACGTGTGAGCAGTCTTCCGCTGACTGAGCATGATCCTCGGCTAATCTCATCCAGTTTCTGCCAGCCTCCTTGCGAACATCGTCGTTTCACGTAGTCTGAGGGCGTCCTACGCTACGTTTGCCGATTCACGGTCTCCATTTAAGAACTCCTCTATCCCAGCGGTTGTCGATTCTTCGGCTAACGTGGCCGGCTAATTGTCACTTCAGCTTACTAATCCGATGAACATCAAAACTTACATCATCGAATATTTTAAAAATTTCATTGGCTAAGCAATTCCATGGGATTGTTACATACATACACTGTTGGTGATATCTAGCCTGTTGGATTGTTATGTGCTAGAATTATATTCGGTTACAGCTACCCACAGAAATATAAATAACTACCTACCTTATTATTAATATTTCTGTTCAGCTACCCATCAACAAAATGTTATACATATGTATAATATATGTTACTGGCAATCTATGAAATGTAATTTATTTCATACTTTGTGGTTATTCTAGACTGAATGCTTAGCCGGCAATTTGTAGAATATGCAGTATCTTAGAGACTACCAGGTACGTTTAGTAATAAAAAAGTGAAGACGATAAAATATGTTGTTTTTATAAATGCATGAAATCGTAGCATTTATTCTTTTATACAACATACGAGTACCTGAGTACTCGTATGTTGTATTCGGACCATTAACAAAAACAAACAGAAGAGACCATCTAAAATGCTACGTTTTTTTTTAAACACAATGCACTGACTTATAGTACAGACAACATACAGCCTGAACCTACTAAATGTTGCACACGACTTATAACGAAGACAACTAAGAATGGAATTTGACTCCTAGACTGTTGAATAGGCGATAGCAGTTGCTATCAAATACACAAGATTTGCAAATGTAGGTATATATTTTTCACATAAACGAATCTGTAATACAACACTTTAAAAAAATCTTAAAGCTTTTAGATATACATTTTTTTATGTACTCATGTTCATGCATCAAAATTATTTTTCAATTATTCTTTCAACATTATTTTTTGTTCGAAAAATTTCGATATGGTCACATTTAAATTACGCAAAGATAGCCTAGTATCTCCAGAAATATGGTGTTATATACCTCAAATTTGATACTGAAAATTACTTGCGAGGCTAGTTTTTTTTAGTTTGTTGAACGATCTTAAATGATGTTACAGTCTTTTAGGTATTTCGCAAAAGATTTATTATTATTTCAAAGATAGCAAGTACGTGATTGCTATAATCCTAGGAATATATTTTATGGCAATCACGTTTTAATCTAGATCTTAAGTATAGCAGCTGAAATTGCTACTAGAACCTTTCACTAGTAATAAAACCATTTCCAGCCATTCTAAAGGTACTTTAGCACGAACGAGGATTCATCCAGAACTCAAAACGGGACAACTGTAGATAAACCATCGAAATATTGCCCTTTTAGAGCAGACGTGTCTTAATATTAAAACAGTGAATCAAATCTTAGAAGCTTAACGCTGGGCTTATAATACGATATAATTTAATTCAAGTAAGTGGTCGTGAAAGGTAGATCAAGTTTAGTTGCGTGTTGATAGAAATTTAGAACGGAAACTGACTGATACTTTCGTACGAGTGTAGTGTCTCAAATTAAGCCTTATTTATACCATGCCAGAGTTGTCATGCTGACGAGACTGGTGCCAGTGACTGGCCGCTATATATAAACAGCATACCAGCACTGGCATGCCAGCACTGGCATCGCAAAAATCATACTTTATCATGTAATCTTCTTCTCTTCTATTCTTCAATATTCGATCTTTCCATCTAGCTATAGGATTGAATCTTTTAAAAAGGGTATCCATAAACTCCTCAAAGGTTGGCAACGCATCAAAAGCACTCATGGAGTTGCAGTTGTCCATAGGCGACGGTAACCGCTTACGATCAGGCGGGCTGTCTGCTTGGTCGCCAACCATAACATAAAAAAAGTAATGTAATAAGAAAGTGCTCTTAGTGAGTTTTTTGGCGTGAACGTGACAAATGGTGTGTCTTTGTATTTTTCCCTAAAAATTATGTTTCGTCCACGAGTTATTTTGTAATAAATGTGGATTATTAACCGTTCAGTGCCGGTGAATGTAAAGCACACAGGGAAACAGCACAATGTTGAAAATCATGCTATTTGCGTTCTCACCAAAATTCCACTGAAAATCCTCAGTAAAGTCCACATCTTCACTGAGGGTATGATTTAGACTAGACTTTGACTTGTAACTTGACTTGGTATGTGACTTAGAGTTACATTATTGGCTAAATACACTAATCATGTGAAGCCATAAAGAAAATAAAAAAGGAGGTTCTAATTTCTAACAACCGCTTTTTTTCATAAATATTTAATTAGCTCAACAATCATCGAAATTTGGTCATGACAGAATTATTGATATGATAGATGATGATTCAACTAAATTATGTAATTGAATATAACCATTTAAATAGATTAAATGAACAGTAGGTAGATTAAAATCGATTTATTTTTAATCATGCCTATTGTTTCGTGGTTTTCTGTGATTTATTTTACATCTATACGTCACAAATAAAAAAAATCAAATCAAAATCACAGTAGTATTTTTTTTTATTTGCGACGTTATAGATGTATCGCCGTTTTGGTACTTAAACTTATACCATCAAACCCAACCCCAGTAGTATTTACATTGATGAAGATAGCTGTGCGATCAACGCTCGTTAACAGTCTACACGAGACTTTATAGTTACAGATGCATAGCTGCATTTCATTCTAAATAACGAGCATCGGTCGTAATGTTATCGCTGTCAGTGTAGGAACTACATTATTGGGCTTCTTTGTAAACTTATACCGATTGAAAAATTACAATGTTACTTAAAAGCCTGTCGAAAGCGTCGAGTCTTCTCGTCGCCTATAGCACAGTGCCTAAAGACAAAAGTCTTTAACCAGTGCGTCCTACCTATGATGACATACGGAGCCGAGACGTGGACACTCACAGTTCGACTAGTCCACCAATTTAAAGTCGCTTAGCGAGCTATGGAAATAGCTATGCTCGGTGTTTCTCTGCGGGATCGAATCCGGAACAAAGTAATTCGCCAGAGAACTAAAGTGGTCGACATAGCTCAGCGGATTAGCAAACTGAAGTGGCAGTGGGCTGGTCATATCTGCCGTAGGACCGATAACCGTTGGGGCAGACTGGTTCTAGAGTGGAGACCGCCAATCGGTAAACGTAGCGTAGGACGCCCTGTGACTAGGTGGGGCGACGACATTCGCAAAGCGGTGGGCAGTGACTGGAAACAAAGAGCCGAAGACCGGGCTTGGGGGAGGCCTACGTCCAGCAGTGGACTGATATCGGCTGATAATGACAAAAGCTTGATGCGAATAAAATAATTAATAAAGGTCTACCTACCAGGTAAGCGTGTTACATCGTCGAACGCAAATCAAAAGCGTCAAAGACCAAAAAAAAGGTGGTCAAAGGCTTGCCTATCTGACGTAAAAAAAACCTACAATAAAATTCGGTAGGTTGCTGCAATATTTAATGCAAACGCTGGATGATTAATATCGGAATTTACAAGACAGGCAATTAATTATTCATTACAAATGCAGCTACCTAAAGCTGCATGAAACAGCGTAGTAGCATAGTTAGTAGATAGCGTTGAAATCAAATATCAAATATTCATATTATTATACTTACCTACAAATAGATTTGTTAAAACCACAAGTAAACCCATAGCGTATTACCCCTTTCTAATGATTGATATTCTGATGAATTAATATTTGGCTTTATCCGAACTTCTTCTGAAGATCATTGGGCGCTCCGCCTCTTCCCCGAATAGCATATTTTATTAGCTCTCATTGCCTAGAAAGGCCGTGGTGATTGAATTTATTATCAGTTGTCTGGTTCATAGGCAATATCTGCTTGCTGGGCACAGAAATAAATTTAATATCTGCTTGTTAACTCGAAGCAATGCAGAAGTAGAGTATGGAAGTCAATGAATTTCGGTATCTCTTAAGGTACGGACACACCGCAGCGTCGTAGGCGGCGATCAGATAGCGCAGTAGTATTTGTACCGACGGATTCATACCAAACGCGATCAAAAAAGAATTAAAAAGTACTGAGGTCGTGCCCGCGCAGGACGCCGCGGTGTGGCTGTACCTTTATTAAAATGTATCTTATATTGTTAGACACTTTATAACACAAAGTTGTATGATCGACGTTGTACTCTTATAAACTCAGGGTGACACTAAGACTTGAAATGGGGGTTAGTAGTTGGAATTTTTAGATTAGTAATTCAGACATTCCATCAACTTTTAGTACGTTATAATACTTAAATTCTAAATGTGAAGCCACCGCAGACTGATCTATGTGTCATCTGTTCATTGAGACCATTCCTATGAGCCCAAACTCGACATCTCTGCTGCAAGTTGGTAAGAAGTAGAGAACCTGCATATTTGAGAAGATGCCACAGCATCAGGTCAATGTGTGTCAATGTGTGTAATGTTCTTACAATATCATTGAAGTAAGAGGATACTGAATTTCGAATTGATCAGACCTATGAAAGTTTGTCTCATAGAGTCATCAACTAGAAAAAAGCTTATTATAAATCAAAGCTAAGTACACTCTTGATCAAGACACCTATCACACAAAAAACTAAACCAAAATCTGTTCATCCGTTTGGGCGCTACGATGCCACAGACAGACACACACATACACAGATACATATGTCGAAACTTATAACAGCCCTTATTTTTGCGTCGGGGATTAAAAAGTATAGAACAAACTTCACATCACACTTCACATGCTGCGAGAATTATTTTCCGTGGCAAGTTTGATGTGGTTATCTCCATATTAAGTGTATAGAACTCATCGTGAGGGTTAGCAATAGTTTCTATCGTCAAAGCGTTTCAATAGTAAACGTAATAGTTTATATGAACACCCCTACCGTTTATAAATGACACTCCAACGAATCTCACGATTACTATTCGAATACTATACGATAGAAACTCATGCTAGCCCCAATGATCATGATATTTTTTTTTTTTTTTAATTTAATTTTTTTTTAAAGAGAAATTGAGTAAAGATACAGATACACCGCGGCGTCCTGGGATCTGCGAGCCCGGGCGCGATCTCAGTACTTTTAAATTGTTTTCTGTTCGCATTTGGTGTAAACCAGTCGATACAAATACTACTGCGCTATCTGATCGCTGCCTAGATCGCGCACGCAGGACGCTGCGGTGTGTCCGTACATTTACATACACACAAATAAACAGATGAATTGCGAATTTCTTCCTGTTCTCTGAATCTGTTAAAAACTGCATTTAATGAAAAAAAAAAAAAACGCAAGAGATGTTATGTTTCTGGATAAGATTACCGTGACAAGTTTTTTTTTTGGTAAAGATTACTCGCAATGTGGGTTGCACATTACTAGTATTCTTGTTAACCCCTCCAACTAAGCTAAATATGCTTGTGTCTGTAGTCGGTTCACGTCAATAGTACAATGGGTGTGGTAAGGATCGAACTCACGACCTCTCGATCGCCAGTCCGACACCTTATCCATTGGGCTATTGCCACCTTTAAAGTTAGCCTTTTAGGCTTTTAGTTTAGAAAAAAACTGCATTATTAATGCAGTTTTAATCATTGCTTTGATAAATTGTCTCTGTATCGGATTCGGATAGTTATAATTACCAAACCGATTATCCTGTAAAACAATTCAAGGATACAATGTTGGAAAGCTTTGTACATAATACTTAATAAGTCAATTATTTATCTTATTCAATTTATTTTTGTCTCCCATAAATGCATGATTTCATATAAATATGTGATATACAAATATTTTCCTATAAAATATAGGAACACTTATATACATACTATAATAGAAGATATTGGGGTAGTGACAGTAGCAACCTGGTAGATACATAATGAACTCGTATGTGCCTTGCAGTTTTAATGATCTTATAGTACTTAGGTGTACTGGCTAACCACATCAGTAATTCTCTTTACCCTGCCATCTCAGCGACCGGTCTCGGAGCTCCGTTATAATAAAATTACTGTCGAATTGCTTAGCTTGCCTTTAATGCGTGCTTCGCTCAAAGGTAGCTCCACTATATGCACTACCAAAATATTAAGTTGATTAGTGACGGGAGGGCTTTTAGGATTCCGTACCCAAATTGTGTTAACGAAATCCTACTTGTATTGTATTACTGAGACTACGCTATCCGTCCGTCCGTCTATCAAACGGCTGTCTTCTGAACCAGTAGACACTTGAATTTTTTTAAGAGTTAGTAATACCACGGTAATATAATAAAAATATTACCGTGGTATAACATGACAGCTATGAGAACAAATAATAGCAATTTAATTTATTAAGTAAACTAAAATGTCTTCTTACATAAAATACAAAAAAAAATGTGTGATACAATCAAAATGTCAGTATACAAAATCTATACTTGTGGCCGATCTGCTGATTCGATAAACCACACGTAGCATGCACATAAGCCTGGTAAAATAGATGAAGGGCGTTAGCTAGCTAGCTTGCTTTGCTTCGTGAATTTCGGGCATAAGTGACAACGTTTGAAAATACTTTGTAATTCGATGCCGTATAATAAAATCTTTCGAGTGATTATAAGCAAATATTTAAAAAAATATGTATGCACAACACGAATAGGTTTAGAGATAATAAAAGGTTATCATTTTAAATCTACCTCTTAAGGTACGGACACGCCGCAGCGTCCTGCGCAGTAGTATTTGTACCGACTAGTTCACACCAAACGCGATCAGAAAATAATTGAAAAGTACTGAGATCGCGCCCGCAGATCGCAGGATGCCGCGGTGTGGCCGTACCTTTACAGCTTAGTATATGTCGGATCTAAAATGCACTCTAACTCTTATAGTACTAAATCTGGAAAGCTATTCCTACCACATACGCCAAATCTGGACTGCAGTAGTTCTGCGACTAGCATTGTAACTAGTTAAACTTTATCTGTAGACTTTATGGAGTAAAAAATATCTGGGACAACAAGTAACACGAGAAACTTCGAAGCGACCACAGAAATCCAACGCTGCGGGAAAAAGTAACTTAAACGCGCTTGAGTTTCAAGATATGGATGTTTTTTTGTTAAATTGCGGTTTGTAGATACTGCGCTATCGAATAAACCAGCTTTCGTAACTGACAAAGTTTGGAAGGGCAAAACAAAAGTTCACTGTTTATGTTCGGAGCGAGGGCATATGTTTTGTGAATGTTAAATCGGATTTATATATCTACAATAAAGTATAAACGAACACAAAGCTGAGTTCTTGGATAAAAAAGGTTACGAATATAGCGCAAACATTTTTCAAACCGCCTTCTAAATTGACTTCGTAGGAAACTCCTAAAAATATGAATATCAATTACTTTTTAAAGTTATAATAATGTATGTACTTAATATGATCAAGTTAATGTAAAATTGTAAAAATAAATTACTTTTGCAATTAAATAAGTATTTAATTAACTTGACATGGATTCTCCAATAAACTATAATTGTAATGTTACTTTTTCCCCTAAAAAGTGCTTGTGGGTAATTTGAACTAGAAGTAGAATAAAATGTACAATAAAATGATATCTCCAATTATCTTAATAGCGTCATCAATCGAAAAGTATGTGATTATCTGGTTTAAGAATGTGTTTTTTTTATGTGAAAGTTGACAACAAGCAAGCGGCCTGATCGAAAGTGGTCACCGCCGCCTATAAACACCTGCAACACAAGTAGTATTGCACGTGCTTTGCTTACCTTTTGCATAGAGGACTCTTTTTACCCCTCTCTTTAATCGCTCGTTTATTACTGAAGTAATAACTAATCTGGAACATTATCGCATCAAATCATTCATTGTTCGCCGCCTATTAAGAATCGTTCTCGGGATCCCCGTAAGCCAAAACTGACAAAATGACTGATGATAAGACTTACTCTGATTGTGAATAATTTAAAAGATTTTCCAAATACACTTAAGGTGACGGCTAATCCGATTACCGCACTTGGAAATTTCCCAGATTACCATTAACGTGCAAATCTCCACAAAAACTTTTGTGCCACTTATTGCCGCCTCGAATTCCTTAAAATAATTTCACACTTTTTTTCTCCGTGAACAGTTCGTTACGGTCTCTTTCATCTTTTAATTTCTTTTTTCGTACTTCATTTATATTTTTATCGTTTTCACATTCCATTCCGACGCCTAATGCTTCAATTACTGAGCGAAACGAAAATGCAGTAGACAAAATTTAAATAGAAATCGCGAATAGCAGCGCTGTGAATATCAATAAATTCAGAATATCCACTCTTTTAACTGGATTGATATTTTTAAAGCCACGTATTTAAAATGTATTGACTGTTCGTTGCGATTGTCCCAATTGAGGGACGGACTAATTTATTTGCATCCTGTTATGAGTTGTTTTATTCGAGTACATATATATGTTGTATGAATTATTATCACAACGTGAACAATATTGTGTAAAACATATCGCGATATCAACGAAAGAATAATTATATTTCTAAGCTTTGGTTTACAATTTTCTCCCTGAAATTCGTTTTTTTTTGTTTCTACGACCGACATAATAAGTGCAGAAGCTAATAATCGCATGCTAATATCGAAAATGTATGTGCGCTTTTAACAGTGGCCCTCCGGTGAAGGAAAAACATCGTTAAGAAACCAACACCCCCGCACGGTGGTAGGACACTATCTAGTGTCCGCCTGGCCAGCTACCACCCTTAAGTTTGAAAATCTGTCGCCAAACATCTGATGTGTTCCAGCAGCTATCCTTGAGAGCCAGTTCCCATTCTAGGCCTAGCGTGCTTACCATCTTCGATCGCATCATCACTTACCAACAGGTGAGATAGTGGTCAAACGTTAGCCGTGCTTTGCTAATATATAAAAAAGAATGATATAAAAAAAATGTATTAAAATTAAATTGTCGATCAACATTAGGTAAATAATAAATCTTCACCATTATTGGCCCTTATCTATGTATATGTCGCAGGCAGATAGCTTAATTAGCCGTTCAATCAACAGCCTAGCCACTTTACTAAACAGCGCCGTTCAACTAGATTCCTGAATGATATTCAGCCATAGATAGCGTTAGTTACAACATTTAAAGAACTAGCTGGCTAATGCTTAGGCCATTAATATAATGTCTTAGTCTGACACTAAGGCAACATACTAGGAACGGTGACCACCGCGTGATATATGCATATATATATGCATATACATATATTTCTGGAGACGCGCGACCGCTGCCGCGGCTCCCCTCCTCGCTTCGCTCGTCAGCGCACGTCACGCGGTGGTCACTGTTCATAGTGTGTTGCCTTAGTGTCAGACTTATGAACAGGTTAGGCAAATAATGAAACGTCATCGATCCAAGTAATTTGCCTAGCTGTTTGATCTGATGGATAGGCAAGTAACGAAACGTCATCGATCCAAGTCATTTGTCTAGCTGTTTGATCAAATGGCTGGATTCAGTATGTAGGCAGTATTATTATACGCACATAATTATATACGTCAAAATCATAAATCATAATCAATTATCAAGTAAACATAGCAAAAGCAGAATTTAACGGTTTGAATTAAACAAAAAACAAAGTAATGAACCATTCAGCTGTCATCCAATCGTTGACAGATGTCAGACTATTAAAAACATTATTAAAGTAGGGTTGCCAACCATACACGTAACTGTGTGTTTCAGTACTTCAGACATTTTTTTATATAAAAAAAGGGAAATAGTGAAACTCTAGTTGAACGGCGCTGTTTATTAAAGTGGCTAGGCTGTTGATTAAACGGTTTATTAAGCGATGCCATGCTATGCTAAGCCTGTAACATATACACTGCCACAATAAAGAACCTCTGGACCTCTTCTGTAAATTCGCGCAAATGGATGCTCTACAACACATCTGACTCAAGAACGACGTTGAAGAAAAATAATTAAAATACTTAACAATTTATGTATAAATATTTTCAAAGATACGGATCTCAAAATGTGTTCGTAACATGACTGAGCGGATGAGAGTCACTGCTGACCGCAGTAATGCCTAGTACTAGATTCGTGGTGCAATCTAATTTGGAATCCAAGTAGGTACGTAGAACACATGCAGGCTCGCCGCTCGCGCCGACTTCTGGCTCCTCTCCAATCTTTATTTCCTCGGCTGCCATAAAGCTCGCCATCGCTGACCGTAAATAATCCAACTACTTCGCTGTCAAACAAATTCCCTTTGAGAGTTCGCGTGTGAAAAATCAAATTATTCTTTTTATTTTAGGATGAACACTTAAAATCATTTTTTATCAAAGTTTTAAATAAATTCATTGTTGTGTTAGAGATAAATTTTGTTTGATCATAGGAAACTCAATGAGTAGCCTGACCTTTGGCCGTAGTGGACCCTGGGGAGAAAGAAAAGGAGCCTATAAATTCGTTTCATTATATTCATTTACTTTGAGGTTATAAACGAGTATCTATATGTAGGTCAATGGCTATTAATGTAGCCCTTACAGTGATAACTTGAGCTTAGATTTCGTTAGTAGATCTGCAAATTAGTTGATAAAAATTATTTATTTATTTTAGTATTACTATATAACATAGCCCGGTTATGAGATATATTGCATTATTAATTTAAATCTAATGGCGCGTACATTAATCACAAGGCATAAGCCGCGAGTTGCTTTTCACGCCTACCTCAATCGGAGTCTACCTCAACGAAATATGTAAGCAAAGCATTCTTTCAAAACTCACACAGGCTGAGCTTGCAAACAATCACGACTAATGCCCACGTTGCCCACAGACAATCAGTAAGCAGTACAGATGCAGTACAGATATCAGCTGCCGCGTTTATGTTACTGTATGTCTAGAGCTCTATAACACTCCGATATTTTTAAAGGCAATTTTAAGAAGGTATTCGTTGACTTGCGCACTCAAGACAAAAAACCTGTCCATTCGGAACTTACTGAACTTGCTCTGAGGCGGCGTGTTATTCCGTTCATGTCACAACAGTGCGCCTCCTGTGTTGGATTCCAACACAGCCGCGGCTATGTTGGAATCCAACACAGGCTCCAACTAGCCGGTGATATGACGGACGTAATTGTTGACTTAAGCTTTGGTTACCTAGGAAAGCGGTGCCGTCATATAGCGGCCGTAATATTACGGACGCAAAAAGGCGGCCGTCTTGACGGTGACGATATGGGAAAAGTTCCACGGCCGTTTTAACACACCGTCAGTAATTTTTTTAAAACAAACATCAAACGAAAAGTATAAAATTTCGGTCGTCCTCGCTGCTCCAAGAGTTGGAACTGATTTTGTACGTTGTTCCGGTAAAAAAAAAACACAAATACGTATTTAAAATAGCTTCCCTGCTATCAATGAAACGTTCACAAAACCATATGACACCGACAAGACGGTCGTCATGCAAATGGCGGCACCGCTTTTTGTCAGTTACCGCTCTCTAGGAAACCGCGCCATTTTGTTTACATAGACAACGTTCTAGTGACGTCATTCACCGCTGTATTACGGCCGCTATATGACGGCACCGCTTTCCTAGGAAACCAAAGCTTTTGTAAGACGGTAAATTATTTCTGGTATGGAAATGGAACCCCTAATAATAACTCTTGTAAAATGTTATCATGCTACTCGTCTTGTGTAATAATATTTCATTTGCTCTATCAAATCATAATCAAACTACTCTAAAACGAATAGTGAATATTAGTAATATATATAATGGGTTACCTTATTACCTAGTGGGTTTTATAGTAAAGTACAAACATATAATTTCCATTTAAGTAACCTTTTCAAATCAAACCGTGACCTACATTATAAACTGAACAATGAATAATACAGAAAATGTCCATTTCCGGCATTTTTATAGCAATCTAAATGTGAGCCGTTTATACTTTGACATTTTTGTAAAGCATTTTATTAGAACAGTTTAAAGGTTGATATTTTGAAACATTTGTAAAACTCGTGTAGTAATTTCCAATTGCAGGTTTTGGATGATTTCATTCACATCCTGAAAATCATTATTCACTTTCATAATGTTCGTCAGGTATTTGAGGACTAGGTTAGTTAGACGTGAAGGTTTAGTATGTATATTATAACTATAACACAGCATCTAGTTATAGTCTGTATTCATTCAAGTAGCCTAGTAATTCACGTACCTACTCATTTTTTAGATGTAGGTACTGTAAAATATGGGCCGCCAAAGTGGCTTACAATGATTTCAACACCAGCACGTTTATAGATTTGAATAAACATTCATTGCACAAAATAAACATTAAACAAACATTATCTTTTTAAAATTATTAAATTTTATTATTATTAATATTATTATATTTAAAATTATTCTGAGTATAAAATGACAGTTTTTCGAGATAAAAGGAAAAACTGCTAAATACTTACGATGATCTTTGTCAAAGGCAAGAAAATGGTCTTAACAAACAATGTTACGCAGCCCTGAACTAAGCATGGACCGACATGCTTAACCATTTATTTAATAGATACAATCATATGGTAGAAGTTCACACACCCGGTGACTTAACCTAGGTTTTGACGTATTTACCTTTTAAATAATTACATAAAACGTTGCTATATACGTCATCAATCATGTAAAATGTTGGTGAAAATCATCCTGAGTTTTGGATATGAGAGGTTATTAGCCACCACCATTTAAGAACTATAAGGAGAACTGTGATGTACCTAACTCTCCAATCCTGTGCGCAGCCGATAAAAACTCTTATCGCCTAGTAAAGTGCATTTTGAGGTGTATTTTCTTAAATTGGCAACTAACCCTATTGATCATATCTAAAACACCGTGACACTTAGGACTTTGGGTCTACCGGGGAAAACTTGCGCTTGACCCCCATATTATAATTTAATAGTAATCGTATTATTCATGAAAAATAATCTATATATATAAAATCCAAAGTCCTGACTGACTGATTGACTGACTGACTGACTGAGATATCAACGCACAGCCCAAACCGCTGGTCCTAGGCACATGAAATTTGGAGGGTGTGTTCTTTATGAAGTGTAGGCATCCACTAAGAAAGGATTTTTCGAAATTCTACCCCTAAGTGGGTGAAATGGAACTTTTTATGAAACTTTTTATTCTCTGGGTCAATTATTTCAAAAATTGGTACACATACTCTTTAAATAAAATAATGAGTTACGGGTATCACAGTTTTTCAAAAATCATCCCCCACGCATTTTTTTGACTGACTGAATGACTGCCTGATATATCAACGCCCTGCCTAAACCACTGGTCCTATAGACATAATATTTGGAGGGTGTGTTCTTTGTGAAGAGCAAGTATCCATCAAGAAACAGTTTTTCGAAATTCCACCCCTAAGTGGGTGAAATGGAGTGTTGAACTTTCTATGAAACTTTTTATTCTCTGGGTCAATTGTCTCGAAAATTGGTACACATACTCTTTAAATAAAATAATGAGTTACAAGTATCACAGTTTTTCAAAAATCATCCCCCACGTGTTTTTATGACTAACTGAATGACTGCTTGATATATCAACGCACTGCCTAAACCATTGGTCTTAGAGACATGATATTTGGAGGGTGTGTTTTTTGTGAAGTGCAAGTATCCACTAAGACATCGATTTTCGAAATTCTACCCCTAAGAGAATATGATGTAAGGTTATCACAGTTTTTCAAAAATCATCCGCCACGCTTTTTTTTGACTGACTTAATAACTGCCTGATATATCAACGCACTACCTCAACCACTGGTCTTAGAGACATGATATTTGGAGGGTGTTTTTGTGAAGTGCAAGTATCCACTAACACATCGATTTTCTAAATTCTACCCCTAAGAGAATATGATGTAAGGTTACATTTTATGTGATTTTTTTTATTCATTGGGTTTGGTCGCTAGATTATCTTGACAATTGGTACATATCTCTTTAATTAAAATTTTGAGACACAATTTTCTGTGAAACATTTTATTCTCTGGGGTGATGGACTTAAAAAATATGTACACATACTCTTCAATTAAAATTATGAGACACGTGTTTCACAGTTTTTCCAAAATTATCCCTTGCGCATTCGTCTAATTAACTGACCGATATATCAACGTGCAGCCTAATACGCTGGTCTTAGAGATCAATACCAATATTATAAATGGGAAAGTTAATTTGTTTATTTGTTTGTTTGTTTGGGACTTCTTCACTAAATTTTGTAAATGTGTGCCGTCTTATCAGATCAATGACTTGGCCGATTCAGCTGTAATTTTGTACAAAGATAGTCAGTAGAGCATAGTAGGACATAGGACATTTTTATTTTGGCAAACACTTAAACAGCACAACTTAGTATATCCTAACCATAATGATTAATGACTTTTACAATAGAGGAAATCGAGTTCGACCTTGGAGTCATCTCTAATGACTTAACTAAAGGTAATGTAGTCATAAAATTTTCAGGGTCATAAAAAGTCATAAAAAATTTCGCAGCTATTCGCCTTATCTACTTTGTAGGAAACATTACATACATTTTTGTGTTTTAACTGCTTCATGCATCAGAATGAGTCAAACATTTAAAGAGTACAACTTGATATAGCTAACCATACTGATTAATAACTACAAACAGAGGATATCGAGTTTGACCTTAGAGTCATCTATAGTGACTTGATTGTTAGGTAATAAAAGTGTAAGAGGCATAAAAAATCATAAAAATGTCTACTTCTTAGCTTGGTATACTCACTATGGTATACTCACTACAATGATTAATGACTTTAATAATAGATAATATCGAGTTTGGCCTTGCAGTCCTCTATAGTGACTAAATTAAAGGTTATGAGGTCATAAAAATGTCGGGGTCATAAAAGTCATACAAATTTTCGTGCTCGCTGCGCTCGCGCATTCATTCTCCGTATCTACTTAGTAGGAAATATTTCATACATTTTTGTGTTTTAACCGACCGAGTCAAACATTAAAAGAGCACAACCTAACCTGGTATACCTTACCATACTGATTAATGACGTTAACAACAGAGGATATCGAGTTTGATCTTAGAGTTATCTAAAGTGACTTGATTGTAAGGTAATATAATATACAACTGTAAGGGGCATAAAAAGTTATAAAAATGTCGACTTCTCAACTTTGTATACCTAACCATAATTAATAATGACTTTTACAATAGAGGATATTGAGTTCGATCTTGGAGTCTTCTATAGTGACTTATTAAAAATTATGAGGCCATAAAACTGTTGAAGTCATAAAAAGTCGTAAAAAATTTTTGCCTCGCCTTATTTACTTTGTAGGAAATATTTCAAATTTATTTTTGGGTTTTAACAGCCACACACATCATACTGAGTTAAATATTTAAACAGTACAGCTTGATCTACCTTACCATACTGATTATTGACTTTAGCAAAATAATACTTAATAGTCGTTAACAACAGAGTATATTGAGGTCGACGTTAGGGTCATCTATAGTGGCTAATTAGATCATAAAACTGTTAGAGTCATAAAAAGTCGTAAAAAATTAGACCACGCAAGCGAAGCCGCGGGCAGATGCTAGTTTATTATAATTTGATAATAATCGTATTCATCATGAAAATTAATGTAATCTTGTTTTTTGTTCTCGTTTCGTAGGATAACCTAATAGTCGCGGTTTTTGGCAAAAACGAAAATTAGCGTTGTATTTTAATCGTCTAAAGATAAAATTTTACGTATGATTCCACAAGTATTAAGGCTGTTTCAAATAAAATGAATGTTAGTTATTGTATGTCTAGTGTATGTAGTTTATTACAGGCTTCTGAATCTAAAACTATTTCAGACGTGTATTTATATTACCCTAAAGTGCTATTCATTGTTCATAGTCCCACAAAAAAATTATGGCACTCGGCTTTATAGTTTGGAGGAAATTTAATAAATAAAATGTAACATTTCGGGGACTAAATCGAAAACAAGTAAAACGCAATTTTCGCGATAATTATAGATTTTCGCGGAACTTACAGGGGGGGTTCTTTGGGTAGCCCTTGAAGTCCTCCATCGATGGTTTTTGTTTGGACCATATGAAACCCGACATCCTGTACATATATATAATATATATACATATTTCGTATTATTTTTTTGTCTATTATCTGATCTCGTATTGCGAGATTAATAATGCATGAATGTCTGTGGGAATAGCTTACCGCATTTAAGCCACTCATTAGATGAGACTTTGTCAATATTTGGGTTCAGAAGGTCACGGCAATTCCTGCAATGGTACGATCTTAGCAGCCAGCCCTGTAGTTTTTTATCCTTATTTATTAATAATGCATCGTTTTGTTGCATTTTTTCTGAGGTTTAGGGGTGTGTATTTGTTGTCAGCCTCTACAACGCTATCAGTCGTGAAGAAAGAGAGATCGGCTAGTTTGTTGGTGGAAAAATTACCGGAGAGAAGTTATTTGTAAATTTTGTAGATGTTTGATGTCAATAAGGCTTCTTGCTTTTATTCTTAGTTTGAGGATTCGAGCTTTATTCGCAGTTGGCACCTGGAAGCAAACCAACAAGAAACTTGTTTTTAGACTTTTGTAAAATAAGTAAGCTCTTATCTATCCTACTTTTTTTTCTATATTATTATTAGTATTTAAAAGTTTTAGTGACATTATATTTAGTATTAGCATTTTTTTCTCGATTTCATGTGCAAAAACCCCTCTACAGGTAAAGGCCATCTCCAAAACTCTCAGTCTTCTCTAGATTGGGCTACTTGAAACTAGTTAGATCTAATTAGATATTTTTATATAATAGTAATTTAATTATATTTAATGATAAATCTAATAACATGAAATTATACTTAAAGTTTGAAGGTGGCGTGCAAGTCTTCATTAAGGGAAGTTTTTAACGTTTTAATGTCAAGGGTCGGCACAATAAAGGGCTTTAGAATTATGCCATACGCAGTTCACACAGTTTGACTGCCAGCTACAAATAATTATAAAATACATCCTTACCATCTTACGATGTTAATTTATTGTTATTATAATAATGAAATTATGGATAGGTTTTATATAGTTTATGGTAATTAACGAAAAAGGCAGAATTTTGTAATCATTATTATGGCTAGATATAAGCCTATATATGTATTATATATATGTGTATCATTAGACTCGGTCTTCATTGCCTATTAATTTTTTTCATTAATTAATTCATTTATTTACTTCATGTGGGTACACTGTACACTTATGAACGTCAGTCTTTTTCATTACACATTATAAATACAATAATTAAAATACATTACCATAAATTCATAGATTAAAAGTTAATAACAGTTGTGAGTTAGTCCTTAGAACAATTAAATTAATCCATACAAATAAACAAAATGTCAAAACCACTATTTCATTCATTACATACCACAGACAGATACTTATTGTCACTTACTTATAGTATTATGCTAGATAGAAAAATATTATGTCAATTTGAGTATTACCATGTGCAAAATTTGAAAGTCACCAGAAAATAAAATACAAATATTAAGTTAAATTAAAAATTAGAAAAAAGACAAATAGAAATATTCAATAAAACATTGGTCGATGTCAATATTGTTACATTAATGTCAAGGTTTAAAAATAAATAATAACAAAATATCAGAATGTACAATGTTATCTAAAGAAATTATTGAGTATTCCTGTAGGATCCGTGTCCTGCCATGCCTTTTTGTCATCTACAAATTCTTGGACTGAATAGTAAGCCTTATAGGTCAGCATACGTTTCACTGTGGATTTAAATTGTTTATCCTTCAGCTGAGTCAACCATTCAGGGAGGATGTTATAGAAGCGAACACAGTTAATTGCAAATGATTTGCTTACTTTTGACAACCTAGTAGACGGAAGTACGAGTTTATCTTTGTTCCTGGTGTTATAAGAATGAGTGTCGCTATGTTTTTGGTATTTGTCGACATTTTTTCTGATATACACGATATTTGCCAGGATGTACTGACAAGGCATAGTCAGGACACCGATTTCACTAAATAGATTCCGCAGGGACTCTCGGACGCTAAGGCCATAAAGAAAGCGAATTGCCCTTTTTTGGAGAATAAAGATTGAATTTGCATCCGCTGCATTTCCCCATAGAAGAATCCCATATGTCATTATAGAGTGGAAATAACTAAAATATACTATTCTGGCAGTCTTTAAGTTTGAGAGTTCCCTGATTTTTCTCACAGCATAAGCGGCGGAGCTCAGTTTTCTCGATAACTCCTCAATATGTGCTCCCCATTGAAGTTTACAATCTAGAGTTAGCCCTAGAAATTTAGTGGTGGGAGCCGACTCTAGCAAATCAGTATTTATTAAAATTGGTGGTAAAGTTTTGTTATTACTAAGGGAAAATTTAACGCATTTTGTTTTTTTGGCATTTAACGCAAGATTATTAGTGCTGAACCAATCGTGTAAATTCCATAGAACAGAATTTATATTCTCAGTGCCAGTTATTTGTCTCTTTACATTAAATAGGAGGGACGTATCATCAGCGAATAAAACCGGTGTTGCTGACTTTTCTACAAAAAAGGGCAAGTCGTTTATATAGACCAGAAACAGAAATGGTCCCAGAATTGATCCCTGGGGAACACCAATATTTACAGATACAGTATCAGACAGAGCACCATCTATATCAACCTGCATAACCCTCTCCGTCAGGTATGAATGGATGAGCTCAAGGGCTCCGTGTCTATAAATACTTTTAAAGGTACGGTCACACCGCGGCGTCCTGCGATCTGCGGGCGCGATCTCAGTACTTTTCAATTGTTTCCTGATCGCGTTTGATGTGAACCATTCAGTAGAAATACTACTGCGCTATCTGATAGCCGCCTGGATCGCGCACGCAGGACGCTGTGGAGTGTCCGTACCTTAAATATTCAATTTTACAGCATAATTATCTTAGGAACATCTTACTTTTATTGTAGTAATCAACAGACTTCCAAAATGAAGGAGGTTCTCAATTCGTCTGTATGTTTTTTTTCTTATTTTTGTGTGTATATTACTCGATTTCTCCATCAATTGTGAACCTATTTGAATGATAATTTTTTTAATCGGTAGGGTACGTTTTCGAGATTGTCCCATTTTAATTTCATTGAGATCTGATAAGTATCTCCAGAGATATAACGATAAACATCTCAAACTTGCTACTGAAATTGACTTGAAATTGACACGGGGCATGGAAGTCGGTTGTTTGAGTTTTTAAACTATCTTAATTATCTTATTATACATAAATCCTAAAAAATGTTTCTACTTATGTCCGTAAGTAACTTTTAAGATTGAGGGCCCGTGGCAAAATTGGGAGAACGGTCGGCATTGATGCCGTGGTACCGAGTTCAAACCCCGCCGTGCACCAATGGATTTTTCTATCGCAAAATGTATGTGCGCTTCTCACAGTGGCCCTGCGGTGAAGGAAAACATCGTTAAGAAACCAACAACCCCCGCATGGTGGTAGGACACTGTATAGTGTCCGCCTGGCCAGCTACCACACTCAAGTTAGAAAAATCTGTCACCAAACATCTAATGTGTTCCGGCAGCTATCCTTGAGAGCCAGTTCCCATTCTAGGCCTAGCGTGCTTACCATCTTCGACCGCATCATCACTTACCAACAGGTGAGATAGTGGTCAAACGCTAGCCTATAAGATATAAAAAATAAAAAAGATTTCGTTTTCAACCACTAAATAATGCATTAGGCACATTTAGTCCATTTATAAGGTCGACTTTCGACTTTTCCCTTTCAAAACTATACCGAATTTTGAAATTTGAAAATTTCTTCAAACCTGATCTTCAGAGTCTCATCAAAGGGTGGCGTTAGCAAATGTATTATATTTTTTATAGAATCACACGCCGAGTATCCTCTAGTGCTAGGTATATAAATGTTATAATACATGTATATATATTACAAGAAATACTTGTAATATACTTACGACCGAATTCGAATGTCATTTGTCTCTGAGGCTGACCTTGCACTATCGGTTTTATTTATATCCACTTTTCATGCCTATTGAGCAAACGTCTCCTTGTACTTTTCCACTACCCTCTAATGCTATAAATATATCAAGGAAGCTTTCCTTTTACTCGCACTCAGCATTCCAAAATCGGATTCAAAATATTTATGACTACATTTAAATTTCACTTAAACTGGTATTAAGAATAGTGCTTAAAACTATTCCTTTAAAACATTACTTAATAAAAATTCGATGCAGTGCAACTCAGGACGCTTAGGTTAGAGAAACCATGAAATATAATGCAGCGGAATACTAAAGTTCGGACGGCTACAAACGCAACGCTGAAAAAAATAACGGTATTGTTTACCGGAAGCTTATATTCTCGTCGTAGGCGAAAGTATAGGGTGTAATGTCTGCCCTGCGCTAAAAGTAGGTGAAAGGGGTCATTAACTATACCATATCAATATTTAAAGACCACACTGGCTCTCTGACTGTAGTTTAAGATGAATTAAGTATGTACATTAAGCGTATCTGACATAAAATTTTAGTTCATCATCATCAACAGCCAGTATTCGTCTATAGCTGGACATAGATCTCTCCAATGGCACACAGCTACTCTGAGTAGAAGACGATATTATTGTACGTTAAATTTGGCTACATAATTTAATCGACTACAGACTTCGTAGTGGCCACGGCCACTATACTCTTGTGCAGCTCTATTATACTTTTTACACACGACTGAGAAATTATATGCCATTAGGGTGAGAAATTGTTTGTGCAAAAAGATTTAGACACGGTTCAGTTTAAGCAGTTTGTAAGTATTTAATGTATACGACGATAAATTCCCATTCAGGTCGTAAAAAACCGTAGTGGCCCACCCGTGGGTCGACTCACTATGGTTTCTTTCCCAGTTGCCCCACCAGCTGCGCCACTACATGTTACGATGTTCTACGACATCTACAAGTCCTATTGGGGCCTCTCTAAGAAATTTGCCCATTTGCCCCACTGCGTAGCTACGTTTAGTTTGGATTTTATAGCTCAGGAGGTTCTTTAATTATATACATATATAAACTGGCCAAGTGCAAGTCGAACTTGCACTCGTAGGGTTCCGTACCACACTACAGTATTTTATAAGGTCGAGCAAAAAATACCACTATCATTTTTCGCCAGCAAAATATAATAAACATAACATAAACATTTTATCAAAACAGAGTTGTGAGCCGCGTGCTTATTTCTTATAACGCCATCTAACGTCTGACGCTATCTATGTTAAAGTTAACACAAAGGTTTTAGGGATCGACATTTCAATATAGCGCCATCTATGGACGTTTACCTAAGCGTTCATAGATGGCGTTATATTGAAATGCCGGAAAAAAACACGTTTCTTGTATGGGGACCCCTATAATTTCAAATTTTATTCTGTTTTTAGTATTTGTTGTTGTAGTGGCAACAGAAATACATCATCCGTGAAAGTTTCAACTGTATAACTATCACGGTTCATGAGATACAGCCTGGTGACAGACAGACAGACAGACGGACAGCGGAGTCTTAGTAATTGGGTCCCGTTTTACCCTGTGGGTACGGAACCCTCAAAATTACATCGAGATCAAGTATCTTTGGAGATGTGTTAATAAATCTTAAGCAAGCTTATTAAAATGGCTCACGCGACATGTAAGGTCGGCTATTCAGTTTTTTGAAACGATAATAATTATTTTAAAAATCGTTACCTGTTATAGAGTTTTTTTTCACAGTGATGGTGTTTGGGCATGGGTGGGCGGTGGCGGTGCAGCGGGTGGCCCTGGTGGGCTGCCTCCTGGTGGGCGCGCTGGCTCCCGAGCGTCTCGAGCCCTGCGCCGGCAGCCCGCTGTGCTCTTGTCGGCCGGCACATATGTCCTGCATTGCTGTGCCCTTGCATAGGTTCCCAGGTACACATACATAATATTAACATCTCTTTTAAAAAGATTCTATCGTACGTTCGACAATGGTCGTGGTCAGGAAAAGACTCACTTGACGTGGTGCTGTCGTGACTGCGGTCAGTGCCACTCAATCGAAATGTCTAGCAAGCCGCCCCAGCTTTGCACGGGTAGAACATATACACCAGCATTTTTCATCAGTATGAAATTACGTCTTCAACAATCATCGTCATATTTCAACCAATTTACACAAAACCTTAACTAATTATTCACATAAAACCATTAACGCAGTGCAAAGTTCCCCGCCGCGTCTATCTGTTTGTCTGTTCGCGATAAACTAAAAAAACAATTTGATGCAAAAATGCAAGCTCTACCCATGCAAAACTGTGGTGTGGTCGTGACTCTGGTCAGTGCAATTCGATCGAAACATCGAGTTAAGTAATGTGTGCTCAGAGTCTCGTATTAAAAACACACCATGTGTTCAGATCGCGAAAGTTTAAAGTAAATAGCTCAGATTGGCAGAGTTGCTCGGAGAGTTACTCATATACGATAATTTCATCTCTTCTATTCAGAATAATAAATAGAGGATTTCCTTTTAAAGCGACGTCGCTTATCAGGCCTCGTACACTTCGTGTGAAATACAATTGACTATAGCAATACATTTACAGTTAATATATTTTATATCACACGATCTCAATACAGTATGAGTAGTTATAGTACATAAGTAAGTTATCTCTCTTAATCCTACTATTAAGACCAAAATTCAAAACAACCATTTGAAAAAAAAACCAGTGATAAATTGGCTCATGAAAAAAGTTCATAAGTTAGCAGTGAAATGGCTTCAAACGCAGTTAGAAATTCCGGATCATGTCTCATCGTAGGAATGCTATAATGGGTCACGTACGTACCACATATGCACAGATTTACTGAGCCATAAATCGTGAGGCCTTCGCTATTTATCAGTCGCCGCTGCTACATGCTAATTAGTGCGTAGGTGCATACGTACGGACATGCATTTCCGGGTTTCAACGAGTTGATAGTGTCATTATACCATATTCTGTATTAGCACAGCACGCAATGAAAATTAACATACGAAAACCTAAGATGTTTTTGATGTGTTAGTCATTAAAATGGTGCTGGTCACCCAATATTTTTTGGACACATACGACCAAAATCATCATCATTGCCAGCCAGTATTGGACATAGGCCTCTCCTATTCCACACCACCGAGCTTGAACTTCAGCTCTTTGTTTCCAACCGCTGCTAACTTAGCTTGCTTGCATCGTATATCACCTAATATTAGACCATAGCGTACCTATTATATATTACCGTGGCGACACTAATTTAACTTTTACTTTACCCCAAGCTCCAAAAACAAATATAAATTGTATAATAATTATTAATATCTTGTTAAAATATTAAAGCTGACATGTACAATTAATTTAAAAAAAGAGAAAAGGACAAGACAAGCCCCATAGAGTTTCTTGGTGTTTCTTCTCTGATGGGAGTATTTCCGAAACACCGGTAGATTCGACAGCCATTTAGTTTTCCCCTTTTGTCCGCAGATTTTCTTTCTAGGCTTGCCATTTTTATTTAAACAATATTATGCAGCTGATAGACGGACTATCAGTTCCATTCGGATCATGATATGTACTGTGATTGGTATGCGTTTTTTTAAGTTGTGTTTCTATTAGTTTTTTTTATACTACTATTTAGTTTTTTTATATAAAATATATAAATACTATGGGAAGGGATGGATGGGATACTTAATATAATAATACTTTGATAATTTTTTTTAATATTCTGACGTAAGCGATTGGATGTCAGCTGAATGGTTCATTACTTTTTTTTTTTTTTTTTTTAATACAAAGCGTTAAAATTCTGCTTTTGTAATGTTTACTTGATAATTGGTTATGATTTATTTTATTATTTATGATTTTGATGTGTATATGTGCGTATATTAATACTGCCTACATACTGAATCAATGCTTTGATTCTTTGATTCTTTAGGTTAGATACCTACCGAAGCCTACCGGTGAAGTTCTTCAATCCAAGAGAATATAAACTTTTGGCGAGAAGGTGTCTTGTACCTACTTTATAATATTGTGTATGTTATTTTCTAATATTTTGGGTGTTTTAAATCTTTATTTTCTTCTCTTGTGACAATTTGTTTATACAATTTAAATAGTAAAATAAGTTAAGTACACAGAATATATTAGAAATTCTAATAGGCCAGTTATTAAAAGACTTCATAATATATGGTTCATATACATATATCATAAATATACATATATTATAATTATAATCATGTGAATATATGATTGAGAGAAAGTCTCATTAGGTATTTCATTTACACTTTCATTTTACTAGGTGTTACTGAAATAACACTGTAGTCTGTGCAAAATAAAAATAAAAACAACTGAAGTAAATTTTAGTTTTAGTACCTTTAAGGCGAGAAACAGGGTAAAATTCACATAGCTAGTTAATTAAAAAAATGCTCACATCGCACAGCTTTGCTTTGTTACAATTAAAGTCCAACTTCAAAATTGTGGTCCTAGATACACTGGTTGCTTGCGTTGTTTTCCTTTACTCAAGAGAGCAAAATGCTAATTTCTTGTACATGGAAGTTGAGCTCCCGCTACTTCTCCCTCCACTCTGTAATTAGACAAATTGAGCTGTGTAGTGCATACAGCGCACCTTTTGGACGGAAATTATAACATACTAGTAGCCCGCCCCGGCTTCGCACGGGTAGAACAAATATGCCTATAAAATTTGCATCAGTTTGTTGCATCGAATATAAAATATGAACATATTTAACAATCATCGTCATATTTCAACCAATTTACACAAAACCTTAACGAATTATGCACCTAAACCTTCATCAGTCGGGGTGGTTTAAAATATTATATTATTATATATATAGATGAATATTATTTTATACAATAGATCACATTATTATACTATATTGACTTCAAATTGATTGTGGTCGATGGGGATCTACAGCATAGCTAAGCTTATAATAATATTTTCGCAGTAACTATGACCTAATCTGTGGTTTCACTGCAAATATTTTATTAATTTTGCGATGCGTGTATATGAAATTCGTGATATCTTCTAGAGTTTTCATTTGAATTATATACTGTAAGAGACAATTTTAATCTATAATATGTGGCCAAGCTAATTAACGTAATTATTTGGATAAGGATTAATACTATATACTTGAAAATAGCCTTGGAAGTCATGTAATATTTTTTAACAAAAATTTTAAGATTAAAACGGTTACTGTGTGTCAACCTTAAGAGATAGACATATGCTGTCGCGGACTTTTTTGTAGGTCTTATTAAGTTGTATAACTCTTCCATAGAAAATATTCTTCTATCTATTTTCAATTGAGCAGCGTTCGTAAGAAACGTGTTTTTTCGACAGTTTTTTTGCCGACTTAGGTTGCAAATTAGGTCTCCACGAATGTACCTTTGATTTAAACGGGATAATATATAGCCTATTTTCATTTCGAAAGTCCATTCTATGTATTAGTGAAAGAACTTTTTAAATCGGTTCCGTAGTTTTTGAGCCAAATCATTACAAACAATACAAAAATACAAAAATACAAATGTTCTCTCTTTATAATATTAGTATAGATTGTTTGTTATTGTCGACGGGCTCTCTGATTAACTATCAATTCCTATACCTACAATTATTGTCAGCCAATGTTTTTAGTTTTTTTTTCCATCAGTAAAAAATTAGGTCATACTATAGAAGCGCAGCTATTTCTTAAAAAATAATATAAATCCCTATATATATAATTTTAAGTTTTTATAAATGACAGGTTTAATTTAATTATTGTGCAATTTATTTAAAGTCCCCCGCGACAGCATAACGAGGCATTTGAAAACCCTATAGTTTAAATAAACTGCAGAAAATAATATACAATAATATACTTTTAAGGTATAATCAAGGAGTTAGTTTCAACTATCGAAGCCGTGCCCTAAAACAGCCTTTAGCAAAGGCACCAGCTGTCGTCATGACAACCTTTATAAGCTGCCGGTGAAACTTTTCAAAGAGAAACTATAAAGTCCATTCGGACGAACGCTTTCACATTATATTATGCTAACATGGTATTAAAAGTTCCGAGACCTAAAGTTTTATTATAGTCAACATACCTACGAAAAATCTTCCTTTATTAAACCTGTTAATAAATATTCCTACAAATTTTAAAATAATTCTTAAGCTATGGTAGAAGTTTCAGATTGTTCCAAGAACGTTCTTCGAATATTTTCTTACGTTCACAAACAATTTAAACATGATCAAAGTAGAGTGATTGATCGTCTTATTACTTCATGCTCAGTAACTTTCTATTTCAATCATATTCAATGATATTTCGAGGCATTTGTGATTTTGTGTCCATAAATTATATAAATATTTACTAGCCGTCTCGGTCGTAGTTGCGCTTGCGTGGACTAATGGACACCGTACTAAATCTACAAAATGATGATGACAATTTTTTTATGGATATGGCTTCTTTATTTATTTTTATGTATTTTTTATTAAAATTGGTTGTAACTGTTATCAGTTGTACGATTTTTATTTGCCCAAATAATTATAGCTGCTATTAATCCATTATAAATTGTATAACCTACCTCCAGAGACATCGAGGAAACGTCCTTACACTTGCAACTATATATCACTCGCGCGGATCCCATAGATATCTAGACATATGGCATGGGCAGTGTGGTGGGAGATAGGGAATAGTAATGGACATCGAGACTGGAACAAAACTGCGCATTGGCCAAATAAATCCCTAAATAGCTGTGGTTCATCACCCGTCCCCAGTTTTAAGTGTTTAAACGATATAATTTTGTTTCATACTACGTAATAATTAAACAAACCTCTACCTTTCATAGCTGAGTCTCAATTGATCCCAAAATAAGGCTGTGTTTTTCTTTCAGAATGGCCACGGATAGAGCTTCAAAATTTGGACATAAGCATGTCTAATTTAGAAGTCATACCAGAGAGTGCATTAGATGGATTGAAACTACAAACTCTTGTTTTAGTAGCCAACAAACTGCATTTCATTGAGGTTCATGCATTTAGGTAAAAAAAACAATGTATTTTCGTTGAAACTTTTGTAAAATAGAACAAAAGAATAACAGATATAAATCTATTCCAGTTCCATGGCTGCAACGCTGGCATCTTTAGACCTCGGTTACAACGAATTCACTGAAATACCGCAGCAGGGTTTAAAAGATTTAAAAGTTTTAAACTGGTTAAACCTACAAAAGTAAGGACAACTTTTCAAACTGGTTTTTATTAAGTTTTGCTTTGTAATTGTACAGAATTGATTAATATAATTAAGCTTTATTTTCAGTAATATGATAGCACACATTGGGCCCGAAATTAAATGGCATCACTTAGAAGAAACTCTGACGAGTTTATCGCTGAGCAATAACCAAATAGATCACCTGAAATCAGAATCATTAACGTCTCTATACCATCTTCTACAGCTAGATTTGGAGGGGAACCATCTGCGCAGCATCAGCCCCGACGCCTTCCCTCACTCATTAACACTCCTTAAACTCTCCAACAATTTTCTCTACGAATTATCCTGTGATTTAGTTTATAATCTTCCTAGACTTCAGTCCTTGCATTTACGACATAACTTTGTGACTTTTGATAGCAGTTTTCGTTGCTCCACCAACAAAACCAAAAAATTGGAAAAGCTAGATTTAAGTAATAATATGATTAACGATTCATCCGAATTTTATATCCTCAAAGAGGTTCAGATTAGACAAATTATACTCGACCTTAATGAATTGTCAGTCATTCCGAGAATGGTGTACGCAAACAACCGAATAGAAAAATTATCCATTTCGTTTAATAGATTAAGCTCCGTCAGCCATGACCTATTTGTGTCTTTGAAAAACTCACTGGAGAATCTAGAAGTCGAACACAATAGATTGTCTGAGCTGCCGAGCAGTGTGGCGCAAGTCGCGCGGCTACGCCATCTGTCGGTGGCTTACAACCGGCTTGAGGAAAGCCCCCCACTGCCCGCCAGGATCCAGACGCTCTCGCTGGCCGGCAACTTTTTAACTTCAATACCCTCTGCACTTCAAACCCTTGAACCCGGCTCCATTCGTTATCTCGACTTAAGCTACAACAGGATATCTAATTTGTTACCAAACGAATTCCTAGACTGGTCCACTTCGCTCGGCACTATCAACTTGAGAGGTAACAGGATTGCACAGATTTATAAGAACGTTTTTCCGCCGAGCATGCCCCTGAAAGAGATAAATTTAAGTTTTAACGATTTGTACTACGTGCACCCACAATCTTTTTCCAATCTTACCAGTTCGCTGCATGTCTTGGAATCGTCTTCGACACTTTTCAGCGGATATTTTCCTTTCGAAATCGACGAAGGATTGGAAAATCTCAGCTGGCTGTCATTTGATAACAACGATTTCCATATTCTGAAGCTGTCGGAAATAGTTTTATTTCCTTATCTGAAATACTTAAATTTAGATTACAATAGAATCGTAGACATAGTCATCACAAACGACTACCGAAACGTATCTCATTCACTGAACAGCCTCAGAGTAGCTTACAATTTTTTAAGTACATTGCGCAGCGGAACGTTTGCTTACATGCCGGAGTTAAGAAACTTAGATTTATCTTACAACCGAATCAACAACCTAACTAAGCACAGTTTCAGAAACTTACCAAACTTGAGATATTTATCTCTTGCGGGTAACATAATCGATTCGATGGAAACCGAGGCCTTTGCCAATTTACCAAAACTGGAAATATTAGAACTCCAAGCGAATAACTTTAGTTATTTATCACTAAGCTCATTTCACAACATTTCCAAGACCGACGTAACGTTCACACTGAACGTGAGCAGGAACTGCATTCGGTACATCGAAGGCGAGCCAAGTGCCGCACTCTCGGTCAACATATTCGACGGCTCCTACAACGACCTTCATGAAGTACCAAACAACTTCTTTATCGCAGTAGAATCTTCTATTCGACAAATTATTTTATCACACAATAAAATCGTTCACATACAGAGCGAGGCTTTTGGCGAAGCTGTCAATTTGGAAATATTAGATTTACATAACAATAATATCAACACCGTCAAGAGAAAATCCTTCGGGGATCTGATCTCGCTTCAGATACTAGATCTATCTTATAATTTCATTTCACAGTTATCGGTCGAACAATTTTACAATTTGAATAAATTGAGATATTTAAAGATGAGCCACAATAATTTGAGATTGCTTCCAAGAGATATTTTCAAAAACACACTAATCGAACATTTAGATATGAGCAATAACGACATATCGCTATTCCCCGTGACGGCGCTGTCGCAGATCGGCTTCACTCTGCGCTATCTCGACTTGTCACATAATCGTATAGAATATTTAGACAGTAATATATTCCGAAACACGCAATTTTTGCTCAGCCTCACATTAGGTCACAATTTGTTAACGGTCCTATCAGATAACACATTTTCTAGTATCGGTGGGTTGCGTCAACTGGACTTAAGCTTCAACTCAATAAAGGCAAACTTCAAAGAACTGTTCCACAACCTTCCAAACTTGAGACATCTAAACCTTGCGAATATAGGCCTGAAATCGCTGCCTTATCTTCCTTTGAATAACTTAACCATTCTAAATCTGACATCAAATTACATTAACAGTTTTAAGGAGGCAGAAGTTAAACGGTTAGGCAGCCTCCGTAATTTAGATCTTAGCCATAATCGCTTTAACTCTCTCGTGCCAAAAATGTGGTTCCATTTGAATAATCTCAACACACTCGATATATCCTACAACCCCGTAGTGAGAATCACGCCAAATAGTTTTAAATGGTTGAGTAATTTGTCTCATTTGAATTTAAACGGACTCAAACATTTAGACACAGTTGACCAAGATTCCTTCCGTCCTTTGATATCTTTACGATCCCTTCTCATTCAGTCGTGGTCCACTATTAACCATTCAACATTTCGAATCTCCAACATCACGTCTTCGCTCCCATCTCTGTATAAGTTGGTCATAGAATGGACGGATGAATATATGAATACTCAGCTACATGATATTGAAGCCAGAAATATCCGCTATCTCGAAATAAAAGGCGGTAAGCTACAAAGAATATGCGACGAAGCTTTTCAAGCTTTCGCCGAGAGTCAAGAGATATTCATCAGAATCTCAGAGACGTCATTGACGGAACTGCCGCCGGCGTTTATGCGTCATCTCGGACAAATACCGCAGCTGGGTGTCGACTTGAGCCACAATCAACTTACCACGCTCAATCCTGCCATTTTCTACCCCAACTTTACGAGCTGGAGTCACGTAGCTACCAAACTGTTATCAGGTAAGTAACACCGTACCACAGTAGCCGTTTTAAAAAGCCCGTCGAATACTAAACTGTAGTAAAGTTTATTTAAAATTTTCTTCAGAATAAAGATGTAAATTACAGAAATAGTTTCTACAATACAAATTAATATTCCGCTAGCAATTTTACAAATCTTTTAAAACGTTTATTTGCTTTTTCTCGAACAGAAAGTTTGATAGCTTTAAGCGTAAATAAAAAAATAAGAAAGATAGGGAGCAGAGTTGTTATTAATGGATCAGAATATTTATGAATCGACTAAAACTCGCGTTTTGATTACCATGGCCGACCCTTTAATTAACCCTACGATATCGCGAAAATTAGTTAGATACTCGTTTAAATATTTACGATCGCACGAACGACCCGTTAGCGAAAGCTAGTATTTTATTAAAATTTACCGAGCCTCTCGCCGCAGAGCAATGTCGGCAACTCTTCGTAATGAGTTTTAATTCTTAATACGCCACTCGAAAGTTTCGTAGACGAGGCTGAATCGTCAACGGGTGTAGCGTTCGGTGTATATAAAGTTTATGTCGGACAGGTGGGTTGATACTGACGGGGAACCCGCTGCGGTGCGAGTGCTCACTGGCGTGGCTGGGCGCGTGGCTGCGCCGCTGGCTGCAGGAAAACGAGGCGGGCGGCGAGCTGCGCCGCGCCGTACGTGCCGCCACCTGCAAGGACCAGCTGGGGCGGCGCGTGCCGCTGCTGCAGCTGCGCGCTGACGAGGCCGAATGCCACGCAAGCGCACTCTCCAGCGACGCACAACCCAACTACACCGACCTTATCTATGCGCTCCTCGCCGCTATCTGGACCCTTATTATAAGATGATATCCGTCTTTGCCCTACCAGTGAATTTAGACTACTTGTAAATATACACAGAATCTTTTATGCGAATTAACAGACTGTAGTTGATTAGTGATTAAATTTTGTACACTATTTACGATTTTCGTAGGTATGTATGTGATCGTGCATAGCATAGACTATTGACGAGACGATACAATTAAAAGGTCTATTAACGATGTGAGCTAGGTCGAAATTTATATTATTATTAAGTAAAGTTTTTGCAGTGTTATCGAAAATTTTATAGTATTGAATCAAAGGTAATGTATGTAGATTGCTCATTTTAAATGTAGGTTACCTATTAAACGGTTGATATATCTAACAACTGGCAAACGAGCACGCCCATGTAGAGATTTCAATACATCCCATAAATAAGCGTCTACCTAATGATCGAATTGAAGCTATACTATCAATCCTTTATAAATGTATTTTAATAATGTAAATATGTAAAAAGTAAATATTTTTTCAAAATAAGAATGTTGTTTTTAAATCCATTGAGTAGTGTACGAGTACAGTAGCCGTCGTACATACATACATCGAAAGCAGTAAGTAAGTATAGACTATGAACACCTATCTACATTTCCAAGCTCTGCTAGATCTCTACAAGTCACCGCGTGAATCACGTTTGAAGTTTTATTAGTGATGGTAAGATTAGTAATTAAATGAATTCCCACCATCCTCAAATTGAACAATCTTACGCCAAACATCTAATGTGTTCTGGCAGCTGTCCATGAAAGCCAGTTAGTTACCATTCTAGGCTTAGTTTGCCAACCAAGCCCGACCGATACCAACTCCGACCGAACAATCACTTAACATCAGTTGATATAGTGGTTAAAAGCTACCCATTTTCGCATTAAAAAAACTTGGCAACAGGCGAGATAGTGGTCAAAAGCTAGCCTATACGATAACAAATAAACCAAATAAAGCCATGTGGGAGTCTAACTCGCACAATTTTTTGTTTTTTTTATAGTTTTTGTTGTTATGGCGGTATCAGCGATCATAGTTACATATTTTGTAAAAATTTGATGTCTCTATTATTATTCTATTATATTATAAAAAAAAGCAAAGAACGCGAACAAAACACGTTTCTTGTATGGGGACCTCTTTGTATATACTAGAAGTGAAGACCCTGCAGCTTCGCCCGCGTTAAAGTCTTTTTTCAATATTTATAAAACCCGAAAATCATATAGCTTTAGACTTTGTTACCCCATTTCGAAAAATCCTGCAACAGGTGTTTACTTATTTATTTACAGAAGTACTTATGTAAAGTTTCGAATAAAACAGACTATCTCATCTTGTTTCTTCCTAGAAACTTTAAATATCTGTTCTATCTCCTAAAGGTACGGACATACCGCAGCGTCCTGCGTGCGCGATCTAGGCGACCATCAGATAGTATTTGTACCGACTGGTTCACACCAAATGGGATCAGTTATTTTTTTAATTATATTAGTTAACAGGACAAGCACGACGCTCGCCTGATGGTGAGCGATGACGTCTACCTCGTAACAGATACAGCGGCATGCAAAATCTGCTGCCAGAACTGTCACGGCACTGCGCCTGTTACCTTGAGACATAAAGATGTTGAGTTTCACATGCCCTGTAATTTCACTGGACACCTTGCCATTTCAACCAAAAAACATTCCTATTTCACGGATGAAAATTAATTGGCAAAGTAGTGGTACCGCCCTAGGCGGACTAGCAGAAGTCCTACCACACCAATTACAATTGAAAAGTACTGAGATCGCGCGCGCAGATCGCAGGACGGCGCGGTGTGGCCGTACCTTAAAAGTTTGAATTTTGGAATATCCTTTCTTAGCGGATACTTACGTCATAATTAATAAAATGAATCTTGATAAATAGTAGATTGAATACCAAGGGTGCAATATAGTACGTTTCTGCGAGGCCACTTTTTTGAATCCATCCAGAGCGAAGCGAAGGATTCTAAAGTAGAATCCTGAGCGTAGCGAGGGATTTAAAGTACGTCGGCCGAGAGAAAATAATATTGCAGCCGAGTTTTACACTCTGCTTTTCTTCCCCCTCTATGAGAAAAAATCCCTTTTCTCAAATAAAAGGCTCTATAAAAATAATTCAAGAGCATAATATCGTAAAAGACGCTGACTAACAAAAACAAACGTAATAAACCAATAAATACATACAGTTTCCGATAAAAACTTCGCACCTTTTGCAGTTTTCACCCGATTAACATTTTACCCTTAACTCATTGACATATTATACATATGGACATGAAATACCTACGGAAAAAAGGTGCATATCTAAACCTAAAACGTATGCCATTAATTGTCCATTGGTCCATTGCTAGGATTGTGTCAATCAAGGTCATCAATAGACCAATGGACAATCAATGGCAGTCATTTTAGGTTCCATTATGACTTCTAGGCACTTTTTTTGAAGTTATATCCATACAAGCAAATGTATCGCGGCACCTCCATGTCTATATGTATTTCCTACTACATGGTTAAATGTGTTATTATGACAGTCTGTGACTACAGACTAAAATTGCCAATAATTCTAGTGCTTTTTTTTCTTCTTCTTGGCAACCACGTTTCCCCGTCTATATGACGTTGCTACATTTTTTCTTTAATTTAATTAACGCCGCGCGCTCTCTACTTAATAGGACAGTAACATTTCCCGTACAATATTATTATTGAAACTCCTTAGACATGGCACTATAAAAGAAACAGAACAGTCAAAGCCAAAAATTAAAAAAATACATTCCCGCCCTAGGGCGGAAAAGACCTTCGAATAGATGGGATGAAAACGTATTTATTTGTTATATAGATTTAAAAAAATAAAACAAATCAGATATATATACATATATATAGAATCAAAAATAGCTCAGAACAGATAATATAATTTATTCTACAGTTACGAATTTTCAAGAAAGGTCAGAGCGTAGGAGTCCACGCATGATCAATTAATTTACAAGCCCACACGGCAAATGTAATCAAAATGTAAGTTTTTTTAAGCCGATCATGCCATTGTAGCTTTAACAAATTAGGTTAGTATGAGAAAAAAACAAAGTCATTGTACAGTCAGGTATTTGTTCGTTCAATCATACGTTGCCTCTCACAGAGCAACCTGGTGATTTTATAGCACCTGAAGAAAAACAAAATAAACTGGCCAAGTGCGAGTCGGACCCGCACAAGTAGGGTTCCGATTAAACAAAATTTGCCGGAAAAATAAAGTATAAGGTACATCGATAATATAAATACCGTGTCAATACTAAACATGCTTATTTACTACAACGCCATCTATCGAATGTCTAACGAACTTCTAACGCCAACTAAGTGAACGTTAACACTAGAGATGCGCCGTATAGTGGTTTCACCGAATTACCGAATACCGAATATTATTCGGTTTAGCCTTTACCGAAACAGATATTCGGCTGAATTATTCGGTTTACCATTACATTGTTTTGCCGCGTAAACAAGTTCTAGCATGTGCGCTACGTGCCGCTGCTGGTTAGATTAGGAACTTGGATGGATTTAATTGAGGTGTATAAAAATGTTGATTTTAAGTTTAAAAATAAATATTGTTGCGAGATTTAAATTAAATGTTGATTTAAGGCTTAAAATAAATGTTGACTATACCTACTAACTATAGGTTAAGAAATAAATATGTTTTCTTTGACATATAATATAACATAAGTCTTATATAAGAAGTTTTGTCTTTTAGTTCTACACCTTGGCTACATGAGCCAAGAAAATAGAAATGCTTGAACCGAATATATTTGGCAACAAAACCGAATAATTTGGCAGAATACAAATAATGGAAAAGATGCCGAATACGCTGAATACCGAATACCAAACGAATATTCTGCGCATCTCTAGTTAACACAAAAAACCAGTGTTTTTCAACGTGTGGGTCACGCCACTCGCGAACCCCTGGGGGGTCGCAAAGCCTCTATAAGGGAGTCGCGAAGCCTCAGTAAAAAAAAAACAAAGTTTTAAAACATATTTTTAAAGAAAATATTAATTAAAGAGTGAGTAAAGTAGGTGTTTTGACTGAGAGTGCTTATAATTTTTGGTTTAAAAGAAAATATGTTATTTGTTTCCTGTAGGCCACACGAACGAAACCGCGGGTAGAAGCTAGAAATATAACAAAATACAAATTATAAACAGTGCAAGTAGGTCGATTTTTTTTCATACTAAGGGGGTCACGTCGCGTCATGAAAAAGGTTGAGAAACACTGGTAAACAATCGTACATAGATGGCGCTATAGTAAAAACACGTTTTTTGTATGGGGACCCCCTTTAATTCTTAACTTTGATCTGTTTTTAGTATTTGTTGTTATAGCGGCAACAGAAATACATCATCTGTGAAAATTTCAATCGTCTATCTATCACGGTTCATGAGATACAGCCTGGTGACAGACGGACAGACAGACAGACTGACAGACAGACGGACAGCGGAGTCTCAGTAATAGGGTTCCGTTGGTACCCTTTGGGTTCGGAACCCTAAAAAGCCAGCGGAGATGAGACGAGATGAAGAAAAAAGTATGGTTGTAATCGAAATACTGCGATAGGTTTAGTAATTCCTTACAAACAATATTAATTATTTTGTATCCACTTCTGTCTATATTACATATTTTTCAAAACGCTTTGAATTTTGTCAAAAGAGAACATTTTACAGAGACCTTTATTTTTATTGCTTTGTTCGGGATATTGTCAGTTTGTATATTAGATTGAGAGGGAGTGAGAGCGCTTATACGTAATATTTGTTTCTGAAGAAAAATATGTCATTTGTTTCCTGCAGGCCACATGGGCGAAGCCACGAGCAAAAGGTGCATATAGTAATAGTAACCTATTAGTATACTTGTAGTAGTAGGAGTTCTGCTAGACTACCTGAGGCGGTACCACCAACTTGTCCGTTATAACTCTCAAATTGGAATGTTTTGCGGCTAAAAAGGCAAATTGTGCAGAAAAGCTACAGGGCATATGCGTTGCTTGATGTTAAGTACATCAAGATGTGCAAGGGTAAAAGTGCACAGTGCAGTGAAATGTAAAATTCTGATAAATATAGTTTTGCAGGCCGATGTGTCTGTTATAAGCAGACGTCATCACTTGCTATCAGGTGAGCATCTTGCTTGATGTAGCGTATGTTATAAAAACAAACTAGAAAAATGAAAAAATATAATAACTAAAAAAAAATAATTTTATTGTGTACACCACACAATAACATTATTTTTGTAGTTAAAAACAATTATGACAATAATGTTATAATTAAGCCACGAAGAGAAATATAAAAATGGCTATAAAACGATTACAGCCCGATGATGAACTACGAACTTCGCCAGTCATCAGAAATGTTTGGATTAGATAAGTCACCATACGAAACGGTGCTCATTGCAAAAACTTAGATACTTAGTATTGAAATGCGTAACGGCGCTGAGAGCGAAATAACCTTATAATTTGCTGCGCCATGCGAGCCTTTTGGATTTAACTGCTTTTTTAACCCCCGACGCAAAAAGAAGGGGTGTTATATCTTTCATCTGTATATCTGTGTGTCTGTCTGTGGCATCGTAGCGCCAAAACGGATGAACCGATTTTGATTTAGTTTGTTTTTGATTCATAGGTTTTTTATCGGGAGTGTTCTTAGTTTTGATGAATAATTCCTTGAGAGCCAGTTCCCATTCTAGGCCTAGCATGCTTACCATCTTCGACCGCATCATCACTTACCAACAGGTTAGATAGTGGTCAAACGCTTGCCTATAAGATATTTTTTTTAAAATTTAAAAAACATTCAGTTGTTTTAAAACTATGAGCTTTTTCTAGTTATGCGCTACGAAATTAACTTTCATAGGTCTGATTAATTCAAAATTCGGTATACTCTTACTTCAACGATATTGTAAGATCACGGAAGCATTGATCTGATGCTGGGACATCTCCTTAAATCTGCAGAATACTCAACTCCTTATCAACTTAAGTACAGCAAATATGAGTTTGAACTCATTGGAATGTTCTCAATGAACAGATTATACATAGATGAGTCGTAGGTATAGATATATCAGGGGAGGTTTTAAATTTTTAATTTAAGTATTATTGAGTGATGCTATAAAGCAGATTACATACATTGCTGTTTTTTTATGTATCCTATAGGCTAGCGCTTGACCGATATTTCGCATGGTGGTAACCGATGGTGTGGTCGAAGATGGTGAACACACTAGGCATAGAATACACTTACTACTTAAGGTTGTTGCAGCAGATTTTTTTCCTTTATAGTGGTAGTAGCTACTTTTTCAGTAGCAAATCCGTCAGAACATCATAGGTATGCTCATCCACCTTTATGCCAATGGGGCTTTCAAAAATCATGCTAAAGGTAAAACACAATACAAGGATTTGCAATAATAGTCTGTAACTGAGAAACGACGACACGGTGGATCTATGTGGGTGGTCAGAAAATATGTTCATCAGGTTTTTATTAACTACTAGCAGCCCGCCCGCCCCGGCTTTGCACGGGTAGAACATATATGCCTACAAAATTTGTATCAGTTTGTTGCATCGAATATAAAATATTAACATATTATTTAACAATCATCGTCATATGTCAACCAATTTACACAAAACCTTAACGAATTATGCACCTAAGACCTAAACCTTCCTCATTAACACTCTGGCTATTGGTGAAAACCGCATGATAATCCGTTCAGATGGTTTTGAGATTATTGCGAACAGACAGACAGACGCAGTGATGGACATTGTTTTATAATACTTATGTAGTGATATTGGACGACCCTTTGGCGTAAAGGATAGTTACCATGATTCTGACCCGAGGGCCGTTGGTTCTAATCCAAGCTATATACCTACCAATGAAAGTTTTATGTGCATTCATGAATCATGGGTTTTCGTGGAATCATTAAATCTACCAAGAATTATCGTCATATCTCTGAAGATACTTATCACATCTCAATGAAATTACAATGGGACCACCTCGGAAACGTACCCTACCGATTCCAAAAATAATAATTCGAAACGGTTCACAATTGACGGAGTAATCGCGTAACATACACCCACAAAAAAAGAAAGAAAAAAGAAACATACAGATGAATTGAGAACTTCCTTCTTTTGGAAGTCGGTTGAAAAGTAGCTTATCACCAAAATCAAAATCAAAAATCAAAATCAATTGTTTATTTGTCAGAACACATCAAATTATTACAATTTCAGGTCTTATGAAATATAAATGTACCTGTGTCCAGCCTGCAAGCAAGCGTACAAATATTGGTTTGTCATATCTACAATTAAGTTTAGATAACATTAAATATTTTTACTTAAATTACATATGCATAATTTTTTTATAACATAAATATTCTTTCACGCTGTAAAAACAATTTTCCAAAAGCCATTGGCTAACTTTACGCTTGAAAACGTCACCACCTAGTATTTTTAACTCTTCTGGCAAATGATTATACACTAAAATGGACATATTGTATACATTCCGTTTATATATATCTTTCCTACAGGATGGTTGAAATAACAGATTTTTATATTGTGCTCTTTTTTGTCGTGTTGATACATCACTTTGTTTTTGATAATACTCGGCATTACTGTGAACAAAAACACATAATTATTTTATATACATACATGGCAGAGGAAGGACTCTGTACTTTTGGAATAATGGTTTACAGCTATCCAAAAACCATGCTTTATCTATGACTCTTATACATTGTTTTTGAATTTTGAAAGCCCTATCAGATTCAACAGAATTGCCCCACATAATTAACCCGTAACTCAAGACTGACGAGACATACCCATGATATGCCACCAAAGCTGCCTCTGTTGACACAGTTTGCCTCAGTCTTTTTAAGGCAAAGACAAAACGACCAACTTTGGAGCAAACCACGTTGATATGCTCTTTCCAGTTCAAATGTTCGTCTAAATGTAAACCTGAGAATTTAAAACAAGTAACCCTTTCTACATTCTTATTTAAATATTGTATGTCAATTGGTATTGGATTGGATATGGTATTGGATGGTATTGGATTGGATATATTATAAGAATGAAATTGAATTAATTTAGTCTTATTAATATTGATACTCAAATTATTACGTGTAGTCCAATTAATAATATCTGCTAAAGCTTCGTCTACATATTTTTGCGGTGAGTCATTATTATTACATTTAATTATAAGTGTAGTATCATCTGCAAATAGTATACTCTTGTGTGGTGTATGATGGGGCAAATCATTAATATATAATAAAAAGAGCAGGGGACCTAAAATGCTTCCCTGTGGAACGCCTTTAGTATTTTTTATTAAGTCTGATCTAAATCTCTGTTTTGTAAAAGTTCTATTTAACGTATTAGCTAGTTTGGTGATTTCCGTAAATTGTTCCCTATCAGCCAAATAGCTAGCCAACCACTCTAAAGCCTTGCCTCTTATGCCATAGTAATCCAGTTTTTCCAAAAGTATAGCATGGTCTACTAAGTCAAATGCTTTCTTTAAATCAAGAAATAATGACAAAACTGTGCTGCCGGTATTAATCGTTTCTGTAACAGTTTTCAATAACTCAAAGCAAGCAAGAGCTGTTGAGCTCCCTTTTCTAAATCCATACTGTTCATTCGTCAGAATATTATGCTTTGTCAGAAAATTATCAAGTCGGTTCAACATTATCTTTTCAAATATTTTGGATATTATTGGAATTATATTTATCCGATCCAAATAATTACAGACCACTGTAATTATTAGGATCTGTTGCATCTCCTGCTTTAAAAAGAGGTTTGACGATAAATATTTTTAGTGGATTAGGGAATATTCCTTCCAAAAACGACAGATTTATAATATGTGAAAGTGGACCACATATCCATTGTGCTGATTTTTTTATAACTTGCGTCGTGATTTCGTCGTATCCACTTGTCTTGCTATTACTTAATGACATTATTATTTTAGTAACTTCATGAGGGTCTGTTGGGTGAACGAAAATAGAATTTAATTGTCTACAATTGTTTGTCATTGTTGTTCTATTTTTATTAGTCATTTGAATACTAGAAACATTTATAAAAAAAATATTAAATATATTGCAAATGTCATTGTTATCATAAGTCATATTATTAAAATATAATTTCTTAATGTCATTTTTAGCTAAATTATTTGTCATAGAATAAGAGATTGCATTCCAGGTCGCTTTACATTTATTTTTATCATTTTTAATACGTTTCATATTATATAGTCTTTGAGCCTTCAATATACATTTTTTGTAAATTATGTTATATTTTTTAAATATACTTTTATTTTGGTGCTTTTTAGTTTTACTCAATTTTAAATACAACAACCGTTTAGTTCTGCTGGACTTTTTTATACCCTTTGTCAGCCAATTTAGTCTTGCAGGCTTATTATTTACCTTTACTTTTAAGACTGGAAAACAGAGGTCATAGAACAATCTGAACATATTGTAAAAATAGTCAAACGCTACCAATAGACTTTCAGCATTGTAAACCTCCACAAAAGAGAGGGCTGACATACAATGTGCAAATTTTTTTAAATTGTCTATGCTATAGTCACGTCTGAACTCGAACCAATTTGTTATTGTGTATAATTTATTCGCTTTCAAAGTGATTTTTTCATGATCAGAGAGTCCCAAAACAATCACTTCGGCTTTTGTTTTGCTTATATTAGTCGCAATCTGGTCTAGGCACGCAGCTTGACGTGTTGGTGAGTTTATATGAGCTTTAAAATTGTAACTCCCTAAAATATTTAATAATTCTTTTCTCATTGGATTATTTTTCATGATGTCTATATTCCAGTCACCACATAATACGATTTTTTTTCTTCTAAATTCATCCGTAAGATAGTCTAGTAATTTATTGAGTTTATAGAAGAATATTAAAAAATAAAAATAAATAAAATATGTTTATTTCAAGTGACCAAGACTCATATGGAATTACAATATAAAGAAATTAAAATTATTTGAGACATACACACACTAAATGACAAAACAATCTAATCTAATACTATAAGAATCTTTGTCCTGACATACTGACTGACTCACTGACTCACTGACTCACTGACAGACAACGCACAGCCTAAACCGCTGGTCGTAGAGACTTGAAATTTGGAGGGTATATTTTTCTTAGTACGTAAGGGTGTACTAAGAAAGGATTTTCCAAAATTCACCCCTTAAAGGGATGAAATGGGGGTTCAAAGTTTGTATGGAGAAACAAGATTAGATCGTCTTTTCTATCCGAAACTTCACATAAGTGCTTCAGTAAAAAAATAAGTAAAGACGTGTTTCAGGTTTTTTTGGAATTCCACCCCTAAGAGGGTGAAATGGGGTAATAAAGTGTAAAATCAATATTGTTTCGGATTGCGCTGAAATTTGGCATGCAAATAGTTATTACGACGTTAGTTCCCACTGAGAAAGGATTTTCCAAAATTAACCCTCGAAGGGGATGAAACGGGGGTTCAAAGTTTGTATGGAGAAACAAGATTAGATAGTCTTTTCTATCTGAAACTCCACACAAGTGCTTCCGTAAAAAAATAAGTAAACACGTGTTTCAGGTTTTTTTTTAATTCCACCCCTAAGAGGGTGAAATTGGGTAATAAAGTGTGAAAATCAATATCGTTTCGGATTGCACTGAAATTTGGCATGCAGATAGTTATTACGACGTTAGTTCCCTCTGAGAAAGGTTTTCCAAAATTCATCCCTGAAGAGGATGAAACGAGGGTTCAAAGTTTGTATGGAGAAACAAGAATTGATTGTCTCTTATATTCAAAACTTTACACAAGTAGTTTAGTAAATAAATGAGTAAATACGTGTTTCAGGCTTTTTGAAATTCTATTCCTAAAAGGGTGAAGTGGAGTAACAATGTCTGAAATCAATATTGTTTCGGATTGCGCTGATATTTTGCATCCAGATAGAAATTTTGACGTAGGTATCCGCTGAGAAAGGATTTTTCAAAATTCACTCTTCAAGGGATGAAGCGGGGGTTCAAATTTTGGATAGTCATTTTATTCGACATTTCACACAAGTACTTCTGTAAATAAATAAGTAAATACGAGTTTCAGACTTTTTCAAAATGCCACGCTAAAAGAGTGAACTGGGGTAAAAAAGTCTGAAAATCAATATAGTTTCGGATTGCGCTTTATTGGGTTTTTCGGGTTTTAAAAATATGAATCCTGATTTGTCTTAGTCACGCGATAACATGAAAATAGGTTAACCAATTTGGCTAATTTTTATTTGATGTCTTTAATGATAGAATCGTTTTTAGAAAAGAAAAGTTTTAAGTAAATAAAAGGAGTTTTTAACGCGGGCGTAGCCGCGGGGGACTTCTAGTACAATAATAAATGACAAATTACACAACGTAATTAGCAAAAAATAACACAAATGTAAATAATAATTTAAAATAAATAATAAATAATTGAGCACACAATAAAATCGAAATTTAATTCAATTTAATTTCTACCCCGAAATGATGAGGGTATGTACGGAGCATGTCTGTCAGCGCAGTGTCTCAAGAATGGGCAATCTACCCTCTCCGCAATCATCGCTAGGACGACGTTGCCACTGGCCCTCACTCTACGCATCAGAGATGAGGCACGCTTACGCATGGTCGTATGGAAACAATCCACCCGCGCCTGCGCAAACATGCCCGATGCGCTGCAGTATCTGGGCAATCCCATCATCGCCCTAAACGCGTTGTTAAATTGGACGCAAAGAGCATTGTACGCCGCCCGAGCATAACTCGCCCATAAGCTGCACGTATATAGAGAAGTGCAGTATGCTCGAAAGAGCGTTACTTTCACTTCTCCTGAACTACGTGAGAACCTGCGAGCCAACATGCCCGCCCTAACGGCCAAGGCTCTTCGTTCCCGCTCAATGTCCGCATCATCTCTGAGGCCAGTAGTAACGATGTGTCCCAGATACTTGAATTGGTCCACCCTTTCCAGGGGGACACCATACAGAGACACTGGTGGATAATTTTGTATCGGACGTTTCATTCTAGCCTCAAAAACCATGCATACACTTTTAGTGGCATTATATTTTAGCCCGTGTCCTAAAGCATACTCTTCACAGGTCTGCACTAATTTTCTCAAACCACAAACCGACGCGCTCAGCAACACCATATCATCTGCATAGCTTAGGTTATTAACACATACTCCATTAATATGACATCCTATATGCTGGTTGCTGAGCGCGACGATTAAGGCATTTATGTACATGTTAAACAGTGAGGGAGAAGTCAACCCTCCCTGCCTCACCCCACACTCCAGCCTGTACGGGTCTGACATCGTACCTGCCCATTTGACGCTATTGACTTGGTTCTTATACCAGTATTTAAAAATACTGGTCAGTTCTGTTGGTAGGTTGATGCTTCGAAGCTTATCCCACAGGATATCATAAGAAACCAAGTCAAATGCTTTGGATAGGTCAAGGAAGCAGGCGTGCACGGGAGTGCTTCTATCTGTATAGTGCCTGACGACATGCTTGAGGCACAGTATTGCACTCTCAGTAGACAGTTTGGGCCTAAACCCAAACTGATTATCATGCAACACTAGGTATTTATTTAACTGTGCATCAAGCAGGCCGTCAAACACCTTGGCTATAATCGTTGCTAATGAGATAGGCCTGTAATTATTTATATCAGCCAAGTCACCTGTTTTATTTTTAACAACAGGTACAACAACGGTTGCCATCATATTTGGCGGCAGGTAGGAGTGGCTCACACATAACGTGTAGAACAACGCTAATACTCGCGAAATATGTGGCCCAGCGTGAACCAAGTGCTCTATACCAAGTCCATCGTGGCCAGGAGATTTTCCCCTTGGTATGGATTTAATGATTTTTGCTACATCATGAGAGCTAAACCTAGTCCCAACGGTCCCCGCTGATATCTGATCATAGCGCACATGATTTATCGGAGCCAGCGGTGACTTAATACGAAAGTGGTTACTGAACAGATCAGCGATGTCCTTTGGCTCACTCACACCAGCAACGCTCATCGGAAGGCCAGGTCGAATGTTTATTTTGCTAGTACTCTGCCAGAAGTCCCGAAAATGTCCACTAGAAAGCTTCTCAGCAAGGGCGTCCATTCTAATCTGGTCCTGATGGTTTTGACACCATTTAAGACGAGACTTGAATATTCGCCTGCTTTGACGCATTTCATCATGGACACATCCTGACTTAGGCTTACCGCAAAGAACCCATTCGTGGAATTTCGCTCTAGCCTCCAAATGAGCCCCACTGACATGCTTGTTCCATCCAACGATGCGCGGGCCACGTCTTCCCCACCGCGCTCTCTCGCCTCCGCGACCCACCTTGGCCGCAGCGCTGAGGGCAGCTACAATCTCAGAATAAATCCCGTCTAGAATAAGCCTATGGGCCGGTTCCACACAATAGCGATCCGCACACTCTGTAAATTCGACTGGAAAGTCAATGACACGTAATTTTACATGACATGCATTACGATAAATACCCACTTCGTCGGTTTTTCTTTCCCCCCACAAAATATCATTATTTAACACTATTTTACTATGCAACTTAAGTGTTAATAAATCTAGACTGCATTCCATAATAATAGGGAAGTGATCAGACCAAGTAGTATCATTATTTACATAAATATTACAAACAGATAGTTTGGCAGATTCAGTCACTATACAATGGTCTAACCAACTGCATGAACTGTGCGCCTCACTATAAAAGGTATACGTGTCTGACTGAACACCTAACATTTCGACGTCGATACACGTCCACAGTTGCTCGTCACAGAAAGCCATGAGTTCACCATAGAAAAATTCAGACGGATCCGCATTAAAGTCACCCATAATGTAAACCGATTCTACACCGCACTCTTCTACTAAAGCACTCACCGTACCGAGGCAATCCGTGAATTCAGTTAAGTTGTCCCGCGACAGAGTCGGCATATAAATACTAATCACTACTATAGGCCTGTTATTAGTTGTAATTTTAACCGCACAAACACGAGCATTATTGCACTCCAGTACAGAAACCTGGTGAAAGACACTATGTCTCCAAAGTAGAGCGACTCCGCCGAAAGGCCTACCGCGCTGTACATCCATCGAAGTATCAATCGCTGACGTGCCCGTATAGCCAAACTCGCCGTCGACCGTGCTGAGGTAGGCAATGTCTTCCGGATATAACCATGTCTCCTGCAGGGCAACTAAGCTACAGGAGCGACATAAATCCCTAACACTATCTATAGAGCGTTTTAAGCCTTTACAATTAAAACTGGCAAACTTATTTAGAACCTTATCCATTGTTTTGATTGTTTAGGCCGTTTACAGATGAAGTTTCTCCATTCGAACCCTTGCGTGTAAAATTCACAAAACGACGAAATATTATGCCCCGAGGCCACAGTTGTACATCCAAATACAGAGGGAGCTTTGTCTCTGATACAAAGAATTTGTAGGCTTTGTGGTCTTTTTGCTTCTTAGTATCTATTTTTTGCAGAGAGATAATTTCATTCGTCCTCGCAGATATGTACCTCACTATATCAATTTCATTCGTATCTCTGTGGACATTTGTAATGAATACTGGTATTTTCTTCTCGGCCGCTTTGAAATTGCTTTCCGTGTCTCGTGCCATTCCAGATTTGCCTGCATAACGAAACTTTCGCGTTTTTCGGTTCGTAACAGGAATCCAAGCGGTGTCATCTTTATCAACAAGTAGCGGTTTTATTGCAGTCAGCGCCGAAACTCCACCACGTCTATCCTGCGCCTTAGCATTGCCGCTCTTATCTTTATCAGTCGGCTGTTGTTGTGATGCACACCGGGTGAGCGAGTGTTGCACGGGTGACGTCACCTTCTGCTCGGAACCGGTATCGTGCGTCTCGCCGGTACCTGTCGTAGCCTTGTCCGAAGCGCTCGAACTGTGTATCGGTGGTGATTCACAAACGTATTGTTTTGTTAATACCCTCATTTTTTCATGATTATAGATAATACTCTAATTTACACTATCGGGTGATTCCTTGCTACTATATGAATCGTTTATCGTGGAGTTGTGGCGGTTTGAGATTCCCATGGGGCCACTATCCATTACCCAAGCGCCTCTTCTAAGATTTACGTTAGATACTGAAGCAGACGGTGATGAGTCGTGCTTCAGTTTCAGTATATCTTTTTTCAAATCTTGAAGATGTTCTGTCGTAGCATAGTTGGCTTTAACCTCATCTAATTCATTTTGAAGCCTTAGTAGGTCTTTCAGAACTTTTGTGCAATCCAAATTGCTCCAAGTAAGTGGCGGTAATTTTTCAAGTTGCCGCGCCACAAATACTGGTATGATATCTGGTTCCACCGATTTGAACAGATTGATGATGTCAGCCAGATCACTCTCTTCTTTTCCTTTGTTCTTGCGCAATATTTTGCGGTAATCCGAAGGAACGGAGTCATATAACAATGACTTTGACTTCTTGATTTAATCGCCTGCAAACGATGAAGTACACAATCTCACGAGTGTTTCTTCATCGATGACTGAGATTTTGTTTTGCACATATGCTAACAATTCGTCAATCACAATATTACATTCGTTACACTTTAACACATTCGACATTTTGCCGCACGTACTACGTAAGTCGCAAGTGCAACCGAAACGCGTCCGCAATGGATCAACTATTCCTAACTGATATTTGCTTTGTTCGGGTACTCTATAGATACAAATTATTATCATATTCAAACCTATAATTTCAATGCCACAACACTCAAAACAGTAGATGGTCGTTATATTTGAAGGTATGCACAAAACTTTAGTCATTAATGATTTTTTCGCCATAATATATATAATAATATATATATATAAGTTATATATAAGTTCCTCCTCTACGCTTATCACGACAAAAAGAAGCAGACAAATTAAAGTTATTTAGCTTGATATTAGTCTCATCGTTTTTCTTCACAAAAGTTTCACTGAAACATAGTATATCAACGTCTTTGTCGATGTCGGTTAATTCTGATAATGCTAATTTAGAGAATTTTTTTTAGAGTGCCCGGTGGCGTAATCGGGAGAACGTTCGGCTTTGATGCCGTGGTACCGAGTTCAAACCGCCGTGCACCAATGGATTTTTCTATCGAAAAAAAATTATGTGCGCTTCTCACAGTGGCCCTCCGATGAAGGAAAACATCGTTAAGAAACCAACAACCCCCGCATGGTGGTAGGACACTATCTAGTGTCCGCCTGGCCAGCTACCACCCTCAAGTTAGAAAATCTGTCACCAAAACATCTAATGTGTTCCGGCAGCTATCCTTGAGAGCCAGTTCCCATTCTAGGCCTAGCGTGCTTACCATCTTCGACCGCATCATCACTTACCAACAGGTGAGATAGTGGTCAAACGCTAGCCTATAACGTATAAAAAAAAATAAAATAATAATAATTCAATATTGTCCAGTTTATTACAGAGGCCTGCTATGTTTTGATGTAATATTCTTAAACTATCGTGATTTGAATCTGTCGATAACATGTTACAATTGGATGGAACAACCTTCTTACGTGCTAAGTTAGGTACGAAAACAAATGTTATTGCTATCACAAATTTCCACCATTTCGTCAGAAGGAAGCTTGTTGTCTAGTACATATTGTTTTTCATCATCTTGTTTATAAGCCGATTCCTTTTCTAAATCATTAATTTCCACATTTAATTTATACGTAAGCAATCCTAGTTTCGAAGATCTCAGCCTGTTTACAAATAATTCTTTGACTTCGATAAATCTACAATTATCAAATCTGTTAACAAACATCTTTAGCTCAAACTTCAGTTTATTGACATTTAGGTATTTATTCCTTGGTACATTTAATAATAGAACTTTACATTTTTTCAATTGACACATTATTTTATTTAAATTTGTTAGTAGTTTATATGGGTTTTTGTCATGTTTTCCCACTGACAATATTATGACGTCATTGTTCGATACCTTATTGCTTAAATGATCGAAATTACTCAATATCTCTTCCGATGGAGCATGTGGTTTTACTATTCCTTGTATGTTGTAATCAAATTTGAAATTGTTCCTAGTATTGAGGCTCAGTGATAACCCTCTAATTTCTTCATCTCCATCACTCATCAATCACATGTATTTTCTTTCGTGAAAACTCTGGTGCTTTAACTCTTGAGATACACAATTAGTTGGTTTCCCTGGTTCTAGCGGCTCCTTTATTTCTTGAAATAAGTTTTTGTTCTCTTCTGTATCAGATTTTGGGCTACTCTGTTGAAATGTATAATCAAGTTTAGTTCTACTAAGGCTTTTTCTAAGAATACCTTGCGTTTTCTTCGGAGTAGATTTGCAAATATCTGTCAGCTGATTTATCCGAGTATCGTATGATGCAATTGTTTTTTTTTAGGGCTGTATTTTCCTATAATAAGTTTACAATTTCATTTTCAGCAATCTCTAATTTTCCTATCAGTTCTGCCTTTTTCCTTTCTAAGAGTTCTATGCGTTCAAAATTATCTGACCTAATGTTAGGGCAGCTTCTATTTAAATTTGTCTGTCTGATATTAATATTGTGCATTGACAATTCCTCTATATCTTCGTCTAATGTTAGGGCTTCGAATGAGTTCTCGGTTAAAATGTTAATACTGAATGGTTGTAGACTTGTAACATTTTTTTGCGGTGAAGGTAGGGCATTCCGAGAGGGATGCGGCTTCATGATATTTGCAGCTACGGGTATAGGCCCCTCCTTGTGTATAGGTGATGACGATTTTCTATCTCTCTGTTGTATGGTATGTATGGGCGGTTTCTGCTTTTTATTCTGCATACATACAATGCATTCCCAAGAATTTTTTTTGGCTGTTTCCTTTAGTTGAAACAACTTTTCGGACTTGTTCGCACATGCGATATGGAAAATATTTTTACAAACAGAGCATGCTAAATATTGTCTGTTTGTTATTATTTGTTTACATTTATAACATTTTCGAACCATTTTTATGTTTTTAAAGTGCAAAAAGATTCCAAGGTTGGTAAGGATTGATCTCGGTACCTTTCGACTACGACGCGCACTCGGCCAGCGAGTCTTCGAATGCTTGGTCCAAATTTCAAAACAGATCACGCATGTAGGTGGAGTTGCAATCAATGCTTTGCTATCATTGGTCGTGGATACATTGCACACGGCACTATACTTACTCGCGCACTAAACCGTTTGAAACACTTGATTTTAACGACAATTTTACGTTGTATTTTTGATGATATTGCAAGTTAATCAACACTTTTTACTAAAATATGTATCATTTATATGTTGTATGCCACTGATATTAAGAATTGATTAATTTATTTAATCAAAATATTCACTTTTTGAGCACTTTTGACAATTTTAAAGACGGACAAAAATCATACGTGACTGCTCAGTTACGCGCTTCGAGCGGTTCCCCTTCGAGCGGTTCCCCTTCCAAGGAGAACATCTGCCGCCGTAACCTTACGGCGTTCCCCGACGCAAAGAGTAGTTGTAATATACGTTTAACGTGTGTATATGTGTACAGAAAAGCTAAGCTTATCATAATATTTTCTTAGTAACTATGACCTGTTCTGTGGTTTGACTGCAAATATTTTATTAATTTTGCGATGCGTGTATGTGAAATCCGTGATATCTTCTAGAGTTTTCATTAGAATTATATACTGTGAAGGACAATTTTAATCTATAATATGTGCCCAAGATAATTAACGTAATTATTTGGATAAGGATTAATACTATATACTTGAAAATTGCCCTGGAAGTTATATAATATATTTTAACAAAAAATTAAAGATTAAAATGGTTACTGTGAGTCAACCTTAAGAGATAGACATATGCTGTCGCGGACTATTTTGTAGGTCTTATTAAGTTGTACAACTCTTCTCTAGAAAATATTCTTCCATCTGTTTTTCAATTGAGCAGCGTTCGTAAGAAACGTGTTTTTTCGACCGTTTTTTTGTCGACTTAGGTTGCAAATTAGGTCTCCATGAATGTAGCTTTGATTTAAATGGATTATGTGATGTAAACGGTGACCATAAATAGTATTATTTATATATTACCTATTTTCATTTCGAAAGTCTATTCTATATATTAGTGAAAGAATTTTTTAAATCGGTCCAGTAGTTTTTGAGCCAAATCATTACAAACATACAAAAATACAAAAATACAAATGTTCTCTCTTTATAATATTATTATAGATTATAGATTATAGATTTAGAACATTAACTTAAAATGTATGTCTATAAATTGACACAACTGTTTGGCCGTGGTACATCGGTACATTCTGAGAAATCAACTTTGTCACAGCTTTCCTTCGTCCCACATTCCATTGTTCCTATATTGAGAGAGAGATATATATAAGTTTATTAAATCTTGTTTTATCAAGATTTAATAAATTAAGAGATTTTTAAAATTCTTGGAACGATCTTGACCCAGAAAATATTTTAATTAAGCACTCAATATTATCTTTAGTACAGTTTCATAAACGGGCAAGTTAATTTGATTTTCATGATAAAATTTTTCTACACTTTGTCTATGTAATGTATATGTAGGTAAGTATAAATTGGAATAGAATATTGTCAAAATCTCTAGCCGTTTTGGATAGACACATCGATTTGAATGAACAAAGCTATTGAACATTGTTCATTAAATATATAATAACATGTAAAATCTGGTACGAAAGGTAAGTATTGTATACAATTTGATGTATTTGTAGAAAATATATTACCAATTTCAAACAATGTTAAAAGCTGTAAAATTATCATAAGTATAGAACGGCAATTTAAACTTTATTCAATAGGATTGGTTAGTGAAATGATTGGAAATATTGGAATAAATCAAAATGTATGTCAATGAATACATTTAATTTCCGATGCGGCTTTGATTTCGTGTAGTTGTAAGTTCGGCTGTTGCTAACTCATTGGAATTCATTCAGCTATTCAAATAAATATTTTAGATAAGGTGACCATAAATGTTATAAGTATTAACCGTTATGGGTACCCATAAACTATCAGAGTTATATAAAACAAAGGCTAATTATGTATTATGTTATAAATTATAACCATATAATTATAACCTCTGCTTACATTTTTAAAAGCGTCTGCGACAGCCGCTCACTATTGCTATTTGAGGAGAATGTGTGTTTCCTATGTGTTTTCGGTATAAGGTGAAGACAATATTATTACGACGACAATATTATGACGATGAAGAGTTGAGGGTCAACTGACTAGCGAGATTGATGTTATGCGTGGAGTACGTCAGGGTTGTATACTGTCACCCCTTCTGTTTAACATCTACGCGGAAACTATTTTTAAAGAAGCATTGGAAGACGCTGTGGAAGGCATAATAGTGAATGGGCATCCCATAAATAATATTAGATATGCGGATGATACGATCCTCATGGCATCCACATTTTCTGACCTACAAAATCTATTACAACGCGTTGACCATGTTAGTGCAAATTACGGACTTAACATTAATATAAAAAAGACCAAAGTCATGATTGTTGGAAAAACACAATCTTCTATACCAAACCTTGTTGTTAGAAACCAGACAGTGGAGAAAATTCGCTCATATAAATACTTAGGCTGCATTGTGAATGACCAAGGCGATCACAGTATTGAGATAAAATGTCGTATTGAACAGGCACGTAACGTATTTATGAAATTAAAACATCTACTCTGCAATAGATCTCTCAGACTCTCTACCAGAGTAAGGTTGGCATGGTGCTACGTATTTTCTGTTCTTCTGTACGGAGTCGAATCATGGACCTTAACCCAAGCGACGAGCAAAAGACTAGAAGCATTTGAAATGTGGGTGTACAGAAGAATACTTAAAATATCGTGGATGGACAAAGTGTCTAACAAAAGAGTCCTGAGGATGTTGAATAAGGAACTGGAGATTCTTAACACTGTGAAAATCCGCAAATTACAGTACTTTGGTCATATTATGCGAAATAAGAAGTATGACTTTTTACAACTTATAATACAGGGAAAGATACCAGGTAGCAGGAAACCTGGAAGAAGCCGCACATCATGGCTCAAAAACTTAAGAACCTGGTTCAAGCAGAGCACCAGATCCCTGTTTCGAGCTGCTGCATCTAAAGTTAAAATAGCTCTAATGATAGCCGACCTCCGGTAGGAGATGGCACCTCAAGAAGAAGAAGAATATTATTACACGACAACAGGTAATATATAGATACAATGTACGTTCATCAACAGAAACGATTCCAAATATAGTCATTCTACTTACATTATGTGAAAGTTTGTATGTTTTTGTAAATTGTTAGACACAATCCAAAATTTCATTTTACCATTACCGTCGGGATTTTGTATTGTGTTTAACTATTTACAAAAATATAAAGTGTGTAACACTTCAAAGAAACATAAAGTTTGTATGTTTATTCAATCACACAAAGACGGCTGAACGGATTTGGATAAAATTAAAATATAAGTATAATCGTAGTAGACATACATGCGAGGTCCCAACCGAATAAAGCGGTAATGTCATGATACGCCAAAAACTTTTTAATTTGCATAATACGCTTCTACGCACCCAGAAGCATAACATATATTTATACTTATATTATTATATTTTTTTCACAAATAACCATAACTTGCAGAGTTATAGCTAGAGACGTCTTTGTTCTATCGAAATTTGGCATTCGAAAAAAAAGGCGAACAACACCACTTCAACATCTTACGTTCAACCAGATAGCTGCCAGTTACCAGAACAAACAAGTAAGAAAATGTTACGCTATGATTCGTCTGAATACGATCAGTTTTTTGATGGTATTGTGTTAGTAGTCTTTTATTCTCGCAATAACAACGCCTTCACTAGAATGTTAACACTAATACGAATTAGTTAGCCGTAAGTTCTTATCGCAATATAGTTTAAAAGTGAATGTGAATAATTTACGTATTGTAATATTAAAACTAGTAATCCTAAACATTAGACTGCGTATTTCCAGAATGTAAGGTGTTACAATCATACAGTTTTACAATCATACAGTTTGGACACTCGTGGAGAGGTGGGCGGCGCGGACCGCGTCCCACAATCTCGCTTAGTTTGTGGGATCGCACGTAGGACACCGTAAACGTGTTAATGCACGAGCGAGTTTTAGTTACGAGTTTTATTGGTCGATACTAGTTCTGTGTATGTATGTTCCGACAGCAAAATACAACAAGGACTTACGATTTAATTTATTAAATTAATACAATGTAATATATAATATTTAATTTTATAAATTTATAACTATCCATACAAATTTAGTCAAATTGAGAAGTGTGAAAAAATACTATCGGCTTCATTTATATTTGGTATATAAACTAAGGGTTGTAAGTACATATGCATCACGTCGCTATGATCTTGTGTGAACCAGAGTCATCGTTTTACAATCATCAACAATTTTTGTCGCTTAATATTATCAGCTCGTAGATTCTTTTTTGACAACCCTTGCACATTTGCGGCTGATAGCGTAAGTACTACCCACTCGCGCGGCGGTGTCGTCCAACATCAAAGGTGATTCTCAACTGTATCATTGTAAAACTGTGATGTAAGGTAAGTTAATATGTAAATCATTATTGAAAATGCTTTCCGTGCGTAATTTGAACGCTAATTGCTGATGCTGTACATAGGCCTGGCATGCCTCTGACCTCGTTCTTCAGCTCCTTGCCGCACTGTGTGTGTATTCTATGGTGCCGTATCCCCTTTAAACCCAGTCTGCTCTGCTAGGCTATTCTGTAAGCTATCTCGACGGCGGAATCCGCGGTGAGATTCGAATTTCGTATTACGAAATTCAACCGTATTATGATCGTGATACGATTTAATTTCGTAGTACAAAATTCGAATCTCACCGCGGATTCCGCTGTCGAGATAGCTTACAGAATAGCCCTACAGAGAGCTAAAACTTGTCAAGTCTACGCGCGAGTCGATTTGTGATGACTCAAAAACAGCTTATAGATGTAATTCAAGACTAATATGGGTCTATAGTTCTTTCAGAGGGTTCTGTCACCATTTTTAAAGAACAAAATGACCACACTCTTACTACACGTCTTCGGGTTTCACCCCAAAAAGAGGACAGTATTAAAAAAACGCTAAAGCTGTTGTAGCGTAGGAGTTCTACCAGCTTTAAAGAGCTTTGTTGTAATTCCATCCTCTCTCGAATTATGATAGAAATTTCGTGTTTTTTATAAAAGATTAGTAAATTGTTGATTAATGATTAAGCAAATAAAAGTTTAAACTTCTTAATACTTTGTTTTACTGATTTATGATAAACTAGAAGTTACCCGCGGCTTTGCCCGCGTTAAGGACTTCTTTTTTATTTACCTAAATATTTTATTTTGTAAAAAACCTTTCTATCATGAAAGAAGTAAAAGCCAAATCGGTTCAAACTTTGAACCCCCGTTTCATCCCCTTAAGGAGAGAAAATTGAAAAATCCTTCCTGAGCGGATACCTACGTCAAAATAACTTTCTGCATGCCAAATTTCAGCGCAATCCGAAACAATATTGATTTTCAGACTTTGTTACCCCACTTCACCCTCTTAGGGTGGCATTTTGAAAAAGCCCGAATTTCATATTTACTTATTTATTTAAAGAAGTACTGGTGTGAAATTTCGAATAAAATGACTCTCCAAACTTTGAACCCCACTTCATCCCCTTTAAGAGTGAATTTTGAAAAATCCTGTCTTGGCGGATACCTACGTCAAAATAACTTTCTGCATGCCAAATTTCAGCGCAATCCGAAACAATATTGATTTCAGTCTTTGTTACCCCACTTCACCCTTTTAGGGGTGTCATTTCAAAAAAGCCTGAAACACGTATTTACTTATTTATTTACTCAAGCACTTGTGTGAAGTTTCGAATAGAAAAGACTATCTTATCTTGTTTCTCCATACAAACTTTGAACCCCCATTTCATCCCCCAAAGAGGTAAATTTTTAAAAATCCTTTCTTAGTACACCTTTACATATTAAGACAAATATCCCTCCAAATTTCAAGTCTCTACGATCATTGGATTAGGCTGTGCGTTGTCTGTCAGTCAGTCAGTATATCAGGACAAAGATTCTTATAGTATTAGATAAACAAAAAGTTACATGAGTTCTTTGCATTTGAAATGGTGGTCATTTTGATTTTTAAAAAGGCAGGTAACACAAATTTACTGAAAGTATGCTATATAATCTGTAGGTGAATAATGGCGTAATGGTTTAGTACGAAGAGCCTTTACACGTAAAAAATCCGTTAAAAAGGTAGGTATGTATTTGTTACACAAAACCCCTCTTGACGTTTTGAGACGAATAAAGACGTAAACCATGACGCAGAAAAAAACGAAGTGCGTTCCTAAGCGAATAAACTTGTAATATAGTTTTTATTTTTTAATCTAGAATCTGGGAGTTTGTCACAATAGCGAGTTGTTTCATTTAGAATCTTTTTTTTTTACGTATAACGATACCACATTTGTTAAAAGTTGGTTTTTTGTATGAGTGGTAAAACATTTTTTTCTGTTTTTTGGTTCTCCTATAAATTTTCAATTTTCATAATACCGCTTTATTCGGTTGGGACGTCGACATGATGGTAAGCTACTTTTTGGTAGCAAGTCGGCAGATCATTAATATAATATGCTCCTACCACCTGTGGCGTATATTATTATTTATATTAGACAGTGTCTTTTACAGTACTATAATACTCTTGAATAGCTATTTAAAAGAGCTATTTATCTATTGACTGGAAGAGAAGAGCCGAAGATCGGGCTCAGTGGCGCATCTGGGGAGAGGCCTACGCCCAGCAGTGGACTGACACAGGCTGATGATGATGATGATTTATCTATCTCTTTTTCTCAGATGTAACTTAGCTACGCCCGCGTTTAAAACTTCTTTCATTCATTGAAAATTTTTCTTTCGTAAAAACCTTTCATTCATTGAAACACGTCAAAAAAGAATAAGCCAAATTAGTATACACGTTTTCAAGCTATGGCGTGACCAACGGAAATAGGTATTTATTTTCATAAAACCCAAAAATAAACGTATTGATTTTCAGACTTTGACTACAGCAAAAAAAATCATATCTCCGAAAGCGGGGGGTTTCTGCTTCTTCCCCTTCAGGGCGTGGCTCAACCCATCCCCCCGCCTCTTTCTCCCCAAAAATTGATGTCAGTTAAAGTAGCATTCCTACCAATTTTTCACTTATTTAGATTCCGCGGACTTGCAAGATGTGGAACGATCTCCCATCAGAGGTTTTTCCACTACGGTACAACATGCCGCGATTTAAGAGAGGGGTAAAAAGAGTTCTCTATGCAAAAGGTAGGCAAAGCACGTGCAATACTACTTGTGTTGCAGGTGTTTATAGGCGGCGGTGACCACTTTCGATCCGGTGGGCCGCTAGCTTGTTTGTCAAATTTGACATAAAAAAAAAAAAAAAATAAAAATAAATGATTTCCTTGTTAAATGTTCAAAACAAAAAAAATCATATCTCCGAAAGGGGGGTCTCCGCAACTTTTCCTTCAGGGGGGGAGCGCTCTACCCCTTCCCCCCACCCTCTGCCCTACCTCCCACCCTTAAAATCGATTAGAGTAGAACTAAAGTTAAGCCATTTATTTAAGTATTTGTGTGAAGTTTCGAATAAAATAGACTGCCTAATCTTGTTTCTCCATACAAACTTTGAACCCCCGTTTCATCCTCTAAGGGGTGAATTATGGAAACTCCTTTCTTAGCCATCCATTTCATAACCATCTCCATGCCAAATTTTAGCGCAATCAGTTTTTCAGTGTTGATAGATCAGTCAATCAGTTAGTAACGTTTGCCTTTTATATATACAAAAGAAAACCAGAGTATATCACTAGGTTGCAACATTATTTTGTCTCAGCTGACGTACTCTGGAATCCTTCGCACCATTCTGGACTCAAAATAGCAACCTTAAATAAAAAAGTTACTCCCTTGTTTCGTATAACAACTTTAAACATCATTTTACTTGGACTAACAACGTTTCATATAATGAATCGCTTTGTTATATAATTACAGTTCACATATTTTTTGTTTCCAATAACATTTGTTTGATATAACAACGAATTGATTAACAACAAAATTATATTAAAAATTGTTATGCGAAACAATTTTAGTTCATAATTTTAAGTCCTTCATATTCAATTTAATGTATCATAACAGTACCAAGCATCATCGCATAGCAATAACTAGCGGACAATCGGAGTTTAGAAGTAATCAGGGAAGAGATGAACATACATACCAAAATTTTAGTGTTTTGCTTCACCGTAGTCAGGTGAAAAGAATAATATCGTTTAAAAACTAAAAAAGAACCGACTTCAATGCCGCGCTATTCATTTTCAGTACCAATTTTGAGGTGTTTATCTCAATATCTCTGGAGATACTTATCAGACCTCGATAAAATTACCATGGTACCACACTTGGAATGTCTCCTTTCCAACGAAAAAAGAATAATCAAAATCGGTTATCCGCGAACAAACATAAAAAATATATATATATACGGTCGAATTGAGAAACCTCCTCCTTTTTTTGTAGTCGGTTAAAAAGTAGAGCCTATGATATACTAACTACATAAATATACTGCAGGAAAGAGACAGTATTCCGTTAACAGTGTTGGAAAACCTTTTATTTACACTACCACGCGCTGAAAATCCGAAAACTGTTTCTTTTTCCATCCAGGTACTTACATTTCATGCGATAATTCCCGAAACAACTAATGGAAAAATAATAAATCGTTCGGAAATGATTTCTATCAAACCCACGGAAAAAGAAACCGAATCCTTTTCACGCCGAATGTGACATTTGGATTGCTGGTTTTGAACCTCCGATACAAAAATTGTGTCTAAAACACTCGCTTAGTTAGTTTTTTGAGAGTTATTATTGCTGGTCTTTTTCAACCGACTTCCAAAAAGAGGAGGTTCTCAATTTGTCTGTATATTTTTTTTAGTATGCATGTAAGCGATTACTCCGTGAATTGTAAACCGATTCGAATGATTCTTTTTTTATTCTTTAAGGTTCATTTTGAGATGGTCCCATTGTAATTTCATTGAGATCTGATAAGTATCTTCAGAGATGTGACGATCGACGTCTCAAACTGGCTACTGAAACTGACTCGCGGGGCATGTAAGTCAGTTGTTTTAGTTTTTAAACTATTTTAATTATACCAGTGAATAAGCTGGCCAAGTGCAAGTCGGTTTCGCACTCGTAGGGTTCCGTAACACTGTTAAGTATTCCATAACTATGATTTTTCGCAACTACAAAATTAACTTTGTTTTTCATAGTGTTTGTATGAAAAACAAAGTTATCTTTGCGGTCGCCATATCTCAAAAACTGCTGGCTGTATCTCGTTCAAACTAATTTTCGTTGTTAGTTTTTATTGAGATCTACAGCATATATTATTTTTAGATTTTTCACTCCCATACTTTAAAAGTTAGGGGGGGGGGGGGGTGGTACACACATTTTACCACTTTAGACGCGCCTATCTTTCAAATGATTGACTTTGAGAAAAAATGATTTTAGAAACCTCAATGTCATTTTTGAAGACCTATCCATAGACACCCCCCACAAGTATAGGTTTGAAGAAAAAAAATAATTTTTGTATCAGTTCCATGTATGGGATGCCCCCCCTTAAACTTTTATTTTTTTTACTTTTGTATAAAAATCGGAAAGCGGTTTACAGAATACATCTACCTACCAAGTTTCAATTTTGTAGTCCTAACAGTTTCGGAATAAAATGGCTGTGACATACGGACGGACAGACAGACAGACAGACAGACAGACATGACGAATCTATAAGGGTTCAGTTTTTTGCCATTCGGCTACGGAACCCTAAAAATGAAAAGAAGAAAAGAGAAAGTAGATTTATCAACACCAATATGAAAAATGCGAGAGTCAGTTTGTGTATTTGATTGTTTGTTTGCTCGGGACAACATCAAGGTCAAATGGCTCCACCGATTTGGCTGACATTTTTTACAGAGATAGCTATTATAGTACATTAGGTCATAGGATACTTTTCAATGCGGGCGAAGCTGCGGGTTCAGCTAGTTTTCATATAAATAAATTGGTTGCAAGTTGTATCCTATTCCTACATCAAACTGTCATTATACATATAGGTACTTATTTTAGAGGCTGATAATTCAGATAACACAGATACGTATATGTTTTAAATATATTATATGTAGGTATATAGGTACGTATTAGATGTATATAATCATCATGATGATTCCTGTTTTGTTTTTTAAAGTGTATTTCTTATTATATATATATATATATATATAAAAATATTTATACATATTTTATTTCATTTTTTTTAATTATTTTGCAATAGAACACATCTGACCTTGCTCAACTCACTATTTCTCTTACTCCATCCAAAGTTTGACTGGAAGAGATCGCTCTTAGCGATAAGTCCGCCCATTGCACTATAGTTTTTATGAGTTAACTGTTTCGTAAGTTACTTTAAGTGGTACAAATTCGTACCTGTTTCCCACAGATTGTCTATTACGTGTACATCACTCTCTTTGCTCAGCAGTGGCGCGCATTTAAAAAGTTGGTTCCGGTTCTTACAACTATGTGTAGTTTAATTTTTTGTTTTATTTATATTTATCCGTTATATATATATATATATATATATAAATATGTTATCTGTTATTGTTAATTTATGTTATTGTATCTATTTTATTTAAGTTATTGTTATCGGTGTTAGTCCTACTCCCGCTCTCAGGCCATTCTGAAAATCAGCGTCTTGGTTTTGGGGTCTACGATCCAATAATCAGGACATTTATGCTGAGACTGGTCTGTTTCAGCACCTCATATTGTATTCCTTTTTAGGGTTCCGTACCCCTAGAGTAAAACCGGACCCTATTACTAAGACTCCGCTGTCCGTCTGTCTGTCTGTCTGTCTGTCTGACTGTCTGTCCGTCTGTCACCAGGCTGTATCTCATGAACCGGGATAGTTAGACAGTTGAAATTTTCACAGATGATGTATTTCTGTTGCCGCTATAACAACAAATACTAAAAACAGAATAAAGTTAAAAATAATAGAGGGTCCCCATACAAGAAACGTGTTTTCTTCGGCATTTCACGTCATCTATGAACGCTTAGTTAGGTAAACGTCCCATAGATGGCGTTATATTGAAATTTCGATCGCTAACTCCTTTGTTAGACGTTAGATGGCGTTATAAGAAATAAAATGTTTATTAATTACTATTTTTTGCTGGCGAAAAATTATAGTGGTTTTTTGCTCGATCTTATAAAATACTGTATTGTGGTACGGAACCCTACTAGTGCGAGTCCGACTTGCACTTGGCCAGTTTATTTGTTTTATTTAGTTAAGTTTCTGGATGAAGGCTGAATGAGCAATAAGATATGCTTTTTGTATTTGGAATAAATTATTGTTCATATGATCTATTTAATATTATGTGACCTGTGTAAGTGCAGATTTTTAATAATACTCATATGCTGAAGTGCATATAAACTCAAATAACGCGGGCGAAGCCCCGCGGCTTCGCCCGCGTTATAACAGCGTAACAGCTACTAAATTTATATTTACACGTTCACTTATTCAAGGTACGTATTAAGTAACTGATATTATAAATCTATGATACGTTTATAGGGTTCCGTCCGTACCCAAAGGGCACCAAAGGAACCCTATTACTGAGACTTCGCTGTCCTTCCGTCCGTCCGTCTGCCTGTCCGCATTACACAGGGATGTATCTCCTTAACCGTAATAGGTAGACACTTGAAATTTTCACGAAGTATGTTTTTTTATGATTTATAGGCTAGCGTTTGACCACTATCTCACCTGTTGGTAAGTGATGATGCGGTCGAAGATGGTAAGCACAATAGGCCTAGAATGGAAACTGGCTGGTAATGGTTTCTATATGGGTATATATACAAGAAACGTATTTTTTCAGGCGTTTTATGCTTGATCTTACAAACCGTAATTTAACGATAGATACTTGAAATTTGCTCATAGTATATATAATGGTTGCTGTAATAAGAAATAATATTAAAACCAGTCAAGTCGAGTTGGACTCAACCAAGTCGAGTTGGACCAACTTTCAAACTAGGTTAAAGGACAAATTTAACTTTGCAGTTTGATCCATAGAAAATGTATTGCACCAACCGCGAATAATGAGTTTGTAATAGTAAATTCACTTTTTTTAAACTTCATATTTAAGGTTTTCAGAATTATTCCTATATAAATGTTTATTACGTATACTTGTTTTTTGCCAACTTTTATGATTCTAGGTCAACGGAAAGTCTAGGTTTTTATTCCCGACATAAACGGTCATATCTTTTGATCGCGTTATCACAGCCGGATACTGTAGACCCAAGAATGTATTTAGTATAAGTTTCAACTTGATACCTCTACGCATTCTGAAATAAAGGGTCTTGACAGACAGACAGACTGACAGACGAACAGACAGACAGACGAACCACAAAGTGATCCTATAGAGGTTCCTTTTTTCCATTTATTGCTAGACATAGCATACTCTGACTCTCAAGGCTGCGTGCTGCCGAAACACCGACCGCGGCGTAAGGTTATGGCGGCAGTTTACTCGTTGATGGTGGTAAGCTACTTTTTAATAGCAAGGAAGGCTAAACATCACTATAATATGCTTTTACTACCTGTGCAAATATTTTATATAGTTAACAAGTATTGGACAAGAACATATCATACTTTTATAATCTGTTAATAATGCTTGGTCAAATTCGGGAAGCGCAGTTTATCTTATGGTAACAAATAACTACATTTTGAACAAAAAAAAACTATATCTATCTATCTAACTAAATAACTTTACATTCCAAACTCTACTACAGCGTTTCGATAAAAGATGGTAAGAAATACACCGGTAAAACATGGAAGACCGCGTTGCTATTTGCGGTTTTACATCACATTTCACTGCACGAGGTTTTAAGTGGCATGTTTTTTTTTAAACCTTCAAATTAAATAATGAACCAAGCTCGTAACTTTTCAGGCATATATTGTGTAATTGTATAAAAAAAATGTTTCCACGGTCTGAATAATGAGTCTTTTTCGTGCTTCTGAACATATTTTATGTATTGAGGGCTATATTGGGCATATCACTCCATAGGGACACATTTAATTATAAGTGGCCATAAAAGGAATAGACATGGAAAAATAATTATATTAAAAGCCCAAGAGATTGGCAAAGTGTTCTCTGTGTAGTTGGACATACCTACCTACGTATGTTTTTGTAATTATCTAGTATAAATCATATATGATTACCGTTACTGTGAGTACGAAAAATATACCTACTTTCTCTATAAATGTATTTCACCTACGTATTTTCTCCAAGTAATAGTAATGTACCGTCTGGTTGGTAACCCATTGTTCTTCCTATTAGCGCAACTACAGAATAATATACATGATATTCGCAATTAGAGGCAGTGATATATCTCTTCAGTGAAAGTTCCAAGAGTCGGCCTCTAATACGCTAGGATTAAATCAAGCCGCATTCCTACAGAGATTCGAGGAGATTGCTCCAAGAGACTCGACTCCCGGCGACTTCGACATGCCTACACACTCACGCCTCGTACAATTTATGACCCGCCCGACTTCAGAAAACAACTCTACCAAACGGCAAAATAACTTTAGTCCCAAATCGACGAAAATAACACCCCAAAGTGTCACTGTACACAAAAAGACCCGCTTTAAAATGAAAAAAATTTCTCTTTGTGTGGGAAACAAGGACGCTGAAAATTCTTTTTATTATGTTGGCTTTAAATGGCGCTAGTCACTTATTTTACTAAATTCAGTACTTACATTTTAAGTAGTTACTTGCATATTCAATCAATTGTTAAATTGTTTACTATTTTTATTTTAGTATCCCCAAGTTCTTAGGCAAGATTTCGAAGATTCGAAGATTCGAAGTTGATTTTCGGCGCACAGCCTTGGCTGCACAGCTGAAATCGAACATGTAAATGTCTAATCGACTAGCTCGGCAAATACATTTACATGGTCGATTTTAGGGCTCCCACGTGGGGCGGCGGGAACCGCTTGTTGTAAATGGTGTAATAAAAAATCCGTAGTATAGCTAAGGTATTATCCTACACCAAATAACATGTGTCGAGTCAGAATCGTATTGCTGATTGCCTTGTGATTGCTTGACACTTTTTTGCACACAAACAGCTCATAAATGTGGTTGCGGTCTTGAAAAACATTATAAGTGATGCTCATAAAAACATGTTGTATATACAATGAATTGCATATTGTACATAATTAAGATAAAATATTATGTTTCTTTGAAGTGTTTCACACTTTATATTTTTGTAAATTGTTAAACACAGTCCAAAATTTCATCGTACGGACGGAACTTGAACCCGCAAACCATTACAAAAATATAAAGTGTGAAACACTTCAAAGAAACATAATATTTGATTTACGCAGTGCAACATCTCTCGTCGGATTTGAAAACTGTAATGATTTCTTCCGAATGATTAACTTACGTAATAAGTTGTCATAGATGGCGCCACCAATGCATAATTGGGTTAACAAATGCAATCCACTAATTTCGTCGTAACGATACTTCGCACCGTGGCTTAATTGGCAAAGCACCGGAACATGTCATTCCGGAGGTTGCGGGTTCAAGTCCCGTCGGTACGATGAAATTTTGGATTGTGTTTCACAATAATTAAGATAGTTTAAAAACCAAAACAACCGACTTCAATGCCCCGCGAGTCAATTTCAGTAGCAAGTTTGAGACGTTTATCGTCATATCTCTGGAGATACTTATCAGATCTCGATGAAATTACAATGGGACCACCTCGAAAACGTACCTTACCGATTACAAAAAGAATAATTCGAATCGGTTCACAATTGACGGAGTAATCGCGTAACATACACAAAAAAAACATACAGACGAATTGAGAACCTCCTCCTTTTTTGTGAAGTCGGTTAAAAAATCAGTTCGAATGAAACTGCAATTCGAATATCAAATTATATTCCGTTTCTACACGTTAAGGTACGAACACACCACAGCGTCCTGCAATGCATGCGCGATTTAGGCGTAATTAGATAGCGCAGTAGTATTTGTACCGACTGGTTCACACCAAACGCGATCAGAAAACAATTGAAAAGTACTGAGATCGCACCCGCAGATCGCAGGACGCCGCGGTGTGGCCGTACCTTTATTGATTTGGTTCAACTACGTGTCGAATTTCCGCTTGTATTTTATGATAGAACGAAAATTAGTTCAAGTGCCATGGGTATTATTTATTATACGATCACTGTAAAGGTCATTGCTCCATTAATTCCCACATTATGTTACATCATTAGGCGGCCAAGGACGCTAATCAAACGTAAAAAGGCTGTAGCTGTTGCGTCAATTTGAGTTTGCGTACCTAACGATCTATTGTTTCCACCGGTAAATTCATAATTTTATAGAAAAGCAGGCATTTATAAATAAATGCCTGCTTTTCTAAAGCCAGCTTAATCAGACGCTTAAATTAATCTAAGGATATAAAGTTAACGAAACATCACTTCATACTTAACAACAGTACCTATCTATCTTTAGGTAACCATCGCAAAAATGTGTAAAGAAAAGTATATCGGTCCCTAAACCGTACCATATCATAAAAATAAAAGCGGGAGCAGGCCATCAGACAAACTGGTACTCTCGTAAAAATATAGCCAAGTGTACCTTTCCTGAACCGCCTACTATGAGCAAACAATAATATTTTCATACCAGCATTTTGACAGTTCCTGAAATGCATTAGGGAACAGTATTCTCGTTGCGTTAGACTTTATATTCTTAGAAATAGGGTTGGAATGCGAGGATTTTGTGGATAGAGTATGTGTTGAATACATGTATATGTTTATATGAAACAAAGATATATCAGTACCTAAGTGTGGCGCATTTGCGCGTGCGTGCATCTCCAAAGTCTCGAGGGACGTAGAAGCGGCTGGCACGCCTCAATTACATTCCACATACGCTTACAGAATCGGCAACTGAGGTGCTCCGGTGAAAGCACTCCATCTGATTTAATACATACCAAGTTGACGTTCCGACTTCCAACTTTCATATGAACATTGCTGCTGGATTGTTATGAAGCGAAATTATTGGTATAATGCGAAATGTTTTCTGTATGTGAATCTGTTAAGAGTAGGCTGGTACTAACTCATCAAAATTGATTCTTGTCATAGTAAAGTAAAAAAAGTATTATAATGTTTATGAAAATAGATAAGGTATTAATAAAAAAGGTTTAAAAGAAAACTTTTCATTTATGAGGTAGTTTTTCAAAAACAAATAAAAATAAAGTAAACAATCAAGTTGAATCTACAGAGGGTACCTAATCGTTTCGATTCCAATAAAGAAATGCGAATTGAAAGAAGGATCGTCTCGAACCCGAATGTAATTGTCCGCGCTCGTACCGAACGATTTCTATTGCGTATTGCCTCCGAGGGTTTCTGCAATTTTCGTAATGTTATTCTCTGACAACTGAATTTTATGATACTGTTTTAGAACTATACAGACACTTTCAGTATTTTTAACTCTTACACATATTACATTGTATCACACACTACAGGCTAACGTTACAGGTAGAAACTCGGCATGTCAAAGCCTGCTGAGTGTTTTACGACTTAATAATTAGGTAATAAATAATTCAAGAATATTGTATTCTAGAATAACATATGAAGGCCTTCAATTAACTCCAATCTCACCTACATTTCATAAGATGGAGTTGTGCTTGTCTGGGAGTGGAAGACAGTTGTGAGGCCTGAAATGAAGCGCTGGAGAACTGAATTTAGTCCAGTCTACAGAGCAAAAACTTTTCTTCACCTCTTCCTTTCCAGTCACTGGAACTAAATATACCTATCAACACCAATATTATAAATGCGAAAGTCAGTTTGTTTATTTGTTTGTTTGTTTGTTTGTTTGTTTGTTTGTTTGGGACTTCTTCACAGTCAAAAGGCTTGACCGATTTGGCTAAAATTTTGTACAAAGATAGTACATAGGGCAGAATAGGATATAGGATACTTCTTTTTTGGCTATCGAGTCAGGGGGTCCAGATATTTTTAATTTAATTTCGTAAATATAAGACTTCTTCTCGAATAAACGGCTTGACCGATTTGCCTGAAATTTTGTGTGGATACATGTCATAAGGCAGAATAGAATAAAGAATACTTTTTTTCTGGCTGTCGAGTCAGGGGGTCCAGATATTTTTAATTGAATTTTGTAAATATAATACTTCTTCTCGAATAAACGGCTTGACCGATTTGCCTGACAAGTTGTATAAAGACAGTTCATAGGGCAGAATAGGATATAGGATACTTTTTTTCTGGCTATCAAGTCAGGGGGTCCAAATATTTTTAATTGAATTTTGTAAATATAAGACTTCTTCTCGAATAAACGGCTTGACCGATTTGCCTGAAATTTTATGTGAATACATGTCATAGGGCAGAATAGGATATAGGATACTTTTTTTCTGGCTGTCAAGTCAGGGGGTCCAGATATTTATAATTGAATTTTGTAAATATAAGACTTCTTCTCGAATAAACGGCTTGACCGATTTGCCTGACATGTTGTATGAAGACAGTTCATAGGGCAGAATAGGATATAGAAAACTTTTTTTCTGGCTATCGAGTCAGGGGGTCCAAATATTTTTAATGGTATTTTGTAAATATAAGTCCTCTTCTCGAATAAACGGCTTGACCGATTTTCCTGGCATGTTGTATAAAGACAGTTCATAGGGCAGAATAGGATATAGGATACTTTTTTTTGGCTATCGTGTCTGGGTGACCAGATTTTTTTATTGAATTTTGGGTATGTGTGGCCACTTATCAGCTAAACGGCTTGACCGATACCGCTGAAATTTTCTACATATACAGCTCATAGGGAATAGAAGCACATAGGGTACTTTTTTTCTGGCAATCGAGTCCAGTTGTCCAGATTTTTTTTATTGAACTTTGTAAATGTGTGGCCTCCTCTCAGTCAAACGGGTCAACTATTTTAGCTGAAATTTTGTGCGCAGAACGTGACCGTCTGCGCACAAAATTTAAAACATATACATAAGACATAGGATACTTTTTTTGGCTAGCAATTTCGGGTGTCCATAATTTTATTATGGAATAATGTGTTGCCTCTTAGCAGCAATCGTTTTGACCGATTCAGCTCAAATTTTGTACAAATACAGTTAATAGGGCATAGAACAACAAAGGATATTTTTTTTAACAGTTCAGTTTGGATAACTAATATTTTTTTATTGAATTTTGAAACGTGTGACCTCTTCTTGGTTAAACGAGTTGACCGATTGAGCTAAAATTGTAAAGAGACAGTCAATAAGACATAGACCAAGAGTAGAGTCTATTATCCGAGCACATTGGTTACTTTTTTTACAATCGAGTCTGGTTGTCAGTTTTTTATTGTTGAATTTTGTATATGTTTGGCCTCTTTTCAGCCAAAAGGCTTGACCGATTCACATGACATTTTGTACAAAGACATTTAATATGGCAAAAAAGGGCAAATAATACTTTTTTTTTCGGCAGTTAAGTGAGGGTGCATACATTTTTTGTTAACTTTACATAGAGTAAACATAATCATAAAAGTTTGACCTTAGGTTCGTCTAAAATGACTTAATTAGTGTCTTGATTAGGCCATAAAACTGTCAGGATCATTAGAAGTCATCAAAATTTACGCGCTGGCTTTGCTTGCCCGACGTGTTTATCTGCTTTGTGGGAAGTATTTCAAAAACTTTCGTGTTTTAACAGCCTTAGGGTGATTGGTGTTGACTTAGTAGGTCATAAAACCTGTCAGGGTCATTAAAACACGTAATATTTTTTCGCGCTCGCTTCACTCGCGTAGTGATAGCACTATCTGCGCTCGCGCAAGCATTTGTTTTATCTACTTTGTAGGAAATATTTCGTCAACTTTTGAATTTTAATAGCCACATGCATCAAAACGAGTCATAAATTGAAACAGAACAACCTTCAATAATCATAATAATTATTAACCTTAAATTGAGTGGATATAAAAATTTAACCCTAATGTCATCGGTGTTGACTTAGTAGGTCATAAAAAGTCGTATAAATTTTTAGCGCTCGCGAAGCTCACGCAATTATTTATTTTATCTACTTTGAATGTAATATTTCAGAAAATGTTGTATTTTAATAGCCACATGCGTCACAACGAGTCATAAATTAAAACAGTACAACTTTCAATAATCATAATGATTATTAACCTTAAAATAAGTGGATATCACGTTTAACCCTAATGTCATCGGTGTTGACTAAGTAGGTCATAAAAACTGTCAGGGTCATAACAAGTCGTAAAAAATTTCCGCGCTCGCTTCGCTCGCGCATGAATAGCGCTCGCTACGCTCGCGCAAGCATTTATTTTATCAACTTTGAAGGGAATATTTCAGCAACTTTTGTATATAAATAACCACATGCATCAAAACGAGTCATAAATTAAAACAGTACAACCTTCAATAATCATAATGATTATTAACCTTAAAATAAGTGATTATCGACTTGAACCTGAGTGTCATCAGTGTTGACTTAGTAGGTCATAAAAACTGTCAGGGTCATAAAAAGTCGTAAAAAATTTTCACGCTCGCGGAGCTCGCGCAAGCATTTATTTTATCTACTTTGTAGGAAATATTTCGTCAACTTTTGAATTTTAATAGCCAAACAATATATTGTTTGGCTATTATTTACTATATATAGTAAATAATAGTCAAACCGAATCATAAATTGAAACAGAACAACCTTCAATAATCATAATGATTATTAACCTTAAATTAAGTGGATATCAAATTGAACCCTTATGTCATCGGTGTTGACTTAGTAGGTCATAATAACTGTCAGGGTCATAAAAAGTCGAAAAAAATTTTCACGCTCGCGGAGCTCGCGCAAGCATTTATTTTATCTACTTTGTAGGAAATATTTCGTCAACTTTTGAATTTCAATAGCCAAACAATATATTGTTTGGCTATTATTTACTATATATAGTAAATAATAGTCAAAAATAATAGTCAAACCGAATCATAAATTGAAACAGAACAACCTTCTATAATCATAATGATTATTAACCTTAAATTAAGTGGATATCAAATTGAACCCTTATGTCATCGGTGTTGACTTAGTAGGTCATAAAAACTGTCAGGGTCATAAAAAGTCGAAAAAAATTTTCGCTCTCTCTTCGCTCGCGCTGTGATAGCACTCGCTACGCTCGCGCATGCATTTATTTTATCAACTTTGTAGGTAACATTTTAGCATCTTTCGCATATTAATAACCACATGCATCAAAACGAGTTATAAATTAAAACAGTACAACCTTCAATAATCATAATGATTATTAACCTTAAAATAAGTGGATATCACGTTTCACTTGAGTGTCATCAGTGTTGACTTAGTAGGTTATAAAAACTGTCAGGGTCATAAAAAGTCGTCAAAATTTTCGCGCTCGCTTCGCTCGCGCAGTGATAGCGCTCGCTGCGCTCGCGCGAGTATTTGTTTTATCTACTTTGAAAGTAATATTTCAACAAATTTTGTATTTTAATAGACACATGCGTCAAAATGAGTCATAGATTGAAACAGTACAACCTTCAATAACCATAATGAATATTATTAACCTTTAAATAAGTGATTATCGACATTAACCTGAGTGTCATTAGTGTTGACTTAGTACGTCATAAAAACTGTCAGGGTCATAAAAAGTCGTAAAAAATGTTCGCTCGCGCAATGATAGCTTTCGCTGCGCTCGCGCAGCTATTCACCTTATTTTCTTTGTAAGAAATGTTTCAGGAACTTTTGTGTTGAGTCAAACATTTAAACAGCACAACTTCGTATACCTAACCAAAATTATTAATTACTTTAACAATAGAGGATATTGAGTTCGACTTTAGGGTCATCTATGGTGACTTGGCCTAAGCTATCATCGATCTTGACCTCAAAGGTCATAAAGACTCAAATAACGCGGGCGAAGCCGCGGGTAACAGCTAGTAATATATAAGCTGCTCTATGTAAACCTAAGCATATTTACATAGTCAAGGGACCTTAGATCTAATTATTGGATATTAATGTCAACTTGATACTTCCACGCGTGTTCCTAAGAAAAAAGTTAGTGCAGACAGACAGGCAGTCAACGAAGTAATTCTATAAAGATTTCTGAAATATACTCTCTAATATCAAGTTATGGAAATGGAAATAAGGAAAACAACAATAGATTAATTTTTATTTTTAGGGTACCCTTTCAAAAGCTTATGGTGGCGCACATTTACGGCCCAGACAATTAGTCAGAAGAACAAACTATTAGCCCTACAAAAGCTCTCCAGTCTGACTGGGAACCGATCGCCCGGAAACAGAACGAAATGAACAACCGATGACTTTCATTTTCTTATAATTCTTTGTATTGTTCCAAAGAAAACACTGAAGTTCCTAGTCGCTGTCTCATGGCCCGGCTCCCGCTCAGAATACAATTTGTCTATTTATTTTATTTTTATCAGGAAACAAACCTTTGACATTAGTAATTTTTTCCATGATTCCGGGTTTCATCATCATCATCATCAGCCTGTGTCAGTCCACTGCTGGACATATGCCTCTCCTAAGATGCGCCACTGAGCCCGATCTTCGGCTCTTGTTTTCCAGTCACTGCCCACCGCTTTGCGTATGTCGTCGCTCCACCTGGTCACAGGACGTCCTACGCTATGTTTGCCAATTCGCGGTCTCCACTCTAGGACAAGTCTACCCCAACGGTTATCAGTCCTGCGGCAGATATGACCAGCCCACTGCCACTACAGCTTGCTTATCCGTTGAGTTATCTCGATAACTTTATTTCTCTGGCGAATTACTTCGTTTCGGATTCGATCCCGCAGAGAAATGCCGAGCATAGCTCTCTCCATAGCTCGCTAAGCGACTTTAAACTGGTGGACCAGTCGAACTGTGAGTGTCCACGTCTCGGCTCCGTATGTAATTACAGGTAGGACGCACTGGTTAAAGACTTTTGTCTTTAGTCACTGCGGTATAGGCGACGAGAAGACTCGTCGGAGTTTTCCGAATGCTGCCCAGCCTATCTGAATTCTTCTCTGGATTTCCTCCTCGAAGATGTTTTTACCTAGTTGGAGCGTCTGCCTTAGGTAAACATACTTAGTGACAACTTCGAGTGGGATTCCATCTACGGCAATTGGTTCCGGAACAACGTGCTCGTTGTACATGACTTTGGTTTTATCCAAATTCATCCGGAGACCGATGCGACGAGAAGAATCAGGTAGGCCATTCAACATCCTTTGTAGGTCCTGCAGCGTCTCTGCCATAATGAAGATGTCATCTGCGAATCGTAAGTGAGAGATGCACTTGCCGTTGATGTTAATGCTACAATCTTTCCCAGCGTCTTAAACATATCCGGGTTTATTTAAGAATATCAACTACTAATGCATAGGACGTATTTCAAGTATATAAGTAGTGTTTTGTTCAGTCAACTTGTTAAAACTCAATTTACTTCCTTCGTTTTTTAACCGATGAAAAAAAAACGGAGGAGGTTATCAAGTCGACGCGTATATATATATATATATATATTTTATGTATGTCCACGCATAACTTTTTACAGAGTAGTCTGATTTTGATAATTCTTTTTTTATGAGGGTCCCATTTTAATTTTAACGAAATCGGTCGAGCCCTTTTGAATAAATCAACAAAAAAAATGGATAAAAGTATCATTTTTTGGATGATTTTATCATATCATCAATGTATGTGAACAAACACTGGAAAAAACAAAGAGCAGAAAATCGGGCTCAGTTGCGTGTGTTGAGAGAGGCATATGTCTAGCAGTGGACTGATACCGGCTGATTATGATGATGATGATGATGATGATGATATTTTACAGGTGGTACAATTTAAATTTCATCGCGATATGTTCAGTATCTCCAGAGATATGAAGATAAACACCTGAAACTTAGTATTGAAATTGACTAGCGTGACGTTGGAAGTCGGTTTTTTAGTTTTTTATGTGATCTTAAATTATTATTATTATAGAGCATAAATGTTCTTAATAAAGTTTGTCTAGGCCAGGGGTAAGCAATGACGCCTGCTTTTAACATAGTCGATTATGGCCACTAAAAATTATAAAATAAAACTTTTTAACAAAAAAATTAAACCGCCGAAAAAACTGAAAAGAAAAAAATAATTAAAGTTTTTTATTTAACCTTAATAACGAAATTCTTAATTTACTCTTAGTATACCTAAGTATATAATTTTGTAATTGTTTTGAGTTTTTAACTAAACATAATAACTAAGTTCTTAAACTAATGTAAGTATGTATACCTAAGTAATTTTGAGTCGGCGCCAAATAATTAATAAGCAAAGATCACTAAATAACCTCTTAAATTTAAAGAAATAATCAAATCAAATTAACAATGCAACGTGAAACCCCCAGCGATGAACATAAACATTCCAAAAAATGCGCTTCCACACGACCCACAGACTAAATAGAGATGCACGACCACTCGCAACGACGTGTGCCCGTCACGTCACGGGTCGTCACAGATTACTTATAATATATAATTATATAGATTACTATGTGGTGCCCGTTCGGGTTGCAGTCTCGCTGATATTAACTTCGTCAACACTCGGCATTTTCCGGCGAACTGGCGTGTCGCGTCATGCCTCCGCCGCGCATCCGCTTTACGTAATTAATTAATGTGCTTGTTTGACGCTGACTCAAAATTACTTAGGTATACATACTTACATTAATTTAAGAACTTAGTTATTATGTTGAGTTAAAAACTCAAAACAATTACAAAATTATATACTTAGGTATACGAAGAGTAGTTTAAGAATTTCGTTATTAAGGTTAAATAAAAAAGTTTAATTATATTTTGCTTTTCAGTTTTTTCAGCGCTTTAATTTTTTTGTTAAAAAGTTTTATGTGTCATCAACTTTTAAATAATGGAACTATAGCGTTTTGACGCACTATAATAATTGTCAGATCTTTAAAACCCTAATAAGCACGGAATATAGCTTTAACAAAGGCCTAAATTTCCGTTTGATTAGCGCGCGCGAAATCCAATTCCACAATGTAATGAACAAAATTTGTAGGTACCTAGTTAAGTACGTAGTTTACGTTCAGTCTGATGGATCGAGGTTGCGGTCATCGTATAAAATTTGGCCAAATTATACGTTAAATTTCGTTTCGGGCCTTATTGACCGATTAACGCAAAACTTTGTGTAATCCGCGGATTAGTCCGACCTCGTGAATTGGTCTGTTATGATCGCGATACGATATCGGATTAACGAACCGACCGCGACCGCTCCACTGGGTCAACTTGGGCACAACTTTATAAACAAAGTAGCAAATTACCGTTCCTATTGGATAGCCAAATAAATGGGGTTTGATAGTTTATTTACTTTGAAACCATGGTAGCGGGCCACGCTTACTGATCTCAACCTTTGTGCGTGTCGTTCATACAGTAGACTACTTACTACTACTAATACCTACTACTACTAATACCACTACTAAGTAGAAGACCTACTTTACCTATACTCCACATTTAATTAATATTGTTACTAAAATCTGTTTTATGTCTATTATCAAATTAAAAGTAGAACCTTGAGCTCAATTCAGAGATTCCGATTAAAGAAAAGCCTCTGGGTATTCGTGGTAAGTGGTAGACGTCATTACTGTATTGGTTTAGGCCGGATTGACAGGCGGAAGCACTCTACAAACACGCCCGCCCAATAGGCGCTTATCTAACAAATGCCTGTACGAACGAAGAATAACTTACGTATCTCAAATAAATATCGAAAAACATACGTATGGAGCGGTTGAAAAGGGCCGGGCATATGTGGACGCAAGTTTTGACCTGCCAAATTTATATTTGATACAATATAGGAACGACTATCTTTATCTTTATATGCAAAATCCCTAACCAAATCCAAATCATAACGATTTTGTTTTTGTGAGCGTTTTAATCTCATGCGAGTCGGTATGATTTTAGTCAAACTCGTTAGCCAGGTGTATATTTTATGAGTACATTATATATTTTAAAAACCTGAAATTAGATTGTTTTATATTTAAGAGATAGATTAATTTTTTTTAATTCAAGGTTACAAAGTACAATATTGATATTTGCTAAGTCACGTGTGTTACAAAATGCTATGATATTATGTAATGAAAACAAATAAATTCCATATCTGCGCCTTTTCCATATCTTCACTTGTAGTATTCATTATTCTGTGATTTTGTCACAATAATTTTACATATTTTATTACGATAAGTGGTGTTAGAGGGAAGAGGGAGATTCCCTACAGTGGGCGGAAATTAGCTGCAAATGATGATAATGATGATGAATGTCTTTTACAAACACATAGACGGAACAATCATGTTTAACCCTTCAAGTGGGCGTCAGTGCAGGACTCATTCTAGTTTGTGGCAGGCTGCGGTAGCCTGCCACAAACTAGAATTAGAAAAATATTTTTTTAGGACAAAAAGTTCAACGATGTTTGATGTATATTGACTCGTGCGGATCTGCCCTCAATTTATTGAACAAAATAGCTGTGTTAGCTATGTTATGTAGCTATTGATCGCTGAAATCCAATCACTATACCCTATCTCAATTGGGTATCAATCTTGTAACCACATCAGTGACAAATGGTTTCAATCACTACATCATATTGACAGCCGCAGATGTTTGAAATATGGCTCGGCTGATGCTCAGAAATCAATTCACCGTATAAAATTATAATAACGATACTAATCACCTATAAATAAATTATGTTTGCGCATAGGGCTTAAAGAAAGCGTATAAGAATATTCAGCTTAAAGATAATTTAGTTTCAATCTTAGAGTATATATCTATTATAGTTGAAAATAGTTATGTGCATTAATAATTTATTTTTTTGTACTCGCATTTAAAATCTTGATTTGATAGAACCTTTATCCAGCACTTCAAAACTTTAATTAAAAACGATTATGAGCCTGCACTGTCCTACTGCAGAGCCAGACCTCCCTTTCTTCTACGTCTCGCAATTTTGAGCTATTGTAGTCCAATCTTTCATGTGTGTATCCAGATCGTCTCGCCATCTCCGAAACTTTATGATACCTAATTAAAACAGGTATTAATATTACAACTGATGCTCATTACCTGCCTGTCCACCAGTAGGTAAACTAACGTTGCGCATCTTTTACAATGAATAATTTCCGACAGTTTTCCGATTACTACATTTCCTACTTAAGTATACATTTACAGTTATTGCAACACTGACAATAAGGTAGGGCCAAGTTCTACGAAGTTTTGAGTAATGACAGTAGTTCTATTACTCATACCCAATTTTTATGCCAATTAACTTTCCTGATGACGTGCCTAACTAGAAAAGCTCCGTGAACATTAGTATAATTTCCGTAGCGTTTCAGTAGCTAAACGTTAAGCGTAATTCTACCCCGTCATTAGCGATCCAGGGTTATTCAGAGTTTCCTTCCAACTTTTGCAATATTATCCAATAAATAATATTCATACTATAGATAGTCTGACAGATCACGATACTCTCGTTATCACAAACTAATTGGAATGAATATAAGTAAAATGTGCGACAATTTAATAGTATTATTTTTCGTTACGTCCTTTCCCGTTAATACCATTGAAAAATATGAGGCATTGAAAACCTTTATGATATTTCACAGTGCATTTGTTGAAACCAACTGTCGGCAACGATTGATTGATATAGGGGCCCACACACGCGCACGTATACGTAACATCAAACACACATGAACAAATAATGGTCATACGTCTCTGCCAAGATAACGCGCTCCCCAGGTACGATCATCGTGAGTTTTTGTTTGGCGTGTGACAAAGAGAAAATTGATAATTCATCAGAAGCCTCCATTGTTGCCGAGTGTTTGGTGTTTGATGGGGTAATTCAAAAGAACAATTTATTTTATTGTTCTTTGTTTTTGCCTCACTTCACAGTCGTATCTGATTACACGACATTTTATAACATTTTTGGCAATTTTAACCGCCTTTTTACATCTGTCGTGTGTCGGATCCAATTTTTAATCGGGTTGTCAAAACAAACGACAAAATCGGGCCGACAAGTTAAAATAGCTAAATAGTTTCATATAAAATGTTCTACCACTGGAACATCGGATTAATAAACTAGCCAAGTGCAAGTCGTACTCGCACTAGTAGGGTTCCGTAACACAGTAGAGTATTTAATAACTATAATTTTTCGCCACCAAAAATTTACTTTGTTCTTCATAGTATTTGTATGAAAAACAAAGTTATATTTGCGGTCGCTATATCTTAAAAACTGCTGACTGTATCGCGTTTAAACCAATTTTCAAAGAATGTTTTTATGAATATCTACAGAATATATTGTTTTTTAGATTTTGCACTCCGCTACTTTAAAAGTTAGAGGGGGTGAATACACATTTTACCACTTTAGACGCGCCTATTTTTCAAATGATTTACTTTGAGAAATAAACTGGCCAAGTGCAAGTCGCACTCGCACTTGTAGCGTTCCGTAACACAGAAGAGTATTCTATAACTATGATTTTTCGCAACTACAAAAATAACTTTGTTTTTCATAGTGTTTGTATGAAAAACAAAGTTATACTTGCGGTTGCTATATCTCAACAACTGCTGACTGTATCTCGTTCAAACCAATTTTCGCTGAAAGTTTTTATTGAGATCTACAGAATATATTTTTTTCTAGATTTTTCACTCCCTTACTTTAGAAGTTAGAGGGGGGGACGGGACACATTTTACCACTTTAGACGCGCCTATCTTTTAAATGATTGACTTTGAGAAAAAATGATTTTAGGAACTTCAATGTCATTTTTAAATACCTATTTAATAGAATTGATGATTTTTCACACCCCACACGTATAGGTTTGTTTTCTGTTCCAGATCCTCGTATGGGATGACACCCCCCCCCCCCCCCCCCCCGCCCCTTAAACTTTTATATTTTTTTATTTTTGTATAAAAATCGGAAAGCAGTTTACAGAATACATCTATCTACCAAGTTCAAATTCTATACTCTTAATAGTTTCGGAATAAAATGGCTGTGACATACGGACGGACAGACGGACAGACAGACAGACAGACATGGCGAATCTATAAGGGTTCCGTTTTTTTTCCATTCGACTTCGGAACCCTAAAAATGGTTTTAAGAACCTCAATGTCATTTTTAAAGACCTATTTAATAGAATTGATGATTTTTTTTTTCAGTTTCATGTATCCCCCCTCAAACTTTTTTAAAAATATTTTGTATAAAAATCGGATAGCGGTTTACAGAATACATCTACCTACCAAGTTTCAACTCTGTAGTCTTAACAGTGTCGGAATAAAATGGCTGTGACATACGGACGGATAGACAGACAGACATAACGAATCTATAAAGGTTCCGTTTTTGCAATTCGGCTACGGAACCCTAAAAATCGGATCCGATACACGACAGATGTGAACAGTCGGTGGCTCTTTTCGCACGTACCGGTTTCCGGGTAGCCGGCGCCAGTTACCCGGTGGTGAAGTGTATGGTCATGGTACATAGCTTTCACATGTACCGGCGTAATTTATCCGGCATTTAGCTTATTTGATACCGGGTATCCGGCGCCGGGCTACCCGGCAACCGGTACGTGTGAAAAGGCACTAACTGTACTATTTATCTCGAGACTGTAATCACTAGCGTAATAAAAGACGAGCATTGTAGATCTACATATATAAGGCAAAGGATTTAGGTAACAATCGGGTCTGAACTAAAGGTACGGACACACCGCGGCGTCTTGCGTGCGCGATCTAGGCGGCGATCAGATAGCGCAGTAGTATTTGCACCGACTGGTTCACACTAAACGCGATCAGAAAACAATTGAAAAGTACTGAGATCGCGCCCGCAGATCGCTAGATCGAAGTCTTAATTTGACTTCTATGGATCTGAACTTGTATTTCCTCGAGCAGAAACTGAGCTACGATCGGTGTCTAGTCAGTAAACAAATTACGTTTTGAGTAGTAGTCGAGCTCATAATGGAATTTTGTGTGGTGGTGATGGCATGAGCCGGGTCTATTATTCAGCTGTGTACACAGGACGTCAGGGTCGGATTAGGAACGTCGTTTGCGTGCACCTGCCGGCGCAGAGATGAATTTAGGCGGCCGACGAGAGCGACACCTGTCTGACACGAGATAATACGCTACTTATTCGGCTTCACCGGTGAAATATGAAATTCTTCGCGGAGGATTATCATGTGAAATATCTACACATTGCCGTGTGACGGGAGATATGTCTGCGGTACGCGCGTCTTAAACTTGTCACAATTTACTGGATAAATACATCTCCTGAATTTATTTGTCACAGCATATACCTTCTTATATTAAGTAAATATTTAATGCACTCTTCTTTCAAAGAAAAATTGAAAGAAAAGTGTATTAAAGAGTTAAAGTGTATAAAAATTTCCTTTGGAACATCTACAAATAATTAATCTTTCATCATTGAACACTTGATCGTCAAATACGTTATAACAATATACGTTCAATACTGCTAAATTTGAAGTTAGAAGCCTTCAATACCAAATCGTTCAAATATATTCGGCCAGCCTTTGACCACTATTTCGCCTGGTGGTAAGCGATTATGTGGTCAGAGATGGTGAACACGTTATTTTGCATTAAACATACTTATACTGGATGCGCTTATAGAGTAGATATAGATATATATATATATATATATATATGTATAGTTAATAAAATACATAAATAAATATACATTATGTTATCATGTATAGTTAATACAGTACATAAATAAATATACATTGGGTATAGTAAAAAGTTAAAAAAAAAACGAATCATTTCCTTACTCCGTTCGACGCCACGATCACACAAAAGGCTTTGAGTATTCAGCCAGAAACAAAGCACATAAGGTCAAACTTACAGATAAATAATTAAAATAGTTTAAATACTAAAACAAATGCCGCGCGAGTCAGTTTCAGTTGCAAGTTTGAGACGTTAATGGATATATCTCTAAATATACTTATTACTATAAAATTACAATGTTACCACCCTTGGGATATCTCCTTTCCAACAAAAAAGAATCATCAAAAGCGGTTCATAAACGACGTAGTTATCCGCGAACACCATAAAAAAGTATATGTATACGGTCGTATTGAGAAACTTATTCTTGAGTCGGTTAAAAACCAAACACAAATTTAATGTTTACCTAAATATATTTTTCTAAAACGAACACAATTTTTAATTTACTGAACAGTCATTCGCCACTCGCTTATAACAAACGGAGTATCTACACTTTACGACACACTTTACTATAACATAACCTAGGGATCTTTGTGGTATACATGTCATATATGGTCATCAAACCATGCTCGACGGCATCGTCACTTTACCCACAGCTGAGATAATGATCAAACGCTAGCCTAATCTAATACTATAAGAATCTTTGTCCTGACATACTGACTGACTGACTGGCAGACAACGCACAGCCTAAACCACTGGTCGTAGAGGCTTGAAATTTCAAGGGTATATTTGTCTTAGTACGTAAGGGTGTAACTAAGGAAGGATTTTCCAAAATTCACCCCTTTAGGGGATGAAATGGAGTTCAAAGTTTGAATGGAGAAACAAGATTAGATAGTATTTTCTATTCGAAAAATACTATAAGAATCTTTGTCCTGATATACTGACTGACTGACTGACAGACAACGCACAGCCTAAAACACTGGTCGTAGAGACTTGAAATTTGGAGGGTATATTTGTCTTAGTACGTAAGATTGTTGTACTAAGAAAGGATTTTCCAAAATTCACCCCTTTAGGGGATGAAATGGGGGGCAATTTCATTACTTAAAGGGGTGAATATTGGTTTGTATGGAGTTTGTATGGAGAAACACGATTAGATAGTATTTTCTATTCAAAACTTTACAGAATTGCTTCATTAAAAAAATAAGTAAATACTTTTTTCAGGCTTTTTTGAAATTCCACCCCTAAGAGGGTGAAATGGGGTAACAAAGTCTGAAAATTAATATTGATTCGGATTGCGCTGAAATTTGGCATGCAGATAGTTATTACGACGTTAGTTCCATCTGAGAAAGGTTTTTATAAAATTCCCCTCAAGGGGATGAAACGGGGGTTCAAGGTTTGTATGGAGAAACAAGATAAAGGTACGGACACACCGCGGCGTCCTGCGTCCTGCGTGCGCGATCTCAATACTTTTCAATTGTTTTCTGATCGCGTTTGGTGTGAACCATTCGATACAAATACTGCGCTATCTGATCGCCGCCTAGATCGCGCACGCAGGACGCTTCGGTGTGCCCGTACCTTAAGATAGTCTTTTCTATTCGAAACCTTGCACAAGTACTTCAGTAAATAAATAAGTAAATACGTGTTTCAGGCTTTTTCGAAATGCCACCCCTAAAAGGGTGAAATGGGGTAACAAAGTCTGAAATCAATATTGTTTCGGATTGCGCTGAAATTTGGCATGCAGATAGTTATTTTGACATAGGTATCCGCTAAGAAAGGATTTTTCAAAGTTCACTCTTTAAGGGGATGAAGCGGTGGTTCAAAGTTTGGATAGTCATTTTATTCGATATTTCACACAAGTACTTCTTTAAATAAATAAGTAAATACGATATTCGGGCTTTTTTCAAAATGCCACCCTAAGAGGGTAAAGTGGGTAACAAAGTCTAAAAATCAATATTATTTCGGATTGCGCTTTAATTTAGAATGCAGATAGTTGTTATGACGTAGGTATCCGCTTAGAAAGCATTTTATAAAAATTCATCCCAGATATCACTTATTATTTTTAATGATATACGAGTATATAACCTAATAGATTTGGTTAAGTACTAAATAAATCCGTAAATAAATAAGTAAATATGTGTTGCAGGATTTTTGCAAGGGGTTGGTAAAAATGTCTGAAAATCAATATGGTCTTTATATATACCGATTTGGCTTTTACTTCTTTGATTGTCTTTTATGATAGAAAGGTTTTTACAAATAAAAGTTAGTAAAAGGACTCTCTAACGCGGGCGAAGCTGCGGGGCACTTCTAGTAAATTATAAAACCCGCCAAGTACAAGTTGGACTCGCGCACCGAGGCTTTTGTACAAATTTGTCAAACTAGGTTAAAGGACAAATTTAACTTTGCAGTTTGATCCATAGAAAATGTATTGCGCCAACCGCAAATAATAGGTTTGTACATTCACTTTTTTCTGTTATTAAACTACATATTTACGGTTTTCAGATGTATTCCTATATAAGTGCTTCAGACCTTGCTTCTCGCTAAATTTCATGATTCTAAGTCAACGGGATGTATGACCCTATAGGTTTTGATTCCTTTGTGAAAACGCAAAATATGCGAAAATGTGCGACATAAACGGTCATATCTTTTGATCGAGTTGACTTACAAGCTTGATTTATTCACAGCCAAAAGAGATTGTAAACCCGATTATTTGATATAAGTTTCAACTTGATATCTTTACTCGTTCCTGAGAAAAAGGGCTCTTGACAGACAGACAGATGGACAACAAAGTGATCCTATAAGGGTTCCTTTTATTCTTTTGAGGCACGGAACTCAAGATCATGTAGCTATCATAATACCACCAATACAAGCTTATTATTATTTTAACGGTCGTCAGTGAAGAATTGATGCAGACATCGAGTGCTCAACGATGCTCCCACTCTCTAAGTAAGCAGAGTCGTGCTGGCAATCACGAAACGGCTTTTTCAATTACCTCTCAGTTCCGTAAGTAATTATATACCTAAGCCAGTGCAGAGATGAATGGGTTTCTAATGAATCCGCTGAGCAAAGTTCGTTAACGTAATGGATGATGGGAGCGCTCTACAACAACGTTTAAAACTACAATAGTTCAGCTTGTTTTGAGGAAAACAGATCGCTTGTTACAAATTACCGTTAGAAAATAAGTTATGTCGTAAGATACGTACGTAACCTACTACTAGGATCTATTTAGGGCCTAAAATAATTACATTTCTTAGATTCACAAATCGAGTGATGAATCATAATTATCCTTAGGTAGATTTTATTATTCTACAAACAGCACAGAATAAACGTCATACCACTATATCAAAAACAAAAATATCATAAAGATAATGTCGCTTTTATAACACGTCGGAATATCTACCGCAGCACACGTGTAAAAAGAAAATTATACCACAGACGGGTGTGCTAGTTAGCTTTTGAAACTTTCAATTCTAACTTGACAAATGTAAAGTTGAGCGCACAAACGGGACAGTCGAGCCGTATGCATTTAGTTGAACAGAAACTTTTCGCTTTGTAAGGCAAGTGTTCAGCTTAAACCGTACGTTTGCGTACCCAATATCCGTCAGAGAGTGAACACCGGGCGTGTGTTTATTCAGGCGTGAGGCGGCCGGAGCCGGAGCCGGCGCCGAGCCAGCGGCATGCACCCAGCCGCGACGTGATTGTGTCGCGCAACTCTTAGCGATAACAAAACTCCGCCCGACGCTTATTGTGTGCTAGGTTGGCATTGCAGCCGCGAGCTTCCTCTCCACGCTACCCACTTCGCACGAAAAGATAAATACACAATATCTTATAAAGTTTTATTGACACAATTTTAGCATGACGAAATTCCCCGATGAACGGGAGTTGGCTCGTTAAGCTGTAGTGTGTGCGCGGCGCGGTGTTTGCCCGCCACCCTCAAAACCGGCAAACAGGCTCAAGTTACACCCTCGCAATCTCTGAAATAAACATGCGTCGAGGCCACTATTGCTAACAACCTTAGCAACTTAGGCCGCGAGAGCTTAGTTACGCGCGCACGAGGATTAATCTTAAGTGGCATCCCTTCGGAGGGAGCAACAAACTTTGATTGCGATTAAAATATTAATTGAAGAGTTATAAGTATGCGTGGAGCGTGACGCGTGATGTGCGTCTCATACGTTACGCCACTCTCGGAGAGAAGACCTTTCATATAGGTACTTACAATAAACTCAATTTGAAAGTTAAACATCTCAGAATGTGTTTACAAAGGTTTCATTAGACATCGTAAGTCGCTAACCACTAGATAAAAGAACGCGAATGCAGTAATTTTACAAAAGCATAATTGAATAACCTTTTACCTAAATCAATATTATGTCAGATTCAAGGAAATTATCTAAAAAAGTAACTCCCCAGCCGCCGTGTTCACTACCCTCTCCTTTCAACTCATTAATTGAAGAATTCAAATTGGTAGTAAGTGAAAACGCTGAGGCGAGATAAAGAATTTGTTACAACTAAGGGGCCGGCAACTCCCTGGGGCTAATTACATTGTTACATGACAAAACTTTTGGGTCGAGACGAAGTTTCTTTACGTTCCTTGCTCGGGCTAAGCTCTGCTGAGACTAATAAAATCACCTCGCATCAGAGCACACACCATGTTATTGAACGCTTGGCCGACTCCTCGATAACTTTATTATATTTACTACGCATGGGGACAAGTAGCTAACGAAAAGAAAGCGATCTCATTACTTGCTTTATTACCTACAAGCAGTGCCCCACTGCTTCGCCCGCGATAATTACTTCATTCATTTATTTAATTTTGTTTCGTAAAAACTCATGAAAAACTGAATTAGCCATATCGGTCTACCCGTTTTCAAGTTCTGGCGTGACCAAGGGACTCATTGTTATAAAACCCAAGAAATCACATCGATTTTCAAACTTTGTTCTGTTTGTTTGTACCCCATTTAACTCTCTTAAAGGTCATCATCATTTTCCTACCCTTATCCCACTCAAGTGGGGCCGGTGCAACATGTCATTCTCTTCCATTTGGGTCTATCCGCAGTCATTTCCGCATCCACTCCTTTCACATTCATATCTTCTATCACACAGTCCATCCACACTTTTTTCGGTCTTCCTCTTCCTCTATAGCCGTCCACTTTTATGTCCATCGCCTTTTTAGTCACGTGGGCTTCACTTCTTCTCATAATATGTCCATACCAGGCTAGCCTCATCATCATCATCATCATCAGCCTGTATCAGTCCACTGCTGGACATAGGCCTCTCCCAAGATGCGCCACTGAGCCCGATCTTCGGCTCTTTTCTTCCAGTCACTGCCCACCGCTTTGCGTATGTCGTCGCTCCACCTGGTCACAGGACGTCCTACGCTACGTTTGCCGATTCGCGGTCTCCACTCTAGGACAAGTCTGCCCCAACGGTTAAACAGGCTAGGTTAACAGGCTAGCCTGTTGCTTCTTAACTTTTCTGTCACAGGTGCCACTTTCAAGCTTCCCCTCACGTACTCATTCCGAATATTATCCATTCTTGTGACTCCACACATCTATCTCAACATTCGCATCTCCGCCACATGCAATCTCTTTTCATCCCGCTTCTTCGTGGCCCAACACTCAGATCCATCTCTTAAAGGTGGTATTTCTAAAAAGCCTGAAACACATATTTACTTACTTATTTACAGAAGTATTTGTGTGAAGTTTTCAATAAAATAGACTTAAATAGATCTTATGTTGTTTCTATATAGAAACTTTGAACTCCCGTTTCATCCCTTTAAGGGGTGAATTTTGGAAAATCCTTTCTTAGCGGATACCTACGTCATAACTCATAACAACTCGTATCTGCATGCCAAAATTGGTTTGAATGTGTTAAGTTAGTAAGATTAGCTGCGCCGCGTGGTTAAAGTACTTCTTTCTACATTGTGTATGTGTTAATCCAGGTTATAACACTTTCCGTGTACCAAATTTCATCAAAATCCATACAGTCTTTTTTGTGTGATTGAGACACAAACATACACATATTGACATTGTATAAACTGCATAGTATAGTAGGAATACCTACCATATCCTAAAAATAAAAAATACAAATGTTATCTACTGAAAAATGCCAAATGTGCATTTTTTTTTCGAAAACTGTATGTATGTACTTGTCGAAACGCTATGTTATTTTACGTGAAAAAAGACGTGTGTACCTGAGTATGTGTTTGTCTTTCTGTGGCATTGAAGCGCCCAAACGGATGAACCGATTTTATTTCGTTTTTTTTTGTTTGATAGGTGTCTTAGTCGTGGTGAGTGTTCTTCGCTTTGATTTATGAAAATATATTCTGTCGTTTTATGTTTATTATTATTATTTTTAAATTCAATTTTATTTTTAAGACTTTTATAATTAACATGTCAGTCCTATTGGGCCCACAATTATACTAATCGAAACATTAAAAAAATTACACAAACAAATTATGAGTCAATAGATTATATGTATTGCAGGTCACTTGAATCGACACACAAATTCAAGCAGCATATGGGCTGCTTGAAGTTGGTTCAGATAATATTTTGTGAAATCTGCCCACGTCATAGCTGCCCAAACCGAAAGCCGATTCAAGAGACCTTTCAGCTTGGAACCTAACACATTCCACTAATAGATGGTTAACGTCTTCCACCAAGACTCACAATTTGGACTGTCAGCCTTCCGCATTAAAAATGCAAATTTTTTAAGTGGCATATGTCCTGTTCACAATCTGTGTGCAGTCACGACTAGTTTTTCTAATTCATGACGCTACGAAATCAACCTTCATATTCATCAATTTGAAATATATTTTCTATGAAAGAATTAATGTATATACCTAATTAGTGTCAAAATACGTTAGCTACGGTCGGCCGCCCATCGGCAAAATATTTTGAAACATTTTCTTTACTCGTTAATTCAGATCTCGTTGAAATCGACAGGGCGAAACCTTGCCAAAATTACTGCTCAGTGACTCGCCGTATTTTCTTTTTACTACAGCCAGGCTTTTACTTGAAACCCAATACCATTGAAAGTAACTGTGTATTTTCGCGTAGCTTAAAAATAATTAATTATTTCAGAGAAGGAAACCGAACGAACAGTCAAGGCGAAAATGTATACTAGGTCCGTTTTATTTAGTTAATAAGAATAATATAATTATAATTATATTTTTTATTGTCAAAAAGAAAAGTCTTAAAGTATACGGACACACCGCAGCGACCTGCGTGCGCGATCTAGGCGGTGATCAGATAGCGCAGTAGTATTTGTACTGACTGGTTCACACCAAACGCGATCAGAAAACATAGTAAACTAGTAAAACTATGGGTTTGGGAATTAATGGAACTTTTTACACTTTATTTTGGCACGTGATACTTAAATATGTTTATGTGCTTAGTTGAAATTATACGTTTAACAAAATAATGTTGATGTGTAAATCACGAAGATAGACCTTTATGATATCTTTTATTTATTACTTAGCAAATTATTTCAACATAATATCGTTTAAAAACTAAAAAACAACCGACTTCAATGCCGCGCTATTCATTTTCAGTACCAATTTTAAGATGTTTATCTCAATATCTCTGGAGATACTTATCATACCTCGATAAAATTACCATGGTACCACACTTGGGATATCTCCTTTCGAACAAAAAAAGAATAATCGAAATCGGTTCATAAACGACGAAGTTATCCGCGAACAAACATAAAAAAAAAAAAAAAAATACGCTCGAATTGAGAAACCTCCTCCTTTTTTTGAAGTCGGTTAAAAACATGAATACTTAGCTACTTACTTAGCTACTTTTGTCAAATCTTATTTAGATATATATCTATAATTTTTATTTATAGTATAGGTATTATATATATTGTAGTTTTTTTTATATCTCATAGGCTAGTGTTTGACCACTATCTCACCTGTTGGTAAGTGATGATGCGGTCAAAGATGGTAAGCACGCTAGGCCTAAAAATTAGACTGAAAACTGGGTCTCAAAGATAGCTGCCGGAACACATTAGATGTTTGGCGACACATTTTCTAACTTGAGGGTGGTAGCTGGCCAGGCGGACACTAGATCGTCATCATAACACCAGTGTGTGACCAGAGTGTCCAGGTACCACCATGATATCGTCATTAGGTTTGAGTTGTTTAAATAACTAAATTAAATATATCAAGTTATATTTTTAATGTTCATGATCATTTAGGCGTAGACAATGCTAATTTATATACGTGAATAAAGTTGTTGTTCGGTTATCTCGTTCGTGTTCGTCTACTTAATGAGACAAAAATAATAAGTGTAGGTACAATTTTCATTATTATGTTATCCTTTCGGTCAAATATTTTAACTTGCTAACATTCTTAAAAATTTCATGGTTAAAACACATTTCATAGATATTTTAATACGGAACTTATAAATCAATATTTTTTTCATTGCAACTGATTCGAAACGCTGAGGTAAATATAAATAGTAATCTGGGAAACTCTTGCAATATGATAATGAGGAGTATTAGAACACGAGTGTGTGTGAACCAAGCTGTAGGCGAAGACTTACGAGTGTTTTAATACCTAGTTATGTACAGTTTCATACACTACTTTATCTGATGGGATTAAAGCAGAAAAGCGCAGGATTGAGTTTGTAATTAGCAATTTATTACAGTGAGTAAGGAGAGTATATCACAGACGAATGAACATTGAACACTATGAACATTGAACAGTCAACGGACAACTTATATCATTATTTGCATAGACTACATACAGAAAACCAGCGATCACAACGATAGCAGCGCCAACTAACAGCCTAGTTTAGTACTAAGCTAAGTACATATAAGATTGTTTGGTTTATACAGTTCCAACATTATCTACACACATGCAAGAAGTATAAATTTAACTAAGTAAACACAAGAATGGCTTCGCCAAGTAAAACCAAGAATGCGCCAAGTAAAACCAAGCATACCGTAACCCTAGCGCGAACCCCAAAAACAATGATAATAATATCGTTTAAAAACTAAAAAAGAACCGACTTCAATGTTCATTTTCAGTACCAATTTTGAGATGTTTATCTCAATATCTCTGGAGATACTTATCAGACCTCGATAAAATTACCATGGTACTACACTTGGGATATCTCCTTTCGAACAAAAAAAGAATAATCAAAATCGGTGCATAAATGACGAAGTTATCCCCGAACAAACATAAAAAAAATATATATATATATACGGTCGAATTGGCCTCCTCCTTTTTTTGAAGTCGGTTAAAAACTGTTTTGAAAACACCTTGTTTGATCCAAAATTACAACAGGAAAAATGTATTTTTCATTTCAGAACGCCTTACGCGGAGTGCCACGCTATGACAATTCGCAATTTTTAAAGAAAAAAACCTGGCCAAGTGCAAGACTTGCACGCGTAGGGTTCCGTAACACAGTAGAGTATTTTATAACTATAATTTTTGACGGCAAAAAATAACTTTGCTTTTCATAGAGTTTATATGAAAAACAAAGTTATATTTGCGGTTGCTATATCTCAACAAAGGGCCCGGTGGCGTAATCGGGAGAACGGTCGGCTTTGATGCCGTGGTACCGAGTTCAAACCGCCGTGCACCAATGGGTTTTTCTATAGAATAAATTAATGTTCGCTTCTCACAGTGGCCCTCCGCTGAAGGAAAACATCGTAAAGAAACCAACAACCCCCGCATGGTGGTAGGACACTATGTAGTGTCCGCCTGGCCAGCTACCACCCTCAAGTTAGAAAATCTGTCGCCAAACATCTAATGTGTTCCGGCAGCTATCCTTGAGAGCCAGTTCCCATTCTAGGCCTAGCGTGCTTACCATCTTCGATCACATCATCACTTACCAACAGGTGAGATAGTAGTCAAACGCTAGCCTATAAGATATTAAAAAAAAAAAAAATCTCAATAAAAACTTTCAACGAAAGTTGGTTTGAACTAGTTACAGTCAGCAGTTTTTGAGACATAGCGACCGCAAATATAACTTTGTTTTTCATACAAATACTATGAAAAACAAAGTTAATTTTTTCGTGGCAAAAATTATAGTTATAAAATACTCTACTGTGTTATGGAACCCTACGAGTGAGAGTTCGACACTTGGCCAGTTTATTTATGTGCGTGTAACCTCCGAACTCTTGCAGCTGCAACTTGTCCCTGTATACTACATTACTATACATTTTGGTGAGACGAAATAAAAATCTTCATAGAAATGGAGCGAAATACGGAGAAATACCATCCGATTTCTTGGGATTAAAACACTCTTTCGGACTAACTGAGTGTAGGTGTAGGGTACTGAAAAAGTCAGAAATCGTAAAAACTTTTTCCGTACATTTTATGGGAGATGGAAAAATGATAACTTTTCGCAAACATATTTTGATACCAATCGATCTAGATCTCAATTATAATGATCAAAACACTCTATTGGACTAACTGAGCTTAATGTTGCAAATCTCAGAAATTGCATAAAACTTTATACAAATAAGATTATGTTAATAATTAGATAGAGAGAGTTTCTCGCTCGTTTCGTGGCGAAAAGTCGTACGCAACTATCACAAGCAGTAATAGCCATAGATTATCGTATCATCTTGTTTACATACAGACGAGACGAACTAAATTCTCGCCTACAATTATGTCATACGAGATTCGCAAATAACTAATCGCTAGACGATAATTTCCTGTGTCTGTTTACACAGCATAAGTATAGTAAGAAGATTCTTGCTCACAAGAATCTTGACTTGTGTAAACACAACTTGTCATAGAAAAGATAATAATACTACGTATAGAACGGACACTCTGTTCCCCCCACCAATTCCGGGCTACCTCACCCCGCCACCGATTCTGATATGTCGAGGCTCCAGTCTGAGCAAGGACGCTACACGCGTACGGCTACAGAACAATAGGTACTACTCTCGAGGAGAAAAATATCAACTTCATACATTTATGTTAAGACCAGTAGACACCGGAGGTTCAAATTTACGTAGGTTCTTATTATGTAGGTATATTATAAATACTTATATACCTACCTACATATTCGTATTTTAGAATTCATTTTCCTAAATGAAACAACGATATATAGAGTGTGCGTAAATAACATTTGTAAAAATAATAAACTAAAATAATCAAGTTACTAATTACTTATCGGAGTCTTCGGGATACCAAAAATATGATATGATAAAATTGTAATATTGGTGTTGATTGATATTTGTTATCGATTGTGATTTCTGTTTAATAAATGGATATACATTATTATATTTTGTCAAATTCAAGTCTATCTAGTAAAACTTACTCGTGTATACTATTTTTGCATATAATTTTAGATTCCCGATCGCAGCGCCACCTATCGGGTCCAATTATGAATCTAAACCATCTATGGACTAATTTAAACACACACACCAAAATTCATCTAAATCGTTGTGATTGTGATGTTTCTGTAGACGATGGTTTACGAAATAGCGACTAATATGTTTAGTGTTAAAAGCTTTTTGGGTAAGTGTACAAAAAATATTCATACGGTCAGTACGTAGTACGTATGTACGAAGTAACTATTATATAATCTGTGATACGGTGATTACGAGCGACAACCTTAGACATCACGCACACAAATGCACGTATAGACACGTACGATAGAAAAACAACATGTGTGTAGTGTCACAGAATAATGAATAGTACAAGTATAGTGTCTGTGTCGGTGTCACAGTGTCGGTCGTTAAAACACTAGTTTGTATGGAGATTTAGTCGAGTGTCCTGGGTGATCTCGTATGACATATTTTTCGAGTTCATACGAGTATCGTAAAAATCGGGTTGAACCATGATTGAACCGTTTTGAATGCGAGAATGAATGTTGAGAATGAAAGAGTTATGAATGTTTATATAAAGAAACTTTTTATATTCTGTCGATAATCGACCGTATCTTCGAGACGAGAAACTCTTCCCGTCTAAATGTAATTACCCGTTAAGAGTATGACGGTCTCAAATAAAATTATTTCTACAGAATTTCAAAAATCAACCCTCTATAATTAAATAATATATCTTGTGAATGGGTAGAAATGGCGCAGTAGTATTTGTACCAACTGGTTCACACCAAACGCGATCAGAAAACAATTGAAAAGTACTCAGATGGTACAGGACGCCGCGGTGTGGCCGTCACCTTTAATAATATTATTGGACTCATTTCTAATTTAGTCCGCAGGTGCATTTTAAAATACACTATCTCGTAAAACGTTTGCTGCATTCGATCGAGTACTAAATTGCGCGGAGCATCATACGAGTTTTCGATTCCATTTATGACTCGTCTCTTTTGCCACAAAAAATTTAACACACATGTAAATGGTTTGACGTTGCAGCAGAATTATATTCACCGCCAAACTGTAGTTTTTATATAACTTGTTTTAACCGACTTTAATAAAAAAGGAGGAGGTTCTCGATTCGGGAGGATAGGATTTATGGACGGATTTGCAAAATTATTTTTTTGTTGAATTTTGATTTATTCAAAATGGTTCTTTTTTAAACTTTCTTTATAAATTCTGATAAAGAACCATTTTGGATAAACCTTTTGTGATTATGAGTTTCGGAAGCAGATAAAGGAACTGTTTCCTAAATACCCGAAAATGTTGTTACCTCAGAACTCAGTTATTTCGCCGATTTGCAAAACTATTTTTTATTTATCAGTAGTTTATTTCAAAATGGTCCCATATAGATTTCATAAAGATCTGATGATCCGACTGCGCCGAGGGTTAATTCTAATTGGTGATGGGGGCGATAAGACCTGCACTGACGTCCCGCTTGGGGTGTATTGTGCATTTCCCCCTGTCAGCGATCACCCAAGCCAACCCAGCTCCTTAATGAAGCGTAGCACGGCTTTGGGTCGCTGGCATAGCGCTTCCAGTGGTGAGGGTGTTATTATTGATGGTGAAAATGACGATGATGATGAAAGCTGTGGATGAGTTTGTGTGCCCGATGTTGCTGGCAGTGCTAAGGCAGATAGCGATGATGATGATAGTAATGGTGATACTGTTAATCCTTGTCGTTGTTGTTGCCGCGGCTGGTGTTCTTCATCTATGTCTCGGACGTATAACCCGGCTGTGGCTCTTACCTCATCCAGGACCGGGCACTGAGAGATCACATGTGCCACGGTCTCGTTTTCAAGCATGCAGCCTCGACACAGAGGACTATCTGTTGCGCCAATTTTGTGGAGGTGATAATTTAGATTACAGTGTCCCGTGATGAGGCTTACTATTATTATTATTATGCGCCGAGGGTTATAATATGTTTCGAGTGTTTATGTAAGAATTAATGTATGAGGTTTATGTAAGTATGTATGTATGGATGAGGTTTACTTGCGATTAAAAATGAAGATGTTGATGAAAAGTTCACTTCTCCGACTCACAAATTATAGGTACTCGTTTCCTATAAAATCCTCTGTTAAAAAAAAAAAATCTAAAACATAAACGTCCGTAATAGTTAGTATTGTAAAGTTTAAGAAAGTAATAAACTGGCCAAGTGCAAGTCGGACTCGCACTCGTAGGGTTCCGTAACACAGTAGAGTATTCTATAACTTTGATTTTTCGCAACTACAAAATTAACTATGTTTTTCATAGTGTTTGTATGAAAAACAAAGTAATCTTTGCGGTCGCGATATCTCTAAAACTGCTGACTGTATCTCGTTCAAACCAATTTTCGTTGATAGTTTTTATTGAGATCTACAGCATATATTTTTTTTAGATTTTTCACTCCCATACTTTAAATGTTAGAGGGGGGGGGACACACATTTTACCACTTTAGGCGCGCCTATCTTTCAAATGATTGACTTTGAGAAAAACTGATTTTAAAAACCTCAATATCATTTTTAAAGACCTATCAATAGACACCTCACACGTATAGGTTTGAAGAAAAAAATTGTTTTTTGTTTCAGTTCTATGTATGAGATGCCCCCACTTAAACTTTTATATTTTTTATTTTTGTATAAAAATCGGAAAGCGGTTCACAGAATACATCTACCTACCAAGTTTCAATTCTGTAGTCCTAACAGTTTCGGAATAAAATGGCTGTGACATACGGACGGACAGACAGACAGACAGACAGACAGACAGACAGACAGACAGACAGACATGAGGAATCTATAAGGGTTCCGTTTTTTGCCATTCGGCTACGGAACCCTAAAAAATTTCATGCCATCAAACAAACCCGATTTTGAATATTATTTTTGTTTTGTTTGAGAATATACTTTCCGTTTCGCCCCATTATAATTTTAGGATCTAACGAGTATCCCCAGAGACATTAACACCTCAAAATTGGTACTAAAAATTACTAGCGCGGCATTTTAAGTCGATTTTTTTGTCTGTTTGTCTACAGCGCATATCGAAATGTTTTCAATGGGTACCATCGATCATAATTATTTTCAGCCCAATACATTATAATATTTATAACGTATTCTGTCACGTAATGTATTCACATTACGTAAGTATATACGAGTAGATATAAAATAGTAGGTATGATCAATGCCGGAACAAAGCTGTCCGGAGAAACAATAAAGTTGTACAGGTTTTAAATGTTATCGAATTAACTTACTTGAACAAAAGTTAGGTTATTAGGCGGAGGCCTACATTATCAAGTCTTTTTATCCCGTTATATTTAAGTCGAGATATATTTTAGTAAATTACGTGATCCAGCTATAAAGACTACAGGATGAATATCAAATAGAATCCTGTCTCAATTTAACCTTAGTAGACGCGATTTGCATTTCTGAATAAAATTATTTAAAATGTAAATAGTGGCTATTGAGGTTAGATTATATTAACGATTCGGTAAGTAAAGCCTTTGTTAAGATTTAAATATATTAAACGATCCTTTAACATTATAACTGAATATATTACTTACAATTATAATTAAATTATTAATATGAGATATTGTGCTATCGCTTCCAAGGCAATCATCTTACCGTACTACCTAGTCACCATAGTCTTCATGTTACACTTAATCACTTCAAATATAACAATTACGAAAGCAAAAATGTTTACACAAAGTATTCAGAATAGGGTTAACTTAAAGTTCAAAATGAAGGTTTCCATATCTTACATTACTTGGGTCATTACCATTCGACAGAAGCGTTGCCTAACATAGTAGCGTTTATTCTCAGCACTCATACCCACCCCGCGCCCACACTGAGAATAGATCTTTTTTATTATAAAAAAAGTTAAACAGCGCACACAGAAATGGATACAGTTGAGTATGGCTTCAAAAAAATATCTGTAAGCTAATTCATTGTGGCCGCAAGACCAGGAAGGCCTTATCCATTACTGGGGCCTGATTTGTCACGGTAGCTGATTCATTAGACGGGCATTAATCTTCGGTGGCGGAGGTGTGAGGCAACACAAGGAGGGCGCTAACCAACTACCGCGGTGATAAGGCTTTACTTTGTTCAAGATGCCGTGACGAGCTCAAGACGTTGGGCTCCGAAAGCTTGACACTGGAATTTAATTAACCCAAATTTGTCCTTTTGTCTCAACAGTATCGAACCCAACCCCCTTACAATATTTGTCAATACATGGTTGGTTACGTCTCTATCTACAGAATCGCTTCTGGAGAATACAATTTACAGAAGAATCATACTTGGCTTACATCGCTTTTTAATAAAAGTGAGTCTAAACATAACGACATCCTAGTCAATGAGTGATAAACTCCTGCTCCAGACAGCTTATTTAATGAAACGTCAAATTATGAGCGCGATACAGATTAAAGAGATCCTTGTGATATCCTATCCTATATCAAACTTACCACTAAATTAGCAGTTCTTGTGTAGATGTTTTCCATTATGCAAGTATTTCAGATTCAGATAAAAAAGAAATGTTTTGTTTTTTTAATTTTGTATGCTAGATAGGCAAGTGTTTGACCACTATCTCACCTGATGTTAAGTGACGATGTGGTCGACGATGTAGGACGCTTATCTAGTAGATACCTGTTCACTCGCGACATGTTATACATTTGTGATCTTTTTCGGGTGTATTGGGGATCAAAATAGATTTAATCATCAATAAAATGTAAGATACTTTAAGATAGGTAGATACAGTTTTTAAATAATAACCGCACTTACTTTTAAAATGATCATTCGAGATTCATACATGCATAAACAAGCCACGCTAAAATCTTTCTGGCATTCAGAGAACGGATCAGAGCAGATCAGATCTATTGCATATATTAAGAAATCAGTGTTAAAAATAACACTTTATAGAGTTCCAATGAAACAGTGATCAGTGGAAGTGCCCAGTACAATTAGTAACCACATTTACAGCGACACAAACCGCAGTGGCTTTATTTGCTTTAATGAAATAAACCATTCTATTTACACCACTCTACACAATAGCAAAACATGGAAGTCTTTATATTATCAGAAGTTATTTACGAGAGTTGGACTGTTTTTAGTAGGTAGCTATTTTAAAAAACAGTCCAACTCTTGCAAATAACAAATTTTGATTATTAGTCCCAGTTAAAAGTAATCGGACCTAGATCTAGACAGTCAAACGGCATTATTTCGTCATTAATTAATCATAGGGCTGCAAGTGGTTAACTTATAGTACAAACTTTTTTTTAGCTTAAACTAGCGTTTGACCACTATCTCACCTGTTAGTAAGTGATGATGCGGTCGAGGATGGTAGCACGCTAGGCCTAGAATGGGAACTGGCTCTCAACTTTTACTTAGTATTTTTTAACGGTCTAAAGAAATGGTAGCGTCATCTATTAACAGTTACTAAAACTGTAACAGTGTCGTCTTTTGTCTTACTAATTTCTACGAACGCAAATATATGTTTTATTCTTATTTATAAGTTCTTATATGACATCGCAACTTTGCTAAACTACATAAAACCTAGGAACAACTATTACCTAAATATTAGGGTATGATTTATGAAAACAGGTAGCTCGAATAGGAAACCCTAAGCCGCAACTTTGTTTCAAGGGAACTAGACCGCAAGCCTTAAATAATCCGAGGTAGACCGAAATACCATCCATGTGGACGTGAGTAATATCTGTATTTTCACATAGTTATAATTCAGACTACACATTCGCTTATACAACGTCGAAACTAACACAAATATTGCGGAAACCGGGAGGAAATTGCACTATCTGTTACTTCTAACGTGTAATGTAACGATTCCGCGCAACACGAGTAAGGATCACTTCAAACATGTGCTCTATTGTGTTGTGTCGGATATAAAATAATCATATTCCTTCCTACAAATCTCAGGTTCATCTATGTAGCTGCCTAAATCACAAATTGTACTTACTTTTCTCAATGTGATCCCTCATAGAGTGTGCAGTATCGTTCAACTTTATTGCTCGTATGTGGAGTAATGATAAAGTATCTAGAAAGTAGCTCATCACGTTTATTACGTATTTGCTATACCTGAACAAGTATCGTGACTATGATAGTCACCAATCGGTTCTTCGAATTCCAACATGACGTTTGATGACGGCAAATTTATGTGGGCTTTTCACAGTGGCCCTCCGTTGGGTGAAGGAAAGACATCTTTAAGAAACCATCAACCCCCGCATGGTAGGACACTAGTGTCCGCCTGGCCAGCTACCACCTTCATGTTAGAAAATCTGTCGCCAAAACATCTAATGTATTCCGGCAGTTATCCTTGAAAGCCAGTTTCCATTTTAGGCCTAGCGAGCTTACCATCTTCGAACGCATCATCACGTACCAACAGGCGAGATAGTGGCTTGAAAGCCAGTTTCCATTTTAGGCCTAGCGAGCTTACCATCTTCGAACGCATCATCACGTACCAACAGGCGAGATAGTGGTCAAACGCTAGCCTATAAGATATTTTTTTTTTAAAGTTAAGGTACGTCCACTCCGCGGCGTCTTACGATTTGCTGGCGCGATAACGGTACTTTTTCAATTCTCTTCTGATCGCGTTTGGGGTGAACGAGTCGTCGGTACAAATACTACTGCCATAGAAAAGTTAATACTACTGCGCTATCTGATCGCCGCCTAGATTGCGCACGCAGGACGCTGCGGTGCGTCCGTACCTTTAGGAAGATGAATTGGAATAGTTTTACGCTCTATGGATTAGACTAAAGTCAGTTTTCCAGCGCCTCGTCTAACTACAGTCATCTATTTCTAGAAAAGATTTCATTATAGTTGTTAAATACTTGACTATCCACGGAAAAAAGCCGTCGATTTGAAGCCGAGCGCAATGGTGGACGGTGCCACTAATAGCAAAAATATTAAACTTTTAACTAAATTAAAATCAAAAGGATCTTAGAAATTATACGAATACTTAACATACTAAATTGAATTAAATTCCTCATTATAGCTGCTATTAGCTGGCGTAACAATAGCGTATTGTGGCAATTTCCGTGGGGGTTTTCTTACATTATGTACCTAATGTTAATTAAAACTAGGTCGGTATTAGGTACACTGTGCTATTACTTACTCGTGTAAGAGCCGTATATGTTAAGCCACGTAATGTTATTTCTGCCACCCACATAACATCGTGATGTATTCGGAATATCTCATTGCGGCACAGGATACGCCCCATAAACCTGGCAAAGGTATATTTTCCGCGAAATATGTACTAAAAACCGAAATGAAGTCGTTAATTTTCCATCTTTGTTTTGCCTTCTCTAACATTTAAACTTTATAGGCGAGCAGGGTTAGACGTACAAAATGTGAATGTACAATGAACTTAAACGTTAACGGAGACGTTGAATTATATTCTGCTCCTATTATTTTCAATGAAATTAAATTTAATTTAATAATTTTATTAATTTATATAATACTAGCTGTGCCACGCGGCTTCGCCCGCGTCAAAAAGTATCCTACTGTCTAATCCATAGTACCGGCTATCCCGGATAAAATTTCAGCTGAATCGGTTCAGCCTTGAAGAAGTCCCAAACAAACAAACAAACAAATTTAAAACAAACTGACTTTCGCATTTATAATATTGGTGTTGAGGTGTTGGTTTCCTTCTGACCCGATGTACTTTTCATAGCCCCTTATTTACACATAATATGCACATGGTGGATTGGACATTATTTAGTGCCTGCCTGGCCAGCTACCACCCTCAAGTTAGAAAATCTGTCGCCAAACATCTAATGTGTTCCGGCAGCTATCATTAAGAGCCAGTTCCTATAACAGGTGATATAGTGGTCAAACGCTAACTGTATGATATAAAAAAAACTTTTGCATATAAAGTAATTAGCGGCCCGCCGGCCTTTGCACGGGTAGAACATATGCCTACATAATTTGCATCAGTTTGTTGCGTCGAGTATGAATTAACATCTTCAAGAATCGTCGTCCTATTTCAACCAATTTAGGTACACAAAACTTTGACGATTTTTTATGGACCCAAACCTTTCTCATGAATCACTGGCTATTGATGATAACCGTATGAAAATCCGTTCAGCAGCTTTTACGTTTATAGCGAACAGACAGACGCGGTGAGGGACTTTGCTTTATACGGCCCTTTGGCAAAAATGACAGTACCTTGATTCTGACTCGAAGGTCGTTGGTTCTAATGCCAGCTATACCAATGGATGTTTTATGTGCAGATATACCAATGGATGTTTTATGTGCATTCATGAATCATGATTGTTGGTGCAAAGGTAGTTGGATCATTAAATCGACGTTCTGTCTGACTTGCTACCAAAAAGTAGCTTAATATAGTGGTGGATATACATACCATTTACCCGAACGAAGCGGTTTTTTTTTTTTTTTTTTTTTTTTAATAAAGAAGATTGCGAAGGAGTTTCTGTAGGAAGTTGGTGCTATTGGTATACTCCGTCTTCCCACAACTCAATAAGTTTTGATTTTATAAGTAGTCTCAGATAAGATACTTTAGGTTTTAGTTTTTGAATGGGGTAGATTAAGTAGAGTTACGATATTAATATGATATTTTTATATATAATTATTTATTTATAATAGTTAAGCTAATTCAAGGTTATTATTAAATTAAATAATATAACGTTTAGTTTTTAATCGTATTTATATTAGATTTTATATTTTATTATTTATTTATTAGTTTTTTTTATATAATTTTTGAACGAAGCGGTTTGCATCTTCGTTCATCGGACGAACCGCCAGGGAATGGAATGTCCTGCCTGAGTCTATGTTTCCGGTTAAGTACAATATGGGGGTCTTCAAATCGCGAGTAAATAGGTATCTTCTGGGTAAGCACGCTCCATCATCGATCGCATCGTCACTTAACATCAGGTAAGATAGTGATCAAGTGCTACCCAGTTCGGTGTAATAAAAAAAATCTTACCACTAAGGAGAAAATCAGCCGCCATAACCTTACGGTGTTCTGGCAGCACAGCTCTCGAGAGTCGGACCATTCTAGGCCTAGCGTGTTCACCATCCTCGACCACAGCATTATTACTAACCTAACCGGCGCAAAAAGAAGGGGTGTTATAAGTTTAAGGTGTGTTGTATATGTGTCTATCTGTGGCATTGTAGTAGGTCTGTTCAATTCGAAGTTCGGTAGGTATGTACTCTTCAACGATATTGTAACAACATGGAAGCTTTGACCTGATTCTGAGACCTCTCCTGGAATCTGCAGAATACTCAACTCCTCACCATCGTACAGCTGAGATGTCATGTTTGGACATTGGAATGTCTTTAATGAAAAGTAAAATACATAGATCTGTCGACGTGGTTTTAAATTTTGAATTTCAGTATTATATACAATATATCATTATTAATTGTATACAATAGATCATACTATATTGACATCACGTTGATTTATATCGGTTGGGATACAAAGAATAGCTAAGCTATATATTTTTTTCATTTACGTAGTAACTTTGTTCTAATCCTTGGTTTTGCGTACTATTAATTATTCTGTGGTTTCGCTGCACATTGTAAATAATCGCTATGCGCATAATTTTAAATCTGTGATAATTTCTAGTTTTCATTTAAATTATATACTGTCAAGGACAAGTTGTATCTATAATATGTAAAGTAATTAACGTAATTATTTGGATAAGGATTAATACTGTAAGTAGAAAATAGCCTTGGAAGTTAGGTAAAACTTTGTATTAATAAATTAAAGATTAAAATGGTTATTGTGAGTCAACCTTAAGAGATAGACATATGCTATCACGGACTTTTTTGTAGGTCTTATTAAGTTGTACATCTCTTCAATAATTTTTTTCTTACATATATTTGGATTTTAGCAGCATTCGTAAAAAACGTGTTTAGGCTACGAAATAGGTCTCCGCGAATGTACCTATGATTTAAACAGGATAATCGAGCCTATTTTCATTCTGAAAGTCTATTCTATATATTAGTAAAATAATTTTAAAAATTGGTCTAGTAGTTTTTGAGCCAAATCAATACATACGTCCATACAAAAAATTGCTCCGCAACTTCGCCCGCGTTAAAAACTCCTTTTATTTTCCTTTGTAAAAACCTTTCTGTCATAAAAGACCTCAGACGGAATACTGAGTAAAATTACACATCAAATAAGAATGAGCCAAATCTATTCATCTGTTTTTATGTTATCGCGTGACTTAGTAAATCGGGATTCCTATTTATAAAACCCGATACACCCAAATTTTCTGACTTTCTTACCTACCCCATTTCGAAAAATCCTGCAACACATACTTACTTATTTATTTACAGAAGTACTTATGTAAAGTTTCGAATAAAAGAGACTAACCCCGCTCCGTAACCGGAGGGAATTTTTAGAAAATCCTTTCTTAGCGGATACCTTCGTCATAATAACTATCTGCATTTTAAATTTCAGCGCAATACAAAACAATATTGATTTTCAGACTTTGTTACCCCATTTTACCCTCTTAGGTGTGGCATTTTGAAAAAGCCTAAAACTCGTGTCTATTTATTTATTTACAGAAGTACTAGTGTGAAATTTCGAATAAAATGACTATACAAACTTTGAACCCCTGCTTCATCCCCTTAAAGAGTGAATTTTGAAAAATCCTTTTTAGCGGATACCTACGTCAAAATAACTATCTGCATGATAAATTTCAGCACAATCCGAATCAATATTGATTTTCAGACTTTGTTACCCCATTTCACCCTCTTAGGGCTGGAATTTCGAACAAGCCTGAAATACGTATTTACTTATTTTTTTATTGGAGCACTTGTGTGAAGTTTCGAATAGAAAAGACTATCTAATCTTGTTTCTCCATACAAACTTTGAACCCCTATTTACTCCCCTAAAGGGATGAATTTTGGAATATCCTTTCTTAGTACACCTTTACGCACTAAGATACATATACCCTCTAAATGTCAAGTGTCTACGACCAGCGGTTTAGGCTGTGCGTTGTCAGTTGTAAAGTATTAGAAGATTAGTATATTAGTAGAGTAGGGCGCCCCCCAGCTAGGTGGAGCGATGATATACGCAAGCTGGCTGGCAGCGGTTGGAAACAAAGAGCTTAAGATCGAGCTCAGTGGCGTCGATAGGTGAGGTCTATGTCCGGCTGTGGACAGAGATAGGCTGATAATGATGATATTAGTATCCAGACCTGATTGATGTCGGATTGCTGGTCTATGGGATGAGGTACGACAGCCGCCAATTATGCCTCATTACAAATTATCAAGGCGGTTGGTGACTTGCTATACACTGAATGCCCCCCCCCCCCCCCCCCATAAAGGCGGACCGTTATGTTGGCACCGAGGGGCAACATTGGCGTGGATAGCTAAGGGTGTTGAGAGGTGTGCTGCACTTTCACTAAACGCTACTAACGGCTTTATGCCTTTAACACTTCCACCCTGGAGCTTAGGTTTTAGCTCTTGCGATTCCCACCACCGGCCGGCCGGTCAAGGCAAGCCGGGGAGTCTCATTCAGAGGGTCTCATTTAGCCCTCACGGGATAGGGGTACGCGGTGTCGCCACTCACCGTCGGCTCGCCACAAAGCCGCCCCTGCGGAGATATACGAGTATTAGTTATTAGAGTTATTATTAGTATAGATGATATGATGAGAGTAGATTAATACCTATGTATTTATGTATGCGATATGACCACTTTTAACTTAGTGGTCACATCGCAAATATTAATTTGGATGTTACAATTTGGTAGTTTTACATTATTAATTATTATTTATTATGATATAATTCTCTCTCTTTACGTTCCGATGAAACCCTCCTACTTAAGATCCCTTCACATACTACAGAATAGTTTGCCAATTCCTTTACAGTACAAGCATCAAAACTCTGGAATGATCTGCCTTTAGACGTGAGACGAGCAAAATCTTTACCGATTTTAAAAAACATGGTGAAAAATCATTATTTGTCACTCATAATATAATATTTATTTATTATTATGATGTGCACGTGTATGTAAGTAATATTTACTATTTATTATATAATTAGGGTATTTATCGTTATTTTATAATGTGTATATGTTTTATATTTATGGATATTATGTATATATAATATATAAATTAATGATACATATATATATTTAGGTTTATTATTAAATTATTCGTTAATATTATAATGAACTTTTTTAGTTTATTTATTGTACAGCACCGTCTATTACTTCCTGTATTTCTGTCCATTCAAAGGTTGTCTGGTAGAAATTGATGTTAGCAATAAGACCGCCCATTGTAACCTAATAGTTATTAAATGTTTCCTTGTATTATTTATGTTGGTGTACAATAAAGAGTTTTTGTATTGTATTGTATTAACGTGCTTGTAAAGCGGTGCTCGATTACGGTAATGAGAATATAATAGGTGTTCGCGGGTAGCTCTGATCTGACGCCAATACCCTCTATTAGTCCGGTAATGTCAGCTGATCTGAGGATTATGCTGCATCACAACATTGCCAACAGATAGGCGACCTACTTACTGACTTTGAAGTGGCGCATGGCGTCGGGAATGCAAAGTCAATAAAGTTCGTAAGCAATATCCAAATTTTATACATACGGTTATTTGCATGACATGTGTAAAATAAAATCACTTTCACTTACTTAAAAAACATGTACATTTCAAATTGCAAGTATAAATCCTCTGACAAAATCACTTAAATACGTGACCACACCGCATATTCTCGAAAACTCATAATCGAAAACGAAAGTGCAGCTCATAATTCTAAATTCCGATTTTCTGCATTAAGCATCCATTACGTGAACGAGAAATCTGTGGTTGTTATTTTTTTACTTTTTCTTTGGTGCACGTATCTGGAGGGTAGAACACGGGCGGGCGGCACGGCGGCGGCGGCGAGCGGCTGGATACAGGTGCAAACGTTCCGATACACCTTTTTCTACACATAAAGCGATCGCATTCACTGCTGCACCTCGAGAAAATATCAGTGGAACTTCAAATTGAATGCAAAAACTAAGTCTATTCAGAAACATTCCTTTAAAATATAAAACTAAATGGTAAACGAATATTCTAATAGTGTTCATAGTGAGCACGTAGCGTTACATAAATCTATGAGTTGCCAATTTTCATTGGGAAATACCAATGGACAATTAGAATCTCTGTGTTTGTTTTGTGTTGTGAACCATTTAATTTCGGGAAACGCGTTGGTCGACGCGACAGTTTTAGTTACAGTTAAACATTTAATGAATGTATGGGTGTCGAAATGCTAGTACGTAAATTCATATCGAACGAGTCGTGCAAATTTTCGCGGACTATAAACTGGATAACAAAACTGCGCGTAGCAGGTATGTGTGAAATAAAATTGATGATTGTTAAGCCCGTTACGTCGGCTTTATAAAATAGAGGACGACGGCAAACGACCAACAATATACCGGAATATAGCGGCGCATAGGAGTATAACGCTGGGTGCCAGGAATTGATATTAAACGAACCAGTTTCACAAATTGTTTTGAAACTAGACCAACTTTGCTAAAAAGCTTTGTCCTGCAAACTAGATTCTGCGTACGCACGAAATATTTAGGTAGGTATGTACATGTAGGTATACTTATAGAAGCTATGAAGTTATTGTCATAAAGGTACTCGGTTTCATTTTGTTAAGTAAATTATTTTTAGACTGAAACAATGTCGTCCACTGTTATACTACATAGTATTATTATCATTTCTATGGTAATACGTGACAGAGAGTAGCTACATTGCATGGGCTACAAAAGCAGACATTTAAATGGAATTGTAAATGACTTATTGATAGTCTACTGACTTAGTTTTACAAATGTCTGATCAACTTTAACTGTTAAAACGATTAACTAACTTCCCTTCTGTGAATCGATACCTATTTAAAACTTGGCAGACTATTTAGTTGAACAACTATTTCAACAGCGCAGCACAATCGCACCAAATTGCTTCTCGTAGCAGTCACATTATCATTTAGTAAATGATTTTGTCTACAATCTCGCACACGATTGCACCCACTACCAGTTTTAAAAAAAAGACAGACATTTAAATAGTCTATATTTACTTGTAATAGCACGCTAATGTTATCTTCTATAGTTCTTATGAAGTGGCATCATTTTAAGTTTCAGGCAGGTACATTTTTTTTATGTTTCTCTGTATACCAGTCGAGCTCAATTTAGACGTGCATAAAAGCTATTAAGATTTAAGATTTCTGATATAATCTTTTTGTTTAGAAAGTTTAATGAATTGATCGGAATATTGGGTTGCCTTATCCGCCAATCGTGTATTTGAACCTCAACCTTACTAGTAATCTTATAACGCTATTAGCGATAATTTAAGATCGTTTACAAAACGAAAAAACACCGACTTCATATGTGAAGTCTGTGTTTTTTCGTTTTGTAAATACATACCGCGATAGTCAAAATAGCCAGTAGTATCATGTCGTCAAGGTATACAAATGCATATATCGTCAAGGTATGTAATGTGTTTGAGATGTTTAGCTCTATATATCCGGAGATAATTGTCATACCTCGATAAAATTTGAATGGCACCAATCGGGTGGCATAATATCTCAAACGAAAAAAGAATTACTGAACTCAGTCAAGATTTGACGGAGTTCGGAGGTAACAAACATTTAAAAAATATATAGAACGAGAACTTCCTCCTTTTTTGTGAAGTCGGTTAATAAGATCACCATAAATGGTTTTATTCTTATTTGGTAGTTTTCGATAGTAGTACATTGCAAGTTTACAATAAACAACTGCAATAAAATAGTAAGCAAAACAGTAAAAAATACAAAGTAAATACAAGTTCACTATAATACACCAGTTTAATAATATAAGTCCAACGGTAAACAACGTACTTCCTATACAGTATCCTAGTGACCCAGTTCAGAGAGATACATTAAAAGAGAATAAAACTGCTCCCAACTTTACTTAGTGACGATCAACTTGTTTTTAAAACAGCGTTATCTAAAGTGGTCAGACAGGGTAAACAAATAGAACAGGGTAGACACAGCACAGAACTCGAAATAGCGGCTCACTACAATGGCGCTAATGGCGCGAGACACTCAACGAGACTTAATCATAAGCAAATCACATCGTAGATGTGCGTTATGGCTAATATCGTAGATTTGCGTTACGGCATGGTCGGTTTCTAAGGTCGGTTTATTGAGATTTTATCTACTCAATTGTACCGTTATTGAATAGATAAACTCTCAATAAATGTACTCAGAAACCGGCCATTAGTCGTCTACAATGGTCATTATAATTGAGGTTTCGAAAAGCCACTGTAAAATTGGAACCCTTATAGAGCCTCCGAATTACCTATTCATCTGAACCTAGTTAAGTATAGCCTATATTTTTTGAAACTACCAAATGAAAATAGCAAACATTTGACCACGCGTGCTCGAATATTACACACATAAACAACTTTCAAGGACGAGAAAATCATTAAAAAAATGAAATCTCGGTAATGTCTATGCACAGGGTTATTGGTAACTCGACGTATTCCCGGCAGGAGCAGATAGGGGGGTAAAATGCAACATACATATTCTGGTTGCTTTGACAACAAATCGATAAATTTAAATGTTATTAAAACTAAAGGGGTGTACAAGGAACTTGACTTATTCAGCATTTTTTGCTCAATCTTATAAAATACTTCTGCCAGCGGCTTCACTCGCGTGGCGTTGTACAGGAAACAAATTGCATATTTTTCTTCTGAAACAAATATTATAAGCGCTCTCGCTCCCTCTCAAATTTAATATACAAACTGAAAATATCCCAAACAAATGCTGCTCCGTGAGCTTACATTAGACAACGTTTTACGTATAACCGACCGTGTCAAAAGCAGTTCTTCCTAAAGGTCTCGTCACACAGCGAGCGGGGCGGGACGGGACGGGATGGTGACGCGACGCCGACTTGGCGGCAGCGGTCACACTGCGGGCGTGATCACGTTCCGTCCCGCCGCGTCCCGTCACACCGAGCGTGAGGCAACAAGCAGGATTTACTCTCGTCCTATAGATTCCTAAAGCGCAATTTTAAGTACAGTGTTTTTATACTGCTTGTGACCCAAATCGTACAAACATACATGAGCACGAACGCATTCTATTAATTTTTCCACATCCATATTTGTGTAAAAATACAAAAGCCCCGTCCCGCCCGACGGGACGTGAACACGTCGCGTCGTGACCTCTGTATACGTAAACCATACATTACAAATCGAAACGACGCGCCCGCAGCCCGCCACGCCGCGCTCGCACCCCGCCCCGTCGCGTTTGAGTTGTATTACCGCTCGGCGCGGCGGAGCGTGGCGCGACGGGACCGGGCGGGATGGCTCTGTGTGGTGTCTTCAGTATTATCTAGTACATTACAACTGCTCGGCGTCGCGTCGCCGTCCCGTCCCGTCCCGCCCCGCTCGCTGTGTGACGAGACCTTTTAGTGTACCCCTGTCAAATTAAGAGTTTGGCCTCGAGATTTATTTAATTGAAGAGTATGTATACCAATTTTCAAGTCAATCGACCCAGAGAATAATAAGTTTCACCGGTAAATCATAAATGTGCTCTTTATGTACCTGTTGCGCTGAAATTTGGCATGCAGGTAGTTATTATGACGAAGGTATCTGCTAAGAAAGGATTTTCCAAAATTCACCCCTTAAAGTACGGACACACCGCAACGTCCTGCGAGCGCGATCAAGGCGGTGATCAGATAGCTCAGTAGTATTTGTACCGACTGGTTCACACCAACAGCCATCAGAAAACAATTGAAAAGTACTGAGATAATAAGTGAAAAGTACCTTAAAGGAGATTGAACGAGGGCTCAAAATGTGTATGGACAAACAAGATTAGATAGTCTTCTTTATTCGAAACTTTACATATGTAAATAAATAAGTAAACACGTGTTTCAGAATTTTTCCAAATTCTACCCCTAAGAGGCTGAAATGGGGTAACAAAGTCTGAAAATCAATATGGTTATTTGGGTTTTATATAACCGGCAAAGTGCGTGTCGGGCCACGCGCAGTGTAGGGTTCCGTAGTAGCCTGTTATGCAATGCAAGTCTTTACCCGTTATAAACAAGCAACTAGGTACTCCGTCTTTATCATTTTAAAGGATTTATTCTAAGGATTTTGTATTTGGTACAAAATTATCCAACACCCAAGTTCAACGACTATTACTGCTAAACTAATGAAGTTATCTTAACCGCTATAGTTTTCCTTTAAAGTTCATGAAATGGGCTATTATCACGAATTTTTCCCGGGGACGCCCTTCTGGAACAAAAATTTGCACTTTAAAATTTAATATTTCGTAAATGGAGCTTTCAATCGGAAAATGATGTTAGCAACCCTTAAGTCATTTTAAAAGACCTATTCAACGATACCCCACACGATGGGGTAGACGATGAAAAAAAAAATTCATCCCCACTTCTCATATAGGGGAGCTACCCTAAAAAAAAATATTTTTCAAAATTTAATTTCAGCACTTTGTCGGCGTAATTTATATACATACTCTCACAAAATTACAGCTTTCTAGTATTAACGTCTCTATGCAAAACCTCGGACAGACAGACAGACAGACAGACAGACAGACAGACAGATAAACAGACATGACGAAACTATAAGGTTTCCTTGTCAGGACTACGGAACCCTAAAAAATGAATCTCTATTTCCCTTGGTCACGCGATAACTTAAAAACGGGTGTACCGATTTGGCTAATTCTTATTTGATGTCTTTGAGAATAGAATCATTTTAACAAAAGAAAAACTTAAAATAATTAATAAAAGAAGTTTTTAACGCGGGCGAAGCCGCGGGGCACGTCTAGTTTAATATAAAACAAATTAAATTGGTGTAACGAGAGATGAAAGTTCATGTCGAAAGTTCTTTATTTATGAAGTTATACTTATTAAAATTTGTATTTGAATAGTTCATTTGATATTAAAATAATTTTTTTAATAAAAAAAATTGCCAGGTCTGCATGAAGGTGGTGTAACAGGAGATGGAAGTTAATGTCAAAAGTTCTTTATTTATGAATTTATATTGATGGAAAGTGGTATTTAAGTAGTTCATCTAAAAATATAAAAATGAAATCCTTTTTATTTCCCTAGATCATACCATAACTTGAGAACGTGGGTCTATTTTTTTATTCTTTGTTGTGTTTGTAATTGTCAGGACAAGGTTTTTATGAAAGAAAAATTGTAAATAAATGAAAGTAGTTTCTAACGCGTGGAAAGCCGCGGGGCACAGCTTGTATTAAATAAATGTTCTTGTTGTAGGAAATACAAACACCTATATTTACATTAGGTACATTTCTAAAATATACACCCCTTTATCTCTTTATCTTAGTAACTTCTTGGTTAAAAATAACAGCTTACAGGGCTTTACTTAGACATAACAGGATAACCTAAGCTAAGATTTATGATCTTGGTCTTTGAATTGCCACGGGAAACGAAGAAGTTCAATACCCTCTCAACGTGGCCATAGTTCCAACTCGCATTTGAACGGTTTCTTTTTATTTCAGAAGTAAATGCTGTTTTAGCTCGTTTGAAAGGCCTCTTCGAGTTATTCTTAGCATTTTAATCATCTACACTAATATTATAAAGAGGAAACCTTTTGTTTGGTTGTAATGAATAGGCTCAAAAACTACTGGACCGTTTTTTAAAATTCTTTCACCATTCGAAAGCCACAGTATCCACGAGTAACATAGGCTAAATTTTGTTTTGGAAAAAAATAGGGTTCCGTAAGATATTTGGGTTTTAGCAAAACAACGTTTGCAGGGTCAGCTTGTAATATATATTTATCATACTTGCATATTGCTTACACTCTGGTAACTCCCATTGATGAAATGGTTCATCTTATGTCTGGCAGAACAAGCACATGACAGCTATCTCACCTCGTGTTATGTAAAGAATATAATAGAATGTAAAGAAAAAACAATGTTTACATTACAATAATTATGCAATAGAGCGGTAGACCGATTTAAGGCGGTCTTATCGCTGAAAGCGATCTTTTCCAGGAAACCTATTTGTTATATTAAAATAGTATAACAATTTCACAATATCTTTAAAATAAAGTACAAGCAATGCTACCAACATACACAAACATGCCCAGACACACACTCAAACACACACACACGTACATATACACACACAAATTATATCCATATACAAACTTTCATACACATACGGAGCCGAAGTCAACGTCAAGAGGCCCTTTACAATTTATAACTTAATTAAAAATCATGGCCTATGGATTGGAGGATGTGACAAACTATTGAAAGATGGTACAAAATATGGGCTCTTGTTATGAATTCTCAATGGGCAGTGATCTGGACTATGGGATGAGGTATGGCACCCGCCAATTATGCCTCATTGCAAAATATTTAGGTGAGTGGTGACTTATCATTCACTGAATGCCCCAATCTCAAAAAAATCAAAAAGTTTTCGGCAATCATACCGGAGGCGCTGCAAAATCGAGGGAGTTTCAACATCATCCTGAACACATTATTATATTGGACGCGCAGAGTATCCAGTGACTTTGGTGGTGTTTGGTTTGGTATGGTTTATGAAGATGCAGTCTAAGATGGAATCATGATTGTCTGTCCAGTGGTCACTCATTTAGCAACCTTTAAGGACATTTAGTGTGGATTAAGGTCTAAGCCTTCGGACGCAGTAAGGCAACAATGACCTTCCCATATGTGCGTGGTGGGTATGGGTGACAATGACCACACAGCCTAATCTATGCCGAAATCAACGTGTGTTAAATTGTCAGTTTGAAATTAAGGACAGACACGAGCTATCTTCTTGGCACATAATATTGACACAGTTGGGAAATTGTGTTCGCCCAACCAAACATACGGCTCGGCTATATTTTATTCACACACCTGTATTTTCGACGCCTGACCCGCGCATTAACGGGAGCGCCGGCGTCCCACGGGAGATGACTCTGTGACGGGACACGTCACAATTGGATTCGTAACGAGCACGGTTTATTGATTGGATCCACAGACCTTAGGGGAATTGTCGTTATCAATCGTAAATATACCTGTATCTTGAGTGCGGGTGTATTGTAGTCGCATGCCCTAATTAACACAAGCGCAACTTCCAAACAAATTGCATTATGTGCCTGAAATCAGAAAGGACATTGGACTCTACTATTGTATATATGCGAATTGTTATCAAAGTCGTCTTATTTTATTTTTACAATTATTTATACATATACAAATATTTTGTCACGAGTATATATATATATATATGATATATATATATATACTCGTGACAAAATATTTGATGAACTACCATGTGTTTGTATAGTTCATAATTGTGTTGTGGTAGATATTTTTTGGTGTTGTGTTCAACCACAAAGTAAACTACCAGTAAAAGATAACACATTCAAGCCGTCTGATTACTTTATATCTTTTGAGTCTATCTTAGAAATATTCGCCTCCATAAACAAAATGCAATAATTCATCTACTTTATTTAAAGTTGAAAAATAATTAAAGTGCGTGAATATTCACCAAAAGGTAGAAAAGTATTTGTGTGAATACACGACTTTCGCCTTTGTACGGGACTTACAGTGCAATAAAGAATTCCCATTTATTCGTTGGAATATTTATAGCTTTTAATAAACTGTTGAATATTTTACTCTAGGCCTTTAACAATCTGACAAGCTTTCATATTTTTAGTACGCTTTGCAATGAAACCATATCATGGTTTCATACATACTCGTACATACTAAAAATATGAAAGCGCCAGCTCTTTAGCTGGCGCTTACCTCGGCCAACGTATTAGCCTAGCTATACGAGGTAACGTCGCTAGCTTTTTGGGAACATTACCGGTAGGTAGCGACCTAGGTTCTGTCTTTTATTTATAGTATAGATATTATTATTGTAGTTTATATAATTTTGATATTGTCATTAGGTATGACTAACGAACTTTTTAATCAGTGGCTTTTACTTAAAATTTACTTATTATTACTATTTAGTGCGAAACAGTACTTACTATCTAGGTATGTAACATAAACTAACATCAGCAGCTCTTTTCCTGATTCAAACCAAAGTGCAGTACCACTAAATCAATCGGACTTAGCTTGAACTATAAATTACACATTCACACTTTCAAAACTAGCGGTTATTCGATTTCCCCGATAAATGCCAACGTCACGTAGCGGAAATACATAAATGCAAAACGAAAATAGCAGTAAACATTTATGCATTGGGATAAAATGTCCAGTCGTAGTGGATAAGCTGCTTAGGTACTGCTTTAATTCCTGCAGTTTCATATTCTAACAATAACGATATGTCAAGTATGAGGCGGAAGAAAGTTAACATTGTTAGTTTTTTGAGCTGATATTAAATTTCATTAGAATCCCTATCAATGAATGATCAAGGAATCAATTTATGAATAAGCGTAATAAGCGTAATGTAGGTATACGTTCTCAGTATATTTTATAGGTAATAGGGTGTGTGTAAGTTGAATATGATAACGATAAGAAACCATAAAGGTTATCGCCGACTATTCCCACACCGCTCCCACCCGGCAAAAATGTTCATTAAAATGTAAGCCTTAAAACACCTAAAGTCTAAATATAATACTAATCAATTACTACATTAAATGAATTATTACGCTTTGATGTTCAAAACTAATATATTTAATCTCAGAATCCAACATACCCATAAAAAAAATCTTCACTATTTTTTATTTAAATGTGGCAGACAAAGTGGCTTATCTAATACTATAAAGGTACGGACACACCGCAGCGTCCAGCGTGTGCGATCTAGGCAGCGATCAGATAGCGCAGTAATATTTGTACCGAGATTGCGCCTGCAGATAGCAGGACGCCGCGGTGTGGCCATACCTTAAGAATCTTTGTCCTGACATACTGACTGACTGACTTAGACGCACAGCCTAAACGGGTGGTTGCAGAGACTTGAAACTTGGAGGGTATATTTGTCTTAGTACGCAAGAGAGTACTAAGAAAGGATTTTTCAAAATTCATCCCTTAAAAGGATGGAGGAGGAGAAACAAGATTAAATAGTTTTTTTTATCGAAACTTCACACAGATATTTCAGTAAATAAATAAGTAAATACGTGTTTCAGGCTTATACGGGGTAACAAAGTCTGAAAACTAACATTGTTTCGGATTGCACTGAAATTTGGCATGCAGATGATTGATTATTAGGGCGTAAGTATCTCTATTGTTGTACCCGACAGGGTCTCTAACGTACTGTATTTATTTATAAGATCTTTTGTAAACATTTAGAGAAAGCAATAAACGAATGAATTATGAATTATTATCCGCTAAGAAAGAATTTTCTAAAATTCACCCCTTAAGGGGATGAAACCGGAGTTCAAAATTGGTATGGAGAAAAAAAATTAGATAGTTTTTTTATTCGAAACTTTACACATGTACTTAGTAAATAAATAAGTAAATACGCCTTTCCGGATTTTTTCAAAATTCCTCCCGTAACTGGTTGTATACTCAAAGCCTGAGAGGGTAAAGTGGGGTAACAAAGTCCGAAAATCAATATTGTTTTGGATTGCGCTGAAATTTGGTAAGCAGGATGTTATTATAACGTCTAGAATCATCCGCTAAGAAAGGATTTTCTAAAATTCTCCCCTTAAGGAGATGGAACGGGGGTTTAAAGTTTGTATGGAGAAACAAAATTATATAGTCTTTTTTATTCGAAACTTTACATAAGTACTTCTGTAAATAAATAAGGAAATACGTGTTACAGGATTTTTTTTAATTAAATAGAGGGTGAAATTGGGGTAACAAAGTCTGAAAATCAATATGAATTTTTCGGGTTTTATAAAAATGAATTCCTGTTCCCTTGGTTACGCGATAACTTGAAAACGAGTGGACCGATTTGTCTAATTCATTTTTGATGTGTTTTTATGTTAACAAAAAAAAAAAATATACAGACGAATTGAGAACCTCCTCCTTTTTTGTGAAGTCGGTCAAAAAGGGTTTCACGAAAGAAAATTTGTAAGTTAATTAAAGAAGTTTTTAACGCGGGCAAAGCTGCGGGGCCTTCTAGTTAAATGTATATTTCTCTTGATTAGAGATGAGACTAAACCGCAATACTATTACATTATACGTTAACACACACATGTTGCAATAAAGTAACCTACAACATGTACTGCAATCTCCACGAAAGCCTGTCAAGAGCAGGACTTCAGCAATCCCCTCGACTGCTATCTGACCGAGTATAGGTAATTATAACTTGATACAGCCATCGAAGTGAGCCGGTTGTGTGAGAGAGGAGGTAATTAGAGACAATCTGTTCTTATTTACTATCGTCATGTTTAGAATAACATACTATTTAAAATATAAGTGACAATTCTATATTTATTTGTATATTCCAATAAAATATAAATACGATATATTTAAATATTATGTTTCTTTGAAGTGTTACACACTTTATACTTTTGTAAATTGTTAAACACAATCCAAAATTTCATCGTACCGACGGTAAACTGATTTCTTCCGAATGATTAACTTACTTAATAAGTAGTCATAGATGGCGCCACCAATGCATAATTGGGTTAACAAATGCAATCCACTAATTTCATCGTAACGATACATCGCACTGTGGCTTAATTGGCAAAGCACCTGAACATGTTATTCAGGAGGTTGCGGGTTCAAGTCCCGTCGGTACGATGGTATATGGTGGAATATATATATGGTGGTGGAATATGGTTATACTTCGTATTTTAATATCACAATATCAAATTAATGTCTGTGTTATGAATAGTTCCATAATACATTATACACAACAACTAACCAACATTCTAATTAGTTAAATCTTAGACGGAGAATCAAGATGATTAACATAATTCGGCAAACGTAAAGTGGTCGTGTTCTGATAATGACTATATTCTAGACTAGCAGCCCGCCCCGGCTTCGCACGGGTAGAACAAATATGCCTATAAAATTTGCATCAGTTTGTTGCATCGAATATAAAATATGAACATATTTAACAATCATCATCATATTTCAACCCATTTACACAAAACCTTAACGAATTATGCACCTTAACCTTCCTCATAAACACTCTGGCTATTGGTGAAAACCGCAGGATAATCCATTCGGTAGCTATTGAGATTATTGCGAACAGACAGACAGACGCAGTGATGGACTTTGTTTTATAATACACACGTAGTGATATTAGACGGCCCTTTGGCGTAAAGGATAGTTACTCTGATTCTGACCCGACGGTCGTTGATTCTAATCCTAGCTATATACCTACCAATGAAAGTTTTATGTGCATTCATGAATCATGAGTTTTCGTACAGTGGTAGTGGGATCATTAAATCTACCAAAAAGTAGCTTACCACCAAGGAGAACCTCTGCCGCCTTAACCATACGGCGTTCCCCGACGCAAAAAGTAGAGGTAATGTACGCTTAACGTGTGTATCTGTGTGTCTGTCTGTAGCATCTTAGCACCTAACCGGATAAACCGATTTTTTTCAATTATTGATAGTTTTTAGGGTTCCGAACCCAAAGGGTACCAACGGAACCCTATTACTGAGACTCCGCTGTCCGTCTGTCTGTCTGTCTGTCTGTCTGTCTGTCTGTCTGTGTGTAGTTGGTCTCAATTAAAAAAAATATATATTATTATTCGTCAATAGATGTCGGGAAGAGTCATATTTGTCTGTTTAAGTGGCAAAAAATACAGAGCAAAGCTCGGTCAACCAGATATTTAATAATATTAATTACTACAATTACTATTACTACTATATAATACTATTCTACCTTTGTGTTACCGTTTACTTAGTTGGTGTTAGAAGTTCGTTAGAAATCCGATAGATGGCGTTCGGAACCCTCCGTATGCGGGACAAAAGTTTGCCTCGCACTTGGCCAGTTTTATTTTTTGTTTGATAGATGTCTTCATCGAGAGTGTTCTTAGCTTTGATTCATGAAAATTCGTTCAATCGTTATAAAACTATGAGCTTTTTTCTAGTTAATTGCGCTATGAAATCAACTTTCATAGGTCTGATCAATTCGAAAATCTTCTTCTTCAACGATATTGTAAGAACATGAAACATTGACCTGATGCTGGGACATCTCCTGGACTCTACAGAATACTCAAATCCTCACCAACTTACAGCTCAGATTTTAAATGTCGTGTTTAGAGTCATTGGAATGCTTTTAATGAAAAGATTATACGTAAATCAGTCGGGGTGGTTTAAAATATTATATTATTATATATATAGATGAATATTATTTTATACAATAGATCATATTATTATACTATATTGATTTCATATTGATTGTGATCGATGGGGATCTGCAGCATAGCTAAGCTTATAATAATATTTTCGAAGTAGCTATGACCTAATCTGTGATTTCACTGCAAATATTTTATTAATTTTGCGATGCGTGTATGTGAAATTCGTGATATCTTCTAGAGTTTTCATTTGAATTATATACCGTAAGGGACAATTTTAATCTATAATATGTGGCTAAGCTAATTAACATAATTATTTGGATAAGGATTAATACTATATACTTGAAAATTGCCTTGGAAGTTATGTAATATTTCTTAACAAAAATTTTAAGATTAAAAAGGTTACTGTTAGTCAACCTTAAGAGATAGACATATGCTGTCGCGGACTTTTTTGTAGGTATTATTAAGTTGTATAACTCTTCCATAGAAAATATTCTTCTATCTATTTTCAATTGAGCAGCGTTCGTAAGAAACGTGTTTTTTCGACCGTTTTTTTGCCGACTTAGGTTGCAAATTAGGTCTCCACGAATGTACCTTTGATTTAAACGGGATAATATATAGCCTATTTTCATTTCGAAAGTCCATTCTATGTATTAGTGAAAGAATTTTTTAAATCGGTTCAGTAGTTTTTGAGCCAAATCATTACAAACATACAAAAATACAAAAATACAAATGTTCTCTCTTTATAATATTAGTATAGATATAGACTAGTATAGATATAGATTAGGTCTTGATCATGACTCGTTATATTTATAACAAAATGCAAAAAAAATTCTGAGACATAAATATGTAATACTCAGCTATTTGTATACTAAATAAACTAGACGTTTCTATTGGTATACTATAATATATCGATGTTCCGCCAGACTTGCTACCAAAAAGTAGCTTACCACCATCAAAGAGAAAATCTGCCACCATAACCTGATGGTGTTCCGGCAGCACACAGCCTTTGAGAGTAAGAGTATTCTAGACATAGCGTGTTCCCCATCTTCGGCCACATACATCATCATCGCTCTCAGCCAGGTGAGATAGTGGCCAAACACTGGCCTAAAAAATATTAAAATATCCGGCCAAGTGCGTGTCGGGCCACGCGCAGTGTAGGGTTCCGTAGTAGCTTGTTATTCAATGCAAGTCTGTACCCGTTATACACAAGCAACTAGGTACTCCGTCTTTGTTACTTTAAGGAATTTTTTCTAAGAATTTTGTATTGAGTACAAAATTATCCAACACCCAAGTTCAATGACTATTACTGCTAAACTAATAAAGTTATATTAACCACTATAATTTTTCTTTTAATTTCATGAAATGCGCTATTATCACAAATTTTTCCAGATTTTTCAAGCCCGCAGTTTAGCTTTTAGAGGGGGGGACGCCCTACTGGAACAAAAATTTGCACTTTAAAGTTTAATATTTCGTAAATGAAGCATTCAATCGAAAAATGATTGTGGAAACCTCAATGTCATTTTAAAAAACCCTATTCAACGATACCCCACACGATGGGGTAGACGATGAAAAAAAAATTCATCCCACTTCTCATATAGGGGAGCTAAAAAAAAAATTTTTCACAATTTTATTTGAGCACTTTGTCGGCGTAATTTATATACATACCCCCACAAAATTACAGCTTTCTAGTATTAACGGTCTCTTAGCAAAACCTCGGACAGACAGACAGACAAACAGACAGACAGACAGACAGACGGACATGACGAAACTATAAGGGTTCCTTGTCAGGACTATGGAACCCTAATAGAACGTAACTCTACGCGTCGCTAGTGCCTTTTATCTCATTTCACAGTAAAAGGATTTTCCACGTATTCATCAGTCTTTCGAAACAGTGAATTTTGTACTGCAAACCTGCCATACCATAAATAAAAGTCCGTATTAAGATCGATGTGTACTGCAGCGCACCGGTCTGTCGCATTCTATCCTATGAACCTAGGGAGACGAGTTACCTAGGTAGTTTATGACTGTAAATTCAGACTAACTATTATTGAGGCTGGTTTGTATAAGCATTCATCTATGAGTAAAAAAACTATGATAGAATATTAGTTCATTTATTGAGAACTAGCGCCCCGCCCCCTCCCCGGCTTCGCACGGCGTAGGACTATTATCTTTTCTGTGGCACGGGTGCAGAATAGATACTTATGTGGTGTTAGTGTAGAGTAACAATTATATCATACATTATTTTGTTGTATTTCAAAATAATAAGACAGACTTTTCGATTAAAGCTCGCAGTCATGATACATCCGAAATCTTGAAGGATTGAACAATTATCATCATTTTTACACACATTAGAACCAACCCTAAAAACGGTTGTAACTCTGTCACTCTGTCACTCATTCTGTCACTATGTCCGTTTGTTACCTAAACACGCCTAAACGTACGATCCAATCTTGCTGCTAACGAGAAGATATTTTATGGCATCAGGATGAACATAGGCCACTAAATTCTTGGTGTACGCTAACCAAGTCGTGTGTTAAAACTAGTCATGTTATATATGCATTGCATCTCATTCGCGTCCCCCGTACGCATCCCGTCCCTCGCGTTACGTTCCTCGTAACTTATCATCGCAACACATTCCTTGCTAAATGTGTTTCACTTGTTTTGAATGTACAAAGACCTCCCTCCGCTAAGCTCTTTTCCACCAGTGCTGCGGTGAGCGGGGCTAGGAAAATGATGTGATACTATTATTGTTTGACTATTTTCTTTTTAACCCCCGACGCAAAAAGAATGGGATGTTATAAGTTTGACGTATGATCTGTGTATGTGTGTGTCTGTCTGTGGCATCGTAGCGCCCATACTGATGTACTGATTTTGATTTAATTTTTTGTGTTTCATGGGTGTTTTAAACGAAAGTGTTCGTAGCTTTTATTCATTAAACTCCGTTCAGCCGTTTTAAAGCTATGAGCTTCTTTCTAGATGATGACGCTACGAAATCAGTTATCATAGATCTGACCAATTTGAAATATTGTAAGATATTGTAAGAAAATGGTAGCATTGACCTGATGCTGCGACATCTCTTGGAATCTGCAGAATACAATACCCAATTCTTTACCAACTAACAGCATAGATTTTGAGAGCCTGAGGGAGAATGGTCGATTTTGATACCAGTGGTACCGAGTTCAATCCCGGCCGTGCACCAATAGATATTTCTATCGAACATTAATTTACGTGCACTTTTTACAGTAGCCCTCCGATGAAGGAAAAATATCGTTAAGAAACCAACAACCCCCGCATGGTGGTAGGACAATACCTAGTGTCCGCCTGGCCAGCTACCACCCTCAAGTTAGATAATCTGTCGCCAAAACATCTAATGTATTCCGGCAGCTATCCTTAAGAGCCAGTTTCCATTCTAGGCCCAGCGTGCTTGCCATCTTCGACCGCATCATCACTTATCATAAGGTGAGATAGTAGTGAAAAGCTAGCCTATAAGATATTAAAAAAATATGTCGAGTTTGGGCTCATTGATATGGTCTCAATGAATAGATCATATATACGTACATAGATCAGTCGGGGGTGTCTGAAATTTTGATTTTAAGTATCCCGACTAATATTATAAAAACTTTATAACTCTGTCACTCAGTCTGCTTGTTACCTAATCACGCCTAAACGGACGATCCGATCTACTGAAATTTAACAAGGAGATACTTTATAGCATGATGATGAACATAGGCTACTAAATTGTTGGTATACTTGAACGAAGTCTCAAGTATCAGCTAGTTATTTTATATCTATCTATCTATATATATGAAATCCAAAGATCTGACTGACTGACTGACTGACTGACTGACTGACTGACTGACTGACTGACTGACTGACTGAAGGACTGAGATATCAACGCACAGCCCAAACCGCTGGTTCTAGACACATTAAATTTGGAAGGTGTTTTCTTTGTAAAGTGTAAGCATCTTCTAAGACTGGTACTAGTTCTTCTAACACTGGGTCTAATCATATTATTTTTGACTACACATTTTTTCTTTTGTTAGATAATATCAAAAACGACAACCTAAAAATATATACTGTACATTTTCATACAGCTAGCAAATAGTCCGGCCTGCTGCTTTTAAATACTATTCGTACTCGTATTTCGTGACAGTGTATTTTAATTATATCACTAAGCATGAGGCCGGCAAGGTATTCTCATTAGGGTGCCAGCAAAACAAATGTAGAATTAACAGAGCCACTCTAATGGCATGCAACAAGCTCTAATATTTAGTGGTAGTAAGTTATACACATATACGTCTTTAGTAACATAATATGACAAACGTATTACATATATAAATGTTAGTTGTGAATATTTTTAAGGCCAACCAATATACGTATACATAGACACCATCGCTTGCAATGCTCGCTATGATATGCTTGTCTACGTATTTCCATCCATTCGACGCTCGCGCTAATTGTAAGCGACAAATGGAGAACGACACATTTCTTACAAAATAAAACCGGCAAGTCGAGTTGGACCCACTGAGGCTTCCGTACCAACGTTGGTTAGCACCAATTAAGCTAGACCTGTAAATTGTATCAGCGCTCATAAAACTCAGAGGCCTATCTTAATTGGCGTCAACTATGTATGTATGTACACCCTTTAATTTTCAACTTGTTTATTTTTTTAAATTTTTCCTTTATTTGTGCTGTAAGACCTTGCATCTTGCCAAATTTCATGATTCTAGGTCAACGGGAAGTACCCTATAGGTTTTCGATCCAAAACCTATAGAGTACTTCCGGTTGACCTAGGTCAATTGTCAATTTTGGTCAGAAGCAAAGTTTTACAGCACAAGTAAAGTAAAATTCCGAAAAATTAAAAAAGTTGAAAATTAAGGTAAATTTTGATACTTACAAGTTTTCACGAAAATCTAAATTTGCCCATAGCTTTTTATCCTATTGAATCAGGACCTTGATTTTTATACTCCTAATAGAGACCATAGCCTTCAGTATCTGGTATAAATTTCAACATGCTACGTCTACCCATGCTTGAGAAAATGGGTGGTGACACACGGACAGACAGACAGACAGACGGACAAGACAGTGATCTTGTAAGGGTTCCTTTTTTACCTTTTGTGGTACGGAACCCTAAAAATTAAAAACAATTACGCAAATAATACAAATCTGGAGGCACGGCGGTGCTCCCGCCAAATCGAGCAGAACAAAGAGACACACACGGCCGTACCATCGTTTCTCGAAGCCATTCAGGCCATTTTCAACATCCTGTAATTTTGTGCTGGCTTAAGTTAGAACCCTGAATTTTCAGTAAAGTATAGGGCATAATTTGGCTAAGATTCTCAACTACATTCTCAACAACATTAAATTTTAACGTTTTTTGAAATAATTGTTACTTGTCAAAGTTCCTTAGTTTTGTCACTGACACACTGACTGACTGATGATCATCATAATTTTAAGATACTTTTAGCAGACCCACAAGCTCCAAATCTTAAACATAATTAGTTTTTAGCCTATCAATTCATTAAAAAAAGGCTAAAAAAATATTGCAATTTCAGTCGTGTTCAGAGAATAGAAACTACATAAGTAAGTTTGTAATCCTATACAAATATATGCGGTGACAAATTTAACTTCGTAGTTCCGGCAAATAGTAACAAGGTGGTACCTACAGTGCACTACGATGTGAGTATAAATATTAGAATAAATATAAGTATGAGTATAATATAGTTAATGATATGGATATAGATTTGGATACCTATAGGCATCGTATAGTTTAGGTATTATTAAGTTTGCTAAGTCGAGCAAAATTAAAGACACGGCCCTCAACGTAAGGCCACGGACTGCAATTCAAGGCCAAATGTGTGAATGGCCTTGATTTGCCGCTGGTGGTGGTGGCAAAAATCCAATCCGCTCCCTCCTTAGCGGATTTTGACATTGTCCGATTCGATATCGGATGTTGGATGACCTTTGGTATATATTTGTAAATAAACACTTGAATTGCTCGATGCCATACATCACTCGGAGTGTGCACGGAGTGTGCACGTGGCTTTGAGAAAAGTAGTAGCTGACATACAAGAAAAAGTAGTACCCGACAAGAAAATAAACTGGACAATTGCGAGTCGGACTCACACAAGTAGTGTTCCGAAAAAATACGATGCGTCAAGTCGCTTCTATAACTACTTATTACGGTTCATAAGATCGAGTAAAAAAACGCCTTTATTTCGTTTAACGCGTTTCTTTTATAAGGGCCTCCTTTAATTTTTGATTTTATTCTGTTTTTAGTATTTGTTGTTATAGCGTTCATAGTAATACATACTTTGTGAAAATAACAAGTCTCTATTACGGTTTATAAGAACAAGCAAAAAACGCCAAAAAAACACAATACAATACTATAACTCTTTATTGACACCAATTTGCACAAAAAAAGAAGATACAAACATATGCACTAAGTAAATTACTTGTACAATGGGCGGTCTTATCGCTAAAAGCGATGTCTTCCAGAAAACCTTAGGATGGAAATCATATTGAATTATGTTGAGCATGGACGGTGGCATGATAGGTATGATGAGGAAAGGGTTTAATTTAATATAAAATACATAGAGTTACTAATAATCTACATGTATAAACATATACATACATAATACAAATATATTCAAAACAAAATATATATATTATATTTATGTATATATTGCACAATAAATAATCAAATTATAATATTTCAAATGCTGAAACCAATGACTTAATACTAACATAATATTATTTAAGTGACAAGTAATAATTTTTAACATGAGCTACACTTTGACTGCGGCACCATTTTCGCAACTTTCCAGCGATGCTAATCTACACACGACGTCTGTGTTTCGTAGCACTGGCGTCGGATCGTAACAAAAATCAAACAGCAGTGCGGGCGCACACACCAGTTGTGAGAAAATTGTCGGTACAGCTGTGCGGATTACACGCCAGGCGTGTTTTTTGCGCGCGTGAAATACACAGGTGGTGCGTGAGCCGCACTGTAGTAGCGGCGCGCCACACACACCGTCTGTGTGGCGCCGTATTGGCGTAACGTAAATTTCGCTCCCACACCAAGTGTGTGCGCCCGCACTCGCGTAACGTTAATAAAAACACACGGTATGTGTTTTCAGCAGCGAACGTGTTAAAACTACACAGAGACTGAGCACGTCTGATATCAAATGGTAGATCATTCCAGAGGCGCACAGCTTGCACAGAGAATGACGCATCATAAAAGTTAGTATTATGTGCTGGAATGTTGAGAACCAAGTTTTCTGATGACCTAAGAGAAAGGGTATTGGTGGAAGAGAGAAACTGGAAACGTTCTTTTAAATAAATGGGAGTTGAGGGATTGAACAATATGGTAAGTATATAGAAATATAAATAAAAAAAAACAAAAACACGTTACTTGTATAAAGACATAAAGACCCCTTTATTTATTTTGTTTTTAGTATTTGTATTAGTGCCCACAGTAATACATACTTTGTGAAAATCAATTATAGCCCTGTGAAAGACGGACGGACGGACCGACGGACGGACACCAAAGTCTCATTAATAGGGTTCCGTTGGTACCCTTTGGCTTCGGAACCGTAAAAAGAAAGTCTCGCAACGCAGTTCTTAACCAACAAAAAAGTTTTAAGATGTAATGTTAAACCAAGTCGATTTAATATCTATAGAAGGACTGAAGGAATTGGTAATCGCACACAACGCTTTACTCGTATGCTTATTGCTCAAATTATTTATTTTTAAATAGTTGGCGTTTAAATAGGCCGAGGCCGTGCGATGGCTATGTCATTCTATTTATTAAACCGACTTGGTTTAACATTACATCTCAAAACTTTTTTTAACCGACTTCACAAAAAAGCAGGAGGTTCTCAATTCGTCTGTTTGTTTTTTTTTTTTTTTTTTGTATGTTACGCGATTACTCCGTCAATTGTGAACTGATTCAAATTCTAAAACCAGTACATTCTCCTATGTTTGAGATATTTATATCTCAAACATAGGAGAATGTACTGGTTTTAGAAGAAGAGTCCCAAGAAGATTATACACAATGGAGGTTGCTATTGCATATACTTTTGAAGACTAAAAAATATGACCTTGAATAATGTTTTTACATCTTTCTTCACGTTGATTTTGGTTTTTAACCCTCGACGCAAAACGAAGGAATGTTATAATTTTGACGTGTGTATCTGTGTATCTGTGTCTGTCATCGTGGCATCGTAGCGCCCAAACGGATGAACCGATTTTGATTTAGTTTGTTTTGTTTGATAGATGTCTTCGTCAAGAGTGTTCTTAGCTTTATTTCATGAAAATCTGTTCAGCCGTTTAAATTTTATCAGCTCTTTTTTGGTTAAAAAAACTACGATAGTAACTTTCGTAAGCTCGTAGTCCTTTGACCGCGGACGTCAAAAAATTAAAATGGCGCTGTCGCAGTATCTTGTTACTTCAATGATATTGCAAAAATATGGTAAGCTTGATCTAATTCTGAGACGTTTCCTTTGAATTGTCTCAATGTACAAAGTTATACATATGCTTTGATTATAAACTCGGATTACATATACAAATCAGTTGGGGGTATTTTAATTTTTTTAATTTAAGTATTATTGATAGATATTCTTACGGTAAATGTGAGCGAGATAGAAACAAAGGTGGGGAGAATTAATTTGTCTTCACAGGAATTTTCTACCAGGCAAAGTCTTTTACTTTGTACCAACCAACACTGCAAAAAATATTATAAGCATAATACCACAGATTATATAATAGTTACTACGTAAATAATACTTTCCGTAGTTAGGTTGGCTACACAGTGCTTTCATAATTCGGGTATTAACAATGTAAGGAAGTGCCAACTCCTATAACGTAGTAGAGTGATTCATACTGTGTAAGCTATATGGCGGCAATTAATGTTAATAATCGCAAATAATACTTTTTAATATTCGTTTTAAAATACAACTACTCCGTGTTATAAAAGTATTTGGAATTATTGTAATAAAATAGACAGTTAATTATCGTGTGTGTCAGATGCTTTTATTGCACAGGGCCATTTTGGACATTGTCCTTTGATACCTTGATGACATCATTATGACTAGTGAACATTTTCAGTAGCGCGGCATTTAAAGTCAATTTTTTAGGGTTCCGGTACCAAATGAACACTTTCTGAGACTTTGTTGTCCGTTCGTCCGTCCGTCTCTCCGTTCGTCCGTCCGTGTGTATATATGTGCGCACTTAACAGATGTACTTTCTTAACCGTAATAGGAACATACTTGAAATTTTCACAAAATATATATCCGTCAGTGTATAACGGCCCAGACACGAAATATTATAGATGCATGTAATTTCATTAAAACTTGTTTTGCACTAAAAAGGGTAAAAATAGACTTGGCTGGCACCGACTTCAAATAGATAAGTGGGTAGCGCTTATAATAATTATATTAAGTAATTTATTTTTCGCTTTTGAGTGCCTGTTTGTGGTAATGAAGTCGGTTTTTTTTTTTTAAAGATTTTGTTTTAGTATAAGAACTTCGTTGTGACACTTGCAACTTTTACATGTAAGGTTTTTGATAGGATATTTGTTTCGCGTTCAAAACAGATTGTGAATCGACTGAAAATATGAATCGATCAATATTAAAAACATTTTGTTGCGCATTGTTCTCCAACTCCATGCCAAAAAAATTAACAGTAATATTATCAAAGCATAAATTTTGGATTAATGACGTCATATCTGTATGGTGAAAGTGGAGAAAGTCAAAAGCTAACTGAAAATTCATGTTTGTACTGAAAATGGTAGTGTTGCTTACGCCCTTTATTCACAGATACATAATAATGTGGGTACCGAAACATGAAGATACATTATATTCCACCTTTACGGCGCGTGTACATTATACCCTACACTCGAATAAACATAACCGAAAAATACCTTTATATTAACGTTTTGATATAACTAAGCATTAAACATTTTAAAATACAATACAATTATTGTAAATAGTTCTATAAGATAATACAATATTAAATCAAGATTATTTACCTGGAGATCAGCAAAAAATAATGTTTTGTCTTTATGACCAATCCAATAAGAACACAAGATCATGTTATAACTTTAATACGACTAATACTTGTTCCTTACGTTTAAAGGTATCTTTTATATATACTTGAATATTAGAAAAAAAAATCAGTGTAAATGTTACTGTTCTACGTGTTTATACTATTTTAATAATTAATTAGCGAAAATATGAATCCTCTCTGATACACCGAGTGCTCAAATGAACATCAGAGTTATTTGTTATCCGTACAATTAATTAAATAAGCACGCTTTCTGATTTTGTCAACATGCACTCCGCTTTACCCCGCAGAGTTGGTACTGATTTGTCACGGGAGCTGATTCATTAGGCAAACATTAATCTTGGTACGTTGCGGCCTTACATGATAAAGCTTTACTTTGTTTATTCCGCTTCTATTCACGTCTTCGTAGACCTCGTAGAGCTACGACGCTACATACATTAGCTTCGTAGTCATCTCCGTACACTTTACCGCACATACGAGTTAGTAAGTTCTTAGGAAATTTACAACATATTTTTTATTAATTTATTGGAATAATCGGAAAAGTATTTTGTAGGTACTGATCGCTCTTAGTGAAATGAACATGTTATGATTAAAATTACTGTTTGTATGATTTTTTGGTATGCAAATATTAGCATATTTTAGAACTAGGGCACGACATATAGTACTTTTCTTTGAGGCAATATCCAAATTTGAATCCAGAGAGGAGCGAAGGGTTCTATAGTAGAATGTTAAGTAGAAGTTCTGAGAATAGCGAGGGATTCTTAGTACGTCAGCCGAGAGAAAATAATGTTGCGGCCGAGTGATACACTCTGCTTTTCATCTCCCTCTATGAGTAAAATGGAATAGATAATAGGCTCTTCAAAATAGCAATTTAGGGGTATAGTATTGTAAAAGCTACTAACATAATTAAACACAATAAACCAATGAATGCATACAGTTTGCGACAAAAACTTCTACCTATTATTGCACTTTTCACTCGATAAATTTTGTACTTAGATCTATGATTCGCATGAATTCGAAATTATAAATTCGCGCGCCTATTTTTTAGGTTTCCGTACCCAAAGGGTACCAAAGGAACCCTATTACTGATACTTCGCTGTAAGTCCGTCTGTCTGTCTGTCAGCACTTTACAGGTTTTTCTTTACAGGTAACTCCTTGGCCGTAATAGGTAGATGACTTGAAATTTTCCCAAAGTATGTATTACATGTGTATTACTATGGGGGAATCAACAAAAAATTCTAAAAACAAAATAAATTTTAAATATTAAAGAGGAAATATAATACATACAAGAAACAAACATACAACCCATACAATATATACACTATACAATATATACATACAATATATATTTATATATTATACAATATATACATACCCATACAAGAAACGTGTTTACCCAACGTTTTTTACCCACGACGGAACGGCGACTGTATATTCGTTTGGGGTGAGAGGATGTTTGTTTGTTTGTTTGTTTATTTGTGCAAATCCATGTTGCCAGTTTTCTCCAAACTACTAGTCCGATTTTGATGCAGTTTTTAGTTATGAGTTTTGGTGTAATTGGTGCATGTTTTTAGATAGGCGTTACGGTGAAAACTCACCAGGGGCACAGCAGTAATCATTTGTTGGTGCAAATCGATATTGCCATTTTTCTTCAAAACGACTAGTCCGATTTTGATGTAGTTTTCAGGTATGGGTTCGTGTTTGATTGGTGCATGTTCCTAAATAGGCGTTACGGTGTCAACTCACCAGGGGGCGCTGCAGTAAATATTTAACAACAAACTAGTTCGATTTTGTCTTTAAACGGTTCTTAATTAATCAGTAGTGGTTCTTAGATAGATGTTATGACGTTAATGAAATTGTCGTGGGTGTTTATTCAAAATTTTAATTTTGTTACTTGTTGCTTAAAGTTATAAACCATAATAGATACAGACTTGAAACCTTCACAAAGTATAGATAATAATAAATAAATCATTTATTTCCTCTCACAAAAAGGTTTTAAGATCTAGTAATAATATCGCTAGTTTATATAACAATGTAACCTATCGTTGTGAGAGACTGGTACCTTGGAAAATTGGTTTAAAAAAACCTGTAGTACAGGTCACCAGTGCCCTCCCGCGGATCGTTATATAATGTCGAAGTATATAATAGGCATTCTATCAGTAGACGAGTTCCTACAAGTGTTGAGGCGAAAATATAATGATGATGATTCATTTTCTCCTAACAATGATCTACATACACGTACTAATATAAGGTAAAACATTTAATATAGTAAAACACACAGCATATCAGCTTAATCCGAACAACAAAATCAATTCAATTCAATTTATTTATTTCAAACATAGTGAATGACAATACAATAGTTAGCACAATTAAATATACATACATTATATTTATGAGACTTTATAAATATTATTATTGCTAAAGCTACATATCTCTGCGCTAGACTAAAAGCCTGTATTGCAGAGGTATAAACATACCTCTGCAATACAGTTTAGGTTTAGAAGAGAATTGATAATTAGTTGCTTACATGAGTATGAAGGTAGATGAAATATAGTTATAGAATTGTTAAGTTTATTGTATAAATATTGGCCTTGGAAACAAAAGAAACGGTGTGAAAGTGATGTGGTGAGTGATTGAGGTACCCACTGAAGACCTTTTTTGCGCCTATCCTGTACAAGAGCTGGGTTGTTCTTTAAAGTTGAATGGTACTTGAGTACAGTACGAAGTATGTAACATTGTCGTATAGTGAGTATGTCCCAAAAGATCAAACGTAGGAAAACGGTAGGGCAGCCCTGCTCCTAATTTAAGAATTGCACGCTGGGCTCTTTCCATTTCAATAATATGCGTTTTAGCCGCACCACCCCACGACGTAACGCAATATTCAATAAGAGTATGACAAAGCGCATAGTAGACCATTTTTGTGACTCGTTGGTCTGCCACATGTCGAAGTGTTTTGAATATATAGATCAACTTACGCAGTCTGGCAACTATGGTGGCTGGCTATGTGAGGTTTAAAGGTAAGCGTTTGATCTATATCAATTCCCAGATATTTTATTATATTAGTCCGTATCAATGTAGGACAGTAACAGATGTAGTGAGTATGGTTGCAGTCATGAGCTGTGATCGACAAGTAGGTTGGTGGAAGTGAACTTGTTCTGAGCCTAAATGCAATGTACTTCGTTTTGAAAATATTTAAAGTAAGTACATTACCTTTAAGCCATTCACTAACCTGGTTAAACCCTACCTGCACATGAGCGTATACCTTTTCCCAGTTTTTGCCACTAAAAGTAAGGGCTGTATCATCAGCAAAGGTAAAAATTTGGCCACCAGTTGTATGTCGTATGTATGTATATATACAAGATATAATTATAGTATGATATATATATTGTGTATTTTTGTTTTCTTTTTTTCTAATAATATTTTCGCTCTTACAAACCGTAAAAGATAGAGTACTAATCGTAATAAATAATATGGGCTCGGTGGCGTAATCGGGAGAACGGTCGGCTTTGATGCCGTGGTACCGAGTTCAAACCGCCGTGCACCAATGCATTTTTCCATCGAAAAAAATTATGTGGCTCACAGTTTCTCACAGTGGCCCTCCGGTGAAGGAAAACATCGTTAGAAAACCAACAACCCCCGCATGGTGGTAGGACACTATCTAGTGTCCGCCTGGCCAGCTACCACCCTCAAGTTAGAAAATCTGTCACCAAACATCTAATGTGTTCCGGCAGCTATCCTTGAGTGCCAGTTCCCATTCTAGGCCTAGCGTGCTTACCATCTTCGACCGCATCATCACTTACCAACAGGTAAGATAATGGTCAAACGCTAGCCTATAAAGTATTAAAAAAAAATAGAGACTTGAAATTTGCTGATAGTGTGTATTACAAATTACAATGGTTGCTATGTCATATAATAGGAACCTTCTTAGATAGGGCACTATAGAAGAAGATTCATAAGCCTATTAAAAAAACACTTTACCGCCCGCTCATAAGGCTTGAAAATACCTAATTTGCGCGCACTTATCGAGGAACCAACCAATGTTTTTCGAATAAATGGGATGAAATAGTAGATTATTAAACAAGGGTGCAGCGTAGTACGTTTCTGCGGGGCCGCTTTTTTTAGTCCAAAGCACAGCGAAGGATTCTAGAGGAGAATTCCGAGCGTAGCGAGGGATTTTTAAGTAGAATCCTAAGGGTAGCAAGGGATTTAAAGTACATCGCCGAAAAAAAATAATGTTAAGGCCGAGTTATACACTGCTTTTCAGCCCTCTATGAGAAAAGGGAATATAAAAAAGGCTCTATAAAAAACACAGTAAACTAATAAATACATAGAGTTTCCGATAATAACTTCGGCACCTGTTGTACTTTTCACTCGATAAAGGTACAATTTTACCTTTAACTGCGCAGCAAAAATATGGTAGCAATTTTTTCAAATATTATGTTTCTTTGAAGTGTCTCACACTTTATATTTTTGTAAATTGTTAAACACAATCCAAAATTTCATCGTACCGACGGGACTCGAACCCGCACCCCCCGGATTACACGTCCAGGTGCTCTGCCAATTAAGCCACGGTTCGATCCATCGATACGACGAAATTAATGGATTGCATTTGTTAACCCAATTATGCATTGGTGGCGCCATCTATGACTACTTATTACGTAAGTTAATCATTCGGAAGAAATCATTAAAGTTTTCAAATCCGACGTGAGATGTTGCACTGCGTAAATCAAATATTATGTTTCTTTGAAGTGTCTCACACTTTATATTTTTGTAAATTGTTAAACACAATCCAAAATTTCATCGTACCGACGGGACTCGAACCCGCACCCCCCGTATTACACGTCCAGGGGCTCTGCCAATTATTTTTTCAATATTTTTTCTATTTTTTTCTCAAGATACGTGCCATATGTGCTACTTTGCGCGCCTATTCGTCATGTCTGTCTGTCTGTCCGTAGGTATGTCACAGCCACTTTATTACGAAACTATAAGGACTACACAGTTGAAACTTAGCAGATATTCTGTGAGCTGCTTTACGATTTTTATACAATAATAAAAAAATAAAAGATTAAGGGGGTTCTCTCCATACATAGAACTGAAACACAAAAAAGTTTTTCATCTTACCTATATGTTCGGGGTGTCTATAGATATATCTTTACAAATGACATTAAGGTTCCTAAAACTATTCTTTCTCAAAGTCAGTCGTTTGAAAGATAGAACCCCTCTAACCTCTAAAATAAAAAAGTGAAAAATCTATAAAAATATATACTGTGACCTCAATAAACACTTTCAACGAAAATTGGTTTGAACGAGATATAATCAGCAGGTTTTGAGATATAGGTAGCACATTTTCCAAACTGCAAATATTACTCTGTCATTAATACAAACACTATGAACCACAAAGTTAATTTTTTGCTGGCAAAAATGGTGCTATTTTTTTGCTCGATTTTACGCAATTTTACAAGAGCGAGTCCGACATGCACTTGGCCAGTTTATTTTTTTATAATGTATTTCACCGTATATACGACCTTGCGGCATTTTTTTAACTTAATAAGTGCGCCGCGCTCTCTATTTAAGAGGACACTCCCATTTCCCATACAATATTATTATTGAACCTCCTGAGAAAGAACATTCATAAGCCAACAACAAAAAAAATCTTTACCGCCCATGGGCGGAAAAGACCTATTTTGCGCGCACCTATCGAGGAACAAACCATAGTTTTTCGAATAGATGTGATGAAAAGTGTTTTAGTGTCGTATGTTGTAATAATCATACAAAATTACGTTCAAATACTCAGACTCAAAAAAAAGGACAGCTGTTTTAATATTATGTAGTTCGATTCGTAATTTTGAATTCGTAAATTTAAAAATTGTATCGTTTTTCACATGTACTACCATTCTTACCACGAGTATGATGTACATCAGTCTGAAAATATTTTTCTATAGGTCATGCAATGCTATCATTAGTGTAGTCTCAGAGTTCCATTTCTGAGCGATGAAGACGAAACAATATTGATATTGGATAATGGAAAAATAGCGTGCTAGAAACGAATTACTACCGAGGAAAATTGCTATTTCCTTGCTGTTTTCTATCTGCAGATGCTTACTTAATATCGTAGTTGTTACATTATGTAGGAGCGTGAGATGCGGGCTCGCGTTATGTGTACGATAATAACCTGTTCCACGGAGGTTAGGCATCTAAACCTCTGCGGCATTCTATGTTGTGTACGTTACATGAACTAAGATAAACTTGCGTATTCTCGATACGGAGCTCGACTGAAAAGAACAGTTAATAAGGCTGCCCTCTACATAACCGCTTCATTTCAAAACGTTATCTTCAGTCTACTATAACTTGGTCCGTAGAAAGAGTCCATTACCGATTGCTGAATTTTTGATATATATTCTACTACCATCCTATAAATTTCAACGTAGAATATGCGTTACCATTAAGTATGATTTAACGGCCCGTATTTCAAGTACGACACATAATCGATGTAATAAAGCTACAACCGAAGGATAGTCCACCCTAAACTGAACCCGAGTAAGCCTGTAATACTTATTCAGTAAAATAAAAGAAAATGAAACCTCGTTGAATGAAAATGAAAGGCTGCTCACATGTTTTCGCTGTCGTTCAAAGGTTATTATTATTTTTATTATAGACCTTGATAGAATTCGTACCGGGGCAGAGTCATCACAGCCCAAATAAAATGTAATATGCTCGAAGTTCAGTCTCTTTCTGAGAATTACTTAAAATTTGCATGGCACAAGAGAACCACGTTTTCTCTTCCGGAATACGTATCTTTCAGATAGTAGTCTACATCTTCAGGGAATAATTATTAAAGACTCCAAAATCACATTGTCATCTCGAGAAAGTTAGGCGTAACTTCATTATCCAGTTGCGCCGCTCGCGGTAACTTCATCATTAGAGAGTTGCCAAATCTATTCAAAAAGGTAGGTATAATTGCGGAGTATTCTTAATGAAATAGATCGCAGGGTGTAGAACCGGAGGCCGGAATACTTAGCAGCACATTGTGAGGTACCGTCATTATTCACATTTCCCTTTGACGTAGTGCTGCCAACCTCCGAGTTCACAAACGTGTGCGAGGATTACGCGGCGACGCCTCCAGCTGTGTCCTGTCGGATAAACATAATTTACTAACGACATCTGCCAACACTAACTTAATAACGTTACAAAATTACGCCCAATAACATAATCACGGCGTGGGTTTAGTAGATGTAAACAAGCTATCTCGGGAGACGGGCTCTTTGTTCCATCGATTATACGAGACAGTCCCTTAAGGTCATAAAAGGAACTAGGAAGTGGTAAGAAGTAGTTCCCGCTTTTCGATGGAGATTTATCCGTACAATGGAGTAATTCGCTGACGATGGAATTGCGAAGGACACCTGCTGTTCGCTAAATTGGTACTCTTTCAAAGTCCCATTTTTACAATGCAAGGAAGGCGTCGCAGGCTTGTTGGGCAGCGAAGATTTTTCCGTCCAATTGAAACTTTGTGTAGATTTAAGTAAAAAATATAAAGAATACATTTCTCACATTGATTTTTTTTTAATTTTAAGGCAAATTTGAACATTTTAAAACATATCGTATCGTTACTTATGATTGTAGATATTTGGTGACTTTTATTTCACTGGATTTTGTACCTACACATTTATTACACGACTTTGATTGGACTCAAATGTAGTATACTTGCGTATATTCGGTGATGACAATGCAATAATATAATAATATATGGTACCATCGAGCTGAGCTGACCTAATGTTGGAGCCGGAGCAGAACTCTTACCTATAGTGGCAAATTATGGACATTCGAATTTGGGCTGTATGCATTGTCATCATTAGTACTTTTCATTACACATGAAAACGTTTAAAAAAAAAACTTTTGCTCCAACCCGTTATTTAAGTGCATTTAGTGTAATATCAAATATAAATTTATTTATGTGTATTTAGTATAATATCAAATAATTTATTGAGAAAATCTTTACTGTCGGATAAAATACATCTTATCATGGTGGCGGAAGCTGCAAGCAGAACTTGGCAGAGAATAGATCAGGACTGTATAGAATGGCGTATTTAGGAAGAGGCCTATGTTTAACAGTGGATAGAGAAAGGCTGATGATGATGATGCATAAAGCCAATACGTAGAGTTTTAATAAAGACTTTGTAATGAAATTAACCTATACATGACATGATTATATTAAAAATATGTAGGGACTGAAACACATCAATACTAAAATATATCAGGCACCAGCCAGATTAAAACAATGTACTAATTTCTAAGAATACTGTGAACAGAAATAAACCAATTCATAATTATTTATTAATTATTTTAGTATGTCACATTTTTCGAAATCCAGTGGAAAGCTTTCCAAATAACAAACTTTCAAAATAACCAAAAAATATAATTAAGATAGTATAAAAACTAAAATAGCCGACTTCCGTGCCGCGCGAGTCAGTTCCAGTAGCAAGTTTGAGACGTTTTTCGTCATATCTCTGGAGATACTAATCAGATCTCGATGAAATTGCAATGGGACCACCTCGGGAGTATACCCTTTTGAACTAAACAATTTCTTAAATCGGTTTATAATTGGCGAAAATATCGATAAACAATAGAACATACAAAAAATACATACACACTAACATAGAACCTCCTCCTTTTTGTAAATCGGTTAAAAAGATAGGATGCTGCCTGCCTAATGCTGCTCAGCATTAAGAAAACTTTGTAGAGTCTTTTCATCGCCCATACCGCAAAGCCTGAAGACGAAAGTCTTTAACGAGTGCGTCATACCTGTTATTACTTCCGGAGACTACTTACTACTACTACTTACTGAGACGTGGACACTGACGGAGCGATTGGTTCACCAATTCATAGTCGCTCAGCAAGCTATGGAGAGTGCTATGCCGGTGTTTCTCTCAAGGATCGAATTCAAAATGAAGTCATCCGTCAGAGAACCAAGTTATCGACATAACCCAAAGGATTAGCAAGCTGAACTAGCAGTGGGATGGTTACATCTGTCGTAAAACCGATAACCGTTGGGGTAGACGTGTTTTGGAGTGGAGACCACGGCTCGACAAACGTAGTGTAGTAGCTAGATGGAGCGACAGAAGCTGGCTGGCAACGGTTGGAAACAAAGAGCTGAAGATCGAGCTCAGTGGCGTGCCATAGGTGAGGTCTATATGTGACAGTGGACAGAGATAGTGGTCATTTTTTCATAACTAATATAGTTATTTATTTAAAATAAACTTTATAATCTTAAACTTTATGACTAATAAATAAATTCTCTATAATAAACTTATTATTTCATAAAACTTACTATAAACTTACAATATGTTGGAAGTTATTGAGGTTTTTGCTAGCTATACCCTCGTTACCGACCTGCTTTCTTTGCGGCCCACTGTCATTTTTTAGTTTTGTAATTTCGAATTGATAATTATTGATAATCATTGATTACTATCTCATCCGATACTATGTGACGATGTAGTCTGGAATGGAATCACGCTTGTCTGGAATTGAGGCCCCGTCAAACTAATTCGATAGCATTAACATTTTTAGTGCTGTCAAAATGACATTAGTTAGACATAAAGGATAGTCATCGAGTCGGTCAGCATTTCAACGCAAAACATTACAGAAAACTTGCGATACCATAAATGTGTATTTGTTTAGAGTATATTCTGTCTGTACCATACCTATACTTCTAATCCGGACTTGCTACTTTTTGATACATATTACCAAAATATTTACTGCCAATTACCAATTTTCTATTCGAACCTAAAATAGCATAAGCGAGCCGTAACGTATTTACAATGATAATTTGCACCTGTTGAACAGAGGCGTACATTACGACACATAATAGCTACTAATCATACATGAATACCCACATTGCGGATTAGCACTACAGCTTGTCCATTGTCCGTGTCTACATAAGTACACGTACGTAATCCCTGGGAACATTCGGCAAAGCTTGCGACAAACAAAGAGGGAGTAATTGTCTACGTGTGAGCTCTCGACGAGAACGCTCTCGCCTATTGTGGGACACGAGAACACGAAACCGGCTGAAACAATAAAAAATGTCCAATTGAATCGGAATCGTGTTCATATTTAGGCGTACTCCGGTAGTCTGGATGTGCTTTTTGAAGGATTTGTTGTTGCTCTTTTTAACCGACTTCAAAAAAAGGAGGAGGTTTCTCAATTCGACCGTATATATATGTTTGTTCGCGGATAACTTCATCGTTTATGAACCGATTTTGATTATTCTTTTTTTCGTTCGAAAGGAGATATCCCAAGTGTGGTACCATGGTAATTTTATCGAAGTATCTCCAGAGATATTGAGATAAACATCTCAAAATTGGTACTGAAAATGAATAGCGCGGCATTGAAGTCGGTTGTTTTTTAGTTTTTAAACGATATTATTTATATTCGGTTACCGAAAAAGGCAGGTTGAATTTTGCTAAAGTTTGTGTATGAAAATTAAATTAAATGAAAAATTAATTATTTACAACAATAGAACAAATACAAATAGTCGGATTCGGTATTACTTCAATAATTATGAGGGCCCGGTGGCGTAATCGGGAGAACGGTCGGCTTTGATGCCGTGGTACCGAGTTCAAACTGCCATGCACCAATGAATTTTTCTATCGAAAAATGTATGTGCGCTTGTCACAGTAGCCCTCCGGTGAAGGAAAACATCGTTAAGAAACCAACAACCCCCGCATGGTGGTAGGACACTATCTAGTCCGCCTGGCCAGCTACCACCCTCAAGTTAGAAAATCTATCGCCAAAACATCTAATGTGTTCCGGCAGCTATCCTTGAGAGCCAGTTCCCATTCTAGGCCTAGCGTGCTTACCATCTTCGACCGCATCATCACTTACCAACAGGTGACATAGTGATTATAAAACACCGACTATTATACTCACTACTTTTTGTTGTCGACTGTCTCGACCTAGGTTTCATGCATGTCCGATGCACATCCTCGGGAGTTCACGCAGCGAGATCGCGACGAGCACTGATATAGTCGGTGTTTTATAATCATGATTCAAACTCACGATAACTATAAATCTAAAATATCTAAGGTGAGATGGTGGTGAGAGTGGTCAAACGCTAGCCTATAATATTTTTGTAAACTTTAAACTTTCGCGATTTGAACACATAGTTATAAATAAAATATCTAACTGAAATATTTAACTGTAATATTTAACCGAAACACTCAACTGAAATATTCAACCAAAACATTCAACATAAATATCTAACTGAAATATAAAACTGAAACGAGTTGGGAGCGACGGAGTCGGCAGTCGCAGCGTCGTCGAGTGAAGGCAGGGACGCAGCAAATCGGCGCGTGCACCAGGGACAACGACCTGCGATGCTCTGCCACCCACTGCACCCGCACGCACCACGAGCTCCACTCCCAGCCACCTGAAACATGAAACTGAAACATTTAACTAAAATACTTTAACTTAACATTTAACATTTCAGTTAAAGTATTTTAGTTAAATGTTTCAGTTAAATGTTTCAGTTAAATATTTTAGTTAAATATTTCTGTTAAATATTTCGGTTAAATATTTCGGTTAAATATTTCGGTTAAATATTTCAGTTACATATTTCAGTTAAATGTTTCGGTTAAATATTTCAGTTAAAAAGTTTCAATTAAAAAGTTTCAGATCAGTTGAAAGTTTCAGTTAAGAATTTCAGTTGAACATTTCAGTTAAACATTTCGGTTAAATGTTCGGTTAAGTGTTTCAGGTGGCTGGGAGTGGAGCTCGTGGTGCGTGCGGGTGCAGTGGGTGGCAGAGCATTGCAGGTCGTTGTCCCTGGTGCACGCGCCGACTTGCTGCGTCGCTGCCTTCGCTCGACGACGCTGCGACTGCCGGCTCCGTCGCTCCCAACTCAACAACACATCCATAGCGGACTACCAACTATTTCATGTTTCAGGTGGCTGGGAGTGGAGCTCGTGGTGCGTGCGGGTGCAGTGGGTGGCAGAGCATCGCAGGTCGTTGTCCCTGGTGCACGCGCCGATTTGCTGCGTCGCTGCCTTCACTCGATGACGCTGCGACTGCCGACTCCGTCGCTCCCAACTCGTTTCAGTTTTATATTTCAGTTAGATATTTATGTTGAATGTTTTGGTTGAATATTTCAGTTGAGTGTTTCGGTTAAATATTACAGTTAAATATTTCAGTTAGATATTTTATTTATAACTATAATATTTTTATTTTTAAATTAAGGTTTTTATATTTTACTAGGAATGCCCCGCGGCTTCGCCTGCGTTAAAAACTTATTTTATTTACTTAAAACTTTTTTTGTAAAAAACCTTTCTATCATAAAAGACATCAAAAAAGAATTCAAAATCTGTTCACCCGATTTCATTGTATCGCGTGACTAAGGGAAATAGGGATTCATGTGTATAAAGCCCGAAAAACCACATTGTATTTCAGACTTTGTTACCTACCACATTTTGCATTCTTGCAACACGTATTTACTTATTTATTTACAGAAATACTTATGTAAAGTTTCGAATGAAACAGACTATCTCATCTTGTTTCGCCATACAAACTTTGAATCCCCGTTCCGTCTTATTAAGGGGTGATTTTTTAGAAAATCCTTTCTTAGGGGATACCTACGTCATAATAACTATCTGCATTCTAAATTTCAGCGCAATCCGAAACAATATTGATTAGCAGACTTTGTTAGCCAACTTCACCTTCATTTTTGGTGGCATTTTGAAAAAGCCTGAAACTCATTTTTACTTATTTATTTACAGAAGCATTTGTGTGAAGTATCGAATAAAAAGACTATCCAAACTTTGAACCCCGGGTCCCCGCTCCATCCCCTTAAAGAGTGAATTTTGAAAGTTCGAAAGAATCGTTAAGAAACCCCCAACCCACGCATGGTGGTAAGACAGTAGGACTCGTTTAAATTTTAATGGGACCACCTGGGAAGGGTACCCTTTGAAACAAAAAAAGAATTTTCCGAATCGGTTCAGGCACCTTTGAGTAATCGGTGAACATACATAAAAAAAAAGCCCGACGAATTGAGATCCTCCTCCTTTTTTGTGAAGTCGGTTAAAAAGTTAGCAAAAAGTTAGCTTAACCAACACTACAATAGCTCCTTAACCATCGGTAAACCGCAAATGGGCCATGTAAAACTGCGCATACGCACTAGCGCGGTTACCATTAATAAGCAATGATAAAAATCGAATTAAAAACTCTTTGATCGATCCTAAGTGATCTTTAATAGAAAACCAACTATAATGGAATACCAACCAACCATAGAGACTTGAAATTTTCACAAAGTATGTATTTATTAGTACTATGGCTGCTATGACAACAAATACAAATAATTTAAGATCGTTTAAAAAACTAAAAGAACCGACTTCAAACGTCGCGCTATTCAAAGTAGCCAGCAGTAAGTAGCATGTCATCGAGGAATACAAATGTTGATATATTAAAAAGCGCTCGACCGATTTTGTTAAAATTTAAATGGGACCACCTGGGAGGGTATCCTTTGAAACAAAAAAGTAAAGTAAAGTCTTCGAGTAATCAGTGTACATACATACATACAAAATAAAAATAATAAAAATTTATAATAAAGATTCCGACAAATTGATATTCTACTCCTCTTTTGTGAAGTCGGTTAATAACAGAATAAAGTAATAACTCTCTTAAACAATAAAAGGGGGGACCCCCTACAAGAAACGTATTTTTTCAGGCGTTTTATGCTCGATCTTTCAAACCGTAATGGATAGAGACTTGAAATTTGCTCATAGTGTGTATGGATGCTATAACATCAATTAATAAGAACTAAATTAAATTAAAAATTAAAGGGGGGTAATACAAAAAACTTATTTTTCCGACTTAAGTTCAATCGGATCCCTACATGGTGCGAGTTCGACTCGCACTTGGCCGGTTTATTTGAATAGGTAACCTATTGGATGATGTAGATAAAGTAGTGTATAAAACTGTACTAATACTATTGAAAACCTCGCCTACGGCTTGGTTTTTAACCCCCGACGCAAAAAGAAGTTTGACGTTTGTTTCTGTGTTTCTGTGTATCTGTGTGTCTGTATTTGGCATCATAGCACCCAAACGGATGAACCGATTTTGATTTAGTTTTTTTGTTTGATAGGTGTCATCATCGAGTCATCATCACGAGAGTTATTAGCTTTGTTACATGAAAATCCGTTCATCCGTTGAAATATTATCAGCTGTTTACGAGACTACGATAGCTTTTATAGCCCTATGACCGCGGATGTCAAAAAAATCAAAAGGCGCTTCTGCGCACTACTTACCGCCACACTGAAATATCTTGTTTAGGCTCATTGGAATGGTCTCAATGCATAAATATATACATATACTAATCAGTGGGGGGTGGGTTCAAATTTTAAATTTAAGTATTAATACTCACACACTCGTGTTTTAATACTACTCATTATGCAACAGTTTCATAAACTACTATTATAATGAGTAGGTACATTGTTATGATATGTCACAAAATCAATATCAATTTAAGAAGGTACACTCGTAATCTTTAAGAACAACAACGTAAGTTTATTCGAGTCGAGCATAAAGTGGCAAAGTTCACACTTATGCATAAAAAATATCAATCGATCGTTATTCTGGAATCGAATGCGGGCAGAATTTCGAAATAGGAAATTTCGCTTTAAGGTAAAACAGAGGTTGTTCGATTCGTATAAATTAATTTCTCTCTGACCCGTCTATTAATATTCAGAGCACTCGTGAAGTTAGCTTTTAACTGCGAATGGAAATCCGGAACTTATTCATTTCACCGGCACTTTCTTCCCACCGTAGTTAGTAGATACTGGACGTTGTATTGAACTACACATAACATGGATAAAATTATTGATTTACCTAATCTAATTCTGGAGTATTAGCTAAGGTACTATACTTCAAATATTGTATTCATACTAAAGCTATATATAAATACAATAAAAATATAAAGTAATAAATATAAAAAAATATAAAAATATAAAATATAAAGCCATATATATATATAAATATAAAGCTGCGTCAGTCAATCATAAATACGGCCAATAAAGTATGAAGTAGGCAGGTACAACGTAATCTACGTGAAACGTGTCACATGAATATCCTAGCTAAAGTCTACTTCTATGCTGGAACGCTGTTAACTTCAACAAATAAGCAATTAAAATCACTTCAATCTATCGCTTGAACCATGCAGTCGACAGGTTGTCAAAGCGGCAAAGTACGAGTAAGCTTCCGATCGAGCAATTTAGAAACGATTGGGTAATACATTTAACCCTGTTCCGATCAACAGATATTTGCGGCGAAATGGTCTTAAACTACCAACGATATTGTCGAACCAATTGGCGGAGCTTTGCCAATTTCAATTTGCTAAATGATGGTATATTGTGTGAGTTATTTATGTTTAAAAAATAGGTGCTAAGGATTAAATTAAATTCAGAAGAAGAAAGAAGCTGTATCTACTATGGTATATGCAAATAATGTCAAAATTGTACCTTCACGTAAATGAATGATACGAAACACTATATGAAACAAAGATTATATGGTTTTTTTAACGTGTAAAGATATCTTAAATTTCAATACCGATAAGAGAATTAGAAGGCAAAATGTAATTATGAAAACTCTTTAATAATTTAACATAGGACGATTCAATACTCCAGGATCAAACGAAGTGAGATGGTAGGTAGACTCATTGTGCATCCATAATAAATCTACATGTATGTGGCATAATTTTTTTAACCGTCTTCACAAAAGAGAAACTACTTAATTTGTACGAAAGTTAATTTTATGTTTATTATTTTATCTTGCATCGACCGATTTATTAAATTTATTTTTATTATTTCAATAATCCTTTTTTTTATTTCATATTTCGAAGGCCTTATTTTTTTTTTGTTCTTCTTGTTTATTTTGGTCTTATATACATTTTATTATTACCTGATCTTATCTTAGTATCTGTAGAAGATGGATATGGATAAATCTTTCAAGTGAAAATTGCGCACTAAGTATCGGTACGTCTTCTTTATGTTTTTAATACGATAGATATTAGTTTGTTCTCTAATATAAATATTATTATATTATTTAGAAACAAGTCTTTGTGATTTTTTGCAAATAACTGTTACGTGTCATACTTATAAATATTTCTTGCGTTTTAAGATACAATTATCAGCTTTATGAAATTAATGTTAATCCAACATTTATAGTTAACTTAAAAGTAAAATGTAAATAAATAATAATATACTATATCTCTAAAGAAGTTTTAAAATAATTTTTGGTGCAGCAAACGTTGTGAATGATCCAATGAATCATTGGATTATGCAATTGTTCTCTTCAAGTGACCATCAATAGGTACTTTGGCGTAAAAATAATGTATACAATTAAAGTTTTTTTTTTTTTATACAATACATGTAATATTAAAAGTATATCTAGGGGCACGCTAAGACAAGCCATAAATCTTTCTAGACTGGGTTTAAATATTAGTGAATAAATTGTCGAAGGTAATATTTAAAGTGTGCAATATAAGATACGCTCATAACAGGCGAACCTTGTAATGAGAATACATATTAGCTGTTCATCAATCATGGCATCGACAGTAGATTGTCACCATGGGCTCGTATTATGGCGGGTGTCACTTCGCAGGCCCGGCATCATGCATCAACCATCCCACTGGTGTAATTACTTTCTGAACATTGTCATTTTCTACATGAGTACGTATTCACGTAAGTGCTCATTTTTCACAGTAGCTTTGGCTCGTTTTTCATCAGTGGACGCATATAATTTTCATAGTTCGTTACACATATAATATAATATATTTTAGAGTAAGACAATTTTGGTTGGTCTGAGAGCTGAGTAGGTACTCGTTGTTGCCGTCCGTCACGGGCATCGACCTCTCTTCACCATTCCATTCAGTACGCACAATGATGTAGTCGATGATATTACCGAGAAGAGAACAGTCTCCGGTCCTCAACAGCTTCCGGTTCCCGTCCCTTTTTTTATCACGCACTACTGACAGAGTGAAAATGACATTGATCCTGACAGCCGGCGCCAAGTCGTACCATAAACCATTCTCAACTCTACACGGCCACATCGCGTTGCCATTCGAACAAGACTTAACTCACAGACCTAACTCAAACTAAGCTGTGTATACTTCTATATCTATATCTATACTATCTATACTAATATTATAGCGCAGTGAAACCACAGATTAGGTCATAGTTACTAAGAAAATATTATTATAAGCTTAGCGATGCTGTAGATCCCCATCGATCACAATCAATTTGAAGTCAATATAGTATAATAATATGATCTATTGTATAAAATAATATTCATCTATATATAATAATATAATATTTTAAACCACCCCGACTGATCTATGTATAATCTTTTCATTAAAATCATTCCAATGACTCTAAACACGACATTTAAAATCTGAGCTGTAAGTTGGTGAGGATTTGAGTATTCTGTAGAGTCCAGGAGATGTCCCAGCATCAGGTCAATGCTTCCATGTTCTTACAATATCGTTGAAGAAGAAGATTTTCGAATTGATCAGATCTATGAAAGTTGATTTCATAGCTCAATTAACTAGAAAAAAGCTCATAGTTTTATAACGATTGAACGAATTTTCATGAATCAAAGCTAAGAACACTCTCGATGAAGACATCTATCAAACAAAAAAAAAAAATCAATAATAAAATCAAAATCAGTTCATCCGGTTGGGTGCTAAGATGCTACAGACAGACACAGATACACACGTTAAACGTATAATACCCCTTCTTTGATCCCATGATTTGATTGATTTTGATTCCATGGTCCCACTACCTCTGTACGAAAAGCCATGATTCATGAATGCACATAAAACTTTCATTGATAGGTATATAGCTAGGATTAGAACCAACGACCGTCGGGTCAGAATCAGGGTAACTATCCTTTAGGCCAAAGGGCCGTCCAATATCACTACGTAAGTATTATAAAACAAAGTCCATCACTGCGTCTGTCTGTCTGTTCGCAATAATCTCAATAGCTACTGAACGGATTATCATGCGGTTTTCACCAATAGCCAGAGTGTTTATAAGGAAGGTTTAGGTGCATAATTCGTTAAGGTATTGTGTAAATTGGTTGAAATATGACGATGATTGTTAAATATGTTAATATTTTATATTTGATGCAACAAACTGATGCAAATTTTGTAGGCATATATGGTCTACTCGTGCGATGCCGGGGCGGGCTGCTAGTATACATATAAAAACACAACATTCACTTTTTGGATTAATTTTCCTTTATTTACAGAAAATAATAAACTGCACGGTTATTGAAAAGACATTAAAGCGTGTGAGCGGAAAACCAAAGTAATACAGCCGTTGGTGAGCCGTAAAATAAAGTAAATGGAGCGCTGCATTCAAAATCAAGCATGCCAGAGATACAAGAGCTAGTAATTGACAGTGGTTGTATCCGCGCTGCAAAGTTTTTATGGCATCATAAACACGAGATGAAATTATATCCTAACGACCCAATAAACGAGAAAAACTCCTCTCAGCTACCCGTTATTACACGAACGGAAAGGTTCAGCTTCGTATTTGCCCGGGGCTATATTCGTATTTATGTTATTAGGTGCCTAAATTAGGTATTTATTGTTCGCCCTTTCCAAAATCAAAGACATTCGATGTCGATATACATAGTCGATTTAATGAACAAGCGGAGTGCGTTCTTATTAGCGTGGATATCTAATAAATTGGTACGGAATAATTGGATTTATCCTGCGCATCATTACACCTTATTGCTCAATATCGTTGCGTAACTGAACGACACGATTCGATCCCTCCCGGCTCCTGTTGAATCTCGCAATTAGCATTTAATTTAGTTTTTATCCCTCATTTCATTTCGATGCTGAATAACACCGAGCGACCCTCGTCAAGAAGGCTTTCAAGAAAATAAAAAAAAATCCTTTGTTTATTTTCTTGTCTGTTTCCGCGCAGAATGCAGCTACTACTAACAACAATTACTCACGGAAAATTAAAACTCGATCCTTAAAAACCCTGTGCCTTATCTCAATCACGCTAAAACGAGGGAAAAATACGTAATGGAATATATGTATTAAATTAATGAATTAAGCATTGACCTTTCACATTTCATCTGTTAAATGAGATTAAATGGAAATGAAAACATTTGTTTTATTTTTTTATGAACCGCAATATTTCACAGATCACCTGTGAAATAGGAGTCATCATCCTAAAATGAAAATAACTACATAATTTGTTGGTAATAGCTATCTTACGCCTTCATTCTTTATCTTATTACAAAAATTACCTCTAATTTGGATAGTAGAAGTAATTTTTATAACAAGATAAATTGGTCAAGTGCGACAATGGTCATTGGGACCCACCCAATGGACTTTTCATAAATTGAGGTATGTTTGCTTAAATTTTCTGTAATGTATGAGTGATTATATTGTAGTTCGAAAATGTATATGGGTCTTTGGGAGTATGGGAACACGTAGCCTACAATTTTTATTATTTTATTTGTAACCCAAAATAACCCTCATAGTCACATTTTTGTTTAATTAATTATTATAAATATTAACTAGTAATACATACTGAATAGGTATATTGTTTTTTACAATAAACATTGGTTTAGGTACACCCGAAGTTAAAACGTTCCGTCGCGCTACGTTCGTAGTCAAACTTTTGCAGAGCCGGAGCAGCGCAACTCTTTAAATGAACAGCGTCTTGTTGGAGTTGCAAAACTCTACTCCTACATTTACCTACTGGTGTTTGGTGAGCGTTCCTAACTCAAACGTCCTAAACTTTTGGTAAATGGACTAGGTGCCATGTGACCTATCTGAGACTGCCTGGCTTTACAGCAAAGAAAAAGCGGCTGTCTTAATAAAGCTAATATGGAACGCTTTACTACCATTTAAAAAATATAAATATTTGGAAAAAGACCGAAGTGTTCGACTGGCAATTCAGACTTCAGAATTAATTTAAGTTATTCATAAGGAAAACGGGGTAGAGTTGGGCATTTTTTTTCACTAGAAGCCTTTGTGAGAAATGACTTCTACCTAAAAGTGATCACGATGTTCATATTAAGCTGAACCTTATTTTATAAGTCTCTCTAAAATGCATCGTTATCGTCACAGAAATATTAATAACTGTGGTTATCGTGCATTCGTAATAATGCTTTTCTTTCTTATGTTAACTGAAGCAGTTTCTGAAATCGTTACAATTTTGCTTTTTAGGTTACATCAAATTTCCAGCGATACAGATATAACCCATACAGATTTTAGTTTGTGATAGCAAAAGTAGTTTTATAAACATTTTACCTAGATCCGATGTTAATCTTGATGTAGAACAAACCGAAACTAGAATGCAATAGGGAATATGCATGAAGCTCAGATTTATTGGAAATATTTTTTTTCGATTCTTTGTTGTCCTGGAGTTATATGTAAAACCTTTTTTTTGTTTGATTCCATTTTATGTGCTTAAAATAATAAATTAAAAATGCAATTTAAGCGAGGGAAATTTAAGTTTGTAAAACAGATCACCATTGGTCGAATCGAAAGTTGACGTCATTATGCACAACTCCACGTGATAGAAACATTGAGCGCGGGAACATAAAAATAAATGTATGGTGTGGTCTTATTGTATTTATTTCCAAATATTGTGTTTGCCGCGTATTATTGTGCAAAAATGTATATTACTAACCATTTAATATAGATAAAAATGAGTACGAGATTAGAGAAACTGTATAATTTAATAAAAACATGCCATTGGCTAAATACAATAATCGCGTGGAGTCTTAGTTAAAGAAAAAAAAGCTAGTTTGCTTCAAGCGGCGTGTGTCTGACGTAAGTGTGTGACGTCACAATGTATTACCAAAGAGCCCGGGAAATGATGGCGTTTAAACTGCTCAAATTTATTTGTATATTTAAAAAATAATTAGACTAATTCCAGCAGTATTTTATTTTTTTATTATGTTATATGGATGTTATGAGTGAAATAAAAATATTAAAAAAACATGCATATTCCCTATTGTTTTTAAAGTTTTCAATAGTATGGTTATTTCAGTAACATCTCAGCCGATTACCAATGCAGAATAGCATAAATAAAGCTTAGCGCAAGTAAACCTGTATACATTGTTGAAATAGGATCAGAGAACTGCGTTCGTTGTGAATTGCGCAAATATACAACCTCTTAATATTCCTGAAAGGAACTCCGATAAAATCATAACGTTCTTATTTGAAAAGAGGACCCCATTTATAAGTGTAATAGCATAAATCAATTCTTAACCACGGAGACTTATTCAGTATGAATACAAAATCGTAAAGGAAAGTCTTATTAAAATTCATCGTAGCTGTGCAATTCAGTCCGCGAATAAAAAATGGAGAGTTTGAACGCTAAGATTGTAAATGTCTCATGAAATCAGTTCCTTTTCCTTTTCCTTAAATATTAACCGCTTTACCTGTATTTTTGTGAAGCTACCTGTAATCTTGATGATGAAACTAAATCAAAACTATATCATAATAGTATGTTATACTAGCTGCTTCCCATAGTCACCTACGTGAAGTGTGATGTCTGATGATTATTCAAAGTGTTGACTAGGATTTCAGTCATAAAATCCTATTTAACACTTTATTAGCATAGCCCTAAAAATCTGTTTACCAATGATATTTGCCTTTCTGTATACTGTTCTGTATAAATACTTACGACAGACATCTTTTCATTCCTGTCAAAATAAGTTTTCTTGTTAGCGGACTAGCGATATATTAACGTATATATTCGGTGTCGTATATCAACGCATCGACATAATATTGAGTGCTTCTGCAGGCACATGCAAAAGTGTTTTTTAGCTACTTCAAAAAAGGAGGAGATTGTCAATTCGATTGTATTTTTTCTCATATGTGTGTTACCATAGAAATCCGCCTATTACTAACTTTGAATTGAAAAAAATTCAGATGTGAGTTGTATAACTTTCCTTTTGGTCTCAGTGTAAAAATTATCGAGATTCAATGTGTATCCCCGGAGATATGGAAACAAACATCTTATACTTGCTACTCAAAAATTACTAATTTAAAGTCGCTTTTGTTAGTTTTAGTGTTCTGTGCCTCGAAAGGAAAAAAGGAACCCTGATATGATCACTTTTTTGTCCGTCTATTCGTCTGTCTGTCCGTCCATCTATCAAGATCAAGACCCTTTTTCTTGGGAGTGCGTAGAGGTATCACATTGAAACATATATATCTAATATTTGAGTTTACGGTTTCTTTCAGCTGTGAAAATTTAAACTTGTAACGCGATCAAAGGATATGACCGTTTATGTCACAGATTTTCGCATATTCTGCAATTTCACAATCAAACCAAGTAGAATAAAACAGTTATATTTAAAGTTTAATTGATCATAGCACTTAAAACATATTGTTTTTGTTTTAAAAACAAATCGCTTTAAAATTTCTGTCGTAGAATTCCAGGTTATATATCTAAAAGCGCGCGTGAAGAAATCTATGCGAACAGTTTGTGACCAAAATGTTGTCATAATTTTCACTATCTTAACCAAATCGATGACTCAAAGCAGAGGTTATTAGGATTGTAGCTATGTATTTGTAAGTTCTATAAGTACGCGTTGCTTTGTTTCAATTTACTAGCTTACATTGGGAGCATTTTAAACTTAAGCACATTTTTGCAAAAGATGTGTTGTGATACTGTCCCTGGTATACTGACATGTTAGTATTGGATAAGAAAAATCGGCAATAGCCTCAGAATCCCGTGGGAATACAACACTTTCCTGAGATTGAAAAGCGCCTACCTAACCTAAGTATATTGAGATTTGTGGTGCAGAATCTTTGTTTATTATGTTTAGTTCATAAAAACAATTTTTTTTTTTTGTTTCTTTATGGCTCCACACGATTAGTGTATTTAGCCAGTGTCAAGTATTGAAATTTTTCAAGTTTTTATGAATGTTAGTCGTAGAGATGGGTCAAAGTCACATTTCAGGTCAGTTGTCAAGTAAAAGTCTAGTCCAAGTCATACCTTCAGTAAAGATGTGGTGTTTACAGAAGATTTTCAGTGGAATTTTGGTGAGAATGCAAATAGCATGTTTTTCAACATTGTGCTGTTTCCCTACACTCGCACACATTCACCGGCACTTAATGGTTAATAATCCACATTTATTACATATTAACACGCGGAAGAACACAAGTTTTAGGAAAGAATACAATGAGATCACACACACTTTTCCACGTTCCCGCCAAAACTCTAACAATTCATTATTGAGGATTAAGTATTGTATGAGTGTTTCTGAATGTCAATTAATAGTTTATATGTTCAAATGTGCATACCCCATTATTCGGATCAGTTAGAATCGTTATACAAGTCAACATCATTTCGAACAAAATTGAAGCCACAATTAATTGGTTTATAGGCTACCAATCAGATTAAAATATTTATCGTCCCGAAAAGCAATTTACAGAGTTCGCCACAGCATAATACACGTCAGAAACAGCTTGGATCTGCAATATCTGGTTGAGGTACAAACGCTGCACATTTCGCCGGGAAAATAATTCCGACGCTATTTTTGTTTTAAATTTAAATTCGTTGCTAACTTCCAACATCGATTGTTGTTCGAATAAACCGACCGTCGAAACAGGAAAACAACACGCGGCTAGCACGCCCTCTCAACTCTTTGAGAGTGCAAAGCCACATTGAATTTGAATCTTTCGCAACTTTAATACCTTTTCTTAAACTTATCTAACCTTGAATCTTATAAAAACCCGAAATTCTATCGCAAATAAACGAAAAAGTATAGATTGCGAAGATTTATAGCTTTTTTATACCCTAGGTGATTCAACTTTGTTCAACTTTTTTGTTGCAAATTGACATATTTAGGAACAGTTGTAAAGTGGGATCCAGTCGACGAAGTTTCAATTAAGGCGGATGGAAGTGGAGTGGCTATTTCGACGTTGATCAGCGCAATTTGCACTGTTTATAAATTGATTCATTTATTTATAAGTGAGGCTACTAGTCTGGGAGCCCGAAGTGAACAGAAGAGATTTTCGAACAGAGTGCTCGCGCGGGTGAACAGCGCGAGAAAGCGACGCTCCTATTTATCTCGACTAGATAATTCCCGACGAACTGACGCGGGATGAGGGTAAACATCTTGACGTGATTAATAGTAATCCTCAGTAGTTTAATAGTGTCGGATTTAGTTGTTTGAATAATAAGTATTATCTAAATCGAGGGCGGTAATTCGCAAATTTAGATGCAAATTCTTGTCCCACTTTTTGCGTTCAGTGTTTTGACTTTGACCCTTTTGACATTATTTTATACACTAGTGTTTTTATTTTATACACATACAATCATAGGTATGTTTAGAAGCGCATGCTTCAAAACTTGTTTGTTTGATGTATTATACCTACTGTCAAGATATTGTCAGTTATAGTGATGACTATTAAATGTAATGTACATAATATGATTTAAGGTCGTTTAAATAACTAAAAGAACAGACTTAAAATGCCACGCTAGTCATGTTAAATACCAAGTTTGAGGTGTTTATCTCAATATCTCTGGAGATACTGAACATATCTCGTTAAAATTTAAATGGGATGACCTGGAAAGTATACCCTTCTGAACAAAAAATAATATTTCAAATCGGTCCAGGCGTCTTTGATTAATCGGGGAACATACATATAAAAAAATCTGACGAATTGAGAACCTCTGCCTTTTTATAGGCTAACTTTACTGGTTCCCAATAAAATTTCAAATAAGTTATCTGACATATGACACCGTATAAAAGTTGCCAAACATCTATCAGATAAGTTCTAGGATACTCAAGAACCGGTGAAACTGGCCCTAAGGCAGGCCTGTCTCACTCCATGGACTTGCCACGTTAATTAATAATATTACAACAACAGTAACGTTCGAAACACGCTACACCTCTAAGGGCCGCCGCCGGCGGCCCTAGCGATGAAGCGTATCTAGGTTAAGGGCCAGTTTCACTGGTTCCTGATAGCGCTACTATAAAGCTATCCGACAGATTTATGAAAGCTTTTTATGGCGTCATGTGTCAGATAGCTATATAACATATTATCGGGCACTGGTGAAGCTGGCCCTTAATCTCGCATATTTGCTATCAAAGAGTGAATCTTCTGTACGTAGTACTTACAATTTATAATTTTGTGCCTTAGTGTCCCTTGGAATTTATAAAGGCTACTTTATATCGGTTTGTAACTAAGAATATTTGTAGTACCTACTATTTACCTCAGGGTTTATTCATTGTCCTTTTTCTAATAATTATATTTACATCGATATGGTGATTTTTATTAACATAGTAATTATGCGGAATGTGGCGATATTACATCATTATAAAGTGTACTTAAATAAACGACCAAAACCGCCCAAAATAGCAATAATTTGGTTTACTGATCGACAAGTACCTTATTTCTTCGAAAGCGATTTGCTCGAATTGTTATATTGTTACTAACGCTCGCACCTGCGTCTTCTAGTTTGACAGTCGGATATTCGCGGTTTCATAAGTATACTTCCACCTGCCAGCAAAGTTAAGGAAATACAGCATTGGTTCCTGAAGGATTTAATACGTTTTAGATTATTCTACATTCTACAATACAATGCGTTGATTGGTTGGTTAGACTTGATAAATTACTTATAGTTAAAATTAGAAACATTTTTCATAGATAATTTAACGGTATATTCACTTCACGTATTCACGCGAAATTATTGATCTTTATAAATTAGTATACCTTGATACATGAATAATAATATCCGCACCTCCTCCGGAAACGTGCGTAACATGCGAAAGCAAATTTGGTTTAGTTAATTAAAATGTATCAATGAAGACGACATCGCGCACTGTAATATACTACACCCAGTATTGATCTTTTATTATAATATGAATAAATTTAATTTTAAAATTCAATATTATTATACGGTATTCCGCCAACAAATCCCTATTGGTAAATCTGCCACCTTAAACATCTAAAGTTTTCCAGCTGCTGTCCTTGAGAGCCAGTTCCCATTCTTCAAATTTCAAACACCTATTTTCAAACGCATTTCAAACGCCATTATGGCACTTTGATTATCAAGTAAATAATCAAAGTTATGGCAATACATAAATAGAATAAAAAAAAACAATCAAGTACTTCAACCGCGTGTAAGCAAGACATGATGCAATTAAACAATGTTATTATTGTTATAGATAAGTTATTAACTTGAAATTAGTTCGATTGAGTTTAATTTTACTTGTAAAAATATAATCACCAGTACCTATTTCATTTTAATTCTGAATAAGTATAGGTACTTACTTCACGAATAACTGTCTAATATTTTTTTGGATAAGACTGTATACAGTCCGGCAAGTATAACTTGGCGCGGCTGTGCGCCACTGTGCTTTTACTTTGTACTTTGATAACAGTTTCTCTTAAACCACTTTTAATTACTTTTGGCATTATTGAACTATTTTAATGTAGTAGATTTATCAACAATAATGTTGCGGTAATCTCTCAAACGTCAAACTCACAGTTTCAAGAGAGCGGAATTAGTTCCATAAACCACCACCGCCAAGTTATACTTGTGGGACTGTACATACGGCATTCATAACTTGGCTATCACTTTCTTGCATATTTCTGTATTTACCTACATTCTGACAAAATATAAAATTGATAAGGCTAGGCATTGATTATTATTGTCTTGATTGCTTGTTAGCATACATTTTTTTTTAAATTTCATTATGGCTCCACACGATTAGTTTAAGTAGTCAAGTATTAAAATTCTTCAAGTTTTTATCAATTTTAGTCGTAGAGATGGGTTAAAGTCACATTTCAGCTCAGTTTCCAATTAAAAGTCTAGTCTAAGTCCTCCCTTCAGTAAAGATGTGGTGTTTACTGAAGATTTTCTGTGGAACTTTGGTGAGAACGCAAATAGCATGTTTTTCAACATTGTGCTGTTTCCCTACACTCGCACACATTCACCGGCACTTAATGCTTAATAATCCACACTTATTACACATTAACACGCGGAAGAACACCAGTTTTAGTAAATACAATGAGATCACACACACTTTTCCACGTTACCGCCAAAAACTCGTAAGCATACATTTCTAAACGCACGCATATTTGGCAACCAATAAATATGTCATATAATTGTCATTACTGTATATTATAAGTGTATTTAAAATTTATTAACATTGTATTTTACATAACTTGAAAACACACAACCTTGAAGAATTTTTGTACTTGACACTGACTAAATACACTAATCGTGTGGAGCGAGGACCCTTATTAATTTGAGGTTTACCGTATCGACGGGATAAACAATTGAACATCAAATGATTGGCAGTTTTGAAGCCCAGGAACATTTTGGAAAAATATTTTTTCTTATAAAATTATTTTAGGTCAATTTTTCATTGTTTTTAATACTTATTATCCTATTCCTGACAAAGACAATTCCAAAAATACGAAAATCATAAAAATTAGTTCAGCCGTTCTTGAGTTATAAGTGTAGTCGTGTTAGTTATAACACGACTTTCTTTTATATATATATAGATAGAACTAGCTGGCCCGGTGAACTTCGTACCACCACTACGGACACACCGCAGCGTTCTGCGTGCGCGATCTAGGCGGCGATCAGATAGCGCAGTAGTATTTGTACCGACTCGTTCAAACCAAACGCGATCAGAAAACAATTGAAAAATACTGAGATCGCGCCCGCAGATAGCAGGACGCCACGGTGTGAACAGACAATGAACGTCGTGTTACTTTTAAGGTGAACTTAATTTAGGGTTTTATGGACGTAATACAATGAATACAAAAGAGATATTAAGTTTAGTAATGCATTATGGCAATACAGAAATATTCTTTCATTCATTTATTATTGTTGCTTGTAAGCATAGGTACATTTCTGAACGCACACATATTTGACAATGAATAAATATGTCATACAATTGTCATTACTGACAGTATTTAAAATGTATTCACATTTTAAAAATCTACATGACTTGATTTCACAAAAATTTGAAGAATTTTTATACTTGACACTGGCTGAATACACGTACCGTGTGGAGCGATTACCCTTATTAATTTGCGGTTTACCGTATCGACGGAATAAACAATTGAACATCAAATTATAGGCATTTTTTAAGCCCAGGAACATTTCGGCAAAATATTTTATCTTATATAATTTTTTTAGGTCAATTATTCATTGTTTTTAATACATATTATGCTATTCCTGACAAAGACAATTCCAAAAATACAAAAATCATTAATATTGGGTCCGGCTGGCCCAATATTAATGATTTTTGTATTTTTGGAATTTTCAAAATTCTTGAGTTATAAGTGTATTAACTAACACGACTTTCTTTTATATATATAGATAAATAATGTTAAATATACAGACCTTATATACTTAAATAAACGGTAGTACATTTCTTATCTACTCTTATTCTTATATACGACTTTACTTACAATAGTTTTACAAAAGTTCCAGGATTACTGTTAGAAAATCCTATTCTAGCATTAAGTCCTCCGTGTACATTTTTTGTGTGCAAAAGTGTAAATTAATAAATAATCAAGTCTGGGTGAATCTATTGAATCGACTATCAAAGATTGATAGATACACAACAAGTTAGCCAAAAATGCTTCGGAAGCAAATTGAATTCGGTTTCGGGAAGATCAAAGTAGAAGGCGACCATAATCGGTCTGTGGTAAAGCCTCGAGACACCTGCTGCTGACCTCTGCTAGCTGTGTACGTTACTCCAGCAGAAATCGTTTTTTCCGTTTTTTTCCACAACGACAAGACGCACAAATTTTTTTTTCGGCGCACATTTACAGCTGACCCAGCACTAATTATACGTCACACTCATATCACTGTGGGAGATACTTTCTTGCTGGGGTAACGTACACCTGCTAGCTGGCGAGGACGAATCTAACTCACTCCTGTACGTGCAATCAGCATTCCTGTTATCCTTACTCCTAACTAATATTATAAACGCGAATGTTTGTGTGGATGTATGGATGTTTACTCTTTACGCTAAAACTAATGAACCGATTGAGCTGAAATTTGGTGGAATAACACATACAACTTTTTATCCTAATATTCCCACGGCAACGATGTCTACGCGGGTAAAACCGGCTACATGTATGGACTAGTTGCTGAGACTCATACATACTTTTACTTTTACCGGATTTGTTTTTTTAATATCTAACAGTCTAGCGTTTAACCACTATGTTGGCTGGTGGCAAGCGATAATGTGGTCGAGAAATGTGAAAACGATTGGCCTAGCCAGAACCACAGAATAATGAATAGTAAAAGTACCAGAACACCGTAAGGTTTTGGCGGCAGATTTTCTCCTTGATGGTGGTAGGCTAACTTTTGGTAGCAAGTCAGGCAGAACATTGATATAATGCTTCTACCATCTGTAAACGAGCACCTATGAATGCACATAAAAAAATCCATTGGTGCATGGTTAGGATTTGAACCAGCGACCTCAGTGTTGGAAATTAAGGTATATCTATCCTTTACGTCAAGGGGCCGGCATTTCAGAAACAAGCTGAGATTACACAAACTTGTTATCTACAATATATACCGCCCACATATTCGTATTAATACACCTACTTCGAACAAAGTATTTTTGTTTTTACCCCACTGTTAGTACTATAAAGGAAGGCGAAATCTTCAGCAATTTATATTATTTAAAATCATGCGACAGACATTATTGTCTCTATTTATTTATACATTTTTCACGACTATAAACATCCGACACAGTTAGAATGAACATTTGCATAAAGAAGTCTGTATTAATAAGTGTATTAATAAGTAGTAAGAAGTGTCGTATGCCTTATAATAACAGGGACTACGGAGATCTTCTAGTAATACTTAATCATTATACATCACAAATTATAATAGAACTTTGTAATATATATTATGTAATAGAAGACAAAGCAGATGTATAATGCGACATTTGGGGATAAGAAAGCTGAATGTTTAAAGGAGGCTAGGCAGAGCCACAGCAGCAAGAGGAATTGGATTGGTACTGTAGTTCTACGAAGAAGCTCAGCAGACTCTTTTTACCGACTTTTAAAAAGAAAATTCTCCGTTCGTCTATATGTTTTCTAGATTTATAGTTATAGTGAGTTTGAATCATTATTATAAAATACTGATATAAAATACTGATATAAAATACGAGCACTGCTCGTCGCGATCTCGCTGCGTGAACTCCCGAGGAAGTGCATCGGACATGCACGAAACCTAGGTCGAGACAATCGACATCAAATCGTAGTGAGTATAATAGTCGGTATTTTATAATATATGTTTTCTTTTTTATATCTCTGAAAATTATGGACTGATATTCAAAACTCCTTTTTTATTTAAAACAGCATACTTCTGAGGTCCCATTGAAAATTCATTGAGATCTGATGAGTATCTCCAGAAATATGGAGACAAACACCTCAAACTTGCTACTGAAAATGATTAGCGCGGCATTTGAAGTCGGTTTTTTTCGTTTCTTCGTACTGTCATTTTATACCTACAATGAAGCGACAAGCTACGAACGAGTCTGAGGGAGTCAAGTGTAGAAGGAACCATCGCACACATTCATTCCTCGCATGCCGCTTTCGCTCGCGTTTCATCACAAATCTCAAGCTAGTTTTATATGAACAAAGACCTCGCTTCGTTAATGGTATGGTACGATGTTCTGGCAGCACACAGCCCTTATTTATCATAGTATTCTAAGCTTAGCATGTTCACCATCTTCGACCACATCATCGCTTACCACCAGGCCCCATAGATAACATCCAATTTCTGTTTTCATTCACGCTAACGCAACTACAAAATGTATGGGAACGACAACTTTGTTGCGAAAAATAGAAGCCATTCCCATACATTTTGAACTTGCGTTAGCGTGGATGGCTACATAAATTAGATTTTGTCTAAGGGGTCAGACGAGATAGTGGTCAAAACGCTAGCCTATAAATATTTAAAAAAATGTCTATTCCACCAGAATGGCGCAGCTCTGGTGGAATAGACATTTTTCACATTTGTTCAAAGTTCTTCTTGAAATTCCAGTGGCATTTGCAACCTCATTTTTTTTAAATGTCTCGGGGTCTGTTGCAAAATATTTATAGACATCGTAGATGATTTCGCGTGACTGACCTCGTAAAGGTTTCTCTCTTTTTCCTAAAGATTTCATAGTACAACTTTAAAATTATTTAAATTTGGTGGTGTTAACAACTCTATTTATATATTTTGAACGGGAGATAACGCTCTACGAAACTTAGCCGATTGTCTTTTTATAAAGGTCGATGTGCAATATTTATCGCCGGTATCTGTACTGCTATTAGTGTTTTATTCCTCATACACCTTGCGTTTACGCTTAGCTACCTCGTTATTAGTGACAATGCAAATTAATTGTTGTATGACTTATTACATTCGGTTGAAACGGGATAAACAATTAATCAACACAAGTGAAGCTTGGATTACCATCTAGCATATTATAATATATTGCGATCGTACTATATCAACACCTATATTATAAATGAGAAAGACAATTTGTATATTTGTGTGTTTGGGACCTCGTCACGGTTAAACGGCTGGACCAATTTGGCTGAAATGTTGCAAAAGGATAGCCGTTGTGGATTATATGTAATATAGATACGAGTATTAAATTGTTCTTTTACCAATTTATTCTTAAGAACCCTTAGTAGATCAAGGGCTCTTTGAAAGAATTTGCTACGCGCTTGCTTAATCCGGCACTGCTTGTTAAAGCACTAAAATTAATATACTTTACATAGAAAGCTGTCAGCCAAAGTAAAGTTTCAGTGTTTGGGTTGCTAAGGACTTCAAGGTATCTTGCTAAAGACCAACGGAAAGCTGAGAGGATGTACGTACACATAAATGCGTTTAACAACATTTCGCTCCTAATTAGCAGGGGCGGCGGGTCGCGGGTCGCGGCCACGACCCTACGACCCTGCGGACCACACTCGTACCTGGGACACCTGTGCTCGCCCGCACCTCTGATTTACGCGTTTACGACGAAACGCCGATTCATTTAAAAGGAAATTATGTCGCTGAATACCTTGAAATTAAGGTCAGCTGACTTTTACGATTGTACGCTCCTCCTTTCTTTTATGCCCACACTAAATGGCTTTTAATTAACTTCGACCGTCATTTATTTCTGTACTGGCTAATTTTTCTACTAAAAATGTTTCCACAAATGAGATCTCTTATTACAAACGAAGTCAGCTAAACAAGAAGATAAAATCGATCTCCCGTCTAGAGACCCAAGGTAGTCTCTATATATTATAGTATAGAGTAACAACATTCCACTAGGCATTTATATGCGTTTAAAAGGATCCTATAGCTTGATCCATAATACTGGCTATCTCTTTTTCAATTTCAATTTACAATTTCAAATTTCAGCTAAATCGGTCCAGTCTTTTGACCGTAAATGAGTCACGAACAAATATACAAACTGGCTTTTGCATTCATAATATTGGTGTTGATTACACCATATAATATTGTGTATCTACCGGAATTCACTTATTTATCTATCTCCTAACAACGTGTTGTATTTTCTGAATTATTAACTAAAAGTCTTATTTATTAAGAACAATATAAGTAAGTACATAAGACTTTACTGCAAGCATCAACTAAAACAGTTCTATTAGATTCCTTTCAAATACACCTATGCAATGCAAACGCCTAGCCATAGATAAGAGTATATACTTTAAATAACACTAGCACAGTACTGTAGGGGGGTTCATAATTTAGGCTTTCGTAAAACTATGCACGAGTGCCGTTTTCAATGATTGGTAATTGTGTCAATGATTGACTGACAATCTAATCGTTGGTATAAAGTGCCAGGGCAACCGAAAGTAATTGCTGTTTATTCACGCCATGTTTGTTAAAACACATCAAATGTAGGTACAATACAAGTTTTAAGCAGAAGACATTTCAACGGCGACCTTCGACTGCCATCGTAATAATATATTCAAAAGTCTTGATTTATTACGTTATACTACTGTGTTTGTTAGGGAAACAAACATTAATTAATAATATTGATCACTATTGTCTAATTTGTTACCTAAGTAAAGCTTCTTAAAGAAAAAATAAACTGGCCAAGTGCAAGTCAAACGCGCACTCGTATGGTTCCGTACCATAGAACAGTATTTAATAATATACACACATACATAAAATCACGCCTTTTGCCGTTGGGGTAGGCAGAGACTACTTCTTTCCATATGCTACGGTCCTGATATACCTCTTTCGCTTCTTCCATTTTCATGAGTGCCTTCATACATGCTCGCCGGTTATAGGTACTTTTGACATGTTCTTTCTTTAAAAAGTCTCCAATATGGTCTTGATACTTTCGCCTAGGTCGGACTCTACCGGCTGGCCCATTCCAACTTGTCTCATAAATCTGTTACGTAAATCTTCTTTCATCCATCCTCTCTAGGTGTCCAAGCCATCTAAGCATCCCTTTCTCTATCTTTGTCATTACATTTTCTAACACACCACAACATTCTCTTATCCTGCTGTTCTCCACCATCAGAGTCACTCCAATCATACTTCTCAAACTCCTAATTTCTAATCAACACTCCCATGTACAGGCAGTCGTGCTTTTTTAGACATATTCTGATGCTCATAAAGTTATGCAAAGCCCCACTCACTTGGTTTCTTCTTTTTTCTTCCAAATTCTATTTCTTGGTTCTTCCAAAACTCATCGTTCAATATCAGTTTCATACTTACGGTTGGTTGAAGTGTGCGTACCGACGGTCGCCCCATCCGGGCGGGAATGGAGGCGGCTGTTGAGTCCGGGGTGCGTAGTCGCTTCGCCCGGTTAGTCTCGGCGCACTTTTCGGTCTCGTTATTATAGGTGGGGTTGTTGTTGCGGTGGTTGTCGTCACTGTGGTCATCGGGGTATAAATCTCCCGAGCCTCCAACTGACAATGTATGGGTAGCGCCGTCGCTGTCTCTGCGACCGGCTTTTTCAATTCATTTATTCATCAAAACATGTTTTGTACTCGCAGGTACCTTAACTAGTAAAAGCACTTAGAAGCTACGTACAATGTCTTGGGACGGGGTCGAGGTGATCCTTATTACCCGGGCTGGGCGCGTGGGGCATCTACCCCACGGGAACGTAGTGGGTGTTCACCCTTTTTGGTGTCCGATATGGTTGGTGGCCATATCTTGGCTTAGTGGCTTTCCGTGGGCCTTCTTGGCTTGGTGGTCGTGGTGGCCTATCTTGGCTTTGTGGTTACCTCATCTGGTGCCGTCTACAGCCTCGTCGCTGTCCAGTGATGGCGGGACAATGTCTCGAGGGAGTGCACGCCAAACCCTGACGTCTGGTGGTCGAGCGTGATGAGGCGCGATGTCGCGCAGGTGAGGGTGTGGTCCGTTGTCAGCGCGGTTGTACATACCGCGCGCAAGTCGGACGACGAACTCCTCCACCGATTCCATCTTGAGGTCCCTCGCTATAACGTCGTTCCTGACGTAGCGGCCGGCTCCTGTGCACATCCGCAGGGCGACATTCTGGACAACTTGCAGTCTTTGCTTGTTAGTATTGGAATATAATGCGTACCATGATAACGGTGCTGCGTATGTGAGACGTGTTCGCACGTACGTCTTGTAGATGCCTATCTTGGCTTTTAACGGCAACTTCGAGTATAGGACCGGTCTCAACAAGGCTCTCGCCGCCTTGGCTTGGTTTACCGCATGTGTAATCTGCGGGCCCATTCTTAGCGACCGGTCGATATGGATGCCGAGGTACTTAACCGACTTTTCCCATCGGACTTCCTCACCTCGAAGTTGCAGTGGAGGGGGCAGAATACGCTGTGCACCGAATAGCAGCGCGGCTGTCTTTCCCACATTGACAGCCATGCGCCATTTATCTAGCCATTCTGGCAGTAGGTTTAACACCCGCTGTATTCTGCTTGCGGATATGGTAGCATTTCTTGACGAGGTAAAGTAGGCGCTGTCGTTAGCGAAGAGCGCCAGTGTGACTCCCCTTTCACCGGTTCGAAGGTGTTCCTCTTCCAGGACGGGGATGTCATTTATGTAGACGGCGTAGAGTGCCGGGGACAGGCAGCTTCCTTGCGGTACCCCCGTGACGATCTGTCTGCATCCGGAGCTGACGTTCTCGACGGACACGTAGAACTGACGATCGGCGAGGAACGACGCCACGATGCTGATCAGCGCGATGGCATCGTCGTCTGTACCAGCTTGTAGATGAGGCCTTCGTGCCACACCCTGTCGAAAGCCTTTTCGATGTCGAGGAACACGGCAACCGTTTTCCTTCCCAGGTTCTGCTCGAGTGTCACATGGTGCAGTGTACGCGCCAGCTGGAGCGTGGTTGAGTGCTGTGTGCGGAAGCCAAACTGCTCATCCCGGGGGACGCAGTGGGGGCGCAATCTCCGTAGCAGCAGCCGCTCAAACAGCTTCGCGATGTGCGGTAGCAGTGTGATGGGTCGGTAGCTGGCTGGTAGTCGTCTATCCTTCCCTGGCTTCGGAATGACGATAACTTTGCCAGTCTTCCATAGAGAGGGAAAGTGGCCAGTTCGCAGTATACCGTTAAAGAGTCTGGTGAGGCTGACCATTCCCCTCGACGGCAACTGTTTAATTGCGGCAGTCGAGATCCCGTCTTTGCCGGGTGCCTTTCTCGCCTGCAGCCCTCTAATAGCTCTCTTCACCTCGGCTGGGGACATAAAGTCATCCCCTCCCAGCGGGTGAGCGGGGGACTGCAGGTACTCTGCCACTTCTCTGGTTACCCTCTCATGATGGTCACGAACAGCTTCTCCGGAGTTCCGACGGAGTTGCGACCGGCTGAGCTTCGGTTTGTTGTGCGGGCGGCGAGGGGGCAGCGGCCTCCGCCTGCCTTGCTACCAGCTTGTCTGTGTCTTCTTGGGCGGGCTTATAGCGCCGTCTCGCTCCGCCGCGCCTCGATCTCTTGATACAAGTTTTCCAGCTCGTCTTTGCTCATTGGATCGAGCTGGATGTGATATACACACTTGTTAGTGTTTCTGCTCATGGGTAGGGCACGATCTCGGTCGAATATTGTTCGAGACCGGCAGCGGCGGGAAGTACGTAGGTTGGTACGGCGCCTGCGCCTCTTCTCGCTCTTCTGCGATTTCTCCGTTGTTTAGTTCGTTGTTTAGGCGCCGCTGCGGGGGCGGAGGCGCCTCTCGGTATAAATGTGTTCGCCGGTGGATTTAGTGTTGTGACTTGTCGCGTCAGTCTTCCTTGTGGAGGCGATACCGGGCATGACTGTGGTTGCGGGGGTTGTTCCACTTGCGCTTGTGGCTGTAGTTCGTTTTCTTCGTTTGGAGGGCGGCCGGGGAGGCGGATTTGCCGCTTACGCGCCTCCCGGCGAAACACGGCACACGTACGGCTGTTCGCTGCGTGCGCCCCGTTGCAGTTGGCGCATAGCAGCGGGGCGTCTTGTGCGCTTGGGCATGTAGACCCGGGGTGGGGTCCGGCGCACTTAACACAGCGAGTCGGGCGGTGGCAGTGTGTGGATGAGTGCCCGAAGCCTTGGCACCGGTGGCATTGCGGCATTGAAGAGTTGCCGCGCCATCCCTCGATGCGCACTCCGGGCATGTCGAGCAGGTCTTGCACTTGATACAAGTTTTCCAGCTCGTCTTTGCTCATTGGATCGAGCTGGATGTGATATACACACTTGTTAGTGTTTCTGCTCATGGGTAGGGCACGAGAATATCTAGCCGGAAAACCTCGTTTGATGAGCGCTTCGGTAATTAGCTCAGTTGGTGTCTCGGCTGGGAGGCCCCACAGCGCGATCTTTTGAGGCCTCTCATTTTTTAGTGCACAAGCATGCCAGGACAACGTTGGGTATTCTTCTGACAGCCGCGTCAGGTACGCCTGCACTGCCCTGTACTCTTCCGGCGAGTCGGCAATGAATTTCAGCCCCTTGCCAAAGGGGCGAGCTCCTGGTAGGCGACCGAGGATTGTCTTGAGCGCCTTCATGTGTTTGGGCCAATCGGGCATGACATCCACCATTATGGGTGGGTAACGCCTGCGTTCTTTCGTCGCCGGCTTCGGCGCGGCTGACGACGTTCGCTGGCGCGGCGATTGCGGCGGTTCGGAGAAGCGCAGAGTCGGTGGCAGTGGTGGTGGCGACGCGAGCGCTGCGGCGTATGAAGCCGCTGCTTGCGGTGGTGGCGATGATGGCGACGGTACGGGTGCGGCGTGAAAGGGTACGGACTCGATACCCCTGTAGTCCGTCGAAGTGCTGGTGACCGGTCTGTCATCACGTAGCAGGCTGTCGTCACCGTCGTGCTCAACGCTGTCCGAGTATTCGGATGCGGAGCTGTCGGCGGCTTTGTCAGCGGGCGCACTGCGTGACGACGATAACGTCGATGCACAATAGCCTTCGGGAAACGGGAAAGCGTCCGTGTCTCTAGCGGCGGCGTTGTAAACGCACGTGCAGGCGAAGACGAGCGTCGTCACGGCGTCGTGCGTTGCGGTTTGGGTAGCGACTGGTCGGAATCACATCACATCAGCAACTAGGAGGTATCTACGGTACCTACTTCCTTACCTAAATTAGGTACCCACTAAACGTACCGATTACCTACACCTAGCCAAGCTACTACTAAGCCAAGGTATTACTATTTTTCGCCAGCAAAAAAATACTTTTTTTTTCAAAGTTATTTATTATAAATTACAAAGCTTTTTGTATACATATGCGGTTTTTTAAAATGTGTTATACATCAAAAACTGCTGATTATACCTCGTTCAAACCAATTGTTTAAAAGCCTTCATTGAAATCTACCGCATATATTTTTTTTCACTCTCACACACACACTTAGGAAGTGTCTATCTTCAACTTCTATTCAAATGATTGACGTTGAGAAAAAATCGTTTTAGGAACATCAGTGTAATTTTTATAGATGTATATGTATAGACGTAAAGGTATATATATATATACACACGTATCGTTAATGAATTATTTTTTTTAGTTTCAGTACCATGTATGTTTCCGGCCCTTCAAAATCAAAATCAAAATAAGTTTATTGCAAAGAAAGTAGGTAGTATACAATAGTTGTTCTTAATTAATTAATAAAGTCCCTTACAATCTACTCGTTTAGAGTGTGCAACATTAATTTAGATATTTTATCTGTCATTTAAATAGTAAATACAATTGATTAATATTATTCCATGTCAATAAAAATTATAATTATTATATTTGAATTATTTTAAATATTTTAGAAAACTACATGCATACTGAATAACAATGAATACTAAGGCTAATAATAATCTAAATCATAAATGTATATAAAAATCATTCTTTTATCACAGGTTTGAATTGTAGGTAGTCTTGCACACTATAAAAACAGTGAGTCAGTAGCCAAGATTTCAGATGTTTTTTAAATTGATTACAATGTAATATTTGTATGTCCTTCGGTACTTTGTTGTAGATTTTTATCGACATTGCGTATACATTCATTTTGAACAAGTCTAATCGGCAGTCCGGTAGATACATTCTGTTGTATTGTCTGCACGTTCTTCCAGTAGTCCGCGATTCTTGTGTATAGAAACCCAGATGTTGCTTGACAAAAACACATATTTCCAAAATATACATGCATGGTAGCGGTAACATATTGAATTCCTTAAATATCGGACGACAGCTGTCGGTAGACCAAGCTCCACAAATTGCCCGGATACACTTTTTTTGGACTATAAATACTCTATTGATGTCAACGGAGTTTCCCCACAAAATTAGTCCGTACGACAAAATGGAGGATACGTAGCCGTGGTACGCTGTGATTGCAGATTCCTTGCCCACGAGCAAGCGGAGTTGTCGTATAGCGTAAACGAAACGGTCAAGCCGGTCGCAAATAATTTGTACGTGGCATTTCCAGTTGCAGTGCTTGTCAATTGTAATGCCCAGAAATGTACATGTGTCCACATCCTCTAATTTTATACTATTGTAGATGATCTCTAATTTATTTTGCTTGGATTGGTAAGTTTGAAACTGCATAATATTTGTTTTAGTTATGTTAACTTTTAATTTATTTAAATTTAGCCAGCTTATGATTTTAGTCAGAGTATTATTTATATCTTTAGTTAATTGATTAGTATTTTTAGACTTTACAACTATTGTTGGGTCATCGGCGTATAATATACATTGATGCTTGGTCACGTTCGGAATGTCATTAATATTCGTCAAAAATATAAATGGACCCAGTATACTCCCTTGTGGAACTCCTGCTTTCGTCTTTTTAATTTCCGACCTATAGATCATTTTGTATTTATTTTCAATTTTCGATAGTTCAGTATATTGTTGCCGGTCTGTTAAATAAATAAGTTTATGGTCCGTTTATATCTACAGACATTGAGCGTGCTAGACACATTCCATGGCAGACAAAATAATATTCTCTTATATAGTGCGTATGAATGAACGTATTTAAAAATCTATCGTAACACGGGCGTGCAAACGTCGACATACACGGGCTGAGCCTAGTCAGCATTTGCGGATAGAATATTTTGTCTGCGCGGTTCATGTCTGCACCTACGTGTCTGTTGACTACAATGCTACATGCCGAGCAGTGTGAATAGGGCATCGGAACGATGCAGTCATATTTTGTTTTGTTTTTGCAATGGATAACGAAAAGCTTAAAGAAATTTTAAGAGAATATAAATATCTATATGATTTGAGAGATAAAAGTGCCTGAACATTGCGAAAGCTATTCGTAAACTGCAGGGAGCAGCCCCCGACGCTGACGACGGTGTCTGTCGATGTCTGATACGGCACGCTAAGATGTAAATAAACTAAGTCTTCCACGGAAGGTGTCCGGCACACTCAATGTCTGTAGATAGAAAGGAACCTTTAATCTTTTATTTTTTATTTTTGGGTGAAAATCATAAAGCTATTCACAAAATACATCTACCTACCAAGTTGCAAGTGTGTCTGTGTAGTCCTAATAGTTTCGGAATAAAGTGGCTGTAACATACGGATGGCGGCTTTATAAGGGTTCCGTTTTTTGCCATTCGGCTACAGAACCTTAAAAAACAATAGTTACACTTTTTTGAGATGATGATTTACTAAATTCTCGATATAGAGAAAATATATAATAAATAAATAAATAAATAAATCCATTTATTTTCTCACACAAGGTTGTAAAATTAGGTATAACTAAGGTAAATATAATAAGGTAAGTACAATATGTATAGAACTTAGAAAGTTAAAGTATATCGATATAGAGTCAATAAAGTGGGCGGACATCCATCTTGGCCCTGGCGGATACCTGCGTGGAATCACCCGTACGTGATTAAAGGGTCGGCGTCATAAAACGCGCGACCGATGCCCCCCCCTGTAATGGCCAGCAGATTACCCTGCTTTGAACGGTGTTTGGGGAAATTGCGCCAGGATCCCCCCTTTGTTGATCACATAACATTAGGTAAAGGGGTTAGGCCGGATATTCTAACTATAAAAGTAATGATATGTGTCATTCTGTGCCGCTAATCGTATCTAATGTTACGTTTAATTAATATCGTCTCAGAGTCAAATGTCAATCTTCTTCCGTCATATTCAAAGATAATAACAATATAATATATATAATAGTAAAAAGGCCAAATGTTTGTACTGGTCCATTTATTGGCCGCCGAGTTTTAAATCAAAACTACAAGTTATTGTGCGTGCTATTTACATTTCCTAGTATTTTAATTGGTATAAGCAGGAATTTATTTTACATATATTGTAGTACTAGAAGTGCCCCGCGGCTTCGCCCGCGTTAATTTTTAATTTACATTTCTTTAATTTACTTAAAATTTTTCTTTTGAAAAACTGTTCTACCATAAAACACATAAAAAACAACACACATCAAAAAATAATTAGCCTAATCGGTCCACCCGTTTTCAAGTTATCACGTGACTAAGGGAAATAGGGATTCATTTTTATAAAACCCAAAAAACCATATTGATTTTCAGACTTTTTACGTTTATTTTACCCTCTTAGGGGTGAAATTTCGAACACCCTCACATACTAAGACAAATATACCCTCTACATTTCAAGTCTCTGCAACCAGAGGTTTAGACTGTGCGTTGTATTTAAGTCAGTTAATCAGTCAGTATACGTCAGGACAAAGAACTTGGAAATGTAAAAATCCTCCGAATTTCCGAATCCAATTTAAGACGCTGGACTGGAAAGATTGTGGCATTAATATCAACGGCAAGTACATCTCTCACTTACGATTCGCAGATGACATCGTCATTATGGCAGAGACGCTGCAGAGTGCAGGACCTACAAAGGATGTTGAAGGGCAGTGACTGGAAGAGAAGAGCCGGAGATCGGGCTCAGTGGGGCATCTTGGGAGAGGCCTACGTAAAGCAGTGGACTGACACGGGCTGATGATGATGAGGCTAGATGCCTAAAAAAATATTTTTGTCCGTCATTTTTAGTATCTAAAAATATTAGAAATGTTTTATGTTTATTTTGTCAATTAAATAAAAAATGACGAAGATAATTAGCGTTGAAATTCTGCGCAACGTCACGGCTCAGTACACTTTTTAGCGGTTTGTGACGTCACAAGCTTTGACGCTCATTATCTATGTCAATTTTTATTGATTTATTAAAAAAAAAAGTACGTGTCCAATGTCTTTTTGATAATCCATCTGACGGACTAATTTCTATTATTATTTTTTTATCCAGGCATCATCCCTATTACTCTTTGAGTATTCGTTGAATACTCAAAGCTATTACTGTACTTAAATACTCTTTAGAGCACAGTGTGACCTAAACCCGCACTTTACGCAAGCTTTTCCGTGACTTAAATAGTCGATTATTTCACGACGTTTAGTACCCTCGCTGCGCTCGGGTGCCAACGTCGTAGTATTATTATCTTTGCTATGACGCCGTGCAATAATCTTCTATTTGACGGAAAAGTGTAGTAAGCGTAAAGTGCGGGTTAATGTCACACTGACAGCTATAAAATAATTTACGATACTCGTGACTTAAGTTGTCTATTATTGCACGGCATAGCACTCTCGCTGCGCTCGGGTGCTAACTTTTCGCCGTGCAATAATAGACTACTTAAGTCACACGTATCGTAATATACTATATAATAGTATGTCTAAAATCTGCACTTGCACTAATTAAGTAAAGCACTTTCGGAGGCTATCACTCTGATACGTATTTTCATTCTAAGTCGCAGTTGTGGCCGGGTCAAAATTTAAAATGCATCAAGTAAGAAATGCTGAAACAGCGAGAGACGGCGTCGTGACAAGCACCCGTTAATTCTTACTCTCGACGAGCTTCTAAACTGTTAAAAGAGTGAGGTAATTAAGTATGATGGATATTCTGAGTTTATCGCGGGTGGCAGCGACCCGGCGTGGGCCACTCACAACTTTCTTATCTTCTTCTGGGCGACTTACAAGTCTTTATGAAGGAGCCCTGCGGCTGAATATTCCCCTCGGACCGATATCGACTTGTCACTCACGAACTTTTAATATTCACTGTATCAGTTTTTTTCTGTTCCGAGCACGGACCGGAGGAGTAGCATTTATATAATGGAACCCGGATGCGACTCATTTGGAATGCACTTCACATAGACGATTTGCGTTTTGTAGCGCAGCGCAGAGTAGTGTTTCGACCACGTACTTTAACTACATGTAAAACTTACAAGTTGGCTTGCTTTTCGTTTTACATATTTTGTAATATCCAGTTCCTGTTTTCCTCAGCCGTGATCTAAATTAAACAATTTCAAACGTTTGACCGAATTACGCGCGTAGATTGTGCGTGTATTAAAATGTTTTCACGCGCGTCGGGTTGGCGAGCCAGAATACACTTAAATTATGTATATTATAAATCTTTGTGAGAGAAGGAGCGGAATTGCTATATTATTGAATCTTTTTTATATCTTATAGTTATGTCCAATTCAAAATTTAATCGTATCGATGGCATTCAAAACCAGCCTCCTGGGTCATTTTGAATTGTACTTATATAACAATGTACGAAAATATAAAATGTAGGTAACACTTAAAAATAAACTTACTAAGTACTTGATTGATTTTCTACTTGTTATCTTGCACACTAAATTTTAACTTGCAACTTACTTTACTACGAAATAGATCGTTAACACGCAGTAAATATTCTAACAATTTTACTTTAAATCTACCTATCTACTTTACAACTGAATCCGTGTAAACCGGCCTTTCATAATCGTAATCATTCATTTATTTGCAGAATATAGGATTACATAATGTTAACATGTTCAGTCATTGATGTATTTTACATGACATCAGTAGAATGGACATACATTTAGTATACGACATACTTACCTACCTACCATTAATGTAAATGTCTAGTAGGTAGCTACTATTGCTTGAGGGCAACCCTTGTCATGGGAGATTTGTAAACGAAAAAGCCTCTAATTTGGGCTTGTGTTTTGACAAGTCATCTAGAGGTGCCCTGACTTTTAAAGGGATAACAATCCCTTTTAGATTCGGATATCGTATGTCTTATTAAGAATACTTTGCAACTAATATTTTAGCGTATTTTTTCAAAGTATGAAACTTATCATATTTATGCAGGGTGATTATGTACCGATGGATCTAACGAAGTAGGGTGGTAGAAGACCTCACTGCGCATCTATTGGGTCCCCATTTATATGCTACCATTTTGTATGTCATGAGATATGATATCTTTTTATAATATTTTTGGCTTCTGCCTGTTTGGACCACAACATTTTTTTTTCTGCTCAACCTTTTACGGTAGGGGACAATTTTTTTTTGTAAACGTAGGTAGATACTACACTATTCAGTATCATTATTTATCATATCTATTTTTTCCTGATGCATGAAGCGATGCAAATTATACCTTACTAGAAGTGCCCCGCGGCTTCTCCCGCGTTAAAAACTTCTTTTATTTACTTAAAACTTTTCTTTTGTAAAAACGATTCTAGCATTAAATACATAAAATAAGAATTAGCCAAATCGGTTCACCCGTTCTCATGTTATTGCGTGACTAAGGCAATTCGGGATTCATATTTATAAAAACCGAAAAACCCAAATTTTCAGACTTTGTTACCTACCCCATTTCAAAAAATCCTACAACACGTACTTTATCTCATTTTATTTCGCCATACAAACTTTGAATCCCTGTTCAGGGAGGAATTCTTAGAAAATCCCTTCTGAGCGGATACCTTCGTCGTAATAACTATCTGCATTCTAAATTTCAGCGCAATCCGAAACAATATTGATTTTTGGACTTTGTTACCTCAGTTTATCCTCTTAGGGTGGCATTTTAAAAAAGTCTGAAACTCGTATTTACTTATTTATTTACTTAGAAGTACTTGTCTGAAATATCGAATAAAATGACTATCCAAACTTTGTACCCCCGCTTCATCCCCATGAAAAGTGAAATTTGAAAATTCTTTCTTAGAGGATACCTAAGTCAAAATAACTATCTGCATGCGAAATTTCAGCGCAATCCGAAACAATATTGATTTCAGACTTTGTTACCCCACTTCGCCCTTTTAGGGGTGCGATTTCGAAAGAGCCTGAAACACGTATTTACTTACTTAAGTACTTGTGTTAAGTTTCGAATATAAAATACTATCTAATCTTGTTTCTCCATACAAACTTTGAACCCCCGTTTCATCCCCTTCAGGGGTGAATTTTGGAAAATCCTTTCTCAGAGAGAACTAACGTCGTAATAACTATCTGCATGCCAAATTTCAGCTCAACCGGAAACAATATTAATTTTCACACTTTGTTACCCCATTTCACCCTCTAAGGGGTGGAATTAAAAAAAAACGTGAAAAACGTATTTACTTATTTATTTACTGGAGCACTTTTATGAAGTTTCGAATAGAAAATACTATCTAATCTTGTTTCTCCATACAAACTTTGAACCCCCGTTTCATCCCCTTCAGGGGTGAATTTTGGAAAATCCTTTCTCAGAGGTAACTAACGTCGTAATAACTATCTGCATGCCAAATTTCAGCTCAATCCGAAACAATATTGAATTTCACACTTTGTTACCTCATTTCACCCACTTAGGGGTGGAATTTCAAAAATATCTAAAACACGTGTTTACTTATTTGTCCTGAAGCACTTGTGTGAAGTTTCGAATAGAAAAGACTATCTAATAATGTTTCTCAATAGAAACTTTGTACCCCCGTTTCATCCCTTTAAGGCGTGAATTTTCGAAAATCCTTTCTTAGCTGATACTTACGTCATAATAACCACCTGTATGCCAAATTTAAGCGCAATCCGAAACAATATTGATTTTCAGACTTTATTACCCCATTTCAGCCTCTTAGGGGTGAAATTTCGCAAAAGCCTAAAACACGTATTTACTTATTTATGTACTCAAGCACTTGTGTGAAGTTTCGAATAGAAAAGACTATCTAATGTTGTTTCTGTATAGAATCTTTGAACCCCCGTTTCATCCCTTTAAGGGGTGAATTTTAGAAAATCCTTTCTTAGCTGATACTAACGTCATAATAACCACTTGTATGCCAAATTTCAGCGCAATCCAAAACAATATTGATTTTCAGACTTTGTTACCCCATTTCACCCTCTTAGGGGTGGAATTTTAAAAAAAACCTGAAACACGTATTTACTTATTTTTGTACTGAAGCACTTGTGTGAAATTTCGGATAGAAAAGACTATCTAATCTTGTTTCTCCATACAAACTTTGAACCCCCATTTCATCCCTTTAAGGGGTGAATTTTGAAAAATCCTTTCTTAGTACACCCCTACGTACTAAGAAAAATATACCCTCCAAATTTCAAGTCTCTACGACCAGCGGTTTAGGCTGTGCGTTGTCTGTCAGTGAGTCAGTCAGTATGACAGGACAAAGATTCTTATAGTATTAGATTAAGTACTTATTGTATCTGAATGTGAACTAATTTTGACTTCATCGCACGCACATCTTAATATGAACCGCATAAATTAGGTAAATAAAATTGGCAGAGGTAAGGTACGGCCACACCGCAGCGTCCTGCGATCTGCGGGCGCGATCTCAGTACATTTCAATCAGGGTTCGAGGATATATACCAATGGATATATATCAAGATATACATCCGATATATAATATCCAATATATATCAAGCTGGGTTCGACGATATACATGAAATGTTTTTTTATAATATATTGCAATACAAAAATGGTAAAAAATTATATTATTAAGTAATTTTTAGCGTTTGTTACTGTATTTACTATTTCTACTTCCTATTTTGTTTTTTAGTTGATTTTTGCCTTATCTAAAAGAAGATTTGTTTTTTGAATTAATTTGTCTGATTTTAAGTACTTATGTACCTAAATAAATAAAACATTAAAATCATTATAGTTTTTTTTGATAATTTTAGTATGTACTTAACACATTTGAAAATACTATTTATAAATAATACAATAAAATAATAATATGGCTTTCATACAAAATTGATATATATCAAACTTGATATATATCATAGATATTTTGATATTTATAATAAATATCGGATTTTTTCGAACCGTGATTTCAATTGTTTTCTGATTGCGTTCAGTCGGTACAAATCGCGCAACAATGCGCTATCTGATCGCCGCCTAGATCGAGCACGCAGGACGCTGCGGTGTGTCCGTACCTTACCTCTGCAAATTTTATTTACCTAATTTATGCGGTTCATATTAAGATGTGCGTGCGATGAAGTCAAAATTAGTTCACATTCAGATACAATAAGTACTTAATCTAATACTATAAGAATCTTTGTCCTGACATACTGACTGACTCACTGACAGACAACGCACAGCCTAAACCGCTGGTCGTAGAAACTTGAAATTTGGAGGGTATATTTTTCTTAGTACGTAGGGGTGTACTAAGAAAGGATTTTTCAAAATTCACCCCTTAATATTGAAGTTTTTAAAACAGCTATAAAAAAAAATTGATTGTTTTGTTGTTTTGGCCGCGCAAACTTTATGCAGTAGCATTAGTTTTTGAGTAAAATAATAATACTACCATTTGTTAGGTCTATTATTTACCTACGTTGCACCCTAGTGTTAAGGGTTGGGTAGAAAAAACATTTTATGTGGACCAACCCGGCGGAACGCAAAAATATTTAAAAAAAATATCATATCTCATAATCTATCCAAACTGGTACATCGAACATGAGGGTTCAATAGATGCGCAGTGAGGTCTTCTACCACTCTGCTTCGTTTGATCTATCGTTAGTGAATCATCCAGTATATTACCATTGCGGTGTGTCCGACTTTTCTGACTGCTATGGTGTGTGGTGAGATAAGGATTCTAGAATAACAATAATAAAAAAAAAAACGCTCTATAAATATCTAACCTATCAATCCAAAAATCAACGAACCAAAGATTGAAAATTGCGCTAGTTATCACTGTTGATAAAAAAACGCTTACAAATAGTAGATACCGAGATATTTTACCATTTAAGCTGAATACTTCTGTACATTTGCAGATCTTTGAGACGTCTCCCTTTTTCATTTCATTTTGTATGAATCTTTATTTTCGGCTTTAGTTGTGATAACAGGGAGCCATTCAATCACGTGTGATACCTTGTGATGTGAATCATAATAAAATGGACGTAATTCATGAAAATAGGCAAGAATACGCAGGTAAAACATGAGTGAACTACGGTTCAGATGCTTCAGGAGTGTCGGTACTTGGTACACCCTACACATAGTTATATTTAAAGGATATAAACAACAAATAAAAAATCATTGTATCTCAAATCCTGCATGATCAAGAACCGCAACAAAACATAAAAACCAAATTGTATATCTTTTTTTAGTTAGCAAATCCGGCTTGACGAGGGTTTTCCTTTTTTTCCGCCAAAAGAAGAAAGAAACGTATAACGGACAAATCCTGGTAGATCACATTCAAGATCTCGTTCCTTTTTTTTCAATTAATTTAGGAACAAACGAAAATGAGATGGTGTCGATACAATGGGACAATGGCCGAGACGTACCGATACGAGATAAGAAGCTGAACATTTTGTGTTCCAGATAGAGTATTCTCGGAAGGAACTATTTTAAAACAAAACGGCTATCAGAGAATATAATTTTGGAAGTCTCTTGTTTTGAAATGATAATCAGGACTCAAATTTTACTTAGAGATAAAAATCTAGTATGTAATATAATTTACAAAGGATATCGCTATGGTTACCAACTACGAGTAAGTACTTTAGAATTACCTACGTTTTAGCCTTACTTAAAGTGCTATTTATTTTTATGATATTTGTTAACAGGACAATCTAAATGCTCGCCTGATAAAGGAATAAATAACTACAAACACCTAAATTACCACATATCGCATGTGGTTAATAGACGCTCATTATTTTTCGATAGCATGACATTCCTGAAAGACAATCAATAGCACTGAATTGCTTTAAGCTAACCCGAATAGAAAGTGGGTACGATGCTAACAAGAAATGGTATATAGAGTCTGCGGCATGCCTAATGTTATAAATCCGTCCTTTATTTTGCATAAGTAGTATTTCAATTATCGTCAATGGCAATATTCTGGCCATTAGAATCTTTTGAGATTTTCTTATTCGTAAAATTCTTTGTGACAAATTGCCGGGAGCAGTTGGAAAGAAACAGGACGATATTAAAGCACCGGGTCATTTCTGTTGGGAGAAGTTCAACAATCCATCACTCGTAATTGCTACCCTTCTGAGCGTTCATCTCTTTGATTATTACTTGCTCATTATTATCTTTGTTGTCCGAGTCGCCTTAATCGAGCTTTTCGGTAAATAATTGCGCGAGTAAGTTGAGAATGAGCTAATTAGAGGCGTCCAAAGTTACATGATTGTAGGTTTTGTCGTAGGACCTTGTTGTGCTTAAACGAGAGACTAATTTTAAACAAAAACATAAGTTTGGTGAATTAACGGTGAAATTTAAGTTTGTAAATTTTGTTCAATTTACTTATCCTGTTGACGTTAATTCTTGGACATTCTGTTAGAGAACGTCGTTTTAAATTTTATGGTCTTTGAAAAAATATTTCTTCGCAGAGTTTCTTTCCTATGCCAATTATGTATGATGTAACGATAAGGAAATATTTTTTAGATACATATGATGTGTATGGGTCATGGTATTAACGAAGTTTTTGGTTATGCAAAATTGAACGTTCGCTATTGAAAAATGCGACAAGCACAGCGAACCAGGATGTTGACCGTCCTTCAGGCGCGAGGCGAAAACACACAAACTTTGAGTGGCGACTCTAACCGGATTCACTAACGAGTCGGCACGGGCCGCGTGCATGGGTGTTCGGGTGCTCTCGCATCGTTCACTATTTATACTGCATCATACAGAGCCTACAGGTTCAGCACTTATTATAACAAAAGTAACAAAGAAAATTTTCTTAACGTATATCAAAAGAAACTTCTCTCACAATTTTGTAATATTTGGTACCAAGTATGAGGTGTTCATATGAAATAGTTTTTAGTAAGTAGTTCGTAATTTATTTCTAAGTACTATTAACATAACGCAATAGTCAAAACAATTTAAAAAAAACTAATTAAACTAATATATTAACTATGAGTAATAATTAAAATAAAAACTACAAATAATAAATGGAATTTAGGTCGCTGTCTGCTGGTAGAGTACTCAAATAAATTATATTTAATATTTCTAAGTTGTATTTAATATATACTATTTTTAAATATTTGATGTAAATAAATAGTTTACTAAATCCAATATTTACAAATTAAATAATTACATGTATATAATTTTTAAAAAAAATTTGATAAAAATAATTTTAACTGATAATTTAATAAAATGTTATAAATAAATAACCGGCCAAGTGCGTGTCGGGCCACGCGCAGTGTAGGGATCCGTAGTAGTTATTCAGTGCAAGTCTTTACCCGTTATAAACAAGCAACTAGGTACTTCGTCTTTATCACTTAAAAGGATTTATTCTAAGGATTTTGTATTTGGTACAAAATTATCCAATACCCAAGTTCAACTACTATTTCTGCTAAACTAATAAATTTATCTTAACCGCTATAGTTTTCCTTTAAATTTCATGAAATGCACTATTATCACGAATTTTCCAGATTTTTCAAGCCAGCAGTTTAGCTTTTAGAGGGGGGGGACGCCCTACTGGAACAAAAATTTGCACTCTAAAGTTTATTATTTCGTAAATGGAGCATTCAATAGAAAAATAGTATTAGCAACCCTAAATCATTTTAAAAGACCTATTCAACGATAGCCCACACGATGGGGTAGACGCCGAAAAAAAAATGCATTCCCACTTCGCATGTAGGGGGGCTACCCTAAAAAAAATATTTTTCTAAATTTTATTTCACCACTTTGTCGGCGTAATTTATATACATACCCCTACAAAATTACAGCTTTCTAGTATTAACGGTCTCTTAGCAAAACCTCGGACAGACAGACAGACAGACGGACATGACGAAACGATAAGGGTTCCAATTGTCAGGACTACGGACCCTAAAAACAGAACCTAGGTCGCAGCTGTCTACCGGTAACGTTCAAACGTACAAAACCACGGGCATCTTGAACACACCGAACTGTTGTTTCGACCTCAAACGGAAGAAAAATGTAGCTATTTCCAATGGCATCAAATTTTCGTCCGTTTCTGGGTTTCTGCCGCATCCGCTGTCACGCCTGCTGCTCGTGAGGTCCCGCATATGTGGGACGCCGCTAATGTGTCAGCATACGTTGCCTCCCACACCAACGGTCTCCCTCGGCACCACGGAACCAACGTCATACCGTCGGGCATCTTACCATCGTCACGTGGTATACCGTTCGGCTCTAATATAGCCGGTACGTTCACGGTGGAAAGGGCCCGACGAATGACGTCATTCAAGGAGGCGTGACGCGAAAGACGCCCTGCACTGCGAAGGCATGACAAGCCAAGGTGACCTAATCTGTCTACTTCACTGCCGTGAAAATTTTGAGGTACTGTCCGGGAGATGTCCAGACTAATTCCACAGCAATGGAGAAGCTGTTATCGTTCATAAGGGTACCCTGCCAGTATCCAGATTCTTTTTCACGTATGGCAAGGAGAGAGCCCGGTCCCTAATATCTACACTATTTAAAATAGTTCTTTTTGAATTATTAGGATTATCATTTATTGATCATTTATTTGATGTAATGTCTCTTTGATTAGTTATTATTATTAAGGAGCTTGTCCGTCTTTGTCAACAAGTTTTTTGGGTAAAGCCTCACCTGGACAAGCGAAAGACCAAAATTTCTATAGCATACTTATGCTATAGAAATTTTGGATGATGAATTTGAAATTATTTTTTTGAAAAGAGCTGAACTACTATTAGTAGAAGCTAATAAGACCGATAGTGAAACACTTGAAATTTTACTGATGCAATGTCTCCAAACTGAATAGGCAGAGAGGTTTGACACCATGAATTGAAAGTGAACAATTTAGAATTTGGGTTAAAATATTTTTGATCGCGTCATCTGAACTTTGTAGTAAAGGTAGATGATTTTAAAGAGGAGTAAAGAGTAGTATGTATGTCAATTTTGGCAAAAAAAGACAAAATCGAATTAGATGGAAAGCCAGCCAGTGGTTATGAATTTCGGTAAGACGCTTAGACGTATCGTCGAATTTTTGACAATGTGCATCATCAAAGACCGGGAATGACTCTTGAAGGATCGGAGCTCCTAGGAGGCGTCGACTTCTTTGTTTAGTTATTTTAAATTTGGATCCAAACTGTTAAATTTATATCACAAATCGTCTTTGGTCCGATGGTACAATATCTGTGATAATAAAAAGTTCACACTGAAAAATGTAGTTCCAGGCCAATCAATTTAAATGTGTCGAATAAAAACTGTAAATCTAGTAATACAGTTGTGGTTTTGCCTCCAAGGGTTCCGTCGTTGAGATACCACATGTTTAATTTAGAATTTAGACTCGATATTACGGGGTGTATTGCTAGTCCGAAAATGTCTGGCGCAAGAGGGTCACCCTGTTGACAATCTGAGCAAGAATGTATTAAATGGTCTCGGTAAAGTAATTTAGAATCCAATGCATTACAATGCCAAAGGTAGTCAAATGTTTTCGGAATAGAATTCTGAATTTTATTCAAAAGAATAGTACGGTCAACAGAATTAAAATCATTTTTGACATCCACCTTCAATATCACCTCATCGCAATCGTGATGTACAAATGTACGGAGAGCATAAACAGCTGCCTCGCATCCACCCTTGCTACCAAAGCCTAACTGAAGGGGCTGGAACTTTTCAGTCAGCTCCCACCACATAGCTACATGTCGCGGCGGCAAAACTTGGAAGCGATTCTCCTATATGTGCAACCTACAGCTGCTATTGGCCTCAAGCCGCCATATTTCTTTTTCAATGCGCATAGGTTTGCACCATATAGGAGAGGGGCAATGTGTGCATGCATCTTACCTGAAAGCATGAAGTTTATAAGGGCGGTGATGTCTCGCAGTAAACTCTGGCCCACATCCCCGGTAGCTCGATATATAAGATCTTTAATGTGTTGGGGAGTTAGGCCATCAAGTTCACCAGCCGATCCATTTTTAAAAGACATCATTTTACGTCATGTCATATTATATTTATAATCAATCACCGTCACTTGAACAATAACAGTTATATATATCATCAGGTTAGAGCGTCAGGGCATGATTCTCAGGAGCCGTAGTAATTAAAAATTAAAACTAAAATTACGGGATGTTAATTAATTATTTGTATTATATTTTCCATACAATATCATTATGGAACCTCCATAGACAGGTCACTATAAAAGAAAATTCATAAGACAACAAATAAAAAAACACTTGACCGCCCATGGGCGGCAAGACCTATTTTGCGCGCACTTATCGAGGAACCCATCGTTTTTCGTATAGATGGGATGAAAAAGTCTGCCTGTATGAGATGAACGCGGTTCATAATACATTATGAAGAACGCGCAACTTCACGCGCGTTCTTCAAATGTTCGCAAAATAGGTCTTGCCGCCCATGGGCGGTCAAGTGTTTTTTTATTTGTTGTCTTATGAATTTTCTTTTATAGTGACCTGTCTATGGAGGTTCCATAATGATATTGTATGGAAAATATAATACAAATAATTAATTAACATCCCGTAATTTTAGTTTTAATTTTTAATTACTACGGCTCCTGAGAATCATGCCCTGACGCTCTAACCTGATGATATATATAACTGTTATTGTTCAAGTGACGGTGATTGATTATAAATATAATATGACATGACGTAAAATGATGTCTTTTAAAAATGGATCGGCTGGTGAACTTGATGGCCTAACTCCCCAACACATTAAAGATCTTATATATCGAGCTACCGGGGATGTGGGCCAGAGTTTACTGCGAGACATCACCGCCCTTATAAACTTCATGCTATCAGGTAAGATGCATGCACACATTGCCCCTCTCCTATATGGTGCAAACCTATGCGCATTGAAAAAGAAATATGGCGGCTTGAGGCCAATAGCAGCTGTAGGTTGCACATATAGGAGAATCGCTTCCAAGTTTTGCCGCCGCGACATGTAGCTATGTGGTGGGAGCTGACTGAAAAGTTCCAGCCCCTTCAGTTAGGCTTTGGTAGCAAGGGTGGATGCGAGGCAGCTGTTTATGCTCTCCGTACATTTGTACATCACGATTGCGATGAGGTGATATTGAAGGTGGATGTCAAAAATGATTTTAATTCTGTTGACCGTACTATTCTTTTGAATAAAATTCAGAATTCTATTCCGAAAACATTTGACTACCTTTTGGCATTGTAATGCATTGGATTCTAAATTACTTTACCGAGACCATTTAATACATTCTTGCTCAGATTGTCAACAGGGTGACCCTCTTGCGCCAGACATTTTCGGACTAGCAATACACCCCGTAATATCGAGTCTAAATTCTAAATTAAACATGTGGTATCTCAACGACGGAACCCTTGGAGGCAAAACCACAACTGTATTACTAGATTTACAGTTTTTATTCGACACATTTAAATTGATTGGCCTGGAACTACATTTTTCAGTGTGAACTTTTTATTATCACAGATATTGTACCATCGGACCAAAGACGATTTGTGATATAAATTTAACAGTTTGGATCCAAATTTAAAATAACTAAACAAAGAAGTCGACGCCTCCTAGGAGCTCCGATCCTTCAAGAGTCATTCCCGGTCTTTGATGATGCACATTGTCAAAAATTCGACGATACGTCTAAGCGTCTTACCGAAATTCATAACCACTGGCTGGCTTTCCATCTAATTCGATTTTGTCTTTTTTTGCCAAAATTGACATACATACTACTCTTTACTCCTCTTTAAAATCATCTACCTTTACTACAAAGTTCAGATGACGCGATCAAAAATATTTTAACCCAAATTCTAAATTGTTCACTTTCAATTCATGGTGTCAAACCTCTCTGCCTATTCAGTTTGGAGACATTGCATCAGTAAAATTTCAAGTGTTTCACTATCGGTCTTATTAGCTTCTACTAATAGTAGTTCAGCTCTTTTCAAAAAAATAATTTCAAATTCATCATCCAAAATTTCTATAGCATAAGTATGCTATAGAAATTTTGGTCTTTCGCTTGTCCAGGTGAGGCTTTACCCAAAAAACTTGTTGACAAAGACGGACAAGCTCCTTAATAATAATAACTAATCAAAGAGACATTACATCAAATAAATGATCAATAAATGATAATCCTAATAATTCAAAAAGAACTATTTTAAATAGTGTAGATATTAGGGACCGGGCTCTCTCCTTGCCATACGTGAAAAAGAATCTGGATACTGGCAGGGTACCCTTATGAACGATAACAGCTTCTCCATTGCTGTGGAATTAGTCTGGACATCTCCCGGACAGTACCTCAAAATTTTCACGGCAGTGAAGTAGACAGATTAGGTCACCTTGGCTTGTCATGCCTTCGCAGTGCAGGGCGTCTTTCGCGTCACGCCTCCTTGAATGACGTCATTCGTCGGGCCCTTTCCACCGTGAACGTACCGGCTATATTAGAGCCGAACGGTATACCACGTGACGATGGTAAGATGCCCGACGGTATGACGTTGGTTCCGTGGTGCCGAGGGAGACCGTTGGTGTGGGAGGCAACGTATGCTGACACATTAGCGGCGTCCCACATATGCGGGACCTCACGAGCAGCAGGCGTGACAGCGGATGCGGCAGAAACCCAGAAACGGACGAAAATTTGATGCCATTGGAAATAGCTACATTTTTCTTCCGTTTGAGGTCGAAACAACAGTTCGGTGTGTTCAAGATGCCCGTGGTTTTGTACGTTTGAACGTTACCGGTAGACAGCTGCGACCTAGGTTCTGTTTTTAGGGTCCGTAGTCCTGACAATTGGAACCCTTATCGTTTCGTCATGTCCGTCTGTCTGTCTGTCTGTCCGAGGTTTTGCTAAGAGACCGTTAATACTAGAAAGCTGTAATTTTGTAGGGGTATGTATATAAATTACGCCGACAAAGTGGTGAAATAAAATTTAGAAAAATATTTTTTTTAGGGTAGCCCCCCTACATGCGAAGTGGGGATGCATTTTTTTTTCGGCGTCTACCCCATCGTGTGGGCTATCGTTGAATAGGTCTTTTAAAATGATTTAGGGTTGCTAATACTATTTTTCTATTGAATGCTCCATTTACGAAATAATAAACTTTAGAGTGCAAATTTTTGTTCCAGTAGGGCGTCCCCCCCCTCTAAAAGCTAAACTGCTGGCTTGAAAAATCTGGAAAATTCGTGATAATAGTGCATTTCATGAAATTTAAAGGAAAACTATAGCGGTTAAGATAAATTTATTAGTTTAGCAGAAATAGTAGTTGAACTTGAAATAATATAAAAGAAAATTCATAAGACAACAAATAAAAAAACACTTGACCGCCCATGGGCGGCAAGACCTATTTTGCGCGCACTTATCGAGGAACCCATCGTTTTTCGTATAGATGGGATGAAAAAGTCTGCCTGTATGAGATGAACGCGGTTCATAATACATTATGAAGAACGCGCGTGAAGTTGCGCGTTCTTCATACGAAACGTTACAAAAACGCGTTGTTTCAGTTTCAACAGAACAAAAAAGACACGTGCAACTGTATGAACGCAGCACAAAATGCAAGTATGGCTACTATAACGTGCATTATATTGTCCAGTGCCGCCCAAGCGTTATCGGGTGCACGCAGCGGTCGCAGTTTAGGCCTTAACGAATTATCTGGCCAGCTGTCAGTGCCGGTACGAAAGCCAATTGTGAATAATGGTCCGCTGAATTTATAATCATGTGCCAGCCCAGGCCCGCTTCGTCCGACGACGCCCTTCTCGTGACCGTTATACAATAGATTAGACCATTGTTTGAAAGTGGGTTTTGCAATACAGCCTCCTTTAATAGGCGTCTTGCGGCCTTTGGGTTCGCATTGTAATGCAGCCCTGACATTAATTTATAAAAAAGAAAAATGTTTTTAGGCTTTTTCTTACCTAGTGTACTCATGATTTTAGGGTATGTTTTTTTTGTGCATGATAGTATGGTTCTCTTCTATTACAAATTTATTTTTATATGCTAATCGTCACTCACGCATAGCCTTTTTTTGTAGAAGAGTAAAAGTTATGAGTTTTGGAAGAACCATGAAAACGTGCGTGTTGTCTTTTGGAATTTTTGAAGTGAAAACTTCTTTAGGCGCGTTGAGTACTATTTTGGTGAACAAAAATCATGGAACTCGCGTCATCGGCACCGCACGCTTCCTATGAACTATATTATGTATACTGTGTATATATGTACAAAGATATACCTCCATGCGTGATTGGTATACATTATAAATACACAAAGAGTACCTATATCTCTATACTTGCCAAAAATAATTCAAAAATAATAATCTAATAACTCGACGATACAATTCACAAGTTACTTAGTTTTCATGTTTTTTTTTATTTCCACCGCATTTTTTGTGTAGTAATTTTCACGTCCTGGCTGAATAGTGAATACTCAAAGTATCCACATCATGAAGCAATATTTTTTTAGGTGTCAACTCAAATGATTAATATCTTCTATCCTCCATGGTTAATATTCTGCAAGTAGGTACGTTTTTTACCTTGTGTTTCAGTCAATCTGTCAATCAGATGCAAGTTATTGAAAAAACATAGTCGTAGAATTCATCAAAATATTTCAATTTGTTTGTACACATTCCTAACAATGCCACATAGTGATATGAACAACCGCTTACTTTATTCTCTTTTGGTTCTCATTTTGAATAGATCGCTGTAATAACTACATAATGAAGTTTGTACGACTTCATTAGATACGATTGGTATATAATTTTTTTTTATTTTGTACGACTAAGTGGAAAAGGTGTAAGATTCTACAACATCGAATATACTTTTACAATTTAATCTCCAATTTCCCCACAGACCTAACTAATTGAACTTTGCAGTTTATAGGGGCATTGGGGGACCTAATCCGCACTTTATCATCTCAATATCTCGCGACTCCATCGCCGAGGAGTTATGAGCGGAATCCGACGATATCGCCAGTTGGCCGCAGTCGACAGCGAGCGTTTTAAAAGTCAGTCTGCGTAAACAAACCCGTTTCCTTGAAATATTATGTTGACGCAGTTCGAGTAACTGTTATTTTTATTGCATACAAACACGTATGTGTTTAGTTGTATTGCTTGATCCTAAAATAGTACAGCAATATTTTAAGAGAATACAAAAAATAATAAGACTGTATACAAAATAAAGTTTGATTAGGAGTTTACTAGACAGCGGTTGCCTACAACATTGAGTCAATTGTATTCAAAATTAATTTCAGAATCAAAATTCCAAAATTAGCACTGCGATAACGTCATGAAACTGAGCCTAAAGCAATTACTTAACATAAGAATATAGCATAAAGACACCATTTTATCAGTTGAATATTATAATTGAAGCCAAAAGTATTCTAATATGCCTATTGGTATACGTTAGGTTACTTACCCTCGGTATTTACTCGTAAAATAGCAGATATAACCCAGATAGCTCTGAAAGTTTAAGTACCTTCTGGAACTCGTTGCCTACAAATTCATAAAGCGTTAAACTGGAAATGGCTGCAAATCGTGCTAGGCGTACTAAAGGTTAAACAACTGGGAATTATTTGAGACAGCTTTATTCGACTTTATCATAGTTCTTTAGACGTAGACCACTGAATTTCTGCGTGTACTTACAAAAAGCTTTTAGTTTGAAACATAAAATACGGCAGACTGTAGACATCGTAGGAGCGTAGAAGTTCGTAGATGCTCGTAGCTACTTATTATTACGATCATACAATTTTAACTTTTACGAATATTAGCATAGGTACTTAACACAATAGGGTATCTTACTCTATATGAGAAAAAATCTAAAAATATATTATTGAGATAGCTCAGGCAAAAAGCCGTCGGAAAATTTTAGTTTTACTTCATAAAATAGCAAAATAAATTTTAAAATTAAATTTAAAGGATTCAGCTTTTTCAATCTGTTTAATATAGTAGTCGCCATATTATTACGTCATACGGCTAAGGAAACTTAGAAGTTTCAACTGTCAACTATCATATTACTGCATTAACAAGGCTGCAAGGCATTAGCTTATTAGCACACTGACACGTAGTATTATTATCTTTTCTATGACACTGACGTTATTACCACAAAGCAATATGGCGTCCACTGCGTCCAGCGTTTTCGTCAAATTACGCACGAAATTTGAAAATGCGAAATTTAAATGCATTTTTATGGCACTTAAAGAAATAAAAATTTTGTTATTTTTTTGTGGTTCATTAGCACTTTTTAAAACTGGGTGTCATACGTTATTATAAGTTAATTTAGTTTTTATTACTTATATACTTATTAAATACTTGTGTGCATACCGTTTATCCATTCTGTTTATTATATACTCAATGGTTTATTTTAATAGAGCTTCTCACGCATTGGCAAATTATTAAATTTAATGACATGCGTTCACACGAGTATTCCTAGATAACGAGGAGTTATCATGCGAGAGAGATGTAATAAATAACAAATTTACAAAAGTACTCCCACTCGAAAAGAGCCCTAAGGGTAAATAGCAGTGATACACCATTTGGAAAATTACATTTCTTTTCATGTTTTTTTGCCTCTATGTCAAACAAAATGTGTTAGAACACAAGCTGATAGATAATTTGATGAAATTTTATAGATAAATACACTATAAAAACATTTACGAAAACCAGAGCAAATAATTCCTTTGTATAGAGTAATATCACACAATTTTAAAAGTTCTAGATTTCGAAGTCCGTGTCTTCTTTCACTTGTCGTTTCTATAATTTATGTCATTATGGCCAAAGTAAGGTTTCTCTCATATAATAATAAAAGACGATAAATCAGTTTATTGTTGCAATGTTCATTTATGCATCGAGTACCTCTTTGAGGTACAACTTTTCTCGTTTTATTAGATTAGTTTTTTCAACCGACTTCCAAAAAGAAGGAGGTTCTCAATTAGTCTGTATGTTTTTTTTATTTTTTTATGTATGCGACCTGTAAGCGAAAACAGACAGACAGACGGACAAAAGCATTTTTGGCCAATCTAGGAACTAGGACGCTTCGCGTGCTCGGTCAATTATTAGTTATTAATAACTATATTTACTAGTAGTTCTGTGAGAACAGTAGACCTCAAGTGCCCTTATAAAAATTGAAATCTGTCCATATATAAAACTACAGCAAACCAATGGCGTAGCGTGGGGGGTGCCGGGGGGGGGGGGCATGGCCCCGGGCGGCACACGAAAAGGGGCGGCAGCAAGCCGTGATTTATGAAAGTAAAATATAAATAAAAATATTTTTCGAACTCCAAATCGCGCTTCACACTGACACAAGCCGCACCGCGCAGGCGTTTTTGGCGGCGGCAACGTTTTCAGTTTTAGTCGGACTCGCACTCGTAGGGTTCCGTAACACAGTTAAGTTTAATAATAATAATAATAATTTTTTTTTTTTTTTAAAGATTACTCGCAATGTGGGTTGCACATTACTAGTATTCTTGTTAACCCCTCTAACTAAGCTAAATATGCTTGTGTCTAGAGTGGGTTCACGTCAATAGTGCAATGGGTGGAGTGGGGATCGAACTCACGACCTCTCGATCGCCAGTCCGACACCCTATCCATTGTGCTATTGCCGCCTTAAGTTAAGTATTCCATAACTATGATTTTTCGCAACTACAAAATTAACTTTGTTTTTCATAGTGTTTGTATCAAAAACAAAGTTATCACTGCGGTCGTTATATCTCAAAAACCGCTGACTGTATCTCGTTCAAACTAATTTTCGTTGTTAGTTTTTATTGAGATCTACAGCATATATATTTTTTTTATTTTTCACTCCCATACTTTAAAAGTTAGAGGGGGGGACATACATTTTACCACTTTAGACGCGCCTATCGCGTGATTTTAGGAACCTCAATGTCATTTTTGAAGACCTATGCATAGACACGTATAGGTTTGATGAAAAAATCTTTTTTTGTTTCAGTTCCATGTATGGGATGCCCCGGACCCCTTAAACTTTTATATTTTTTTATTTTTGTATAAAAATTGGAAAGCGGTTTACAGAATACATCTACCTACCAAGTTTCAATTCTGTAGTCCTAATAGTTTTGGAATAAAATGGCTGTGACATACGGACGGACAGACAGACAGACACGACAAATCTATAAGGGTTCCGTTTTTTGCCATGCGGCTACGGAACCCTAAAAAGCTTTTTGCGTGACGTTCATTTCAAATTAATTATAAACATTTCGCGAAATATATGGGGGCGGCAAAATTTGCCTTAGCCCCGGGCGGCAAAATTTCACGCTACGCCACTGCAGCAAACTTTACCAATTTCTCACCTCCACTCCCCCTTCTTGGAAATTATTTCGCCACATCTTATGTAGAATGAATTTTTTAATGTGCCTTTCCAATTTGTCTGAAATCCGTTGATAAATAACGCTACAGCAAACTTCTCCCTTTGACCCCCCCCCCCCCCCTATTATCCCCTCAATCAAACAAACGCGATCAAAATTAATCAAGGAACTCGTGTGCTAATTTTCGTCAGAATCAGTTGCAAAATGCGACCTGTAGGCGAGAACAGACATACAGACAGACAGACAAACATCCGGACAAAAGCATTTTTGGCCTAGTCGAAACTGATACGCTTCGCTCGCTTGGTCAATAATATAAAGTTCAACGATATATTTCACAACCGTCCCTGTTCCAGACAAGCATGAATTTATCCTAAGCCACGTCGTCAGTTACCATCAAGTGAGATCGAGGTCAAGTAAAATTTTAGTAGGTACTTAGTGTATGCGTATATAACTAGATAGGTAATTATCTTTATACTTATTTTTATTTTATTACCGAAAAAAAACTTTATTTCGGAAGTTTGTACTGGGGCCACACTACCAGGCAACGCGATAAAAATGCGTTAGGTAACGAATCATTAACGCGATAAATGGAGTGCCCACACTTGGATAGTCAACGTCAATGCCCATTCTTGGTAATAAAATTGGTGTTAATGTTTCAAATCACATTATTAGTCGCCTTGTCGCCAAGTATCGTTTTGTGATTCACGATTCTTATAAATGTACACAAACAAACATGGCACTGTTTGCAAAACACGCATGCACGTGCAATCCCATCGCGCGCACTTTGACAAACGTAGTGTAGGACTATGTAGTAGTGTGGTCGCATCAACGCACGAAATCTCTTTGATGTACCGCCACTCGAGCTATCGCCTAACGTCAAACGACAATGTAAAAGCCGTTGGAAAATAATCGCACGATAAGATGTGGCAATAACAACGTTATATGTCGTTTCCCGTTAGTGTGGCCAGCATTACTCAATCACGCAAAAACGACTCAACGGATTTGAATAAAATTTGGCACACAGATAGTTGATAACGGAGACCCTTTTTAGGGTTCCGTACCCAAAGGGTAAAACGGGACCCTATTACTAAGACTCCGCTGTCCGTCTGTCTGTCTGTCTGTCTGTCTGTCTGTCTGTCTGTCTGTCTGTCTGTCTGTCTGTCTGTCTGTCTGTCTGTCCGTCCGTCCGTCCGTCCGTCCGTCCGTCCGTCCGTCCGTCCGTCCGTCCGTCCGTCCGTCCGTCCGTCCGTCTGTCTGTCTGTCTGTCTGTCTGTCTGTCTGTCTGTCTGTCTGTCTGTCTGTCTGTCTGTCTGTCTGTCTGTCTGTCCGTCCGTCTGTCCGTCTGTCACCAGGCTGTATCTCATGAACCGTGATAGTTAGAGTTGAAATTTTCACAGATGATGTATTTCTGTTGCCGCTATAACAACAAATACTAAAAATAGAATAAAGTTAAAAACAATAGATTACCCCATACAAGAAACGTGTTTTTTTCGGCATTTCAATGTAACGCCATCTATGAACGTTTAGGTAAACGTCGCATAGATGGCGTTATATTGAAATGTCGATCCCTAACACCTTTGTTAGACGTTAGATGGCGTTATAAGAAATAAAATGTTTACTCATTATTATTTTTTGCTGGCGAAAAATGATAGTGGTATTTTTTGCTCGATCTTAAAAAATACTGTAGTGTGGTACGGAACCCTACGAGTGCGAGTCCGACAGGCACTTGGCCAGTTTTTTAAAGTCAGCTGAAGCCGAGTACAGCTAATATTTTATATTTTTTACTGATTGTGTAATGAGTGTGTATGTATTTATAAGTATCATAGCATAAGTAATTAAATAATTTTGATGCAGACAATATTACGAGTATCTTGGGTCGTTAATTAGTGTAAGTGGTGACATGAGTGTATGTTTGAAATACAAATAAAATATTCCTCAGAATTCAGTTTTAACTTGAGTTAACGACGGAAGTATTCGGTAGCTACCTATCTACATATTTTTTTCACCAATGCGATTATTTGGCTAGTGCGTAGGTACCTACACATATTACGTGTTAGAGAACCGTATGTAGGTACTCATATAAAACAGAACTGTACGATCAAGAACGCTACTATTGAAAGGAGCAGGGTCTGTCAGGTATTGGGTCGGAAACGAAGGCAGCGCGCCGTAGGTAGCTGTACCGGATATTGCCGAGCCTGGTGCGATTGACGGCTTCTTTACTTGACCACACACCGATTATCCGGGCACAATGTGGCCTTAAATATAGCTAGGAAAGTATGTGGTATCGTATTATCGAAAGCCACTTTCAGCTGTTTCTTTACAGAAAAATTGCACGTAATGTAAGGTACATAGGTAAGTATACTTTTACCTTGTAAGGCTTATGATTATAAGTATACAAAGAATAAGTTGCCTACGCCTATTTCTCAACCTAATCGGTAGATATCGTTATTTTGTATTTCAATGCTGTTTTGTGTTATTATAAGCGTCGAGGAAATTGGATCAAATTGAGAGTATCCTATCAACGAGATCTTTTTATATGTAGCTCGGTATTTGAAAATTTTTTTTTAACATGTGCATCGTCCTTGGGGAATTAAGTATATTTTTTTTATAAAAAGCTCACTAGAAATCTGGGTGACAAATTACTAGTAGGCTTGTTAACCCCTCCAACTAAGCTAAATATACTTGTAGGTAAGTATCTGGAGTAGGTTCACGTCAACAGTGGAATGGGTGGGGATCGAACTCACGACCTCTCGATCGCCAGGCCGACACCTTAGCCACTGGGCTATTGCCGCTTTTAATTCAAAACAAAGAAGCAAACAATAACGCAGTTACACAGTTAATATTATATGTACCTACCTTACCCCCATTAAACCCATAGAAAAGATAATAGTACTGCGGTAAAAGTAAACAAACTGAGTTGTACCAATGTACCTACAGCAAGCCATCTCCCCATACAGTTCAAGTTACCAATTAGCAATTATGTATTTACCTATAGTACTTACCTACTACCTAGATATGCTTATTGCGTAGGTACATAGTAGTAGCATCATAGAAGGTAATAGGCGGCCACCTACCAACAACTTATTAGACCACCAAATTAACACACCACCTACCAACAAATTATTAGAACTCACTTGTCATGAGGTTCACCAACAATATGTTTGTCATCTAACATACGAGTAGAAACTTATAAAAACAAGCCCCAATACAATTCGCTCACCTGTCTTTTCAACTTAATTTATCCCAGAATTTAATTTCCCCAATGTCAATGTGAGAATTGGGCTCGTACATTACACCTGAAAGGCAGAGTAGTTCACAAATCGGATTTGCGTATACGCGGCCAGCGTTGTAATGTCAAGGGTCTTCCATATTTTTCGATTCGCGTAAAGATGTCATAAAGTTTCCCTTCACGATAAGAAAGTTATATGGAATTATGGATGGCGCGTCCCTGAGGCCACACCTAACTCTCACTATCCATCACAGGTAATTGCAGCACTTCCTTCAGTGTTCACAAGAAGCGTAAATGGGAAGGCCTGCACGTGACCACCCCTATCTGGCAATTTATTATAATAACCAACACGCTTTACGCTAAGGGCAGCAGGGCTAGCAAGATTTTGTGCGTGCTCTCGTAGAATAGACTTATTGGGTGGATTTATTTCGGGAAGTGGTTTGGTAACATTTTATAGATTATTTAATTGTGGCAGTTATAACATTGATGGCTGCGGCTGCGGTAGTTTCATTATTAAAAATAAAGTGTTGTTATTAATTATTTTAGTGGCAGAATGTATTCTCTGCTTAGGGCCACAATCCGCAACATTATAGGCGGTAAGATTGCTCAAAGGGCGGGACGTCGCGGCGAGAGAAAATGAAATATGATTATTCTATAAATACCTACATCAAAGCAAAGCAAAAAAAAAGAAACTTGAGTAACATATTGTTGTTTTATTTCAGTGTAACAAACGAAAACCCTCAGTGTGAGGCTTTTACTTCTCACGGCGGTCCTTTTTTATTAGAGCCAGGCAAGCACTTGAGCTTGAACCTTTTTTTAATGGAGACAAACACATGACCACCTCACTTGATGGATTGTGACGATGCAGCATAATAAATGTGAATCGTACTTGACATGGAAGGTGCCTATAACAATACATATCATATTAGGCGCTCTACTGGTTAACTTTTGTCCAATATACTTACATAGCACTACTCTCTCCGTCTTTCGAACATACTTATAAACAGGATATATTGTGGGCACTCGGTGACGGCAACATATCTTTATTGGTCTCCAGTGGTTACATTTTATCGCCGTTTTAAGAGATCACATGTAAGGTTAACCTTCAGTCGCAGGTGACATTGGGTCCATAATCCTCAACGGTCTCAAAGTTTTTTTTTACGGATGGAACGGATGAACCTTGATCATAAATTGACTAGGCACTAGAAAAGTCACTCGCCCAGAGATTACTATCATTCAGCGTTTGATTTGAATAAACAACAGAAATCGACGAAATGTACAATCGCTTATGGTCCAAGATCCCGTCATACAACGACCTTCACCGAGCTGGTTAATGGATCAAACACATTTTTTATGTAATTTAATACGTATATCAAAAAATATATTGCATATGGGTTGCCTAGCAAATTTCAGTCCAAGATATTTTTAATTAATTTAAATATATTTTTTTTAATATTTCACCGGTTTGGTTAATAGATAAATTATATACTAATCGATAGTATGCAGCCCATAGTATATGAAAAAGTTAGGTTGCCGTTTTTTTCCTGTCACAGCCCTTGGGTTGCCAGGTATGAACTCGATACTAGTAATTTGCACCGGTCTGGTTAAGGAATGAAACTTAAATAAAAATAAAGTTTATTTCATTACGAACACGGTGATATAGGGTTGCCTGCGAAAAATCAGTCCTGAATACCGGTTGCCGAATTTTAAAACATTAAATTTTGCTCCGAGTGGTACTATTCATTATTCTGTGCTCAGAGTGAATATGTGCGACTGAGAGGTCCCTACCAACCATCCCATTTGCTAGAAGAGGACACAACATAACAGCTGTTTGTAGCCCGGCCTAGCTACTTAGAACTGTTAACTTTTTCGAAGTTATACATTCGGAAGAAAATCATTATAATTTTCAAATCCGACGGGAGATGTTGCTCAAAACAAGCTGGAGAAGCGTAGCGTTGAATGGAACTTGGCATGTCAGACTACCAAATATGCCATATGGGATTCGTGCAATACCTACATAATACCCTATAGTGTACCTAAATAATAAAACAACAGCTGAATTATTAAATAATCGTTAATTTCAAACCAAAATTTGATTACACATCCACTATCGTTCAACACAAATAAGGAGTTAAGTGCAGATGAGAAAAATGAATCTGTGAAAGTTCGTTAATTTAATGTGGGGTAATCTGTACACATATGTTCGAAATTATTGCAAAGGTCCTAAATTATTACAAGGAGTAGTGGAGAAGAGAGTTGGTGTGTGCAGATTGGTGTGTGCAGATTATATAATAGTTATGATACAGTGAGTTGGCTATTTACTAGATTTCGCGTATTATTTGGAAAAACAATAAGAGGTAAACACAATTTTAATTTGCAAGTTAAATTATACTTAACATGATCTATGTATTTTAATATATTTAAAAAATCGTCATACCTATATTTAAAAATGTACATCAGTTATTTTATTTTGTATAAAATAATTCAGATGTTTTCTATTTACAGCATTATCTAAGGTATAAAGAGCAGGAAATTATTATTCTTCCAAGATGCTACTTTGTTTTAAAATAAACAAGCCAAGTGCGAGTTGGATTCGCGCACGAAGGGTTCCGTTATCATAAGAAAAGCAAAAAAATCATGTCTGTTGAGCTCTCCTCAACAGACATGATTTTTAAAAAATAATACCCCCTAAAATATTTGTTTTATTTTAATATAATAATAATAATAATATAAATGAATGTATTCATTTATTTCAGGCGATTACAATGTCTGTTACATTAGCCCATATCTAAACATATACCTTATAGACTAACATACATATAAATACAACATTTTAATTAATAAGACACGTTAGGTTTGCGACGTGTGACGCATATTCTTAGTGTCAGGTAGTCGACCTCGAAAGCGACGAAATTTAACACCATTCGGCCAAAACTCTTCCGCCAAGTACGTATCGAGGGATTTAACTGGAACCCGCAGCACAAAAGAGTTGAAGCTCACATTATGACGCGACTCCAGTTTTATGACCCTCAGCTTCAAATTGGTCTTCACACGCACGTACTCGGACACCTCCTGCGCTGTGATGGCGTAGTGCACGCGTGACACGTACAGCAGCGTCGTCGGTGTTGCTGGACGCAGAAGGTCGTTTAGACCAGTCGGTGCGGTGCCGCACTTATTCTGGACGGACGGCTTCTCCTTTTTCTTCTTTTTCTCGACCTTTTCAAAGCCGTCGTCATTTCTCTTGTCCTCATTTCTAGGATGAACGGACGTACTAACCTGTTGAGGTTCAATTCGACTCGTAGCCCCCTCCTTGGTGGTCGCGATGGCGTAAGTACGTTGAGGGGTAGACGTATTTACATTAGACGTTTCCCCTACCGGAGTGGAGGAGCGGGCGGCGGCACGCTGGGCATTAGGTGGCGTTTCGACAACCGGTGACGCATTCAGCTTCGCCGATTCGAAACTGCCGACGGATGCATTATGCGCACCGCGACGCGTGTTGACGTTCGCGTCGTCGGGTGACCTACATACTGAAGCGGTATTGCGTAATGTCATCACTTCTGTACGTAGCTCACCGATGATATTTTCAGAGACTGCTACCTTGACCGCGAGCTCAGTTACGGTGGTTTTCAAGGCTTTTATGTCCTTGAGCTGCCTACAGCAGTCCAGATGTTCCCAGGTGACAGGGGGAACACGATTCAACCGCTTCGCGACGAAGACAGGCACGTCGTCAGGATCGATCTCCTTCAAGAGAGTGATAATGTCCTGGAGACTCTTCTCGCCACCATCCCTTCGGCGGGACGGCATTTGGTGGCTCTTCCCGAGCGTCTGGTACAGCAGCGTCTTGGCACCGCTCACCTCATCTTCATTAAAGTTAGAGCTGCAGATTCGCAGGATTGTAACTTCGTCGAAAGAGTCGACGGCGTATTTTATAAACACCAGACACTCGTTGGCTATGAGTTGTTCAGAACTCATTGCGTCACGTTAGCAGGCGGCGGCTTAAGCCACGCGTACGCGAATTGTGCAATTCTATGCGGTGTAGCGAGGCACGTCTGTTTCCGAGCGCGCACAGCACTGCATTGTATATAACAATTTATTTGTAAAGTAAATATATAACAAAATATTCTGTAAATATTCAAGCGTCTACTTGTTTCCGTTATCAATATCAAGCAATAAACTGGCATGGCATGGCATGGCATTTACATACTGGTTCCGTACCACACTACGGCATTTTATAAGATCGAGCAAAAAATATCACTATCATTTTTCGCCATATAAAAATAATAATTAATAAACATTTTGTTTCTTATAACGCCATCTAACGTCTAACAAAGGTGTCAGCATTTAAATATAACGCCATCTATGGACGTTTACCTAAGCGTTCATAGATGGCGTCATATTGAAATTCCGAAAAAACACGTTTCTTGTATGGGGGGACCCCCTCTTATTTTTAACTTTATTCTGTTTTTAGTATTTGTTGTTATAGCGATAAGAGAAATAGATCATCTGTAACAATGTCAATTGTCTAACTATCACGGTTCATGAGATACAGCCTGGTGACAGACGGGCAGACAGACAGACGGACAGCGGAGTCTTAGTAATAGGGTCCTGTTTTACCGTTTGGGTACGGAACCCTAAAAACGAGCAAAAAAATCACGTTTGTTGTATGGTACATATACATAATATTTTAGGGGCTCCTTAAATATTTATTGAAGTGAAAACTTCTTTAGCAGCGCTGTGCAATTTTCTTGGGATGGGAAAAAAATATTAAAATTGCTTCAGGTCACGTGTCCTGATCGTAATTCGTGAGACAGAGCGCAGGGCGCTTGCGCGAAGTGTCATTCAGAAATATTCGAAAATGATGTGTTCTAGTTTTCACTTCTGCAGGCACTCCCGAAGTGCAACCCATTGTTTTTTTATTCAGTGTTTTAATATTTGTTGTTATAGCGGCAACAGAAATACATCATCTGTGAAAATTTCAACTGTTTTACTATCACGGTTCATGAAATACAGCCTGGTGAGTACAGAGATACAGACAGACGGACGGACGAATAGTGGAGTCAAAGAAGAATCAAAGAATCAAAGCATTTATTCAGTACTAGAAGAGTCCCGCGGCTTCGCCCGCGTTAAAACCTTCTTTTATTTACTTAAAACTTTTCTTTTGTAAAAACGATTCTATAATTAATTCAGGATTCATATTTATAAAACCCTAAAAACCTAAATTTACAGACTTTGTTACCTACCCCATTTCGAAAAATCCTACAACACGTACTTTATCCCAACTTGCTGTGGAGGAATTTTCAGAAAATCATTTCTGTGACGTAGGCATCCGCCTACGTCACAGAAATAACTATCTGCATTCTGGATTTTAGCGCAATCCGAAACAATTTTGATTTTTAGACTTTGTTACCCCAGTTTATCCTCTTAGGGTGGCATTTTGAAAAAGTCTGAAACTCGTATTTATTTATTTACAGAAAGAAGTACTTGTGTGAAATGTCGAATAAAACGACTATCCAAACTTTGAACTCCCGCTTCATCCCCTTAAAGAGCGTATTTTGAAAAATTCTTTCTTAGCGGATACCTATGTCAAAATAACTATCTGCATGCCAAATTTCAGCGCAATCCGAAACAATATAGATTTCAGACTTTGTTACCCCACTTCACCCTTTTAGGGGTGGAATTTCGAAAAAGCCTGGAACACGTATTAACTTACTAAAGTACTACAGACTATCTAATATTGTTTTTCCATACAAACTTTGAACCCCCGTTTCATCTCCTTCAGGGGTGAATTTTGGAAAATCCTTTCTCAGAGGGAACTAACGTCGTAATAACTATCTGCATGCCAAATTTCAGCGGAATCCGAAACAATATTGATTTTCACACTTTGTTACCCCATTTCACCCTGTTAGGGGTGGAATTTAAAAAAAAAACATGAAACACGTATTTACTTACTTTTTTACTGAAGCATTTATGTGAAATTTCGAATAGAAAAGACTATCTAATCCTGTTTCTCCATACAAACTTTGAACCTAGTACAGTGCAATGTTTTTGAAGCCTATTGTCAAAGTTTTAAACAATGACCTCTATTAGTTTTGTTTTAATAGCCTTTGAAAGCGAACGTGTCGGTCAGTTTAACAAAAATGGAAAAAGAGCGTATGATGCGTAGAGAGTATCGCTCGGTGATACGATTTTTATTTTTGGAAGGGAAAACGCGCAGTGAAATTAAAAATCGCTTGGATGCTGTGTACAGTGACTCTTCTCCTTCGATGGCAACCGTCAAGAATTGGTTTAACGAGTTTGCTCGTGGCCGCAAGTCGGTTTTTGATGAGCCACCCCCAGGTGCCCCGAAAACGGCTACTACGGAGGAAAACATAAAAAAAATCCACGATCTCGTGTAGGCAGACCGCCGATTGAAAGTTCGCGAGATAGCTGACACTGTGGGCATTGCAGAAGGAACGGTGCATCATATTCACCACGAAGAACTGGGCATGAGAAAGCTGTCAGCGCGATGGGTGCCGCGTTTGCTCACACTGGACAACAACCACGACAACGCACCGGCTCACACTTCTGCCGTCGCCATGGCCAAATTATTCGAATTGCGCTACTAATTGCTGCCCCATCCACCTTACTCTCCAGACTTGGCCCCCTGTGACTTCTTTTTGTTTCCAAACCTGAAAAAGTCACTCGCCGGAAAAAGATTTGGGTCGAATGAGGAGGTCATCGCCGCCACGGAGGCCTATTTTGCAGACTTAAGGAAAACGTATTTTTTAGACGGGTTAAAAAAGTTGGAGCATCGCTGGGCCAAGTGTATTGAGTTAAAAGGAGATTATGTAAAAAAATAAATCGGCACTTTTCAAAAATTTTCGTTTTTCTTTTGTAGGCTAAGTATTTATTGAACGACCCTCGTAGTATTAGAAGATAAAAAATAAAAGGTTTAGGAGGGGCTCCCCATACATAGAACTGAAACACAAAAAAAGTTTTTCATCATACCTATATGTTCGGGGTGTCTATAGATAGGTCTAATAGATGTAGGCAGTATTAATATACGCACATATACACCTCAAAATCATAAATGTTAACCAATTATCAAGTAAACATAGCAAAAGCAGAATTTTAACACTTTGAATTAGTAAAAAAAAAACAAAAGTAATGAACCATTCAGCTGTCATCCAATCGTTTACGACAGAATATTAAAAAAAATAAAAAAGTGAAATAGTGAAACACAACTTAAAGAAACGCATATTGATCATAGCACATATCCTGATCCGAATGGAACTGATAGTCTGTCTGTCAGCTACATAATATTGTTTAAATAAAAATAAAAAAAGTAATTGGGTCCCGTTTTGACCTTTGTGTACTGTATATATTATTATCTGTTCTGTGACGGAATCCTAAAAACGTCCTATTATTAAAGCGAATATCAAGTTGTCCTCAGTCAACATGATAAAAAATTATGGGCAAATTTAGATTTTCTCGAAAACTTGTAAGTACCAAAATTTACCTTAATTTACATTTTTTGGAATGTTTCCTTTACTTATGCTGTAAAACCTTGCTTTAACCAAAATTTACAGTTCTAGGTCCCTATGGGTTTTGGGTTGAGAATCTATAGGGTACTTCCTGTTGACCTAATCATGAAATTTGGCAAGAAGCAAGGTCCTTACAGCACACAAAGGAAACATTCTAAAAAATAAAAAAATTTAAAGTCATCATGTCACCATACATAAATAGTCTATGCCAATTAAGATAGGCCTCTGAGTTATACAAGCGCTCATACAATTTAGAGGTCTAGCTTAATTGGCAACAACCTTAAATAAGGTAAATATATAAAATGAATACAATTTTATTTATTTACCTTATTCGTGCGATTTATTTTTCAGAATGTTTCCTTAACTTTTGCTGTAAAACCTTGCTTTTAACCAAAATTGACAAATTGGGTTGAAAACCTATAGGGTATTTCCCGTTGACCTAGAATCATGAAATATGGCAAGGAGCAAGGTCTTGAAGCAGTTCTTATATAGGGATAAATCTATAAACCGTAAAAATGTAGATTAATAACAAAAAAAAAGTTCATTTACTACAAACTTATGATTTATAGTTGGTGCAATACATTTTTTATGGATCGAACTACAAAGTTAAGTCTGTCCTTTAACATAATCTGAGAAGTTGGTACGGAAGCCTCGGTGGGCCAGTCCAACTTAACTTGGCCGGGTTTTTACTTTATATCATAGAGGCTAGCGTTTGACAACTATCTCATCTGTTAGTAAGCGATGATACAGTAGAGGATGGTAACAAACATCAGACAGTCTCCTTCATTTTACAATAAACATTGCACACATGAGTTTAAAAGTTGCAGCTGCAAAATATCATCATAAAACATTACAACCCTAAATGAATTTTCACACCATATCAGCAATCAATACCATATTAATTCATTTAAAAGGATCTGAGAATCAATCACAAAATATTACATAATCCTAATCCTTATAAAAATTAAAAAAACAATAGGTATTACACGCTAAATGATTTTTAATAAAGCATAAAACTATTTAACAGATTTACAGGTCCTTACAACATACATTTAAGCTAATAACTTATCTTTTATTAATATATTGTCAGAGGAACCTTCTGCCAGGAGCTCTTTTTCAGCAGCCTCCTTGGCTGCTTGAATTTCTGGTTTTACATACTTGTAGTAGTTGTAGAAATGATCGCCAAGTAAAACAGAGCCATAAAGTGTAAGTCCGATGCAGACTAGAACTGTACCTCTGTGCAGTTTGTCGTACAACACGTTTCTCGCATACTTTTTCATTCTTTATCTGTAAATAAAACAAATAACTATAATCAAACCTATGTGAGTACAATTTTGCTAAATAAATAAAATGTCTCGATGATAGTTTGAGTAAAATGTAAAGTAATTACCTTTTGCTGAAACCCTAACAGTTTCACCAAATATCTTGATGTTTTTATATTTATTTTAAAACCGTATGTATGTATGAAATATGAATCTAGGTTTAGGTTAGGTTTTTTCTAAATATTTTTAAGGATAAGTATTAGATATTAAATTTCAATGGTTATGTTATCTAATTTGACAGCGACGAGGACGACACCGATTTATTTATTTTTTTAGTTTTATTATGGCTCCACACGATGAATGTATTTAGTCAATATGAAGTATTCATCAAGTTTTTGTGAATTCAAGTCATAAAGATGAGTCAAATCAAGTTCTAGGTCAAGTTGAAGTCATAGTCTAGTCCAAGTCATGTATACCCTCAGTAAAGATATGGACTTAACAGAAGATTTTCAGTGGAATTTTTGGTGAGAACGCAAATAGCCTGTCTTTCAACATTGTGCTGTTTCCCTGCGCTCACACACATTAACCGGCACTGAGTGGTTAATAATCTACAATTACACTTTGACTCGCAACAGAATCTTGTATTCTTCTGCGAGTTAAGCTTTTCTGCTTTGTAGAACAAAACGGCCCAATTGAGAGACACCAGGGTGGGAGTGTGTCCTTGTCTAACAACCTGATAGTCCTATATATGTTCTATACTATATGTATGGCATACATATGGTATATATATAAGCTGTCCATACAAAAGAAAGGGACAAACTCGTTCAAGGTCGTTCTCATGGGGGCCGGAGTACGCGATCATGTAGAAGGTCTGTGGCAAAAATACAATGAGAGCACACCATACACTTTTCACGTTCCCGCCAAAACTCCCCTCCGATTTCTTCTCGTTAAGTGTAGGGCTGCGTTCACGTCCTCCGGAGGTTTTTTGGTTGTTTCTCAACTCGCTCGCTCTGGAACGACCACGGGTGTTTTTCACTCAAATTGTGACTATGACATTTTGCGCAGACTTGAATTTCGAGGTTATGTTTTTTATTTTTACATTTTCTATATATTTTCTGTTTGTTTTTACGATTAATGTCTCGTCATGTCACGTATTGGTCTCGACAATGCAAATTTCTTTCAATTTCCTTAATATGTAACAAAGTGTACATCTTTTCCCGTCAAATTTACTTAGGGTTCCGTAGCTAAATGGCAAAAAAACGGAACCCTAATAAATTCGTCATGTATGTCTGTCTGTCTGTCCGTCCGTATGTCACAGCCATTGAATTCCAAAACTATTAGTACTACAGAATTTTTATTTAATTTTTAAAAGTCTTTATTGATATACTTATTGATTTGAAGCTGTACTACAGAATTGAAACTTGGTAGGTAGATCTATTCTGTGAACCGCTTTCCGATTTTTTGTTTGTTTGTTTTTTTTTTGTTTTGTTCCCATATGATAAAAATAAAATATATAAAAGTTTAAGGGGGGCCAAACCTAGACGTGTGAGGTGTTTATGAATAGGTCTTTAAAAATGACATTGAGGTTCCAAAACCATTTTTTCTCAAGGTCAATGATTTGAAAGATAGCCGCGTCTAAAGTGGTAAAATGTGTGCTCTCCCCCCCCCCCCCCCCTCCCCAAGGTAGAGGGGCGGGCCTCTTACTTTTAAAGTAAGGGATTGAAAAATCTAGAAAAATATATATTCTGTAGATCTCAATAAAAGCTTACAACGAAAATTGGACTGAACGAGATACAGTCAGCAGTTTTTGAGATGTAGCGACAGCAAATATAACTTCGTTTTTCATAAAAACACTATGAAAAACAAAGTTAATTTTTAGTGGCGAAAAATCATAGTTATAAAATACTCTACTGTGTTACGGAACCCTAGGGGGTACTACTACTTTGGGTAGCATTAACTAATAAGACACATACGTATCCCAACTACACCGCACTGTACCACTCCACACTAATCCCCCCTCACCACACTTACCCTCCCCTCCCCCTTCCCCTCACTGTCACCTCCCCTCACTTCCCCCTCCCTCCCCCTCCCCTTCACCTCACTTCCACTTTCCCTAACCTCCCCCTTCACTCTACCTCCATTCCCCTACCCTCCCCCTCCACTCCTCCTATGTTCCCCCTCCACTCCCCCTCCCCTCCCCTTCTTCGCCACTCTCTCTACCCACCCCCTCCACTCCCCCTCCCCTCCCCTTCTTCGCCACTCTCTCTACCCACCCCTCCACTCCCCCTCCCCTCCCCTTCTTCGCCACTCTCTCTACCCACCCCCTCCACTCCCTCTTCCCCCTCACAAACTTTGAATGTCATATTTACTTATAACGAATCAATAGCCTAAAAATAAGTTTCAAGCTTCTAGCTCTAAAAATGACTATACTTCCATTACAACTTTTCATCCCCCCCTTTCAACCGCTTACAACCCTTTTTTCGCATTAAAAAGTAGCCTATGTCCTTTCTCAGGCTCTAGACTAACTGTGTACCAAATTTCATTTAAATCTGTTCCGTGGTTTTGGCGTGTAAGTGAGACGGACAGACATACAGACAGCTAAACAGCTAACTTTCGCATTTATAATATTAGTTAGGACAGTAAGGATTTAAGATGTAAAATCAATACACTACGGGTTTACCATGGGTTTAGGTTATGTTTATTTAAAATTGGTGAGCAAATATAGTGTTATCTATCGATCTATCTTGATTTTGTACATGACAGCTCCTCCCTTTTCATTACTTTACACCTTTATTTCTCACATTTTTTTTTATTTGGGACAGAAAAAAAAATTTTTTAAGCAGTGGTAACAGTTGTATTCGTACATAGAGGTACTATACAATATCTGTACGGTATTTTTTTTCCATATTCACAGAATAACTACGAAAATACCACGTTCCGCTGCCGCACTAGCGGCAGCGGAACTACACGACGCGACACCATTCTGACACATATAGTAATCTGTGCGCGACACGGCGCGTCAGATTTGATGAGTTGGTCAATTTTGTCGCGCAGTGTCGCGGCGCGTAGTTCCGCTGCAGCGTAGTGCGATATACCTCATACAATTTCTTACAAAGAATATTTTGTCGCTATGTGTCGCGTCGCGCCGCTGCAGTGAAGTGTCGCTTAGTGCGGTCTAGCCTTGTGCGGTTTAGCCTTTATACTATTAGAATGTTTGTCCTGACATACTGACTGACTGACTGACTGACTGACTGACTGACTGACTGACTGACTGACTGACTGACTGACTGACTGATTGACTGACTGACTGACTGACTGACTGACTGACTGACTGACTGACTGACTGACTTACTGACTGACTCACTGACTGACTGACTGTTATACGTGTTTCAGGTTTTTTTGAAATTCCACCCCTAAGAGGGTGAAATGGGGTAACAACGTGTGAAAATCAATATTGTTTTGGATTACGCTGAAAATTGGCATGCAGATAGTTATTACGACGTTAGGTACCTCTGAGAAAGTATTTTCCAAAATTCACCCCTAAAGGGAATGAAACGGGGGTTCAAAGTTTGTATGGAGAAACAAGATTAGATAGTTTGTAATACCCGAAACTTAATACAAGTACTTAAGTAAGTAAATAAGTGTTTCAAGCTTTTTTGGAATGCCACCCCTTAAAGGGTGAAGTGGGGTAACAAAGTCTGAAATCAATATTGTTTCGGATCGCGCTGAAATTTGGCATGCAGGTAGTTATTTTGACTTAGGTATCCGCTAAGAAAGAATTTATCAAAATTCACTCATCAAGGAGGTGAAGCGGGCTACAAAAGTTTAGATAATTATTTTATTCGACATTTCACACACACAAGTAAATAAATAAGTAAATACGAGTTTCGGAATTTTTCAAAATGCCACCCTAAGAGGATAAATTGGTGTAACAAAGTCTAAAAATCAATATTGTTTCGGATTGTGCTGAAATTTAGAATGCAGATAGTTATTATGACGTAGGTATCCGCTCAGAAAGGATTTTCTAAAAATTCCTTCCGGATACGGAACGGGGATTCAAAGTTTGTGTGGTGAAACAAAATGAGATTAAAGTACGTGTTGTAGGATTTTTCGAAATAGGGTAGGTAACAAAGACTGAAAATTTGGGATTTTCGGGTTTTATGAATATGAATCCCGAATTGCCTTAGTCACGCGATAACATGAAAACGGGTGAACCGATTTAGCTAATTCTTATTTGATGTCCTTAATGATAGAATCGTTCTTACAAAAGAAAAGTATTAAGTAAATAAAAGAAGTTTTTAACGCGGGCGAAGCCGCGGGGCACTTCTTGTACTTAATTTATCTTCGTCGAAAGCCATTTTAAACTTAAGGCTGTACACACTCAATCTCGATCGCGATCACAGAAATCTGATCACGGATCATAGATCACGGATCACGCCACAACATTACACGTTCAATCTTGATTTCTTCAGTCCGTGTATCGTAACTGCCGCGACAACACCTATAAATTAGTACTTTTTAATATGTAAAAAGTACTCTGTGGTGCATGGGTGCTGGATAAGGCGAATTATCGCCATTTAGGCTGCCTTAAGGGGTCAAATGGCGACCAAACAATCCAATCGGTTACCAGTAGCCATTTAGGCTACCTAGAAATATAAGAATAGGCCATTTGGGCTACTTGAGGATTCCCCAAATGTATTATATTATTTATAGTTGTAAAATATATGCAATACAAAAAAGTATAAAGACACTGGTTTACCTTATTATTACCTACCCTAACATCTTTGTGTTAACGTTCACTTAGTTGGTGTTAGAAGTTCCTTAAATATTCGTTAGATGGCGTTGTAGTAAATAAGCATATTTTGTATTGACACGGTATTTATATATATCGATGTTAAAACTACATGTACTTAATTTTTCCGGCAAATTTTGTTCAATAGTAACCCTACGTGTGCGAGTCCGACTCGCACTTGGCCAGTTTTACATATTAAAAAGTACTCTGTTGTAGGATGGTTATAGGTGTTGTCGGGCCGGTTACGATTCACGCACTGAAGAAATCAAGATTTAACGTGTAATGTTGACGCGTGATCCCGTGATCCGTGCTCGCGATCAGAACTCTGTGATTGCGATCGAGATTGAGTGTGTACGGGCTGCCTAACTTCTCGTACTACGAACCAAACACTTGAATAAAATAAAGTGTCGCGTCGCTTGCTATACCGCACTAACGGCAGCGAAACTACACGACGCGACACGGCGCGTCAGATTTGATGAGTTGGTCAACTTTGTCGCGGCGCGTAGTTCCGCTGCAGCGTAGTGCGATACACCTCATACAATTTCATACAAAGAATATTTTGTCGCTATGTGTCGCGTTGCGCCGCTGCAGTGAAGTGTCGCTTAGTGCGGTCTAGCCTTAAGCGGATGTGGCATTTAAATAACAATAATAATATGAGAAGGATAAAACTATACAATCACTGGTATGAGAGAGCGAGATGAACAATTTTTTATCCTTAACCTGCGTATGGGATTAAACTGGCTCCAGCGATGTATGGAGCCAGTTTCTAGTGCACCCATTAGCCATTGGCTCTCACCCGCTGTCATGTACTCGTATAACCCGATAAATCTTATAGCTGGCTTATGTACTTTCTCTATGTCTATAAAGGGCCTTATTCACGATCCATCCCGGCTGTACGTCAGCTCAAGGCTGCGGCGCTGGATGTAGCATACTGACTGTCGTACGTGCAGCAAGCGAGCAGAGTAAATAGAACGAAACATGTTTTAAATTATAAGTGTATATTATACGTATATGTTAAATCTGCTGTACAGCAAGTCTATACACCATCAAGCAGCACGATGCTGGACTGCTCTGACGTACGTCCGCGTTATTCACTGTCCATCTGCACGACGCTTGCGGTGGTGGAGGTGCTCGCTGGATGCAAAATCGGTCGTGCAAGTCCAGCAAACAATTAATAATAATTATTGACATACGTCAAGCCTATTCACGGTACTTTTGCATCGTGCATTAGCGATGGGTCATTGACGTATTTTTCGTTAACGCAACTAGACCGTTGAATTAACCTCCGTCAACTAGTCGAGTAACTAGTTGAATTGATTAACTCGTATGAATTCAACCGTTATCGTAGTATTGGTTTATTCAATCGTTTAAATTCAAATAGCGCTGTACGTTAATTGTATTTTTTTTTTTCAACTATTAATATATTTTGATTTTAAGTAGGTTTGTTTTAGTTTTACACCAATATGTAAACTTCTAAGAAATTTAAATACTAAGTATTTGCATATAGAGCTATTAATGTTACTAAATACGTACATAAAATACATTATTACCTACTTTTTTTTAATAAAAAATACCTAAGAAGTTGTAATTCCCTTTTCTACTATAGAATTTAGCCGTCTAACAACGAATGCTACCGCGCCGTTCGAAATCATGTTGACAGTTAATCGCGTTGCGCGCCCCCGTTCGTTGACGTCAACCGATACGTTTCTCCGATACGATAGACGGTTTTTAGGGTTCCGAACCTAAAGGGTGCCAACGGAACCCTATTACTGAGACTCCGCTGTCCGTCTGTCTGTCTGTCTGTCTGTCTGTCTGTCTGTCCGTCTGTCACCAGGCTGTATCTCATGAACCGTGATAGTTAGACGGTTGAAATTTTCCCAGATGATGTATTTCTGTTGCCGCTATAACAACAAATACTAAGAACAGAACAAAGATAAAAATTAAAGGGTTTAAAACAAAAAACGTGTTTTTTACGATACGATACGATACGTAATTAATTCACCTCGACGCAGCTAGATGGCAGCACAGGAAAAATTAGCACGCGCAAGCGTTTCATTTGTTAAATTTGTGGGCCTCGGTCGATTTGTTTACGTAGTTAAGGTTAATTTACACACATGTAGCGTACAGTATTGAATATTATATCTTTAATTTTAGTACTTAAAGAACTTCAATTAGCTAGAATCAGTAGAAAGTTAGTCATATTAACACTCGGTCTTCCAGATAGATATTTAATTATTTATATTAATTACCTTTGTGTCAATATTTACTTAGTTGGTGTTAGAAGTTCGTGGCGTTCGGACGGACTTCGGAAATTCGGAACCCTCCGTGTGCGGGACAAAAGTCTGACTCGCACTTGGCCAGTTTTATTTTAACTAGTTCGTTTAATCAACGCCCATCTCTATCGTGCATCGTGTATGTCATTGAGCTGACGTACAGCCGGGATGGATTGTAAATAAGGCCCTTAACGTTGTAGCGTGATTCAGTACTCTGTGATATTCTCTTTGATTTTCCATTATTTTCCAACCACAACAACAATGATTTATTAATAATTTCTACAAAATTACGAATTTAGTTTTCATAATGAAATATAGATTCGTATTAGGAACTTATAGTAAACTAAAAAATACGTATTTCTCATTTAGAACTTTGTGTTCAAAGGTACCCTTGCAACCTGTACCATCACTTGAGAAAGCTCAGGAGTGCAAGGAAGTAAGTGTTGATAGAAACACTATAGCATTGTTAGAAAGGCTATCTTTGGTCAAAACTGACCCCGAAGAAGGAGTTAAGATTCTGGAAGACTCAATCGCATTTGCTAACCAGATTCTACACATAAATTCTGACCAAGTACAACCTCTATACTCAGTTTTAGAAGAAAAGTAAGTTTGATTATTGTTTTCAATCATAAAAAACGTATGACTCCTATAGACTTTTTGTTTCAAATGAAATTCAAGACAATATATACCATTATGTCATCATTTTGCAAGGCTTCTTGATTACTGCCGCAGTGCCTATTTCTATCATAGAAATAGAATAAAAGTGTTATTATTGTGAGAGTTTTTTGCAGTCAAAATAAATTATGTCTATTTCTATTTTACTATAATTTATATACTCAATAAAATGTTTATTATTTCAGGAACCTTAACCTACGACTAGATAATGTAACACAAGGAAATTGCCAAAAAGATATTGTTAAAAATGCATCAGTCATAGAAGATGACTATTTTGTAGCACCTCTCGGCAATATTCCCCTGCATGAAGTGGAGGTTGAAGACAAAGAATCTAAAGCCAAACAAAATGAATTCTAAAATACTGAATGTATTAAGCAACACAAAATTTTTCTACATAATTAAGTCAACTAGCAGTAGTGTAAATTATACATTGGAAAAATCATCTCAGATTCTGATAAGAAATATTTATATAAATTGGCTACGGTACTTAAATGTGAAAACTCATAAAGTTATGCCTATTTTTATACAACAGATGAATCATGACCATGATAAAACAAAACCTGAAGTACCTTTTGGCATACTAAAGCATTATGAGTTTGATTTTTCTAAGCCATTTAAATATGAAGAAGATCTTTTTGGAAAGATGGAATTAAATTTGAAGTTAATGATCCCACAGCATGATAGAATGCAGTATTTTATACAGTGGCAGAGATATAGGAAGTACTGGTGGAGTTCAGTAAGTTTAGTGCTAATCATTCCATAGATTTAGCAGATTAAGGGCCAGTTTCACCAGTCCTTGATAATGTTTCAGTTAACTATCTGACACATGACGCTATATAAAAGCTGTCAATAATTTAAGATTATTAAAAAACTAAAAGAACCAGCTTCAAATGTTGCACTAGTCATTCTCAGTACTAAGTTTGAGGTGTTTATCTTCATATCTCTGTGTAGTATACCCTATCAGTTCAGGCGTCTTTGAGTAATCGGTGAATATACATACAATCAAACACAGAACCTCCTCCTTTTATGAAGTCGGTTAAAAATCTGTTAGATATCTTCATATTAGCGCTATCAGTAACAGATGAAACTGGCCCTAAATCTATTAAATTCTCTCAGGAACTTTGACAGTAACTGATTTCTGAATTTGATATTCTTTAAAATTATTTGCTTTCATAAAAAAATTGTCCCACTGCACTATGTCTATGTGGCTATTGATGCAAACCTACTCACATGTCATTGTCAAAAGAATCAAAGTGAAGAGATTGTTGCAAACAAGTTCGGCGGCCTAGCCCGCCGGGTGCCCCTAGGTTTAGTGTAACACCTTATAATAACCATTGGTGTAACTTACACTTATTTATTTATGTTTTACTTAACAAGCTTGTCATCTATTATTTACAGATTACCACAACACCAAGTCTGTTCTCTGTGGGTGATATAAAGCAAGGTGACAACGAGGCAGGTGCTGATATTGTGGCTACACTGCCCTGTGGCATTCAGACTGTAGAACACATCAAAATTAATAACCATGCCAATGTTAGTATCTTTATACAATACAATATCTTAATATAGACCCGTTTTAGAGTTCCGTATCTGAATGGCAAAAAACGGATCCCTTATAGATTTATCGTGTCTGTTTGTCTGTCCTTCCGTATGTCACAGCTACTTTATTCCGAAACTATTAAGATACACAGTTGAAACTTGGTAGGTGTATTCTGTGAACCACTTTACGATTTTATACAAAAACTAGCAGCCCGCCCCGGCTTCGCACGGGTAGAACATATATGCCTACAAAATTTGCATCAGTTTGTTGCATCAAATATAAAATATGAACATATTTTACAATCATCGTCATATTTCATCCAATTAATACACAAAACCTTAACGAATTATGCACCTAAACCTTCCTCATAAACACTCTGGCTATTGGTGAAAACCGCATGATAATCCGTTCAGTAGCTATTGAGATTATTGCGAACAGACTTGACAGACAGACAGACGCAGTGATGGACTTTGTTTTATAATACTTACGTAGTGATATTTGACGGCCCTTTGGCATAAAGGATAGTTACCCTGATTCTGACCCGACGATCATTGGTTCTAATCCTAGCTATATACCTACCAATGAAAGTTTTATGTGCATTCATGAATCATGAGTTTTCGTACAGTGGTAGTGGGATCATTAAATCTACCAAAAAGTAACTTACCACCAAGGAGAACATCTGCCGCCGTAACCTTACGGCGTTCCCCGACGCAAAATGTAGGGGTAATATACGTTTAACGTGTGTATCTGTGTATGGCTGTAGCATCTTAGCACCTAACCGGATGAACCAATTTTGTTTTTATTATTGAGTTTTTTTTTGTTTGATAGATGTCTTCATCGAGAGTTTTCTTAGCTTTGATTCATGAAAATTCGTTCAATCGTTATAAAACTATGAGCTTTTTTCTAGTTAATTGCGCTATGAAATCAACTTTCATAGGTCTGATCAATTCGAAAATCTTCTTCAACGATATTGTAAGAACATGGAAGCCTCCTGGACTCTACAGAATACTCAAATCCTCACCAACTTACAGCTCAGATTTTAAATGTCGTGTTTAGAGTCATTGGAAAAAGCTATTATACATAGATCAGTCGGGGTGTTTTAAAATATTATATTATTATATATATATATAGATGAATATTATTTTATACAATAGATCATATTATTATACTATATTGACTTCAAATTGATTGTGATCGATGGGGATCTACAGCATAGCTAAGCTTATAATAATATTTTCGTAGTAACTATGACCTAATCTGTAGTTTCACTGCAAATATTTTATTAATTTTGCGATGCGTGTTTGTGAAATTCGTGATATCTTCTAGAGTTTTCATTTGAATTATATACTATAAAGGAAAATTTTAATCTATAATATGTGGCCAAGATAATTAACGTAATTATTTGGATAAGGATTAATACTATATACTTGAAAATAGCCTTGGAAGTTATGTAATTTTTTTAACAAAAATTTTAAGATTAAAATGGTTACTGTGAGTCAACCTTAAGAGATATGCTGTCGTGGACTTTTTTGTAGGTCTTATTAAGTTGTACAACTCTTGCATCGAAAATATTCTTCTATCTTTTTTCAATTAAGCAGCGTTCGTAAGAAACGTGTTTTTTCGACCGTTTTTTTGCCGACTTAGGTTGCAAATTAGGTCTCCATAAATGTACCTTTGATTTAAACGGGATAATATATAGCCTATTTTCATCCCGAAAGTCCATTCTATGTATTAGTGAAAGAATTTTTTAAATCGGTTCTGTAGTTTATGAGCCAAATCATTACAAACATACAAAAATACGAAAATACAAATGTTCTCTCTTTATAATATTAGTATAGATAATAAAATAAAAGATTAAGAGTGTTTGTCTACAGCAACAACACCGGGCCGTCAACGGGAATAAGATGACGGCACCGAAGTAGCGGTACATATGTATAGTATAGCAGCTTGTCCACAGCATAACCGGCATCGGGCGCCGTCATCCCGGCCGCCGATATTTCGAGTAGATCGGCGCGACCGCTAGAAATCGGCCCGAGATTTATACGGGCCGATGTGCCGGCATTGGTTGGCAATACAAAACACTTTTGATCTTGTCCACACACTGCCGGCGCCCGGCGCCGTTGAATCGGTTATTGTTTTTTGGTCTGAGGTTGTTTGTTTTATTTCTATGGAAACGCATCTGCCACGCATGACAGCTAGGAGAAACAGAACCACCGGAATCGGTGGCAGTGGACAAACGATCGCCGGCACATCATTTTCAAATCGGCTCGAAAAAATATAACTTTGTATGAACTGAGTATGAAAAACAAAGTTTATAGTTATAATTATATATTATAGTTATAAAATACTCTCGTGTGTTACGACCTAAGAGCAATAATTACTAAAGTACAGAGCGCGGCTACTCGAGTTCGAACAGTAAGCACGGGTCAGAACATCGTCGCTGTCCACCGGCAAGCGCGAACAGTCGACATTCTGAGTTCGAGCGGAGTGCGTTTAGTAACATCTTATTTCGTTTTTGCCGAGAAAATGGTGAAATGTGCGGTGCCAACTTGTCAAAATGACACAAGGAAACACACCAAACTAAAATGCAACATAACATTTTACAGATAATTCAGTTTTTCATACTTTTAAACGGATATACTATTATATGATAGCGGGGGTGAAGTACACGTGAGACGTGCGGTTGTGAGTCGCGTCCCACTGCACCGCCCGCCGCTGTCGATATTATTAACGACATTTTTAGGGTTCCGAACCCAAAGGGTACCAACGGAACCCTATTACTGAGACTCCGCTGTCCGTCTGTCTGTCTGTCTGTCTGTCTGTCTGTCTGTCTGTCTGTCTTACTAGGAATCATTACAATAATCGTGTAAAAGAGAAATTCTTATCTACGCGTCTGCTTCGTCTACCAAAAGTGGTGACTTAATAAGGTCTGAAAATATCTCAAAACCCCGCGTTTTGGCCGGTTTTGGTAAATCAAAGACATGTCATCAATCAGTTCCAATGTAATGTTCGTTGCCACTCAGTATGATGGGATGGGATAGTTGCACTCTTAAGTGCCCTACCGTCTTTAGATTACATTTTGATTACCTACAAGGCTACAACCGCATCTTTACTTAATATAAGATGAGATAGCGATCAATTGCTTACCTGTCAAACACACACAAAACGCGAAGATTCTCCACCTAACAATTTAGATATTGATTCTTTAACTGACACTTCTATTCTTCATCTTACTTGGAATTTGGGACAAAATCAAATAAACCTTAATTTCATTGTTAATTCCCGAATATTCTGCATTTGTTTAGTGTTTTAAAATATGATAATCACTATCCTATGTCTGATTTGTCTCTGACCAACTGTTTCTGTTTAGATTTGACATTAAATCAAAACATTTAACACGAAATAATTTAAAAAGGGTGAAAAACTGCTTTGTCCAAAAAGTAAACAAATAAATAAATTTTTAATTTGGCATTTAAGTTTTATTTAACTTCTAAAAAAGCTATCAGCATACAACGCTAAAATGTCGTGAAGTGCTTATAACGGCATTTGTGTTTGGCATTTTTGGTAACTGCCTTATAGTATTGCATTAAGAATCCCCAAATATGAAACAAAGCTGAACTATAAAGACGTTAAAGTGCTTTAACGGCATTATTCTGTACAAAAATCAGTTAAGATTGCAACAAAAAGTCAAATTCACCCAAATGTCAGATAACGGCATTATAGAAAATGGACGGCATAGCTGTGCCCCGCGACTTCGCAACTTCGTCCGCGAGGAATAGTGTCTTTGGGTAGTATTTTTAATTATTTAGGCTAATTATATTACAAATAAGACACATACGTAGCCCACCTACACCGCGCCGTACCACGCTTCGCTAAGCCCCTTCCCCTCTCCTACCCTCCGCCCTCCTCTCCCTTTCCCCTCCCGCTTCCCCTCCCCCTCATAACCTAACTAAAACTTTTACAAACTTTGAATGTCATATTTATTACTCGACTGCAAAAGAAGGAGGGTTATATTTTAGGTACTCTTAATTACATTAATACTATCTCGTGCATTTAAGATACTTATATAATGACTGAGAAATCGTAGGAAAAAACAAACAGCGTATCTTGAGATTAATATATAACATTCCTCTCAATGTATAAATATCCTATATTCATTTTTGTCGTCACTTGTCACCCGCTTCATCGATAAGCGCGCGGGCGTTTGCAGGCATCCCTACGCAACACCTACATCAATGTACGTAGCTATAGCACATCTGCTTACAACTCTCACCAAGGTGGCGGGCTCATAGCCGCGCTCTGTACTTTAGTAATTATTGTTCTGAGGTTACTACACCCTACGAGTGCGAGTCGGACTTGCACTTGGCTAGTTTATTACATAATTTCACTCCACATAGTAAACATGTTCATTATTACGATTTAATAGTGTTCTGTCAACTTCGCATTGATGGGCTTTGATATACACGAATCTAAATGAATATCTAAACTAGAAGTGCCCCGCGGCTTTGCCCGCGTTACAAACTTCTTTTATTTACTTATAACGTTTCTCTGTAAAAACCTTTCTATCATAAAAGACATCAAAAAAGAATTAGCCAAATCGGTTCATCCGTTTTCAAGTTATCACGTGACTAAGGGAAATAGAGATTCATATTTATATAACCCGAAAAACCATATTGATTTTCAGACTTTGTTACCTACCCCATTTCGAAAAATCCTGCAACACGTTATTACTTATTTATTTTCAGAAGTACTTAAGTAAGTGATTGATTGAACATTTTTTAAGAGCGTCCTCGGGCTGCGAAAAATTTCAAAAATAGGTATTTAAAGAAACTATTGCCGTCGCGCAGCGCCCGAACAACCGAGCAATCAATGTGTGTGTGTGAATACTGTGTTGGTGTGCGTACTTAGGTGAGCACGACCACCCGCACCCTTCCCGCGATCGCTATCCACTAGTTAGTTGTCAGCATTCGACAAAAGTCGAATACCAAACACTGGAAACGCCGGTAATCGCTAAAAAGCTATTACCGGCGTTTCCAGTGTTTGGTCACAGATTATATAATAGTTACTACGTAACAGATATTTCTATATTATATACGTGACACATATTTCGCAGTTAAATCGTGTTAATTGGTGTATAAGACCAAACAATAGGGTACACATATTTGTTAGCTTATGACTCGTTTTTAGGGTTCCGTAGCCGAATGGCAAAAAACGGAACCCTTATAGATTCGTCATATCTGTCTGTCTGTCTGTCTGTGCGTCCGTATGTCACAGCCATTTTATTCCGAAACGATTAAGACTACAGAATTGAAATATAGTAGGTAGATGTATTCTGTAAACAGCTTTCTGATAAAGAAATATAATATATAAAAGTTTAAGGGGCATCCCATACATGGAACTGAAACAAAATAAAAATAAAATCTTCAAACCTATACGTGTGTGTACTCTATAGATAGGTCTTTAAAAATTACATTGAGGCTCCTAAAATATTTTTTCTCAAAGTCAATCATTTAAAAGATAGGTGAGTCTAAAGTAGTAAAACGTGTAGCGTAATTTTAAAGTTAGGGAGTGAAAAATCTAGAAAAAAATTAGATCTCAATAAAAACTTTCAACGAAAATTGGTTTGAACGAGATACAGTCAGCAGTTTTTGAGATATAGCGACCGCAAATATAACTGTTTTTCATACAAACACTATGAAAATCAAAGTTAATTTTTTGGTTGCGAAAAATCATAGTATATATCATATGATATACTATGATATATAGTATATATCACATATCATAGTTATAGAATACCCAACTGTGCTACGGAACCCGAGAAGTGTTAGTCCGACTTGTACTTGGCCAGTTTTTCTCAATCGACTTTTAAAAAAAAGGAGGTTCTCAATTCGTCTATAATATGTTTATTTTTTATGTTACGCGATTACTCAGTAAATTGTAAACCGATTCAAATGATTATTATTTTAATTGGTAGGGTACATTTTCGAGGTGGTCCTATTGTAGTTCCTTCAAGATTTGATAATTATCTCCAGAGATATGACGATAAACGTCTCAAACTTGCTACTAAAATTGACTCGCAGGGCACGGAAGTCGGTTTTTTTCTAGTGTTTAAACTATCTTAATTATCAAGAATCGGTTCGGTAAAGTTTATCTAGTTTGATCGTTTAAGGAATAATTCATCATCATCAGCATATTTCTGTCCACTGCTGGACATAGGCCTCACCTATGGCACGCCACTGAGCTCGATCTTCAGCTCTTTGTTTCCAACCGCTGCCAGCCAGCTTGCGTATATTATCGCTCCACCTAGCTGGAGGGCGCCCTACACTCCGTTTACCGAGTCGTGGTCTCCACTCTAGAACACGTCTACCCCAACGGTTATCGGTTCTACGACAGATGTGACCAGCCCACTGCCACTTCAGCTTGCTAATCCTTTGAGCTACGTCGATAACTTTGGTTCTCTGACGGATGACCTCGTTTCGAATTCGATCCCTCAGAGATACTCCGAGCATAGCCCTTTCCATAGCTCGCTGAGCGACTTTAAATCGGTGAACCAGTCGCACCGTCAGTGTCCACGTCTCGGCACCGTAAATAATAACAGGTAGGACGCACTCGTTAAAGACTTCCGTCTTTAGGCTTTGTGGTATGGGCTATGCAAGGACTCGACGAAGTTTTCCAAAAGCTGCCCATCCCAGCTGTATCCTTCTGCGAGCTTCCTTCTCGAAGTTGTTTTTACCCAATTGCAAGATTTGCCCAAGGTATACGTATTCGTGAACAACTTCGAGAGGAACTCCGTTTAGGGCAATCGGTTCCGAAATAACATGTTCGTTGAACATGATCTTGGTCTTATCCAAGTTCATCCGTAGACCAATGCGTGCAGAAGAATCATCAAGGGTGGTCAGCATGCATTGCAAGTCCTGCACGGTTTCAGCCATGATGACGATATCGTCCGCAAGGAATAATTAAGATAGTTTAAAAACTAAAACAACTGACTTCCATGCCCCGAGAGTCATTTTCAGTAGCAAGTTTGAGACGTTTATCGTCATATCTCTGGAGATACTTATCAGATTTCATTGAAATTGCATTGAGACCACCTCAGAAATGTACCATGCCGATCAAAAAAGAATCATTCGAATCATATCACAATTGACGGAGTAATCGCGTAACATGCATACAAAGAAAAAGAAAATAAAACCGGCTAAGTCGAGTTGAACTCGCCCACCGAGGCTTCCGTACCAACCAATTAAGCTAGACCTCTAAATTGTATCAGCGCTCATATAACTCAGAGTTACATTACTGAACTATATTAATTGGCGCAAACTATGTATGTATGGGGACACCCTTTAATTTTCAACTTTTTTATTTTTGAAATTATCCTTAATTTGTGCTGCTACCTTGCTTCTTGCCAAATTTCATGATTCTAGGTCAACGGGAAGTACCGTATAGGTTTTCGACCCAAAACCTATAGGGTACTTTCGGTTTACCTAGAATTGTCAATTTTGGTTATAAGCAAGGTCTTAGAGCACAAGTGAAGGGAAAGAAGGGGAAGAAAATTAAGGTACATTTTGGTACTAACAAGATTTCGCGAAAATCTAAATTTTCTAAATCTTATTATTGTGTTGACTCAAGACCTTGATTTTTATACACCCAATAGGGACTATAGACCTTAGTATCAGGTATAAATTTCAACTTGATAGGTCTACCCGTTCCTGAGAAAATCAGTGGTGGCACACGGACAGACGAACAGACAGACGGACAAGACAAGAAAGTGATCTTATAAGGGTTCCTTTTTTTACCTTTTGAGGTACGGAACCCTAAAAAACATACAGACGAATTTAGAACCCCCTTCTTTTTGGAAGTCGTTTGAAAATGGATGGTATGTGGTCGAAAAACAGCACAATTAATATGGTAAAATAAAAAATATATATCAGTGAACTCTCAAATAGCTACTCTTAAAAATTTATTTACATGCAACTAACTTGAACATTAACGTTGTGCGTTTGGTCTACTCTCCCTCCGTCTTACGAAATATCGAGCAGGTCATGTGTCCTGACGAGTTTAAAATTTTTTACACATCCCAATAACAGTTTCTACTCTTCCTCCGTCTTACGAATTTTCGATCAGGTCACGTCTCCCAACGCGATGTCCTGACGCGAGTTTAACATATTTTACCCATCCCATTCAAATCCTATACAAAGTTCACAAAGCAGCTAAAGAAGTTTTCACTTCAAAAAAATATTATTTGCTTTTATAGCGCGTAATACATACTTTGTGAAAATTTCAAGTAGAACGTTTAACCTGGACATAAGTCACATAAACATTATGTATAGGTAACATCTGTCTGTAATATTTTTATTTTATATCTTACAGTCTAGCGTTTCACCACTATACCACCTGGTGGTAAGTGATATCTAGAGCAATTTGAAGTACCTACATACAATGATAAAAGTAACATATACACATTGTAAAAAATTAAATTAATGAAAACCCGATAAATATCGATATCGATAGACATCACTAGACTATCGATACCCATTATCGACAATTATCACTTCCTTAAATGTATACGTGTTAATTTCACCCTCCCTCACCTTCAGGCCTCCAGCCTTCCCCCGAAGAGTGCGATAGGGACAACTGCAGCTCAGACCCATTTTGCCTACAAAATTTTGAGTAATCGTGCATCCGTGCTTCTATCATTTTGTTTTGTCTTAAAACCCTTTAGAACTTGTCCGGTAGCCGTCTAGATCAGGGCAGTAAAATAGGTAATTTTTTCAGGTTTTTAAAGGGTCATATTTCTTTTTGCAAATGTATGATGAAAATAAGCAAATGATAGCTGCAGTAGACCTTGATTTTTCGTAGAAAAAAGTTTTGCTCTAGAAGCATTTTCCAGGGAGGAAAATGGGGAATACATTAGTATGGAAAAATGTACCCCGCGTTTGCTCTTAATTTCTTATATTTGCATTTTGTAATATAATTACTGTAGTAAAATTAATTTTGTCTAATAATATTGAGTGATTGTTTTGAATTAGTACATAAAATAACTACAAAAGAACAGAAAGATTTGCACACCCGAAAGGGTAGAAGTAGTGAAACTATGTATTTAGATAAGTACCTTGTATTACCTTGTTCTAAAGCTAATAAATTATTTGATTGATTGATTGATTGATTAAAGTTTCGAATAAAACAGAATTTCTCATCTTGTTTTGCCATACTTTGAATCCCTGTTTCGTCTCATTAAGAGGTGAATTTGGAAAATCCTTTCTTATCGGATACCTACGTCATCATAACTATCTGCATTCTAAATTTCAGCGCCATCCGAAACAATATTGATTTTTAGACTTTGTTACCCCACTTCACCCTCTTCGGAGTGGCATTTTGAAATAGCCTGAAACTCGTATTTAAGTATTTATTTACAGCTAGGCTATTCTGTTAGCTATCTCGACAGCGAAATCCGCGGTGAGATTCGAATTTCGTACTACGAAATTCAATCGTATCACGTTCGTAATACGGTTGAATTTCGTAATACGAAATTCAAATCTCACCGCGGATTCCGCTGTCGAGATAGCTTACAGAATAGCCTAGCTGAAGTGCTTGTGTGAAGTTTCGAATAAAAAGACTATCCAAACTTTGCACCCCCGCTTCATCCCCTTAAAGAGTGGAATTTTGAAAAATCCTTTCTTAACGGATACCTACATAAAAACAACTATCTGCATGCCAAATTTCAGCGCAATCCGAAACAATATTGATTTCAGACTTTATTACCCCACTTCACCTTCTTGGGGTGGAATTTTGAAAAAGCTTGAGACACGTATTTACTTATCTATATGATATCGCTCAAAGTTAGTATGAAGAAACAAGATAAGATAGTCTTTTCTATTCGAAACTTCACACAAGTGCTCCAGTAAAAAAATAAGTAAATGCGTGTTTCATGGTTTTTTGAAATTCCACCCCTAAGAGGATGAAATGGGGTAACAAAGTGTGTCAAACAATCAATATTGTTTTGTATTGCGCTGAAATTTAGAATGCAGATAGTTGTTATGACGTAGGTATCTGCTTAGAAAGGATTTTCTAAAATTTGTAATATTTATTATTTTTATTTATATATATACTCTTATAGATTTATTTGAGTACTTCTGTAAATAAATAAGTTAATACGTGTTGCAGGTCGTGTTACATTTTTGCAAAGGGTTGGTGAAAAAGTCTGAACATCAATATGATTTTTTGGGTTTTATAAATATGAATCCCTATTTCCCTTAGTCACGCAATAATTTGAAAACGGGTGAACCGATTTGGCTTTTACTTCTTTGATTTCTTTTATGATATAAAGGTTTTTACAAAATAAAAGTTTTAAGTAAATGAAAGAAGTCTTTAACGCGGGCGAAGCCGCGGGGCATTTTTAGTCAAATACTATAAGAATCTATGTCCTGACATACTCATTGACTAACTTAGAGACAACGCACAGCGGTTACCGCTAAAGCGCTAACCGCTATGTTTTGAGGGTAGGTACATTTGACGTACGTACTAAACGTAGGGGTGAACTAAGAACGGAGTTTTGAAAATCGCACCCCGAAGAGCGTTGAATATGGTAAAAACGTTTGTATGAATGTTCTTTATTTTGATCTTAAAGCGATTAAAATTGGTATTTGAGTAGTTCATTTTATATAAACAATTAAGCTGTCAATATATTTTTCCGGAGGTACATTAAGGTGGTGCAATGGGGGATGAAAGTTCTTTATTTATATGAAGATTGTAACGTAATGGAATGTAACTTAACGGAGCCCTGGAGGAGGCCTACCGCACGCTACATCCCTAAAGGAACCAGGAATCTAGACAAGAAAATATGAACACGGATTATAACATTTAACATACTTGTATTATGATCAAAACACAACTTATCTTAAAAACACTAGGTACAAATATTCCGGCGCATCCTCTGCTTCACTAAGAGATCTCGTCTGGTTTAACACATTTATCATGCTTGACTTCATCTTATCAGTGACGTCGGAAATCATTGAAGTCCTAATAGAATTGGCTTGTTTAGGTTCTTCAATGAACATATTTAATTTTTCCGCCCATGCTTCGGCGTTTATTTCGCTATTTCGAAAATCATCTTCTTCCAATGGTCTGCGAATATCTTCCTCTGTACAAAGGCGTCTTTCATCACCTCTGTTAAGTTATCTGTTGAAAACATCTTTCAACATTTTTCCATTATCGTTTTAAAGAAATATCATGTTTTCAATTTAATATAATTATCATAACCACATTATTATAATTTTAAACTTCTCCATCTTTTTCATTCCTCGTACATTTCTTTGTCCAGACCCAAAATCCAATCCCGTCAAAAATGATTTTTCTATACTTCAATCTTTTTAAAAATTTTAAAAACGTTCCACCCATAAATCGTTTTAATACAAAAGAGTATATGTATGATATATGAAAATATATGAGGTTGTTAAAGATATGCCACAAGTTATACTGATGAAAATTGGTATTTAAGCATTTAGTTATATACAAGTGAAACCCTTGGCCTTTTTCCTTGGCAACACCATAACTTGAGAATTGATGGACCGATTTGGCTAGAAGGAATGAAAAAACAAAGCCTGGGTAAAAAAAAAAATCTAATTAGTCCGTCAGTTGGGTTATCAAAAAATATTGGTATAAATCAATAGAAATATGAGCCAAAGATAAAGAGCGTCAAAGTTTGGGAGTTTTGGGTGCTCGTGACGTCACGAACCGCTAAAAAGTAGTACACTTTTTAGCAGTTCGTGACGTCACGCGGAATTTCAACGCTCTATATCTTCACAATTTTTTGTTTAATTGATCAAATAAAAAAATATGTATGCAATATTTTTCGATAATTAAAGTTAATTTTATTAGTTAGTTTTTTTAATTAATTAGTAAATTACGTACTAAAAAATGTTTAGGAATGTAGCGTAGAAAAGTTTTAAATGAATAAGAGTAGTTTAAAACGCGGGCGAAGCCGCGGGGCACACCTAGTATTCAATAATGGTCAAAAGTACAAATTTCAGGAATAAGGCAGTCGATTAAAATGTTGCCGAATTCATAATTAATGTCATAGTAGGAACAAATTAACGAAACGTTTTAGACGCAGTTATACATACTGAATAACAGGAATAATGATATTATCTGAATTTTGTTGATGTAATAATTCATAGTTTAATATTCATGTTTTGCTATATCTTTCCAGGTGTACAAAGACACTGTGTGCCTCACTTGTACCATGTCGTTAGAAAGAGCCCTGTTTATTTTACTGTTGGATGGATTGAATGAGTCGACAGATGACTACTTGAGGCTACACAGAAAAATTGCACCTTATAAAATGTCTTTTGGTCTGAATATTAAAGGTAACGAAAACAGATGTTCAGCTGCGCAAATTTATGTATTTGAGAAACTGTTCTCTATAAGAATTTACTACGTACATACTTACATAACTATACTTTTATTTATTACTAGCAGCCCGCCCTGGCTTCGCACGGGTAGAACTTATATGCCTACAAAATTTGCATCAGTTTGTTGCATCGAATATAAAATATGAACATATTTAACAATAATCGTCATATTTCATCCAATTTACACAAAACCTTAACGAATTATGCACCTAAACCTTCGTCATAAACACTCTGGCTATTGGTGAAAACAGCATGATAATCCGTTCAGTAGCTATTGAGATTATTGCGAACAGACAGACAGACGCAGTGATGGAATTTGTTATATAATACTTACGTAGTGATATTGGACGGCCCTTTAGCGTAAAGGATAGTTACCCTGATTCTGACCCGACGGTCGTTGGTTCTAATCCTAGCTATATACCTACCAATGAAAGTTTTATGTGCATTCATGAATCATGAGTTTTCGTACAGTGGTAGTGGGATCATTAAATCTACCAAAAAGTAGCTTACCACCAAGGAGCCCGGGCCCGGTGGCGTAATCGGGAGAACGGTCGGCTTTGATGCCGTGGTACCGAGTTCAAACCTTAACGTGCACCAATGGATTTTTCCATCGAAAAATTTATGTGCGCTTCTCACAGTGGCCCTCCGGTGAAGGAAAACATCGTTAAGAAACCAACAACCCCCGCATGGTGGTAGGACACTATCTAGTGTCCGCCTGGCCAGCTACCACCCTCAAGTTAGAAAATCTGTCGCCAAAAACATCTAATGTGTTCCGGCAGCTATCCTAGTTCCCCAGTCTAGGCCTAGCGTGCTTACCATCTTCGACCGCATCATCACTTTCCAACAGGTGAGATAGTGGTCAAACGCTAGCCTATATGATATTTAAAAAAAAATAATGTTAACATCTGCCGCCGTAACCTTACGCGTTCCCCGACGCAAAATGTAGGGGTAATATACGTTTAACGTGTGTATCTGTGTGTCTGTCTGTAGCATCTTAGCACCTTACCGGATGAACCGATTTTGTTTTTATTATTGATAGTTTTTTTTGTTTGATAGATGTCTTCATCGAGAGTTTTCTTAGCTTTGATTCATGAAAATTCGTTCAATCCTTATAAAACTATGAGCTATTTTCTAGTTAATTGCGCTATGAAATCAACTTTCATAGGTCTGATCAATTCGAAAATCTTCTTCTTCAACGATATTGTAAGAACATGGAAGCATTGGCCTGATGCTGGGACATCTCCTAGACTCTACAGAATACTCAAATCCTCACCAACTTACAGCTCAGATTTTAAATGTGGTGTTTAGAGTCATTGGAATGTTTTTAGTGAAAAGATTATACAGTGCAACCTTAATATAACGTTACAATATAACGATTTCCTCGATTTAACAAATTTTTCGTAATCCCCTTGAATTGTCCATAAGAGTCAATATAAAATATACCTTTACATTGCGAACATTCTTTGCGTACAACCTCTTTATAACGAATTTTCAACTATCAAGAAAAAGTATTCATACCTCTAATTAACGAATTTTGCCAACCCAAAACCTTTATATAAAGTTTCCACCAATAATATAACTCTTAATCTTATAATGTGATTCATGTCTCGACATGTTTCGACACGCTTTTGTTTGTAAAGTAATCATTGTTGTTTTGATGGAAAGTAATGTAAACACCTCTGCTCGTCACTATTGTTAAAGATTTAAGTTAAAATGGCTCAGAAACGTAAAAGGTGTTCCTTATCGGTATCTTTTACCTCTTTATAACGAATTTTAGACCAATCTAACCTCAACATAACAAACCTCAGTTCAACGAATTACTTGATATTACGAATATTTTCTTGTTCCCCTCCGATTTGTTATATCGAGGTTGCACTGTACATAGATCAGTCGGGGTGGTTTAAAATATTATATTATTATATATATAGATGAATATTATTTTATACAATAGATCATATTATTATACTATATTGACTTCAAATTGATTGTGATCGGTGGGGATCTACAGCATAGCTAAGCCTATAATAATATTTTCGTAGTAACTATGACCTAATCTGTGGTTTCACTGCTAATATTTTATTATTTTGCGATGCGTGTATGTGAAATTCGTGATATCTTCTAGAGTTTTCATTTGAATTATATACTGTAAAGGACAATTTTAATCTATAATATGTGGCCAAGCTAATTAACGTAATTATTTGGATAAGGATTAATACTATATACTTGAAAATAGCCTTGGAAGTTATGTAATATTTTTTAACAAACATTTTAAGATTAAAATGGTTACTGTGAGTCAACCTTAAGAGATAGACATATGCTGTCGCGGACTTTTTTGTAGGTCTAATTAAGTTGTACAACTCTTGCATAGAAAATATTCTTCTATCTATTTTCAATTAAGCAGCGTTCGTAAGAAACGTGTTTTTTCGACCGTTTTTTTGCCGACTTAGGTTGCAAATTAGGTCTCCACGAATGTACCTTTAATATATAGCCTATTTTCATTCTGAAAGTCCATTCTATGTATTAGTAAAAGAATTTTTTAAATCGGTTCAGTAGTTTTTGAGCCAAATCATTACAAACATACAAAAATACAAATGTTCTCTCTTTATAATATTAGTATAGATATTTTTAAAATTTTGACATACGAGTAGCTTTACTTTTAAGGGTTCCGTACCTCAAAAGGTAAAAGGAACCCTTATAAGAACACTTTCTTGTCTGTCTGTCTGTCTGTCCGTGTGTCACCACCGATTACCTGAGGAACGGGTGGACCTATCATGTTGAAATTTAAACCAGATACTGAGATCTATAGTCCCTATAAGGTGTATTAAAATCGAGGTCCTGAGTGAACACAATAAACAGATATGGGCAAATTTAGATTTTTGCAAAATCTTGTAAGTACCAAAATTTACCTTAATTTTCCACTTTTTAGGGTTCCGTAGTCCTGACAAGGAACCCTTATAGTTTCGTCATGTCCGTCTGTCTGTCTGACCGAGGTTTTGCTAAGAGACCGTTAACACTAGAAAGCTGTAATTTTGTGGGGGTATGTATATATATTACGCCGACAAAATGCTGAAATAAAATTGTGAAAAATACTATTTTTTAGTGTAGCTCCCCTATATGAGAAGTGGGGATGATTTTTTTTCATCGTCTACCCCATCGTGTGGGGTATCGTTGAATAGGTCTTTTAAAATGACTTAGGGATTGCTAATACCATTTTTCGATTGAATGCTCCATTTACGAAATATTAAACTTTAAAGTGCAAATATTTGTTCCAGTAGGGCGTCCCCCCTCCCTCTAAAAGCTAAACTGCTGGCTTGAAAAATCTGGAAAAAATCGTGTTAATAGCGCATTTCATGAACTTTAAAGGAGAACTATAGCGGTTGAGATAACTTTATTAGTTTAGCAGTAATCATAATTTTGTACCAAATACAAAATCCTTAGAATAAATCCTTTAGTGACAAAGACGGAGTACCTAGTTGCTTGTTTATAACGGGTAAAGACTTGCATTTAATAACAGGCTACTACGGAACCCTACACTGCGCGTGGCCCGACACGCACTTGGCCGGTTATTTATTTTTCGGAACTTTCCCTTTACTTGTACTATAAGAACTTGCTTTTAACCAAAATAGGTCAACCGGAAGTACTCTGGTTCTGGTCTTATATCTATACTAATATTATAAAGAGAGAACATTTGTATTTTTATATGTTTGTAATAATTTGACTCCAAAACTACTGAACCGATTTAAAAAATCCTTACACTATAATACATAAACACTATAATATAATATATATAATACATAGAATGGACTTTCGGAATAAAAATAGGCTATTATCCCGTTTAAATCAAAGGTACATTCGTGGAGACCTAATTTGCAACCTAAGTCGGCAAAAAAACTGTCGAAAAAACACGTTTCTTACGAACGCTGCTTAATTGAAAATAGATAGAAGAATATTTTCTATGCAAGAGTTGTACAACTTAATAAGACCTACAAAAAAGTCCGCGACAGCATATCTCTTAAGGTTGACTCACAGTAACCATTTTAATCTTAAAATGTTTGTTAAAAAAATGGGACCACCTCGGAAACGTATCCTACCTATTAAAAAAAGAATCATTTGAATCCGTTCACAATTGATGGAGAAATCGCGTAACATACACACAAAAAAAAAAAACATACAGACGAATTGAGAACCTCCTCCTTTTTTGTGAAGTCGGTTAAAAATATTACATAACTTCCAAGGCTATTTTCAAGTATATAGTATTAATCCTTATCCAAATAATTAGGTTGCATTAACTAGCTTGGCCACATATTATAGATTAAAATTGTCCTTTACAGTATATAATTCAAATGAAAACTCACGAATTTCGCAAACACGCATCGCAAAATTAATAAAATATTTGCAGTGAAACCACAGATTAGGTCATAGTTACTACGAAAATATTATTATAAGCTTAGCTATGCTGTAGATCCCCACCGATCACAATCAATTTGAAGTCAATATAGTATAATAATATGATCTATTGTATAAAATAATATTCATCTATATATAATAATATAATATTTTAAACCACCCCGACTGATCTATGTATAATCTTTTCATTAAAATCATTCCAATGACTCTAAACACCACATTTAAAATCTGAGCTGTAAGTTGGTGAGGATTTGAGTATTCTGTAGAGTCCAGGAGATGTCCTAGCATCAGGTCAATGCTTCCATGTTCTTACAATATCGTTGAAGAAGAAGATTTTCGAATTGATCAGACCTATGAAAATTGATTTCATAGCGCAATTAACTAGAAAAAAGCTCATAGTTTTATAACGATTTAACGAATTTTCATGAATCAAAGCTAAGAAAACTCTTGATGAAGACATCTATCAAACAAAAAAAAACTATCAATAATAAAAACAAAATTGGTTCATCCGGTTAGGTGCTAAGATGCTACAGCCATACACAGATACACACGTTAAACGTATATTACCCCTACATTTTGCGTCGGGGAACGCCGTAAGGTTACGGCGGCAGATGTTCTCCTTGGTGGTAAGTTACTTTTTGGTAGATTTAATGATCCCACTACCACTGTACGAAAACTCATGATTCATGAATGCACATAAAACTTTCATTGGTAGGTATATATAGCTAGGATTAGAACCAACGACCGTCGCGTCAGAATCAGGGTAACTATCCTTTACGCCAAAGGGCCGTCCAATATCACTACGTAAGTATTATAAAACAAAGTCCATCACTGCGTCTGTCTGTCTGTTCGCAATAATCTCAATAGCTACTGAATTGATTATCATACGGTTTTCACCAATAGCCAGAGTATTTATGAGGAAGGTTTAGGTGCATTATTCGTTATGGTTTTGTGTAAATTGGATGAAATATGACGATGATTGTTAAATATGTTCATATTTAATATTCGATGCAACAAACTGATGCAAATTTTGTAGGCATATATGATCTACCCGTGCGAAGCCGGGGCGGGCTGCTAGTTATGTGATAAGTACCTTGTTATAAAAAAAGGTTTTCTTACAAACCTTTTTTATTATTATTGATTATAATAGACTAGTTTCATTACAGATCCTAAAAACAAAGAGACCCTGAAAGATCTAGCTACATTTCTCTTTCATCGATTGAAGCTAGAAAAATTTTTAGCCTACATACCAGACTTCTCAAACACGTTAGAAGATCAAGTGGGTATCCATTCTAATAATATCTCTGAAAGTATGTTTTTTGTACTCTTTGTAGCATGCATGACAAAAACTACTGATCGATTCAGATGATAAGCTAAGTCCAGTTTCACCAGTTCCTAAGAAGCCTATTAGGAACTTTTCTAACTTATCTCATTTTTGACAAATTTTATATGGAGGAACTGATTAAACTAGCCCGTAGTATATAAGAGCCATTATTTTTGTTATTAAGTTACCAACACCTGGCGAGAAATATATCTTAGTCAAAATAAATAAATGTGAAAATTTGTTTGATAATAATTGTATGTTTGTTAATTACACAATAATTAAAATAGTTTAAAAACTAAAATAACCGATTTCAATGCTCCGCGAGTCAATTTCAGTAGCAAGTTTAAGACGTTTAACGTCATATCTCTGGATATACTTATCAGAACTCGATGAAATTACAATGGGACCACCTCGGAAACGCACCCTGCCGATTACAAAAATAATCATTCGAATTGGTTCACAATAGACGGAGTAATCGCGTAACATACACACAAAAAAATGAAAAAAAAAAACATACAGTCGAATTGAGAACCTCCTTCTTTTTGGAAGTCGGTTTAAAAGGCTAAAACTTTTTATGAATATTTCATTATCCGTCAATATGAATGAAAGGTTTTCAATCGTGATTTCATTCTATGAAACATGTCAAAATAATGTTTCCAGATCAAAGAAAATCTTCGCATGGGAATTCCATACACAGCTATCCTCAATGAGAGCACTCTTGAAAATGGGATATTTTATCTCATGAACAGCAGTACAATGATAAAGGTATTAAAAATAGAACAAATACTTACGTAGTATTAAACAAAGTTGCTGCCGCTGTCTGTACACTTAGATATTTTAAATTAAACTAAGTAACGGATTTTAATGCAGTTTTCAGCAATAGTGATTCAAGAGGAAGGTTTACAACCAGGGCTACGCGCACAAAGCCGCGGGGCGCAGCTATTTTATAATAAATGCTAAAGATAAAGTTAATTTATAGATTTAAAATCGGGAATTGAACGTGACTTACGCGATGTCGATATATGTTTCGGCCTCATCCGGAGGCCTTCTTCAGGATCTCGAGTGCGGAGATACTAGTTCGAGTGATACGACGATCCTGAAGGCCTCCGGATGAGGCTGAAACATATGTTGATCGCTATATCGACATCGCGTAAGTCACGTTAAATTCCCGATTTTAAATCTATAAGTTTAAAATGAACGTGAATTTTTATAATAAAGTTAATTTATTTAATATCTTACTAATATTATAAATACGAAAGTTTGTAATGTATGTTTGTTACTCCTTCACGCAATAACAACTGGATAGATTTTAATGACATTTTACAATGTTATAGCTTATACATCAGAATAGCACATAGGCTTATAATAATAAAAATATTGTGGCTGAAAGTATAACTAAAATTTACCAAAAATCCTACTTTCTGAGAGCTATTTCTGCGACCGCTGCATATGCCGTTCGAGTTACATTAAAATAACGTATGGTGGAATCGGTCGTCTTACAAAGCTCTAATAATTTAAGATCGTTTAAAAAATAACATTTATTTTTGTGTTTTCAGGAACAAACACATGTAGCCGACTTCAACACCTATGCAGCGCTCATTTGTAGTGATAAGTAATAAATAATAATTGTTATGCCAGAATCAGTACCATTTACTATTGACCTATGTAGATAGTTCCAAGTTATTAAAAGAATATGTACTTTATACATTTTCTTGTTTATTTTTATCCAAATATATGTTTATATTGTTTACAAAACGAATAACAACAGACATCAAATGCCGCGCTAACCATTTTCAGTTGTAAGTTTGAGGTGTTATCCCCATGTCTCTGGAGCTGCTCATCCGATCTCGATGAATTTATAATGGAAACAAACGGGAAGCCTCTCATACAAAAAAAATCGAATCGGTTAATAAATGACATTGAGCCCTCTGAGGTAACTAACACAATAAATAATATAGTTTAAAAACTAAAACAACCGACTCCATGCCTCGTCATATCTCTGGAGATACTTATCAGATCTCGATGAAATAGCAATGGGACCACATCGAAAATGTACCCTACCGATTAAAAAAAGAATCATTCGAATCGGTTCACTATTGACGGAGTAATCGCACATCGTAACTGTTGAAAACAGTCTGATTGAGAACCTCCTCCTTTTTGAAGTCGGTTAAAAACTTTGTAAGATCATTTGTCAATTGTCAGTACATATAAATTACTATAAAACTATGCAAAATAAATTACCTTACACACGACAATGATGAGATGCGAAGAGCACTAAACTTATAAATGTAGGAGTATCAGGTGCAGGTAGTGCTATGAAAAGTTAAGAACGCCTCTAATATAGCTATTCCATACAGGCAGGCATACACATTTATCTAGTGCTTCTACATTTAAGCCTATATCTATACCAATATTATAAAGAGAGACCATTTGTATTTTTGTATGTTTGTAATGATTTGGCTCAAAAACTACTGAACCGATTTAAAAAATTATTTCACTAATACATAGAATGGACTTTCGGAATGAAAATAGGCTATATATTATCCCGTTTAAATCAAAGGTACATTCGTGGAGACCTAATTTGCAACCTAAGTCGGCAAAAAAACGGTCGAAAAAACACGTTTCTTACGAACGCTGCTTAATTGAAAATAGATAGAAGAATTTTTTTTTTTTTCTTTCTTTATGGCTCCACACGATTAGTGTATTTAGCCAGTGTCAAGTATTGAAATTTTTCAAGTTTTTATGAATTTTTGTCGTAGAGATGGGTCAAAGTCACATTTCAGGTCAGTTGTCAAGTAAAAGTCTAGTCTAAGTCATACCTTCAGTAAAGATGTGGTGTTTACTGAAGATTTTCAGTGGAATTTTGGTGAGAACGCAAATAGAATGTTTTTCAACATTGTGCTGTTTCCCTACACTCGCACACATTCACCGGCACTTAATGGTTAAAAATCCACATTTATTACATATTAACACGCGGAAGAACACAAGTTTTAGGAAAAAATACAATGAGATCACACACACTTTTCCACGTTCCCGCCAAAACTCAAGAATATTTTCTATGCAAGAGTTGTACAACTTAATAAGACCTACAAAAAAGTCCGCGACAGCATATGTCTATCTCTTAAGGTTGACTCACAGTAACCATTTTAATCTTAAAATTTTTGTTAAAAAATATTACATAACTTCCAAGGCTATTTTCAAGTATATAGTATTAATCCTTATCCAAATAATTACGTTAATTAGCTTGGCCACATATTATAGATTAAAATTGTCCTTTACAGTATATAATTCAAATGAAAACTCTAGAAGATATCACGAATTTCAGAAACACGCATCGCAAAATTAATAAAATATTTGCAGTGAAACCACAGATTAGGTCATAGTTACTTCGAAAATATTATTATAAGCTTAGCTATGCTGTAGATCCTCACCAATCACAATCAATTTGAAGTCAATATAGTATAATAATATGATCTATTGTATAAAATAATATTCATCTATATATATAATAATATAGTAATTTAAGCCACCCCGACTGATCTATATATAATCTTTTCATTAAAATCATTCCAATGACTCTAAACACGACATTTAAAATCTGAGCTGTAAGTTGGTGAGGATTTGAGTATTCTGTAGAGTCCAGGAGATGTCCCAGCATCAGGTCAATGCTTCCATGTTCTTACAATATCGTTGAAGAAGAAGATTTTCGAATTGATCAGATCTATGAAAGTTGATTTCATAGCGAAATTAACTAGAAAAAAGCTCATAGTTTTATAACGATTGAACGAATTTTCATGAATCAAAGCTAAGAAAACTCTCGATGAAGACATCTATCAAACAAAAGAAAAAAAAAACTCAATAATAAAAACAAAATCGGTTCATCCGGTTAGGTGCTAAGATGCTACAGACAGACACACAGATACACACGTTAAACGTATATTACCCCTACATTTTGCGTCGGGGAACGGTTTAAGGTTACGGCGGCAGATGTCCTCCTTGATGGTAAGCTACTTTTTGGCAGATTTAATGATCCCACAACCACTGTACGAAAACTCATGATTCATGAATGCACATAAAACTTTCATTGGTAGGTATATATCTAGGATTAGAACCAACGACCGTCGGGTCAGAATCAGGGTAACTATCCTTTACGCCAAAGGGCCGTCCAATATCACTACGTAAGTATTATAAAACAAAGTTCATCACTGCGTCTGTCTGTCTGTTCGCAATAATCTCAATAGCTACTGAACGGATTATCATGCGGTTTTCACCAATAGCCAGAGTGTTTATGAGGAAGGTTTAGGTCCATAATTCGTTAAGGTTTTGTGTAAATTGGATGAAATATGACGATGATTGTTAAATATGTTCATATTTTATATTCGATGCAACTAACTGATGCAAATTTTGTAGGCATATATGTTCTACCCGTGCGAAGCCGGGGCGGGCTGCTAGTATAATATATTTATATTGATTCACTGCACAGATTGATGGCATGTAATATTTATCGTTGTGCCAGTTACAGTTCTACAAATAGTGCGTTAATTTAAATTTGTATGGAGTGATGTCATACACTAATTGATATAAACGATAGATAGTTACAGCGATTATGGGATATCTGTGATATAATAAACAGATGGTTGATGGTCGTATGTGTTTTATCAATGGAGACTAGAGTTCTATGGTGGTGTAGGTACCTAGTTCATGAATCCTGGGCACTGAATAAATAATAGTACTAATTTTCTGATCTGTGTGCATCTTTCTTAGGCTAAGCGAGCACTACGAATTTTAAGTTGCTCATAATGATCGCTAATCTGTGAACTGAACAACACCAATATACTAGAGTAAGCTCTCTGGGAAAAGAAATCGTGTATATACATTTTTACAAATACTGTACGATTAAAATGTACATTATTACGTATTTTAAAAATCGCAAGGATTACATTTCTTAGTACACGCTCAGTCTACAAAATTAGTGTCATTACTCTTTTTTTTATATCTTATAGGCTAGAGTTTGACCACTATCTCACCTGTTGTTAAGTGATGATGCGGTCGAAGATGGTAAGCACGCTAGGCCTAGAATGGGAACTGGCTCTCAAGGATCGCTGCCGGAACACATTAGATGTTTGGCGACAGATTTTCTAACTTGAGGGTGGTAGCTGGCCAGGCGGACACTAGATACTGATAGTGTCCTTCCACCATGCGGGGTTTTTTGGTTTCTTAACGATGTTTTTCCTTCACCGGAGGACCACTGTGAAAAGCGCACTTAATTTTTTTGATAGAAAAATCCATTGGTGCACGCGGGGTTTGAACTCGGTACCTCTGGCATCAAATCCGACCGTTCCCCTGATTACGCCAAAAACTACGACTCTATGTATTTGAAAGTACCGTGTACACGTAACAACTAGTTATTAATTAGTGATAATAATATTTTTTTAAATAACGATATCATATATGCTTATAGATTATTATCACATTATCTTGATGTTAGTAATCCTTATCAATATAACACATCCGTTCTCTGAAATAAAATACACCATAGTACACACTTTCACAATTAAATTTTATTTATTCAGAACTCTTACAAGACATTAAATTAGATCCTTAAAACTAAAATGTAAAAAATATTGATCTAATTATAATTGCTTGTATGTGTACAAATCTAATTACAGAAGTTAGAATTTGAGGCCTTTTTTATTAGCATTGCATTAATTGATGTTTCAATAAGATTCAATTTATTTTATCAAAGATAGCATACCATAAGTTAATAAGATATTGAAAAAAAAACATGTACTTTATTTATAGGAATGGAAAATACACGGTTGTTTCAATATGGTGAAACCAAACCCTAAATCATTTAAATAGATGAAAAGAATTATACATATCAAAATCCTAAGTGATAATTGACTAAAATAAATGTTATAGAAAATATTAAGTAATATGTCAATGTATGGAAGGAGTGTGACATCCCATACACTGAAATAGAAACATATCCAAGCTTGGGCACATCCACTGCACACTAATCCATTGTTATAAGTAAATAATACTACTTTTGGTGTAATCTACTATTATTATTGAAATTAATTACTCACTTAAACAAGATACAGCAATTTACAAAAAGAGACAGTACCGATTTAAATACATTTCCCTATGTACTCTTTAAGAATCTAAATACATATTTTATGTCTAAAGTAGATCATTAGTTAGACAAGTCAAAACAAGTAAATTATTATCGCACTGTCAATAACAATTCAATAAAAATCTTGTACAGTCACTAATGGAACTGATTACGAAAAGTTTAATAAAACTTATCATTAACCACTTATCTAATTTTGAATAACTATTGTCACAACTTGGTAAGCCTCTACTACTTTTGAGTAGTCTAAGTAATGAGAACCAGTTTTCATATTGCAAACATTTATTGTTCATGACTGCACAAAATGAATAAATTATCACACATGTTGGTAGTAAATAAACTTCACAATGGAGTACAGCCAGTTTATACAACTAGATCTTAGGTAATATTGGCTCATACCAACTCTCCTTGCACATTCATTCAGATACTTTATATTGAATAATATGTTAACCTCTTATGCTGGCAACTGCAGCTTCTTTCCTTTCAGAACTGAAACAAAATATCATTATTATTTTCTTAAAAAATAAAAATAGTAAAATTATTATTGTAAGTAGGATGTTAATTTAATTCATGACTACTCTTAGTTTATATAGTCATTAATTAGTTTAGCTGTGAAAAGGTACCAGACACACATACATATCGTATTTATAATATTATTATTAGCTATAGTTTGTACTATTATTTATTCTGTGCTATAGTATGGATGTTATATTCATATCTGTTACGTACAATTAAAAATATAAAAATCTAAGTCAGGCTACATGCTGGCATCTAGCATATTTGAGAACAACAACAAAATTGTAATAAGCATTGCAATGCCTATTTACAAACACATTGTGGCACATTTCGTACATAATTTGCTTTACCTTCTTTACCCTTGTTTACAATTCAGATGTCCTATTATTAATGAACACATCTTTGGAAACAAATGATATAAAAATTCTTATAAGCATTGCCATGACTATGTGACAAACACATGTGGCACATTTTATAAATAATTTGCTTTTCAGCACAAATTATGCTCAAAGTAGTTATTTATGATACTAGTGCGGTAAGTTGGTTTTTAATACGCTTTTATGAGCTTCAGACGTATGTATGTTTGTATGTTAGTATGTAACGGAATCTTTGAACATGATTTTAACCCCCTTCAAAACGTCGGATTAACTCGAAATTTGGCATACTTATTAAGGACCGATGGCAATAAATAAATAAAAAAAAAATTTAAAAAAAATAAATAAAAATCGACTAAAAAATGAAAAATAAATAATAGTTTAAAAAACTAAAAAAATACGCTTTTATAGAAAATCCAGCTAAAAAATAGAAAATAAATTTTAATAAATTTGAATTAAAAATAGTGTAAGAAAAAATGATTTTATTGTAAAAAAAAGTGTGGGTGCTTTTCAGGATATTATCAAAATAACCCTTCTAGTCATATCTGTTCATAAAATATTTGGAACTATTGATACCATGCACCCCACGCTTATTTTTACAATAAAATCATTTTTTCTTACACTTTTTAATTCAAATTTATTAAAATTTATTTTCTATTTTTTAGTTGGATTTTCTATAAAAGTGTATTTTTTTAGTTTTTTTTAACTATTATTTATTACAAACGAGTAGACGAATGTAAGGCTTACCATATTCACGAGTTTGTTAAAACCAATATCCGCACGTGTGTCATACAACATTTTTCAGTTTGCAAATTTGCGAGAAAACACTATAATTGGTAATAAAACAAACATAAATGATATAATAATTATAATAAAAAAATCGAAACAATCTTTGACGTTTCAAATATTAAAATGGCGCGAATTTGCAAATGGCGCCACGTGTATTAAAAATTAGAACTACATCTTTCGTCTCATTTACTCTTTAGTATTAAAGTGAGACAAATGTATCAAGCAAACGGGCTTTCAAGGAGGTGCTATCCATTCAGCTTATTTATTCTTGCAATATGAAACTTTTTGGTGGAATTCTTATCCAGGTGGTAGGCTGGTGGCTGGTGGCTAGGTAAGAAATACATGGGGGTGATTTGGATACCCCTTGAGGTGTTCTAGCTCTGAACTTCTGCTTGACACTACTTTCTGGGACACCCTGTATAGATATTTATACTAGCTAATACCCGCAACTTTATCCACTAAGAGCCACTATCTCAACTGACTGGCACAGATTTCATGCGGGAATTTAGCTGACCAATGTTGATCTTACAGCTTATATCAAATATTGTGCTCTTACCCACAGAGCACTGAATCACTCTACTACGTTATAAGAGTTGGCACTTCCCTACATTGTTGATACCCGAATTATGAAAGTACTGTGTAGCCAACCAAACAACGGAAAGTATTATTTACGTAGTAACTATTATATAATCTGTGGTATTATGCTTATAATTTTTTTTTGCATTGTTGATTGGTACAAAATATGTTCATAATTCTGAGTTATTTAATTATGTATGCAGTGTCGCGGGACTGCTCTTACCTTTAGTGATGTACAGGTAGAAGAAATCACAATAGAGCACTGTCTGTATAACTCCAGCAACAATAGCAATCAGTTCATAGTGATCCTCAACAAAGTAACGGTAGATCTAGAAATACAAAACATTAATAAGTCTCATAGTCCTACTAATATTATAAATGCAAAAGTTTGTTAGGATGGATGTTTGTTACTCCTTCAAACAAAAACTACTGAAAGGATTTTAATGAAACATAGCATTTTTTATAGCTTATATATCGCTTCTTTGCTTCAATAACGTGACAAGTCCGAAAAAACACACATTTTATTTGATAATTTAAATCGCCGTGTTTTTGTTTTATTTTCGAAGTAGAACATTTTCGGACTTGTCACGTTATTGAAGCAAAGAAGCGATATATCAGAATAACACATAAGGCTATATTTTTTACATAAAAGACAAAGCCACGGGATGCATCTTACTCATATTACTAGTAATACAATAATTGTGTACCCTCTACTGCATTCGCATATTATCCAAAATATTTATATCACACCATAATTTTTACAAAACGACTAAATGACACACAATTACAGTAACTTACAATTTTAAGTTATATTAAGAACTACTGTATCATAAGTGTTGTCTTCAGAAAAAAAAACTGATTTAATTGCTTTTTGACAGAAGTAAGTATTTTTAGGATGAAGGGGCCAGTTATCGGTACTCTACCAGTAATTATCAAAATAATTATAACTTATCATTATACAACCACCAGCTAATACAAAGTACTTAGAATTAATTTCAGTGTATTACTTGGAAATGCAAAAACCAACTACAGTTTATCATTATTAAAAAATATTATTATGTGTGTCTTAGACAAAGGACTCCACGACAACAAATTTTTTGGCAAATAATTAATATAGTTTAAAAACAAAAACAACCAGATTTCATGCCGCGTAAGTCAGTTTCAGTTGTAGTTTGAGATATTTATCGACATATCTTTAGAGATACTTATCAGATCTCGATGAAATTACAATGGATAACCCATGAGATATCTCCTTTCCAACAAAAAAATAATCATCAAAAATGGTTAATAAATTATGAAGTTATGAACACACATAATATATATATTTATATATACGGTTGAATTGAGAAACCTCCTCCTTTTTTTAAGTTGGTTAAAAAATATATATATTCAGACATTATAAAGCACTATAAAAATTTGTCATAATGCCTATTAAATGATAGAGAATAGCTAAAAACTTACCCAGTTCAAAAGATACAATGCTCTGTATGATCCAAGGGCAAATAGGTAGTGTGAGGTAATACTCTCAGCTTCTCCAGTTTTGGATACCAAGAATAACTGAGGCAGGATGGCAACTGACTCCAAATATATAGAGAATGTCCATAGCACCTAAAACAAGAACAAATAGGTCTTAATCAACACAAGCAGCTTGATTGATATGTGACTGGGTCAACAACCCCCACAGATAAGCTGGATAAAAATTCAACTTACATACACTTCACAATTGAACTGAATTTACAAGACAAGCTACATCATTTGTTTCTTATGTAGAACTATCCATAATTAGTAAGTATGATCATATTATGCTCCAGATAGTAAAGATGACACAATAATAATTCAGTAGCAATGCTAACCTCCATCACGGTGAAATCATGATTGATGAGAAGAGCCAACACCAAGCAAGGAACCAGCAAGAACTCAATCCGGAAAGTGTCGTGGTTGTGGTCGTAGGTCGCTTTGAACTTCACGTACATCAAATAAACAGTCGCGTACGAAGCTGCTATGAACACCATCTTCATGACAGTGTTGTAGGCAGAGATGTGGGTCGTCAGTAGATCTAAGTACCGAGCAGTGTACACCACTGAGAACAGTATTTGAGACTTGCCCGAGATGCCTGAAATAATAGAAATGATACGTCAAGGTATCGTAAATTATGCGTGCCGGTACAACATAACTCACGCCACTTACCTGCACATGATCTCGTCTTCCATATCTTCAGTAATAAAACAATAATAGCTAAAAGGTGGGATAAATCACCGAGTAAACGGAATATGTTCATTTTACAATTTATTTTACAAAATCGCTATCTCAATACGCCGCGTACACTATCATTCAACCAAAAATGACGTGGCTCGTTGACATGACATGATATTGTTTGGTGTTGTCAAATGTATTTTTTATGTCTTATCCACACCCGCGGTGCAATCTCAGTTGAGTCCACAGATAACTGTATATTAGGTTGAGTCACTTGTTTATTATGATTTTGATACTCAAAGGGGTCTTACACCACCATGAATCAAAATCCAAAACTCCCTAATCAGGTTGGTGTAATAAGAGTGACGCAGTAAGGGTCCCTAATAGGGAGAATGAGAGGATTCGGGTTGGATTAAGAATCCTTTGGCACGAAAAAGGGAGGGTGGAGGGGGAAATGGGGAGGAGAGGGTCCCTCCTTCCCTTCCCCGCCACATTCATTGCAAGGATATTCACATTTATTGAGTTATTCCTTTTTTTGGATTTTTTGGTTGTATTTAGATTCATTTGGCTCGAGTTTGATATTAAATGTTGTTGGGATGGGTAGAGGTTAGGTCCTTGATTGTAACAATCAATACCACTCTTGTTACAAGGTATAGGTTGGCAAAATAGAGTAGAAATAAATAGAGGCGCCACTTTTGCTATATACATATTTGTAGCCCCGATAGCAGAGAGAGTGGCGGTAAACTTTATAATTACTTCTTTAGTGGAACTACGGATAGTCTTATTCATGTTAAAACATCTTTAAGTCGCGTAGGTTACGGAAAATATTAAAATACTACTATTAAGTTGCACAAAAAAGCTTTGTTCATAAATTTTCAGTCACTGACCACAGTTAACATAGAAAATTTTATCACAGATTAGATTATTGCCAGGCCAGAAAAAAATAGTTCCGTTTCAAGACGTTTTTGCCAACCTGTAATGCATATTTTACAAGAGAACATAATATCGTTTAAAAACTAAAAAACAACCGACTTCAATGCCACGCTATTCATTTTCAGTACCAATTTTGAGATGTTTATCTCAATATCTCTGGAGATACTTATCATACCTCGATAAAATTACCATGGTACTACACTTGGGATATCTCCTTTCGAACAAAAAAATAATAATCGAAATCGGTTCATAAACGACGAAGTTATCCGCGAACAAACATTAAAAAATAAAAAAATAAATAAAAGAAATTGAACCTTAAAATATAGTTACTACTTACCCAAAACGCAAATAATTTATTTTCATTAATAAGTACCACCCACTACTAAATTAACACGAACACCCCACCAGACCAGTCCAGTCCAGACCTCCAACACCCCTCCCCCCCTTTTTTTTCGTGCCAAACGATTATAAATTTTAACCGAGGACATTGGTCCGCCTATAAATGTGCAGTGTAATAACACTTAGAGAGTTAGAATGCATAATTATGGGGCCACGCCCATCCCTAATTAGGGAGCCTGATTCAGTGTGAAGTAAAACCCTTTTTTAACCGACACAAAAAAGGAGGTACTCAATTCATCGGAATCTTTTTTTAATGATATTTACTTCAATAACGTAACAAGTCGGAAAACAAGTCGACATCATCAACACCATTACCACCTACTTCACTAGGACCGCTATGCATGCCAGCGACCCCGGGCCTACCTTCGTGTCATAAAAGAGCTGGGTTGGCTTTGTTACTGTCACGGGGAATGCACAATACACCGCAAGCGGGACGTCAGTGCAGGACACATCGCCCCCACCTCAAATTAGAATTAGAAGTCCGAAAACGTTCTTCTTCGAATTAGAATTCTAAACACGGCGATTTAAATTATCAAATACAAAAAGTGACTTTTCGGACTTGTCATTATTGAAGCAAAGAAGGGGACTATGTTCACTGATTACTCGAAGATGCCTAAACTGATTTGGAACATTCTTTTATTTTGTTTCAAGGGGTACCTTTCCCCAGTGGTCCCATTTAAATTTTAACGAAATCGGTCGAGCCATTTTTAATATATCAACAAAAATCATTTATCCATTGTTTTTTTGAAGTGGAAACTTCTTTAGCAGCGTTGTGCACTTTTCATTGTCATTCCAAAATATTCAAAAATGACGTGTTCAAGTTTTCGCTTCTGCCGGAACTTCCGGAGTGCAACTCGTTTTTTTCAACCATCCACACATGGAAACGAATGACGAACTATACAAAAACCATGTTTCACAAAGAACGGTTGTTGATGCTCGTTTCTAGGGTCTCAAATACATCTGATTATGTTCTAAAAACCTTAAAACCTCTAAAGAAAACACAGTTACAGGACCATGGTCGGTGGGTATATTTGCGTTGCATGTTTGGCTACTTGTGTTGCATATTTGCCTATTTGTCTTCTTTGATGTGCTTTGAAAAACTGCAATGTAATAAATTTTCGCAAATATACACATGAAATAAAGATGTTGTATCATATGCATTCAACCGAAAAACTTAATTTTATTAAATTTAGAAATATATTATATATTATTTATATAGATAAATTAGAAAATTAATTGGCATAGTGCATAGAGAAAGTATATATTTGTAGAGAGAACATAAGTGTATGTGAATGAAATAGCTATAGAGATATAACCCGACTAAAATGATGAACACGTGAACATATGCCAACTATAAGATAAAATCTAGGATGATGGATTACAATGGATGGCGTCAAAACTTTGGCAGCATGTCCATTTTCTGTTTGTGTTAGTGTCTAGAACTGCTAGAGTGTGCGTGAGTAGGGAAGTGATCACTAGTGTAGAACATATCGATAAAAAAGTGAAAAATGTAGAAAACTAAAACTTATGTAAAAAGAAAACAATTAATGTGATAAAATACGTAGTTACTTTACTGAACTAATGGAAATTAGTTATTGTTAAAAAATGCTACAGTACTTAACTGTAATTAGGCAACCTTAAATCTGGCGGTATAGATTTCTTAGCTTTTCTATAACACAAATCTTAAATGTTTTTGCGTTTTCAATACGTCAATTAAATATTACAATTTTGAGCTACAAAAGCATCTATACTTCTATACTAATATTATAAAGAGATAACATGTATGTTTGTATTGAGTCAGCTCAAAAACTACAGGACGATTATTTTTTCCCTCATATATAAATATACTAGAAGTGTGCCGCGGCTTCGCCCGCGTTAAAACCTTCTTTTATTTACTTAAAACTTTTCTTTTGTAAAAACGATTCTATCATTAAATACATCAAATAAGAATTAGCCAAATCGGTTCACCCGTTTTCATGTTATCGCGTGACTAAGGCAATTCAGGATTTATATTTATAAAACCCTAAAAACCTAAATTTACAGACTTTGTTACCTACCCCATTTCGAAAAATCCTTCAACACGTACTTTATCCCATCTTATTTCGCCATACAAACTTTGAATTCCCGTTCCGTATCCGGGAGGAATTTTCAGAAAATCATTTCTGAGCGGATACCTACGTCATAATAACTATCTATTTCAGCGCAATCAGAAACAATATTGATTTTTAGACTTTGTTACCCCAGTTTATCCTCTCAGGGTGGCAGTTTGAAAAAGTCTGAAACTCGTATTTACTTATTTATTTACAGAAGTACTTGTGTAAAATGTCGAATAAAACGACTACCCAAACTTTGAACCCCCGCTTCATCCCCTTAAAGAGTGTAATATGAAAAATTCTTTCTTAGCGGATACCTAAGTCAAAATAACTATCTGCATGCCAAATTTCAGCGCAATCCGAAACAATATTGATTTCAGACTTTGGTACCCCACTGCACCCTTTTAGGGGTGGAATTTCGAAAAAGCCTGAAACACGTATTTACTAACTTAAGTACTTGTGTTAAATTTCGAATGTAAAAGACTATCTAATATTGTTTTTCCATACAAACTTTGAACCCCCGTTTCATCCCTTTCAGGGGTGAATTTTGGAAAATCCTTTCTCAGAGGGAATTAACGTCGTAATAACTGTCTGCATGCCAAATTTCAGCGCAATCCGAAACAATATTGATTTCAGACTTTGGTACCCCACTGCACCCTTTTAGGGGTGGAATTTCGAAAAAGCCTGAAACACGTATTTACTAACTTAAGTACTTGTGTTAAATTTCGAATGTAAAAGACTATCTAATATTGTTTTTCCATACAAACTTTGAACCCCCGTTTCATCCCTTTCAGGGGTGAATTTTAGAAAATCCTTTCTCAGCCCTCTGAGAAAGGATTTTCCAAAATTCACCCCTGTGGGAATTAACGTCGTAATAACTGTCTGCATGCCAAATTTCAGCGCAATCCGAAACAATATTGATTTTCACACTTTGTTACCCCGTTTCACCCTGTTAGGGGTGGAATTTCAAAAAAACATGAATCACGTATTTACTTATTTTTTTTATTGAAGCACTGATGTGAAGTTTCGGATAGAAAAGACTATCCAATCTTGTTTTTCCATACAAACTTTGAACCCCCGTTTCATCCCCTTCAGGGGTGAATTTTGCAAAATCCTTTCTCAGAGGTAACTAACGTCGTAATAACTATCTGCATGCCAAATTTCAACGCAATCCGAAACAATATTGATTTTTACACTTTGTTACCCCATTTCACCCTCTTAAGGGGGGGGGGGATATAAAAAAAACCTGAAACACGTATTTACTTATTTTTTTACTGAAGCACTTATGTGAAGTTTCGGATAGAAAAGACTATCCAATCTTGTTTTTCCATACAAACTTTGAACCCCCGTTTCATCCCCTTCAGGGGTGAATTTTGGAAAATCCTTTCTCAGAGGTAACTAACGTCGTAATAACTATCTGCATGCCAAATTTCAGCGCAATCCGGAACAATATTGATTTTCACACTTTATTACCCCATTTCACCCTCTTAGGGGTGGAATTTCGAAAAAACTTAAAACACGTGTTTACTTATTTATGTCGTGAAGCACTTGTGTGAAGTTTCGAATAGAAAAGACTATGTAATGTTGTTTTCGCCATAGAAACTTTGAACCCCCGTTTCATCCCCTTAAGGGGTGAATTTTAGAAAATCCTTTCTTAGCTGATACTAACGTCATAATAACCACCTGTATGCCAAATTTCAGTGCAATCCAAAACAATATTGATTTTCAGACTTTATTACCCCATTTCACCCTCTTAGGGGTGGAATTTCGAAAAAACCTAAAACACGTGTTTACTTATTTATGTCCTGAAGCACTTGTATGAAGTTTCGAATAGAAAAGACTATCTAATGTTGTTTCTCCATAGAAACTTTGAGCCCCCGTTTCATCCCCTTCAGGGGTGAAATTTGAAAAATCCTTTTTCAAAGGTAACTAACGTTGTAATAATTATCTGCATGCCAAGTTTTAGCGCAATCCGAAAAAATATTGATTTTCACACTTTGTTACCCCATTTCACCCTCTTAGGGGTATAATTTCAAAAAAACCTGAAACACATGTTTTCTTATTTTTGTACTGAAGCACTTATGTGAAGTTTCGGATAGCAAAGACTATCTAATCTTGTTTCTCCATACAAACTTGGAACCCCCATTTCATCCCCTGAAGGGGTGAATTTTGAAAAATCCTTTCTTAGTACACCCCTACGTACTAAGACAAATATACCCTCCAAATTTCAAGTCTCTACGACCAGCGGTTTAGGCTGTGCGTTGTCTGTCAGTGAGTCAGTCAGTCAGTATGTCAGGACAAAGATTCTTATAGTATTAGATTAATGGTCTTTTAGAATGAACATAGGCTATATATTATCCTGTTTAAAAGATAGGTATATTCGTGAAGACCTATTTTGCAACTTAAGTCGCCAATAAAACGGTCGAGAAAACACGTTTTTTACGAAAGATTATTAATCTGAAATAGATGTAAGAAAGTATGTATCGAAGAGTAGTACAATTTCATAAGACCTACAAAAAAGTCCGCGATAACATATGTCTATTGCACAGACTCACAGTAACTATTTTAATCTTTATTTTTTAATAAAAAATGTTACAGAACTTTCAAGGCTATTTTCTTCTATACAGTATTAATCCTTATTTAAATAATTACGCTAATTATCTTGGCCCAATATCATAGATTAAAATTGTCCTTTACAGTATATAATTTATATGAAAATACTAGAAGTGCCCTGCGGCTTCGGTCGCGTTAAAGACTTCTTTTATTTACTTAAAACTTTTATTTTGTGAAACCTTTCTATCATAAAAGACATGAAAGAAGTAAAAGCTAAATCGGTTCACCCGTTTTCAAGTTATTGCGTGACTAAGGGAAATAGGGATTCATATTTATAAAACCCAAAAAACCATATTGACTGTCAGACTTTTTTACCAACCCCTTGCAAAAATCTTGCAACACGTATTTACTTATTTATTTATAGAAGTACTTACGTAAATCTATAAGTTTTTATATATATTTTTTTTTCATTATAAATTATAAGTAATATCCGTGGGGAATTTTTACAAAATGCTTTCTCAGCGGAAACCTACGTCATAACAACTATCTGCGTTTTAAATTTCAGCGCAATCCGAAACAATATTGATTTTCTGACTTTGTTACCCCACTTCACCCTCTTAGGGTGGCATTTTGAAAAAGCCTGAAACTCGTATTTACTTTTTTATTTACAGAAGTACGGTTTGCGTGAAGGTCGAATAAAATGACTATCCAAACTTTGAACCCCCGTTTCATCCCCTTAAAGAGTGAATTTTGAAAAATCTTTTCTTAACGGATACTTATGTTAAAACAACTGGATGCCAAATTTAAGCGCAACCCGAAACAATATTGGTTTTCAGACTTTGTTACCTCATTTCACTCTTTTAGGGGTGGAATTTTGAAAAAGCCTGAGAAACGTATTTACATATTTTTTTACTGAAGCACTTGTATGAAGTTTCGAATAGAAAAGACTATCTAATCTTATTTATCCGTACAAACTTTGAACCTCGATTTCACCCCCTAACGGGGTGAATTTTGAAAAATCCTTTCTTAGCACACCCTTGCGTACTAAGACAAATATACTCTTTAAATTTCAAGTCTCTACGACCAACGGTTTAGGCTGTGCGTTGTCTGTCAGGCAGTCAGTATGTTAGGACAAAGATTCTTATAGTATTAGATAAATTATTATATAAAATTACGCGCATCGCAAATAATAAAAAAAATGCAGTGAAACCACAAATTAGGCCATACTTACTTTGTAAACATTAATCAGATTTTTAATTGTAAAAGGTAACAGGACAAGCATGACTCTCACTTGATGGTATGCGATGACGTTTACCTATTACAGATACAGCGATACAGGAAAATTCTGGCAGTCCAGAATTTTGCATGTCACTCCACTGCGCCTGTTACCTTGAGACATAAAGATGTTAAGTTTCACATGCCCCGTAATTTCACTGGACACCTTGCCATTTCAACCGAAAAACATTCCTATGAAAATTAATTGGCAAAGTGGTCGGCCCAGGCGGACTAGCAGAAGTCCTACCACTACAGAAAAATTAGCTAATTTTTTTGTAAATGCTAAAGATATAAAGTAATTTGATGTCAATATAGTATATGATCTATTGTATCATCATCATCATCAGCCAGTGTCAGTCCACTGCTGGACTGTAGGCCTCTCCCAAGATGCGCCACTGAGACCGATTTTCAGATCTTTTTTTCCAATCACTGCCCACTGCATTGCGTATGCCGTCGCTCTCCACTCTCCAAAACTCAAAATTTGATATCACCCCGACTGATCTATGTATAATCTATAATCAAAATAAAAATATTCCAATGAGTCTGAACACGACATCTCACTAGGGTTTGCTCCCGGGAATTCCCGGTACTGAAATTATCGAGAATTCCCGGGAAATTTCATCGTCCTCAGTACCGGGAAATGAAACCCATTTCCCGGGAATTCCGGTACTACAAAAATATAAACTAATATTTTTACTTTTTTGTTGCTTTTTACTTACATCTTAGTACGTCAACTAGCAACATTTTGGTGTAATTTTATGTATAATAGTAAAACTAAGTTGGAAACACTGAAGCTTTCATATATCTTCGGAAACTTGGCTTTAGGGGTCTCGTTCATTCTATTTATTGTTTTGTGGTGAAAAGTATGTATTTCTGTGCTTTATGTAATAACAACTTCGAAAATACTATCCTGTAACTACTGCGATTGGTTCCGGATTTACATAGTTATTCAACATAAACTTATCCAAGTTCATGGGGAGACCAATGCGTTAAAAATAATCAGCTAGGCATAATGTATAACTCATCCAGCGTTTCTGCCATGTTGACGATGTCATTAGCAAATCATAAATGAGAGGTAATCGCTGGATAAATCAATGTCACATCTTTTTCAGTCCAGGATTTTGTTCATATCCGCCAATGCATTTGTCAACAATTTGCGAGATTAGACTTGTCTCACACCACGATGTATGGGGACAGGTTGAATAACAACATGACATCACTCGGAGTGTCGAACTCCAGAGGACAATGTCAAAGATACGCTGGAGCTCTTTGATTACAGGTTGTCTAGCTGCTTTCCGGAGCTCAGTAGTAATACCATACTTTTCAGGGATTCAGGGATTCTTTTACACATTTTAATACATATAGAACCCGAAAGAATGTTCTGCTCTGCAGGACATATATGAAATGGATTGCGAAGAAGATTAAAGGCCCAGATTCACCGGTTCTTCAAGTTTCAGATAGCTATCTGACAAATAACGCGGTATAAAAGTTTTCAAAAATCTGTCATTTTCTGACTTTTGAAGCTTCTAGTAGTATTATCAGGAACCGGTTAAACTAGATACGATTTTAATATCGTGTACGTATTTTCATCAACAATCAACAGCTACGTATGTTTCGCTAACGTTTTACCATAAGTAAATAATTTTATTTTTATTGTCTTCACATGATAATATAATATAATATGATACATTTAATTAATAAAATATTTAAAAGTTTAGTTCGAGTTTTTGATATGTCAGGAACTGTTTTTCTGATCTGTTAAGGCTTTTATTGAGTCTTATTATGAACTACATTGGGGTAATTTCGTGATTTAAATTTATTCAACGCACAACAATTCATTTTCTTCTAGTACCGAAAGTATCGAATTTCCCGGTATTTCCCGGTTCTGGGTCTACTCCAGTACCGGGAAATACAAATTCTATTTCAGTACCGGTACTGCAAACCCTACATCTCACCTGTAAGTTGGCGAGGAGTTGAGTATTCAGCAGATTCCAGAAGATGTCCCAGCATCATGTCAATGCTTCAGTGTCCTTTGTCGTTGAAGAAAAGGATACCGAATTTCGAATTAATCACTATGAAAGTTGATTTCATAGCGCCATCAACTACAAAAATGCTCATAGTTTTACAACGATTATAGGAAGACTTACAGGAAGATTTTCTATCTTGACTCCACTAGCTTCTATTCTTATTGTTGTATACCGGCTGTAATTCACGTACCATTAGTCGAATTTTCTCGACCTGGGTTTCGAGCGAGTCAGTCGCTCTTCCTCGGGAGTGAGGTCACGCGGTGAGATCGCGATGTTCACCAGTAAATTCGACTAAAGGTACGTGAATTACAGCCGGTATATAACAATAATAATGTTACAAATTCACGATAATTTTAAAATCAAAATAGCTTCTATTGTTTTCCGTTTCCTCGGTGTCAGTTCCAGCTTGATTGATAATCTAGTAGGTACAAAATTGATTTATCAAAATGTTTAGAACAAAGTCTGAAGTGTTTCGTTGGATCCTAATTTTCACGCCTTATTGCAGTTACTGCCTTTATCCACTTGATTGGATTTTCGGACATTTTGGAAACCTACAACAAAATGATATAATATATTAATGTGGTAAACTGTCACACATTCTTCATAAAAATATATATAATAGCATTATCATAAGTAATAATATATTGAATACGAGTAAGTATAAGTGCTGATAATATAATTAGGTTTCTAGTTACTACTAATTTTGCGCGACATTACTTTGATCACTTTTTATAATATTTTAAGATCGCTCACAAAACGAAAAAACCAACTTCAAATGCCACGCTATCCATTTTCAGTATAAAGTTAAAGTTGGAGGTGTTTATGTCCATATCTCTGGAGATACTTATCAGATTTCAAAAAATGTACAATGGGACCAAACGGGCAGAATAAACTCTCGAAAAAAAATTTCCAATCCGGTTAAGAACTTACGGAGTTATGAGATAACAAACATAAAAAAGGCGAACTGAGAACCTCATCTTTTTATTGTGAAGTCGGTTAAAAATATTCAAATTTCGTTCTAAGCAAAGCCATAAGCTAACCGTTCCATCCTTTAAAAAATCTTCATATTATAAATCAACTAGCTGGGTCCCGCGGCTTTGTCCGCGTTTAATGACAGCGGCAACATGCGCGTGGGCTGTGCGCGGTAGAAAACACTGTTTAATTTGCACATTAACCTTCCCAATTTGTATCAGATATTGTTCCCTATTTCATTAGCTTCAATTTTGATTTCGTGGAACTTTATTTTATTCTAAAATAAAAGTAGCCAAGTTAGTTGGTAGTTAATATTTTAACATCAGCATTCTGCTAGTGAAAGTCCCGTTAAATTGGTCCAGTCATTTCAGAGATAAACCGGAACAAACAGACAGACAAACAAACATTTAAAATTTTGTTTTTTATGTAAGTACCGTATATTCTTTCATATGCATTTAGTGAAAAGCTGTTAATTTGGAATTACAAACAGACACTTCAATTTTTTTATATGTATAGATTTAGTGTAAAATATATATAAACGATTTATATATTTGAAGTTTTAAGTGTAATATTATAATATTACACTTAAAGGAATTTATATATTCCTTTTTATAAGGGTATCGACTATATTTATCGACACAGTTTTGGAGGGTTCTCGTACATCACTAGCCGGGCGGCGTAAAATAATGTTTGTTATTCACATAAATTAAAGCTTTCAAATGATAACCATTTACCACCTCGGTAGTTATATGACGAAAAAGATGTATATAATGTAAGCAAAATAAATATTTTGATTCAAAAAGTGGTTATATATGAGAATAAATGCCCACAAAGACTTACGTGTGAAATGATAATTCTGGATCTTTTACGCCTCCTTTAGTTGTTCTTGATGGATAAAACACAGCACAACACGACATAATTTAACCATGTAACAGGGTTTCAGTCTTTAAAGCTATGTTTCTATTTAATTTTTAATTTATAAGTATGATGCGTCGCTATATTATGGCCTGTTAGCCGGTCAAAAATGGACACAATCACCCATGCGCGAGGTTGTCAATTTGATATTAGCTTTCTCGTTTACTCGTATCTCGCGATCCCTGTGATAGAAAGAGTAGGACAATGTGTTGATAGAATGAAAGTCGATGTGACAACGTCATATGGCTGACATGGCTCCATCCATTGTAATCCATCATCCTAGGATAAAATGAACAACGTAATTTGGTCGGGTCATACATGACAGCGGATGAGAGCCAATGGGTGCACTAGAACTTGTTTCCATACAGTGCTGGAACAAGTTTAATAGCATACGCAGAGAAGGATATAAAACATGGTGTTCATCTCGCTCTCTCATACTAGTGATTGTATAGTTTTATCCTTCTCACATTATTATTGTTATTTAAATGCCACATCCACTTAATACTCCATCCACGGCATAGTGGTAGTACCGCCCCAGGCGGACTAGCTTAAGTCCTACCTACCACTACAAGGGTACGTTTACGACCTATACAGCACCTGATACGGGTTCTGATACGGGTGCAGTATACCTATAATATAGTAATCTGTGATGACACAGACAAAGTATGAATTTATATGTTTTTTTTTGTCTTCATTTCACTCTTCGTTTCGAATGGCTCATATAGTAATCTATGGTTTCGAATCGAATTCGTTCATTCTTGTCTTTCTTCAACATGTGTGTTTCATGGAGTAACCTACGAACTATTTATTTTATTCGTGCTGAATAAGCGTTGTACGCGTTATATAGCTCTAAACATAATTAAGATTTTGACGAATTCAAGACAATGGTGCGACATAATAATCAGTTGCCGAACAACCTCACGCAACTGCAGAATCTAATCAAGAGGGATCCAGATTCTTACAAGGAAGAATTCAACCAACAGCTTGCGCATTTCGATACTACATTGGAAATCTTCAACTTAAATCCGACACAGTACAACAAAAAGCTTGATGAACAGTCCATGTTTCTTGCACAAGTTGCACAATGTTATCTGGAAGAAATGAAACTTTTTCCGCAGAAAATTGTTGATATACTGAAGACTCACAACACAGTCTTACATAATGACATGCGACTATCCCTCTGTAAGTGTTTGATATTGTTGAGAAACAAAAACTTTATTACACCATTTGATCTCTTGGAATTATTTTTCTCGCTATTAAAATGCCAAGACAAATATTTGAGGGAGTTTCTCAAAACTCATATCATTACTGATATCAAGAATATGAACATGAAGCATAAGGATATGAAATTTAACTCAACCCTTCAGAATTTTATTTTCTCAATGTTAAAGGACTCTGATGCTAAAGCTGCCAAGTTGTCAGTTGATATACTAATTGAATTGTACCATAAAAATATTTGGAATGATCATAAAACTGTGAACATCATTTCCGATATTGGATGTTTCTCAAAGATAACAAAAGTGATGGTGGCATCATTAAAGTTTTTCCTGGGCAGAGATGAAGAAGAAAAGGAAGAAAATTCAGATAGTGAAGATGAAGTAGACCCTAAAGATACCATGGTGGCCAATAAATACAATAAGAAAACAAGAAAGCGAGAAAAAATGGTAGACAAAGCTAAGAAGATTGCTAAAAAAATGAAGAAAAAGAAACAAAAAGCACCAGCTTTTAACTTTTCAGCGCTGCACCTTATCAACAACCCCCAAGGATTTTCTGAAAAGTTGTTCAAACAATTGGAATCATCTAATGAGAGATTTGAAGTGAAACTCATGTCACTTGATGTGATATCAAGATTGATCGGTCTACACAATCTGTTTCTCTTCAATTATTACCCTTTCATAGCCCGGCTACTGATGCCTCATCAGAGAGAGGTAACAAGGATCCTACAATTCGCTGCTCAGTCATCTCATGAATTGATCCCTCCTGAAGTTCTGGAACCAGTTATGAGAGCAATTGCCAATAACTTTATAACTGAGAGAAATTCTACAGATGTAATGGCTGTTGGTTTGAATGCTGTTAGAGAAATATGTGCACGTTGTCCTCTAGCAGTTGGCGAAGAATTACTGCGAGACTTAGTACAGTACAAGAATTACAAGGAAAAATCAGTCATGATGGCAGCTCGTTCATTAATTCAACTCTACAGGCACACTGCACCAGAACTTTTACACAAAAAAGATAGAGGAAGGCCTACTGAAGCACAAGTTGAGCTGAAATCCAAGAAATATGGAGAAATGGATATCAAAAATTACATACCTGGTTCTGAAGTACTCCTAGAAAAAGAGGAGATTAAACCAACAACTAGCAAGAATAAGAAGAAGAATACGAAAAAAGCAGACGACTCTGAAAGTGAGGAATGGGTTGATGTGGCGTCTTCTGACTCTGAACTAAATATATCAGATAGTGATGAGAGTGATGAAGATTCAGAAGAAGAAGAGGAGGAAGAAGACAATGCTGATGATGAATCACAAACAGGTGAAACTGTGCTAAACAAAACTGATGATACACAGAGAAAAATCCTCAAAGGTAAACGAAAGCTGGATCCTATAGTTATACAAGAGAAAGTGGAAAATGCTCGTGAAATTGCCATGGAAAAAATTTTCACTGATGAAGATTTTAAACGCATTGAAGCTGCTCAAGTAAAGAAAAACTTGACTGGAACTAAAAGGAAACATGTTGAGGATGATTCTGAAGAGTCTGGTGAATTGGTGAAACTGGCCGATATTGAAAATATTCATAAAAAAAGGAAACATGACAAAAATGCCAGAATTGAAACTGTTCTCAAAGGCCGTGAAGAGAGAGAAAAGTTTGGATATAAAGATAGAAGGAAGAATATACATTGTTCTAAGACCAACAGAGAGAAAAGGAAAACCAAGAGCTACCAAATGGTCAAATACAAAGCAAAGGGAAAAGTAAAGAGATCATTTAAGGAGAAGCAAATTGCTTTCAGAAATTATTTAATAAAGCAAAAGAAAATGAAATAAATTATAATTTGAATATAATACCCAGGTGTTTTTATTTATTTAACTTTGGAGCTGGGTCAGTTACAAATATTATGTAAGGCATTAAACTACTCAGCTATAAACTGTCCATGACTGGATGAGAGCTAATGCTTTTACTATATTTATACTCCCTATATATATGTATATAGAATAAATGCTTTAAAAAGTGAAATATGGTGCTGTGGCTAAACCATGGACACAATATCATAGACTAAAAATGTTAGAAATTTCATAAACAATTTAAGCCAGTGTCGAGTACTAAAATTCTTCGTTTTTGTGAATTCAAGTCATAAAGACGGGATGGGTCAAAGTCACATTTCAGGTCAAGTTGAAGTCATAGTCTAGTCCAAGTTATACCCTCAGTAAAGATGTGGAGTTTACTGAGGATTTTCAATGGAATTTTGGTGTGAATGCATATAATTATTTATTTATTTGCTCATAATTATATTTTTTTGAATTAGTACAACAGGCCATAAACAAACGTTAAATTTTCTTTACAAATTAAAAGTTCAAATGGTAGGTTAAAACTTTGCTCAAACAGGTCTAAAGTAATTTGAGTGCGAAATATTAATTAAATAGAATAGATAATAATACTACGTACTGCGGCCTAACTCCTCACTAAAGTATCCTTGTATTTAGGTCCCGTTTCACCGGTTCCTGATAGCGCTAAAATAAATAAATCTGACAGATCTATGCTATCTTGACCTCACAGAAGACCAATTGAGTAAACTTGAGCGTCTTCAAAATTACTGTATAAGGTTCATTTTCGGTCTACGAAAATACGACCATGTTCCCATTTTCGTAAAAAGCTCAAGTGGTTGCCAATTCGCCTTCGTCGGAACACTCACATTCTTACTTTTCTATACAATGTTCTTTTCAAACCTTCTACTCCTGTTTACTTGAAGGAACGTTTTCTCCCTCTATATTGCTCTGATAATCACTATTTAAGATCTTCTGAAAACCTACTACTAAGTTTTCCTCAGAACAAAACCAGCTTTTATGATAAGTCATTATCCGTAGAAGCTGTGCGTCTGTGGAATAGTCTCCCAGCTAATATTAGGCAGGCACAGTCTATCACTTCATTCAAGACAATGGTCAAAAACTTTTATCTGACTGACTCTGCCAACTGCTGAATGTAAGTCTAATATCATATTCATTGGTTATATATTGTATTTATCTATATATGTAGGTATTTACATGTATTTATTTATATATAATACATATGTATTTATATAGATGTATTTATGTGTGTAAACATGTGTTAATGTGTGTAAAGATATGTAAGCCTTATTATTAGGTGTATGTATATTTTCATGTATTATTGTTTTATTAGTAAAGTTTGTAGTTTATGTTATGGTTCTTATTTTGATTAATAATAATAATTGTTTTGTTTTTGTCTCACTTACAATCACACCACCGACCTTGCTCAGCACGCATCTCCCTTTCTCCATCCAAAGGTTGACTGGAAGAAATCGCTTTTAGCGATAAGTCCGCCCATTGTACTGTAGTTTTAAGTGTTTACTGTTTCTTAAGTTAGTTTTAATTGGTGTACAATAAATAATTTTGTATTGTATTGTGTAGATCTTATATGGTATCATGTGTCAAACAACTATGCAACGCATTATCACAGAATAATGAATATTACAAGCATTATCTGGAACCGGTGAAACTAGCCCGAAAACCTTTCCAGTCAACGACTAATTTCATTCAAATCAAATTTTAATTATAGCTCAAGATGTAATATAAATTATATCCCAAGGTCAAAAGCCAGCTTAAGATATAAAGTTATCTATGTTTGCATTCAAGCTGAGGGCGAGGCAGGGGGAGGAGCAGTGTCCGGGGACGTGAGTTAAAAGATACAACTTCAAATATGGCTCAGTCGGTCGAAAAAATATTTATAGTTTGGGATGTAATATATATTATAACACAGTGTAAACGGTCTCGTATAAAATGTATGACGAGCGATAAAGTATTATATCTCCCGATATAATATATATTATATTGTATCCCATAGTAAAAAGCCGGCTTTAGGACCACATAGTATAACATTTTATATTGCAGTTTTACCGCAACCTGATAAGGTGACAGGTAGTTATCTGACAGATAGCACCTTATAAAACCTGTCAAAAATCTGAAAGATAAGTTCCTAACAGTGCTATCTGAAACTTATGAAACTGGCCCTCTTAATTAAAAAAATAATTAAACTCAACTGCGAACTAAACCGCAAAACCGGCCCGCAAGAGACTGACCTTGAACGGAGTTTGTCCCTTTCTTTTGTATAGACCTGCAGCGCGTATATATATCTATACTATACATATAGTACTATCGAGGGACAATAGTCCAGTAGCACCTCAATGTTCATAGTAGCCTGCACGATATTTCTGTCGAATGTTCCAACGCAAACAATAACACGTAAGTACGGCATAGATGGCATGCTTAGCCAGACCACAGACGAAAAAAAAGTGAAACGTAGCGTCAGATACATTTGGTAAACATTAAATAAAGATAACAATATTCCACTGTATACTCGTTTTCTTTTTGTTGAGTTAACATAACGTCGAGTAAGCTAGGCAACAAGTAACGGATGCTTAAATTCGAATAAGTCTTTAATGGCAGTTTGGTCGAGTGGTAAGATGAACTGATAAGGAAGCAGGAGGGCCGAGTTTGAATCTCCATGCCATTGCATGATTTTGTTATAATTTTGATCAGACCTATGAAAGTTATTTTCATAGCGCAATTAACTAGAAAAAAGCTCATAGTTTTATAATGATTGAACGAATTTTCATGAATCAAAGCTAAGAACACTCTCGATGAAGACATCTATCAAACAAAAAAAATATCAATACTAAAATCAAAATCGGTTCATCTGGTTGGGTGCTAAGATGCTACAGACAGACACAGATACACACGTTAAACGTATAATACCCCTTCTTTGATCCCATGATTTGATTGATTTTGATTCCATGATCCCACTACCTCTCTACGAAAACCCATGATTCATGAATGCACATAAAACTCTCATTGGTAGGTATATAGCTAGGATAAGAACCAAAGACCGTCGGGTCAGAATCAGGGTAACTATCCTTTACGCCAAAGGGCCGTCCAATATCACTACGTAAGTATTATAAAACAACGTCCATCACTGCGTCTGTCTGTCTGTTCGCAATAATCTCAATAGCTACTGAACGGATTATCATGCGGTTTTCACTAATAGCCAGAGTGTTTATGAGGAAGGTTTAGGTGCATAATTCGTTAAGGTTTTGTGTAAATTGGTTGAAATATGACGATGATTGTTAAATATGTTAATATTTTATATTTGATGCAACAAACTGATACAAATTTTGTAGGCAAATATGTTCTACCCGTGCGAAGCCGGGGCGGGCTGCTAGTTTTTATAAACTTTTAAATTAATATGTCGTGTGACTTCTATTGTTTTCGATGCAGATAAGAAGCCTTTGAGTATTCAACCGAGAAGCCTTCGTAATCCACTATATTCGCACATATTATATCTGTCACGTAAATTTTCCCCAAACTAGATCCAAGGGGAATACAACCAAGTAACTATTATATAATCTGTGCTACAGCTGCTCAGGACATCTCTCGTCCGCGCTTCTCACCTTTGCATTATTAAACTCCATGGCATAGAAAAGATAATAATATGCCCATAGAGTGCGCGGCCAATATTCCATAATGGCGAATAAAATCCGTCTGAAAACACCAAATAAAAACAACTAGCAGCCCGCCCCGACTTCGCACGGGTACAACAGATATGCCTACAAAATTTGCATCAGTTTGTTGCATCGAATATAAAATATGAACATATTTAACAACCATCGTCATATTTCATCCAATTTACACAAAACCTTAACGAATTATGCACCTAAACCTTCCTCATAAATACTCTGCACACCGCATGCATCATCATTGATCTCTGAAAACCGCATGATAATCCGTTCAGTAGCTATTGAGATTATTGCGAACAGACAGACAGACGCAGTGATGAACTTTGTTTTATAATACTTACGTATTGATATTGGACGGCCCTTTGGCGTAAAGGATAGTTACCCTGATTCTGACCCGACGGTCGTTGGTTATAATCCTAGCTATATACATACCAATGAAAGTTTTATGTGCATTCATGAATCATGAGTTTTCGTACAGTGGTAGTGGAATCATTAAATCTACCAAAAAGTAGCTTACCACCAAGGAGTACATCTGCCGCCGTAACCTTACGGCGTTCCCCGACGCAAAATGTAGGGGTAATATACGTTTAACGTGTGTATCTGTGTGTCTGTCTGTAGCATCTTAGCACCTAACCGGATGAACCGATTTTGTTTTTATTATTGATAGCTTTTTTTTGTTTGATAGATACTCAAGTATCGACGGCTACCGGAGATGTTTTTAAAAAGACAAATTTGAATTATAAAAGATGTCGTTTATTCGACGGTTCGCTTAAGACTGACTTAATATTAAATAAAATCTATTCAGTATGATCATTCGACGGATGCAGATATCTCTACTAAGAAATAAGTCTTATCTCTGCTGACTACGTGCGAATGGTCATAATGCAAGCAGGGACTTCTTGTAATGCGTGGGAGTCGCGTCGCATGACTTCTCCCTCCTGAGATTCAAAATTATCAGAAGTATTCTGAGAATTTCGAACATTACAAATATAACCCATTTTCTTAAGTTTAACATATAAAATTACAACGATTAATGTTCCTATAATTAAGTATAATAAGATTGTCCAGACGCTAACACTACGGATTCTAATTTCACTGATTTCGTTTTTATTTACATTTTCACTGGCACTTTGGATTGATTTAACTATGATCTGCATACTTTTCACATTCATATCTTCCATTTTTATCGGTTTCCTGTGTTCAATCTTGAGACTGTTGATATTCGGCAGGGTCACTATGGGCAATTTAGAATATTTCAGGAATTCCATCTGATGTGGGCGTAGTTTCATTGCGAACTTGTCAATCTTTACTTCACACGTGTCTTCCAGAGTGACGATGTAGCTTCCTTTGATGTGCTGCTGAGAAACTTCATTCTGACAGATTTTCTGGAGTGGTGTGTTCCATTTGGCAAACACAATCCATCGATTTGGCTGGATATGTTGTACAAGAATTTTCTCCAACGTAACCGGAACTAAAGCACATGAGCTAGGGTTTGGTATATACTTCATCAAGTCGGAAATACAATTATCTTCTATAAATTCAGCATTTAAATCTTCAAAACAAATGAAACTGGAGGCTGCTGTCAATTTGCAAGGTTCGGCGAGTGGCTTGGAGACCAGTCCATTCACTATCAGGTAAGGATATTTGGGTAGGATAATATATGTACTTTGGTTACGGAAAACAGGAATGGGATATAGTTTATAATATGTATAGGTCTCTTTGCCAATGAGTGGTATTGCTAACATAAACACTAACTGATTTTCTTTATAATATGCCTTTATACTTATAATTTGCTCAATTTTAACAATATTCTCTAGACTTGCTGGAAAAGCTAATCTCTCAGATTTTTCAATATTCTTTAGTATACCTAACAGGTTTTCTGAGTCAATAATTGATTGGTGAAGTGTATTCACTTTGCTGAAAGCTATGGCTGTCTCTATTTCGTTTAATTTGCTGGTAATGCTTTGAAAGTTATGTAAAATGAATGAATATGTATTAATTATCATGTTGCTTATAAAATTCATTTTTTCTTGCTTTTTGAATGAATCAAGATCGTCTACTACTTTCTGAAATTGCTCGTTTAACTGATTTATATTATTGTGAATTGATATTGTCAAATTACTAAAATTTTCAATGAATTCGGTAATTAGAGTTATCTTTTTATTTAGTATATTTTGTTTCATCTTTATGTTTTTGATAATTTGGTCATAACGTTTTGCATCATCATTATCCAAATTACCACTAATCATCTTAATCATGCTTCCCAGAGGGTTTATGAGACCACGCTTTACTCTGTTATTAGGAAATAGTTGTTTATATTTATTTAAAGTTACATTTTTAAAATACTCTGTTTGGGTTTTAAAGTTTAGAAATATTGAGTCATTATATGTTTCGTTAAAATTAACATTAATAAGCCTGTTTAATTCATCAAATTTATCGATATTTAATCTTATGTCTTCAGAAATACTGTTTATATCTAATATTTTAATTATTGTCCAATTTTCCTGAGTTATTACGGCATTCCCTTCTTTAAGTGGTAGGACTCCAGGTACTTCTTTAAGTGACTGCATTTGAAGGGCCTGCAGTAGGCTGGCCGCCATCAGGACCAGCACGGCGATCTGGATGTTTCTGTGGAGGACGTTTGATATTCTTTACTGGGGCCTTCAATTCGCGATTATTTTTGTCTAAAGTAACAATATTTCTTTCTATTTTTCCGGTCACTACAGCTTTATCATACCTAGGTTTGTCTTTACTTCGTCTGACATTGGTTCCTTTGAAGAAAACCACGTCGCTTGTATCTATTTTAAATTCATTTTCACCTCCCCGTTTATTTATGGATCTTTGTTTAATTTGTATAGCTTTGTCCGTCAGGTTTTTGTAAAGGAATTTAGTTCTCTTTAGGTGATCTCGCATTAATGCTTGCATGTATTCTTTGTCCGAATTTATGTTGAAAGTACTTTTAGACTCCGTGTGGCCAAATACTACTTCAAAAGGTGTGAGTCCCGTTACGGAGTGGATAGTGTGGTTATAAGCCATTACAGCATAAGTCATAGTGGATGAAGCATCAGTCAGTTTCTGTTCATATTTGGCTAATCTATAGATTTCTAGTAATGTTGAATGGAATCTTTCAATATGTCCCATTGAATTGGGGTTGTTTGGGGTTCCTAAATGTAATTGGATTTTATAGAAGTCCAAAAGTTCTTGTATTAGTCGATTATTAAATTCAGATCCTGAGTCTGAACTTATTTTGCTAGGGGTCCCATAATAGGAGAAATATCTGATAAGCGCCCTGATTATTTCGGGTGCTGATTGATTGGAGATTTCAAACGCCTGGCCCAATTTACTGAATGCGTCTATTATGGTGAGAAAGATCTTTCCTTCAATTTTAAATAAATCCATGAATAGCTCCTGAAAAGGCTTATTCTGAGTTTGTGTTAACTGAATTGTGGGTTTTAAAGGTTTCCGGTCATATTTCATTTTTTGACATGCTTCGCATGTATTAATAACTGCCGCTACTGTTATGTCCATGTTATGCCAAAAGTAAGTCCGTTTTAGGTGTGATACGGTCTCTTGTATGCCGCGATGGCAGCTTTTGCCTATGTGATATTTTAGGATTATTTCTCTTTGTTCTTCTTCGTTTTCTACGTAAACTACCCTTTCTGTACACTCTAGAATGTTGACTGAGCCGGCCTTAAAAAGTTTAATAACTACGTCTGTGAATTCGACCCTGTGTCGCACATCTTCAAAATATATGAAATATTTGACCTTGTTTCTTATATATCTTCTGAGGAAGTCAGTTATTAAATCTGGTCGATTTAATGGCAAGTGTAACTCTAGGATCTTTTGCTTTTTATTTGAAATATCTTTAGCTGCGATTTCGTTTCGGAACCATGTGTGTACCAAAATTTGGTTAGGTTTTGTATCTATTGCCTCTTTGAGAATCGGAATACCTAAGGAGTCAACATCACGTGCTGAATGTATGGTTTCTGTTTGAATTGTATCCGTTTCTGATGCAGTAATTGTACCGCTAGACGGTGCCAAAACTGAAAACGGTGATCGAGCTCTGTTTGGATTATTTTCTGGAATCGATAGTGTTTTCTCCGAGTCTGAAGAGATCGTAATTGTTTTTTCGGAATCTGACGAAATTGGTATAGGGCTACCTAAAGATTTTTGTTGTTTTTTCTTTTTGCCTAATTTTGTTATTTTCTTCGTTATTTGTTCACAGTGCCTCTGTAATTCTAACTCTCTCTCATCAACATTAACCTGTATAGATGAATTTTCATCACGGCTACCTAAGGCGTTGATTTTCATTCGGGATAAGGCATCAGCGTTTGTGTTTTGGCGACCGTTTTTATATATTACGTCATAGTCGTATTCGGCTAGTCTTAAACGCCAGCGAGTTATTTTGCTGTTGGATTCTTCAAACGAATTTAACCAAGATAACGGTCGATGGTCAGTGTATATCGTGAATTTCTTGCCATAAAGGTATGGGCGAAAGTGTTTCACGGCCCAAACAATGGCCAAAGCCTCCTTTTCGATGACACTATATCTCGTTTCAGCGTCGTTAAGTGTTCGAGAAGCGAACGCAACAGGTCGATCACTACCTACATTTCCCTGTGATAGTACTGCGCCTATAGCATAATCAGATGCGTCGGTGGTTAATATAAAAGGTTTTTCGAAATCGGGAAACTGTAGTAGAGGTGCATGTGTAAGCAATTCCTTACATTTTTCAAACGCCTCTACAAACTCCTGGGTGATTGTTACCTTATGGTTTTTCTTTAGGCAAACGGTCATAGGTCTTGTCAATTTCGCAAAGTCTTTTATAAATTTTCTATAATACCCTACCAATCCTAAGAAGCTCTTGATTTCTGTTTGAGTTTTTGGAAGAGGATACCTCAGAACTGCATCGATTTTATCATTATTGGGCTTTAGTCCATCTTTAGTTATAGAATGTCCTAAGTATAGGACTTCCTTACGAAGGAACTCTGATTTGTCAATCTGCACTTTAAGGTTAGTTTCTTTTAGCCGTTCGAAGATTTTGCGCAATTTATCTACGTGTTCCTGGAGACTGGTTGAAAATATGATAATATCATCGAGATACACGAGACAGTGAATCCCTTGGAGACCACGTAGGATGCTGTCCATTGCTCTTTGGAATGTGGCTGGTGCCGTCTTTAGACCAAACGGCATACGAAGAAATTCAAAGTGTCCTGCCTGGGAACTGAACGCAGTCTTCTGTCTATCTTTTTTATTGATCTCAATCTGATGATACCCACTAGCCAAATCTAGCGTGGTGAAGTAATTAGACTTACCTAATTTATCGAACAGATCTGATATATTTGGTAGCGGATATTTATCATCAGTTGTTACGCTGTTTAGCCGCCTATAGTCTATCACCATCCTAAACTTCTGCTCCCTGGAAGCATCTAGCTTTTTTGGCACGAGATGCACGGGTGCGTTCCAAGGTGAACAAGATTCCTGAATGACGTTGTCTTTAAGCATTTTATCTACTTGTCTATTTATTTCATTATTAACTGCAGGGGGTTGTCGGTATGGTCTTAAGTATATGAGATCGTCGTTAGTGGTGCGTATCTGGTGTTTCACTTTGTTTGTAAAAGTCAGAGGTAATTTTTCACAGTAAAAGATGTCTCTATATTCAAAACACAATTCACCAATTGCATGTCTTTCTTCGTCGTTCATGTGATCGAGTCGAAGTTTTTCTAAGTTTGAAATCAGATAGTCATCTTTGTCCAAGTCGTTTTCAGTGATAACGTTGGTATTGGTATTGCATACTACTGGTTCGTATGGAGTAACATTTATGAGGTCGTTTATTTTTAACGTGATTGGAGTCTCTGATGTGTTTTGAATTACTGTGTATGTATGACCATTGACACAATTAACTAATGCAGATGGCATCCTGATTCCTTCTGTAAATTCCCTATATTCAATAATTCCGGTACCATTGTATATGTTAGTTGGCAACCTCACACGAGTTTCCGAACGTGGTTCAAGCCTAATATGCACCTTTAGATTGTAAGTGAACGGAATTTCCGCATCACGTGTTCTAAGAACTTGGTGTTTCATGTCTATGTTTGCATCTAGTTGCGCGAGAAGGTCCGAGCCTATCAAGCCGTCATAATCCTTGTCTACACTATATACGTAAAACGTATGTGCTTCCGTAGTTCTAAATGTTGGTGGAAGCGGTATATGTATAGCTTCATCATGTAAGCTTTTACCGTGAGTGCTTATTACTTCGAAAGGAACTGCAATTTTACTGTGTTCAAAGAACTCATCCGCTTTGTGAGGACTAATAAAAGATCGTGAGCTGCCGGTGTCTATCATAAATCTCGCGTCTAATTCAGATAGGTAAATATACGGCAACTTAGCAAAATTGTCACAGTTCACATTTATTATTTCATGGTCGTGTCCGAGGCCTGTGTGTAAAAATTTGAATCGTTAGACAAACATTCTGTCTCATCGTAAAATTCTGTCATATTCATTGAATTAACTTGTGCATGGTCATTGTCATAGCTGTCATAGTCATAGTTCATCTCGTAACTGTTGTAGTCAAAACCATCATTATTTCCGTCCGCGTAAACTTCAATTTCATTATTAAAAGCTTGATTAGGACGCGGGGCAGGCAACGCCGTGCGCATTGTGACGTCAGTGTTAAATGGTTTTTGTTGCGTTTGAATACCAAATTTAAATTGATTGGGCTGTGATTGGTTAAATATTGGTTTTGTTTGTTGCGGACCGAAATTTGGTCTGTAACCTTGAGGTGCATTGAAATTTGGCCTAAAACCTTGAGTTGCACCGAAGTTTGGCCTGTAGCCTTGGGGTGTTCCGAAATTTGGCCTATAGCCTTGAGGTCCTTGATTTGGCATGCCAGATTGAACATTTTGGCTAAGCTGTGGTCTAAAACCGGATGAGGTATGAGGTATACCAAATTTAAATTGCGGTGCCTGTTGTGCGCCAGAATTAGAATTTTGTGGTCTGAACTGATTCGGAATACCAAATCTAAAGCCTGTCTGATGAGGAGCATTTGTGGGTAAGTATTGTTTCAAACCAAATTTCTCTACGTATGGATTGTTAGATGCCGGCACTTGTGGCTTAGTTAAGCCTGCACGAAACATTTTGTTCCTAGCGTTATATTGGTATTGAAAGTTGATCTCTTCCAACACGATAGAAAGCGCGTTTTCTAGTGTTGTGCTGCTCTTAAGCCTAACTATCCGTATGAGGTCCTCTGGCAGATTGTAGAGAAACACATTCATAGATAAATTGTCGTAAATAGTAATTTTGCTTTTTCTTACATGAGGGTCTACTATGGCGTTTACTTTGGCAATTAAAGAACTTTTAACCTGCTGAATCCTGTTACAGAAATCAAGGTAAGATTCATTTTGATTTATTTTTAATGTTTCAAGCTCAATAGCGATACATTCTTCTGAACGTGGATCGCCAAAGTGTTGGATTAAAACTTCTTTTAGTGCGGCCCAAGATTCAATATCCTGCCTTTCACTTATAAGCTGGGCGGCTTTACCGGTGAGTTTACTAGACACTACATGAAAGACATATAGATCTTGTGCCTGGTTTTCAGCATTTGTAAAACAACCAATCACATATTCACATTTTTTTATGTAAAGATTGAGGAGTTTCTCGTCACCATCAAATTTCGGAATGACCTTGGACATTTCCATAGGGATAGCCACAACTTTAGCCTCAGTCATTTTATCTAACCTTAAATCGTACCTATATCACACAATAATTGTACCTATTTATTTATATAATAGTTAGTTCAATGTTTAAATTATAATCGCAATATTACAATGAGAGAACGCAATATAACAATTGCCTAAAATCTATACCACTTATAACATATTATATCTAACTATGATACCTAAAATCGAAATATAAATCGCCAATATAAGTGCATTTATACCGAAAATCAGTTAATGAATAGATTAGGCAAGTTTTGACCCAAAATAACATTAAACAGACATAAAATGGAATAGATATGGATGTAGGAAATAGTGAAGTAAACTACTCACAAGCCACACATATCCTCCTTTGAGTCAGCTACTGCGTCTTCCGGATTCTGGCCGTCACAGGAGACTTCTTATTTGGTTCGTATGGATACCCGACGTAGTCGATTTCGCGGAACTTTTCGCGTCAAAGCCGATATTGGGACCTTGAATAGAGCGTAAACGCAAGCACGACAGAAGGATTACGGGTATCCTACCGGCTGCGCCACTCAAGTATCGACGGCTACCGGAGATGTTTTTAAAAAGACAAATTTGAATTATAAAAGATGTCGTTTATTCGACGGTTCGCTTAAGACTGACTTAATATTAAATAAAATCTATTCAGTATGATCATTCGACGGATGCAGATATCTCTACTAAGAAATAAGTCTTATCTCTGCTGACTACGTGCGAATGGTCATAATGCAAGCAGGGACTTCTTGTAATGCGTGGGAGTCGCGTCGCATGACTAGATGTCTTCATCGAGAGTTTTCTTAGCTTTGATTCATGAAAATTCGTTTAATCGTTATAAAATTATGAGCTTTTTTCTAGTTAATTGCGCTATGAAATCAACTTTCATAGGTCTGATCAATTCGAAAATCTTCTTCTTCAACGATATTGTAAGAACATGGAAGCCTCCTGGACTCTACAGAATACTCAAATCCTCACCAACTTACAGCTCAGATTTTAAATGTCGTGTTTAGAGTTATTGGAAAAAGCTATTATACATAGATCAGTCGGGGTGGTTTAAAATATTATATATATAGATGAATATTATTTTATACAATAGATCATATTATTATACTATATTGACTTCAAATTGATTGTGATCGGTGGGGATCTACAGCATAGCTAAGCTTATAATAATATTTTCGCAGTAACTATGACCTAATCTGTGGTTTCACTGCAAATATTTTATTAATTTTGCGATGCGTGTTTGTGAAATTCGTGATATCTTCTAGAGTTTTCATTTGAATTATATACTGTAAAAGACAATTTTAATCTATAATATGTGGCCAAGCTAATTAACGTAATTATTTGGATAAGGATTAATACTATATACTTGAAAATAGCCTTGGAAGTTATGTAATATTTTTTAACAAAAATTTTAAGTTTAAAATGGTTACTGTGAGTCAACCTTAAGAGATAGACATATGCTGTCGCGGACTTTTTTGTAGGTCTTATTAAGTTGTACAACTCTTGCATAAAAAATATTCTTCTATCTATTTTCAATTAAGCAGCGTTCGTAAGAAACGTGTTTTTTCGACCGTTTATTTGCCGACTTAGGTTGCAAATTAGGTCTCCACGAATGTACCTTTGATTTAAACGGGATAATATATAGCCTATTTTCATTCCGAAAGTCCATTCTATGTATTAGTGAAAGATTTTTTTAAATCGGTTCAGTAGTTTTTGAGCTTACTCATTACAAACATACAAAAATACAAATGTTCTCTCTTTATAATATTAGTATAGATTTACTTTCACAACTACGATTTTTCAACACTTATCACTCAGCAATAACATACACTTATGCCGCTTTCACTATACATTTGAGATAATATAATTTATTTAGTCCATTTCTATGCAATGCTTCAATATTCGCTGTCTTTAATAATTATATTTGCTTGCATTTTGATTTTTTAAGTTATTTATTAACCAAACTTCAACCACCACCGAAGTTCACCAACCGTCAATGTTATCTTCATTCATTTATGCCATCAATACATTTTGTTTCAAATCTACCCTCATTATTTGTAAAACTGGTCTAGCTATTCTACTCATTAATACATGCGCTCTTTCTTATGGATTCATAATGAAAGAGTGCGATATATGGGTCTTTCTATCTCGTCTGTCTTTCTCTTTCATTATGTTACTTTCGAAACGTCTTATGGAAGAAGGTCGTATGTGCATATTTTGCTGTCATGCTATTGCTTTTTGAGACTGCTTCTCCAATTTTGACCGATACTGTACACATATAGCACTGGCAGGTAGTTAGACAAAGACACACTCCCATCTAGGTGCCTTTCGTTTGAGCCGTTTTGTTGTACAAAGCAATTACAACCTTATGTTTGGAGCATACGGATTAGTTAGTTGTCAAAACATCTGCTGTGCAACATCTGTATATATTAATTAAGTCTATGCAGTATTTATCTTGTGGACGGAGTATAAATAAAATGACAATAATAATATGAGAAGGATAAAACTATACAATCACTAGTATGAGAGAGCGAGATGGACAACAATTTTTTATCCACTGTATATGCGATTTTATTGTTTGGAGCTAGCTCTGGCTCCCAGTTATAGTGCGCCTATTGACTTTCACCCGCTGTCACGTATGATGACCCGACCAAATTACGTTGTTAATTTTATCCTATAGCTGGCATATGTATCACGTGTTCATAATTTTAATCGGGTTATATCTCTAGAGCTATTTCATTCGCATACGGCTATACGCTTATGTCTTCATGTCTTGTCTATTTAATTTTCCGTCTACGATCTATCTCCTTCCTTAGTAGTCAGCACTGTGGACAGAGAAAAGAATGCACCACGGGTAGCTCCGTCTCCTTCCCACATGAAATAGGATATACCATGGAGCTTGGATGGAGTATTAAATGGATTTGGCATTTGAATAACATTAAGAATATGAGATGAACAACCATTTTTTATCCTCTCTGCGTATGCGATTTTACAAACTGGCTCCAGCACTGGCACCAAGTTCTAGTGCACCCATTGGCTCTAACCCGCTGTCATGTATGACCCGACCAAATTACGTTGTTCATTTTATCTTTTAGCCGGCATATGTATCACGTGTTTATGATTTTAGTCGGGTTATATCTCTATGGCTATTTCATTCGCATACGCTAATATTCTCTCTATATCTATATACTTTCTCTTTGCTATGAAGTTATTCCATATAATGGAAAAGGACAAAGCTATAATATTTCCCTCTCTCAGTGCGTGCCGGTTTTTACAGGGTCAGTAGCGTTGTTAGCCGGTCTTAGCTAAACAAACTGACCTTTATTGCTAAGTATCACTGGGTTCCAAATACATATATGGTTATGTTACAATCTTCTATCTCATGTGGCCACGCTACCCAAATCTCTATAGTTTTATCCTAACTCCATAATATATATAATAATATCCATAATATATCCTATTTCATGTGGGAAGGAGACGGAGCTACCTGCGGTCTATTTTTTTCTCTGTCTACGTCAGTCTGTGTCATGTCAGTCACTGTCTGTGTGTGTTGTGTTATGTTGTAGTATCTCCTTAGTAGTCTGTGGTCGTATCTCGTCATAATTAATTTTAATAATTGGGTTTACTATTTTAGTTTTTAATAAATAATAATAACGTAACGTGGTATTTATTACTGCAATATTATCTTTGATATAAAAATTTGGACAGAAAAGTTTTGAAGCTATATTCAAAATGCTTAAACCAAAAGCTTTAACTCAAGTATTGAGTCAAGCTAACACTGGTGGAGTTGAGAATACATTGTACGTTGTGTTGTGACGCTGTCTGTTTACTTTTTTTATAAATTTAGTAGTAGTAATCGATTGTGAATTGTTAAAATAATTATATGATATCTTTCAGGCTTCTTAATCACCAAGGAGCTCTTCTGGCGTATTCTGGGTATAACGACAAAGATGCAAGAGTCACAGCAGCTATAGCTAGCAATGTCTGGTCTGCTTACGAAAAACAGGGAAGAAATGTGTTCAAAGAAGACAAGCTCCACTTAATATTAGTAGACTGTCTCAATGGGAAGATTGCAATAACGCAGGTGGCAAATTTATTGTTATGCTTGTATGCTAAAGAAACTGTCGGATTTGGGATATTGAAAGAGAAAATAAATGCTATAGCACAGTATTTAGAGGGACCATTGAAACAAGTAGCTACTTCGTAATATTTATTTGTTATTACTTAATGTAATTGAGTATCATAAAACCAATATATTCCTATAAACTTCCAACTGAGAATGTTAGTATTTAACAATAGTAGTTTGTAAGTACATATTATTTCAAATTACATTGTAAACATATTATAGCTTAGTTTTATTTAAATTTTAACATTCATCATTTAATTCCTTATCCTGTTGAGCACCACACTACAAACACACTCCTGTGTCTTGTACGCCAACAGTACGGTAACTGTACGGTTTTTGGCTTCTATAGACGTCATTGACATACAGGGTCCACAAGTGCTTGTCACATATATGTGACTTTGGCACTCAAAGGTATAAAAAAACAGGCCAGTACATTGTGGTAGCTGGAAGCTAATCTAACTAGAAGGCTATCTACACTATATTTACAGACTGACACAGTATATAATTAACCTGTACAACTAGGATTTTGTAATTTTAATCATTTTCATTACCAACAACAATCCTTTGCATTTCCTCAAACAATTTGTGTTTTTCTCTCTTGTGTATGCGTAACTCATGGCTTAGTAACTTCCTTCTGTAATTAAAAATTGTTGCTGTTTATGTTATTTGATCTTCAAAAGTGGTAAGCACATTTTGAACTGCCTAAATTTCTCAGGTTTTATACTTTTTAACCAACTTAAAAAAAAGGAGGAGGTTTCTCAATTCGACAGTATATATATATATATATTTTTTTTATGTTTGTTCGTGGATAACTTTGTCATTTATGAACCGATTTTGATTATTATTTTTTTGTTCGAAAGGAGATATCCCAAGTGTGGTACCATGGTAATTTTATCGAGGTTTGATAAGTATCTCCAGAGATATTGAGATAAACATCTCAAAATTGGTACTGAAAATGAATAGCGCAGCATTGAAGTCGGTTCTTTTTAACCGACTTCAAAAAAGCAGGAGGTTTCTCAATTCGACCGTATATTTTTTTTTTATTTTTTTTTTTTTTTTTTTTATTTTTTTTTTTTTTTTTTTTATGTTTGTTCGCGGATAACTTCGTCGTTTATGAACCAATTTCGATTATTCTTTTTTTGTTCGAAAGGAGATATCCCAAGTGTGGTACCATGGTAATTTTATCGAGGTATGATAAGTATCTCCAGAGATATTGAGATAAACATCTCAAAATTGGTACTGAAAATGAATAGCGCGGCATTGAAGTCGGTTGTTTTTTAGTTTTTAAACGATATTATTTAGTTTTTAAACGATATTATATAGCAATATTAACATAATTTAAAAATAATATATTTAACATGATAAATCAGATTACCTGCTACTAAGGTCCTTGCCACATATGGTACATCGATACCTTATATTAAGATGGGCTGAATCAAAATGATCTTTTAAACCCTTGGCTTGACGGAATAGTTTTTTACATTTACTACACTGAAAGATTAAAAATTAATATTAATAAGAGTAGGCTCAGGAATGGGAAATAGGACAATAAGGAAGAAGACTAGATCCACCAGTGGATAGATAAGGTCTGATGGTGATGATGATCAATAATATTATATAATACATCATACATAATTTACAACAATGCAGTCAATATCAATGGGTAACACACCAATTGGTTGAGCAGGAATCAATAGGAAATGGTTAATAACAAATAATTCAACATACTAACTTCTTACCTCAAACTTTTTATTGAAATGTATGAGTTGGTGCTTTCTCAAGTTACTGAAATTTGAAAATTTAAGAGGGCATATTGAACAGAGGTATCGGTGTTCACCAGTATGTACACGCATGTGACACACCAAGTAGGACTTCCGTTTTGCTGTGTATGGACAGTGGTCACAGTAATACTCCTTAGTTTCATTGTGATTATACCTAAAACAATAAAAATAATGGTAATGAATATAATGTTTATCATCAGATTTTTTATCTAGAGTCTTGACAAAGACTATTCATTATTCTGTGACAAAGACAACTTACATGTGATTAGCTAATGATCCAGATGAGTAATATATCTTTCCACATTGATGACAAGTGTATTTGTTAGTTCGTTTGTGAACGACTTTCTCGTGAGTAGCTAGGTCAAGCACTAGTTTACCACATAAAGGGCACGGGTGATGACAGCAATTATTCTCATTTTTATGTTTCTGAAATTCAGCCTGTAAAAAGCAGTTTATTAAAAAATTATAAATGTTAGTACTTTCAATATTCAATATAAATTACCTTTGTTTCAAACTTAAGGTCACAGCGCTTACATTTGTGTGCCTGTTTCAGTTTAACATGATTTTTTTTTACTGAATGATCAACATCTGTCTTGTTTGTTGAATCCTTATTGAGTTCTGTGCCATTATTGAGAATATTAATTATTCGGCTGTGAATGGAAGTGTCAAATAAGGATGGATTACTTTTTTTTGTTTCACACAGAAAAATAGTGGCTTCATCAGGTGACAAACTTGGCGGTTCTTCATTATCACTATCAAAATATGGATCTTCATTTTTCACTGAAACTGTTTTTTCAATTCTATTATGCTTCATTTGATGAAGTAATAACGAAAAGTCATGTTTTACTATTGGTTGGGTGTCTGTGACTGAAAGTTAATTATTGTAATTAGGCACAGGTCTGTCTCTTACATTATTTGCACTTAAATAGAATTATATTTTTGTACATTATTATAAATAATTCAAAATGTTACTGTCCAGAGGGATTTGAAGCCGCACCTGGGTAACAAGCCCAAGTGCAACTTAGCTATGGCCAACTCCCTACCCCTTATATACCAATTATGTATGTATATAATATTGTACAAAAATATAAAGTGTATAAATCACATACAGTAACATAATATTAGAATATATTTACCTAATATGGTTTCAGAAGATATAGCTCTTCGAAAAATCATGTCTGAGGCTTCACATTTCTTTTTGAATTTAAATGCTATCTTTAATTCATCTAAACAAGTATCACATACATATTTTGGATACTGGTCTGATTCTTTTATCTGAAAAATTTATGACATTTAACTAAAAATACAATTTAACATCCAAGGCTTTCAGAAAAAATTGTTTATCAAAATGTGTTATTAATAGTGTCAGAATAGATAGAGAATTTAGATAATGAACATTAAATTAGTATGGATATACTCGGGATGTTGGAATTATTTTAAACACATTTTTTCACTCTCTGACAATGCGTAAATGTTGTATTTTTGACACAGAAAAAATTGTTAAAAAGTTGTGAAAGTTTTAAATAAATATTTTCCACTCTCTTAGTTTGTTCCAAATAAGGTGAGTTTTATTTGACAATTGCATTTAAGCTACTACTATTACAAGGAATATAGTCAAGATACTCACAGAAATGTTAGCAACAGTCCTGATCGCTGTAATAATTGGTGTATCTTCAACTTTGTCAGTGATTGATATATAAGCAGGATTTGTGCAGACTCTACATATCATATCATAATCAAATATTTCTTGCCTTAAAAAAAGTATTACAAAATATTGATGAATTAATATATTGTCTCTTTCATCCTAGATCCAGTTTAGCTGCACCATGGAAGACTATATCAATGTACAGCAAGTGACCAATCCGAGTCAGTTGAGGCTGGAGCTAAATTTATTATTGAGAGTAATGCTACGTACTATTATTATCTTTTCTATGGTAATGCTTTAATAATTACAAGAAATGTACAAATACAGGCTGAATGCCACATCGCTTTTCAATTCAAATGGAAATAATAAGCAAAAAAAGGGGTACAAAGTAAATGTTTGGTAAATAATTATAAAATAAGCTATGGCCTACATTCTATTTTCACACATTTTCTAGGGGTATCTGCCTAAATTCATTACTTACTTTTTAACAACTATTTCTTGTTTAATTGTTTTGGTATTTTTATTAGGTGTAGGTGTTTGCTTAATAGATTTCCATAGTAAATATTCAGTAAGCTGATTTAATGACATATTTATTTGTGCTGTTTGTAAACAAAACGAATAAAATTTTAAATTGTTTAGAACTATGACCGAACTATATGTGTTAGAATTTTAAAAATAAATTAATAGCACAGACTAAGTGGAGATGCTACGATTAATAGCACTAAGAAGTAAGATCCACAGACTACTATGATCAATTAAGTAGCAAAGAAAAGAAAGAGTATAATAACTGTGGATGGAGTATTAAATAGACCTTTGGGACCTCCGGGAAAACTCCCGGGAAATCCCAATTACTTTATGTGTGCCAACCCTATCTACTGCTACTTAAATATGGAGACAGGAATGGGATGGCACTTGCAGTTCCGGCGTTTTACGGCTGAGGCGTAAGAGCCGGGGAAGAACAGAGAAAGGTCCTCTTCTAGATTAATAGGAAGGTCTGGGTACTTATCTTTTAGTGCGCGGTCCTTTACGCAGAAGTGGACCGGATATATTCATTTACTCAGGAAATGCAGAATAACAATGCTTGGTGTTATTTACAACTTTAACATTGTTTATTGGATATAATATTATGTTTTATATACATTCAACGTATCGCAGCAGCTTTTCATGCTGGGAACACGCGAAACTTAATAATTTCTTATATTCTTATAAAAGCCTTTTGCTTGAAGAAAAATATGTTACTAATGAAAAAAATAATGTCAGAATCCCTGACAACTAATTCTACCATCGACATATGAAAACATTCAAATATATCGGATGAGAAAATTAAGCTGTCAACAAGGAGTTCGAACATTATAAAATAAGGCGAGGTCGCCACATCACCCCCCCACGAAGACGAACATCCCCACCAAAAAGGGAGGCCGCCCGTAATCGGAAGGATGAACAAAATTGTCCCATAGTCATTCAGAATCAAACAAATCTGTGATGACCATAGAGGAAGTTGAAATTCGGGACGTCAGGTCAACCAAATTATACAAAATAACAATTTACATTAACTAAAACTCAAATTATCTCGGGATTAAGGTTTCACAGATCCAAAACATCCCTAAATTTGACTCGACGTCCAGAACGCGTCGAAACGACAGGATCCAAGGCTGGTGGAGGAGACTCCTTCGAGGCAGGCAATGGAATTAAATTTCCGACCGGAGGAACAGGCACCGTGAGAGGTACGTCCAATGGGTTGCTGCCTGGTTGCACTGAGGTCGATACATGATCATCCTCAGCCTCGAGATGTGCTGGTTTAACTCTGTCCACGCTTACCTCCTGCCTTTTTCCCCCCACATCAATCGTGACGGTTTTTGCCCCTCTACTGAGGACCTTATATGGTCCAGTATAGGGTGGCTGAAGAGAACGTCGGACCGTATCGTCACGTAAAAACACGTGCGTAGTGGTCGACATTTCTTTAAAAGTGAAAACTGAAGGAGACGAATGCCGAGACGCAGGAATTGGTCGAAGATCTGCCACAACCTTACGTAGCTGTGCCAAAAAATCATGCGCACTACTATCACTGGTTGGCAAGGATGGTACCACGAAATCCCCTGGAAGTCTCAAAGGCTCTCCATATAATAACTCGGCAGCAGAACATTTCAAGTCTTCCTTGAGTGCTGTTCTAATACCTAGCAGAACAAGCGGTAAGGCTTTACTCCATGTCTCTGCATGGCACATTAAAGCAGCCTTAAGCTGTCTGTGTAAACGTTCTACCATCCCATTAGCTTGCGGATGATAACTGGTTGTCCTAATTCGCTTAGTTGCGCAAAACTGTAACAACTCATTAAACAAGGTAGACTCAAACTGTCTGCCTTGGTCAGTAGTGACAACGAGTGGTACACCAAATCGCGAAATCCACCCGTTGACAAAGGTATTTGCTACCTCTTCAGCAGTGATACATGACATCGGCCATGCCTCTGCCCACCTCGTAAATCTATCGATTGCGGTGAGGCAGTACGTAAAACCGTTTGAATGCGGCATCGGTCCGATTATGTCTAAATGTACCTGCTGAAAACGAGAACTTGTGCTGGCAAAATTGCCTAACGGAGATGAAGCATGCCTGGTAATTTTGCTACGCTGGCATGAGACACAACAACGTGCCCAAGACATACAATCTTTCCTAAGTAACGGCCAGATGTAACGATCTGCGACCAGGCGTGCGCTTGTGCGCGCGCTAGGGTGGCCGAGATTGTGCAATCTGAGAAATACAGGCCGTCGAAAGGATGCGGGTAAATACGGTCTCGGTTTCCCCGTTGATACATCGCATGTTACAGAAATATCCATTCCTGGAATAGGAACAGATTCTAATTTCAAAGAAGAATCTGCTCGCAACGTAACAAGTTCCTCGTCCACCTTCTGAGCTTCAGCCAGAGCAGCGTAGTCGTCTGTAAGAGAAATTGCCTCTATGCGCGACATCGCATCTGCCACTACATTGTCGTCGCCTTTAACGTACACGAAATCAGTGGTAAATTGGCTAATGAAACTCAACTGGTTTAATTGAACCGGTGGTAACTTTTCTCTTCGCTGTTTAAACGCGAAAATTAGAGGTTTGTGATCCGTAAATATGGTCACATGTTGCGCTTCCAAGAAATGTCTGAAATGCTGAACACTCTCGTAAACAGCTAGGAGTTCCCTATAATAAGCGGGCCACTCCTTCTGCTTTTCTGTTAATTTTTTACTGAAAAAGGCTAAGGGATGCCAACTCTCATTCTCGCTCTTACGTTGTTGTAAACACGAGCCTACATGAGTACCTGACGCGTCGGTAAATAAACCTAACTGCGCGTTACTATCAGGGTGTGACAACAAGGTAACTGTTGTGAGGCTATCCCTACAAGCTATGTAGTCTTTTTCTAAGGCATCCGTCCAAGGGAATGGTTGTGTACCTTTCCCTTGAGTGGATGAAATCGCATCAACCAGAGGTGCCTGATATTTCGCTGCACCGGGTAAAAATCTGCGGTAGAAATTTAACATTCCTAAAAAACGTCGCATTCCCTGCACAGTTTTAGGAGGCGGGAACTCTGCTAGCGCTTGTATTCGCTCGTTAGGCGGCTTTGTGCCTTCTGCATTGATCTGATAACCTAAAAAGGTAACCTCAGATGTACCAAAAACGCACTTTGCCGGGTTAATAACAACACCGAACTGTCGTAACCTACCGAACAGTATTTTGAGGTGTTCCGCATGACTCGGCTTATCCACGGAATGTACCAGGATGTCATCAACGTATGCGTAACAGAAATCGAGGCCTCGCACGACTTCATCGATAAATCGTTGAAAAGTCTGACCTGCATTTCGTAAACCGAATGTCATGTAGGGCAATTCGAATAACCCGAACGGTGTTATAATCGCAGTTTTGCAAATATCCCCTTTAAACACGGGAATTTGATTGTAAGCTTTAACCAAATCTACGGTCGTAAATACTGTTGACTTAGCTAAGTTGCTAGCAAAATCACCGATATGCCTAACCGGATATCTATCCGGGATAGTTCGCGCGTTTAATATCCGGTAATCGCCACACGGACGCCAGGTTGAATCCTTTTTAGAAACTAGGTGCAAGGGTGATGACCAAGGACTATCCGAAGGCCTAGCTGTACCAGCTCGAACCATTGCGTCGAACTCTTGCTGCGCCACACGAAGTTTATCGGGGGCCAGCCGTCGTGGTCTGCACGAAATAGGTGGTCCCTCTGTTGTTTCGATGTGGTGCCTAGTCGAATGTCTGACTACCCTATCAATACCTGGTGGGCGCGTAATATCGGGAAAATCTGAAAGCAAATCCGTATAACTGTTACTCGGGAGTACGATGGCCCTAACACTGGACTGCGCAACGTTTGCTGCAGTTGCTACAACGTTCAGTTTGGTAACCCCATCGATTATCCGTTGTCGACGACAGTCGGGTAACAAATTATAGTGGCTCAAAAAGTCTGAGCCAATAATTGGAGTGCTAACATCCGCAATTACAAAGTTCCAAGTGAACTCTCTTCTTAAACCGAAGTCTAAATGAAGAGTGGTTGTGCCGTAGGTTTTAATAGATGACTGGTTTGCGGCAAACAACTCGAACCCGCTCTCCCCTAAACGACCCTTTATTAAGCGTCGCGGGAAACAGCAGATATCCGAACCTGTATCTACTAAAAAATTTATTTTAGTTGCACGATCACTAACGAACAACCTACGACTTTTAAAACCGCGGTCGCTCATAGTTGCTACCGACCGCGGTATGCGTTGCCCAGATTGTGCTGCCTTCCAATTGCAGGGCCGAACGCACTTCGAAGCCCTACCGGCAAAACGATTATGGTACCAGCACAAATTCTGATTTTTAACACGCGACCTACTATTATTATTATTACGACTTCGGCCGCGATTTTGTTTGTTACAGGAATGATTCTTATTAAGCGACCGGACATCTTGAGAACTACTATCCATGGCCGATGCAACCATCCCTGCCAGCGTGGAAACCTGGCTTCTAACTTCGTCCAACTCCGAAATCTTGGAAGGTTTGGACGGTTCGGCTGTACGCACACTGCAAGACTGCGACGGATCTTGCGATATAATTTGAAATAAGCGATCCGCTAATTGTGCCGTTATATTTAATTCCTGCAATGGCTGCGCCTCTAAAACAATTTGGATTTGCAGAGGAAGTTGTCTAAGCCAAATCGATTTGAGAACCTCCTCCGGAATTTTTTTATCCGCGAGCGTCCTTAAATGCCGTAAAAACGAGGACGGCTCCCTATCCCCGATTGTCTCGCCACCTAATAACTGTCTGATGTTTTCCTCATGCGACTGCGAGAAACTCGAGACAATCGCTTGTTTTAACTTGGTGTACGGGGAAACGGCAGGGGGTCGAATAATCAATGCTTCGACCTCCCTGGTGCAACTAATATCTAAGTGTGCCACGGCATAAGAAAATTTTGTCACTTCCTGAGTGATTTTATTAATAACGAATTGCGACTCAAGACTGGCAAACCACAGGGCAGGCCTGTCCTTACAAAAAACAGGTGTACGAATACTCACCCCGCCGACGCATACTTGCCCATCCTGACTATCATTCGATGCCTCGAAGAACGCCTCCCTTTCTGCAGTCGGTCCCGACGGACGAGCCTCTTGTCCCGTCATCGTCGACGCCTTTCAGTCCAACTGCACGTCCGGGAAGTAAAAAACTTCCAGAAGGTACCAATCTGAAAATTTTCAAAGCACAGAAAACAATTGCACAATGACAACAGGGAAAAAAAAACAAAGGAAATTAATTTTTATTCCTTTCTAGGTTCTACAAGGCTGTTCTGGGCTAGAATTATCGTGATGCGGCGATCTACACCTATAGGCATAGCCTAACTACGATATAGAAAAACAAAAATTCTAAAAACACATAATTAAGTTCGCCACATAAATGGAATGCGCCGGCAGCGTCCGCTTAAAAAACAGGGACCTCGGAATGTCGTTTGCGACAATCCGGGACAGGAACTGACGAATTTGGGTACCTTGACACTTTCACACACTAAAAGAGGTAAGACGACGGAATCTTCTAGGCTCCTGTCGTCTAGTTGCAGCTCTGCACTGTTCAGCACTCCGTCGCTGGTCACCAATTTGGGACCTCCGGGAAAACTCCCGGGAAATCCCAATTACTTTATGTGTGCCAACCCTATCTACTGCTACTTAAATATGGAGACAGGAATGGGATGGCACTTGCAGTTCCGGCGTTTTACGGCTGAGGCGTAAGAGCCGGGGAAGAACAGAGAAAGGTCCTCTTCTAGATTAATAGGAAGGTCTGGGTACTTATCTTTTAGTGCGCGGTCCTTTACGCAGAAGTGGACCGGATATATTCATTTACTCAGGAAATGCAGAATAACAATGCTTGGTGTTATTTACAACTTTAACATTGTTTATTGGATATAATATTATGTTTTATATACATTCAACGTATCGCAGCAGCTTTTCATGCTGGGAACACGCGAAACTTAATAATTTCTTATATTCTTATAAAAGCCTTTTGCTTGAAGAAAAATATGTTACTAATGAAAAAAATAATGTCAGAATCCCTGACAACTAATTCTACCATCGACATATGAAAACATTCAAATATATCGGATGAGAAAATTAAGCTGTCAACAAGGAGTTCGAACATTATAAAATAAGGCGAGGTCGCCACAGACCCATTAAAATAATAATAATAATATGAGAAGGATGAAACTATAAAATCACCAGTGTGAGAGAGCGAGATGGACAACATTTATTATCCTTATCTGCATATGCGATTTTATTGTATAGAGCCAGTTCTGGCTCCCAGTTCCAGTGCGCCCATTGGCTTTTACCCGCTGTAATGTGTGACCTGACCAAATTAGGTGGTTCAATTTATGTTGTAGCTGGCATATGTTTTAGGTGTTCATCATTTTAGTTAATTTATAACTATATATACAATATAAACTACTCCTAAAACTATAATACAGACTATATAAAATCTACAAATAAAAAACTGAATTAAGGTCGCTGTCCGCTGGTAGGGTACCCAAAAAGCTGGCGACATTACCTCTTTGAATGGCAAGACTAATTCGTTGGCCGAGGTACGCGCCAGCTCTTTGATCATGGGAGACATCTATCAGACGTCTGGACAACTCCTTCACACAACCGCGTGCTTGTTGACCCCACGAGCCCATGGTCTCGAGCCCAAACGGAAGAAATGCGTAATTGTCTCCAATGTCTGCATATTTCCTCCACTTGAGGGCCTCTGCCGCGTCTGCGGCTGCTCCTGCAGCCCGTGAGGTACTATTAAGGTGGGATGCTGCTAACGTATCGGCGCACGTTGCATCCCACACTAGCGGCTTTCCACGACACCAAGGAATCAACGTCATGCCGTCAGGTCTCTTGCCATTGTCACGTGAAATACCGTTCGGCTCTAAAATAGCCAGCACGTTGACGGTGGCAAGGGCCCGACGGATAACGTCGTTTAGTGAAGCGTGTCGTGAAAGCCGACCTGCACTGCGGCGACATGATAGGCCGTGGTGGCCCAGGTGATCAACCTCGTCACCATAGCGACAGCGGTGCGGCTCTGTTCTAGAGATACCCAGACCCAGTTTCATTTTAGTTGGGTTATATCTCTATAGCTATTTCATTCGCATACGCTAATGTCTTGTCCATTTAATATTCCGTCTACGCGCATTCTTGTCCGATTGTCATTGTCTGTTGCTGTCAGTGTCAGTGACGTGTCAGTGTCATATCGAGAAGAATGTTTTTTTTTCTACATTTATTGGCTCCACACGACAAGACAAGTGTACTTAGCCTGTAATTTATTTCTATTTAATTTAGCCAGTGTTAACATATTATAAAGTTTCAAATGTATAGTCTAGTGAAAATTGTATACAGTCAAATCTTTTATTATTTCATGGATTGGTGATCTTATTGCACCGTCTGTAAATAGTTTAAAGGGTTCCGAACCCAAAGGGTACCAACGGAACCCTATTACTGAGACTCCGCTGTCCGTCTGTCTGTCTATCTGTCCGTCTGTCACCAAGCTGTATCTCATGAACCGTCATAGTTAGACGGTTGAAATTTTCACAGATGATGTATTTCTGTTGCCGCTATAACAACAAATACTAAGAACAGAACTAACACTAAGAAAAGAAGTTAAAAATTAAAGGGTTTAAAACAAAAAACGTGTTTTTTACGATAGCGCCATCTAGCTAGCATCATAGATGTCGCTATCGTGTTTACCTTAATCTCGGAATCTGAATCTGAATCTCGGAAACGGCTCCAACGATTAAATAAAAATTAGTATGCAGAGAATTTCGGGGGCGGTAAATCATGTTTTCAATAATCAATTTTACCGATAATCAACTTAAAATATGACTCTTCCCGACACCTGTTGGCGAGTAGAAGTAGCTTTAGTGTTATTTTACTTGGTGGTGTTAGAAGTTCGTTAGATATTCGTTAAATGGCGTTCGGAATCCTCCATGTGCAGGACAAAGGTCTGACTCGCACTTGGCCAGTTTTATTTTATTCAGCCATTTTATTATTCATGTAGTCACCTGTTAGTTTTCAATGTCAATTCAATTTATTGATATTGTCAAAATCTAAACGTCAAACAGTGAAACAGCCGCAAGCGAAACTAAACTTGTGTTGTGTGGAAAATAAATTTTTGTTGTTTTGCTTGCTATAGTTTTGATTGAACCACAATATAACTTTATAATGAATTTATCAGAAGAAAGTACATTTGGTAATGGACTCCTCTATGTCGGATTTAACCAGGATCAAGGTATAAACAACAGAAAGTCTTGCATGTAACTGTGCATCAACTCTGTATGGTATAAATTAATCTAAAGTGTTGATATTTTTTGATTCACAATTATTCAGGTTGTTTTGCTTGTGGGACTGAGAATGGATTCCGAGTATTCAACAGCGACCCACTTAAAGAAAAAGAACGTCAAAATTTTGCTGAAGGAGGTCTTTCTTACGTCGAAATGTTATTCAGATGTAATTATATGGCGTTAGTCGGCGGTGGTAAAACGCCAGTGTATCCCCCGAACAGAGTTATTATATGGGACGATCTGAAAAAAGATTCAGCTATATCTTTGGATTTTAACAGCCCTGTTAAAGCAGTGAAACTGAGGCGAGACCGCATTGTTGTTGTGCTAGGTAAACAGTTATCTTTGTTTTGTTATATACCAACTTACATTATATACAATATTTTTATGTAATCGGTGTCAAATGTTATTATTACAGAGAACTTGATAAAGGTGTATACATTCACGGCCCAGCCACAGTTGCTTCATGTGTTTGAGACTTGTCAGAACTCTAGGGGTCTCTGTGTGGTGTGTCCAAACAGTAATAATGCTTTACTTGCATATCCCAGCCGCAAAACAGGACATGTCCAGGTGAGTACATAATTATAATAGCCCTATTTCAACATTGTCAACTAAAACAATTTGACAATAATTCTCTTGTGTCCTAATTTATTTAGGGTCATGGCACTTTAATTACTTCCCTTATTTTATGTAAGGAGATTGATATACATATTTTTTGGGCATTAATTGTCAATTACACAATACAGTTTGTACAATCAGTCTACACCAATGTTTTAATGACATTAAAGACCATTTTTCTTGTTCATTGTTTGATAAGTTGTTTATTCCCACCAGAATACTTTCATTTGTATGTGAAAGTAACATAAGAAGCAGAATTGTTATAAGTTTTCATAATTCACATGTAATTGTGCACCGCTTGAAATCATTCAAATCAAACCATTATCATAAATGAAAAGAGTGTTTTAGTGTCTTTTGTGTATTGCTTTATGTAATTTTAATCAAGTCATCCTAACTTATTTACTCGTGTGCTGCAAAAGTTTAGCTACTTCATGTAACAAACTTTTATGTGCTAAGGTAGGCTTTGGGTCACTGGCAGTTATTATTTAGTGTCATATTAGTATCCTGCAGGGTGTTAGGTACCACTAGCGATATTAGATGTATTTTTGACCCATATGTAATAAAATTCTATACTTTTTAATTGAAAGCCATAGGGACAAAAAAGAATAAATGTAATAATAATGACCTTATGAACAGTGTTAAATTTTGACAGAAGATAATTTAAACTCCTTTTTTGACATAATACACATAATACCTGAAAGTGCATATTGGATAACTTTGTTTCCACCACCGATGACAATGACTGAACACAAAGGAAACCATAGTTTTCATGTTAGTTAGTTAGCTCCACCATTTAGATATTTAAAAAAAATTGTATATGTAAAATGTAAAAAGGGACCGAACAAAATGACATTCGCATTTATAATATTGTTGGTTTATATGAAATAAAATATGCTCAAAGCCCTCTGCATTTCCTTTTCTTATCAGTTATTTTGCAATCTTATACTATAAAAATCTTTGTCCTGACATACTAACTGACTGACTGACTTAGAGACAATGCACAGCCTAAACCACTGGTCATAGAACGGAACGGAACCCTAAAAAAGAATTAGCCAAATCAGTCCACCGTTTCCGAGTTATCACATGACTAAGGGATATACAAATTCATTTTTATAAAACCCTAAATACCATATTGATTTTCAGAATTTGTTACCCCACTTCACCCTCTAGGGGTAGAATTTCGAAAACACATGTTTACTTATTTATTTACAGAAGTATTAGAGACTAGTAGATTTACAGAAGTGTGAAGTTTCGAATAAAAAGACTATCTAATCTTGTTTCTCCATACAAACTTTGAACCCCCTAAGGGGTGAATTTTGGAAAATCCTTTCTTAGTCCCTTACGTACTAAGACAAATATACCCTCCAAATTTTAAGTCTCTACGACCAGCGGGTTTAGGCTGTGCATTGTCTGTCAGTCAGTCAGTATGTCAGGACAAAGATTCTTATAGTATTAGATAGATGTATTATGCATAGAGGTATCAAGTCTTTTAATGGTCTGAAAATGTTATAGATATGATTATTTATGATTGACTAATACTTTCATCATCATGATTAACAGCCAGTATTTGTCCACTGTTGGACGCCACTGAGCTTGATGGTCAGCTCTTTGTTTTCGACCGTTGCTAGCCAGCTTGCTTGCTAGTTATACTTTTATTAAATTAATTTAATACAGTAAAGATAAAAAAAAATGTAAAGTGATGATATAACAATGTTTACAGTTGGTGGAGTTAAGTAGCCACGCAGGCCCCAGTACAGCACCGGAAGGCCACCTGATCTCAGCTCACGAAGCTCCACTCAGCTGCCTGGCACTGAATGTGGGAGGTACAAGACTGGCAACAGCCTCCACAAAGGGCACGCTTATCAGAGTATTTGATACAGCCACTGGACAAAAACTTGCAGAGCTGAGAAGAGGAGCACATCAGGTACTACATGAATTTACATTGTTCTACATGCTTGATAAAAAATTGTATTGATAAAAAGTATCCAAAGATCAGTAAAGCAACACTTGGTATTTTTTTATACTTAAAGAGCAGCAAACAAGCAAGACCCACTGGATGGTAAGTGGTTACAGCCACCTATTGACACCTGAAGTACCAGAGTCAATACAGGTGCATTGCCTGTTTTAAGAAGGACCCTATTAACTTTCCCTTTATTAAAAAGACTCATATTTAAATTTATTTTTAAGTTTTGTTTTTTGTTCAGCATAAAAAAGCAACTAAAAGACTTCGCAATAATGATGCTATTCTATCAAAATTTTTTTTTTTAATTTAGCATACTTTTTTTTATACATATCATATAGGCTAGCGTTTGACCACTATCTCACCTGCTGGTAAGTGATGATGCGGTCCAGGATGGTAGCACGCTATGTCTAGAATGGGAACTGGCTCTCAAGGATAGCTGCCTGAACACTTTTTTTTTTTTTTGTTTCTTTATGGCTCCACACGATTAGTGTATTTAGCCAGTGTCAAGTATTGAAATTTTTCAAGTTTTTATGAATGTTAGTCGTAGAGATGGGTCAAAGTCACATTTCAGGTCAGTTGTCAAGTAAAAGTCTAGTCTAAGTCATATCTTCAGTAAAGATGTGGTGTTTACTGAAGATTTTCAGTGGAATTTTGGTGAGAACGCAAATAGCATGTTTTTCAACATTGTGCTGTTTCCCTACACTCGCACACATTCACCGGCACTTAATGGTTAATAATCCACATTTATTACATATTAACACGCGGAAGAACACAAGTTTTAGGAAAGAATACAATGAGATCACACACACTTTTCCACGTTCCCGCCAAAACTCCGCCTGAACACTTTAGATGTTTGACGACAGATTTTCTAACTTGAGGGTGGTAACTGGTCAGGCAGACTCTAGATAGTGTCCTACCACCATGTAATTTAATATGTATATATAATACTGCAGCATTGCTGATGCGTTGCCTACCCTTTAAGACACTTTTGACCCTTCTCTTGTAGAACCCTATATAGTATTTCGGCATTAGTGCAATTACTTGGTATTTCAGGCGACAATCTACTGCATAAACTTCAACCACACAAGCACCAACCTGTGTGTGACGTCAGACCACGGCACCGTGCATGTGTTCAGCCTAGAAGATGACAAATTGAACAAACAGTCTAGCTTGGCGACAGTCAACTTCTTGCCAAAGTATTTCTCCAGTAATTGGAGCTTTTGCAAGTTTACTATACCTAATGGACCGCCCTGTATCTGCGCGTTTGGTGTCGACAAGAGCTCTATCATTGGTGAGTTATATTATTTTAGATTGTAAGATATTTAGGAATTTGTCTTTTTTTTAACTACTTCCTGAGATTCTCAATTCGATTATGTTTTTTTTAAATACTTCCTGAGAACCGATTTTAATATAGGTGTATTCAAATATTCGTGAAGTTTTAAATCCGTGACTCGTCCGTGCTTCGCACGTAACACGGCTAGCTCCCACTACACTATAGCAAAATTCATCCTGTACAAGTGTATAAAATGAAATGACTATTATTGTATTATGTTTAATTCCTTTTAGATAAAATATTGTAACATCAATGCTTCCCGCATCGGAGTTCGCAAAGATTTGTTAAGGGCCCTGCTGTACTCAATTCCTAAGTTCAATTTAATCAGCCTGGGAGATGCGGCAGTTGCATATTTGTCTTGATATGTGTTATAAATTGAAGAGGTTTTCCACTCTCATTTTTCCAGTAATCTGCGCAGATGGGTCGTACTACAAATACAAGTTTAATGAGAAAGGCGAGTGCACCAGGGACGTTTACGCGCAGTTCTTGGAAACGTCAGAAGATAGGTAAACACGTCGCATCTTCGACATTGGATCAAACTACATATACATCTTGACTACAGAATGTATGCGAAATTGCTTATGAGGTTATCCCCTTGCAAATTAATTGGTTCCGAATTAATAATAATATGTACTATCAATATAAAAACAAACGTGGAGCCAGAAACAAAAAAAACTTGCCAAATCAATACGTCATAAATACAGGTGCTTCTGCAGTTTATTAATGTGTAAAATTAGTTTCACATAAAGTAGGGGGGTTATCTCATATTTTGTTATTAAGGATTTGCTATGATGCTCTTTCTGAATTCCACATTAATTTTGTATAAATTGATATTCTCTAAAGAATATTTTTTCATTCATAATGAAAAAAAGCAAAGTCTCTGTTTTCTAAAGCATAGAATATTATTAATGTTATGCAGCAGTGTTCTGCAAGTTTATAATATAATTTTAAATATATAAAATGATTTGTTCTACTTATATTAATTGAATTAATTACATATATAGATTATTGTCGCCTTCTTAATTCTTAATCGCGATATAGATGTATGAAAGTATAATACTATTGATATTTTTATAAAATTTTAGTATAGTCATTAGTAGAGTATAAATTAAAAATATTATTTTAAAAGTCTGACGTATATATATCAATTTGGTTAAAATACATAGAATATATACTTGCTGTTATGTGTTTGTTTAGATATCATTCACAAGTGACCACCTTGAATAGTTCATGAAGAGTCATACGTATCTATTTGTATTGTTTTGAGACGTTTTCAAGATAATTTAGTCCTTAAGTAAATATTTACTTATTATCATTGCGTTTCCTATATTGTTATAAGACTATTGTGTAAGGTACTCGCTTGTGTGTGATGGTCCTAATGATAAAATATTTAATGAGTTTCTTCTATTAAAATGTTCGACGTGAAGCCATTAGGTTTCCTAGTAGGTAAGTAACCAAATTGTACAATGACTAAACTCAACATGAGTAAATAACGATCTTGCAATGTTCATACACACTCTTACGATGCGGTCTGTTTTCAATTATGGTGCTGTACTTTCAACAGGCAATGTATGCTTCCTAAAAGCAGGTGTTTTAAAAATTGGTTAAAATCGAATTTATCAGATACATAATTCAGTTTTGGTAACGAAATTACTAACGATAATTTAAGAATGTTTACAAAACGAAAGAACCGACTTCAAATGCCGCGCTAGTTATTTTCTGTACCAACAATGTTACAATGAGACCAAACGGACAGTTGTCATACTAATATTGTAACTTTAGTAAATGTTACTCTCTTTGTTTGTTACCTAATCACGCCTAAACGGACGATCCGATCTAACTAAAATTTAACCAGGAGATACTTTATAGCATGAGGGTGAACATAGGCTACTGAAGTCTTGGTGTAGTATGTGAACGAAGTCGCGGGTATCAGCTAGTACTCTATAAATAAAAAATCCAAATCGGTTAATAAATGACAGAGTTCTGAGGTAATAAACATTAAAACATACATTCGAATTAAGAACCTCCTCCTTCCTTAAAGTCGGTTAAAAAGAACGAGAAGAAGAGACTCAACAGATAGTTTTCGAAATGAACGCTATGGTCTGACAAATATGACAAACTTCATGTTTTCTTTTAATTTTTTATCGATAGACATATCTATACCGCTTGCATTCCATAAATATCTAACACTTGTAATTTTCAACAATCTATAAAAAATAATAAACAAACATAAATTCTAAGTAGGTTTGCATCAAAAGCCACCTAGCGAGTGTAGCGGAACTATTTTTTTGTGAAAACGGCTCAATAAATATATAACCTTATCGTGGTACCAAAGCTCCAAAGTTAGTCTTATGATCTCGTACCTATAATTTTCTTAGCTTTTTATTAGATTAACAAAAACACACTTTTTATTGGAGGCAGACAAGCACTTGACCACTGTCTCACCTAAAGTGTTCATTAAATATATGCTATCTATGGTGGAATCTTGCTTATCTGGAAGCAAAAGACTGCAGTCAGAATCGACTTGGACAGTCAATCCACGCAGCTCTACAAAAATGCAACGAAGCAAAGATTCAGAGAAGGAAAGAGCAAGTTCTGGTTTTCTTATAGTCCATATTATAATCCTAAAAATATAATCACAGAGATTCTTTGACCAGCATTAGTATTCTCATTTTAATTCTCATAGGTAGGTACGTTCTGATTCGGAAGCCTTATTTTGATTGTTGAAATCCGTGAGCTATTTGGTTGCTCAACGGAACCAACCTTTCCGGTTAGAATAGCAGATTTTTTAGATTAACAGTTTCCGATCGAAGCATTATGAGTTGCGAAAATCCGAGTCAAAGGAGAGATTTCCGAATCCGAATTTGCCTTTGAATTATTATAAATAGCGCTGCTGAATGGATAGTCCGAACTTGGACTTAGATGCAGTAGTAATTTACCATCAGGAAAGCGTCTTGCTCGTTCTATTTATTATCTAATTTGACAATATTACGTTAATTAATAATTATTTTAATTAATCAATTACAATATTATGCGACCAAAAACATAAATGTATAGGTGTTCCAACGTGACATCAGCTGCACTTCTACGAATGTTTTCATCGAGAGTTCCGACTTTAATTTAAATCTTATTATGCTAGAATACCACATTTTACAGGTAAAGAGTTTTGAAACAGAGGCTTTGTTTTAATCTTTGACAAGTACATAAATAATTCTCATATTATCAATAGCTATAGGTATTTTAATTATTAATAATGAGATTGTGTTTACCTATCGTTCTATGCGATTTAGCCCTTAACATGTTAAAAGTTAAGACGAAGTTAAAGGTAAATTGTAGATTGTAATATTTTATAATTATTATACTACTGATTTTGTGATATTCGTTAATCATGCAATGTCCCTAATTATAATCAAGATTTTATAATAAATTAGCTATATTTTTAAATGATGTTTTAATTTGATGTTCAACAGTTTTGATGACAACTGGGTCATTATCAGCCAATTTCCGTCCACTGCTTGACATAGGCCTCTCCTATGGCACGCCACTGAGCTCGATCTTCAGCTATTCGTTTTCAACTGCTGTCAGCCAGCTTACGTATATCATCGCGCCATCTATCTGGAGGGCGTCCAACACAACTTTTGCCGAGCCGTGGTCTCCACTCTAAAACACATCTACCCTACTTCAACCTCCTTTTTGTAGTAGTAGGACTTCTGCTAGTGCGCCTGGGGCGGTAGGTATCACCACTTTGCCAATTCATTTTCAGCCGTGAAATAAGAATGTTTTTCGGTTGAAATGGCAAGTTGTCCTGTGAAATTACAGGACATGTGAGACTCAACATCTTTGTCTCAAGATAACAGGCGCAGTGTAGTGACATGCAAAATTCTGGCAGTTCAGAATTTTGCATGCCGCTGTATCTGTTATAGGTAGACTTCATCGCTTACCATCAGGCGAGCGTCGTGCTTGTCTGTTACCTTTTACCATAAAAAAAACATCTTTATCTGCCTACGCTAACATCCAACACATAAGTTACTCGTAAGTATCGAACTAGTTCAGGGATCCGAAAATAAAAGTAAATTGATAGTACCCACGGGGTCCTTTGCCTAAGTAGATTACTACACGTAATGGCTAGGTGGTGCGTAGTATAAGGGCGGTTCTTGGTTGTGGCTACTACCCACCAAATAAACACATGTCGCTTTGCCAAGTTCCAGCTCGGCTATGTAAGCTAGTGGCTCGTCTCACTGCCGCTTCCAGACAAAGATTCCATTTTGGAACACATCGTCATTTAGGCGGCGATGTCCACTAAAATCCATGGAAGGAACCTTTTTTTTACCTTTATGTCCACTTTAATCCTTTATCCATGGACTTTTTAGAAATAACGAGTGTTTAAAAATCCATTATACAGATCCATCGGCAATGTAAGGTGACATCAGGCGATATAAGGAGTCATGTGCTTTCCTGTCTCCTATAAAGTATTTTGATGGAATAAGGACAAAATCATCGGCCAGAAATACTTGTGGCAATCCGATCAGAGTAGTCTTTAAGCAACCATTTTGAAGGCCATATTGGCTGAAGGTCTTGTTGCCACGTGATTTAATTACTTACATTTTAAACTCTGACCGAGAGGCAGCGAGGGATAAGGTCACAGAAATAGGAATAATAATTCCTATTTCTATGGATAAGGTGGTATAGCCGCATCGCCCTTTTTTTAGATTTTAGTTCGTTCAACTATCATCGATGTCAATTAGTATCGATGGCAGTAAAATTTCTAATTACTGCCAAATTGCGCTAAAAGCAAAGCAACTGTCAATACATATACAACGACAAGTAGAGTTGAAGAAATCTAATACATCGATAGAGCATTCGACAAAATAGCGGGGTAAGCAAGTTTGAATTATTGCGATGATTTTATCACCATAACACCAATACTGTAAATCTTTACTCGTATGCCTTAGCTGAAATTATGCACAGGGATCATAGCCAGCTAGTATGGTGGAATAGGATACAAGATACTTTTACTTTTATTGCCTGGTAATAATTTTTAGGGCAGTTTTTTTTTATACTAAATGGCGAATCTGCCTGACACTGGCAAAAATGTGCCAAACTACCAACCACTCCAACAAATGCATATAATTTGCCATCATTTCATTAAATTATGGCATAGAAATAAAGTTTATTTACCTTTTCATTTAAACTTTTACAAATTTCCAACCAAATAAATGCATAATAAAAATGTTATACTAAAGTATAACATTTTTAATAGAGACAGAAAATTATTAAAATTCTATTTATATTTCAAAATTCATAAAGATTCTTGAAATATGCCACTTTTTGGAATCATCAGCTTAATCTGCCAGAGTTAAAATTTTGGTCCCAAATCTGCCTAAATGGCAAGAATCTGTCACAAATAGTCACACTGATGCCAACGTCATTTTGATGACTGATGTAAATTCTTAAGATTTCCAACGGATGGCGTTAGCAACCAAACATTATGATCACAGCGAAGTTAATTCTTTGATCTTCTAACGGATGGCGTTAGTAGTACAAAAATATTCTATCCTAGAAACAAAATTGGTTCATCTTCATTTTTTTCATTGGTAATAAAATGATACGAGTATATTCTTTGACTGATAACACATCTACATGTGAATTTAAATTACTATATTAAAGCACAAATCAATAGGCGTGATAGTTTTTTAGTAAAGTGAACCACAAAAGTGCTCAGGTTGTGGGATAGTGGGCTCGCTTCGCTTGCGCTGATTATAAAAAAAGATTATAGCTAATTGATTCTATAAACTTTATTAATTATTTTTTTAAAACATCGATGAAAGTATTTCTAGGCACTTTTATATTCGCAACGCTACGCATCTTTTTCTTTCCTTCACTCTGCTGTTTAAGAAGTTTCTTCCTTCGCGTCACGTCTCCACCGTACTGTAATTCATAATAACATATTATTCATATTGACACAGCACTGAGATTATCAAACGATACAAACAGGTGTACGAAAGTTTAACTCTACACTGCTGCACGCTTGATAAATAAAATACTGGTTCACTTTGACATATTTTACTGGCAGGTCTTATTGTGGATATTTTTAAAGGATCACCAAAAGAGTTTCCACTTAAACTAACCTACAAAAACTTATCAAGATAGCACTAATAATAAGACTACGTATCATTACGTAGTCTTATCATCAAGTCAATCAAATCAAAGGATGACTCCTTTGATTTGATTGACTTGATGATATCCTTTACGGCAACAGGGCTCATAAGAGCTCTCTTGCCGTAAAGGATTGACTCCTAACCGAGAGGTCCCCGGATCTAATTTTAGCCCAGGTCAGTTCGTCGATAGGTGGTAAGAGCATATTATATCGATGTTCCGCCTGACTTTCTACCAACAAGAAGCTTACCACCATCAAGGAGAAAATCTGTCGCCATAATTTTACATAGTTCTGGCAGCTCACTACTCTTAGAAGTCAGAGAATTCTAGGCCTTGTTCACTATCTTCGATCATATCATTGATTAGAGAACAAAAGCTAGATAAAAAAGTGCGATCTTGAAAGATTTATATTATTTGTTAAATACATAGTCTCATGACATAGGTAGGTAGGTAAGTACCCACCAACTTTGCTGTGACATCTTTCCTGAAGGCCTTTATAGTTTCTCTGGCGTAGACTTTGCCCGATACGACAGCTTGAATTGCGATCTGAAATATATAGAATTTTATGTTGTACTTGCGTATTAAATGTTGGTGTCGATATCGGAATATGTTACTAGTGTATTTTTTTTTTTATTTAATCACCTGCACCATTTGCCGCGGTATCATCTCTTTCAACTTCTCGGCCAATCTTCTAGCGTTGTATTCCAGACGACTCACGTGGACAATAGTGGTCAATTCTTCTACGATTACTCCGTTTAGTAGAATATCCATCTGCGAAACGAGTGATTTGGTATTATTATCTAAGCTGTTTTCAATTATTTCTCGCGGGTGAATATTCCGCTAGAGGGGCTATTGAATGAATCAAATTAATTTATAACGGCCCGTTACCGTAAAAAGGATAGTTACCTTGACTTCTAACCCGAAGGTCGCTGGTTCTAATCTTAGCTATTATACCAATGAATGTTTCTATATGCATTTATGAATCATGGGTGTTCGTACACAGGTAGGGGAATCATTAAGTCGATGTTCTGCCTCACTTGCTACCAAAAATTAGCTTACCGCCATAAAGGCAGGTTTTCAACAGGGTCAGTCAGTGCACAAGTCAGTATCGGCGCCGACACTGGCGACATCCATGACTTCATTTGTTTACATGGAGTCAGTAGTCGTGGTAAGATTTCCACGGTGAGTACACGTTTGTGAAATCAGTGAGGAAGAAAAATGAATTCGCGAAAACAGCAGGAAAAAAGATAAAATTACTTGTTGAAAAATATTTCCATTTTGCTGTTTAATGAGTAAGCAAAAATGTTAGAAAAATATTTAACTAAAAATAAACGATTTTGGTGAGAAAATGGATTGACGACAAAAACTAAACCGGTTGCTCTACTGAGCTATCCCATAGGCACTCGTTTTCTCCATATAATTGCATCAATTTCAAGGTTTCGTCTTCGCTTAGTGTACGAGTCATTTTTAGCGAGACGCGACGTCAGCCTACAGCACAGCGACAGTGACTGACACAGCGCTGACTTGTCCATTTACACGGGGTTTTTGCCAGTGCCGCAGGAGGGCGCGGGTGGCGTAGTGCGCCGACTGACCTCAAAAATAGTCGTGTGCGTTATTTAAAGTCCGCTGACCTCCCACCGCTGTACTGACTTCAAATCAATTTATATTGGGTTTTTCTCGGGTCAGCGCTGACTTTTCACGAATTCGAAGTCACTGACCCTGTCTAAATCTGTCTTCAAGGAGAAAATCTGCCGCCTTAACCAGTGTTACAGTGTTCCGGCAGCAAAGGTCTAGGGAGTCATTCCATTCTAGGCCTAGCGTGTCCACCATCCTCGACCACACCATTATCCACAGCAATATTATAAATGAGAAAGTCAGTTTCTTGTTTGTTTGGGACTTCTTCACGGTCAAACGGCTGGACCGATTTAGCTGAAATTTTGCACAGGGATAGACAGTACTTATTAATGGATAAGGCCATAGGATACTTTTTAACGCGGGCGAAGCCGCGGGGCACAGCCAGTCTCATAGCCCTGCGATATTAGTAACGACAATGTCTGCGGGAAAACGTGCAAAATCGCTATAAAGCATCGAATACCTACCCTGACTAAAGGACTAGGATGGAATCCGTGATCTTGATAGTCGAAGCTCGCGAAACCCGATGTGATACTCTTCAGCGTGTCATGAAAGTCGACGACTACTTCAGAGAGTGGTAGAATGAACTGCATTAATGTCATCTTGTCGTCGACAGCGCTGGAAGGAAGCGGTGTGCCGCGACGGTCGATGCAAAGTGAGGTGACTGCTCCTATGTACTCTATTGGAGTTATTATTGTACCTGAAATTTGCGTGATGCATTCAATAGGTGCTAAAGCTATAGGTTCATAGGTCATCAGTTTCAGCAGTTTTCACTGAAATATTTGACGCACGAGCAGTGTGATTTGATTCGTGCGGGAGGGGCGTTCCTGATAACGCAACTGGTGATCGAGTGTACGAGACGGCTCTATACATAAATGTGGTAGCCGCGGTGAGGTCATTATATACATGAGGTTATTATATTATCTCCTTATACACTATACACCTTTATACATTTTTTTGATATAGCGACTGGTTGCGCCGCCACTGGTGTCCTAGTGAGATATAGCCCTGAGGACCGCAATATCACCACATTTTGCATGTCGGTAGGACACGGTCGGTACATTCTAAGCCTAGCGTGCTTACCATTTTCCACCGCGACATCACTTACCAACAGGTGAGATAGTGGTCAAACGCTAGCCTATAAGATATATAAAAAAACCTTTTAGCTGGTAAAGTAACCACTAATGTGTTTAGAGCTATATGGCGTCTCACTCACTCAATCACCAGTTACCCTACCAGGGACGCCCATCCCACACTCGTGCGTCAAAAATGTTATACGGTACACTGTTGAGTGACGACCCTTGTAAGTTGTATTTCTAATTTGGTAGCTCAATACCTCGGAGACGCGACAGGTGGCGCCGCCATGATGTCCTAGTAAGATCAAAGACTTTCTGCTATATTAAACTTGACTGCGAATTGAACCGCAAAACCTGCTCACATGAGAACGGCCTTGAATGGAGTTTGTCCCTTTCTGTTGTATGGGCCACATATATATACTATACATATAGTTATAGTACATGTATAGCACTGGCAGGTTGTTAGATAAAGACACACTCCCACGTAGGTGCCTTTTGTTTGGGCCGTTTTGATGTACATGGCAATTACAACCTTAGGTATAAAGCATACGGACTAAATTTAATTTGACAAAACATCTGCAGTGCATCATCTATTTATATTAAGTCTATGGGTAAAATAGAATAGGGCCCTTATTTATTACAAAGGTCTTAATAATATTTGTTTCTAAGAGTGTATATACATTTCTATGAGTTTATGATAATAATCTCACCAATAACAAAAGGCTCATAGTATTCCTCTATATTTTGCGGATCAGGCAGTTGCAGAGGGTTGGTTATAATGATTTCTTCGCCTCGGTACAGTTTTATTGCTTTAGCACCTTTCACTCTGAAACATTATATCATCAATTATATTTGGTTGCATTAATAGTGTCATTGCCTTTACAACTTTTTACACAGGTGCTTTGAGCTTCATATCGATGTTCCGCCTAACTTGCTATCAAAAAGTAGCTTACCAATATCAACGAGAAAATATTGACACCACCATAACCTTACGGTGTTCCGGCAGCACAGCTCTTGAATGTCAGACCATTTCAGGTCTAGCGTGTTCATCATCTTCGCACATAATACCTTACCATAAGGCTAAAGAGTCAAACGCTAGCCTATCAAATAGTAGATTATACAACAAGTGAATAAAAAGGCAATTTAATTCGAGGGACTAAGTTGGATCCCGAGAGCAGCGAAGGATTCTAGATTAGAATCCTGAGCGGAGCGAGGGGTACAAGGACCGAGATTACATTTTTTATTCACGAGTCGTGTAATCTTCTTTTTACCATTGACTGCGAGAAAATAAATAGTAGTATAGTATTTAGTATATTTATCATATTTTATTATTAATGTGTAAGAAATGTGGATTATTAACTATTAACCAACCACTCATGGTTTGACTGGTCCACGAATTTAAGGTCGCTCAGCGTGCTATGGAAAGAGCTATGCTTGGAGTTTCTCTGAAGGATCGAATTCGTAACGAGGTGATCCGACAGCGAACCAAAGTCACCGATATAGCTCACCGAATAAACAAACTGAAGTGGCAATGGGCCGGCCACATAAGCCGAAGAACCAATGACCGCTGGGATAAACGAGTTCTTAAGTGGAGACCGCGAATCGGCAAACGTAGCGTAGGACGCCCTCAGACTAGGTGGAGCGATGATATCCGCAAAGTGGCTGGCAAGAGCTGGATGAGAGTAGCCGAGGATCGCGCTCAGTGGCGTGAAACTGGAGAGGCCCATGTCCAGCAGTGGACGAGTATAGGCTGATGATGAACCATTTAGTGCCGGTGAATATGTGCTAGTGTAGGAAAACAGCACAATGTTGAAAAATATTCCATTCGTCGTATTCTCACCAAAAACTCACTGAAAATCTTCAGTAAAGTTCACATCTTTACTAAGGGTATGATTTGCACTAGAATATGACTTCAACTTGGCCAGAAACGTGACTTGACTCAACATTATGACATGAATTCACAAAATCTTGAACAATTTTAATACTTGAATCTGGCTGAATACACTAATCGTGTAGAGCCATGGTGAAAACAAACAAGAATTTAACCAAAATTGGCAGGATTTTTATTTAATTATATACGGCCTTACTAATAAAAATTTGCCTGTACATCTGTTAAACGGTTGTACAGTTGCACAGTGAATGAGCGCTAAACACGCGTCAATCCATTGCTTGACTAATAAACGTTGAATAGGCAGTGGGTATCTACATAGACGTTTAACACTTTTTTCTTTTTCATCTGGCAACTATTAGTCAATTCGTTTCGAAACTGTTTTCGTCTTATATAGTTCCGTAAATTATTTTTTCATAAAGTTTACTAATTATTAATATTATTCATGAAATTTTGTTTTAGGAATGCAATATTAATCTAACTACGTTGTTTTTAGAACTTTTTGTTGAAATTTGTTGATATCATGAAAAAATATTTTCTTTTAGTAGGAGTGAAAGACTTAAACCAAATTTTAGAACGAAACACTCAAATTGACTGTTGTCCTCTGTCTACGCTGTTGACATTGTATCCATGGAGACTAGCGGTCTCCATGGCTACAATATAAACATGATTGTAGCCATGTTTGAATAAATTGTCAATTTCCAAAGAGAATGTAATCACTGCGTTTAGTTTGTTCCACATAGCTTTTCGTAAACCTGTAATTTGGATTTCAAATGGAAAATCTGAATTGTTCAAAAGAATGGATCTGCACGGTCTTCATAATGTTTTCGATTTTTTTATTTGCCTCCTCTATCTCCCAATGGTCAAATATGTCGAAATAATTTATGTATATCCATTTCAATGAGAACAAATCTACAACATACAAACGATCCTCAAATAACAACATACTTTTTGAAGTTTGAAGAATCAAAACGTTTATTCACAGAATACTAGATACAGATTCAATAATAGTTACTATGTCTAGACATGATTTCGATCAGCTGATAATAGAGAAATCCGCCATTTTAATCCTTTACACACTCGCTAAACTAGGGTCCCAGGCTATTTAAGAAATGATTAGCCTCCTTTGATAATGGCACATCTGTATACCAACTTTATCCAACGCTTACGTCAAAAATATTTTTATTGGTCAGCTTTTGTGGTATACAACGTGTATACAGAGTGAAAAAACTTTATTAGTAAGGCCGATAGTGTCTATGATGAGATTTATTTATTTTTTGACCATAATTCATATTTCGTGCTTGTTCCAAATTCAAAATGTGTTTATTCACTGAGTGAGTAAAAGAGCGTTTTTATTCACTGCTATCGATGAATAAAGTTTTTTTTTTTGGAGTGGCAATGGTAAAAAAATATTTATACATGAAATACGTCTAGCGAAATTCTTTTAGAGAGAAAATTTCTCTCAGCCAATATAATAAATTGATACTGAAGCACTGATCCACTCTAAGCACTAGGCCGACTTAATCAATTAAATGGCCTTAGTCTATGCCTAGAGCAGAGCCACGCTTGGGCATCAGCGACCGCAGAAGTGGGTTGCAGGGGGGGGGGGGGCAAATAAACCCCCTGAAATAAATTCACTACATGTAAACAGACCGCAGGAAGCCGGTGGAGATTGAAGGAAATGGATGACCAAAGATGTTTGCGGCCAGTCATGAAGTACTTCCGAAGTCCCTGTTGGGCATCATACTATAATACCGGTTTAAGTACTTAGATGTACTTACTTCACTTTATAAGGTACCGACGGTGCAGTTAAAATAGCCTCAGCTTGGTACTCTTGAAGCAGCCTCTGTGTGAACACATCTAAATGCAGCAATCCAAGGAATCCAACGCGCCAACCTTGTCCCAAAGCAGGGCTGGAAAGTGACAAATAGTACATTATTTTTTATACATTTATCAAATATAGTAAAGTTAAAGTAGTTCTTATAGAAGTGTGACGAATGACACTCAATTGAAAATATATTCGTAAAAATGTTTCGAATATATTTTCAATTCAGTGTCCATCTAAATCCGAAATGTGGAAAGGAATATTTCTAAGCTAAATAAATTGATTTCAGTATTTTTTGTCTGCAAAGAGTATCGCCTTGTGCAGTTGGCCTTGTTTACTTACACAAACATTTTTGAACATAAGTTAATGATTAATTCAACTTCAAAACTACAGTATTTTGCACTATACATTTTTGAGCGACAGCTGGATTTTTTTTGGTTGGCACCTACCCAAATAAGCCAATAACAAGTCAATAAATTAATAACATTTGGCACATAAGCGTGTATATTACAAAACTTGCATTGCAAAATGCAAACACAATGCATGTTTTGTAATGTTATATTCAAAAAAGGGATAACCTACCAACAATGGCTGATTCTTAACCAGGTTTTAAAAAACCCTTCAAGTTTCGGCAAAAATATTATTTTCAAACTTTGCTGTGCCTACCTAGAATCGGCAGTGACAGCCACAGCGGAGTCATTCAATGCCAGCTTCTTCATTGCATCGCCTAGCATAACATGTTGAGACTGGTCGGCAGGAAATATACCTGCATATACCATGTGCTTAACTGGAGGGACTGTCGATAAGTCTTTGGAGTCTACAAGCTCTTTAGCGAGTAACTGGTCACCGACTGCACCACCTGATCGTGGTCCACAACCTGAAATGTTTATTACAATAATTTTGATGGTTTTATTATAAAAACACGCGTACATTTTATGCTTAGTGACTAACGCGATATCGATATAGCGATCGTAATGAAGCCGAAACCGCTATAAGACATCACGCAAACACGTTAATGGGAGCATTATAATATTTATATATATTTTTATTATTCACATTTTATACCTAATTTGACATTACATTTTAATTTTTTGACATCAACAATTCATCTGACTGACAGTAACATTTAATTAATCTATACTAATATTATAAAGAGATAATATTTGTATTGATTTAAAAAATTCTTTCATTAATATATAGAATCGAGTTTCGGAATGAAAATAGGCTATATATATAGGCAATAGAATTGAAAATATATTATTCCGTTTAAATCATAGATACATTCGTGGAGACCAATTTTGCAACCTAAGTCGACAATAAAACGGTCGAGAAAACACGTTTTTTACGAACGCTGCTCAATTGAGAATAGATGGAAGAATAGTATCTATGGAAGAGTTTTACAACTTAATAAGACCTACAAAAAAGTCCGCGACAGCATATGTCTATCTCTTAAGGTTAACTCACAGTAACCATTTTAATCTTTATTTTTTTAATCAAAAACATTACATAACTTCCAAGGCTATTTTTTATTATATAGTATTTATCCTTATCCAAATAATGACGTTATATACCGTGGTCACATTTTATAGATTATAGTTGTCTTTTACAGTATATAAATTAAATGAACACTTCAGGACATATCGCGGATTCAAAATTATTCGCCACGAAATATAATAAAATATTTGCAGCGAATCCACAGATTAGACAATAGTTACTACGTAAACATTATTAGCTTAGCTATTTCTGTAGATCCCAACCGATATAAATCAATTTGATGTTTGATCTATCTTATAAAACCAGCTGAGTCCTGCGGCTTCGCCTGCGTTAAAAAGTATCCTATGGTCTTATACATTAAAATGTAGTAAAATGTAGTTACTGTCTTTCCCTGTGCAAAAGAAATCGGTCCAGCCGTTTGACCGTGAAGAAATCGCAAACAAACAAATATACAAACTGACTTTCGCATTTATACACACATATTGGTATTGATAGTTATGTGGTCGAGGATGGCGAACACGCTAGGCCTAGAATGGAATGACTCCCGAGAGCTGTGCTGTCGGAACACCGTAAGGTTATGGCGGCAGATTTTTTCTTTGATGGTGGTAAGCTACTTTTTGGTAGCAAGTCAGACAAAACATCGATTTAATGATCGCACTTCCTGTGTACGAATACCCATGATACATGAATGCACATAGAATCTTGAGAAAATCAATTGGTATATAGCTAGGATTATACCAGCGACCGTCGGGTTAGAAGTCAAGGTAACTATCCTTTACGCTAACAGACCGTCCAATATTATATATCAATTTCACCCGTGCGAAGCGGGGGCGGGCTGCTAGTTGGATATAAATTTGTATATCCGCATTTCGTATTTATTATTGTGTTAATAATACAAATGGTAAATTTATTGTGTATTAAATTTTTTTTATTCGTTTATAACATTATGCTATGAACTTTCGCGATACGATCAATGCAACTTGGTCGATACGTCGAGTTAAATAAAAATTTATGATTTAGGCGCGATAAGTCCCGTATTTTAATATTTATAACTATATAACATTATGTACCACAATCTATCAAAAAAATATATTTGATTTGATTATAAAATTAATTAATCTTGTTCAAGTTCTTGAATAGAACTTTCATTGGCTACAATGCAATTTTTCACACTACACCAACATCATTACTGACTAAAAATCTCTGAGAGGCCTTTAACTCAGTGGAAACTACTTTTGTTTTTAAAGATTTAACGTGTCTCTAGCAATTTTCTTAGCTACCACACTTACCTACCATGACAACTTGGCCAGCCACCGCTTCCTCAATGGGCTCTTCACTTGGCCTTAACAAGGCTAAATACTTTACAGTATTCTGCTTTAAATCGGATCTCCATTTTACAGACTGCCCAATTTGTACTTTGCCAGAATGAATATATGCAAGGCACAACACGCCTCTGTATTTATCATGCCACGTGTCAATTATATGAGCTTTGAAGTGCGCATCAACTTCAACAGATGGTGGAGGTATTCTGTTGATAACTTCTATTAATAACTCTTTCACTCCCCATCCTTTTTTAGCAGATATACTCATTACTGATTCAGGATCTAATTTGAATAAGGAGTACAGCTGAGATTTAACTTTGTCTGGATTGGCTCGGGGCAAGTCTACTTTATTGAGTGTGGGAATTATTACTAAGTTGTTTTTCTTTGCGAGGGAATGAACTGCAACTGTCTGTGCTTGGACTCCTTCATTAGCATCTACTAGCATTATCACTCCTTGGCATGCTGTTACACTTCGCACCACCTGCAATCACAATTAAAAATTATATGTTTTTAACTAGTTGCCCTTCACAGAAAAGTACAGAAAAACAATTACATGTTGAATAACTGAGTAAGTACCACCTATACAGCATCATTTTTATCTCAAGAAAAATTACCACGCTAAACGAATGCGCTCCCTATAAGGCCGTTGGTACAATGCGATGTAAAAGTGATTTCTCATCCCAAGTGGATCTGCGTGTCAAATTCCAAATTGGATTTGACACCTACGAGCACCAGCACCGAGTTATCACGATCGCCGATAGATCTTCATAATTCTAATAATGTTAAATATTGGAATTATGTGCTTGGTTTTGTTTTCCTTTGTTTTATTGCTTTTGTTTCTTTTGTTGACAATAGTCAAGTAATTATTTTCCTCCTTCCTTTATCATCATATTAGGTAATTATAATAAACTAGCATCTGCCCGCGGCTTCGCTCGCGTGGCCTAATTTTTTATGACATATAAAATGTCTCAGAGTTTTATGACCTAACTAGAAGTGCCCCGCGGCTTCGCCCGCGTTAAAACCTTCTTTAATTTACTTAAAACTATTCTTTTGTAAAAACGATTATATCATTAAACACATTAAATAAGAATTGAACAAATAGGTTCACCCGTTTTCATGTCATCGCTAGACTAAGGCAATTCGGGATTTATATTTATAAAACCTGAAAAACATAAATTTACAGACTTTGTTACCTACCCCATTTTGAAAAATCCTACAACACGTACTTTATCCCATCTTGTTTCGCCATACAAACTTTGAATCCCCGTTCCGTATCCGGGAAGAATTATTAAAAAATCCTTTCTGAGCGTACTTTCGTACCTACGTCATAATTACTATCTGCATTCTGAATTTCAGCGCAATCCCAAACAATATTGATTTTTAGACTTTGCTACCCCAGTTTATCCTCTTAAACTTGAAACTCGAACTTGAAACTTGAAAATTGAAACTCGTATTTACTTATTTATTTACAGAAGTACTTGTGTGAAATGTCGAATAAAACGACTATCCAAACTTTGAACCCCCGCTTCATCCCCTTAAAGAGTGTATTTTTAAAAATCTTTCTTAGCGGATGCCTAAGTCAAAATAACTATATGCATGCCAAATTTCAGCGCTATCCGAAACAATATTGATTTCAGACTTTCCCCACTTCACCCTTTTAGGGGTAGAATTTTGAAAAAGCCTGAAACACATATTTACTTACTTAAGTACTTGTGTTAAATTTCGAATATAAAAGACTTTTTTTTACTGGAGCACTTGTATGAAGTTTCGAATAGAAAATACTATCTAATCTTGTTTTTCCATACAAACTTTGAACCCCCGTTTCATCCTTCCGAATCATCCTTTTGGGGTGAATTATGGAAAATCCTTTCTCAGAGGAAACTAACGTCGTAATAACTATCTTTGTTACCCCATTTCACCCTCTTAGGGGTGGAATTTAAAAAAAACATGAAACATGTATTGACATATTTTTTTACTGGCACTTATGTGAAGTTTCGGATAGAAAAGACTATCTAATCTTGTTTTTCTATACAAACTTTGAACCCCAGTTTCATCCCCTTCAGGGGTAAATTTTGGAAAATCCTTTCTCAGAGGGAACTAACATTGTAATAACTATCTGTGTGCCAAATTTCAGCGCAATTCATAACAATATTTATTTTCACACTTTGTTACCCCATTGCACCCTCTTAGGGGTGGAATTTCAAAAAAACCTGAAACACGTATTTACTTTTTTTTATTACTGAAGCACTTATGTGAAGTTTCGGATAGAAAAGACTATCTAATCTTGTTTTTCCATACAAACTTTGAACCCCCGTTTCATCCCCTTCAGGGGTGAATTTAGGAAAATCCTTTCTTAGTACACCCTTACGTACTAAGACAAATATACCCTCCAAATTTGAAGTCTCTACGACCAGCGGTTTAGGCTGTGCGTTGTCTGTCAGTGAGTCAGTCAGTCAGTATGTCAGGACAAAGATTCTTATAGTATTAGATATGTTTTAAGGGTCCAGTGGAAGAATGGTCTGCTTTCTATCGATGATTGTATGTGCGCATTTCACAGTAGCCCTCTGATCTAGCGAAAAGGCTTAAGTTGGAAAATCTGTTGCCTAACATCTTATATTTTCCGGCAGCTATTCAGAGCCATTTGTATGCTTCCATCGTCGACTGCATTATTGCTTATGAAAAGGTGTGATGGTGGTTAAAATAGTAGCATAGCAGTAAAGAAAAAAGAAAAAAAAATTACACAGAGAAACAGATTTTTTTTATTTATCTGTTTTCAGTATCTGTTTATTTTTTATAATTTTATGATGGATGGATCACTATTTCACCTGATGTTAAGTCATAAGAGATTTCATGATGTTCACTTGATAACCTTCAGATTGTATTGATTATTCGGTCATAAGTTGATCTTAATCTTAAAGTTGATAATATAATAATAAAGAAGATAAATATTTATCTTCTTTAAGTTGATAATAATTACCTCATTAGAGAAGTCCACATGTCCCGGAGTATCAATCAGGTTGAGCAGATATGTTTCTCCATTGTGTGTATAGCTTAAAGATGCTGTAACAGCTTTTACTGTAATACCTCTTTCTCTCTCTACCTGGAAAGTGAATAAATAGTTGAAAACTTAAAAAAAAACATCACATAGGGATGCCCAAAAAATCTGTTGCCATGACTGTATTGAATGTGTTTATATCAATATTGACGGGTAGGATAACATTGCTATCGGTTATTATTTTGTAATTGTGTCATGTATTTACTTTGATACATTATTAATTCATCATAGTTGGATATTGTTAAACACAATCCAAAATTTCATCGTACCAACGGGACTTGAACCCGCAACCTCCGGAATAACATGTTCCGGTGCTTTGCAAATTAAGCCATGGTGCGAAGTAACGTTACGACGAAATTAGTGGATTGCATTTGTTAACCCAATTATGCATTGGTGGCGCCATCTATGACTACTTATTACGTAAGTTAATCATTCGGAAGAAATCATTACAGTTTTCAAATCCGACGAGAGATGTTGCACTGCGTAAATCAAATATTATGTTTTCTTTGAAGTGTTACACACTTAATATTTTTGTAAATTGTTAAACACAATCCAAAATTTCATCGTACCAACGGGACTTGAACCCGCAACCTCCGGAATAACATGTTCCGGTGCTTTGCCAATTAAGCCATGGTGCGAAGTAACGTTACGACGAAATTAGTGGATTGCATTTGTTAACCCAATTATGCATTGGTGGCGCCATCTATGACTACTTATTACGTAAGTTAATCATTCGGAAGAAATCATTACAGTTTTCAAATCCGACGAGAGATGTTGCACTGCGTAAATCAAATATTATGTTTTCTTTGAAGTGTTACACACTTAATATTTTTGTAAATTGTTAAACACAATCCAAAATTTCATCGTACCAACGGGACTTGAACCCGCAAACTCCGGAATAACATGTTCCGGTGCTTTGCCAATTAAGCCATGGTGCGAAGTAACGTTACGACGAAATTAGTGGATTGCATTTGTTAACCCAATTATGCATTGGTGGCGCCATCTATTCAAGTCCCGTTGGTACGATGAAATTTTGGATTGTGTTTAACAATTTACAAAAATATTAAGTGTGTAACACTTCAAAGAAAACATAATATTTGATTTACGCAGTGCAACATCTCTCGTCGGATTTGAAAACTGTAATGATTTCTTCCGAATGATTAACTTACGTAATAAGTAGTCATAGATGGCGCCACCAATGCATAATTGGGTTAACAAATGCAATCCACTAATTTCGTCGTAACGATACTTCGCACCGTGGCTTAATTGGCAAAGCACCGGAACATGTTATTCCGGAGGTTGCAGGTTCAAGTCCCGTTGGTACGATGAAATTTTGGATTGTGTTTAACAATTTACAAAAATATTAAGTGTGTAACACTTCAAAGAAAACATAATATTTGATTTACGCAGTGCAACATCTCTCGTCGGATTTGAAAACTGTAATAATTTCTTCCGAATGATTAACTTACGTAATAAGTAGTCATAGATGGCGCCACCAATGCATAATTGGGTTAACAAATGCAATCCACAAATTTCGTCGTAACGTTACTTCGCACCATGGCTTAATTGGCAAAGCACCGGAACATGTTATTCCGGAGGTTGCGGGTTCAAGTCCCGTTGGTACGATGACATTTTGGATTGTGTTTAACAATTTACAAAAATATTAAGTGTGTAACACATCAAAGAAAACATAATAGTTGGATATGACACATTATATTTATATTTTAGACTAAGACTAGTTCAAATCGAAGCATATTATATGGCCAAAATATTGTATTAATTATTGATGTGTTGTCAGGCATCCATAACATCACATCTTGTAGTTATGAATATATGTTTTTAATAATATTTCAGGTAGTAGCAATAAAAAGATTTTGTGGTGACACAGTTTAGTTCATGGTAACATCTACCGCGAATACCGCGAGGCGAGCTCTTTAGTTGTCTATTATCCCTTGCTGCAGTTGCGCACGTCGCATACGCAACGTTTATATAGATAAATAATATCAGTGTAACTTATGTTTTTATATAAAAAGGAATAAACTGTTTATAAGTGCTCAGTGACTTTACTTTACCAACACCCTAGCTCATTCAGTATAGAGATAGGACCTCTCAGTATAGCCGCCAACATACCGACACCCAATAATATAACGGGCCGGTAAAATTTCTTCAAATATACCTAATAGTAATGTGGCGACAAACTTTTTGGAGCTGTATTCAGTGTTCATATGTTCGACGAGATTTAAAATAGGAAGAGTTAGAATAGGTAGGCATTTTCAGGCGAAAGAAAAATCATATAAAAAACCACTCTGACGAATTATTGTAAAGTTATATTGGAGTCAGATAAAAACGGAATTACTAGCATTATTATGGTTGTTTATTTCACCACGCGAATATAATTTGCCATAGTAAAATTCATACCTGCAGTTGATCTAAGACCTGTGCACGTTCCGCTCCTGGTTTGATCACCCCCGTGATCTCAAGCAGTCTATCTGCAAGAGTACTCTTTCCATGGTCAACATGAGCCACTATACTAAAATTCCTAATTCTTCTTATATCAACTTTTTTTTCACTAGTGTCCGTACTCATCCTTTGTAGAAAAACTCTATAAAAAAACAAAAACATTACTTTATTCGTAAAAACGCAAGTAATATATGTAGTTAAAAAATACTTATTGGTTAGGTTTTTCTACAAATTTTATTACCGTGTTACCGTGTCCTACCTTTGAGGAAACTTTGTGGGATTGTAAAAGCACAGATATTTCATATGGTTTAGTAATTTAACCATATTTGTTGATTATAAAGAGTAATTTAAATTTAATTTTGCATATCAATTCTATCAAAGCACAGATTACTTTATCAAAGTAAGAAAAACACAATCACAATCAACCACAGATTACTATATGTGACACCACAGATTACTATATGCAAAGAGAATATAATACTAGGTAACTATATGTGTCAAACACGTAGATGGGTGCGGGAGTCCGTATATATTATGTTACTCTTTGGGTGCGGGAAACGTCGAATTAGGCGGGAGTCTTTTTTCAAGGCGATTTTTTATTATTTGTTTTAAGTAGTAAAAAGGATCAGTTAAGCTACAATTACCTGTTTTTATTGTTAATGAATGTTTAAATTATATTTTAAGTACATAGTTTTATCGGACTAGGTAAGTTTTATATATTTTTTTGTAATGAACGAGCCGCCCGACTTGATGGACCCGGGGGGCACTCTCCCTCCGGCTATTAATTTTGTTACAATCCCCACCACAAATGTGGTATCTACTGAATCGGGTATGGAAACTGATGGGTCTTATACTCAACGTACTGGTCGTAAAAGGAGCTACTTACATATAATATGTAAAAATTGTAACAATAAGAAAAGGAAAGATTCGCAAGCTATCGATGGTAAAATGGGATGTCGCTGTAGTACCGGCATAGGTAGCATAGATAGCGAAACTAATGTAGTTACTAATACTTCCCAGGAAAATGATTTACAAGCATCTATCCCGACACCTAGCAATGGTCCAGGTTTTCAAGTGTATACACCTGTAGCACGTCCAATTTACCAGTCCAATGATAGCTACGTTTGTAATACATGTCCAAAAGGAAACAAATTCGCCTGATGACGGTTCCACTCTCCACCCGGTCTCCTTTGGCAAGTTCCTCAAACGCAATGCCTTTAAAAATATCGTGAATGGATCTGTTAAAAGGATAGGTAGGAATAGGATTTCGCTTGCATTTACCGACTTTAACGATGCTAACTCATTTTTAGCTAGTTATAGTTTAGCATCCAATAAATTCAAATTTGGCGGAAAAAGCTGTAATCTTTGTTACAGATTAAGGGGAATCGGAAGTAATTTGCATTGTCGAGACCAAGACGTGACAGGACAAGACATTAATCGTAAAAAGTAACGGAAAATATTTAGAAACAAAAATAAATGAACATAACCTTGAAATTCGAATCTGCGCAAAATGTCTAAGTCACAATTTGAGTGAAAAACACCCGTGGTCGTTCCTGACCTTCGAGCGAGCTGCAAAACATTAAAAAAACCTTTCCGGAGAACGTGAACACAGCCCAGTGCGTCGTCTCACTGCCCTTTTCCATTTTCAGACAAGCAAGACCGTATCGAGATAGTGGGCAAGTTGGTACTTGTTGGTTCAGATAAAACAAACGAAATCATAACTTAAATTACGTGAAGGTTTAAACACTAAGCTAAAATAAAATAATTTTTTTCTGTTTTGTCATGTTTTTTTTTAATATTATCAACTATTTAGGCTTCAAAATAAGCTACATATAGTGCATCAGTCTGTTCGCCAGACGTGCGCGTCCCTTATGGTATGAACCGTGGTATGAACGTACCACGGTAGGTATCCAGACTTATATTATAGAAAACGTTTATAACTCTGTCTGTTTGTTACTTAATCACGTTTAACAAGATGATCCGTTACTGAAATCTAACATAGAGATACTTTATAATAGAGAAAGGCAAGACTTTATAGCATGACTAGCTGTGCCCGCGCCGTCCACGTGGAATAGTGTTTTTAGGCAGCATTAACTAATAAGACACATACGTATTCCAACTACACCGCACCGTACCACGCCACGCTAATCCCCCTTCCCCCTTCCCCTCACTTCCCCCTTTTACCACCTTACGATACAACCATACAACTTTTAATCCCCCCTTTCAACCCCTTACAACCATCTTTTCGCATTAATAAGTAACATATGTCCTTTCTCAGGCTCTAGACTACATGTGTACCAAATTTAATTTAAATCGGTTCAGTGGTTTTGTCGTGAAAGTGAGACAGACAGAGTTAATTTCGCATTTATAATATTAGTAAGGATGATGAACATAGGCATAACCTACTTTTTGTAAAATAATTTCATTACCTCATAACTTAAATAACTTAGATCACACTAATGTTGATTGACAGAGCTTTACAGTGATAAAATTCTTAGTGTACGTGAACGAAGTCGCGGGTATCATCTAGTATTTTATACGTACAGCTTTGGTCTTTAGATCGATGCGGAACGCAAAACGCTGCGGCAAGCGGCTCCGACGCAGCGTCGTCGTGATATTAGAGCCGGCCACACAGGCGCTGCGTCATCGCAGCGTTCCGACGACGACGTCACAACGAGTACACCCCCTCCCGCTTCGTCTCCGGGGCTGCTGTCCGTCATGTGTGCGTTGCGTCGACGCAGCGCGCCGTGTGAACACTTTGGTTATTTGTATATAAAATAACGCAACGGCACCGCTGCGTCGACGCGACGCTGACGCAACGCACCGTATGGACCGGCTCTTACTTGTCACTGCTGCTGCAAGCAATGCCGCATACTGGAACGTCACAATAGGCCATTTAGACTAACTTTACGACACTGCACACCGCAGCGTAGAGCGTTCCGAAAAACGGAATTAAGACAAAGCACTAGGCGTGCTGAACCAGTGTCACAACCGTTCAGAATCGCTCTAATCGGGCGGTTTCAGATGACCATAGGAACCGCACACGCGTACTGCCCTCCTTTAGCCCGAGGGTTAGACGCGTGTTCTGAACGAGGCCTAAGGCTCCACATCCACAAGCAAGTGTAGGGCTGCGTTCACGACCTACGCTCGGAGTGCACCCAAACCCCCGTTCACGACCTCAGAGCGTTACATTCGAGTTAGAGCGTTTGGTTGCACAGGTTGCACTTCAAGCGTAGGTCGTAAACGCAGCCCAGGTAACACGGCGATTCGCTTTGTTTAACGACGCGACGATATCGTATATTAAGATTGATTCAAAATGTTTGTTTTCTATTTAACGGCACGGCGAGTATATCTCAGCGATGATCGCACCTACTACACTGACTCGTGGAGATGACGCCTATAATTTTAAGTGTACCTAACTATACTCACACCATTGTGCATTTGATACACCTTCAAACAATACCTACGATGTAGTTATATTAGGTACTTATCTAATTTCATATTCTAAATCACAAAATGGACGGAATTAGATAAACACAGTACAGAAAACTAGACGTAACTATGACTAGTTCCCGCAGTTGTTGATTATATAACTTCTTCCACACTCTGATCTTGAGAATCAGTTGACCGGACATCATCCGAAGTTTGTTCTTGTAATGCGTGGATTTGCTGCTCGAAACCTGAAAATTATATACATGCTGTCAAAATTAGTATTGTAAATATCTAGGCAAAAACGCCAAGGGTTCGGTCATGTCCATATCCTATGATAAATAATATCTCCATATTCTTTTGTGGTGGTCAGACATTAGACAACTATTATTAAAATGATTTGCGGGATATTTATCATGTTTTACGTTGTTTTTGAGTTTTCGATCAGTTCATCCGTAAACATGGCGCTTGTACCTTGAAAATAGTGAAAATCGCGCAATCACCTACTACCTCGTGGCTTTACTTAAGTAGGTAATCGCGCGAACTCGAACAGCTACAGCTGAATTTCTCACGCATTTTTTTTTAAATATCTTATAGGCTAGCGTTTGACCATTATTTCACCTGTTGCTAAGCGATGATGCGGTCGAAGATTGTAGAATGGGAACTGGCTCTCAAGGATAGCTGCCGGAACACATTAGATATTTGTCGACATATTTTCTAACTTGAGGGTGGTAGCTGGCCAGGCGGACACTAGATAGTGTCCTACCACCATGCGGGGGTTGTTGGTTTCTTAACGATGTTTTTCCATACCGGAGGGCCACTGTGACAAGCGCACATATTTTTTTAAATAGAAGAAGCAATTACCGGAGAGAATTTCTCAATGAGCCATGAAATTATCAATGTGATGGTAGAATAGCAAGTATAATAATAAGCAGTATAGACAACTTAGACGATAGACTAGACATACGGAATGCATCAGGATGGTTTGGCGCGTGATGCAATAGTAACCGCAGTACTTTCTCCTCGGTGACGAGACCGGCGCGACCGTCCACTGCTCGCAGTAACTGCTGTCCGCCCGTTACACCTGACGATAATCACACAAATATTACTTTCTACTTCTACACTTGGGACCATAGAAATCTCACAACTCTTATATTTTGACAACTTTTATGTTAAGTTAAAAACTTCAAACAATTACAAAAATATATACTTATATACTAACAGTAGTTTAAGACTCTATCGTCTAAAATCATGCAAAACGGTAGTTCGGTTATTACGAAAGCATTAAAACTATTACCATATTTGACTTTAAAAAATCATTATATACCTGAAAGAACTCATTTACAATGTGCACAAAACAAAAATAAATAATAACGTGTAATTTTATTTGAAAAAAATCGTAAAGTTATACCAATTATCCGAAAATGGCATTTCACCGTTATTACATATTTGTGTAATGTTGAATATATACGCGACGCAATGCACCTGGCAAATCAGTCAACCCACAGAGTACTGAATCACGCTACTACGTTATAAGAGTCAGCACTTCCCTACAATGTTGATAACCGAATTATGAAAGCGCTTTGTTACGAACCTAACAATACAAAACTAGAGCCAACATTATGAAAACAGATATATTGGTCTAGGGATTGAACATAACGAATTGCTTCCGTTTATCGATATCGATAAAAGAAAAAAAAATATGAAGAGTAGTGGTATAATTTAATCCTGTGTTAATTTGGTATACTAAATAAAGCGAAGCTACGGTCTCTGCATGTTTTTATTACATTACATATTACATGGTAGAATTAAGAAACCTATATGCAGCAGCAGACGAAAATTGGCTCTTAATGATGATGGTTACAAAAGAACATAATAATACTTAGAATTAACAACTTTGCATACATTATAATTTTATTTTATTCATAAACGATTTAATAGCCTTTGGAAAGATGTTATCCAGACTCGAGACGTTAAACTTTTAGTTTTTGTATGGGTAGGTACACCAAATCTTCGTTTCCGCCATATCGTGAGTTTGACCCATATTCGACATCTGCAACAGCACATTAAATGGGTTATCGATAAGTATTGCTCATCACTACTTTACACACTTGTTCACGTTCCCGCCAAAATTAAATCCAAGTTTATAATAAAAGGATTTTTCACTTCATTTATGACTAAATTTTAGTAGACTTGTAGTAGAATCAATGAAATAAGCAATGCTAGAGACTTCAAAGCTTATCAACATACCGGTCCGGGTCACGTGGATATCTAGTCAAAAATATGTCTGAATGTCTTTTTCTCACTCTCCTCACAGCACAAACTTCACATTTTCGCAATGATTTGCCACCCATTATAATAAAACATGTTTTTTTGATGTAAAACAATAATTAGCAGCACGCTCACAAAGTTTTCTAAAATTGCCACAAAAATTCACAGAGATTTTACTTTTTACCGAGATTTTATTTAATTTACACTTTGATTCACAGACTACTGTATCACCAGACATGGTAGCTAACCTAACGGATAGTATTAGGCGTATAAAGTTAATAGACATAGTGTCTGTGACACATAGTGACTGGGTAATCTTTACGAATAGTATGTCAATTAAATTTGGTAAAGTATATTTTTTTTTGCAATGTCGGTTATTAATTGTATGCAATGTCGCAGGCCTGAGTCAACCACTAGAGCTCAGAGCGACACCACGTCGCTTTGCGAAGCGACGCGCTGGGGACACTCGTTTGCGATCAATTGTGTACGAACACCCTGCACCGGAAGCATAAATAAGATAACTTCAGATTTGCGATTTATACTTTTTTGTGTGAGGCATGTATTTTTGTGCGAAAAATATTATCTATGCTATATCATGTTTTTAGTAAGAATTAATTTAGGGAAAGCGTAAAAAATATTATAATAAAAATTCAGCTGGCATTTTATTAGCAAAAATACATAACATATTTAGAGAGTCAGAGGTAGGCCACATTAAGACTAGCCCGAAAATATTTAATTTTTTTAGATATAAACATTTTTGAAAAATAATATTCTAATCTGGTGTAGATTTGAATAGGATTCTAGGATTCCATACCTCAAAAGAAAAAAAAACATATTATCACATTGTTGTCCGTCTGTCTGTCTGTCCGCCTGTCTAGGCATCGGTCATAATTTAATGCTACGGTGTTTGGTCTTGTTTTGTTAGTCGTGACGAGAACTTTCTCTAGAAATGACTGGACTGATCTGACGGTGGCATTCGGAGACTGCTACTGGAACTGCTAGACGGTCAGAGTTAGATGTATCGTGTTTGGACTCGTTTTGTTAGGGTCAGCTCATACTGCGACGCGACGTGACGAGACGCGGCGCGCATTGTTTGAGATAGTAATACACTATAGAACTTTATTTACTACACAATAAGATACACATTGCATTGAGATAATTTAGTGGCGTCGCGCGTTTTGCTGCTCCGCGCTGCGCAGTTCGAAATCACAAGCATACTCACGCCGCGTCGCAGTGTGGACTGACCCTTAGCATGACAGGCCCGTCTTACTCCACTACTTGGGCGCGTTATTTATATCATACAGCTAACTTTCAAGTTTCAACTGTGTATTCTTAGGAATTTCGTACATTTCTAAGTTAATACGTTTCTAAAAGTACATAAATAAAAATTGGTTACAAATCTTAGTTAGCTATGTTTCAACATAGCTAACTAAGATTGAATAATAAAATTGATAACTTTTATTTAATTTTTATTTATTTACTTTCATAATAAAATAAGTACTTATTGTTGTTATTTTAAAAATAAATATACATTTTAATAGACGATGTATACATTTATAAATAGCAGAAAAAGCAAAACAAAACAAATAAAAGCGAGCATGTAATGTATAATATGTAAATTCATGATAGGGGCCAAAATGTTTGAATTTTTTTTAACCATGAATCTATTTAAAATAATATCGTTTGAAAACTAAAAAAGAACCGACTTCAATGCCGCGCTATTCATTTTCAGTACCAATTTTGAGATGTTTATCTCAATATTTTTTTTTTTTTTTTTTTTTTTTTTTTATACTTTATAGGCTAGCGTTTGACCACTATCTCACCTGTTGGTAAGTGATGATGCGGTCGAAGATGGTAAGCACGCTAGGCCTAGAATGGGAACTGGCTCTCAAGGATGGCTGCCGGAACACATTAGATGTTTGGTGACAGATTTTCTAACTTGAGGGTGGTAGCTGGCCAGGCGGACACTAGATAGTGTCCTACCACCATGCGGGGGTTGTTGGTTTCTTAACGATGTTTTCCTTCACCGGAGGGCCACTGTGAAAAGCGCACATAAATTTTTCTATAGAAAAATTCATTGGTGCACTATAGTTCAGTTCTTTGAACGATAAAAATAAAAAAGATCATCACTACGTTTGAATGTTGGCAACATTATTTTGATAAGTGGCATTTTATCTCTGGAGATACTTATCAGACCTCGATAAAATTACCATAGTATCACACTTGGGATATCTCCTTTCGAACAGAAAAAGAATAATCAAAATCGGTGCATAAACGACGAAGTTATCCGCGAAAAAACATTTAAAAAAAAATATATATATACGGTCGAATTGAGAAACCTCCTCCCTTTTTTGAAGTCGGTTAAAAAATAAAAATATAATATTATTATAGGGATATATTAAAGGTACGAAAAATGTTTGTTTGTTATTGTGCGAAAATTGTATAACGGTAAAAAAATAAATTTAACATTCATTTATTTTATTTTTCTATGATCCTATGATGTTATAAAGCTCTTATTTTTTTTATAATAGTGCTATTATTAGTCCTAGAGATACATAAAAAAATTAGAATAATTGTTGCAGCCAATTTAAATAAAAATCTGTTTTTTTCATTTAATGCTTGACAAAAACCGATAGATTTAAAGATCTCAAACTTTCAGAAAATACATGTTTTATCAGTATCTACATATCGTATAAATATCAATTAAATATCTTCTGGGGGCAGATTTATTAAGATTATACCCCTTTGTTTTATCACAACACCCAACCCTACAGTAGAAGCGGCTTTATCAAAGGCGCGTGATCCGCTGAGTGATTTAGATTTGCTGCGCTAACATACGGTGCATTTTGACTCAATACGAGCGCCACAACACGCGTTAAGCTATTAAATTCAAGTTCGCATCCGTCGGATTTTTGAACGTTACAGACGATGTTGCTACGTCTCTAAACTCGCATATTTGCTATCAAAGAGCCTTCTGCTCAACTTACAACAATACCACTACAACCTAAAACAAAACAACAAGCCTACCTAATACGGTACATCTTACTCTGACCGACTAGCACAGTAGCAGTCTCTGAATTCCACCGTCAGGTCAGTCAAATCATTCCATTACGACTAACGTTTTGAACCCAAATTCGACACATCTAGAAGCTCCAGTTGCAGATAGAGATACGATTTTTTTGTCTTCTGTAATAGTACAGAAGACAAAAAAATCGTATCTCTAAACGAAAAATTATAAATACATAGTAAAGTATATAATAGTATATACTTTACTATGTATTTATAATTTACATCATTGGGTGCATAAAGGATATATAAAATAAGTACATGCAAAAAAGCTTAAAAATAACTAACTAAAAATTAATGTATCAAGATGATTTTGTTGACTGGTATTTTTCCGCTACCCTCCCCTCGCTATACATGTTGTAGTAGTGTACATGCAGTAATACGACTTTAATACCTAAGCATTCATGAAACAAACCCTTAATACACCTTAATTTTTTGTAAGACACTCAATAAAAAGACTCAAAATTTAAAACAAATCTAAGTTACTTGCTTTTCTCACACAACTCCAGTCGGCTTTGAGGAAACTCATTGTCGTGTGCGTGGCGGCGCACACAAGCGATAAAACCTGTCGGGCCGCGGTAAATACCTATTCGGCGCGCGCAGCGTTCGGACGATAGCCCCTTAAGAACTTCGTTATTAAGGTTAAATGAAAAAAGTTTATTATTTTAAGTATTTTTTAATGAAATATTGGTTGCAAATATGCCTAAGGTAAAAGTGAAAATGTAAGGGGTGTGCGATTTCTATGCTCCCAAGTTTATATAATAAGTAACGCCCGACTTAGGTATAGATATAAAGGTTAGTAGGTATAAAGGATATATGTATAAAGGTTGTGACTATAGTTGGCCCGTGCGTGATGGTAAGTAGGTAAGGATGCTCTGTTTTACGCCACTTGTTCCGGTTTGTAGTGGTAGGAAATCTACTAGTCCGCCAGGGGCGGTACCACTTTTTGTCAGTTAATTCATCCGTGAAATAGGAATGTTTTTCGGTTTAAATGAAAAAGTGTCTAGACACTTTTTCATCATGGTGTTTATATGTCTAAAATGCCCTAGGGCATTTTAGACATATAAACACCGATATGACAAAGTGGCAAAATTCTGGCTATCCAGAATTTTGCATGCCATTATACCTTACTATACACCTTCAGACAAGCATCACGTTTGTCCTGTTACCTTATAATTATATCATAATAAAGGTATACCTACTTATACTCCTTAATTGATAGCTCAATAGATACTTACCAGTATTAATTTCGCCAGTTTCCAAAGTCTTTTTGACATCGAGGAAGCGTTTGACTAACGTGCTCTGTTCTTGTAATGCCATTGTTTGGGCACCTGTAATAGACAGAAGGACAGCAAATTAATCACATACTATCGATTCATACAACACAGTTTCATAAACGCTCATCAGGCACGTGTTGTCACTTTCTGATTTAGTAAGTTAAAAAGGGACAGAATGAGCTTGGGATTAGGAATATGTATTGGACATAGAGAAAGTATATATATGTAGAGAGAATAATAGCGTATGAGAATGAAATAGCCACAGTTTTACAATCAAACAGTTCAGAATCGCCTTTGATGTTGGACGACACCGCCGCGCGAGTGGGTAGTATTTAAGCTATGAGCGGCAAATGTGCAAGGGTTGTCAAAAAAAATCTACGAGCTAATAATATTAAGCGACAAAAATTGTTATTGATTTGTTATATGATAATTTTATCCTTTACCTGCGTATGCGATTAAACTGTATCCAGCAATGTTTGGATTCAAGTTCTAGTGCACCCATTGGCTCTCACCCGCTGTCATGTATAACCCGACCAAATTACGTTTTATCTTATAGCTGGCATATGTATCACGTGTTCATCGTTTTAGTCGGGTTATATCTCTATAGCTATTTCACAGTTTTACAATCATACAGTTTGGAATCGAATGTACTTGCGCAGAGCAACGGCGGGGTACTGGCGGGGAGGCGGGCGGCGCGGACTGCGTCCCACAATCTCGCTTAGTTTGTGGGATCGCACGAGGGACGCCGTGAACGTGTTAATACACAAGCGAGTTCTAGTTTTTTTTTTTTTTTTTTTATACTGGATAAGTAAGCGTTTGACCACTACCTCACCTGATGTTAAGTGACGATGCGATCGACGATGTAGCACGCTTACCTAGAAGATACCTGTTCACTCGCGATTTGAAGACCCCCGGGTTATAGTTACTGGGAAACACAGACACCGGCAAGGAATTCCATTCCTTGGCAGCACGTACGATAAATGATGAATCGAAACGTTTCGTGCGGGTAGATGGAATGTCCACCATAAATCGATGGCGCACATCGGTACGTCTGGTTGTCCGATAGAAGAAGGGGGATGGTGGGACTAATTCGTGCAATTGGATGGCACACTCTCCGAAATGTATCCGATAAAAAACATGTTTGTCGTCATTGATGAGTTTCTTGGCTTTTCTCTCAATTATTTCCAGCGCCTCCAGTTGGTATTTGGCTGAGCCATCCCAGAGGTGAGAACAGTACTCCATGCACGATGGGACTTGTGCTTGATACAAATTGAGCAGCTGTCCCGGTGTGAAATACTGTCTCACCTTGGCCAGAATACCGAGCTTTTTCGAAGCCAACTGGGGCCTTATTCAGTATGACCAATGAGATAACGCGTTCCTTAACGCGTCACGTTACGTTATTGAGAAATTGTATTCTGTATGCCACACTACAGGTAAATAATACAAAACGCGCGCGTTACACGTCCTCATATGTCACGATATTTTGACAGCTCAAAACGCGCTCATAACCTTACCCTACCGTGTTTTAATTGGAATAGAGAATACCATAACGCGGAGATAACGTAACACGGTACGGTAAGACTTTAAAATGGTCATACTGAATAAGGCCCCTGGGCCTTGGACTTAATATAGGACCCAAAGTTGAGTGTGGGTGTTAAAGAAATGCCAAGAAGCTCAAAGTGGTTAGTTATCGGCACGGATACATCTCGAAAAGTAGGAGTCAGATGGAATGGACTCCGTTTGGCGGAGAACAGACACGCCTGGGTCTTAGCAGCATTAAATTTGACCAGGTTGGCATCACCCCATTCGGAGACACCCTGTAAGGACAAGTTCATGCGCTCGACCATCGCCTCTCTGAAACACTATATTTCAGCCGCACTGGTCCGTGCACTTGATGTGTAGCTCTCAAAGTCAAAGTCAAAGTCAAAGCATTTATTCAGTATATGGGCAAATTAAAAATTAGCACTTACACACGTCAAATAACATTAAATAGATCATATTCCACAAAAAATATAGATATAACAGAAACATAACGCTTTGAATTTACAAAAAAAAAACAAAGGTATTGAGCCATTCAGCTTTCATCTAGACGTCGAACGTCACACTTAAAACACATGTTTAATTCCCCTTATTAATGTAGGGTTGCCAACCGTACCATTACGTGCACCCGCAACCCAGTGCATGTTTCAGTACTTCAGACAATTTTTATCCAAAAAATTGTGAAATAATGAAACATAATAGATAAATAAAACGCAGACTAATTGCAGTACAAATCATGTTCCGAATGGAACTGATTGTCCGACTATCAGCCGCATAATACCGTCGTAACAGGCAACCCTAGATCTGCAAACAAAAGATGAAAACGATTGACTGTTGAATCTACTGGTGTTTCGGAAGTACTCCCATCAGAGAAGAAACACCAAGAAACTCTATGGGGCTTGTCACTTATTTTAATTCATTTTTTTTAATTCATATTAAATAAATGTTTAATGTACAATAAGTAATTCTATTATCATACAATTTATATTATATCTTGGAGCTTGGGGCATTCAGGCCAAGCATTTTTGTCATTCATATAGTCATTTATTGTATAGTACGATTTCTTCATTAAATTGGATTTTACAAAGGTTTTAAATCTGCTTATAGACAGTTGATCAATATCTTTAGGAAGTTTATTATAAAATCGTATACAGTTCCCCAGAAAAGAACCACTAACTTTCCACAACCTGAATTGAGGTAGAATTAATCTATTTTTGTGTCTTGTATTGAAATTATGTACATCGGACCTCTTATCATACTCATTCAAATTTTTGCGTACATACATAATATTTTCATATATATATTGACATGCCACTGTGAGAATTTTAATCTCCTTAAATTTTTCACGAAGTGAGTCTCGCGACTTCATGGTATATATAGATCGAATAGCTCTTTTTTGTAAAACAAATATAGATTGGATTTCGGCGGCTTTCCCCCACAATAAAATGCCATAGGACATTATACTATGGAAGTAGCTAAAGTAAACCAATCTAGCAGTGGATTCGTCAGTCAAGTTTCTGATTTTACGTACTGCGTATGCAGCGGAGCTCAATCTACCTGCCAGAGCCGATATTTGAGAACCCCATTGTAGTTTTGAATCCAGGGTGATGCCCAAGAATGTAGCGGATTCAACAAATTCTATCGGTACATCGTTTATTAATATCCTGCTATTAATGACACCCTTTCTTACATTTGGCAGCGAGAATTTAATACATTTAGTTTTTTTGGCGTTCAGTAATAAGTTATTGGTTGTAAACCAATTCAAAACCTGTGCGATTGATTTGTTAACATCGTCAAATCCAGGCGCAATCCTATCTATTTTGAATATTAAGGATGTATCATCCGCGAACAAAACAATGTCACATAAGTTTTGCACGAAAGACGGCAAGTCATTAATATAAACTAGAAATAAAAATGGTCCTAAGATCGATCCCTGCGGAACTCCCATTTTTATGAGGGATCCAGATGACCTGACGCCATTGACCTCAACCATCTGTATTCTATTACTGAGGTAGGATGAGACCAGATCAAGTGCTTTTCCGTTAACGCCGTAGTGTTTTAATTTGCAAATTAGCGTTTTGTGACAGACGCAATCAAACGCTTTAGATAAGTCACAGAAAACGCCGATAGCATCTTGTGCTTTCTCCCAGGCATCAAATATATGTTTAAGAAGATCTACTCCAGCATCAGTAGTAGAACGCCCCTTAGTGAAACCATATTGTTTGTGATTTAAAAGATGATTAATATTAAAATGTGCGAAAAGCTGGTCTAATATAACTTTTTCAAAAACTTTACTGAGCGCCGGTAATATAGAGATTGGTCTATAGTTTGAAGGGTCATTTTTGTTCACTGATTTGTATAGGGGAATTAATTTACTTTTTTTCATTACATCAGGAAAGACACCTTCATCGACGCATCTGTTAAAAATAAACGCTAAGTGAGGGCTAATTGCATTAATAATATAACTAAGTACTTTGGTTGACATACCCCACAGATCCTCGGTTTTCTTTTGATTGAGCATTTTAAAAGTTTTGATAATTGATATTGAAGTTATGTGTCTGAACTCAAACATAGAGTCACATACATTCACACACTTCGATAGTAAAACAAAAGCATCCTTAGGGGAAGAGTTTAAAGGCTGAGTAGTAATAATAGGTACTTGTGAGAAGTACTCAACAAATGTGTTAGCGACATCATTATTATCTATGATTAATTTATTATTAACTTTTAACATAATTTTACCGTCCCTCTGCTTAATTTTTCCAGTTTCTGTATTAATGACTTTCCATGTTGATTTTATTTTGTCATCGGCATGCTTAATTTTTCTACTTAGATGCAGTGATTTTGCTGTCTGACAAACAACTTTAAAAGTTTTTGAATACAATTTTAAGTGATTTATGAATTTAGTATTATGTAAATTAATGGTTTTTTGTGAGTACAAGTTATACAAATTGTTTCTACTTTTATAAATACCAGGAGTTGCCCAGTCATCGAAACGAACCTTCGCACCCTTTCTAACCATTTTAATTTTAAAAATATCATTGAACTCTGCATCTAACATTTGAAATAAAGCACTGCATAGGTCATCAGGATCCTCAGAAAATCTTAGGTTCATTAATTGCTTGTCAATGATATCCACAAACTGTTCAACCCGTTTGGTGGTAATGGGCCTGTAAAAATGTTCTTGGCCTTTGATGGATAATTTACATGAAAAAGTGACACTTTGTCCCAGATGGTCCGAGCCAAGTTTATCAAAAATTGTAATTTTTTCGGGTTCACAGTTGCAGAACACATTGTCCAAGCAGGTAGCTGACGAGCTAGTGATTCTTGTTGGCTGATTAAAAAGATGCTTCAGATTGAAGCTTATAAATAATTTTTTTAATTTGTCGCTGAGCGGAGACTGCTCAATTAAATTAACATTGAAATCGCCACAAACTATTAAAGATTTAGAGGTGTTGAAGACTTTGCTCATTACTTCTTCCATAATTGTTTCAAACATTTTATAATCAGCCGATGGAGGTCTGTATACACAGATGACTATATGTTGCCCCAGCTCTATACAAGATAATTCAACACATCGTTCCACAGACAAAGCTACTATGTCTTTACGCTCTTTAAAGTTACAATTTTCAGTTACATATATTAGTGAGCCACCACGAATTGCCTTTTGTCTAATGAATGTGCTGGCAATTGTATAATTTTTTAATATTGGTAACAAAGTACCTTTCACAAACCAGTGTTCAGTAATACACATTATGTCAACTTTATAATAATTGAGAAATAATTCTAACTCTAAGGCTTTGCTGGAGAGACCTTGTATATTCTGATGAAAAATGTTGATTGAGTCAGGCCTCCCCATTGTCTTAGACATTAGTTTAAACTAACTAAGTCTACTACGCTACAATTACCCTGCATAGTAACACCACTACGTTGGGGCTCGTCTTTGTGATCTGTTACAATATGTAAAACAGGGTCATAAATATTGTATGCTAATAACTTAGCAATGGTCGACTTATTAGTCTTATTGAGATACAAAGTATCCTTCTCTACAACGGTGCTGTCGTCTGCATACCCAAAGATACCGGGCTTAAGCAGATCGTTGATATGCAGCAGGAAAAGGGCAGAGAGCACCGATCCCTGAAGGACCCCGGCATTAATTGCCAATTGGTCAGAAGAGCAGCCATCAATGACTACCCTTATTGACCGGTCCCTCAGAAAATCCGAAATCCAGACACACAAACCAGTGGGCAGTCCGTAGGATGGAAGCTTGCTTATAAGGCTATCGTGCCAAACCCTGTCAAAGGCTTTTGAGATATCGAGGTAAACCGCAAGTGCTTCCCCATGATCATCTATAGCCTTACTCCAAATGTGCGTGGCATACGCTAGAAGATCCCCAGTGGACCGATTTCGGCGAAACCCGTATTGTCGATCACTGAGGAGATCGTTCGCTTCTAGGTATGCTAGGAGCCGGTTATTCAGTACACGTTCCATAGTCTTACAGAGTATGGAAGTGACTGAAATTGGCCTATAGTTGGCAGGGTCAGCACGACTGCCTTTTTTGGGCACAGGTTGCACGTTAGCAAGCTTCCATGATTTCGGCACTTGACCAGATGTCATGGAGAGACGAAAGAGGCGTGTCAAAACAGGAGCAAGTTCAGGCGCACAGGTCCTCAGGACTATAGCTGGAATACCATCTGGTCCACTGGCTTTATTCACGTCTAGATTTTGCAGTGTTTTACGAACCTCAGTCTGACGGATGCGTATATCCGACATTTGTGTCACGCATCTAGGTAGACTCGGAGGTGTCTCACCGGCAGTGTCTAGACGTGAGGATTCCGCAAACAGAGAAGCAAACAAATTTGCTTTCTCTTTAGCGGTGTGAGCCAGCGCGCCATCGGGTTTCAGCAACGGAGGAAGTAAGGGGCGACAGAAGTTTGATTCAACCGACTTAGCCACGGACCAGAACGCTTTACTACCTACAGGGTACGAAGCTAATTTGTTCCCTATCCGGACTATATGGTCAAACCGAGCTTTCCGTAAAGCCTTCTTGCAAGACTTGGCAGCTTTGTTGAAGGCTTTCTTCTTAGCTGACATATCCTTGGTTTTGCGGTTACGAGCATCAACCCAGGCCAGGTATGCTTCATGTTTCAGTGCTTCAGCACGTCTACATTCAGCCCCGAACCAAGGTTGAGCTTTGCCTGACATCGCTACATCAGAGAAAGGAATATAGTATTCCATTCCTTGACGTAGCACATCCGTCACAGCATCCGCACATACCGAAGGATTTTCAGAAGAAAAGCAAACAGGTCGCCAAGGATAAGATGCAAAGAAAGACCGCATCTCATCCCAATCTGCCGACTTGTATCGCCATACCCGCCGGGTGCCTCTAGGGCTGGGATCGGGCGGTGAGTACACAGATACAGATTTCACCAGACAGTGGTCGGAGCTACCTAACGGTGATGATACCGACACTGAGTAACGGTCTGGATCAGTTGTCAGCAGAAGGTCCAAGCATATTGGCTGTATGGCCGTCAACATCAGGAACCCGCGTTGCCTCTTGGACCAGCTGGGTGAGATTTAACGCTAAGGCAAGCTTTCGCGTCTCTCTCCCAGCGTGGTCGGTGCACTGGTGTGGGTAAAGCCACTCCTGGTGGTGGGCATTAAAGTCCCCCAGTACCACTAATTGGGCAGAAGGGTATTTGTGTTGAGCGGCGTAGTTACGAGTTATATTGGTGGATACTAGTTCTATGTATGTATGTTCCGACAGCAAAATACAACAAGGACTTAAGATTTCATTTATTAAATTAATACGATGTAATATATAATATTTATTTTTTATGAATTAATAATTACCCATACCTAGATATTTAGTAAAATTGAGATGAGGTTAAAGGATGACATCAAGAAGCTTTTTGAAAAAAATTAATATCGGCCTCATTTATATTTGGTATATAAACTAGGGTTTGTAAGTACATACGCATCACGTCGCTATGATCTTGTGTGAACCAGAGTCATAGTTTTACAATCACATACTTATCAAATCAATGACAATTTTTGTCGCTTAATATTATCAGCTCGTAGATTTTTTTTGACAACCCTTGCACATTTGCGGCTTATAGCGTAAGTACTACCCACTCTCGCGGCGGTGTCGTCCAACATCAAAGGCGATTCTCAACTGTATGATTGTAAAACTGTGATGTAGGTTTGAATTGAACCTATATGAAACAAAACATATTTTTAGTATTTACTTGTGTCATTATCCGTTGATTTGGCCAAACATCTGATTGCTTCTTTGAGGGCTTCTAAAGCTTTTTCGTAGTTCTGGAAACAAAATAAATAAACATGAGAAATAGTTTGGGCAAAAACAATCTAAGTTGAAATGAATCTAGTCTACAAGTGGCAAACAACAGTGTTAATAGGCAAGTCTCAATGTAATGGGAGCAGTGATACACAAAACTGCGGCAATTAGAGTTCTACGTGCTAGAGTATTGTTTTATAGGCAAACGACATCGCTACTAATCGCTAGCCATCGGAGTACGTAGTACTATTATTTATTATTTGCTGTAAGACGAAACTCTCGCAGCAGTTACCTAAAATAATTCCATAAACCGACCTCATATTCATCAACCTCCATTTTAGCGCACTCCGCATAGAAGGCCGCCAGTTTCCCGTAGGCCTTCGCCCTCGTGTAGAAGTGCAGGATGTGTCGGGTGAGGTCGGGTCGCGCGCGCCACTCGGCGCGCCGCCGCAGGTAGTCTGCCGCCATCAGCTGTGCGGCGCGGTCGCGTGACGCCGCCGCGAATGTTGCGATGCGATCCGCGTCGCCTGAACGCATCAGCCATCGCATTGCACCCGCCTGCGGAGATAAGTTACACACAAATTAGTATAGTATTTATTTAAAGTTATTTATTCTATTTTATTATTTTTGTATTAGATACATTTTTAACCGACATCCAAAAAGGAGGCGGTTCTCAATTCGTCTGTATGTTTTTATTACTCCGTCAATTGTGAACCGACTTGAATGATTCTTTTTTGATCAGTAGGGTAAATTGTCGGGGTGGTCCCATTGTAATTTCATCAAGATCTGCAGATAAGTATCTCCAGAGATATGACGATAAACATCTCAACCTTGCCACTGAAACTGAAACAGCATGGAAGTACCTAGGTTGTTTTAGGTTTTAAACCATCTTAACAAAACTTAATTATATGATCTTATATTGTAAGTACATCATCGTCTTGTACTTCGTCTAATACTCTGTCCATCCAAATATTGTCGTGAAAAGCTTGCTTTTAGCAGTCGGAAGATAAGACCACCCATTGTTATACCTTAGATATATTTATTATAAAATTTGTTATAATTCATCATCATCAGCCGGTGTCAGTCCACTGCTGGACGTAGGTCTCTCCCAAGATGCGCCACTAAGCCCGATGTTCGGCTCTTCTTTTCCAGACCATACAAAGCGGTGGGCAGTGATGGAAAAGAAGAGTTATATAATTAATGGTATCATATAAAGAGTTTTGTATTGTATTGCATTGTACGGTAGGGCATTAAAAAAGATACAAAATAGGTCGTGCTATATTTGTATGATTTGTGTGAGTGGCTTAGCCACGGTCAGTTTTAGGTACTAGACCTACCCATCCAACAAGTCTGCCACCAATGACTTTGCTCTCTATAAAGGCCAACCATAATGCCTGCATATGGGTAGCTTAGCCGCTTGATAGTACAACCCCATAACTCCGAGCACGTTGGTGTCCTCGGCAACATCTCGCGGTCGGCTGTAAATTTTAGAAGTCTATTACTATACCTTATCTCCTGCATGTGCGAGTCTCTTAGCCGCTTGATGGTACAACCCCCTAGCTCCGAGCACATCAGCAAGTCTTCTTAGCAACACCTCGCGGCCGGTAGTTCCTGCTGGCGCTGCAAGTCTCTCACTGAGAGCTTCCGATAGAGGTGCCGAAGATTGCTCTACAATATCTAAGGCTTCTTCGTACTGTAGAGATAAAACATATATACATGAAATCACGCCTTTTTCCCGTCGGGGTAGGCCAGGCAGAAACTACTTCTTTCTTCATGCTACTATACTGACATACCTCTTTCGCTTCTTCCACTTTCAAACAAAATATATTATTTTATTAAGAACGATATAACGGTTGTACACTTGAAAGCACTTATCCGTATACGTCGTCTAACCGCGCTCTTGTCTCAAGAATGTCAATGCAAGCCATGCCATGATAACTTCAGTTATAGCAATTATTTACGTTAAATAGATGAAGTTTCAAGTGATTGATGTGACACGAATATGGGATTTGCATTCAATACTGCAACGGCATATGCATAAATAATCCGACAGAACTAAGACTCGATAAATATAAACAAGATGCACATCGACTCAGTAGCGTGCTTTAGGAGAGGCCTAGAGGTATATCTAGCATTTGACCGATACGGACTGATACCGATGAGGCCTTTTTATCTACTACACAAGATTGTTTTATGCAGCCGGTGCATAATGATATTTTTATATTTGACAGACTATAATAGCGCTTAGCCACTATCTCACTTGATGTTTAGTGACGATGCGGTCTAAAACCGAATCGTAGGTACTTTTCCGGCAGTGAGAGCACTGGACATCTGACATTGGCGAAACTCGGCGAACTGATTGGCGAGATGCCTTGGTTGACCAAAGCTTAACACCAGTAGTCAAAGTGGTGGCTTTAGTCAGTTATATAGTTTGATATTCCAAGCTAGCTCAGCATGTGTATCAATCACCCTGCCAGGTAAGTCAGAATTATTCATAGAAGAGAAATGACAATGACCTTGCCGGCGGATGCCAGCAGCGCGGCAGCGTGCGAGTGATACTCCGCCTTGCGCAGATGAGCCGCCAGCGCATGGGCCACGTCCGGGTCCAGCCTGTCCCCCAGAGACTCCACGAGCGGCACGATGGCGTTCGTGTCACCGCATCGCAGAGCCAGCTTCAGTGCCATGTGGAGTTTACCTGCCGATTTTTGGTATAACCCGTATAACATAGATAAGGCTAACATTTGAATCCTATTTCATGTGTTGGTTACTGACTATGTGGTCGAAGATGATTACACCAGAAGACGAAATGGTAACTCTGATCAAATTGGAATGAGGGGTAGCAAGCATTTGACTACTCTCTCGCCTGGTAGGTAGTAAGCGATGGTGTCTAACCGTGGTCGATGATGGTGATACGATAGGCCTAGAATGGTCTGACTATCGAGGGCTGTGTGCTGCCGGAACACCGTAAGGCTATGGCGGCAGATTTTCTCCTTGATGCTACTTTTTAGCAGCAAATCGTCGATATAATGTTCCTACCACCTGTGAGACCTTCTACAGTCTTCTCGTCACCACGGTCAATATTCGGCAACTTGATCGAGACGAGGTACTAAAATTAATATTTTTGTCGGTATAAGGCGCAGTTGTAAAGTAGTAACTATAGTTTGACCGTAACCGCTGTGCCTACTGCGCTTTAGGATGATGCGGCGAGGCGGGGGACGGGAATCGTGAGCGTTGACGGCGGACTGACAGAGCGAAGCGGACGGTCCCTCTGTTACGTAGTACGATTAATTATTCTGTGCCTCGTCTCGCCGCGCACATACCTAAGGCTCGGTACAGCGGTTTTAGTCAAACTATAGTAGCTGCGCTCGCAGCTCGCGTAAAAAAGTATTATTCAACCAAATTTCATATCTCTGGGACAAATTTCAGCCTAATAGGTTGCCAGTCTTTTAACCGTGAACATGTAACAAATAAATAAAATATACAGACTGCTTTGATGGCTGATAAAATAACTTATTAGTTTCAATATAAAAAGGGAAGATGGTACGAGATGCTTTATTTTTTCCTTGATAAGAAGTTACATTATACCTTTGATCGTGATTAAAAGTAATACATATAAGAAGACTCTCTAAGAAGAGAATATATTATCTCTTAAAAAAAATTACATATATGTTTTATATCATATTACCTAGTCAAGCGTTTGACCACCGTGTCACCTGATGTTAAGTGATATTACAAGAGCGTACCTGCTTTTTGGTAGAGACTTATAGCTTGCTCATTCTGGCCAGCATTTTCCAAAATAGAAGCCGCGTGCAAAGCGTGGGTAGGAGAAGTAGACCCAGCTCGCCAAACTAGACTCCATGAGCATGCTTCCGCCGCCACCCTTATCGCTGACGCTACAGCACCACACTTGATGTACATCTATGAACAAGAAGAACATTTAAACAAATAACTAAATAAGGAAGGTCCTCGGCAGGAAAGATTGAGTTGTTTTTATCTACATACCTTTACAGCGCTCTCAGTTTTATCCGGCTGCATTTCCAGATGACGAGCCATTTGGTACAAGGAGGCACGGCTTTTTTGACACAGCTTCTCTGCTTCATCGATTCTTTCCATATGACAGAGTAGTCGAGTCTGTTCGCCGAAATCGTTGGCGCGAGCATACGCTTCCAGAGCCCCGTCTAAGTCGCCGATACTCTCCAAGTAATGGCCCCACCAAATTATTAAGTTCGCATCGTTTGTATTGGCAACATACTGAGCCAATGAAGAAGCTTGGCCCTGAGCAATGAGCATTCTGGGAACGTGTGGTACGAGTGTTCCAGCACTTTCAAATAACCTTAACGCCGCTCCGGTTTCCCCGTTCGACCACAGCACCTTAGCAAGCTTGTGTTGCGCACTTTTTACGAGAAGGGTGTTTTCACCTTCGGTCGAACCATTCGTAATTTCGTTTAGCCCACCTTCTTTTGCGGATATAAGTCGCATAATTAAATCTGGACGTTGCGCTTCTCTGAACAGCTTTTCGGCTTCCTCCGTCATACCGAGGTTGACGGCCAGCACGCCTACTCTACACGTGTCGTCGATATCAGAATCGTTCATTGCTTTGCGCATCATCAATGCTCCTTTTATGTTTCCCATCTTCCCCAAACAGACTGCTCCGACATCGGGTCTTTTGAGCGAGACACAAACTTTTGCTAAGCTATCCCATATAATCGTGTTCTTTGGACCCGAAATGCTGGTTCCTACGACGACCGCTTTTTCTAGGTATCCGGTTGTCATGAAAAATAGGAACTCCAAAATTTGCTTTAAGCTAGCGGTGTCGTGTTCTCCGCTATCAGTAAATTCGTGCATTACAATTTTTCTAATACTTTGCTGAGACAAAATAACAATATTTGGGGTATAAAGCGTACATAGCATGAAATCAGTCATCATATAATCTTCGGCAGAAGAGCACCAATCTTTATATTCGTAGAGTTTTCCCTCGTGGCAAAAGAACAAATGGATTTGATCTAAATCGGCCGACCTCATGTGTACGGCTACGATTCTCGGGTCACTGAAATCCCACAATATAGCTATTGGAACGCTTTGATATGGGGGTGAAGAAGTTTCAGCAAGAAGTTTACTGGTGATGACGTCATTGGCCACATCCCAAAGATACAGTCTGGGATCAGGAGCTAAGCCGGAATTAGCGATACTCAGACATATGTAACGCCCGGAACAGTTAACTGAAGCTCTCATAACTTCACCAAAATCTTCAATCATCTGGTAGCAGTTCTTTGCTGGATAGGGCAACCTCAAGCCTTTTTTTGTGATCTCGGCTAATTTGAGGGTTCCATCCATTGTAGTGATAACAATGAATTTTCCAGTGTTTGTAATACCGATAGGCTCACCTTCTCCTTCCGTACTAGGAAGGATGCCTAGACTATTGCCAGAAATAGAATAACATTCGATGTGTGGATTTACCACCCCTATGAGGATTTCATTGTAAATAATTAGAACATCCGTCTTCCAAGAGAAACTGCGGATCATGGAAAATTTCGATTCATTCTCCTTGCTGGCCATCCATATCTGAAAGAGCAAAATGTTAACCTGTAAAAATCGTTAGTAATCGAATCGCAAAAGATAAGTTGTTCCAGATATTTAATTAATCAAATACTCATATTTAGTTGATTACCTGTACTTCTTTACCATCTCCTAAAGCTATGTAGTGGTCTTTGTATGCCATAGCTCTTATCGTGATTGTTGTGCTTATATGTGATGTGACTGCATTGTTGTGGGTCACAGCAATTTCATGAGCAGATTTCTGAACCAAGAATACATTTGGTGAGTATCCCCAACACACCGGCTGTTCCCTCAACACAAATACACTCGTAATACAATTAACTTGTAGTAAAGGGTTCATAAGCCCTTCTGAGCCCCAGCTTACTTCTTTCACAGTCCCTTTTACAGATGTGCTACTGATCAGTTTCCAGTTATTTCTATGGTCTCTTCTCCACAAATACAAATTACCTTGAGCTGTTCCACAGCAAAGTGTATCACTTAGATTACAATAGCTGATACTAGTGAAAATATCACCAGGAGCTATCTCTTCCTTATCGTTTGGTAGGGCATCATTCTCTCCCGTTTCACTATCCCACACTCTTACTATGTTATCACCTGTAATTACAGCTACATAGAAATTTCCAGCTAGAACAATGCATTGACCATTCCTAGCTGCCATTCTCACATGGGTATCAGTCATCAAAGAACCATCATCTGATGTTATAAATCGTGTCAAACTTAGTGCTCCACCAGATTCCCATGCTACCAATAAATAGATATTACTTATCATGCCCATAAATACTATACCACCTGAAGCATTAAGCACTTCAGAGCATGCCCCTGCATGGTCAATGTACAGAATGACTCCATTGTCCTGAGCTGCATAGCAACAATGGTTATCAGGTTGTGCTCCTTCCCTCATTCTTGCTGTAGTGCGTGGTCTCCAAGCAGCCAGTGCATCTAAGGCGTTTTCATCTCCAGCAACGGCCGCCCGTGCTAGACCTCTGATAGAAGACTCTGAGCTGGGATGAGGAGTGCAGAATGTAACATGTGTGATGACATCTCCTAGCTGGTGATGAAAAGATGTTAAAGGAGCCCCTGTACTTGATTGCCATCCTGATAAAGAGCCGGAAGCATCAGCAGCTAACAATCTACCTCCTCCTAGGCTGAAGGCGATTGAAGTCAATGCGGCATTATGCGGTGCCTCCAGGCGGGCCCATGAATATTCAAGCCAAATGTATAGTTCACCTCCATCCCAACCTACCACCAACAATTTTCTAGTGGGATGCCACGCTAATGTTGTAACTTGGTTAGACACCAAAATAGGCCATTCACATCCTTCTAGCGGTAAACCCTAAAATGTAAGTAAAATATTATTTACAAGTATAGCTTTTATTTAAAAAAAATAAAACTGCCCAAGTTGAGTTGGACTAGCCCACCGAGGCTATCGTACCAACTTCTCGAACTAGGTTAAAGCACAAACTTAACTTTACAGTTCGATCCATAGAAAAAGTACCCTACTAACCCCAAATAATAAGTTTGTAATAGTAAATTATACTTCGGCCGTTCAGAGAATGCGTTCCTGACACCTATCAGTTAGTCACAACTAGTGGTGGGCACAACATAACACCGAGTTCATTACCGTTCCTCCAAAATGAACCGCCGCATTATTTTTAAGATTATTTTTGTTTTAAATTGGCGGAATCATTTAAAATTTATATTTTATTTATTTAAGTGGAAACCAAAAAAAGGTAATATTAATATAATAAAATTGTTTTATTTATTCTTTGTTACAAAGTTACAATCTGTATTTCTATGCAATAAAGTACATTGAATTTAATGTGCACACAGAATATTAATCAAAATATAAAAATGCTACTTTCTTTCGCGAGTTCGGTTTAGTCGTAGTTTTATTTTTATATTTCGTAAAAGTTATCTTATAGTCCATTATTTTCAAATTCTTAAAGCGAAAAACAAAACGTATTATTTTATAAAGTATAACTGTATAAGAACAGATTGCGATACTATTATTGCCTGTTATTGTTAGCACAGCACTACAAATATAAAGCGCTGACATAACCTTGTAATAGCGCAGTATAGATTTAGAGAAATATTGTTTACCAAGTTATTTGACACTCAGTTTGGCACAAAATTATAACATTCATTGATTATTGATATAATAATGTTGTTTTAATGCTCATCAATTGTTAAAATGGTAAACAACCAGCAAAAATATTGTTATCGTAACTGCAACGCCATTACAAAGTTACGTCGTCAGTTCAATCGCGACGTGTCAGGAACGCATTCTCTGAACGGCCGTAGTATACCTTATTTTTGTTGTTGTTTTAACTACCTACATATTTACAGTTTTCAGATTTATTCCTCTATAAGTGGTTCAAGAACTTGCTTCTTGCCAAACTTCATGATTCTAGGTCAACAGGTAGAGTCAACAGTACCCTACAGTTTTTGATTCCCTTGTGAAATCGCGAAATATGCGACATACGGTCATAACTTTTGATCGCGTAGACTTACAGGTTTGAGTTTTCACAGCCGAAAGATACCGTACTCCCGAGTATTTAGTATAAGTTTCAACTTGATACCTCTATGCATCCGGGATAAAGGGTCTTGATAGACGGACAACAAAGTGATCATATAACGGTCCCTTTTTTCCTTTGTACGAAACCATAAAAATGATGTTGATGAGCATATCTTACATATTTTTAATACCATTCGAAATTGGTTGCTTACATGTTTTTTTTAGTACTTACAGTTTCTTGGAATATGGTGACAAAACCTCCTTTTTCCTGATTGAAGGATCCTACAGCGAGAAGAGGAAGCGAAGGATGCCATGCACCAACTGTAGATACAACATTACCGTCTATGAAATTGAGTTTTGTATCAATGTACAAAGTCATACTTTAAAAAATATTTTAATTTAAGTACTGATAAATTAGTTAAAATATTATTCATTTTTTCTCATAGCACCAATATAGTTTTCGTTTTTGTTTATATCAAAGAGAATATAAATACTACGTGTTTATATCACAGAACACTATTACTTGGTTTATATTCTTTCGACATTCAGACGGTTGCTATAGTAACACTCACAGATTACTATATGTGTCAGAGAGTAACACTGACAGACTACGTAAAGATGCTACGGTAACACCACAGGGCACAGAGACGACAGTAGACAAAGTAACACAGAGCACAGATTAAGAAGAGTAAAAATCACGGATCACCAGTGTGACCTAGGATGATGGATTGTCCATCATCCAAGAGTGTGACCATCTTTAAACTATAGATCCTGCCTCAGGACTACTCACTTTGGTGTCACGCTAATGTCCTCTCCGCTTAATTTTCCCTCTACGCCTAGATGGGAGTGTTTCCTTCGTGCTGATCACGTAACCCATTGAATGAAGGAAATGAATGAAATGACGGGGACGCAGCTATGTAGGCTGTATAGCTCCGTCCCCGTCATTTAGTTCATTTCGTTCATTCAATGGTTTTCGTGATACGGGTGCTTGTCTAACAAACTGCCATTGCCGTAGAAGGAAAATTAAATAGAGAGAACATTAGCGTATGCGAATGAAATAGCTATAGAAATATAACCCGACTAAAATGATGAACACGTAATACATATGCCAGCTATAAGATAAAATGAACAACGTCATTTGGTTGGATCATACATGACAGTAGCTGAAAGCCAATGGGTGCACTAGAACTGGGAGCCAGAGCTGGCTCCAAACAATAAAATTGCATATGCAGAAAAGGATAAAAAATCGTTGTCCATCTCGCTCTCTCATACTAGTTAGTGATTGAATAGTTTTTATCCTTCTTATATTAATTAACTAGCATCTGCCCGCAGCTTCGCTCACGTGGCCTAATTATTTACGACTTTGTATGACCCCGACAGTTTTATGACCTCATAACCTTTAATAAGTCACTGTAGAGGACTCCAAAGTCATACTCGATATCCTCTATTGTAAAAGTCATTAATCATCATGGTTATGTATACCAAGTTGAGGAGTAGACATTTTTAAAACTTTTTATGCCCCTTACAGTTGTATTACCTAACAATCAAGTCACTTTAGATGAGTCTAAGATCAAACTCGATATCCTCTGTTGTTAAAGTCTTTAATCAGTATGGTTAGGTATACCAGTTTGTGCTCTCTAAATGTTTGACTCAGTCTGATGCGTGCGGCTGTTGAAACACAATAATATATGGAATATTTCCTACCAAGATAAGGCGATGATGGTTGCGCGAGCATAGCGAGTGCTATTATTGCGCGAGCGAACGAGTGCGAATTTTTTTTATGATTTTATATGACCTGACAGTTTTATGACCTAATAACCTTTGATTAATTTACCATAGAGAACTTCAAGGTCGAACTCGATATTCTCTATTGTTCAAGTCATTTTTGAAAAACTGTGATACCCATACATACATACATACAATCACGCCTTTTTCCCGTTGGGGTAGGCAGAGACTACTTCTTTCATCATGCTACGGCTACCCTATGTATATATATATAGTATATATATATACTACTATGTTACATGATACCCGTAACTCACAATTTTAATAAAAGAGTGTGTGTACCAATTTTGGAGACAATTGACTTAGAGAATAAAAAGTTTCATAGAAAGTTCAACCCTTAATTTCACCCACTTAGGGGTGGAATATCAAAAAACTATTTCATAGTGGATTTCTGCACTTCACAGTGAACACACCCTCCAAATTTCAAGTGTCTAGGATAAGCGGTTTGGGCTGTGCGTTGATATCCCAGTCAGTCAGTCAGTCAGTCAGTCAGGACTTTGGATTTCGCATTACCCATGGAAAAATGGCGTAAGATGAAAACACCAACTTTTCAGGAGCGTCAAAAAACTGATTTGTAAAGAAATGAGAAGTCCTAGACAATTAGTGTCTTCAGCAACATGGTAGCAAAAATATTCGTACAGATACCTATATACTTCATTTTTTTAAATAAACTCTAGATTTTGCAAAAATCTTAGCTAATCTTAGATGGTTACTCCATTAATATATGGAAGAATAATATGAAATTGAGAAACATCTAAAGTAACCGCTTTGTTGCTATGGAAATTAGGCGAACTTCGTAGTTTTAACTCGAGTTACGCCTTTATTCCAGCCCGCTTTTACGGAACATTTGTACGTAAACAATAATGTTGTTTTCTTCCATGAGAGAATATAAAGAAAAATTATAATAACTTGCGAAGTGCTGTTATTAAGTGGGATAAAAATAACAAAAAAAGTTGTATCACTTATAAATTACTTATTCTGTGGCTAAAACTTTACTTTGAAAGACGTATGTGGTAAATACGTAGAAAAACCTTCGTATATTTAATAACATAACTGAAGATACGCCATATGCTTCCACTTGTGTGAATTTAAAATAAGCCTGTGTGTAGTTTGTATTAATTAAATAGTTAGCCCAACAACCCCCGCATGGTGGTGGACACTATCTAGTGTCTGCCTGGTCAGCTACCAACCTTAAGTTAGAAAATCTGTCGCCAAACATCTAATGTGTTCCGGCAGCTATCCTTGAGAGCCAGTTCCCATTCTAAGCCTAGCGTGCTTACCATCTTCGACCGCATCATCACTTACCAACAGGTGAGACAGTGGTCAAACGCTAGTCTATAAGATAAAAAAAAAGCCAGGGTGGCTATCTTTATTCCAATTTCATTCAAATTCGTTATTTCTTATGCGTAATACGTTTATGGCAAACACATCAAACAGTTTGCAAATTAACGTTTGCGTGTACGGGCCGACATCTGCTGTCAACGTCTCTAAAACCTTCAAAATCCTCGCTATCTATGCTTCAGATACTGATTGACACAGGTTTAGAAAAACTTCTCCACGCCTATGTCTTTTGGCCGCACAATGGAGATCAGGAGACGGTCATACAGCCAATTGCTTGGACCTTCTGCTGGCAACTGATCCAGACCGCTACTCAGTGTCAGTATCATCACCGCTAGGTTGTTCCGACCACTGTCGGATGAAGTCTACTCTCCGCCCAACTTTAGCTTAAGAGGTACTAGACGTGAGGCGATAACAGGCAGCAGATTGGGATTAGTAGCGGTCGTTCCTTGTATTTAACTCTAAGCGGCCCGTATGCTTTTCTTCCGATGACCTTATGGTTTGTATGGACGCTGTGACGGTTGCTACTTCAGGGAATGGAAAACTATATTTTATTTTCCAAAGTTGTGATATAAAGCAAAGCTTAGCCTTGGTTCGGGGTTAAATGTGGCCGTACTGCAGGGCTGAAGCATGAAATTAACTTGGACTGGGTTGACGCTCGAAACCGCTAAGCCAAAAATGAAGAAGGAAGAAAGCCTTTAGCAACGCTGCCTACCTAATTCTGCAAGAATGCTTTACGCATGGCTCGATTCGATCACATAGCTTTGATATATAAGTCAACTCCATGTTTTGTCGGCCCTCACTTCTTCCACTGCTGAAACTCGATGGGTCGCTGGCTTATACCACCAAAGAGAAAGCGAATTTGATTGCTTCTCTGTTCACGAAGTCTTAAGTTCTTGACACTGCCCATGAGACACTTCCTCGTCTCCTTGGATACGTGAAACAAATGTCAGATATACCTATTCGTCAGGATAAGGTAAAAAAAACACTGCAAAATGTAGACGTGAACTATACGGTAACGGTATTCCATCCATAATCCTGATCTCGCTTTTGTATTGATATATTTCCTTCGCCTTTCTATGACATGTGGTCTAGTGTCAAAAACTTGGAAGCTTGCCAACGTGCAACCTGTACTCAAAAAGGCAGTCTTGCTGACCCTGCCAACTTATAGACACGTTAATTTAATACTCTGCAAGGCTATGAAGCCTTTACTGAACAACCGGCTCCTTGCATACATAGAACTTTGTCAGTGACCGAAAATACGGGTTTCAACGAAAGTGGGGGAATCTTATAAGCAAGTCCATCCATCCATCCTACGTACTGCCGCTGGTTTGTGTGTCTTTTGTATTTTCTTCTGAGTGACCTGTCGTTCAGAGTATCCTGCTGCATATTAATGACTTGCTAATACTCGGTATCATTGGGAATACAGACGACAGCACCGTTGTAAAGAGCTTTACGTCCAGTGCACAGTTTAGTGTGGCGCAAATTCAATTTCATATAGTCAAGCGCATAAACTTGTCCTTAAAGGCCGTCTTCGATTGGAGCGATGCCAATCTGGTCATGTTCAATGCAGCTAAGTTCTAGGTTGTAGTTCAATTTTCTGTCAAGCTAAAAAAATCTATTCGAAATGTTTCTGTACAGATGGCAGACCACCTGAGCTTCTTAGAATTTTACTGACGCCATCTATCAACTTTGGCTCTTACATGACAGGTGGTAGGAGCATATTACATCGATGTTCCGATTAACTTCCTATCAAAAAGTAGCTAACCACTATCAAAGAGAAAATTTGCCGCCATAACCTTACAGTGTTCCGACAACATACAGCCCTTTAGTCTTCTAGGCGTAGCATGTGCACCATCTTTTTTTCAGTGAGCAAACGCTAAAAAGCTTACTTTTATGGCTAAGCTGCGGCAGTAGTTTTGAGAGCCCGGTGGAGTAATCGGGAGAACTGTCGGCTTTGATGCCAGAGGTACCGAGTTCAATCCGCGCCGTGCACCAGTGGCTTTTTCTATGGAAAAATGTATGTGCGCTTTTCACAGTGGCCCTCTGGTGAAGGAAAAACATCGTTAACAAACCAACAACCTCTTACGGTGGTAGGACACTATCTAGTGTCTGCCTGGCCAGCTACCACTCTCAAGTTAGAAAATCTGTCGCCAAACATCTAATGTGTTCCGGCAGTTATCCTTAAGTCCCGTTCTAGGCCTAGCGTGCTTACCATCTTTGACTGCATCATCACTTACCAACAGGTGAGATAGTGGTCAATCGCTAGCCTATAAGAGGTCTTCAAGTCGTGAATGGTACGTGCCGCAAAGCCAATGCGTTCAGTAGTCGCGTGTACGAGTATGTCCTGCTCTCGTGTGTGGAAGAGTGTGCTGAAGCAGCTCTCGCAGTTCTATTCTCCGAACACTTCTCTCTATGATCCCTTAACTCCTGCAGCTCGATTCTATACGTTTCCCTTCTCGAAATCTTAAGGAATGTTAATACTAGACACTGGCTAAATACACTTATCGTGTGGAGCCATAGTGAATCTTAAAAAGAAATATTTCTTTCCTCCTAATCACAGACTACAGAGAGGGTTATCCTACCTAATCCCGTAGAGGGATAAAACTATCTGTCTACGCCTAATCCTTTCGTTCGCAACGGCACAGTTTTACAATCATATTGTAAGTGTAAATCATTATGATTATAAAATTGTGGCAACGGTTCGCAATGTTCCGTAGACAGAGCATAAATTGACAAGACATTAAGCGTATGCAAATGAAATAGCTATAAAGATATAACCCGACTAAAATGAGGAACACGTGATACATATGCCAGCTATAAGATAAAGTGAAAAACGTAATTAAGTCGGGTCATACATGACAGCGGGTGAAAGCCAATAGGCGCCCTAGAACTGGGAGCCAGAGCTGGCTCCAAACAATAAAATCGTATACGCAGAGAAGGATAAAAATGTTTGTATTCATCTCATAGTCATACTTGTGATTGTATAGTTTTAATTTATCTTCCTCATATTATTATTGTTACAAGGTCCATTTAATACTCCGTCCAAGGGTGCATGTGCAAGTTAGCACAGAGACAGAAAGACTACTTTTCTTGTCAGTTGATTAGTTGATTTATGCGTAGCATCTCTACTTAGTCTGTGGTTGATTTTTTAACCGGTGGCGTCGTCGTAAATTTGTGAATCGTAGTTGTGATCGTAGCCCGTAGCATTCGAAAATGTGGTATTTAACTTCGGAAAATGAAGAAAAAATCATCTATGTGGTGCCACAAAAGAAGGAAATAACAATTGGTCGAAGCCCCGATCAGTTAGTATGCGATTTTGCTATTCAGGATGACCCTTCAATCAGTAGAAAACATGCCGTGTTGCTATGTCTCGAAAACGAGCTTTACGTAAAAGACTTGGGATCTCGGTATGGAACTTATATCAATGATACAAACAAAGTCGAAAATGTAAATGCGAAGCTAAACGACCATGATAAAGTAAAGTTCGGTAAGATGAACAGTATTTGGAGTGTACACAAAGGCCCTTTTGTAACATGCACATCAACACTGAAAGGAGAAAATCTTACAAATCTGAAACTGGTTCTGTCTAAGATTGGAGGAGTTTTAAAGAATGATTGGGATGATACCTGCAAATATTTAACTATGCCGGCTATTACTTTGACAGTCAAAGTAGTGCTTGCATTGGTGCAAGGGTCGCACATCGTGACCACTCAATTCTGGAATAAATGCCTCAGTGCTATTACTAACAATGAAGCCCTACCAAATCCCAATAATTTTACACCTGAAATAGTAGAAACCACTCTCAACAAGGATTCGGTATCTTTCTTGCCCGAAAATAGACGAAGGACTTTATTTTCAGGCAAAAAGTTTATATTTTTTTCCAAGCGTCAATATGATATGTATAAGCCGGTTTTGCTTAAAGGCTCAGCATCACCGTTATTGCTAAGCGAATCCAAATTCACAAAGTCTAATCTCTGTGAAGAAGATATGGTTGTCATTCAATACAATATCACTTCCACCAGCCAAGAGACAGAAGCACAGAAAAGCCAAATCACTGAAATCATCAACTACTTGAAAAGTAAAGGGAAAAGAGTCATTGCCGATGCAGAAATTGGGTTAGCCATTTTGTATGTATCTACAGAAAAATATTGTAATCCCTCTTTCAACTTCTCATCGGAGGTTGTAAGACCGGCCACCACACAGCAAAGCAACAAGGTGTTGGCTCCAGAAACCCAGGAGCAATCACAGAATCCCTCTAAGAAAGACAATGTGGTGATTAATGAGAGTTTAGCATCCAATGATGGTAACTCTTCTAAAAGAAAGCTCAACGATGAAGATCTGGAAACAAATGCTAGCAAAAAATTGGCTCCAAATGTAAGCAAAGAGTCTGAGAGTGCTAAAAGGAAACATGATGATGAAGGATCTAATAACGCTTCTAAGAAAATGGCTCTGGATGACTCTGAAGATGGTGATTTGTTTAAGTTTATCACACCTGGTTCTAATGATATTTCAAACAAAACAAAATCAAATGCAGATAAACTCAATCTTGCAAAACCACTGAAACGAAAAGCTTTCGATTCAAATGAAGATGATTTGTTCAACTTTGTCCAGAATGAAGAAAATTCCCTGACAAGTGGGATGTTCAATACGGAAGGTGGCATTGCCAAGAAAAATAAAACTGAAAATTTTGCTGTGGACATATCAGCTATGAGAGGTTCGAAACTCGAAGAGCTAAACAATTTGAATAAGAATGGTCAATCAAATGTACTTAAGACACACAATATCAAGAAAGAAGTTGATGATGAACTTGATCAGAAGATGAACCAGTTAGAAATTGGCTCAGTTGTTGTTACAATAAAAGATTTGATTGTTAAGAAAGAGCCTGTTGAGTTGGAAGCCAGAGACAACAATACAAAAAATTTCAAGAAATTTAAAAAGGTGTGGCCTATTAAGATGCAGGTGACTATTATACCCAAGTCATCTATGACTATAGTCACATCAAATGTTACATCTCAAGAAAATTCCACAAATGCACTGCCAACAAATGATAATTCTATGGAAACGTCTGATAATACCATGCCTATAAATGTGAATTCTCAAGAGGTACCGGCTGGTCTGTCGAATGATATAATCTCTCAAGAATTTTAATGTTGATTTATATTATATATTCCTACAATGAATAAGATGATTGTGTTCTTCTATTCCAAGGTATACCTACCTAATTTGATTTTTGATAAGTATGTTTATAAATAAAGTTCTCCATGTACAATTTATATTTTTATTTCATTAAAGTTACACTTAATCATCAGCTTCATTTTCGGATTGTCCTTTTTCTTCAGGAGAATCTTCACTGAGGTCATCTTCATTGTCACTAGAACAAATATATACAATTAGTTACAGCTTATGTTTTCCTTCTGTAGGGCTAGCATGAGTTTCTATCATCAAAGTTTTTGTTTAATAAGGACATTAATTTAATGTTTCACCTGTTCCTGATAGCGCCAATATGAAGAAATCTGACAGATTTTTGACAGCTTTTATATGGCGTCATGTGTCATATATATCTAACGCATTATCAAGAACCCGTGAAACTGGCCCTAAATGTGACAACTTGGATGAAATTGATTAGCCGCAGGGCTACAATGTTTTATTTTTACTAAAATTTTCACTTAAAGATAAGAACTCTAGCTATCCTGCCCCACTGATGACTATCAATTGCAACATTTTAGCAAAATCCGTTGAACTTTTGACTCTGAAAAGGTCACACACAAACACAGTTTACCCATTTATAATACATATTATTACTAGCAGTGCCCCACAACTGATTGTGATTAAGCACAGCAATGTTATCTATATAACATTACTGTGGCCTGAGTTTGTAAGTATTCTATTACCATTCTACCCTATTGGCTATCAATATGTCAAATTTCAGCCAAATCCATCAAGCCGTTTGACCAAACAAACAAACAATCATACAATCTGAAAGTCAGTTTGTATTTATAATAGCAGTGCCCCATGGCATTACCTGCGTTATAAAGTATCCTATGTCCAATTGCCTGTCTGTGTGCATAGTTGGGGGTCCAGTGGAGCAGTAGGAAGAATGGTCCGCTTTGACGCCACAGGTAGTGGGTTAAAATCTTTGCCGTATAGATAAATGTATACGCGCATTTTACATTATTTTTAATTTACAATAGGACTAGTATCTTTTCTGTAACAATAGTTAGACTATAGTGGCACTCTGGTGAAGGAAAACATTTTCAAGAAGACTGAACCCTTCCCCGGAATGATTTTAGGACACTACTTAGTGTCTGGCCAGCTACCCTCAAGTAAGAAAATCTGTCACTAAACATCGTATCTCCCTAGACAAAATCCAATTTATGTTTTCATTCACGCTAACGCAAGAACAAAATGTATGGAATGATATTTAGGTTTCCGCAACAAAGATGTCATTCCCATACATTTTGAAGTATCGTTAGCGTGAATGGAAACAGAATTTGGATTTTGTCTAGGGGGGCTGTTCCGGCAGCTGTCCTTAAAACATAGTTCTCATTCTAGGCCTAGCGTGCTACTATCCTTGACCGCATCATCACTTACCAACAGGTGAGATAGTGGTCAAACACTAGCTTATTCAACATAAAAAAAAGTTGTTTGAACGTAAAGACATAATAAACTGGCCAAGTGCAAGTTGGACTCGCACTCGTAGGGTTCCGTAATAGTTAATCAGAGTATTTTTAACCGACTACACAAAAAAGGAGGAGGTTCCCAATTCGACTTTTTTTGTTTGTTGCCTCAGAACTCCATCAAATAGTAACTGATTTGAAAATTTCATTTTTGTTTGAGAGATTATGCCTTCCGTTTCCAAACGGGAGGCATTCAAATTTTATCGAAATCTGATAATAATCTCCGGAGATATGGGAGATAAACAATATAAACAAATTTGTATACCTTGATGACATGATTGTGGCTAGTGGCTAATTTGGCTATCGCGGTATGTGAAATCGGTATTTTCGTTTTGTACGATCATAAATAACAACAACTATCATTTTTCGCCAGCAAAAAATTTACTCTGTATTTCAAAGTGTTTATATGAAAAACAAAGTTATATTTGCGGTTTTGAAAATGTGCTATATCTCAAAAACTGCTGCCTACATCTCGTTCAAACCAATTTTCGTTGAAAGTGTTTAATGAGAATTGAGATACATCCTGAGCGTAGTGAGGGATTCTAAAGTAGAATCCTGAGCGTAGCAAGGGATTTAAAGTACGTCGGCCGAGGGAAAATAATTTTGCGGCCGAGTTATACACTCTGCTTTTCAACCCCCTTTTATGAGAAAAGGAAATACTAAAACGCTCATCATGTCATGTCATGTAATGTCACAAAATGTCATGTAATGACATATAATGTCATGAAAACACAAAATAGCATGTAATATTATGAAATGTCACAAAATGTCATGAAAAGTAACGAAATGTAACAAAATGTCCAAAATGTCATTAAATATATACTTATATGTCATTAAATGTCACGAAATCTCATGAAATGTCTGTGTCTGTGACAGGAGCCGTGCGACGTGCAGTCGGATGTATACCGCGGAAAGTCCGAGTGACAATATATAACTCGCTTGTCAAGTCACATTTAGAGTATCTGATTGAAGTGTGGGGAAGTGCGGCAAACACCAACCTTAAAAGTCTTCAGATCGCTCAAAACAAATCCATAAAAACACTTTTTAACTATGAATATTTGACGAACACCTCTACTATCTATTATGAAACCAAACTATTCAATTTAGAACAACTATGCATATATACAACTTGTCTTTTAATTAAAAAAAATGTAACAAATAAAATCCACACACAAATCACATTTACTAAAAGAACATTTAAACACAGCCTTAGAAATACCAACAAAATAACTTTACGGTCTGCAAGGACGCAATACGGCAGGAAAAATATTACGTTTGACGGTGCACAACTTTATAATAAACTACCTAACGACCTTAAAGAAAATGAAAGTATTATGATATTCAAAACTAAATTTAAAAAAATGATATATGCAAACATCAAAATCTAACTGCGGAACTTTCATTATTAAATATAGCAAGTTATAGAAATTAGTTATAAATTAGTATGTAAGCTCATTATAAGCAAATTGTTCAATTCTTTATGAGTAAATAAAATTTCTTAGAACCTAATGTCACAACATGCAAATAAAAGTCATGTAATGTTATGAAATGTCATAATATGTCATGAAATGTCACGAAATATCATAAATGTCAGGAAGCGTAACGAAATGTCACGAAATGTCAAGAGATGTAACAAAATAGGATTAAATGTCATTAAACATCATGAGATATCTTGAAATGTCATCAAATGTAACGAAATGTCACGAAATTTCATGAAATATTATTTTATGTCATGAAATGTCACAAAAAGTCAAGAAATTTTATAAAAGTAACGAAATTTCATGGAATGGCCGAAATGTCATGAAATGTTACAAAATGTCATGAAATGTCACAAAATGTTATGTAATGTCACAAAATGTCATGAAATGTAACAAAATATCATGATATGTCAGGAATTTTCTTGACACGTCACGAAATGTCATGTAAAGTTATGAAATTAAAAGAAAAATTGAGAATGAATGGGTATCTACAAGGTAAGCGTGCTACATCGTCGACCTCATCGTCACTTTACATCAGGTGAGATAATGGCATAGAAAAGATAATAATACTACGTATAGAAAGGACTGTCGAGGAGCTAGTGTGAGCAAGGAAGCCATACGCGCACGACTGCAGAACAATACTACCTCACAAGGAGAAGAACATTAACATCATACATGTATGAATATAAAACACAGAAATATTAATAACTAGCTGCCCCGGCGAACTTCGTACCACCTAATAGACAATGAATTTCGTGTTTCCTTTTAGATTAACTTATTTTAGGCTTTTATGAACGTAATAAATGAATACAAAAGAGATATTAAGTTTATTAATGTATTATGGCAATACAGATATAGAATAAAAATACAAAAATCAAGTACTTCAACCCCGTTTCAGCAAGACGATAATAGACCGGTAACCTCGTGCGCGACCGTCCCGCGGGGTGACATACGGTGGCGGGGACGAGGTAGCGGTCATTCTAGCACACGGCTACGTAGTAACTATTATATAATCTGTGACACGGCTACACACGCTTCCCTTCCCCGCTACGCCACCCGCTACCCGCTGACATCTTGAGTACCTCGTCTCCGCCACCGTCTGACACCCCGCAGGACGGTCGCGTACGAGATTGCCGGACTATAGGTATTTATGTAATTTTTGTTATGGATAAGTTATAGCATAGATATATTTGGCACGCAAATTTGACAATCAATAAATATGTCAAACAATTGTCATTACTGACAGTATTTCACATTTTTAAAAACTACATGACTTGAATTCACAAAAACTTGAAGTATTTTTATACCTGAAACTGGCCAAATACACTAATCGTGTGAAGCCATAATTATACAGAAAAAAATATGCGATATTGCGGTTTACCTTATCGACGGGATAAACAATTGAACATCAAATGATTGGCAGTTTTTTAACCCAGTAACATTTTGGCAAAATAATTTGTCTTATATATTTTTTTTAGGTCCATTATTCATTGTTTTTAATACTTACGAGGTGCATTCAATAAGTACCTAGCCTCATCGCCAGAGGGCGCTGTAGTTTCAAAAGAGTTTTACCACAGTGTAGCACATTCTTTTTTTATTCTTTTTTCAAATTTTCATTCCAATCCCTTCATTTGTTTTATTTTGACAACTTATGGAAGCGAACGTATCGATCGGTTTTACAAAAATGGAAAAAGAGCAATATCGTTCGGTGATTCGATTCCTATTTTTGGAAGGGAAAACGCGCATCGAAATCAAAGAGCGCTTGGATGCTGTGTACGGTGACTCTTCTCCATCGATGGCCACCGTCAAGAATTGGTTCAACGAGTTTGCACGTGGCCGTACGTCGGTTTTTGATGAACCACGTCCAGGTGCACCGAAAACAGCTGCTACGGAGGAAAAAATTAAAAAAATCCATGATCTCGTATTGGCAGATCGCCGATTGAAGGTTCGGGAGCTAGCTGAGACTGTAGGCATTTCAGAAGGAACAGTGCATCACATTCTACAAGAGGAACTCGGCATGAGAAAGCTGTCGGCGCGATGGGTGCCGCGTTTACTCACACCGGAAAATAAGTGCAACCGTGAGACCACATCGGAGACGTGTTTGGCGCTGTTTAAGCGGAATCCAGCGGAGTTTTTGCGTCGTTTTGTTACCGTCGATGAAACCTGGATCCACTGGTACACACCAGAGACCAAGGAGCAATCAAAACAATGGATCCAGACCGGGGAACGTGCTCCAAAGAAGGCGAAAACTGTAAAATCGGCCGGAAAAGGTATAGCCACCGTTTTCTGGGATTCACAAGGTGTGATCTACATCGATTACCTCGAGAAGGGTAAAACAATTACAGGGCTTTACTATGCCTATTCATTGGGCCGATTCGACGCCGAATTAAAGAAATAACGACCCCATCTGGCTAAGAAAAAAGTGCTGTTTGACATGCCAAATCGCTGGCTATCTTTAAATCCATGGTAATAGCCCATTACTTGTTCCAAACATGTTAAAATGCAACACTACTGTGATTTAATATATATATGGTTATGTATATGTGTATTTAATATTATATATACATATATATGTATTTATATTAATATATTTAGGAACATTATTATATATATGTAGGGTATTTTTATGTATTATATCATAATATACTATAATTTTAGTAGTCTATTTTGTGTATTATTTTTTTTTTCTGACCTCATTAATTTATATTGTACGCTACCCCCAATTTTTGTTTGTATCCTTTTTTCCATGCCAAGGTTGCCTGGAAGAAATTGCTTTATGCGATAAGACCGCCGATTGTATTGCCTTATTATTCTACTGTCTTTCATCACATAGTATGTACAATTTGTAATTTCTTTGGTGATCAATAAAGATTTTTTGTATTGTATTGATATTGGACGGCCCTTTGGCGTAAAGGATAGTTACCCTGATTCTGACCCGACGGTCGTTGGTTCTAATCCTAGCTATATACCTACCAATGAAAGTTTTATGTGCATTCATGAATCATGAGTTTTCGTACAGTGGTAGTGGGATCATTAAATCTACCAAAAAGTAGCTTACCACCAAGGAGAACATCTGCCGCTTTGACCTTACGGCGTTCCCCGACGCAAAAAGTAGAGGTAATATACGCTTAACGTGTATATCTGTGTGTCTGTCTGTAGCTTCTTAGCACCTAACCGGATGAACCGATTTTGTTTTTATTATTGATAGTTTTTTTTTTGTTTTATAGACGTCTTCATCGAGAGTCTTCTTAGCTTTGATTCATGAAAATTCGGTTAATCGTTATAAAACTATGAGCTTTTTTCTAGTTAATTGCGCTATGAAATCAACTTTCATAGGTCTGATCAATTTAAAAATCTTCTTCTTCAACGATATTGTAAGAACATGGAAGCATTGACCTGATGCTGGGACATCTGGACTCTACAAAATACTCAAATCCTCACTAACTTACAGCTCAGATTTTAAATGTCGTGTTTAGAGTCATTGGAATGCTTTTAATGAAAAGATATATACATAGATCAGTCGGGGTGGTTTAAATTATTATATTATTATATATATATAGTCAATATTATTTTATACAATAGATCATATTATTATACTATATTGACTTCAAATTGATTGTGATCGATGGGGATCTACAGCATAGCTAAGCTTATAATAATAATATTTTCGTAGTAACTATGACCTAATTTGTGGTTTCACTGCAAATATTTTATTAATTTTGCGATGCGTGTATGTGAAATTCGTGATATCTTCTAGAGTTTTCATTTGAATTATATACTGTAAGGGACAATTTTAATCTATAATATGTGGCGAAGCTAATTAATGTAATTATTTGAATAAGGATTAATACAATATCCTTGGAAGGTATGTAATATTTTTTAACAAACATTTTAAAATTAAAATGGTTACTGTGAGTCAACTTTAAGAGATAGACATATGCTGTCGCGGACTTTTTTGTAGGTCTTATTAAGTTGTACAACTCTTCCATAGAAAATATTCTTCTATCTATTTTCAATTGAGCAGCGTTCGTAAGAAACGTGTTTTTAGGGTTCTGTAGCCGAATGGCAAAAAACGGAACCCTTATAGATTCGTCATGTCTGTCTGTCCGTCCGTATGTCACAGCCATTTTATTCCGAAACTGTTAGGACTACAGAATTGAAACTTGGTAGGTAGATGTATTCTGTGAACCGCTTTCCGATTTTTATACAAAAATAAAAAATATAAAAGTTTAAGGGGGGGGGGGGGGGGGGGCATCCGATACATGGAAATGAAACAAAAAAATTTTTTTTCTTCAAACCTATACGTGTGGGGTATCTATGGATAGGTCTTCAAAAATGACATTGAGGTTCCCAAAATCATTTTTTCTCAAAGTCAATAATTTGAAAGATAGGCGCGTCTAAAGTGGTAAAATGTGTGTCCCCCCCCTCTAACTTTTAAAGTATGGGAGTGAAAAATCTAAAAAAAATATATGCTGTAGATCTCAATAAAAACTAATAACGAAAATTGGTTTGAATAAGATACAGTCAGCAGTTTTAGAGATATGGCGACCGCAAAGATAACTTTGTTTTTCATACAAACACTATGAAAAACAAAGTTAATTTTGTAGTTGCGAAAAATCATAGTTCTGGAATACTTAACTGTGTTACGGAACCCTACGAGTGCGAGTCCGACTTGCACTTGGCCAGTTATTTCGACCGTTTTTTTGCCGATTTAGGTTGCAAATTAGGTCTCCACGAATGTACCTTTGATTTAAACGAGATAATATATAGCCTATTTTCATTCCGAAAGTCCATTCTATGTATTAGTGAAAGAATTTTTGAAATCGGTTCAGTAGTTTTTGAGCCAAATCATTACAAACATACAAAAATACAAATGTTCTCTCTTTATAATATTAGTATAGATATACTTTTGAAACCATAGCGAAGTACCTACTGGCTAGCAAGTCTAAACCGACTTCAAAATGAAATAGGTTCTTACGGTGACATCCTTAGACTTCACGCACACAATTGCGCCTGTAGAAAAACGTGTGTGAATGTGTGTAGTGTCTGTGTAATAGGTCGTTAAAGCGCGAGTTTGTATGGAGATTTAGTCGAGTGTCCGGGGTGTGATAGTGGTCAAATGCTTGCCTATCCAGCATAAAAAAGTCATGAAATGTCAAGGAATTTCATTGAACCTCCTTAGACCGGGTATGATAGTAGAACATTCATAAGCCAAAAATTAAAAAAATACTTTCCGAAATGACCTACTTTGCGCGCACTTATCGAGGAACAAACCATCACTTTTCGAATAGATGGGATGAAAAGTTATTATAACATGTTTTATAACATTCCGTGTCCACTTGACTTTGAGAAAAAAATTGTTAATTTAAAGACCTATCTATAGACACATAGGTATGATGAATTTTTTTTTTTTTTAGTTTCATCATCATCATCTTCAGCCTGTGTCAGTCCCCTGCTCGACGTAGACCTTTCCCAAGATGCGCCACTGAGCCCGATCTTCGGCTCTTCTCTTCCAGTCACTGCCCATCTTTTATTATTATTTTTTTGTATGAAAATCGTAAAACGGACCAAAGAGGTTTATAGAATACATCTAACTACCAAGTTTAAGCTGTGTAGTCCTAATAGTTTTGTAAGAAAGTGGCTGTGACATACGGAGGGACAGACAGACAGACATGACGAATCTATAAGGTTTCCGTTTTTTGCCATTTGACTACGCCACCTTCATAAACAGGGATATAAAACTGACTTTCGCATTACAATATCAGTGTTTATTTATAGTAATTTGCTGTGAATGTATGCTATAGACGTAAACCCACTCCAGACACAAGCATATTTAGCTTAAACCCGCAACCTCCGGAATAACATGTTCCGGTGCTTTGCCAATTAAGCCACGGTGCGAAGTATGCTTAATTGGCAAAGCACCGGAACATGTTATTCCGGAGGTTGCGGGTTCAAGTCCCGTCGGTACGATGAAATTTTGGATTGTGTTTAACAATTTACAAAAATATAAAGTGTGAAACACTTCAAAGAAACATAATATTTGATTTACGCAGTGCAACATCTCTCGTCGGATTTGAAAACTGTAATGTATTCTTCCGAATGATTAACTTACGTAATAAGTAGTCATAGATGGCGCCACCAATGCATAATTGGGTTAACAAAATGCAATCCACTAATTTCGTCGTAACGATACTTCGCACCGTGGCTTAATTGGCAAAGCACCGGAACATGTTATTCCGGAGGTTGCGGGTTCAAGTCCCGTCGGTACGATGAAATTTTGGATTGTGTTTAACAATTTACAAAAATATAAAGTGTGAAACACTTCAAAGAAACATAATATTTGATATTTAGCTTAGTTGGAGGGGTTAACAAGACTACTGTTAATGTTCAACCCATATTGCTAGTAAGCTTTATTATTATTAAAAAAATGGTTGCCAAGTTTTACTACCAGTTTCTATAATAAAACATTATTTTATCTCAGAAAGTGCCATCATTTTCATCCAGTGAGATTGTGTTCAAGTGTGTATATCTATGTACATCTAAGAATAGTCATTAACATAAGTACCTTGCTTCAGTTTCTGCAGGTTTGATTAAACGAACAGTACCATCAGCACCAACCCTGACTTTACTGTTGGGGAATGTAGATAATTCATCTTCAAGCACATTGTAGTGCTTTGGCTTCTTCTGTGTTAGTTTGGGTGGACAGACTGTGTTGGATGGTCCTGTAAAGCAGTATCATTACATAAGATCGTTTAAAAAACTAAAAAGAACCAACTTCAATGCTGCGCCATTAATTTTCAGTACCAATTTTGAGGTGTTTATCTCCATATCTCTGGAAATACTTATCAGACCTCAATAAAATTACCACGGTACCACACTTGGGATATCTCCTTCTAACAAAAAAATAATAATATATATATACGGTCAAATTGAGAAACCTCCTCCTTTTTTAAAGTCGGTTAATAAAATAGAAGTTTGAAGGTATTTGAATACAGCTGATTAAATAACTGTACAACTAAATATGTACTTTATTAATACCGAGACTAATACTTACGTAAAGTAACATACAGCGGCACAGATAGAGAAAGTGGCAATTTCAAAAATATGGACTTAATATTGGGTTCTCCTCCAGGATACTTTATGTTAATCTGTTCAACCAGAGACAGAATATTCTCCCTGAGATTATCTTTAGGCATTCCTGTATGTCCGATGAGTATTGTTGAAGTTTCTCCCTCATTCAATCTTAGCATAGCAGTGCGTAATCCCACATCAATGTGTTTCTTGATATCAGCTTTTTTGTTTATTCTTACTGGAATAAGCATGTTGTGTTTTTTGAAGAACATTTTACCTAAGATGTGTGACACATGGTTTAAGACCTTTGTATCTACCATGATGAAGTCATGTTGTGTCAGAAGTCTGCGTTTTAATTCAAATTGATCATATTCCACCTTTAGTTGCCTAACAGGCACGACAGTTTTCACCTGAAACAAGTAACTTTTTAACAAAAAAATCTCAATTTATATGCAATTGGTTGGTCAAAAAAAGCAAATGATACAGCAGACCTTGATTTTTTGTAGAAACAAATTTTGCTCTAGAAGCATTTTCCAGGTAGAAAACAGGGGAATACATTTGTATGGTAAAGTGCAACCCACATTCCCTCTTAATTACAGGGCTCGTGCTCTCAATAGAAATGCCTTAGTAAAAAAAATTATTAAATGATAAATTAAAAAACAATTTTTACAGCAACAGCGAAGGGTGCATTGTGCATGGTCTTAGGCAGTCTGTTAAATATCAACAGTCCTAGTGATAAATCTGACTTCAGAATTAGGTCAATTAGAGGACTTACTTCTGTAACACCAGCATTCTTCAAAAGTTCCTCCCAATGATCTACAGTGGGATCATGGTCTATTTTTCTACCCTTTTTCAAATCTGGAGTTACCAGACATACTTCTCCTGTAGATGGTATGGTGCTGTGTGGTAGTACACTGCAATTAGGAAAATACCATTATCATTATACACACCCTTATCATTCAAATAATTATTATGAATGCCAAGCCTCCTAGAAACTCCTATAAATTATAAGATACAGTAAAATATGATTAACATCATCGCCTCAAATTTTTGTCCATCTAATGCATGTTGCGGACTTGCCTTACAGCCGGTGTTGATTGGTGGATATGATGACATTTAGGACCAGCTTCAATTTGGCGGACACCGCAGCCATATTTGTATACATGCTAATGTGTCATGTCAACTGCTGTCATAGGAGCTAGCTACCATGCTACACATAAACAAAATGTTTCACTTGCATTGTGGTTTCATAAAAACACACCACACTTTATTTAAATTGTAGGTAAAAAAATAAAAATTGCATTTGGTAGCTTCAGTTTTCTGTAACAGCAGGCCACATTCTATAAAATTAATATAAAATCGCGAGGATCTAGCGGACCACATGGCCTGCTGATAAAAATAAACAGTGAGTAAACAGCCCTGCCTAGCAAGTATTGCCTGCTAAACTCGTTATAGATTTTTCACGGCAACCTGCACGGGTAGGCAAAGTTGCAGACACCGGCAGACAGCACAGCCTGCTGTTCTGAAAAAATCTAAACATAAGTGTTAATATAAAAAATAAAATTATCAATATTCTTTAGTTGTGTTTGTAATTGTCAGGACAGTTATAACAGAAAAGTTTTAAATGAATGAAATTTTTAATGCAGGCAAAGCCGCAGGGCATAGCTAGTTACTCAATAAATATATACTAAAACAATTATACTGACATGTCAATGGTAGAGAGAAAATATGGTGAAAAATTACTTACAATCTTATATTTCCTCTACTATTTTGTATTTTCATACAGCGTATCTCTGCAAATATTGGGGACTCATCATCAAAAATTGTATTCTTTTTTCTATGGTTAATTGCCAGCTGTTGAACAGCATCAAGGCACAAGCTTACAATATTTTCTTTGATGTACTTTGAAGGCATCACATATTTGACTTTTTTCTTCTTTTCAGACTCGACTTCCAAGACAATTTTCTTTATTTTGGCCCTCGTTTCACTTTCCGGCTTCTTTTTCTTCATTTTGTCTACCTTTTCAGCTTTTTTGTAGTTACTTGGGAGGATTTTCGCTGTTTTAAGCTTTTTTACAGATACCATTTTAACGGTTATAGAATTGTTCTTTCAGAATAAATTACCGTACGAGTTTGGTGTGAACAACTATGATCAAACTTTAATATTATCGTATTACAAACACATCACATGCAAATAGAATATAATACTTGATCACATGTACCATACCAAACCAAACATGCAAGTTAACCTAAAAAAGTGAAAATTGAATAACGAAAAGGCACAAGACGAATAAACTGGCTAAGTGCGAGTTAGACTCACACGCGTACGGTTCCGATTGAACAAAATTTGTCAGAAAATAACTTTTTTTGTACCTATGTATAGTATACATATAAAAATTAGAGGAGGTCCTTCTTTAATTTTTAATGGTCACACTGATACTAGACGTCATTTGGATGATAGATGTAAATTCTTTATATTTCCAACAGATGGCGTTAGTAACCAAACCTAATGTTCGCAGCGAAGTTAGTTCTTTGATCTTCTAACTGATGGCGTTAGTAGTACAATAATATTCTATCCTAGAAACAAAATGGTTAATCTTAATTTTTTTTATGGTAATAATATGATATATTTTTTACTGATAACATATCTACATGTGAATTTAAATTACTATGTAAAAGCACATATCAATAGGTGTGATAGTTTTTCACTAAAGCGTACCACAAAAGTGCTCAGGTTGTGGGATGGTGTTAGGGCTCGCTTCGCTCGCCCTGATTATGGTTCATAAGTTCAAGCAAAAAACGCTGAAAAAGCATGTTTCTGGTATCGGGTGGGAACCCCCTATAATGTAACATTTTATTATGTTTTCAGCATTTGTTGTTAAATCCCACATACCCATATTAATATACACTTCGTGAAAATTTTAAATATCTACCTATTACTGTTAAGGAGATACAGCCTGTGAAATGCTGACGGACGACGGACGGACGAACGGATGCAAGGACGAACACCGCAGTCTCAGTAATATGGTTCCTTTGGTAAATTTGTACCCTTCGGGTACGGAATCCTAGTAACAACCACGAAAGTACATCTACATAACGTGCACCTACTCAATACTAGTGACAATGACAACTGACTGACAAGTCAAGTACAGTCAAGACGAAATGAAATGAACGAAAAAAAGCGCGGGAAACGTCGAATTAGGCGGGAGTATTTTTTCCAAGGTGATTTTTATTATTTATTATAACTGGTAAAAAGGATCAGTGAAGCTACAATGATCTGTTTATATTGTTAATAAGTGTATACATTATATTTTAAGTGTATAGTTTCTTCGGATTCAGTAAGTCTTTATTTATTTTTTAAAATGAACGAGCCGCCCGACTTGGTGGACCCGGGGGCACCTTTTCCCCGGCTATTAATTTTGTAACGATCCCCACCACAAACGTGGTATCGGCTGAATCTGGTATGGAAACGGATGGATCTCATACTCAGCGCAATGCGCGTAAAAGGAGCCACTTACATAAAATATGTAAAACTTGCAACAAAAAGAAAAGGAAACATGCGCAAGCAATCGATGGTAAAACGGGATGTCGTTGTACTGGCATAGTTAGCACAGATAGCAAAAATAATGAATTTAAGAATACTTCCCATGAAAATAATTTACCAGGATCTGTCCCTACACCTAGCAATGGTCCAGGTCCTCAAGTTTATACACCTGTGGCACGTTCACTTTACCAGCCCAATGGTAGCGCTCCGTTTGTGATCCATGTTCAAAAGGAAACAAATTCGCCTGATGACGGTTCCATTCTTCACCCGGTCTCCTTTGGAAAGTTCCTTAAACGCAATGCCTTTAAAAACATAGTAAATGGTTCTGTTAAGAGGATAGGCAGGAATAGGATTTCGCTTGCTTTTACCGACTTTAACGATGCTTACTTATTTTGAACTTATTTTTAGCTAGTAATAGTTTAGCTACTAATAAATTCAAAGCGTTTATTCCTTCATTCAATGTGACTCGAATGGGTGTCGTTCGTGGTGTCCCATCGGAATGGTCACCTGAAGAAGTGATGGAAAACATTTCAGTACCTGATCGTTGCGGTAAAATATTAAAAGTGAGGCGAATTAATTTCAAAACTATAGTTGATGGGTTCACCGATTTGGAAACCCACACAAACAATAGTTATTACTTTTGACGGCCAAGTACTCCCCAAAAGAATTTTCATTTGCTACAATTCTTTACCTGTTGATTTGTATACTTACCCGACAATACAATGTTTCAAATGTTGCCGCTTTAGACACACAAAAATGCAATGCCGTGCTCAACCTAGATGTTATAAGTGCGGAAACGATCATTCAGGTGACTCTTGTGATGGTGATGAAGATAATGCGTCATGCTGTTTATGCTCTGGCTCTCATTACGCCATTAGTAAAACATGCCCAGAATTTAATAGACAGAAAAACATTAAAATTGCTATGTCTGAAAAATGTATATCTTATGGTGAAGCAGCTAAATTACTCCCTCTTGTCGTTAAGTCTTATGCTGATATAGTCAACTCTGCCCCTCAAACTCGTACCACTCATCCGTCTTCTTATATAACAAATGACACACCTAAAACACCTTTTACCACTTACAGAAAAACTGTGTTTAATAATCGACGTCCCGCACCTAAACTAACTAAAGGCTACGACCAAGTGGTCCATAATAAGATCATAAATGAATATAATATGCCATCTCCACAAAATGGATGTGCATTAATTAAAAAATAATGACGACAATCCTCTCATGATGTCATCAACAGACATCATTCGGATTCTCGTAGAAGCCCTGACACAGTCTAAAATAAATATACCGTCCAACGTCGCCCCTATAATAGAAATGTTTAATGTTCACAAAGCCATTAAAAATTGCGGTCTTCAAAGCAGTGATACAGTGGAACTGTCGAAGTGCAGTTTCTAAAAAAAGTGAAATTGTTTATCTAATAAACAAGTACAACACTTGTTTATTTTCTCTCTCGGAGACCTGGTTAAAACTAGGCTCCGTTTTCAAAATCCACGGATTTTCTTGTTTAAGGGATGAGAGATCTGATGGGTACGGCGGTGTTGCCTTACTCATCAGAAATACTATCCCTTTCTCCATTATTTCTCTTCCAGATTTTGATAGATTTTCTGTGGTAGCAGCACAGGTTGGAAATTTGTGTTGTTTCTGTATATATTCCTTCTCCTTCTTCTTTAACTTTTGTACAGCTAAATCAACTTATTACTGCACTCCCTAAAGTATTTTTAATTCTTGGCGATTTCAATTCGCATCATATTTCTTGGGGTTCTTCAATTATCACATATTGTGGTGAGATACTAATAGACCTTTTGGATTCACATAACCTCTGTATATTAAATTCTGGATCTGCCACACAAAATAAAAGTGCGATAGATTTATCAATATGTACCCCAAACTTGGCATCGGCTATTACATGGTACACATTAACATCCACTTATGGAAGTGACCACTTCCCTATTTTAATATCATTTCCCAATAACCGATATCAGCGTTTTCTAATGCGGGAGCCCCGTCTCAAATACAAGATTCACGATAAAGCACCATGGGACAAATACAAGACCTCAGTTGATCTTCAGGTATCTCACCTTTCGAATGTAACAGTTGACATTGATAAATGTGCGGATGCCTTTACCAAAATACTTAAACATGCTGCAGATGAAACTTTCCCGATTAAAAATCCTTAAACAAGTATTATCCCTACACCTCCTTGTCTGTCCCACGACAGAGAATGTACTGAAACAGTTAAAAAAAGAAAAAATGCGGAAATTCAATATAATGAAGAAATGTCGGATGAAAATTTAGAAAATCTTTTAGAAGTTATGGCACAGACCCGCAGACTACTCAAAGATAAAAAATTCGAGGGATGGAAAAATTATTGTCTTTCTATTTCCCCTAGTACTCATCCTTCCGTTGTTTGGTCAAATATTAGGAGATTTAGAAAAGGTACTACTAATTCACGGCCAACAGTTATGATGCCACCAGAATTAAGTGTTTTATTTCTTGCCAAATAGCTGCACCTTCTGTTCCTCAACAGGAAGTTTTCGACATTTCCGTTCCTTCTTGCATAAAAGTGAACCAATCACCACTGAACTCCCTTTTTACTTTACAGGAACTACAAGGTGTACTGTCTTCTGTTAAGGATTCTTCACCTGGTGAAGATGGTATACAATATTCTTTTCTAGCTAACCTTAATCCATCATCTTTATCATTTTACTTGGAAATTATAAATTCGGCCTTATTATCGGAACATATTCCATCTTCATGGAAATCACAAATTGTTATTCCTATTTGAAACCCTGAAAAATCTCCAACAGATGCTTCTTCATATCGTCCAATAGCTTTATCATCAGTTCTAGTAAAAATTGCTGAGAATCTAGTTAAAAACCGACTCGAATGGGTGATTGAAAATCGGCAAATATTATCCGAGACTCAGTTCGGTTTTAGAAGAGGCAAAAGCACTTTAGACACTATTGGTACCCTTATAACAGATATTCGAATCACATTCAGCTGTAATTAATCCCTTATTGCAGTTTTTTTAAATTTACAATCTGCTTACGATAATGTGCTACTCAATGTCCTTAAACAAAAGTTACAGAAACTAAATATCCCTGAAAGATTAACATGCTTTATTATTAAAATACTATCAGGTAGGTGCTTAAAACTTGATCATGCTCGAGACCAGAGTAGACTTGTGTGGAAAGGTCTTCCACAAGGGTCAGTTCTCAGCCCGATTGATTTTATTTAATATATATTCGTATGATTTAAAACGTTCCATTCAGAAATCTACAAATATACTACAATATGCTGATGATATTGCTATTTATTCTACAGGAAAATCAACAGATTTTATTTGTAATGAATTAACTAATTCACAAAATCTTTTGAAAGTGTGGCTGGATGAAAACGGCCTTAGCATATCTGCCCAAAAAAGTTCTGTGGTTCACTTTACGAGACAACGTTTACGTCCCCATATATCTATATGTTTCGAGAACAGCATCATGCCAACAAGGAATGAAGTAAAATTTTTAGGTGTTTATATAGACACAAAACTTTCGGGTATTCCACACTGTGAATATATTTTGGCTAAATGTGAAAAGTTCCTGAATTTATTAAGATGCCTCTCAGGCGTTTGGTGGGGTGCTCATCCTTTTTCTATGAAACTTATCTACAATGCTCTTGTTAGAAATGTCCTGGATTACGGGACATTTTTGCTTGAACCTTGTAGTGCAGTAAGCCTTAAGAAATTGGATGACATTCAATCAAAAGCCTTGCGAATAGTATCCGGAGCAATGAAAACTAGCCCTATTAATGCCTTACAAATGGAATGCGTTGAACCTCCTCTAAGTTTAAGACGTCAGCTTTTGTCTGACCGTTTGCTTTTCCGTAATATACAATTTTCTAATAACCTTTTACTTAAAAAAATTAATATCCTTGTCAATCATACAGAATCATCAGATTATTGGAACCATAAACGCGTACCCTGTCTAATCACAAGCCTTTTGAGATGCAAGCTACTAAATGCTCCCATACACCGTTCCCCAACTCTTGAATTATTTAATTACGATTATGAAGCCTTAATAAGTTATCCTACAATAATATTTGATTTGGAAATTGATAGTACGAATCCTAATTTCAACTTAATATCGCTTGTCCAAGAAACGTGGCCTAATTGGCATCGAGTATATACGGATGCATCTAAGCAGACATCCGATAATCATACAGGTGTAGGTGTATATCATGCTGAATATAATATAGTTCAGAAAATAAAATGTCCTCCTGAGTCTTTTGTGTTTACTGGTGAATGTCGTGGCATCGTTAAAGCTTAAGAATATATTATACTGTTAAAACTTGACAAAACTGTGATTATTAGCGATTGTAAGAGCGTGTGACAGGCTTTAGAGAGATATCCATTTAAAGCTAAGCCTTTTCTTCCTCTTATAGCAGAAGCTAGACAAAAGTTAAATTTGTGCGTTTTAAAAGGTACATTTTGTTTGGGTACCCAGCCATAGAGGGATTTTTGGAAATGAAAAGGCCGATAAGCTAGCTAAAGAAGCTGTCGACTGTGGAGACCGTTATCCGTTTAAAAATTACACACATGACCTAGCTGCACTTCCCAGATCCTCGCTTCAAGAATCTTGGGTGAGAAACTGGGAGAGCAGCAGTCAAATTAAAGGCAAATATTTTTATAGTATACAACCGCATATTCCGCGAAGACCGTGGTATTCGCATATTAGGTTTAGCAAGGTTGTGACATCAATTATTATAAGAATGCGTTTGGGCCTAACCACTTCTCCTGCACATCTTGCTAGATTTAATATTGTAGACAGCACTAAATGTGAATGTGGTCATAACTATGGGGATCTGGACCATATATTTTTTGCTTGTTCCAAATATGACCGTAGTTCCTTTTACGACACATTGATATCTCTCCATGTTCCCTTACCTACAAACATCAAAGTTCTTTGCAATATTAATCCAAATTTATATAAAACTCTTTCAGATTTTATTGTTTGTAATAATATACAATTGTAAATATGATTCTAGTGTACATAATATACTGTAAATGTAATGTTATATTGTAAATATTGTTCTATATCTCAATTTTTATTTATTTTTTATATACTGATCCATTTTACTTTTCAATTGTTACCAAAGTTTTCTAAATTCCGATGGCAAGATTCATACCTACAGTTTTCGCGTTAAACGTTTCCCCACTTTTGTTTTAACCTCTATAAAATTCATATAATAACATATGCACAAGTTAATATGCAAGATCAAGATATAAAACAAGACTCTGGCAAATGCACGAACGTGTGACGCCAAAAAATTCCTTTGACTGGGAAAGAATAAGAAAAAAAAAAGAAATAAACGAATCCAAATGAAAAACCACAGAAAATAAATAAGGCTTGTTACTGACGAAAATTTTGGATCTGGACAGTTACTGTCCTCACTTAATCAGAAAGTGACACGTGTGATCCATGTAAATGGATCTTTTTTTGGCTGGAAGCATGATTGGTCTAGGCGACAGGCGTACTTCACCCTCGGCTATTCATTATTCTGTGCCTCGCACAGACATGCTACGTAAAAAACTCGACCGCGTACACCGGCCACCATGAGACCGACCTTGAACGGAGTTTGTCCCTTTTTTGCACGGACAACTTATATATATATATATATATATATATATATATATACCATACGTAAACCATACATATAGTATAGAACATATATAGGACTATCAGGTATACAACGCAATTACAACCTTATTGTTATACAGCATACGGACTTCGAGAATTTTCCAATGGAGATGTTAACGTTGTAATCCGCAAACATTTTATTCTGCCAATACTTACGGGGGACGAGGTAAACACGCATTGCACACATACAAATCACTCACTTTAACGATCCCGCACACTAGCTTGAAACACGCACACAGTATTATACCGGCTTTACACTCGCGCTTCGTCCCTCGCCTCGTGGCTAGCTCGTCCCTCGCCTCGTGGCTCGCTCGTCCCTCGTGCGAGGCTCGTGTTGATCGATGGTAAATGAGTTGCCTGTTTACACTCGCGTGCCGAGTTCAGTCGTCTTTGTAAACATCCACTCGCGTGTGACGCGAGGTCCTTTGACTCGTGCCCCAAAAACCGCTCCGGACGCGAGCGCCGCGAGTGACGAGGCGAGGGACGAGGCGAGCTAGGAGCGTCTGTTCACACTCGCACCTCGCCCCTCGCCTCGCGACTCGTACGCGAATGTAAATGTGGTATTAAAAATACAGCGTAGTTACGCACCTTCATATGGGCAAAAATGGCTATATGGCCAGCAGGGGGGTACGCCTTGCGTTAACATCTCCCATGGTAAATGCTCACGGATTAAATTGAATTTGTCAAAACATCTGCAGTGCACCATCCGTGCCTCGGTGCGCAATTTGCACATGGCCACAGAATAAATAATAGTACAAACATGGCCAGTTTTTTATTGACCCACCCATAACCCTCCGGTAGGAGTATAGTTATTCTATGCCCATAACTACGTAGGTAGTATAAAAGTTAGGTCATGGCAAAAGCGATAAATCGAATTGATTTATTATTTTTTTCTTAAAAATAATGTATTGATAAGTCAGAAAACTAGTATTTATTCTGAAGTTTCGAGCAATACGGTAGACCGTACCCTTTACCTATTTTATTTGCGTACCTTTGAAGGCGACTTATCACTGTATATAATTTGTTCATAGTGAAATGTAGTAAGTCTCTGCCTCATGTAGCCGTTAGGGTAACGGGAAATAGGCGTGATTTTTATGTATGTACGTATAAAATGATGGGACAGTCACCTACTAATCACGTAGAGTGATATGGGTGACGAGTGACGAATGACGACCAAGACGACTACATATATCGAAGAAGAATATTGTGGCGTCACAACACCTGCACTATGGCAATAATACCTTGCCCATGTATTTGATGGCGCACAGCGTCACTAAACGGCATAGAACGTAAGATATTTATAAGTAAATATAATGTATTGTCTACAGTCTACACCACAGATCTTGATATCTGTGGTCTACACACTTCTTCCGCAAACTCTCGGCTCGAGCGCATCTGCTCGCCGGCGCTATCTCTCGCGCACAACATTTTATGTACCTATCTCAAGTAATCTCAACCTTTGTATATTGTGACCGGAATTAGAACACGATTTATATGAACAAGCTACTTTTATTTACTACCCCGAAGTCCTACACTCGCACGAGTCGACGCCCTGGCCTGTAGACGAACAGCAATCTCCAAGAGCAGCCCTATCAGCGGGCGTGTTCCCGACTACGAGCGCGCCCCACACGACTAAAAATATTAAACGCAATATCCATATTATGGTCTATTCACATTATATTAAGTACCTCTAATTTTCACAGTTATTTTATCTCTGATAGTCAATTGTAGCTTAAACTGTAAATCAGTTAGGTATATCATACACACACATACACACTTATTATTATACTAGCGACCCGCTCCGGCTTCGCACGGGTAAGTAGAGCATATATGCCTGCATTTTTGCATCATGCGTCGAGTATGAATTAACGTCTTCAACAATAATATTTCAACCAATTTACACAAAAGCTCCGTAAGTAATAACAGGTAGGACGCACTTTTTAAAGAATTTTGTCTTTGGGCTTTGTGAAGGCTTTGTAGTAGGCGCCCATAGGCGATGAAAAGACTCGACGAAGTTTCCTAATGCTGCCATCCATCATCATGCAGCTGTATCCTTCTGTGAGCTTCATTCTCGAAGTTGTTATTACCCAATTGCAAGATTTGACTAAGGTAGACGTATTCGTGAACAATTTCGAGAGGAACTTTGTTTCGGGCAATCGGTTCCAGAATGACATGTTCGTTGAACATGATCTTTATTCTTATACAAATTCATCCAGAGACCGATGCGTGCAGAAGAAACAGCAAGGGTGGTTGTCAGCATGTATTGTAAGTATAGCTGTACGGTTTCAGCCATGATGACGATATCGTCCGCAAACCTCAAGTGTGTGAGAGATGCTCGCAGCTTATATTTATGCCCCGTCCTTTCCAACTCAGCGTCTTGAACATATCCTCCAGAGTGTTAGTGAACAATTTGGGGAAAATAACGTCCCCTTGTCTCACTTCTCTAAGTAAGAGGATATGTTAAGTCTGCTGATTTTGTACTTGGACGGTCATAGTCGCGGCGTCATACAGGTCTTTCAGTACTTGGACTTATCGCCTATCAACTTGGCACCGTTGTAGAGACTTCAGAACAGACCACGTTTCTACAGAGTCAAAAGCCACAAACGCAAGGTACAGGGGCTGGTTATACTCTTCGGTCTTCTGTATAACCTGCCACACTGTGTGTTTGTGGTCTATGGTGCCGTATCCTCTTCGAAACCCAGCCTGTTCTGGGGGATGAAACTCGTTGAGTCTACGCGCGAGACGATTTATGATGACGTGGACGCTGACAGTGCGACTGGTTCACCATTTCAAAGTCGTTCAGAAAGCTATGGAGAAGGCTATGCTCGAAGTCTTTCTGAAGGTTCGAATTTGAAATGAAGTAATCCGTCAGAGAACCAAAATTATCGACATAGCTCAAAGGATTAGCAAGCAGTGGGCTGGTCACATCTGTCGTAGAACCCATAACCGTTGGGGTAGACGGGTTCTAGAGCGGAGTCCACGTTTAAGCAAACGTAGTGTAGGGCGCCCTCCAGCTAGGTGGAGCGATGATATACGTAAGCTGGCTGGCAGCAGCTGGAAACAAAGAGCTCAGTGGCATGCCATAGGTGAGGCCTATGTCCAGCAGTGGACAGAGATAGGCTGATGATGGTGATGATAATGACACAAAAGCTTAACAAATTAAACACATAAACCTTCGCATAAACTGAGTAGGTAGGTACAAAGTCTCCCGTCGCGTTTGTCTGTCTTTTTGTTCGCAATAAACTCAAAACTACTGAACAGCTTTTTATTCGTTTTTTTCCAATAGACAGAGCGATTCCTGAGGTTTTGTGTTAATTGGTGGAAGGTGGAAATATGACAATAATTGTTAAAGACATCTTCATTTTTATCTTATTCATACTCGGCGCAACAATCTTATGAAAAAATGCAGGCATATATGCTCTACGTGTGCAAAGCCGGGGCGGGCCGCTACTAGACCTGTAAAAGAGGAATATCCCACCATGCGTTGTTTTGTTATATTATATACTAGCAGCCCGCCCCGGCTTTGCACGGGCAAAACATATATGCCTACAAAATTTGCATCAGTTTGTTGCATCGAATATAAAATATAAACATATTTAACAACCATCGTCATATTTCATCCAATTTACACAAAACCTTAACGAATTATGCACCTAAACCTTCCTCATAAACACTCTGGCTATTGGTGAAAACCGCATGATAATCCGTTCAGTAGCTATTGAGATTATTGCGAACAGACAGACAGACGCAGTGATGAACTTTGTTTTATAATACTTACGTATTGATATTGGACGGCCCTTTGGCGTAAAGGATAGTTACCCTGATTCTGACCCGACGGTCGTTGGTTCTAATCCTAGCTATATACCTACCAATGAAAGTTTTATGTGCATTCATGAATCATGAGTTTTCGTACAGTGGTAGTGGAATAATTAAATCTACCAAAAAGTAGCTTACCACCAAGGAGTACATCTGCTGCCTTAACCTTACGGCGTTCCCCGACGCAAAATGTAGGGGTAATATACGTTTAACGTGTGTATCTGTGTGTCTGTCTGTAGCATCTTAGCACCTAACCGGATGAACCGATTTTGTTTTTATTATTGATAGTTTTTTTTTGTTTGATAGATGTCTTCAACGAGAGTTTTCTTAGCTTTGATTCATGAAAATTCGTTCATTCTTTTTTCTAGTTAATTGCGCTGTGAAATCAACTTTCATAGGTCTGATCAATTCGAAAATCTTCTTCTTCAACGATATTGTAAGAACATGGAAGCCTCCTGGACTCTACAGAATACTCAAATTCTCACCAACTTACAGCTCAGATTTTAAATGTCGTGTTTAGAGTCATTGGAAAAAGCTATTATACACAGATCAGTCGGGGTGGTTTAAAATATTATATTATATTATTATATATACATAGATAAATATTATTTTATACAATAGATCATATTATTATACTATATTGACTTCAAATTGATTGTGATCGGTGGGGATCTACAGCATAGCCACACCCCGGACACTCGCTAAATCTCCATACAAACTAGTGTTTTAACGACCGACACTGTGACACCGACACAGACACTACACACGGGTCGTTTTTCTATACGTGCATTTGTGTGCGTGATGTCTAAGGTTGTCGCCCGTAATCACCGTATCACAGATTATATAATAGTTACTTCGTACATACGTACTACGTACTACGTACTAACCGTATGAATATATTTTTTTATATATTTTTTGTACACTTACCCAAAAAGCTTTTAACACTAAAAATATTAGTCGCTATTTCGTAAACCATCATCTCCAGGTCCAGTCGACTTGCATAGAACAAACTGCACCACAGTAACTATTTTTTATTCTGTGTTGGGCGGCCAGCCAGAGCTGTACGAAACAATGTCGTGTGTTTTGCTCGCACGTTAGAGCGACATCAAGTAAAGAGAATATAAATACTACGTACCACATCAAGTTCCCAAGTGCTGTGTTATAAAAATGTTTAAACGAGAAAGTATTTTTAAATATTTTACAAATCAAGCGTTATTTACGCACGAGTATATACATCGTTGTTTCATGTATGAAAATGAATTCTAAAATACGAATATGTAGGTAGGTATACAAATATAATTAAGTGTTTATTATATGCCTATGCAATAAGAACCTACGTAAATTTGAACCTCCAGTGTCTATTGGTCCCAACATAAATGTATGAAGTTGATGTTCTTCTCTCCGTGAGTAGTAATTGTTCTATAGTCGTACGCGTGTGGCGTCCTTGCTCAGCGCAGCTCCTCGACAGCTCCAGAGCGGTGGCGGGGTGAGGAAGCCCGGTATTGGTGGGGGGAACAGAGTGTCCGTTCTATACGTAGTATTATTATCTTTTCTATGGCATAGCTAAGCTTATAATAATATTTTCCTAGTAACTATGACCTAATCTGTGGTTTCACTGCAAATATTTTATTAATTTTGCGATGCGTGTTTGTGAAATTCGTGATATCTTCTAGAGTTTTCATTTGAATTATATACTGTAAAGGACAATTTTAATCTATAATATGTGGCCAAGCTAATTAACGTAATTATTTGGATAAGGATTAATACTATATATTTGAAAATAGCCTTGGAAGTTATGTAATATTTTTTAACAAACATTTTAAGATTAAATTGGTTACTGTGAGTCAACCTTAAGAGATAGACATATGCTGTTGCGGATATTTTTGTAGGTCTTATTAAGTTGTACAACTTTTGCATAGAAAATATTCTTCTATCTATTTTCAATTAAGCAGCGTTCGTAAGAAACGTGTTTTTTCGACCGTTTATTTGCCGACTTAGGTTGCAAATTAGGTCTCCACGAATGTACCTTTGATTTAAACGGGATAATATATAGCCTATTTTCATTCCGAAAGTCCATTCTATGTATTAGTGAAAGAATTTTTTAAATCGGTTCAGTAGTTTTTGAGCTTACTCATTACAAACATACAAAAATACAAAAATACAAATGTTCTCTCTTTATAATATTAGTATAGTATAAGTATAGATCAAAGGGCAATCAAATTAGGCTGCTGTTTCTATGAAAGCTCCCAGGTGGCTTGATTTTTCCGACACTTCCAACAATTATCATCATATTTGAACCAATTTGTACAAAACCTTAACAAATTATATACATACACCTTTCTCATGAATCACTCTATCTATTGGTGAAAAACCGCTTTAAAATCCATTCAGTATTTTTTTTAGTTTATCGCGTACAGACAGATAGACGCAGTATAAAACAAAGTCACCAGCCGCGCCTGTTTGTTCGCGATTAACTCAAAAACCGCTGAACGGATTTTCATGCGGTTTTCGCCAATAGATAGAGTGATCATGCCATAGTCAAGGTTTCGTGTAAAATGGTTGTAATACGACGATCGTTGTCGTGTCGACTAATGCAAAATTGCAGGCAAATACATATGCTCTACGCGTAATAAGCCGGGGCGGGTCGTAAGTAGTTCTTTAACAGAGGAATATTCCACAATGCGTTGTTTTCTTATATCTCAAAGGGTTTAGGCAGCGTTTTCGATGAAAGCTCCCAGGTAGCTTGTTTTTTTCGACACTTCCAATAATTATCATCATATTTGAACCAATTCACACAAAACTTTGACAAATTATATACGTAGGTAAACCTCCCTCCAATCCATAGACCTATAACCTCGAGACTGAACATCTCGAACTGGCATTGTCGAACACCGCAATAGAGCTGGCCGGCTTCTTCTCGCTCACACGTAGCTCAGCACTCAAAAAACAACACGCGCGTTATGAAAAAACTTGCGTATCCGAAATGCCATCGTGTGTCCTCAGATATTTTAAAAACCCAACGGGAAAAACTAACAAAAGCCACGGAGTCACGTTTCCTAAGTAAGTTTAGATTTTCGAATAAAACACGCTAAAATAAAACATTACTTTGGCAAATTGTAATGACACTTCACGACGCGGCGCCATGTTCTGTTTGCACGGGCAGTTCATAGATTGTGTAAACAGAAATTACATTATAGCTAAATTAAATTGCCTATTTTTAACCTCTGGAGAACACTAAGAAATTCAATAGGTAAAAGTTGCACCAAAAGGTACCAAATATTACCAACAGTAATGATTAGGATTACTAGTACTAATAATAATAGAATATCACAAATTAGTACTAATAATAGTATATTTGCACTGAATGGTATTAGTTAGAAAAATTGGTGCAAACACTTCACTAGGTAACAGTTGTACCAAAAGGTACCAAATAGTACCAACAGTAATGGTTAGGATTACTAGTACTAATAATAATAGAATAACACAAATTAGTACTAATAATAGCATACTTGCACTGAATATTATTAGTTAGAAAAATTGGTGCAAACATTTCACTAGGTAACAATTGCACCAAAGGGTACCAAAAGCAACAGTGTAGCATAAATAGTGTTGTAGCAGTGGTTAGGATTACTTGCAATAATAAAACCTTTATTTCTTATATTAATTAGTCTTTAGTTATTATATTATATTTGTCTTGAGATTCCCTGAAAAGAATTTAGGTTACACCAACGGTTCACAATGGGTCCTATTCATTCTTTACTCATGTGCTACCACTAACTGGACGATTACAAATGGCCAATATTTTATTCCAATCCCGATTAATAGATTATTATAATTAATAAGATAAATAGTCCAGTTTAATACGGTAAAGGATAACTATAATATATATATATATATATCAGACAATTAAAATATAAAAAGCTTTATTCTTCGGGGAGGGGGGGGGGTTTATTACAACAGATAATTAATTTTGAGTCGGACACTCAGGGGTAAAATAAATATGAACGGTGATTACTGATTAGTGTGCTAAATACATACCTACTTACATAGAGAAGAGTATGCTTAAAAGCGCGGGAGCCTGAAGTTTGCAAGGAGGTTCTGCCTGGGGCGACTAAGAGCTAATTTTGGGAGAACACACGGAGTCACCCTGTCGGGTAAAGTTAGTAGAAGTTCGGGAGGGTTCGAGCTTTTCTAGGGATCTTCGACCGCATTCGAAAACGTACCTTATGTCCTATTCCTCCATTCATATACAGGGATAGATAGTTCCCTCTGCAAAATTTCAGCATAATCGATCGAGCTGTTTGACCGCAAAGGATGAATTATGCTAGACCGTCCCGAGTGCGAGCCGTGTCCCAGTCTTCCAGAGGACATAAAATTACAGTTCGGGACGCGGACGTCGCACGGTAAAGCATGAACTGCATCATATAAAATGTTTGTGAAATTTCGAAGCCATGCCTCGTCCGTGCCTTGCACGGTACTAAAGTAATTACGTACTTACCTATTATTTTATTTTATTGTTATTTATTTATTTTTTATTATTATTTTTTCTACACCTATACCGCCATGTATGCTAATCTATTCCTTTCTACCCTAAGGTTATCTGGAAGAGATCGCTTTAAGCGATAAGACCGCCTGTTGCCACGTTGTATTATTTACCATTTTTTTCTTTTAATTTCGTATGGTGTAATTAAGTGTTTATCTATCTATCTAAAGATGGCAATAATGGTTGAAAATATTTGTTGGTTACCAGTTACTTGATAAGAAAATATAACGATAATTTTATTGGTTAATAAAATTGGTTAATTATATGCGAGTACAAGATTTAGCTTTTGGTTAAATTTAATGAAGTTGAAATGACGAATTAATATTATATTATATATTATAATTTGAACCATATTACATGTTAAATTCCGTCTCGGCACCTTTATATACAAACTTTACTTTCCCACAACACTACATCAACAATAAGAACTATATTTTCAAGAGACCATAATAAAACTAACCACTTACTTAGCAGCAGAGATGTCGTGTTTAGGATCATACGAATAGCCTTAATGAACTTATTAAACAAAGATAGATCAATCATAGTTATTTTAAATTTAAGTTTTATTACCTAGGTCTATCTGCCGTGATATTATAGTTATATCCCGCGTGTTTTGAGGAAAGTATAATTTGAACGAACTTTATTAAGTGAACTTGTAAGAAAGTAAAGTAGTTTACGCAGGTACCTACTGATTACTCCCAGGCTATTTTCACAGGGGCGAAGAGAACAAAGTTACGAAATACTATAGAAGTTACGGACAAGGAGGCTGAAATGGGACTCTCAAATATCTAATGATTTATAAATATTTATTTTATCAAAGAAATATAACTATGTGATTCATCAGGAAGGTTCAAATATATAATTTGTTAAGGTTTTGTGTAAATTGGTTCAAATATGACGATTATTGTTGAAAACGTTAATTCATACTCGACGCAACAAACTGATGCAAAAATGCAGGCATATATGCTCTACTTACACGTGCAAAGCCGGTGCGGGTCGCTAGTAGATCTATAAGAATATCTCACCATACATTGTTTTGTTATATCTCAAAGGGATTAGGCACCGTTTTCGATGAAAGCTCCCAGGTGGCTTAAGTTTTTCCAACACTTCCAACAATTATCATTATATTATATTTTAACCAATTTGCACAAAACCTTGACAAATTATTTACCTAAACCTCCTCATGAACCAATCTATCTATTGGTGAAAATCGCATAAATATCCGTTCAGTAGTTTTTATTGAGTTTGTCGCGAACAGACAGATAGATGCAGTATAAAACAAAGTCCCCCGCCGCGTCTGTTTGCTGCAAGCTGAAGAGGCAAAGGACTGATCTCATCTGTCGTAGAACCTTAACTGTTAGAGTAGACGTGTTCTAGAATGGAAATCACGGCTCGTAAAATGTAGGTAGTGTAGGAGGCTTCGTAGCTAGATGTGATAATATCCTTACGCAAGCTGGCTGGCAGCACTTGGAAAAGAAGCCCGGCGACCGAGGGCCTGAGAACTTGAGGGCCGGGTGGCGTAATGAGGGCCTGGTGGCGTAATGCGGGCCCGGTGGCATAATGAGGGCCCGGTGGCGTAATGAGGGCCCGGCGGCGTAATTGAGGGTCGGGTGGCGTAATCGGGAGAACGGTCGGCTTTGATGCCAGAGGTACCGAGTTCAAACCCCGAGTGCACCAATGGAGTTTAAGGAAAATTATCGTTAAGAAACCAACAACCCCCGCATGGTGGTAGGACACTGTCTAATCTCCGCCTGATCAGCTACCACCCTCAAGTTAGAAAATCCAAACATCTAATATGTTCCGGCAGCGCTTATTGAGAGCCAGTTCCCATTCTAGGCCTAGCGTGCTTACCATCTTCGACCGCATCATTACTTAACAACAGATGAGATAGTGGTCAATCGCTAGCCTATAAGATATAAAAAAAGAAGAGCTGAAGATCGAGCTCAGTATTGTATAATAGGTGTTACCAATGTGCAGCAGCGGGCAGAAATAGGCCAATGAAAATGATGATGAATTATAATTACAAAAGAGAGTTTCCCATCCAAACGTATACTGACACCTACTTTATTACTTATATAATTGTTGTGCATCGTTAACGTATAAAATCCACAAACATCAAAGTTGCAGAACAAATTATAGGCTTTAGGTCTGGCAAGGTTCCAAAAAGAACACCTGTAAGGCTGCACGGTGAGTAACACATTTTGCGGGTACTTGCCGGCCTCACCGCACTTTTGATAACGGCTTTGCTACGTGTGGTTTACGTAACATATCGTGTACCCTAGCTTTATACCTAAGACAAATTGGACACTTGGGTCTATGCTTACGTAAGAAATGAACCATCTATATGCCCAATTCTGTTTTTGCTTTCACGTACGTATATATAATAAGGTAGGGGTCGTAGATGAGATTACTGGTCAGGTACCTGTACCTGCTACGATCTTCCATACATTTATCATTAAATGCGAATCTGGATAATAAACGTAAAACTAAAAAAATGCATTAGTATAGGCTGATCATGATGATGATGAGGACAGAATCAAAAGTGAATAAGTGAGCAGTAACGAACAATTTAAACAACCCAGTATCAGCCATAGAAAGTTCGAAAAGCTGATTAACATAGAGTTTCTACTTAAGTACCTAAGTTCCAAACGTGACCAATCTGACAAAGGGTACGCCATACACCTCTTCAATATGTGCCTTCTATCTGCTTTTCACCTCATGTAGAAATCGACTATTTAGTTAGGTTAATCAATGTTCTGATTTTTTCTTTTCTCTTACCTTCGTATGCTACCTATAGGAAACTATCATAACTTCCATCTAAGCATCACGTTGACGTCCTACTAAAAATTGCAAGACGAAAGCCAAAAATAGTTCGTCTATCTTCATACCAAACTTTGTTAATTAAAACTATGAGACCATGTAGCAGATTTCGGGCACGGGACGTACACGGTTTGAAAGATATCATAATAGTTTTGCTACCTATGAGAACAGTACTAGTTGCGGTGGCAAAACTTGGGCAATTTGTCGTCCATTGAAAGAGCAGTAGGTAGTAGGTAAATAATCATTGGCGCAAATGTAAGTATTTACTAACATAAGTTTTATTTACTGTTTCTCTTGTCTGTTTAAAATGGCATAGTTTAAGGTTGCCACCATGGAGGATAGAAGTAATTGCAACGTAAGTTGGTCGATGTCGCCCGGCTATAACTTTTTAGCTGTCGCAGCTAAATAATTCCCGATCGAGGGTATATGTTTTATGTTGCTAGGTACTTGTTTTATGATTTGTTTGGTTGTGTAAATCCTTTACTAACTAATACAAAACCTTTTTACTATGTAGGTCAGGAATGTGTTAGTTTTATTATGTATTCAACTTGCTAGGTATACATTTTTAGTCAGGATAATATTTTAGAAAGAATTCTAAATAAACAAAATATCTAATGTAGCAACACACTGCATACATCAATAACTACAATATTAGAACTACCAATACATTTTATGTAAGTACTTACCTATGTATAAATTATATAAAAATAAATAATTAATAACCGGCCAAGTGCGTGTCGGGCCACGCGCAGTGTAGGGTTCCGTAGTAGCCCGTTATTCAATGCAAGTCTTTACCCGTTACAAACAAGCAACTAGGTACTTCGTCTTTGTCACTTTAAACGATTTATTCTAAGGATTTTGTATTTGGAACAAAATTATCCAACATCCAAGTTCAACGACTATTACTGCTAAATTAATAAAGTTATCTTAACCGCTATAGCTTTCCTTTAAAGTTCATGAAATGCATTATTATAACGAATTATTCCAGATTTTTCAAGCCCGCAGTTTAGCTTTTAGAGGGGGGTTGGGGACGCCCTAGTGGAACAAAAATGTGCACTTTAAAGTTTAATATTTCGTGAATGGAGCATTCAATCGAAAAATTTTATTAGTATTAGCAACTCTAGGTCATTTTAAAAGACCTACTTAACGATACCTCACACGATGGGGTAGACGACGAAAAAAAATGCATCCCCACTTCTCAAGTAGGGGAGCTACCATAAAAAAAATATTTTTCAGAATTTTATTTCAGCACTTTGTCGGCGTAATATATATACATACTCCTACAAAATTACAGCTTTCTAGTATTAACGGTCTCTTAGCAAAACCTCGGACAGACAGACAGACAGACTGACGGACATGACGAAACTATAAGGGTTCCTTGTCAGAGGACTACGGAACCCTAAAAACTAGATGAAAACTATATACTTACTTATAATATAAAAACTATTATATACTATTATATATATATATATATATTATATACTATATATATTATATATTACTATTTATATTATATATTTGAGGGCCCGGTGGCGTAATCGGGAGAACGTTCGGCTTTGATGCCGTGGTACCGAGTTCAAACCGCCGCGCAAAAAATTTATGTGCGCTTCTCACAGTGGCCCTCCGGTGAAGGAAAAACATCGTTAAGAAACCAACAAAACCCCCGCATGGTGGTAGGACACTATCTAGTGTCCGCCTGGCCAGCTACCACCCTCAAGTTAGAAAATTTGTCACCAAACATCTAATGTGTTCCGGCAGCTATCCTTGAGAGCCAGTTCCCATTCTAGGCCTAGCGTGCTTACCATCTTCGACCGCATCATCACTTACCAACACGTGAGATAGTGGTCAAACGCTAGCCTATAACGTATATATAAAAAAAAATAAAAAATAATATTATATACTATTATATATATATTATATATATACTATTACTTAAAATATAAAAGGCACATTTGTGCCTTTTGGGGTTGAGACTCTACTGAGACTGAGACAGCTGCTACATATTTAGGTAGCAGCAGTCTAAGCAACTACACGTGGGCCTCTTGAGGTTATCAGCTGCTTCTGCAGCCATGCCTGCCTTTTTATGTGTTCCGGGAAGATGTGACGGCGCCAAAGTATCGACGTATGTAGCGTCCCATACCAATTGCACTTATTAATATTGCGGTATAATCTTAATACTTAGGTACCTACAAATCAATAATGCCGAAATAAAAGAATGTACCCACTAAAAGTGTGTGACAACAGTAAAGACAGAGAATTTGGTTTGTATTTTATTGTAATATACCTACGTATTATGTGTAACTGTATAACTTATTTGGATCACAAGTTTAATTCTAGTAATTTTGACCAACATGTTGATAAAAGCTGCAACTTACATTTTGAGGATTCTCTACATTTTCCTACTTATCTTCGAAGGATGTTTATGTCATGTACCTACTTTTCAGAGACGTCGGATAAGCGAGCCACGGAATCGATGGCTCCGGGCCGAAATATCACCTCCGTCCTCTTTACGAGCATACCCCGGGGTAGCACACCGCCGTAAATAAATGTTCTCTATTAGTAGGTTCAGGTAGGGAGCTGTCGAACGTATACTTTACTCGGATTACGGTGTGACTAATGAATTTGAAACTTTTTATCGACTAAACAGAGGGAAGGAGGCGTCTCGAATTAATAACTTTAAATATTAACGAACGCGCAAATCTTTAGTAGGCGATGTATAGTACCCATGTACAAACTTGGGTTGATTAATAAGGATAATGCTCCAGAGACTCGTAAAGGTATTAGATGTGATTATGTGATCTTATCTTCGCGGGTAGATAGATATTTAATTACTCAATTTGGAATTAATTTGCTTGCGTCATAGTTTTGTTTAACAATTTTCTCTAAGCTACTTATATTCTGACATACGAGTAAAACAGTGTACAGACGTCAGAGAACTTACAGATGTAAAAACAGTGTTCGTTGAGATGGTAGAAAATTATTGGCTCATAGATGGCTATTTTATTCCAGTTAGTATTTATGGTTGTCTTAGTATGTCCGTATTTATGTAAACTAAGTTAAAGTAGGCATGGTTTTTTGGCTACCGCATCGTGCATTGCAACGTTATGTGGATAATAATAATATTAAAATAATAAAACTAAAGCAATTGTCTATCCACCTCACCTCACTGCCGTCTTAAATATCTAGATAAGCATGATTCCATCTTAGAACACATCGTCAGTTACCAGCAGGTGAGATAGTGGCCAATTGCTTGTTTGTTTGGAATAAAAAAATGTTACATAACCAATAAAGTCCAATCTCGGTGTAAGCAGTTAATAAGTAGAGAAAATGAAATCTTAATTGTCTAAATCTCAATAAGCACGTACCGAGTACTCAATGAAAAATTAGTAGCACTCACACGAAAGTGTTATCCAGTATTGGAAGTAAATGTAATGTAAACAGGTGTGAATGTTCTCACAGACAATGAAACACATATGTGGCGTGGGCTGCGGGGCTGTGGTCGAGCTCACACAAACTTGCAGCTCGCAGGGGACTCCAGTCGACGAACTATCGACCATTACTGCCCATTTTATGTGTATTTATTATTCCTTACATTTTAACTTTGAAATGTGTTTGTTAAATGTGGTTAGATGAGCCGCGGATGTATGTATCTCTATGCATTTATATGTCTGTGTTACTTCGAACAGTTATTCGAACCTATAAAACGTTGTTACGTTTTATTGGTATTAGTGTAACATATAATTTATTTGTGAGTTAGTTATATACTAAGGTTGCCTTACCTTTTACAAGCTTTCATTTAGTTTGCAATGTTCGAAAATGAGTTGTTCGTAAAAAATTGCAAACAATCTATCAACCGATTAATTATCTTCTTTATGAGCTTGTATTAGTCCACAGCTGGGCATAGGCCTCTCCTATAGCACGATCAACAGATTGATGGTATATAATTGAGCTGAAATTAGGCATACTTATGGAAATTGGTGACAATACAATATTTTGGTACCATCAAGCTGATCTATAATGATGGTGCCCCTGCATAACACTGTTTAACAATAGTTAGTAGTTTAGGTCAAATATAAATTACCTACTTATTAGTCTTAAGACTAGATTGACATTTTAATGATGTGCCAATATATTGGAATATCATTTGTAAAAAAAAATTATCGACATTTCAGTTAGTACTCAAACGCTAGCCTATACGATATTTGAAAAAAAACACTTTGTACCACAATTACATCCTCCTTTTTGGAAGTCGATTAAAAAAAATGTTTAGTAAGATTCGTATCTAGTATTGATACTCGTCATAGTAACACCTGTCCCTTGATTGACACAACCCTAGCAATGGCAGCCATTTTATGTGACACTATGTCTCTTAGGTATGCATCTTTTTGACCGACTTCCAAAAAATAAGGTTTCTCAATTTGACCGTACATATAATTTTTTTGTGTTTGTTCGCAGATAACTTCGTTGTTTAGGTACCGATTTTGATAATTCTTTTTTTGTTGGAAAGGAAATATCCCAAGGATAGTATCATAGTAATTTCATCGAGATCTGATATCTATCTCCAGAGATATGGAGATGAACACCTCAAACTTGGTACTGAAAATTAATAGCGCGGCATTTGAAGTCGGTTCTTTTAGTTTTTTAAACTATCTTATTAGGGTTCCGTAGCCGAATGGCAAAACAGGAACCTTTAAAAAATCGTCAAGTCTGTCTGTCTGTCCGTCCGTATGTCACAACAACTTTATTCCGAAACTATTAAGACTACACCGTTAAAACTTGGTATGTAGATGTATTCTGTGAACCGCTTTTCGATATTTATACAATAATAAAAAAATTAAAGATTAGGAGGGGTATTCCCCATACATAGAACTGAAACTAAAAATTGGTTTGGTTTTTTTTTATACAGAGAGATAGTTGAGATATAGCCAGCAGTTTTTAAGATATAACACATTTTCTCAATTCGCAAAGTAATAATGAAATAACAAGCTGTCAAACATAGCAGAATCAACCAGAAAAAAATCAGCTAGAATAAAAATTTGGCGGCGTAAATTATTTACTTTAATAGTAGTACTTGTTTACAAACAGTTCATACAGTCACTAGATAGGTGTTTTAAAATACGTTATTTCACATAGCTTCCAACATCCATCCATCCATCCATCTTCAACAAAAGACTACTCTTTGAAAATCTTTTTAAATAAAAAAATAATTGCAGTAGCTCTCCTTGTATTTTTTTGTAACATTAATTATTCCATAATAATTATGATTTTAAATGCATAAATATTAATTTTGCATCTTCCTTATAATCTAACATTCTATCATGGAAAAAAGTCGTTGTTGGAAGCCATTCAGAAAGAAATTCATTCGGAATTTTCGGTAAAAAAATAACCGGCCAAGTGCGTGTCGGGCCACGCGCAGTGTAGGGTTCCGTAGTAGCCTGTTATTCAATGCAAGTCTTAACCCGTTATAAACAAGCTACTAGGTACTCCGTCTTTGTCACTTTAAAGGATTTATTTTAAGGATTTTGTATTTGTCACAAATATATCCAACACCCAAGTTCAACGACTATTACTGCTAAACTAATAAAGTTATCTCAACTTTCGTCCTTTAAAGTTCATGAAATGCGCTATTACCACGAATTATTCCAGATTTTTTTCAAGCCAGCAGTTTAGCTTTTAGAGGGGGGGGGGGGGGGGGGGGACGCCCTACTGGAACAAAAATGTGCACTTTAAAGTTTAATATTTCGTGAATGGAGTATTCAATCGAAAAATGGTATTAGCAACCCTTAAGTCATTTTAAAATAACTATTCAACGATACCCCACACGATGGGGTAGATGATGAAAAAAAAATTCATCCCCACTTCTAATATAGGGGTTAGGCTACCCTAAAAAAAAAAAAAAAACTCAATTTTATTTCAGCACTTTATCGGCGTAATATATATATATATACTCCCACAAAATTACAGCTTTCCAGTATTAACGGTCTCTTAGCAAAACCTCGGACAGACAGACAGACAGACAGACGGATATGACGAAACTATAAGGGTTCCTTGTCAGGACTACGGAACCTTAAAAATGAGATAACGACATTATCGACACACGAATTCGTACGAATTGGTAAGGTCTAGGATGCCCGAATCTAAACAAGTCCGGTCACTAAGCTGTATATGTAAGGTCACTGAAGTAATTGTAGGTCTGGCTAGTCTACAATGTCTACATCTTAAAAAGCTACTACTAGCTACTACTACTTCTAGATAATAATAGGACAGCACGAAGAAAATTAAATTTCTTTGTATTCTCCATTTTTTTACCTATTGTATGTGTAGTTACCATTATATATAGGTACTTAATTAATCAAACTAATATAACGAATAAATGCTGAATTTGTACCATTCTAAATTGTCAATGTTTATATATGTTGAATCCATTTTGAGTATCAAGCGTCAATGCCGGAAATTGACGTCTAAGATGTGCCTTAAGTAAATAGGTACGTAAAGGAGCTGAAATATTGAAAAAATCTCTCCTAAGACATCATTATATCCGATGTTACGACACGTCTAAATCCCTATGGGGATAGTATATACTACCCAGATATATTTATCTACTTTATCTTCTGCCAAATACATTCTCATGGCTTATCTCAGGAGTCGAGGGAATAAGTCGGGATTATGTCATATATTGCGATGTACTTGACAAATGTAAAAACAACGTGACATATGGACAAGTAGTGGAGGCAACGATATTTTACGTACTTACCCACTTATTTACTAGACTTAGTATAAACTCGAGATCTCGCTAGATAAAGATGCAAATTTATACCAACTCCGCATGGTAGGTACGTACGCAGTTAAGAATCCATGCTTTTATTATTCAGAGATTCGGCTTCACTTTGCTTCGTTATGCTTGTTAACTCGAGTAACATGGAGACGGAGCATAGAGTAGCTGCCTATTTACTTATAACAGATGACATGTCTGTGTAAGTTCCTAGGAACATATTTCGTAAGGCCTTTAACAGTATAACTTATTACTTATTATTCATAGTCCTATTATTAGAAAAATAAGTTAATGCTAAACATATACTTAAATGAAGTGAAACCAGTACAAAGAGGGCTTACTATAAAACTTACATAATATCCGTGCTCAGACCGAGTTTACAGGTTAGCTGTCGTAATTGGGAGTTTTTCACTCACATGTATTCTACAAGCCTTTATATTATACAGCCATAATAGTAGCTTTGTATACACACGCTCAAAATGTTTAAGAATAAAACATACATGTGTGAGAAAGAATAAGTGGCAACTGCGGATTAAGTTTAAAATTTTGAAGTGCGCAAACATAAAAAATCTACAGTAACGATTTGCTCTCGGTTCTAGAGAGACAATGTTTTATTCAGGAGATAAGACTGGCCTTTGTGTTACTTGGTAGAAGCTCAAATAAATTATTAAGGACAAGGTAATCACTCCGTTTGCCAAGAAAATACAACGTACAATGAAAAAATGTCTTCAGCGGCTACGGTAAATGTGATGTGCATTATTTATTTATGAGTGTAACGTGCACACTAAAATACCTGCTTTTGAAATGCGGGTAGATTGTTACAGAGTCACAATACATAGAGAGGGTTGTTATTGCAAGAGCAGTTCTCGGCGTCGCTCTTAAGAGCAGAAGTGTTACAATTTTAACACTTTGAAGCGAGCTTTTAGCTTTGGTATGTACGAGTGCTAGGGGAACGAGCTCGTGGTTCGGCGCTGGGGTGTCTAGTATTTCGTTTGTTGTACTTAAATTACACCCTCAGAAATTATATTTGGTAATTTTAAGTTTTAGGTTAAATATTTAGATTAAGGTTTGTGGGGCTTTATTTATGCGTAAGGCACTTAACAAACTTAAAAGAATTCCTATAGAAAGATATATATACATTGTGCACTGATTTTAACATACAAAATGCAGTAAGTAATATAGTAGGATGGCTAGACTTCGGGAGGTCATTATCACGCACGGGAAGGTATAATGATTGTTGCCTCCCTGCGTCCGCAGGCTTAGGTTTTAATCCATACCACACCTCCCTGGGTGGGGCTAAATGGGTGACCACTGGTAGTATTCTTTGGCTGGAACCACCCACCGGACAAATGTCGGTTCGCTGAGTTCCGGAATAAAGTTTGCTGCCGGCTAGTAAGGAAGACGGGTTAAGGTACGGCCACACCGCGGCGTACTGCGATCTGCGGGCACGATCTCAGTACTTTTCAATTGTTTTCTGATCGCGTTTGGTATGAACAAGTCGGTACAAATACTACTGCGCTATCTGATCGCCGCCTAGATCGCGCACGCAGGACGCTGCGGTGTGTCCGTACATTTATAGTTGCGCTCTGTGAATTGAACTAAAGTCAATATCCAGAGTGCCGTCTTTCAATTCCAGACAAACACGATTCCATCTTAGAACGTATCTTTTCTCTCTATTACAATCATCACCAAAAAACAATCCTACAATGTACAGGGTGTCGGGTTTCATATGGTCCAATCGAAAACCGTCGAAGGAGGACTCCAAGGGCTACCCAAATAACCCCCATGTATGTTCCGCGAAAATCTATAATTTTCGAGAAAATTGCGTTTTATTAGTTTTCCAGTTAGTCGCTGAAATGTTGCAATTTATTTCAATTTTCTCCCAAACTATAAAAGCTAAAGCCCTAGTTTTTTTATGGGACTATGAACAATGAATAGGTCTTTCAGGGTAAACTACAATATTTTATTTAGCATTATTATTTTCCGAAAAAAAAATAAGACGTCAAATTTTTTTATCTAGACGATATTTGAACTTATACTTTGGGCAGGCTTTTCTCCAAAAAAACACGGGATAAAAAAAGTTACAATCGATTTTAAAAACTTGTCTGTTTCATTAACCTGCTGCTTGCCAAATTTCATGCGGATACGACCAGAGGTTCAGGTCTAAAAATAAAATAGAAAGTATTTCAATATTCAAATTATTTCTTCTGAAATACACTCTGGTAATCTCTTTTTTACAGAATTAACTCATATTAGGAAATTAAGTTGTAATAAAAGCCCAAAATATCTGAATTGCAGATTTTTATGAGTAAAAATTGAGTTTTTTTTTAATACTTTATAGACTAGCGTTTGGATACTATCTCACCTGTTGGTAAGTGATGATGCGGTCGAAGATGGTAAGCACGCTAGGCCTAGAATGGGAACTGGCTCTGGTTTTATGTTGAAAAATATCGACAATCTTCCTAGCCTATCTTTTGTCATTTTTAACCGACTTCACAAAAAAGGAGGAGGTTCTCAATTCGTCTGTATGTTTTTTTTTTTTTTTTTGTGTATGTTACGCGATTTCTCCATGAATTGTGAACGGATTCAAATGATTCTTTTTTTAATAGGTAGGATACGTTTCCGAGGTGGTCCCATTTTAATTTTATCGAGATCTGATTAGTATCACCAGAGATATGGAGATAAATACCTCAAACATAGGAGAATGTACTAGTTTTAGTAGAAGAGTCCCAAGAAGATTACACACAATGGAGGTTGCTATTGCATATAAGATATTCTTACGGTAACTTTTTTGGGATAATTTTTTTTATATCTTATAGGCAAGCGTTTGACCACTATCTCACCTGTTGCTAAGTGATGATGCGGTCGAAGATAGAGAAGTGGACTAGAATAGGAACTGGCTCTCAAGGATTGCTGCCGGAACACATTAGATGTTTGGCGACAGATTTTCTGACTTGAGGGTGGTAGCTAGCCAGGCGGACACTAGATATGTTCTACCACCATGCGGGGGTTATTGGTTTCTTAACGATGTTTTCCTTCACCGGAGGGCCACTGTGAGAAGCGCACATATATTTTTCGATAGAAAAATTCATTGGTGCACGGCGGTTTGAACTCGGTACCGCGGCATCAAAGCCGACCGTTCTCCCAATTACGCCACCGGGCCCTCAATAAATAATTATATATTAATAATTATAATAAATAATTATATATAAATATAAATAATTTGTCTTCACAGGAATGTTCTACCGGGCAAAGTCTTGTTAGGGTGCAAACTTTTTTAAACATACCTAATATTTTTTGACATGACATGACATTTGGCGAAGATGGCGGCCATTTCAGTCCCGCGACACTGCATACATAATTAAATAACTCAGAATTATGAACGTAATTTGTACCAATCAACACAGCAAAAAAAAATTATAAGCATAAAACCACATATTATATAATAGTTACTACGTAAATAATACTTTCCGTTGTTAGGTTGGCTACACAGTGCTTTCATAATTCGGGTATCCACAATATAGGGAAGTGCCTCTTATAACGTAGTAGAGTGATTCAGTACTCTGTTGGCCATATGGCGGCAATTAATGTTAATAATCGCAAATAATACTTTTTAATATTCATTTTGGAATACAACTAGTCCGTGTTATAAAAGTATTTGGAATTATTGTAATAAAATAGACAATTAATTATCGTGTATGTCAGATGCTTTAATTGCACAGGGCCATTTTGGACATTTCGTCCGTCCGTCCGTCCGTGTGTCTATATGTGCGCACTTTACAGATCTGTATCTTCTTAACCGTTATAGGTACATACTTGAAATTTTCAAAAAGTATATATCCGTCAGTGTATAACGGCCCAGACACGAAATTTAATAGATGCATGTAATTTCATTAAAACTTTTTTTGCACTAAAAAGGGTAAAATAAGTTATTTTTCAAAAAAAAATAAAACAGACTTCATAACCACAAAAAGGCACTCAAAAGCGAAAAATAATTTACTTAAAATTATTATAAGCGTTACCCAATTCTCTATTTGAAGTCGGTGCCAGCCAAGTCTATTGGATATTAGATAGATACTATGTATGTAGTAGTAGTAAGTAGGTACATGTAGGTTAGTAAGTCGGTAGATCATGTAGGTATTATCTATCTACTACGTAAGTATTATAAAACAATGTCCATCACTGCGTCTGTCTGTCTGTTTGCAATAATCTCAATAGCTTCTGAATGGATTGTCATGCGGTTTTCACCAATAGCCAGAGTGTTTATGAGGAAGGTTTAGGTCTTAGGTGCATAATTCGTTAAGGTTTTGTGTAAATTGGTTGAAGTATGACGATGATTGTTAAATATGTTAATATTTTATATTCGATGCAACAAACTGATGCAAATTTTGTAGGCATATATGTTCTACCCGTGCGAAGCCGGGGCGGGCTGCTAGTAGATGATAAAAGTAGTGATCACTTTTGGTTTTCTTCTGCTATAATTATTTTAGGTTGGTGTTTAATAAAAAAAAAGACGTGTGGCACTCGGGGACTGCCGCGGTTAAGCTATTGCATAGCATTTTTTTATTTATGCAGTATTTTTTTTCTTTGATATACAGGGTTACAGGAGAAGTCGTGCTAGATCCGTGAAGGGCGTGGAGTACCCGTCATTTCTGACTTATTTCTCTATGAAACACCCCACCCTAAACTTAACCCTTTTCGAGAAATACGACTTTTTTTTTTTGAAAATTGCCGATTTTTAGGCTACTACATTGATTTGTGTTTTTTTTACGTGTCTTATTATTATTGTTGTTGCATTTTTACTTGTTTAATAAGATGCTTTAACGCGTTAATAATCAAAATAGTGCATAAGTTAGTTGAATACACCGTAGTAGACAAGTGAAAGTTAAGAAATAAAAAATAGCTATAATAGCTTAACCGCGGCAGTCCCCGAGTGCCACACGTCTTTTTTTTTATTAAACACCAACCTAAAATAATTATAGCAGAAGAAAACCAAAAGTGATCACTACTTTTATCATCTACTAGCAGCCCGCCCCGGCTTCGCACGGGTAGAACATATATGCCTACAAAATTTGCATCAGTTTGTTGCATCGAATATAAAATATGAACATATTTAACAATAATCGTCATATTTCATCCAACTTACACAAAACCTTAACGAATTATGCACCTTCCTCATAAACACTCAGGCTATAGGTGAAAACCGCATGATAATCCGTTCACTAGCTATTGAGATTATTGCGAACAGACAGACAGACGCAGTGATGGAATTTGTTATATAATACTTACGTAGTGATATTGGACGGCCCTTTAGCGTAAAGGATAGTTACCCTGATTCTGACCCGACGGTCGTTGGTTCTAATCCTAGCTATATACCTACCAATGAAAGTTTTATGTGCATTCATGAATCATGAGTTTTCGTACAGTGGTAGTTGGATCATTAAATATACCAAAAAGTAGCTTACTACCAAGGAGCCCGGGCCCGGTGGCGTAATCGGGAGAACGGTCGGCTTTGATGCCGTGGTACCGAGTTCAAACCTTACCGTGCACCAATGGATTTTTCCATCGAAAAATGTATGTAGGCTTCTCACAGTGGCCCTCCGGTGAAGGAAAACATCGTTAAGAAACCAACAACCCCCGCATGGTGGTAGGACACTATCTAGTGTCCACCTGGCCAGCTACCACCCTACAGTTAGAAAATCTGTCGCCAAAAACATCTAATGTGTTCCGGCAGCTATCCTTGAGAGCCAGTTACCAAGTCTGGACCTATCGTGCTTACCATCTTCGACCGCGTCATCAGTTACCAACAGGTGAGATAGTGGTCAAACGCTAGCCTATAAGATATATAAAAAAAAGAAATGTGAACAACCGTATTGAACAAAAGGTTTGCCGCCGTAACCTTACGCGTTCCCCGACGCAAAATGTAGGGGTAATATACGTTTAACGTGTGTATCTGTGTGTCTGTCTGTAGCATCTTAGCACCGAACCGGTTGAACCGATTTTGTTTTTATTATTGATAGTTTTTTTTTTGTTTGATAGATGTCTTCATCGAGAGTTTTCTTAGCTTTGATTCATGAAAATTCGTTCAATCGTTATAAAATTATGAGCTTTTTTCTAGTTAATTGCGCTATGAAATCAACATTCATAGGTCTGATCAATTCGAAAATCTTCTTTAACGATATTGTAAGAACATGGAAGCATTGACCTGATGCTGGGACATCTAGACTCTACAGAATACTCAAATCCTCACCAACTTACAGCTCAGATTTTAAATGTCGTGTTTAGAGTCATTATGCAACTATGACCTAATCTGTGGTTTCACTGCAAATATTTTACTAATTTTGCGATGCGTGTATGTGAAATTCGTGATATCTTCTAGAGTTTTCATTTGAATTATATACTGTAAAGGATAATGTTAATCTATAATATGTGGCCAAGCTAATTAACGTAATTATTTGGATAAGGATTAATACTATATACTTGAAAATAGCCTTGGAAGTTATGTAATATTTTTCAACAAAAATTTTAAGATTAAAATCGTTACTGTGAATCAACCTTAAGAGATAGACATATGCTGTCGCGGACTTTTTTGTAGGTCTTATTAAGTTTTACAACTCTTGCATAGAAAATATTCTTCTATCTATTTTCAATTAAGCAGCGTTCGTAAGAAACGTGTTTTTTCGACCGTTTTTTTGCCGACTTAGGTTGCAAATTAGGTCTCCACGAATGTACCTTTGATTTAAACGGGATAATATATAGCCTATTTTCATTCCGAAAGTCCATTCTATATATTAGTGAAAGAATTTTTTAAATCGGTTTAGCAGTTTTTGAGCCAACTCATTACAAACATACAAAAATACAAATGTTCTCTCTTTATAATATTATTATTAGTATATTAGTATAGACTAGTATAGATTGAAACTATAGGTTTATGGTAACTGAAATAAGAAACATAAGTTAGAGACTTGATATCTTCTAAATATCTGGAAAATACCGCGTCAATGGTGGTCACATATTTTGCTGTGGATTCTTGTGGATCACTATTTATTTTCAAATTAATAATAATAAAATGTATGTATATAGAGTACTTTCTCATTTTCTTTCACTATTTTTTTCGTGACTTTCTTCATTATTAAATGCACTTTGTTTATTCATATTTACAGATAGAGACAGAGTACAGATATTCACTCTTGTACATAGATGATAAATACCTATACACCTATCTGTGTCACGGCTACATGTATGAAGGCAGTGAGTGTTTAACAAGGAGGAATAATGTAAAGTTCCGAGGAATTGTTTACCCTTGACATAATTTAAAAATAGAATTCGGAATTTATATTTGAAAAAGGAACGAGAAGACAAATTCAAAATTAGCCAGTCCGACGGGTGTATATAAGCGGTTAGGGTAGCTCCCCTACATGTGAAGTGGGGATGAAATCCGATAGATGGCGTTGTACACCGTTAACACACGCAAGTGTTTCATTTTATCAAGTTTTACCATTAAATTGAATGTTGTGTGAAACCAAAGACGACCTTATCTCTACTACGCTGAGGCTTAAAAAATGAGGTTCGTTGGGGTGTTACATTTTATTTTGTTACAGAATTTCTGGATTCAGTCTCCACGCTCAAGGCCCGCGATAGAAGCTATGCAATAGCTTAATAATTTATGTGGTGATCGACCATGATGCATCATGGTCGATCACCACGTTATCACTTATCATCAAGAGAGATAGTGGTCAAACGCTTGCCTATTAGGTAAATTAAACAACATACTATAAGAATCATGGCAGAAGAAAGCTAAAAGTGATCACTTAGCTGTAACTTTGAACTTTTATTATAAAAATGAAAAAAAAAGGCTAGGAAAATTGTCGATATTTTTCAACATTAAACCTCAATTTTTAATTTTAAAGTTCTTTAATTCAAAGATTTTGGGCTTTTATTTCAACCTATTTTCCTAATATGAGTTAATTCTGCAAAAAAGAGATTACCAGAGTGTTTTAACCGACTTCACAAAAAAGGAGGAGGTTCTCAATTCGTCTGTATGTTTTTTTTTTTTTGTGTGTATGTTACGCGATTTTTCCATCAATTGTGAACGGATTCAAATGATTTTTTTTTAATAGGTAGAATACGTTTCCGAGGTGGTCCCATTTTAATTTTATCGAGATCTGATTAGTATCACCAGAGATATGGAGATAAATACCTCAAACATAGGAGAATGTACTAGTTTTAGTAGAAGAGTCCCAAGAAGATTATACACAATGGAGGTTGCTATTGCATATAAGATATTGTTACGGTAACTGTGAGCGAGATAGAAATAAAGGTGGGGATAATTTTTTTTATATCTTATAGGCAAGCGTTTGACCACTATCTCACCTGTTGCTAAGTGATGATGCGGTCGAAGATAGAGAAGTGGACTAGAATGGGAACTGGCTCTCAAGGATAGCTGCCGGAACACATTAGATGTTTGGCGACAAATTTTCTGACTTGAGGGTGGTAGCTGGCCAGGCGGACACTAGATATGTTCTACCACCATGCGGGGGTTATTGGTTTCTTAACGATGTTTTCCGTCACCGGAGGGCCACTGTGAGAAGCGCACATATATTTTTCGATAGAAAAATTCATTGGTGCACGGCGGTTTGAACTCGGTACCACGGCATCAAAGCCAACCGTTCTCCCAATTACGCCAACGGGCCCTCAATAAATAATTATATATTAATAATTATAATAAATAATCTAATATATAAAATTCTCGTGTCACAGTTTTCGTTGCCATACTCCTCCGAAACGGCTTGACCGATTTTGATGACATTTTTTGTGCTTATCCGGTATCTATGAGAATCGGCCAACATCTATTTCTCATCCCCCTAAATGTTAGGGGTAGTCCACCCCTAAATTTTTTATTTTATTTTTTAGACAAAATTTTTAATTTCTATTTTTTTATGATACAACATACAAAAATACATACAATCCTCAATTTTCACCCTTCTACGATCAACCCTTATTTTTTAATAGCCATTTTAGTAATTTAATCATTTTTCCTCCATACATACTTACAATAAGTAAGCTACTTTTTGTCTACACTAGAAATTACTACGAAATTATTTATATGGCAAAACAACGTTTGCCGGGTCAGCTAGTTATATATAAATATAAATAATTTGTCTTCACAGGAATGTTCTACCGGGCAAAGTCTTATTAGGGTGCAAACTTTTTTAAACATACTTAATATTTTTTGACATGACATGACATTTGGCGAAGATGGCGGCCATTTTAGTCCCGCGACACTGCATACATAATTAAATAACTCAGAATTATGAACGTACTTTGTACCAATCAACACAGCAAAAAAAAATTATAAGCATAAAACCACATATTATATAATAGTTACTACGTAAATAATACTTTCCGTTGTTAGGTTGGCTACACAGTGCTTTCATAATTCGGGTATCGACAATATAGGGAAGTGCCTCTTATAACGTAGTAGAGTGATTCAGTACTCTGTTGGCCATATGGCGGCAATTAATGTTAATAATCGCAAATAATACTTTTTAATATTAATTTTGGAATACAACTAGTCCGTGTTATAAAAGTATTTGGAATTATTGTAATAAAATAGACAATTAATTATCGTGTATGTCAGATGCTTTAATTGCACAGGGCCATTTTGGACATTTCGTCCGTCCGTCCGTCCGTGTGTCTATATGTGCGCACTTTACAGATCTGTATCTTCTTAACCGTTATAGGTACATACTTGAAATTTTCAAAAAGTATATATCTGTCAGTATATAACGGCCCAGACACGAAATTTAATAGATGCATGTAATTTCATTAAAACTTTTTTTGCACTAAAAAGGGTAAAATAAGTTATTTTTCAAAAAAAATAAAACCGACTTCATAACCACAAAAAGGCACTCAAAAGCGAAAAATAATTTACTTAAAATTATTATAAGCGTTACCCAATTCTCTATTTGAAGTCGGTGCCAGCCAAGTCTATTGGATATTAGATAGATACTATGTATGTAGTAGTAGTAAGTAGGTACATGTAGGTCAGTAAGTAGGTAGATACATGTAGGTATTATCTATCTACTACCTATTAGACTTGGCTGGCACCGACTTCAAATAGAGAAGTGGGTAACGCTTATAATAATTTTAAGTAAATTATTTTTCGCTTTTGAGTGCCGCTTTTTTTGTGGTTATGAAGTCGGTTTTATTTTTTTTGAAAAATATCTTATCAGAAGAAATATTTTTGAATATTGAAATCCTTTCTATTTCGTTAATTATGTTTTTAGACCTGAATCTGTTGTCGTAGCCGCATGAAATTTGACAAACAGCAGGTCCATAAAACAGACAAGTTTTTAAAATTTGTTGTAACTTTTTTATACTGTGCTTTTTTGGAGAAAAGCCTGCCCAAAGTAAAATTTCAAATATCGTCTAGATAAAAAATGTGACGTCTTATTTTTTTTCTCGGAAAATAATAAGCCTAAGTAAAAAAATGAAGTTTACCCTGAAAGACCTATTCATTGTTTATAGTTCTACAAAAAAAAACTAGGGCTCTGGCCTTTATAGTTTGGGAGAATCTTGAAATAAATTGCAACACTTCGGCGACTAACTCGATAACAAGTAAAACGCAATTTTCTCGAAAACTATAGATTTTCGCGTAACATACATGGGGGAGAGGGGGGTGGGGGGGTTCTTTGGGTAGCCCTTGAAGTCCTTCGTCGACGGTTTTCGTTTGGACCTCTATATGCGTAAGTCAGTTTGTGCTTTGTGTATGTTAATGTGTTAGGTACCTTTTTACGGAAAATATGGTGTAATAGATCAATTTTTTTCGTGCCTATAAGACAAGCACTTGACCAGATAGTGGTCTTTTAGGCACGAAATTTGTTGCAAATCGCGGTGTAGGATTGGTTCTTGGTGGTGATTGTAATAGATGTATTGCATGGGCGTTGACCTCTGGTTCTGACTAATTTATATATTGACTCTTTACTGATGTTGGTTGAATGGTTGATTGCATACACATAGGTTTTCCTAGTCCATTCTTTCAAAGTGAACTAGTTTATTGCATACAGATAGGTTTGTCTCGATCATTGTCATATTAAAGATTCATTAAATGTATTCATGATGAAAGTGGAAGAAGCGATAGAGGTATGTCAGAATCGTAGCATGTGGAAAGAAAGTAATCTCTGCCTACCCCAACGGGAAAAAGGCGTGATTGTATGTATGTATGTATGTCAATTTATTCAAACATCTCATTCCAGCTGTTACGCCGGTAACCTATAAACAGCACGTAAGTAGTAAATACCACGTTATTAGATTTATAGGCAGTCGAGTGTTCTTGTTACAAAAGAAACAAAAGGTTTACGTTTTCCGCTACTAGCTAAGTGCACGGAGAGCACACTTGGACCGCTGGCCCCAACCTCTCTACTCTACTCATTGAGGGTGTCAAGAGCCACACAATGCCTAGCCTCTTTTGAAGTTGAACCTTTACATTGAATCGAAAACCTATACTCATTTAAGATTGACTAAACGATTTAAAATGTTTTGTAATCTACTACCGATATGATATAACCACACTCGCATCTTTGATTAAAAAAAACATACGCGTACATGGCATCACACACGAAGAATAAAACAATATAACACTATAAATTGCATGTAAGCTCAACGAAGTCCATTGAAATAAAGTCTCCGGCCCCATGTAGAGTATTAGCAGCGGAACAAAAATAAAAAACTGGTCAAGTGCGAGTCAGCATCGCGTCTCTTATCGCACACTTAGGGAGGGTTCCGTACAATACGAAACATAACAGAGTTTCAACCTCATATATTTGATTAATTGATATTACCAAGAATATTTGGTTTGGTCGCGATCTAGAAAGACGGGGCTCGTTGACTAGCGCCATCTATGTCATTTTGCCAAAACTAATTAGATAGATGGCGTTTAAAAACACGTTTTTTGTATGGGGACCCCCTTTAATTTTTAAGTTTTTTTGTTTTTAGTATTTGTTGTTCTAGCGGCAACAGAAATACACCATCTGTGAAAATTTTAACTGTCTAACTATCACGGTTAATGAACTATAAGCCTGGTGACAGACGGACAGACAGACAGACAGACAGACAGACAGACAGACAGACAGACGGACAGCGGAGTCTTAGTAATGGGTCCCGTTTTACCCTTTGGGTACGGAACCCTAAAAATCGGCCTAGTGCGAGTTGAACTCGCGCACCGAGGCAAATTTGTTAAACTACGAGTAGATTAAAGGACAAAATTAACTTTGCAGTTTATTCGATTCGTACAAAATATATTGCACCACCCGCAAATAATAAGTTTGAAATAGTAAATTATCTTTTTTTTGTTATTAAACTACATATTATTTTACGATTTTGAGATTTATTCCTAGTGCTTTAAGACCCTGCTTCTTGCCAAATTTCATGATTTTAGGTCTACGGGAAGTACCTTATAGGTTTTGATTCCCTTGTGAAATCGCAAAATATGCGAAAATATGTGACATAAACGGTCATATCTTTTAATCGCGTTGACTTACAAGTTTAATTTTTTCACAGCCAAAACAGACCGTGGACTCGAGTAGTTTCAACTTGATATCTAAATTGCATGTAAGCTCAATGAAGTCCATTGAAATATAAGTCTCCGGCCCCATGTAGAGTATTAGCAGCTTGGTTTTCTATTCTATTCTATTCATATCTCGACGCGTCGCTGACAAAAATGGGTCTTTGACAGACGTACAACAAAGTGATGCTATCATCATCATCATCATCATCATCAGCCGATATCAGTCCACTGCTGGACGTAGGCCTCTCCAAAGTGATCCTATATTATATGAGTTTATTTTTTCCTTTTGAAATACGGAACCCTAAAATACCTACAACTCATTTTAATGATAAGAAATACAAACTAGAACAGGTAATACAACTCTCCTCGTGTAATTAATATATGTACCGCAGTAACAAACTTTGTTTTCACTGCTATAGTTGAAAATATTGGTTCATTTTACTAACTATTTACTGAATCTGTTGGAAATTCTGTTTATTAAAAAGAATATATACCTGTATGTTATTCAGATAATGATCAACCTGAATTTGAGTAATAATACATTAAATCCATGCTTCTAATTCAAGATAAAACATGTATTGGTATATACTATGTATTTAAATGCCTGGCTGGTCCAATAGCCACTTTTGCAGCAAACAACAATGTTAGCGTAGATTCCTTACACTTTTGCCATGCAGTCGCATAAGTTTTATTTGATTACATGTAAAAGTTGGTAGCAAAATTCTTACACAGTTTGTCTTGTTTGAGTATCTCAGGCGGCAGACATCGGGTCGTGAACTTTATTTAATTTCCTGATTGCGCAAACGAAAACTACTGGGATACGAACCCGCACACCCAGGCGACTAATGTTGTTTGAACTCGCCCCGAAACCATCTTCAATTTAATATATGTCATCTATGTTTAACTTCTAAGACACACGAAACTTTTAAAGGACCCAGCAGTATACCTACGCATCTTTATTTATTTTAATTAAATGCTAGGCACGTTGGTGTCGCGTCGGTTCTTTTTCAAGAGGATAGCGAATAATTGTTATTTGTGCTATCGTTATAACATTTCATGGGCTAATTAAAAAAGAGAATTGAATGAAATAAATTAATGGAGTGCACATCATAAAAATCCATTAGAGCAGATTAAATAGTGAGACTAGCTAAGTGCGGTTTGAACTTTTATACCGAGCCTTTTCACACTAGTTCCGACACAAATATGTAGTTACTATAAGCCAGTAGATACCTATCTACTATTACCATATACATATCGAACATTACACCTTAAACTTTTTGGTGCCATTATAAAAGAGTTATCAAAAACAAGCTATAGATATTTTCAGTTTGGGAGATTCGTTGTAGGAAACCGACAAGTGCTTTTATTATTTCTTAAGGTAGGGTACTTTACACTTTTTTCCTATATAATCTTGTTGGGATATGGCGTCGTTCATCTGGCTACTTGGCGCTTAAGAGGGATTCACATCCCTCACTAATATTAGTCATCTTCTGCTATTGTAACCGACTGTAACTTTTATATTTGTAATGATATAAATTACATACATAAAATCACACCTTATCTTCGTTGGGGTAGGCAGAGACATACTCGTACTTACTTCTTTCCACATGCTAAGATTCTGACATACCTCTTACGCGCCTTTATACATGCTCGCCGGTTATAGGTACTTATGTTATAAATACACTTATCCTAAATTCCAATACTGAAGGATATTATTATATTATATTCGAACCATTATTACAAAGGTATCCAAAGGTAACGGAAGCACGGCTAAATAGCCGCCATAAATACTTATCACTTACATAAAGTGTTATTGTAATTTAAATGTCATACATTGAAATTAATATCTGTATAGTTGTTGTATATTATTTATTATTACATTTTGATATTTTATTTAATTGATTTGTTATAATTAAATATGACTTGCTTTGGATATGGTTTTCATTGTTTCAATGTACTTGTGTTTTTAAAATGTAATTAGAAAAAAGAAAAAAAAAAACAAACAAAAAGTCAAACTTTGCATGAAGGAAAAAAACAAAGTAACAAAAATAAAAATATCTATTTATGTATATTAAAATAACACAACACTACATTAGATCGCCCACCGAGGCTTCCGTACCAACTTCTCAGACTAGGTTAAAGGACACAAGTCTTCGATCCATAGAAAATGTATTGCAATTTGCACCATCTACAAATCATAATTTTGTAGTAGTAGGTAAATTAATCTTTTTTTGTTAGTAATCTACATATTTATGGTTTTCAGATTTATTCCTATATATAAGTGCATTGAGATTTAAGACCTTCCTTCTTGCCAAATTTCATGATTCTAGGTCAACGGGACGTATATACCCTATAGGTTTTGGGTCCAAAACCTATAGGGTATATACGTCCCGTACATTACATTGACGTATAACATCATTACACTTTTAGACATTTTATTTTATATAGGTTAAGCATTTGACAACTATCTCGCCTGGTGGTAAGCGATGATATGGTCGAAAATGGTGAACACGCAAGGCCTAGAATATTCTGACTCTCAAGGCCTGTTTGCTGCTGGAACACCGTAAGGTTATGGCGGGCAGATTTCTACTTGATGGTGGTTAAACTATATATGGTGGTTTTTGGTAGCAAGTCGAGCGGAACATCGATATAATATGCTTCTACTGCCTGTGGAAGAACACCTGTGCTGGGATATGAACCGGTGACCTCTCGCTTAGAAGTCAAGACATGTTACAGTATGTGTGTATTTCAGGCAGACGTTATCGCTAACCATCAGGCGAGCTTTTTTCTTAAATCCATTATCACAAAATATAAGTATAGTGCAATAATATATGTTGATACTCAAATAAAATTGCGTCATAATTTAAGAAATTCATCATTAGCCAGCGTGTTGTTTAACTGTGGGATATACTGGTCGACGCAATTTGAACACTTGAATAAGCACAAACGGAACATGGCGACGGCTGTTTCCGATCCAATTTATGTAGACGCCGACTTAGATTAATTTCGTTACTCTTGCACCAGCTGTAAATGGACTGCTTTGATTGTTGACCACTTCAAACTTCACGAGTGTATTTGCTGGAACTGTGCACAATGAAAGCGATTCTTAAACTGTCCACTTTTCACAACTAGATGTTGATTGCAATGGTTATTTATCTAGGTACCGCATTTAGGTAGGTATTTACATTCATAAAAATAGTAGATACATTTGAAATAAAAGAGGTGACGATATAGAGTACAATCAGTCGCCTTAGTAGCGATATCTTCCAGGCATCCATGGGCTCAGAGACACGTAAAAACACAGACCGTATCTGTAATTAACATGTTTAGAATATATGTACTACCTAGTAGCTGCGCCCCATGGCTTCTTCGGTGTTAATAAATTCTATATACATTTCTAATATCTATTTTTATATCTTATGGGCTTGTGTTTGATCACTATCTCACCTAGTGGTAAGTGATGATGTAGTGGAAGATGGTGAACACGCTGGGCCTAGAATACTCTGACTCTTAAAGTCTGTGTGCTGTGTGTAGTAAGTCAGGCGGAACATTAATATAATATGCTCCATTACGTATCTAGATCAGTAAATCATCCAACTCTCCTCTCTGTGCAAACTTACATTACGGTTTGCCATTTGCAACAAAATTGGCAGAGGAGATCAACAGCCAGTTTTCTCATCCGTTTATAAACGCGATAACGGGTCGTTCCCGTGTTATTATTTCCATAAAAGCAGTACGCCAATGAGAAAAGGTGATTCCACGAATTCTCGTAAGTAAATAACACTATTTGTTGCTCTGTGAGTTATTCAAATAGCACTATTAATCTGTATACCTACTAACTGGTTAGAGGGGTGGTTAGTAAGGCATAACAATGAGCATAAACAGTAGGTAGTTGTGTATTTAGAGTAGAATTCGGTAGCTACAGTAATTTCATTATTTAAGTTGCGTAGCGGTGAACAATAGTCAGTGTATAGTCATATGGTTTGCGAAACATTCACCATTGTTTATTAATAATAAATCATTGAGTGCGATACATTTCTTGCTTATTAAGTATCCTACTAATATTATGAATGCAAAAGTTTGTAAGGATGAATGGATTGATGTATGTTAGTCATTCACGCAAAAAATATTAAACGGATTTTGATGAAACTCTACAATTTATTGTAATAGCTTATATACCAGAATAGCATATAGGCTATAATTTATAAAGATATCGTGTAAATTGGCTGAAATATAACTATAATTATCAATTAGTGACAAAATCCTAGCGTCTGAGAGCTATTTTTGGCGTACATTGTGTTACTCAAAAATAATATATGGTGAAATAGTTTGTCTTACGAAGTTCTATAAAAAGTCAGCAATAGTATCTATCTTTTATGCGTAAGCCAGTATAATCAAACGTGTATAAGTAAAATATTGAAATTGAATACTGTATTTATTTCCAACGCATATTTGGGGTATACTCGTAAATTGATCTTTATCCAAATAAATACCTTTGCTATGTAAATAGGATAATCTTTGTCTTTTACAGCGAGTAATTTGGTTGAATAGTTTAAAAGTTACGATGACAATAATAGAACGCATGTGAGTGAGTTGCGTGTTATTGAATGAACAAAATGAACTAAATGATAGGAACACAGCAATGCAGGTTGTGTAGCTTCATCCCTGTAATTTCGTTGATTTTAATCCCTATCAAATTTCGTGATAAGCCTGCAGCAGAGTAGAATAACAATAGAATATAATATAAATTATAATATATGTGGAAGGCAAAGCCACGGGGCGTTTTTGTATCTATATACAGGGTGAATCTTTCAAGTGGGTGTGGATGGCCAAATCTGAAACTATGAGGAATAGCGAAAAATACTCAAAGGATTTTGATAAAAAGACACACCTGTATTATTACACCATTCGATAGTTTCGCTAATAAGGAACGATTTATGGGAAGTAATGACATACGACAAACTTAAGGAAAACGGTGGATTTTAATAAACTTTATATTTTAAGACAATATCTTTAACAATCATACCGTCTACATTACCTGCACTACATTACATCACAGAATAATGAATAGTACAAGTAACCTTGTGCAAAATAATGCTCACCCGCAGTGCAGTCATCTTCTCAAATACTATGTTCTTATTTCAAACTTTTATTGTCTCTTCGAGGTTGAACGCCACAGTATCGGTCCTTACACCCTTAGATTAATTTCTCTGGGAGTATGTAAAACATGAAATCTACAATGACTTACAAATAATCTACAATTTCTACAAATAATGCAATTGATGACTTGAAACGATATTTGGAAAATATTCTAAACTAGCAGTGCCCCGCGGCTTCGCCCGCGTTACTTCATACATTTATTTTATTTTGTTTCGTAAAACACATGAAAAACTGAATTAGCCATATCGGTCTACCCGTTTCCAAGTTATGGTGTGACCAAGGGACATGGGGACTCATTTTTATAAAACCCAATAAATTATATTGATATTCAAACTTTGTCTTGTTTGTTTGAACCCCATTTAACTCTCTTAAAGGTAGAATTTAAAGCCTGAAACACATATTTACTTATTTATTTACAGAATTATTTGTTTGAAGTTTCCAATAAATTAGACTATCTTGTGTTGTTTCTATTTAGAAACTTTGAACTCCCATTTCATCCCTTCAAGGGGTGAATTTTGGAAAATCCTTTCTTACCGGATACCTACGTCATAACTCATAACATCTATCTGCATGCCAAATTTGGTTTGAGATGTGCGTTGATAGATCAGTCAATTAGTCAGTCAGTCGGTAACGTTTGCCGTTTATATATACAGATTTCATTATTTACGTTAAACTGTCCCTACATAGTAAATGGAACCAGGGAATACATATTTTCTATACTTACAAATTTCATTTTGCACACGAATGTTTATTGAATCAAACCAAGTATGTAATAAAATTTACCATAGACACTTTATCACCCTGTTTAACCATTTTAGGGGATTTTCAAACCCCCTAGGGGTAGATTTGAAAGAAAAAAAAGTACATGTTTAATTATTTGCTTAAAGTTTTATTTGTACCTTTTGTTTTTAGTTTTGAGTTAACCGGACCAAGGAGTAACATTTTTCACAGAAACTTTATCACCCTATGTAACCCCTTCAGGGGTTGAATTTTGAAAATCAAATTAACCTATGTGTTATTTCAAAACTTACACTATCTACGTTTCGGTTAATGTTTGTAGTTATGTAGATACGTCGAAACAAACATGACTGGATTTTCTATGATTTGGCCAAACGAAATTCATTTTACACACCCCCTAGGGGTAGATTTGGAAAATAAAAAAATACGTGTCTCATTATTTGTTTCATAGATTATATGTACCGAGTTTTGAGTGAATCGGATCAAGGAATACGTAGAAATAAACATTACTGAATTTTCTATGATTTTTCCAAACAAAATCATTTACACACCCCCTAGGGGTTGATTTGAAAAAATAAAAAACACGTGTCTCATTATTTGTTTTAAAGTTTGTTTGTACCGAGTTTTGAGTGAATCGGACAATGGAATTACGCGAAAACATATATTACTGAATTTTTGATAATTTTTAAATAGAAAATTCATTTTTCAAGCCTCCTAGGGGTAGTTTTGAATAAATGAAAAACACGTGTATCATTATTTGTTTTAAGGTTTATTTGTACCGAGTTTTGAGTAAATCGGCCCAAGGAATAACATTTTCCATAGAACCTTTATCACCTTATTTAACCCCTTTAGGGGATGATTTTCAAAAATAAGATTAGCCTATGTCTTAAGTTAGAACCTTAACTATCTATGTTTTAAATTTCATTAAAATCGGTTTAGTGATTATCGAGATACGTGGTAACAAACATTCACACACACACACACACTTACTTTCGCATTTATAATATTAGTAGGATGTAATCAATAATTATCTGTAAATGCTTAATGCTGTACAATCCTTGAGACGACAAGTTCAGCTACCTCAAGAATCAAGAATCAAGAATCAAAGAATCAAAGCATTTATTCAGTATGTAGGCAGTATTAATATACGCACATATACACGTCAAAATCATAAATCATAAGATAAATCATAACCAATTATATAAGTTAACATAGCAAAAGCAGAATTTTAACGCTTTGAATTAGAAAAAAAAAACAAAATTAATGAACCATTCAGCTGTCATCCAATCCTTTACGACAGAATATTAAAAAAAATTAAAGTAGGTTAAAACCAACCATACATGTAACTGTGTGTTTCAGTAGTTCAGACAATTTTTATATAAAAAAATAAGTGAAATAGTGAAACACAATTTAAAGAAACGCATACCGATCACAGTACAATATCATGATCCGACCTATGTATTGAGATCAATTACGGCCACCATTTTGAACAATTAATAGGTTTAAGGTACAGCCACACACGGCGTCCTGCGATCCACGCCCACTTGAAAAGTTCAACCTGTGTCAACGTTCAAATGTTTATCTATTCGTCTTTTGAAGCTGAATTTATTAAAAAGAATTTTGATGAACTTTAGAAATTTTCTACGATAATTTGCCTTTTTTAACATCGTAAATTTTCATCACATGTGTAAAATTGTTCTGATTGACTGAAAGGATTTCGAAGGGAGCTCTTGTCTTGATAACATTTCACTAGTTACACATAGATATCCTTCATTGTATGTTGTGACTTACGATTGCATAATATACTATTCGGTTCTATTAGTAAACAGTGTTAGTATTCACTTTTAGAGTTCAATACTATGTAAGTTATTTTTTTATATTATTAACTTTAGCAGTAAATATTATAGACGCGGCACAAAAAAGCTTGTGTAAGTAATGTTTTTAATGTTTTTATCATTTCTAGTTGGTTAACTTGTGCTTACTTAGTGAGACTGAGAAAAGTTAGTTGTGGCTATAATGCACTCTAAAAGTTCGTCACAAAGCACCGCACGGCACGACCTTTATAAAATCGCATAAAAATATGGTATTTTGCACAGCTTCCAAGTTTAACTTCAAATAACTTTTTCATGAGGTGATATTTCCTGCTTTAGAATATTTAGGTTCAAAGGATAAATTTAACGGTTCTAGGTTATTTGAACAGCTTTTTTAAATAATTTTTAACACGAAGAACGTGCCGTCATAAATGGAAGCCAAATTATTCTACATGTGCATATTATGCACTCTTGCACTCTTTATTTATTGATTGAATATTTCATCATTTGAGACTAAAACAATTATAATGTAAAGCATCTAATTATGTCGATACATTGAATAAGATATAACAAAATGTAAATACAAAGTACAATTATAATATGTTGATAATATGAACGAGGAGGATTATATTTTTCCGCCAAAATGAAGATAAAACCACACATTATTTTTGTAAATCTAATTCATACATAGGTAGGCTATAATTGAAGTTTGGATAAGCCGATGTTTAACCTTAAATGTAGGTACTTCATTAAGAATTAAGATTTACGTTTATATACATACGTGTACAAGCATACAAGGTATACATAGAAACACTGGTATAGCCTCGCACAACCCGCACGTAGTTGAATGAAAACTCATTTCACCTCGGCCCTATCCTCTGTTTATTTTTTATTTAACTCGAGTTTATTCAACGTGTCCGGCTGAGTGTTTGTCGGCTGAGCTGCGGCTGCGAATGACCATGGACACCTCATGACATATTAATTATTTCTCTTTCAAACCTCTAATTACTTACTCTGATGTACAAATTATCATATGCCACACGTGCTCTGAAAAGGTAGAGTAAAACTCAACTGTCGTCGCCGTGTTTAGAATTAATTATGTTGAGTATTATTTAAAAATATAGGTATTAATTGCTGTTGCTTATTAGGTGTGCGTATCATGTTGATCACCATCACCATAATTATCAATCTGTATTAATCCACTGCTGGACATAGGTCTCTCTCATAGTACGCCACTGAGCTCGATATTCAACTGCTCTTTTCCAGCAGCTACCAGCCACCTTGCGCATATCGTCGCTCCACCTAGGGCGTCCAACGCCGCGTTTGCCAAGACGCAGTCTCCACTTGAGAACACATGTTGGCACATCATGTTGATATACTATAATATTAGTTTACTCGATTGATGGAAGGGATTGATTGATACCATAAGCTTAATAATACTTCTATCTACATGATAATCGTTTAAGTCAATACGCGCATTAACTTTTGTCAGAGGTCAAGTGAGGTCATTAGGGTTCCGTACCCAAAGGGTAAAAGAAGTAAAAGAACCCTATTACATAGACTTCGCTGTCCGTCCGTTTTTCTGCCTGTCTGTTTGTCTGTCCGCACTATACAGAGCTCTATTTCCTTTATCGTTATAGATAGATACTTGAAATGTTCACGAAGTATGTTTAACTATAAGGGGTTTAACAACAAATACAAAAAAAAAATCAAAGGGGGTTTCCATACAAGAAAAGTGTTTTTTTTGGCATTTTTCCTTAAACTTATGAACCATAATATTCGAGCATTTACCAATGGAGATGTTAATGCAAGGCGTACCCCTCTGCTGGCCATATAGCCATTATTGGCCATATGAGCGTGCGTGACTACGCTGTATTTTTAATACTGTGTGCATGTTTCAAGCTAGTGTGCGGGATCGTTAAAGAGAGTGATTTGGGTGTGTGCAATGCGTGTTTACCTCGTGTGTATTATAATGGTTGCTATAACATATACATAATAAAGACTAAATTAAATTAAATATTAAAGGAGGTCCCCATACTAAAAACGTATGTTTCCGGCAAATTTGTTCAATCGGAACCCTTCGTGTGCGAGTCCAATTCGCACTTGGCCAGTTTATTTTACATTTTATATCTGTATGCTATGCTATACTTACGCGGATAATATATTAACGGTTAAAATAAGCCCGTTCTGAGTACATGATTAGGGTAACATTTCTTTATTGTCAGATAAACAATGCAGCTTCTTGCCAGGATACCGCAATAAAGATAGTGTCGTATTTAACTATTATCTTCTAGTACAACGCCAACCTATATTATGATATCAATTTTGATAAAATGTGTAATTTTGACGTATTAATTTATGCTGTCATGCGACATCAGGTATGCGAAAGGTTTTATGGCAAAACTTAAATAGTTTTAAAACCAGCTAGCTCTAAACTAAGTTAAATATTTTAATTCAGATGAGTGTCATATGCAAAATAGATGATTGTTATCAAAGATAATTTATTTTGAAAACTATAAAAAGAACTGTAATTATGTGAACCACAGAGGATTATAATAATTATAAAGATATCCTTTGAGTTTTAATCAGAATTAGACAAAGGATTAAAAACTCCTATCTATATATATAAAATCGAAAGTCCTGACTGACTGACTATTGAAACCATGGAAACCATTTAATTGACTGTCAATTGTGAGTACATAAGATCTTAAAATTATTCGGTTTGTTGTTGACCTTTCTATGAAACTTTTTATTATCTGGGTCAGTTGTCTCGAAAATTAGCACATATAGATCTTTAATTAAATATTGAGTTACGTGTATCGCAGTTTTCCAAAATCATCCCCCACCCGTTTGTCTGACTGACTGAATGACTGTCTGATAAATCAATGCACTGCCTAAACCGCTGGTCCTAGAGTCATGATATTTGGAGAGAGTGCTCTTGGTGAAGTAAAATAATCCACTAAGAAAGGGTTTTTCGAAATTACGCTCCAAGGAGGGTGTAATAGAAGGTTACACTTTCTGTAAAACATTGTATTCTCTGGGTCCCTCGATTGTCTCGAAAATTGATGTATGTATACCAATCTTAATTCTTTATTAAATCATTAATTAAAATTATGAGACACGTGTATCACAGTTTTTCCAACATCATACCTTACGCATTTGTTTTATTGACAGACTGGCTGATATATCAATATACAGCCTAATCCGCTTATCTTAGAGACATAACATTTAAAGCGTGTGTTCTTTGCAAATTGCAGCTATTAACTAAGGAAAGGTTTTTCGAAATTCCACCCCTAAAGAGGGTGTAATGGAAGGTTACATTTTCTATGAAACTTTTTATGCTCTGAGTTGATTGTCTTAATAATTGGTACGCATACTCAATTATTCATATTATGAGACACGTGTATTACAGTTTCTCCAAAATTATCCCTTACGCGTTTGTATGACTGATAGACTAAATGATATATCAACGTACAGCTTATGTCGCTGGTCCTATAGACATGACATTCGTAGGAGTATACTCTGTGAAGTGTAGGTTTCCATTAAGATTTTAAATAACACAATTAAGAGGGTGAAATGAGAGGTAGAATTTTCTATAAATATTTTATTCTTTGGGTCGTTTGACTCGAAAATTGGTAGTCACATTTTTTCCAAAATCATCTCTGACAAATTTTTTTTTGTATGAAATAATGTTAAAAACAGTTTAAGCAACTATTCTTGGACTACCACGTCTTTATCGAGCTACCCCTTCGAATTCAAAAGTTTGCAATTTGCTTGAAAGTCTGCTTTGCCATAATCATAAATAAATCTCAAGGCCAAACTCGTAATATAACAAGGGTAGACTTAGGGAAAATTACTTTTCACACGACCGGTTATACGTGGTCTGCTGCAAAGTAAGCTGACGGAGCAGCATTTTTTTATTTTATGTTTGGATATTGTCAGTTTTTATCTTCAAAAAAAAAAAATGGGGAGTGAGAGCGCATATAATATTTGTTTTTGAAGAAACATATGTCATTTGTTTCCTGTAGGCCACGGGAGCGAAGCCGCAGGCAGAAGATAATATTATATAATATCATAGTGCGAAAATCAGACAATTTAACAGAGAGCCTCCAAAGCCCGTAAGCTTATCTAATAGTTATCAAAAAACTTAGGCAGTAAACCTATTCCAGCTAAGAACTAATGTGTCATTATCGTATTGGAAAATAATTGTAGACTTTATTATTGTCGTTGTGGGGTAAGTTTGTTCTAACGACTGCAGTTCTGCCTACGTACCCCGAGTACGTAGTATTATTATCTGTTCCGTGCCCCGAGCGTGTGTGAGCTGGAATATTTACTTATACTACCCCTGATGATAGAACTGTTGATAGGTTTGTACGATGTCTCAATTCTTTTTGAGAGGCAGTTCCCATTCTAGGCCTAGCGTGCTTACAATCTTCGACCGCATCATCACTTACCAACAGGTGAGATAGTTGTCAAAGGCTAGGCTACAAAATATAAAAAAAAAATATAACTTGAGTGTGCTCGTTCGAACTGTTCTTGAACTTGTGAAAGCTCGGTAAACTCTATTGCTCTTGGTACGTTTTTTTTATGGTAAAGTTGTCTTGAAACATCGTTCAGATTAAATTCTAGAAATATTTTTTTATATTTCCGGACACTTTTTTAATACTCAAATTCTAATTTATTGGTTAACAATATTTACAAGACATCGTTTTGGTCTATGAGTTGTTAGTTCCTTATGTACGTATGTACACAAAGTAATATTATTAACGCAGTAACATAACAACACTGTTACAAAAAAAATATTTTTTTTCTACTCTCAGGAATAATAATCAAATCTATTCAAACATAACATTACTTGAATCTAATTCAATTTACAAAAGTAAAAAATTAATCAACAATTCATCTATTTTTAAAAACTCGTCAAAATCGTAGAACTTTTGTTCGATTAGCCAGCCTTTGAGTTTGATCTTTTAGCGAGCTAAGCTTAGAACCTCAACTATACAACTCGGTAGTTTGTTATACACTGTACGTGCGGTAGCTTCTTATTACACGAGATGGTGCACAACATCAAGAAATATATTTTTATCGCGTGTCATCAAATTGAGAAAAAAAAAGTCTAAATATAATCTTTCTGAGTTGTTAATTTATAGCAGAATATTCATAGCAGAAGATATATCATTATTACATAAATTTTGGTTATCATTAAATTCACCCTTATAATATCTACATACATCTACATCTACAGCGGTTGCTGTTGAATAAAAAACCACATTTCGCATGGCAAGCGATCTTTGCATAAAAAACGCATAAGAGAGTATGAGAGCGTTATATCAGGAATGGAAAAATGATTTCATTAGAATAATAGCGGTGGTTATTGATATCCGACAGACTCGAGGACTAATTATTCCGTGTGAAAGCTCTCGCTCTCAGTCAATTAACAGATATGTCGCGTCGCTGTAATTAGTGAACGCATACTCGTCTGTGCAAGTTCACTAGCTTCCATAAGACTCTCAAAATCTCTACCAATATTATTGACGCAGCAATAAAGTTTTTTGTTTATTCATTCATGTATTAAGGTCTACAAAATGTTTACTGACGTTCCAACGACAGTTACATTTTGTTTATCCATTGTAATAATAAAACATGGAATGGCACGCAGCTGAGTAAATTTAATAATCAAATACTTGTGTTCACTATGATTTACTGAATAGCACAAGTATTTGATTTGATTAACAGCTACAGCCTTATTTTAAATATTGTCAGCAATTTTCAGTCGAGTGCTGACTTTGGCAACATTATGCACGAGGAGTTATTAAAAATACTTTGACACCTCGTAATTACATCTGAGCTCAGTAGTTTATTGAATACTCTTTATTATTCGCTAGACCGAAGTCCACTCCATCACAGAAATATACATACAATGCAAATATTTCAGGAGCTTTTTACTTAAGTTGGTAATGAATGGCATTTTTAATGAGTAGATTATTACAATGCAATGAATAGCATTTTTATATAGCCGTTAAATAGCCGCTACCGTACCACCTACGTGTGCGTACGCCATCAAGTAAGGAAGGATAGCTTGAAGTATCGTGCGGCCGTTTTTTAATGTTCACTCGAGTTTGCTCGGGTAATCAACCAAAAATATTTCGAATGGTTTTTTATCATTATTGTCTAAAGTAATGGATATAAATACTTGATTTTTTGCATACGTATTCTTAAAATAGCGCACTAATTATTTGTAGAAGCGTGTAATAAGCCAGCTCACATAAAACTAGTGTTTTCGTATTCTAAGTAATTTCACTCAAGATAACCTCAAAAAAAGACAAAATCGTTAAGAACTTGCCAATGATATGTAGTAGGCCGGCGAAACTTTACAGGATCGTGGAAATATATAACGGGTACCAGTTGGCACCAACGCGAAGTCCTTGGTCTTGTTCGTTCGAGAGCCAGAACATTTTTCCATTTTCTAGGAAATAAAATAATAGCTCCTGAACCATGCTAGTCATGTTATTGAAAATTCGGGCACAAATATGCACAAATTTACTTTATCTGTATACAAATAATCATAACTGTGCGTTCAGCCGTTTCCGATATATAGCAATCGCCCAAACGTTCGCCCAGCAAAAAACGAAATATCTCTGGAATCTTAAGAGGCACAAATTTGGCTTTCACGGCACATTTATACTCGTATTTAATCTCGTACTCGTATCTTTTTGCATATTTAATATACAGCTAGACCCATCTTTAAAAAAAGTTTTGCTGGGCGAACGTTCGTGCAGCAGAATCCGTTTTTCTTAAATAACTCCGAATCCATCGGAGGCACAAATTTTAAAATTCGGGCACATTTACACGATATAAGGCACTAATTATCTGCATCATTCAATTCTTGAAAAGGCGATACTTTTTGCTGGGCGAACGCACACACCACCTACTTACCTACTACCCGTAAGTGTAAGTGACTGATCTGATTATATACAGTAGCAGTAGATATCTTATTTGTATTACGTTATAAAACACTTCAAGACTGAGAAAGGGACGGTACGGACCCTAGTTACGTAGTAACTATTATATAATCTGTGCCCTAGTCGGCTATTTTCGGCTTTATAGAGAGCCGTCGCATGAAACACTGGGTGACTAATTAACTATTGACACATTAGCACTAAGTGCAGGTAAATAAACATCTGACATGAGACAAATCAGAGCCAAAGCATTTTCAACAAAAAATTTATAATATAATACACGAAACAATACACTAGAATCGATAGCATAGCTAGCACTACTGCACTACTAATGATGTCACGGTCAAGGTACTCAATCCAGCCATTTTTAGGGTTCCGTACCTCAAAAGGTAAAAAAGGAACCCTTATAAGATCACTTTATTGTCCGTCTGTCCGTCTGTCTGTCCGTCTGTCTGTCTGTCTATCTGTCTGTCTGTCCGTGTGTCACCACCAATTCTGTCAGGAACGGGTGGACATAGCAAGTTGAAATTTATACCAGACTAGAAGTCCCCCGCGGCTTCGCCCGCGTTAAAAACTCCTTTTATTTACTTAAAACTTTTCTTTTGTAAAAACGATTCTATAATTAAAGACATTAAATAAGAATTAGCCAAATCGGTTCACCTGTTTTCATGTTATCGCGTGACTAAGACAAATCAGGATTCATATTTATAAAACCCGAAAAACCCAAAAAAGCGCAATCCGAAACAATATTGATTTTCCCCAGTTCACTCTCTTAGGGTGGCATTTTGAAAAAGTCTGAAACTCGTATTTATTTACAGAAGTACTTGTGTGAAATGTCGAATAAAATGACTATCAAAACTTTGAACCCCCGCTTCATCCCTTGAAGAGTGAATTTTGAAAAATCCTTTCTTAGCGGATACCTACGTCAAAATTACTATCTGGATGCCAAATATCAGCGCAATCCGAAACAATATTGATTTCACACTTTGTTGCGCCACTTCACCCTTTTAGGAATAGAATTTCAAAAAACCTGAAACACGTATTTACTTATTTATTTACTAATAAACTACTTGTGTGAAGTTTCGAATGTAAAAGACAATCTATTCTTGTTTCTCCATACAAACTTTGAACCCTCGTTTCATCCTCTTCAGGGATGAATTTTGGAAAACCTTTCTCAGAGGGAACTAACGTCGTAATTAATAACTATCTGCATGCCAAATTTCAGCGCAATCCGAAACAATATTGATTGTCACACTTTATTACCCTATTTCACCCTCTTAGGGGAGGAATTTCAAAAACACCTGAAACACGTCTTTACTTATTTTTTTACTGAAGCACTTGTGTGAAGTTTCGGATAGAAAAGACTATCTAATCTTGTTTCTCGATACAAACTTTGAACCCCCGTTTCATCCCCTTCGAGGGTTAATTTTGGAAAATCCTTTCTCAAAGGGAACTAACGTCGTAATAACTATCTGCATGCCAAATTTCAGCGCAATCCGAAACAATATTGATTTTCACACTTTAGTACCCCATTTCACCCGCTTAGGGGTGGAATTTCAAAAAAACCTGAAACACGTATTTACTTATTTTTTTATTGAAGCACTTGTGTGAAGTTTCGGATAGAAAAGACTATCTAATCTTGTTTCTCCAAACAAAATTTGAACCCCCATTTCATCCCCTTAAGGGGTGAATTTTGGAAAATCCTTTCTTAGTACACCCTTACGTACTAAGACAAATATACCCTCCAAATTTCAAGTCTCTACGACCAGCGGTTTAGGCTGTGCGTTGTCTGTCAGTGAGTCAGTATGTCAGGACAAAGATTCTTATAGTTGAAGCTTATTAGGTGTATAAAAATCAAGTTCCCGAGTCTACACGATAAAAAGATATGGGCAACTTTAAATTTTCGCAAAAACTTGTAAGTACCAAAATGTACCTTAATTTTCCACTTTTGTTATTTTTTGAAATTTTTTCTTTACTTGTGCTGCAAGACCTTGCTTTTACCAAAATTGAAAATTCTAGGTAACCAGAACGGTAAGTACCCTATAGGTTTTCGACTCACAACCTACAGGGTACTTCTCGTTGATCTAGAATCATGAAATTTGGCAAGAAGCAAGGTCTTACAGCACAAACAAAGGAAAAATTCCAAAAAATAAAAAAAGTTAAAAATTAAAGGGTGCCCCAAGGTGCGTCAATTAGGCGAGTTATATGAAAATTTAGAGGTCTAGCTTAATTGGTAAAATCAACGTTGGTACGGAAGCCTCGGTGGGCGAGTCCAACTCGACTTGGCCTGTTTCATTTCTTCTAAAGCTCGCTGTGTAGCTAGTGTAATACTAAATAACGACTACTGTACCAATTCAGCGTCATTATATCAAATCAACTCCGATCTTCTCTTGTCTCTCGTGACAGGTTAATTATTCCGTTTGTGAGGTCCCCTCTCGGTGACAATTGACATGTCCCTGTGCTGTGACAGTGAGTCTCGTAGACACATTATATCTCTCACTAACCACTCCCTTTGTATCTACACACAATTTTCCTGAGAGAGCAATAGTGTTGACATCAAACACTGTCCTTTAGTGTCAAGTGTCTCAGGCTTTGTAGAGATTAAGCTCTTAACGTAAAATAAAAAGGAAAACATAGCTAGCCCCTTTCGTGCATTTTTGTAGATAACGAGTTTATTTTGCAGTTATCTATTTTTGTTTTAGCGGTTGTTTATCCGGCGTGTCAAGCTGAGTGTTTGTAGGACTAGCTGCGGACGAGCCCGACACCTCATGACAGATTCATTATTCCGTTTGGCGCTCACACTCGCTGTCAATTGCCATGTCCGACGAGCGGGGTCTCGTTAGACATGCTAAAAACCTGTTTATTTTCAGCTTTGTTAATGAAAATGTAGAGCTAACTTACAAAAAGGCAGAGTTGCGTTGTATCGTTATAATGTGCACTTTGTTATCAGGTACCTAATTCAAAGTTTATTAAAAGCTTAAAATATTCTGTTCTTAAATATTGATCTTTCTAAAAATCTTTACTTATGCAATAAAAACAATATTACTTACAAGTAATATTATTTTTAACTAAGACACTAAGGCAAAACACTGTTCCTAGTGTGTTGCCTTAGTGTCAGACTAAGACATTATATGACTGGCCTAAGCATTAGCCGGCCAGTTTATTAATTGTTGTAACAAAAAAAACGCTACGGCTGGATATCATTCAGGAATTTAGTTGAACGGCACTGTTTAATTTAGAGGCTAGGCGTTTGATTCAACGGCTAATTAAGCTATCTGCCGGCGACATATATATCATATAAAAACTTTTCATTATGTACTTGAATAATCAAAGTTCAAGACATACATGTATTTTTTACTGCATAAAAATGCTGTACGTGTATCAATGTCTATTCTTGACTTTAAAGTAGACTGTCTATTTTAGTGTTAGGTAAACTTTTCTATGTGATCGAAAGGTCACTATCACCTAGGGAGGCTGTTGCTGCCTATATTTTATTTGCTTCTTCTATTTTTACAAGCTTTTATTTAACTTGTTACGTTCCATATGTAAGTTTTTTTCAGGTAGCAGGATCAATATATCGATGTTCCGACATGCTTCTAAAAATGATATTTTACTTGACTGCATGCTTTATTAGGTGTAGACATCTGTTATGTAACAATATGCCTTAAGGGATTCATTAAGGGTGCTAACAAGGGAGATGAAGTTTATATGAAACTTACTTCTGATGAGGCCACGAGTTGCTAGTCTAGCTAAAGCTCCTCACCAAGGTTTATTATATAGGTACGCTGATAAAGATGGTGCGTTGCGGTGAATTGTCAGTTCATTTTTATAATTACAGTAGCTTACCACCATCAAGAAGATAATCGGCCACCGAAACCGAACGGTCTTCCGGCAGCACAGCCCAACAGAGTAGCTGAGCGTGTTTATCATCCTCGACCACTTATTTTCTTACCCCCCAGCTATCAGATATATAAAATAACTAGAAGTGCCCCGCGGCTTCGCGTTCGTTACGAACTTCTTTCATTTACTTAAACCTTTCCTTTTAAAAAACCTTTTTCTCACAAAAAACAATAAAAATATTAGCTAAATCGGTCCACTCGTTTTCAAGTTACTGCGTGACTAATAGGAAAATAGGGATTCATTATTATAATAGCCAAAAACCCATATTGATTTTCAGACTTTGTTACCCCACTTAACCCTCTTAGGGGTAGAATTTTGAAAAAGCATGAAACACGTATTTACTTATTTATTTACAGAAGTGCTTGTGTAAAGTTTCGAATAAAAATACTGTATAATCTTGTTTCTTCATACAGACTTTGAACCCCCGTTTAATCCCCTTTAGGGGTGAATTTCAGAAAATTCTTTCTTAGCGTATACTACAATCGTAATAACTATCTGTATGCCAAATTTCAGCGCAATCTGAAACAATATTGATTTTCAGGCTTTGTTACCCCATTTCACCCCAATTTCGGAAGTTGTGTGAAATTTCGAATAAAAAAGACTATCTCATCTTGTCTCTCCACACAAACTTTGAACCCCCGTACATCACCTTAAGGGGTGAAATTTGGAAATACCTTTCTTAGCGGACACTAAAGTCGTAATGTCCATCTGCATGCCAAACTTCAGTGCAATCCGCAACAATATTGATTTTCAGACTTTGTTAGCCCATTACACCGTTGGAATTTCGAAAAACCTTGAAAAATGTTTTTACTTATTTGTTTACAGAAGGGCTTATGTTAAGTTTCGAACAAAAAAGACTATCTTATCTTGTTTCTCCATATAATTCATTTTTTCATCACTTTGAGGGGTGAATTTTGGAAAATTCTTTCTTAGTACATCCTTGCGTACTAAGAAAAACATACCCTCCAAATTTCAAGTTTCTACGACCAGTGGTTTAGGCTGCGCGTTCTCTATGTGAGGCAGTCAGTCAGTATGTCAGGACAAATATTCTTATAGTATTAAAAGACTAGAAGTGCCTCGCGGCTTCGCCCGCGTTAAAACCTTCTTTTATTTACTTAAAACTTTTCTTTTGTAAAAACGATTCTATCATTAAACACATCAAATAAGAAAATGAACGTGAGTTTTTATAACATCAAATAAGAATTAGCCAAATCGGTTTACCTGTTTTCATGTTATTGCGTGACTAAGGCAATTCGGGATTTATATTTATAAAACCTGAAAAACCTATAGTTACAGACTTTGTTACCTACCCCATTTCGAAAAATCCTACAACACGTACTTTATCCCATCTTGTTTCCCCATACAAACTTTGAATCCCCCGTTCCGTATCCGGGAGGAATTTTTAGAAAATCCTTTCTGAGCGGATACCTACGTCATATTTACTATCTGCATTCTGAATTTCAGCGCAATCCGAAACAATATTGATTTTTAGACTTTGTTCCCCAGTTTATCCTTTTAGGGTGGCATTTTGAAAAAGTCTGAAACTCGTATTTACTTATTTATTTACAGAAGTACTTGTGTGAAATGTCGAATAAAACGACTATCCAAACTTTGAACCCCCGCTTCATCCCCTTAAAGAGTGTATATTGAAAAATTCTTTCTTAGCGGATACCTAAGTCAAAATAACTATATGCATGCCAAATTTCAGCGCAATCCGAAAAAAATTTCATTTCAGACTTTGTTACCCCACTTCACCCTTTTAGGGGTAGAATTTTGAAAAAGCCTGAAACACGTATTTACTTACTTCAGTACTTGTGTTTAATTTCGAATATAAAAGACTTTTTTTTTACTGGAGCACTTGTATGAAGTTTCGAATAGAAAATACTATCTAATATTGTTTTTCCATACAAACTTTGAACCCCCGTTTCATCCCCTTCAGGGGTGGATTTTGGAAAATCCTTTCGCAGAGGGAACTAACGTCGTAATAAGTAACTGCATGCCAAATTTCAGTGCAATCCACAACAATATTGATTTTCACACTTTGTTACCCCATTTCACCCTCTTAGGGGTGGAATTAAAAAAAAACATGAAACATGTATTTACTTATTTTTTTACTGGAGCACTTATGTGAAGTTTCGGATAGAAAAGAGTATCTAATCTTGTTTTTCAATACAAATCCAGCGACCAATCGAAATCTACGACCAGCGGTTTAGGCTGTACGTTGTCTGTCAGTCAGTCAGTCAGTCAGTCAGTCAGTCAGTCAGTCAGTCAGTATGTCAGGTCAAAAACTCTTATAGTATTAGATTACAGTTACGGCTCAATGAACACAGTTTTCAGTTGCAATTGTAAAAGTAAAGAATCAATAGAGCGCAATATTATTATTTACGGGCTAACTAACTAACGTAGGTACGGACACAGCGCGTCCCGTCCTGCGTGCGCGATCTAGGTGGCGATCCTTCTTTAGTGAAGTCTGTAAAAAAGTGGGATTTCTCGCAAGCCGGGAACATCCCACAATCCCGGGACTACTTTAATGAGATCACGTTCTCTTCCATTTATTTGTTTTCTTTACAAAATGGCGCCGATAGCGCAGTAGTATTTGTACCGACTCGTTCAAACCAAACGCGATCAGAAAACAATTGAAAAGTACTGAGATCGCGCCCACATATCGCAGGATGCCGCTGTGTGGCCGTACCTTTAAACGTAGCGCGCCGCCTTTAGCCGCAGCTTATTTTTGAGCAGTGACTAATCTTTTTAACTGACGAAAAAAAAACGGAGGAAAAACGGTTATCAAGTCGACCCGTATATATATTTTTTTGAGACTACGATAAAATGGTATTTGTATTCTAACAATTTTAGTATCGTAGGATTTCTGCTTGTCCATTGTACAGGACTTGTGAGACTGTATTATTTTCAAATAATAAGAGGTGATATATGATACCTTAGTTCAGACTGAAACAGATATTATATTACATTATACATGGTGTTGGGTTTTATGTGGTACAAACAAAATCTATCGGTAGAGTCCATGACCTACTCATATTCCGCAAAAATCAATACTTTTATTTAATTTTAACCGGGTACAGTTAGGGGTGGGCTACACATATTTTCATAGAGTTGGTTAATTGGACTTAGTTAATTAAGGTAATTAATAAACAGGAATAATTGATTATCTAGTAAAATATTGAATATTGCAATATATTCAGTATTCATTTATTTATTTCCTTTGGAAACACTGTAACGTAACGGAGCGCCTGGTGGAGGCCTACCTCTCATTACGTGGATCAAGGGAACCTAGACAAGGGAAACTACAAGAGACTTTAACATAATATATAATCAATAAATAACTATGCTAGGAACACCATACAAAATCTGGGCTCTTCGTGATCACATTTTTAAAAGTGCCGAACTGCCGACGGTTGTGGGCACCTATATTTGGCCATTTGATCTTCTGCTTCGAAATAAGTAGGTAGTGTTGTCGTAATAGGAATATTCTGGTAAATTACATGTAGACATGAAAATTGTCAAAGACGCAGACTTATTCAGCTCGACGCCGGCCACAGTTTGTACTGCCTGATGGATACTAGCGCTTCTCAATCCAAATCAACGCTTTGTTCATCATACAAAAACTAGTACTTCCCTAATTTATAGATCTCCGTAGTGCACCGGCATTCTTGATTTTTATTTATGTTCTGTTCATACAATCTATTGAACTTGATATTTATCTTTTTCGTTTGATTCCCTGGAATTGATTGACTTCTCCATATTTTTCCGTCATTCTTTTTAAATTTTGAAAACGTTCCGTCATAAAGAATCATCAATCGTTTTAATACAAAAGAGTATGATATATGAAAAATGCATGAGGTGATTAAAGATATAATGCCACAACACTTATAAACGTCTGACATATTTTGCTTCCATTCAGAATTAAAATGGATAACAATAAATTCAACCATTGAATACTATATTAAGCTAATTGTATAACCAGCTTGGAAAATGTATCACCAAACATGTAATGAGTTCTGGCAGCTGTTCTTAAGAGCCAGTTCCTATTCAAGGCCTAGCGTGCTACCAGTTACCATCCTCGATCGCATCATAACTTACCAAACGATAAAAAACTCAAGTATAGTCTTCAACTCAAGTAGAGAGAAGTTGTAGTGGATAAAAAAAAATGCATTATATCTATTGTATAATAGTTATCCAGTGTATAGGTACTATAACAATTATAACATTGTTGGTAAAATTTATCTCTAGTAAAATTGTAAGTTGTAGTGTTCCTTAAATACATATTTATAAATTGTAAATTTTATTTATATTATGACCCTTAGCTACTGATCTCAGTTGAAAATTGTACTCAGTACAGGTGTTACAGAAATAAATAAGCATGTCACATGTAACGTACACGAGCATTAACGAGCAACTTAAATACGAAACGTGCTTACACGTTACACATGACTTCTCATAATAAATCTCTGATTAAATCTCTTCGAATGTCGTCGAGGCCTTGTGTACACAACGTAGTGTCGCTGCGCCGCTACCCCGCACGGCGTATATGGAGAGTCAAACAATGGTTCTCATGCAAAATGCAAACGTGAGCCACCACGGCAAGCCGAGAGCCGCCCCGAGCGAACTAACCTTACCGCCTCAACTAAATAAACGCACATAATTTTACTTTCACCAATTAGATTTTTTTAACACCTAGAATATCTTTCTTTTGCTACGCTATATTTGCCAAGGCGCGCGACGACTAGCTGCGGTAAAATGTTATCTTAATACGGACATGAGAATACCGTCAAAAGGTTTACGAGCAAAAAATGAGAGTAACTAATGAGAAACGCGATGTCCTATTATACTTTTGGCGTGTGTTCAAAAAGGGGAATGTCAATATTGCGTGCGGGCGGAGATAATACGAGTTCGTGTTGTAATGATAAAAGCTCGGGAAAGTAGCGGCCGCTGGCAAGTCCAGGGGCGGTGCGTGCCCGTGTTGTCTTACAAAGATTTGTTTAGCAAATTGGTCGCGTGGGTGTAATCTATTTTCAAATATTTCAGACATTTACCCCTAAATGGGTAATTTTTATGTCTTTCACTCTAATTTTCGCTTAATATAGGCGCACCGTTCGAAACTTTAACAACAGGTGTAGCAGATGGTTTGTCAGTTTATAAACGTGACAAACGATGGGTGTGATAAGTTGCACTGCGCTGTTTAGCTGTCATAAAACTTGCGAAGCTCGGCGCAAGCGTACCCACAGAGCGGGCGTAAACTGTTCGCTCATACATAATGCATGCACAAACGCAATACTGCATGTGCGTTTTATTGCATAAAAAGTTTATCACGTATCTAAGTATATAATGCTAGCTGTAGTGTTATTCCTTTTCGCTTCGAGCTTTACTGTGACGTTAACCTTTCTTAAAGACTTTGCTAATTTGTGGAGACACCCACGTACACTTACGTCGTAATAAATGTGGTCAAAGTTTGTGTAGAAACAATGTATTTTGTCATTGCGGACTCTACGTGAACGTACTCAATAACTAGGGACGTGATCGGGGACTCTGTAGTTATAAAAGGCAAGATGACAGAAAAGCCAATCGTCTTTTATTGCTCCTTACGATCCTCTCAATAAACTAAATCACAGATTTTTTATGAAGTTGGTACTGAAACGAATAGGGTTCTATAGTAAAATAATTTGCGGGAGCTATTATTTTAGGGCTCTGTAATACTACAGACTTAGGCGTGCGTTGTAAGTGTTCGTTCGTTGTGTACCACAACGAACCCTTATCAGTTCGATATGTACGATATATATACGATACAATCAGTTATTAACGTAATTACTCCTAATACAGAAAAAGAAAAGTGGTTTTATATCGTAGGGATAACGTTTTTGTTAGCTATTCAAAGTTGCAATAAACGTTTTTAGAAAGACAACTTTGTTTAACATCATTTTACATTATTAAACTTTGGTATAATCACCTTTGGGTGAGGGTGTTGTTTGGGGTTATAAAAAACAACACCCTCACCTTTGGTATAATAATGTACAATTATGTTATATTTAGCTGAATCCCCAATATTAAGGTAGTAATTTTTGCGGAATGGCTTATTGGCTATCGGTAATACTCTAGCGTGTCCGGTTAGGACAATAGAAAAAAAAAATCGTAGTGAGGCAAATTCAGCGAGCATTATTTTTCAAGCGAGTAGTAATGTACTACACATATCCTGGTATACCATTAAGTAAGTCTTGTTTGCAGGATTAACTAGACAAGAAGTTTTAGGGGATTATAAGTAAACCTTAATCACATGAGTAAAGAAAAGCCTTAATGTTAAATTTGATCCCCAGTCGCAAATGATGTGTAAAAGGCTGACTACATGTGTACTGTACGTGTATTATCATTCAACAAAAATTTCAATCGTATTCAAATATATTATTCTTATGAAAGCATATAGGTTACAAGTGATAATATATAAGTAAGTATCTCTCTAGACTACCAAGAATCTATTATGCTTGCTATCAGTAAGCTCAAGCTCCGAAAATAATCGTATATTCAACTCGGGGCACCATAATCTAGGAAATTGGGAAAATCCCCCAAATTTGCGCAAGGAGTGCTTGCGGTCTGTACTTCGTTTGCATAAACATACGTCATTGTATTAGGAAGTCTGTTGTGAAAAGCAACAAATACCTCTCAGGGAGTTAGTTTGTTAGATTAATTTGGTATACATTTTCGGATTTATAAACGCCGACTGTTATATACCTTGTCTGTACGTTTTTTCTCTTTAACGTGTAAATCTATCAAATAGAAAATGATTTTAAAAAAATCATGTCATAGTACGTGTAAATAGAAAACATTGGATCCTTTGGCGCAACTGTAAGCAACATTTTTTGTATCTTTACCCGACTGCCAAAATATAAGATGTTGTCAATTCGTCTGTTTTTATTGTATACTAGCAGTGCCCTGCGGCTTCGCCCGCGTTAGTGACTTCATTCATTTATAATTTTTTTTTCGTAAAAACGCTTCGTTTGAATGAGCTATATCGGTCTACCAGTTTTCAAGTTACATCGTGACCAAGGGACATTTGGACTCAATTTTATGAAACCCATAAAATCATATTGATTTACAGGCTTTGTTTGGTTTGGTTCAAGTCCCGTCGGTACGATGAAATTTTGGATTGTGTTTAACAATTTGTTTTATTTGTTTGTTACCCCATTTGACTCTCTCTTAAAGGTGGATTTTCGAAAAAACCTGAAACACATATTTACTTACTTATTTATAGAAGTACTTGTGTGAAGTTTCCAATAAAATAGACTATCTCATGTTGTATCTATATACAAACTTTGAACTCCCGGTTTATCCCTTTAGGGGGTGAATTTCGGAAAATCTTTTCTTAGCGCATACCTACGTCATAACACATAACAACAATCTCCATGCGAGTATCAAATTTCGCCAAATCCGTTAAGTGGTTTGAGCTGTGCGTTGATAGATCAGTCAGTTAGTCAGTCAGTCGGTAACGTTTATATATACAGAATTTATTATTTACGTTAAACTGTATTTCCCTACCTAGTGACTGGAACCAGGGAATAAATGTTTTCTATACTTACAAATTTCATTTTGCACACGAACGAACTCAACATTCGTGTGTCGTCAACGCACAGCTCAAACCACTTAACGGATCCAAAATTTCATCGTACCGACGGGACTTGAACCAAACCAAACAAAACCTGTAAATCAACATGATTTTATGGGGGTAGATTTGGAAAATAAAAAAATACGTGTCTCATTATTTGTTTTATAGATTATATCTACCGAGTTGTGAGTGAATCGGACCAAGGAATACGTGGAAACGAACATTACTGAATTTTCTATGATTTTCCAAATAAAATCATTTTACACCCCCCTTAGGGGTAGATTTGAAAAAATAAAAAACGCGTGTCTCATTATTTGTTTTAACGTTTTTTTGTACCGAGTTTTGAGTGAATCAGACAAAGGAATACGTGAAAACAAATATTACTGATTTTTTATAATGTTTACAAAGAAAAATCATTTTTAAAACCCCCAAGGGGTAGTTTAAAAAAAATGAAATACACGTGTATCATTATTTGTTTTATACATTATATGTACCGAGTTTTGAGTGAATCGGACTAAGGAATACAATTTTCCATAGAAACTTGATCACCCTATTTAACCCCTTTAGGGGATGATTTTCAAAATAAGATTAGCCTATGTCTTAAGTTAGAACCTACACTATCTACGTTTTAAATTTCATCAAAATTGGTTTAGTGGTTATCGAGATACGTGGTAACAAACATTCACACACACACACTTACTTTCGCATTTATAATATTAGTAGGAAGTAGGATAGTAGGAAGTAGGATAGGAAGTAGGATTATTCAATTTTTCCGTAAATAATCATTGTGGACCGAGTTAAATGATAATTTTTCATGACTTTTATCTTAGGGTTTGTCTTGTAGTGAATTATAATAAAATCTTATAACTATCTAAGGAATGTATTATGAAACAAGGCTTGGTTTTTGGATACTTAGGTACAGGCCATTGTTTAAAGCGTGCAAAATTTTTCCGTTACTTGCATGTATCTCATCCCGAATACTTTAAGAAACAAAGTGATACCCAAACTAGGATAGAAGAGAAAAACATTCAACTATTCAAGAACGCTATAAAAACCTTAGTGTCGAAAATGTATTTATAAAAATAATGTTGTATAATAAAAATAGTAAGTGTATAGATATTTAATATATGAAATGAATTGAAATTATTAGAGAAAAATTACTTAAAATAAAACACAATTGTGTGGCTGGCTGTTGTTATTTGTACTATTCATTATTCTGTGCTATTTTTTAATTGTTACTATAGCATTAAAGGATTTAAAATTAAATGTAAATTACTAATAATTTTTAATATTTGCACGTCTGCATGCAGGCTGAATGAAATTTGTAAATAAATGATAGAAGTTTTTAACGCAAGCGAAGCCGCGGGGCACGTCTAGTTTACACAATACCTTTATATATGCTATTCTGATGTATAAGCTATAATATTGTTAAGTTTCATCAAAATCCGATCAGTAGTTTTTGCTACTATCAATCCTTACAAACTTTTTATTTATAATATAAGATGTATGCGCCCTATATGGTTCCGATGTCTGTCTGTCCACCTCTCGACAGACGGACACATAACAGAAATACAGACAGCATACAGCCTGCGCTCTGTACCGAAACATAAGCATTCTCTATTTATCTCGTATATTTCTCTTGCTTAAATGTCAGTGCTTCTTGCGTTTATTTATTTCTTGATGTCATTTTCTTCTTGAAGTAGTATTTACTTAAAGTCCTGTTTATGTGTATTTTAGTAAGTAAAGATTTCATTGAATTGATATATTTTGCAATAATTTTAAAAACATTTCGATTAATTTATTTAATTAACAGATTTTTAAACTTTTAAGCTCTGCAAAATGCAAAAACAAACAGATAAAAAGAAATGATATCGCTTAAAAGGGCCTGAAGTCACAAAGAGAAAAAAAAATAGAATTATCTTAACAATTCAGCTCAATCAAACAAAGCTGAAGTACCAATTAACGTCATAGTAATGTGCACAAAGGAATTAATTAGATACCATGCAAAGTTTTGCCATTAAAAGGGACCCACGAGCACCGACAAAGTAGTCTTTCAAAACTTCACTGCCATTTCGAGCTCAAAAGTCTTCATAAACTTATTGTTATACGGTATTTAAGATAAATTCGTAAATTGATTTAAAGTTTTTGGTAATTAATTAATTAATCAAAAAACATTTTAAAGTTATTATTAGATAAGCAGAATGTTTAATGAGGCTGGCCTCATAAACTTTTACATACAAGATTTTGGCTACAAGAGTGTTTTCTCTGATCTCATTAAATAAAAATATACTTTCATTGGAAAGCGACAAGCACAGTCTCTTAGAATATACATTATAAGGTACACAATTTTGTTTCCAATGTAAGTAATCTTCTCATCTAAATGAGAACAATACCAGATATTGATGATGCTAAGAATTCTTCTAGACGATTCACGGATTTCTAACCAGATCCTTACCATCTCTCGGACAAATGCTTCAAATCTGTAGTTGGCACGCCAGTTCCTTGAATTATTAGTGTGAGCTGCGGTTATATTTATCGTTTCAGAAGACGTGACTAAAATATTGGAGTATTCGCTTTATTTGCAATTTCTTGTTGGTTTTAAATTGAAACTTTGATCATAACTGTCTCGGTATAAGTACGTTCTCTTGAAATGGAGAGCTCTGATTTGCTAGAGATACATCGGTTTAGTTGTAGATTATACCATTATCAGTAATTTAATGGATGAATATTATCAATTTATCAGGTATGCAGTAGGTACTGTAATTAGCACAACTATGTATCTCTCTAGTATGTGACGTGATATGTAGAATATAACATAGGATAGCATAGATGATTCAAGTAATCTATCGGCAGTTCATTCCGTAATCGAGCCGTATGATTTATCGTAGTATCCTGATAATGGATATGGGGATCAGTAACTTAAGATTTTCCAAGGAACGAAGAGAAAAAGAATTGGATAGATGGAGGAAATTGAAGCGCTCTTAAAGATAGCAGGGAGTAGAAGTGACAAACAGGACAGACAGAGTATAAAAGAGAAAGGATATGGCAATTGGATTGGGGGCCATTGACATTTTTTGCGGTATATCATTAAATAGGCACTAGACCATTGATGAAACGTATGCAAATATACTGTAGGCGTTCAAGTTTGTTAACACGGAGAATAGACTATTTGTCTTTATCCGTGTTTGTTAAGTTGTTCCTCAGTTACATCCACGGGGAGTAAAATAGAGTTAGCTGGCGCTGATTTAGGAGATAATAGCAGAAAGTTACCTAATCTACGGACTTCTACGGACTTCTACCATTTTAGGTACCTATAAAAGATAAGCTTCTTTAAGTAGGTACATAATCGGTGGCCACATACATTAATGCTAACTAATATTATAAGTTCGAAAGTAACTCTGTCTGCCTGTCTGTCTGTCTGTCTCACTTTCACGCCAAAACCTCTGAACCGATTGAAATGAAATTTGGTACACAGATAGTCTAGAGCCTGAGAAAGGACATAAGCTACATTTTAATGCGAAAAGAGGGTTGTAGGTAGAGGGTTGAGGGGTTGAAAGGGGGATGAAAAGTTGTATAAAAGTATCGTCATTTTTAAAGCTAGAAGCTGGAAAACTTATTGTTTATGCTGTTGATTTGATATAAATAAATATGACATTCAAAGTTTGTGAGGGGGAAGGGAAATGGGGAGGGAGGGGAGGGAAGGTGAAAGTGAGGGGAAGGGAAAAGGGAGAGGGGAGGTGAGGGGAAGGGGAGGGAAAAGGGAGTGGAGGGGGAAGCGGGGGGATGCGGATGGGAGAGGAAAGTGAGAGGAAGACAGGAGAGGGGAGGGGGGATTTGCGCGGCGTGGTACGGTGCGGTGTAGGAGGGATACGCATGTGTATTATTTGTAAAATAATTAGCCTAAATAATTAAAAATGCTACCCAAAGACACCATTCCACGCGGACGAAGTCGCGGGCACAGCTAGTTGGCAAATAAATAGTAATTTACTATTTACTTGCTAGATTTATAGATATGTAAACAACATTCTCAAGCCACAAATGTAATAATACACGAAAACTCGACGAAACGTAGGAAAGATCGGGTTTTTTTAAATACAGGCTATGAAAACAAAATTCGGAAGAAACAGTTTATATTCACTGGGGCCAATACTTTATAATAGGGTAAGTAAATATGTTACTTTATTAAACACAGCACGATACAAATGTAACTACCTAACTAAAAACTTTTTGCTGAAATTGAATTATGCAGAGACAGAGAAACGAAATTGTGTAAAATTGCTCTTCTTGCAACACGAAAAACATCTGTTATCACACACTTCACAACTATACACACAAACACCTCACTAACCTAATCTCTCATCAGCTTTTATGAGATATCAGTCTAATGCTGGACACACACACCAGGTACACACACATATTATAAACATACTAAATATTCAATATTACAGCAAAAAATGTGAGTTACATAAGTAACTCACATTTTTCACTGCACACAATATTACTACACAGCACTGACTAAATACAGGCATTATATTCATTTTAAAGTATGATAGTCACAATATAGTATGGAAACCATGTATATAATAACTTTAGTATGTAGAATATAAGTAGAAAGAAAATCTTTGCTATTGTGTAGTAGGGGATATTTATTGATAAAAAACAATTTATATATGTTTATATTAGTACTCATTTAAGAAACAAAACAAATTTTTGTATGCATAAAGGAATGGCACTTACCGGAGAGGGTCACTGTAACCCGCAATACAGGCTTTATAGTGTATTTTAATATTTAGAGTAATTTTATATTACATTAGTTACTTAGTTTGTAAATAGTTTATATATTTGTCATCCACATACATTATCCAGTACATTCAATACCTTTATTATGTTCCTACGGCGGGGGGGCCTGGTGACCTGTAATACAGGTTTCTCACCAAACCTACATCAGGCATCAGCTCTCACAAGTAGTACTACGAGTACTATAGAAAGATCTATTGATGCATAGTTTGTGTATACCTAATACATTTACTTACTCTTTTAGCATGTAACTTGTGATGAGAAATAAATATATATATTTTTTTAATATTATAGTCCTAGTGCTGGGTACAGAGCTCTACAAGGGTACTTACTATCCATTGTGAAATAGATACTTGTTAGATATCCAACACTTTTGTTAAACCCAATAAAGATATTTATTTAAGTCATTCAATTAATCTTCATTAAAAATGGAGTAATTGCAACAGTTGGTATTCAATTGATCATTCATAAATTGATTAACGTTTCCGGAATGATCAGGAATTGAGAAAGTAACGCTTTGCGTCATGATTGATTGGTTACCGCACTTACCGCCAATGAATGCCGGTTCAATCACTGAAGCGCAACATTTATTCAGACTAACAGATTCGTGCAACATTATTTTGTAGTAGATTTATAGAAATACTAGCTGTGCCTGTGACTTCGTCCGAGTGGAATAGTGTCTTTGGATAGCATTTATAATTATTTAGTTTAATTATTTTACAAATAAAACCTATACGTGTAAATACTTTACCGTCGTCTACTCTCACGTGTCTGCCTGTTCAAGTAAGCACACTTAGGCATATTTCCCCACCTATACCGCGCCGTACTACGCCGCACTCCGAGCTCGGCTGCACAGCGCTCATTGTGTACGGCGCGGTGCTTGGCAAGTTTCTTACTCACGGTTACTTCAGTTTCACATTTTGTAATGACTCCGTAAATGTTACATCAGAATTAGCTCTAATATTTTGTCTCTTGTCGCAAACTTATAAAAGATTCACATAAACCTTACATATTTCCATACAAACTTTCATCCCCTTTTCCCTATAATTATTTTACACCCATAAGAGTAACACTTTTACAAACTTTTAATGTCATATTTATTTATAATCAACAGCCTAAAAAATAAGTTTCAAGCTTCTAGCTGCAAAAATGACGATACTTCCATGCAACTTTTCATCCCCCCCTTTCAACCCCTTACAGCCCTTTTTTCGCATTAAAAAGTTTGTCTATGTCTTTTCTCAGGCTCTAGACTATATGTGTACCAAATTTCATTGAAATCGGTTCTGTAGTTATGGCGTTAAAGCGCGACAGACAGACAGACAAAGTTACTTTCGCATTTATAATATTAGTAAAGATGATCTACCACCGTTTTTAGGGTTCCGTAGCCGAATGGCAAAAAACGGAACCCTTATAGATTCGTCATGTCTGTCTGTCTGTCTGTCTGTCTGTCCGTCCGTATGTCACAGCCATTTTATTCCGAAACTGTTAGGACTACAGAATTGAAACTTGGTAGGTAGATGTATTCTGTGAACCGCTTTCTGATTTTTATACAAATACATAAGGGGGGTTACATAAGGTAAGCAAAAATTTAAGGGGGGGCATCCCATACATGGAACTGAAAAAAAAAATTTTTTTCTTCAAACCTATACGTGTGGGATGTCTATGGATAGGTCTTCAAAAATGACACTGAGGTTCCTAAAATCATTTTTTCTCAAAGTCAATCATTTGAAAGATAGGCGCGTCTAAAGTGGTAAAATGTGTGTCCCCCCCTCTAACTTTTCAAGTATGGGAGTGAAAAATCTAAAAAAAATACATGCTGTAGATCTCAATAAAAACTAACAACGAAAATTGGTTTGAACGAGATAAAGTCAGCAGTTTTAGAGATATGGCGACCGAAGATAACTTTGTTTTTCATACAAACACTATGAAAAACAAAGTTAATTTTGTAGTTGCGAAAAATCATAGTTATGGAATATTTAACTGTGTTACGGAACCCTACGAGTGCGAGTCCGACTTGCACTTGGCCAGTTATTTTATTAACCGCACACCGCTTATAATCGAAGCGGAGGGTTATAATTTATTTTCAATCAAAATCAAGAGCAGAAAAAGTCTGTTAATGTGTATGAATGAGGATCCGTAACGTTTTTAGTTGAGAATGCAGATTTATAGAGCTAAGAAATCCTTAGCATATAGTGGAAAAATTTTTGTTCTACGACAAAAATTGACGTTAATGACCGAATTACTAGCGAAGTTAACCGAGTGGCCGGTGCGGTAGCTGTGACGTCACTGTGAAGGTTCGCCGCCACTCGCCAGTTTTTTGTTTATCTATGATCACGTATAACTTTTAACAGAGTTGTTCGATTTAGATAATTCTTTTTTTATTGGAAAGGGTATATCTCGAGGATGGTCACATATAAATTTGGAAAAAAATTCCTACCCTAAGGTTATGAAATCAGGGGACGATTCATTGTTCACTCACAGATTTTAATGCAGAGTTGTGTATTACAAAAAGCTCCTCACGATGAATGAGCTTTAGACCTGTTAGCCCCTTGTGTGTAGACTTCTCAGTCTCTGCATTTCTATACATATATGTATAGAAATAAAAAGGGGGCTATACAAATGTCAAAGTCAAAATTCAAAGCATTTATTCCGTATATGGGCCATTCAGCTTTCATCTAAACTACGAACCTCAAACTTAAAACAAATGTTTGATTCCCCTGATTAATATAGTGTTGTCAACCGTACATATACCCCCAATGCATGTTTCAGTACTTCAGACAATTTTTATCCAAGAAATGGTGAAATAATGAAACACAATAAATAAATGAAACGCAAACTTATCGCAGTATAAATCATATTGCTATACTTAATTACTTGTACTGCTCGCGTCCGTTGGATTCAGCCCTCGATTTTCTGCATGTATCCCCTGGGTGGCGCCAAAAGAGCAGTACTTTTCAGGTGGTAGGCTTAGGACGCGGGGTGTTTCCATCCACCAGACAAAGCCATGCTGCCAAGCGGTCGCTTTACGGCATGATGTTTGGTGAAGCCATTATAGGGAACGGGCCGGAAACAGTTGCGTTAATTACTATAGCTGGTCGTGATACATTGAAGGTCAATTTACCTGGCAGCCGATCTTGGAGAGCAGCGGGTTCTAAGGCACGGTTTTCCGCTGGCCAACCGCAGATAGTTGGAGGCCCAAGTAGTGAGCCAGCTCATGAAAGGCTGCCCCACCATCTCGCGAAAAATCCCGGAGGTGTACCATCGTGCCGGTTGGCGACCGGACGAGAGGACTCGATGAATACTTCTTGGACCTCATCGCGTCCCCGTGGTCACCAGGATTGTCCCGGGTATTACACAAACCTCACGATGAACGAGCTGTAGCAGAAATGCAGAGTCTGAGAAGTCTACACACAAGAGACTGGCAGGTCTACAGCTCATCGTGAGGTTTTTTTTTGTAATATATAACTCAGAATTAAAATCTGTGAGTGAATAATAAATCGCCCCCTGTTTTCCTACCCTTAGAGGGTTGGAAATATTTTTCTAAATTTATACATATGTGACCAATTTTCGAGGTATATCCTATCCAATAAAAAATAATTATCAAAACTATATACAAATAAAAAATAATTAAAAAAACTATTCTGCAAAAGGTTATTGGTGGCAATTCATTACAATCAGTGAAAGGATAATCAGTCATCCTCAGTTTTCCTACCCTTAGGGTTAGAATTTATTTCCTAATTTATATAGAACCAACTTCCCCTTCAACTATACCCTTTCTAATATAAAAAGAATTATAAAAAACGGACAACTTTGTAAAAATGTATGCGTGATACATAAACAAAAAAACGGACGGGTGGCTGCGAACCCACATGAGTAAAGAAGGAACCCTCACAGTGACGTCACACGCACCCGCTTACATTAACTTTTAGCGACAAGAACGACGTATGTATCTTCGTAAGAAATGATCTGATTTAGATAATTCAAAAAGATATATAATTTTTATGTCATAAAGAATAACGAGGATACTAGTCCTATTGTTTGCTATCATCATCATCATCATTATCAGCCGGTGTCCGTCAACTGCTGGACGTAGGCCTCTCCCAAGGTGCGCCACTGAGCCCGATCTTCGGCTCTTATTTTCCAGTCACTGCCCAGCGCATTGCGTATGTCGTCGCTCTACCTGGTCACAGAACCAGAGGCGGCGTAAGGCGTGGGCGGTGTGGGCCACCGCCTACGGCCTCGCGGTGCAAAGGGCCTCGCGCCTCACAGCCGAAAATAAATTAAAAAAGTATGGAAAATCCTAAAGTACACGCCAAAAGGTTTTTCTTATGATAAATACATTAGAATAGATTCTCAACTTAAAGATATTCCACTCTTCGGCGCACGAAAGGAATGTAAATGAAATAATCGATATTTCTGATAACTTTTTAATTTCAAGTGATTTTTTATTCTATATTTCCTTCTTCTTACACCATCAGCGGGCCTTGCGAAATGTACCTTGCCCATATTAAGTTTAAGTATTGCGCCGCCGCTGCACAGGACGTCCTATGCGACGTTTGCCGATTTGCGGTCTCCACTCAAGGACAAGTCTATCCCAACGGTTATCAGTATTTTTTTTTTGACCCAGGAAAATCCTTTATGTTCCGTTACCACGCGCCCGGGGGAGCGAGATGATTATGTGGGACTCGCTGCCTTAAAGCCAGGATACCGCACTAAAAACCTGGGGTGAGCCGTCATCCACCGTAGTGGGGCAAGATGGGATCGCGCTAGCATTCACCACCTTGCCCCGGTGGCGACCCAAAGGGGCCTCTGCCGCTGTAAAGGGATAACCTTGCTCACCAAGGTCACCCCTCAACCGTCATGTGGGGCAGTGCAAGCCGTTTAATAGTCCCCCGACTCTCCAACAGTTACCCCACAATGACAAAGGAGTGTGGCTTGTCTTCTTGTCAAACTTACCACACCCTCTGTCCCTCTAATGACTAGTGTGCGAAGAGCAAATACCCCTACTCGCACACCGTCCGCTGTTCGACTCGCATGCCAGTGCTAGTGGCATGCGAGACCCCACTCTTCGACCGTCGCCGGCCCCACCACTCGGCCCATTGGACCCACGACCTGGTACACAAGTACACCCCTCGATTACAGAGGAATGCGGCACGTGCACTCCTGTGCAACGCCCCACACCCTCCGTCCCTCAAATGACTAGTGTGCGAAGGGCACATACCCCTACTCGCACACTGTCCACCGTCCACCTCGCACGCCAAAATGGCATGCGAGAAACCCTCCATCGGCTGTCACCAGCCCCTCCACTTGGATCGAGCATATGCTCGGCCCCACCACTGGGCAGCTCCCACCACTGAGCCCGCCCTGCCCCGTCACACTGTGCCCTCTGCTAATATCAGACGGATACGCGGAGGAGCCCCTCACGTCGGAACTTAGCTATCGGTCGACAACTTAACCCAGTAGACTAGGAAAAGTTGTCGGCCGATACCCAGGGTACACCACGAGGAGGTGTTCCGAACCGCACCCCAACGGTTATCAGTCCTGCGGCAGATATGACCAGCCCACTGCCACTTCAGCTTACTAATCCGTTGAGCTATGTCGATAACTTTAGTTCTCTGGCGAATTACTTCGTTCCGGATTCGATCCCTCAGAGAAATACCGAGCATAGCTCTCTCCATAGCTCGCTGAGCGACTTTAAATTGGTGGACCAGTCGAACTGAGAGTGTCCACGTCTCGGCTCCGTATGTCATCACAGTCATCACAATGATTGCTATAGCTGTACTGATCCTCTTTCTGTTGTGTCTGTTGGTTTCATGATATCTACTTGTCAATTAAATTTGTACCAGTTTAAATAACGAATGTGCATGTTTAGATGCACTGTATACAACTATGAAATAGATTTGATATATTAGATAGATTGATCCCGACACAAAAAGTTGGTTTTTATAATTTTTGCCCACATTTTACTACAAATAAAAAGAGCATGAATGCGTGTTAGTAGATGAATGTGTCATGTCATTCATTAGTTATATGACTATAATAGTTACTTAATAGATATATAACTACCTAATATTAACTAACACAGAAATACATCAATATTAGATAAATAGGTATTCCGTACTGAATATACAATATCAGCACCAGATTCCATTAACATTCCAGATTTTTCTTGTTTGTTCTGACATCACAAACCACTGAAGTCCAACGCAAATAGCTGTACCGTTATTTTATCTATTCTAAATACTAAAATGGAAATTCTCTGTCATGGCTTTTTAGCAGCGCGATGGAAAATTTTGCGCAGAACGTATTAAAATTACAGAGAACGGACGGACAGGCCCGAATTGTTAATGAACATATCGTGGATATCGTCGATACTTACTTTAAAATCAATAGCGGTGGGTATAACAGACATAAAATCAGAATTTAATATCTGTTATACTCGCCGCTATTGATTTTTATTTATTTATTTATTTTATTAGGTATCAAGTCCTGAATATACTGACAGTAAGTATCGTAATTGTTAGTTTAGTACCCGCTAATGGCGCATCTAACAATCAAGTAATTATAGGTTTTTCAAACCGTACATGAATATTGGCTCTTCTACTCGTATAAATTATAAACAAAGAATATTGTCAACATCATACAATATAACAGTTTGTATTTATAAATCACTAATTATACCAAAATATACATGTCGAATAGAACATGTCCAACTCCCGTCCATTCATAAATACATAAAAAGATACTAGTTTTGTAGATAAAACTGATCGCGGCATAGTCACCAAAGTGATTTAAATGCAGTAAAGCCTACTCGCGATCGAAATAAGAAGCGTGGTTTGAACCCATTCGAATAGAAGAAAAGGGCCCGCCGACGCGGCGACGTTATAACGCTATAATTTATTCATCCAGGAAAGGAAAGTAAGTGTTTCCATAGCTTCTAGACGGGTATTGCTATACCCCATATCGCTGTATGAGCCATCACCTCCGTACACCCTGACGGTACGGATTATGCCGACCTTTCTAAGAGTTACTTAAAAAGTTGTGTATTTGAGTTGAGATCTTGTTAATATGGTAAAATTGGCCTATATAATGGTCGTGCTATCAATATCATTATATTTTATATTCGTAGAGCAGTTAAGCATTAGTTAAGCATAGTGAATTCATGGGATGGCTATTTTGCAATATTTTCACCCAAAAGCTGGAAGTGTGAGTGCGACATAAGCACAGTCTAGATTAGCGTGAACTTTTGTGCAGCTCATCCTGGAGTGGATCAAATCAGATACAAATTTTATAAACACTTACCAGTAATAATCGAAAGTAATACAATTGCAAATTCTGCGTCGGCAAATTTTATATCTTCTTGTGCTTATATGAAAATATATGAACTAATGTAAAAATATTTACATTTGTTATTTACACTAAGTAAAATCTACATAAAATATATGTACAAATAATGCTTGAATTCAAAATTAAAACCAACCTCGACTGATTAAGGGTGAAGACATAAAGAGGCATGTTCCTGGAGCAGATAACCAGTACCGATCCGTACTGGTAAAATATTCTAATGTTATAATATGCGCTCGCACATAAAGAAACAAGTTGCAGAAAATGATGAAACAATGGATATAAATAAATAAATAAATAAATAAATAAATAAATGGAATATTTTACCAGTACGGATCGGTACCGGTTGTCTGCGCCGGGAACCTGCTTCTCGGGAACATGTCCCCCCCCCTTATGTATATCTGTTCATTGAGACCGTTCCAATGAGACCAAACACGATATATTTGCTTTGAGTTGGTGATCAATGATCTTAATCACAATTCTCCATTAACAGATTATGAATAGATCGGTCGGGGGTGGTTTTAAATGTTGAATTTAGGTATTATATTTCATCAACTTTCGGAATGCATGTCTATTCGCTTAGTCATCATACAAGTACTAAGTAAATGAGACAAAGTTGATGCAAAATATAGTCAGAGCTTATAAGTCCATAAAGCACTACATTTGAGTGCTGCGTATTCGTACTGCGCTACGCTACGGCGTAGAGCTTCATAGAGATGCATTGTAGCAAGCACTACAACGTTGCTACGAAAGTAATAAAAGCATTTTAGTGCTCGGACAAATGAGAAAATAAGCTGTATATTTTTAATGTTTTTCCTTTAGACTAAATAAGTTAAGTTTGTGCTCTAAATGAATTGTATTTTATATGCAGTACAGTATGGTTCAAGTTATAAAATTATCTTAATTTTGTAACATTATTAACGCTCAATACTTTTTTAATTCTTGACCAACAGACACATGACTATCGCTCTATCTCACGACATTTTAAGTGACGAAGTGGTCTAAGAAGAAATCGTGCTTATCTGGAAATGGAAGGCAGCATACTGATACTTAACGCCAGGTGAGATTGTGGCCAAGGGTTTGTCTGTTTCGAATAAAATAAATTAAAAGTTAAAAACCTTTTTAAACACGAACTTTTTGTAAAGATGTTATCATGTATAATTAAAGGTTATAAAGATAACACTATATACTAGCCCAAATTTGACCGTCTTACCATATGCCATTGCAGACTTCCAGTCCTTACAGCCTGGCTTTATCATCAGGTCAGCTTGATGGTATCATATTATTGCTTTGTTATCATAAATATGGAAAAACGCCAGGAAGTGGCTCTAATTTAGCTTCTAAGATTTATCCCATACAAACACACACACGTATCACAGTTAAATAAAAGTTTTTTAAAAAGCCACTATTGTATCCCCTTTATCAAATTTTTTTTAAAAACTTATATGTACTCATTGAAATAAGTCATTGTTTATCAAACAAAACATTGACTTACTTCTATAAGTATATATGCTGGCGTATTGTGTAAGAGCTGTTTTTCGTATTAGTTGCGAGTTGTGACAGCATTCAAGCAAGTTGGAATGGATGAAGGCAAGTTGTGTACGAAGTGCGGTAAACAGCAGCTGTGTTCGTCCACATTGTCGGCGTGCCTGTTTAGATAACGGATAAAAACCCTTCATTTAGACGACAGCCACTTGCAGCGTCTCGCCGACCCTCGCTCGGAGCAATCGCTGTGAGACTCTTCACTTGAAACAGACAGCTCGATAACTTGTCCGGCTCGCCCCTCGTTGCTAACTTTACGATTTATTTTTATTATACTTTACATGTACCGGTTCTACAAGTTTCGGTTGAAAATTTATTTTTAGTTGACTATAAATAAGGGAACAGTTTATAATTCGTATCATTATTTTTCCTTTTTATCCGACTTCGAAAAAGAAGGAGGTTTTATGTTCGACTGTATGTATTATTAACCGACTTCAAAAAAGGAGGAAGTTCTTTGTCCGACAGTCGACTGTATGTATTTTTTTTTAATGTATGTTCACCGATTACTCAAAAGATTTGGTGATAAACACATCAAACTTGGTACTGAAAACTAATAGCGCGGTATTTGAAGTAGGTTCTTTTAGTTTTTTAAACAAACTCAAATAATTTAGTCTCTGATAGTTTGTATCTCTAGGTATTATCGTTTTTTTTCTGTTTTTGTTATTATTCAGAACTGAGATCTGAAGAGAGATTTATATTTTATATGTTCAGATATATTCAGATATTTTATAGCATTTTTTTTATTAGCAAGCAAAACATAAGTATACATGTAGATAAGTATACATATTATAACATACACATCATTTGATTTCAATTAATTTCAATTTGCTCACTAATATAGTAATTATGAATTTATAGTTTAGTCTAAAATTAAAGTGATAAGCTAAAACTAAAGGTAGTTTTAGATAATATTTTTTTAAACTAATTTACGTTATAGTTTCTACTGTCACTATATTGTGTGGTCCAGAAATCTTGGTTTTCAGTTGAATGTGCTCGCTATCTGCGCGTCTTCTTTTAATAACGCTGATGAGTATGAAGCATAGATACGCAGCTCTACAAAAGTTATAAGAGCGCCCAACGAGAAAGCCTTTCTGTGTCACCCCTCGTAGCGTAGAAAGCATCATGGCCTATATTCCCTATGTAAACCTTCATTTCAGCTTTAAACCTATTACTGCACATTGCCTTACTTACAATTCGTATCAAATAGAGGCACAAGCAATAAAAGATAGTGTAGAATTAATACATTTAATTATCCGTGACAAATGATGACAATATTAAACTACATTACAATGTAAATGCTAAGTATCTGTTTGAGCTTATGAGTTCTTTCAATTCCTAGACCAGCCAAGCGACCCTTGCTTCCAACGTGAAACAATCCCAGGTGATTCATAAAAATATTTACACAATAAACACACAAACGCTTATCATATGTTGTATTTGTATATTATTCACACACAAACATTTAAATGTAAGATAATAATTAATAATACTGACCGTAATAAAAATGGCAAAAATAGTATACGGGTATTCTCGTTACATACATAAAACTCTTTTAACCTACAATGAATATTACAACAAATAATCAAGATTATCTTACATTTACATTCATGTGATATAAGCTTTTGCTTAATTTACTGTTTTGGTGAACTACAGTTATTAATGGCGTACGATATTTTTTATTGTACGCAATAATATTTTTGGGATGTTTGCGGAGAAAAAGTTTTCAAAGTTTATCAATCTATTTTAGGTGACTTTTGTATTTAGTTACATGATTTTCAAAAGTCATCTAAGTACTTAACGTACCGTAAAGTTACACAAGTACAATCAAAATATATAGCTATTCAAAATAAATATATAACTTGATTAATATGAGTAAACATAATAGATTCTTATAAAATGATTGGGTATAAAATATTTTTAGGTATGTAGCTTTCAAATACCATATTCACGCCTACTGTCCGATTAAAATGTTACCTACACCAACTACCGCCTAACTACCGTTTATAATTTACAATGCTTAAAAAATTTGACTATTCAGTCGGGTTCCTTAACTCTATGTCAAATATTATTTACTCTATTTTAAGGTTTCCAATTTAGCAAATTACAAGATGCAGTTGTTAAAATATTTAATTGGTTGATAGGAGGGTTCATGAACGTAATATTTAATTGATCAAAGAACACATAACACACATGTATTGTGTTATACTTATTCAATTATTTATTTAAGTAATTCTTATTACACCAAAATCAAATTCATAATGTGGTCTATTAGTAGGACGAAAATTTTAGCACATGGTCTCCTATTCCTTGTGTTTCAAATGACCTAAAAATAAAGGATTCTGTATGATTCTGCGCTAGCATACGTATACTCAAACTACCGAATGGCAAAAGGTCAAAGAGGAATTGTTTGCAAGCACATCCCAAACCCTGATCAAACCTTATCTCTTTTTATATTATAAGTGTCTTAAACTTTCCTTATCAAAAATGCAATCACTGTTTTGTTAGGGATATAATGAGGATCATTTTCTTTTACTTGTTGCCTACTCATGCACCTTATTAACATTATAATTTGGCACAGTACTGCGGTCTTTTATGTGGTAAGTAACTAAACTAAAATAACTATGAAATATCTACAGGGATATTACGCAAAAGCTCTAACATTTATAATGGCGCAACGCGGCATCGGTTTCATGAGATCCAGGTTCCAAATAATCGTAATAACGACAAGTTTACCAATCCTGAGTAATATTACAAGAATAGTTTTTCGGCAAAGATGATAAAGCCTAATTTGGATAGATGCTAGGCAACTCAAAGTTTTGTGGAAGTACAATTGTATAATTACAATATCAAAAGTTCGTACTACCTACGTTCTCATGTTAAAATTACATATACATACATCTACAGGGTGATTTTGAGAGTATAGTTACAGGAAGATAGTCCTATCGTTCTACCGCTGATACTGATTAAACTAATTAAAAACCTGGTTCGACACATAGTTTGTTCATACATATTTTAATGTACCTAGAAGATAACCAACTAAGAACATAAACAACTTTTAAAATTGAAAAGTGTTCTAGAGCTACATATTTATAGCCAAGGTTGCTATTAAAAAAAAATTTGCCAACACGTCATTGTAACTGGTTCGGCTCAACGTTCTCGAATAAATATTGATCATGCAAATTAAAAGCAGTGCAATTCATAAAAAAAATCAGAAGGTACAAGCCAGGTTTTAATTTTGTATAAAAATTGGCAAAAACGATCACAAATCTACATTTAGATCATATTTTTATCGTTGTCTTGTTAACTTTCGTCTTATCCTATTGCGATGGTAACTTCGAATTAATAAGTATTTATGATTAGCCAATTGACGCACACTTAGTTAGAATGTTGGTCCTAACTAACTTTCTTCTATTATAATTATAATTGCGTCTTAATTTTATAAAATAATAAAAAAGCTGGATATTTTACAAAATTACAAAAGTAATCGTTGGTGGGTGACCCTCCATCGAGGAAAGCGTATTTAAAACCTATTGTTAATTACGTCCCTCTCAAAGTCTATAGAACGGTAAAGGCACGGTCATGATGTGTATTGCACTTATGGGATTACTTGTCCGTACAGACAGAGAGAAGAAATTCTTCTAAATGGTTCAAAACACGCTCTAAACTACGAGTCAAGTCGAGGAAAGCATTTCCAAGGCACATACTTTTAGAAAAAACAGTAGAGTGGCACAGAGTACAGAGAAAGTCGTACGAGTACGAGAACGCACCACGTGAGGTCAGGTAACGTCAGATGAATCAACGAGCACGAGCGACCGCTAGAAGCGACTACGATACACACGAGGAGATTCACACACGCGCCTATGTCTACCGCGCCGCCTTAACTACTGACTCACGTACCTACGAGTAGTTATACATACACATATACTGATCGTGATATTAACAATTATTAAAAATCTAAATCGAAGCTCTTACAGTTTATTAGAACGTTAACCTGCTTTATCACCGTCTTCACAGAGTCACAGAACACGATCCACGTACACAACCACATTTATTTACCCAAATATTAGTCGAACTGATCGAAATCCGCGGAGCACCGTCAGTATTCGTGCACTGCGCCGTTGGCGACAGTCGGTATATGGTTACCGTTAGTCTTTTCGTGCACGCGGCACGGATCTGGTCAAAAAACCGGCAGTCGTGGGGGCGGCGGTGGCGGGGGCGGCGGCGGCATCGCCAGGCAACGGGTGGCGAGGTGCCGCGCGGCGTGCAGCAGCGGCGCGCGCGGCGGCGGCGCCGGCGGCGAGTCCGCGGAGTCGCGGCGGAGCGCGGCCGCGGACGGCGGGCGCTACACGTGTGTGCACGCGCCCGCCGCCATGGGTCAGCCGCTCGCCACCAGGTCTTCTGGCTCTGGCGACCAGCAGTTGTCTGACAGCCAGCACCCGAACACCACCGTCAGGAACCCGATCAATAGTGCTAACACTATGTACACCTCCGCGTTGCCTGAAATTATTATTTTTCTTAAATATCAATGCAAGTACCTTTACCTACTATTATGGTATAATCAATCGAAACTTATCACTCAAATTTATGAGTTCAACGTATGAAAATTAAGCACAAAGCCAAAACTTTAAAAAACAGACACTGAATGTAGGTTTATAAAATATAAGGACGATTTTAAAGCGTTTTGTTGATTCCCTTAGTTTGAGTATTGAAAAAATCTACCTAATTGCTTCCGAATGCCAAGAGGCTGCCGGCTGCGCCAGAGTGAGTTGATGAGCGTGGGGTCGCCCCGCGTTCTCCAGTCGCGATATCCTCGCCCTCTGGAATATTGACTGAATCTGCGTACAAATAACAAATGTTAATGCGTTTTCTTCTTGCAAATAGTTCAACGTTACGGCCAAAGTTCAAAGTAGCCGTCGACCCGCCGAGTTTTCCATTTGAATTTACTACATACGGAACGCTCGAGTAGACTCCAACTCTAACCAGACAGCCCCTCGCGCTGGGTGATCTATTATCAACTTTGAGCTTTGTCAGAACGTTCATGATACACTACCTACTCTGTATTATGCTGCAATTTCCACAGAATTACTCATCTACCTACTATAAGAAAAATAATATCGCACCATTGCGGCATCGCTTTTATTGAAAGAGCGAAACTGCCGAAGATGCTTTGATCACAAAAACTGGCGTGAAGCCAAGCCTTCGATGCTGAAGCTCGTTGCCCATACAACTGGGCCTTTGATACTGACTGTAGCAAAAAAGCGAAATTGAATTGTTGCCATTTCCGTCTTTAGGATATTTCCATTGCGGTTCGTGCAAATGTCTAAAAGTGGTTCATGCGAATGCAAATTGGTCTACCGTGATGGGTCGATGTTATGAAATAATGAATAAGTAGATACTAAAGCTATGTATATTTAAAATGGCTTTCAAATATTACTAATCATGTAAAACATTAATGTGATAAGGCATCAGTAGTGAGAAGTATATTCATGTTGCAAATTATTTATGCCTAAAACTGTTTTGTGCGACATAAAAATGTTTCACACAAACAATTCAATTTCGCAACAATGAAATCAAACAAAATCAACGAAAGAATATCAATAATTTCCTATATTGTTTTATTAATATATTGAAATTTTATTGACGACTTACATGATTTTATTAAATTTAAATGATTGTTTAAAGAGTTGCGTCGTATCTTGAGTACAAAATGCAATAAAACGAGATCAATACGTAGGCAACGTTTGTTAACTATTACGTAGGTATAGAAAATGGGACTCATTCAATATCAACACATCTAATCTCATCCTAAAGTATTCCTGGAGTCAAATTCAAACTACTTATTATGTCTCAAACGTGCAAAATCTTTAATAAATGTAAAATGTCGTCATGCAGCGGAAATATTCATCCATCGGACAGTTGATGGCTTACAAAGTCTTTGGATTGTAGCGCCTATCAAAAATTCATCATTAAAACTTCTTCAATAAATTACTTACATTATCTCGTCGCACCGGTTTTGTAGCAGATAATAAAATAAGTTTACTTGACTTTTGATCATATTATAACCAAATGTAATAAGGTTTTATAGATAAATATTATAATAGTAATACATAAAAACACAATATTAGAGATTATTATAATAGTCATTGTCATAATATGGCACAAGCGTCTCTGGACGTTAAGCATAGTCACACATATCAAGAATACAGGTTTATTGTAATTATAGATACATCATATTTCATTCATTATGTTAATTAAGATAGGACCTTTAGTTGTATCATCATTTAAGATTGATTTGACATATACGTTTCGTAGTATAATAACAAGAAAATGAACCAACAAAATTCGGGTTTTGAAAGGCAAACTGAAAGAAGGCTCTTTATTTAGTGGAATGTTCAGGGAATGTTGTTCAGAAAATTGCTGCATCGGTAACTAGATACCGGCGCACCTGGGGTGTACATTAAATCTTCAACCATTGCCTCATTCGTGCAGCTTAAGTATACGTATATTGAGATTGGAGACACTGGCTAGTACTAAAACAAAATAATGTATGGCAGATGTTATAGTTGCTATTTAACACTCACATTTAAAGCTTAAAATAAGAACTTGGGTTTAGGGTTAATACCCGAGGATAAGAAAAAAAAATACAATTTAACCCTGGACCCAAGCATAACTTACACAAAAAGTGACTTAACAAATCCAGCAATACACATACGATATCAATGACAGCAAATTCCTGAGAAGTTTGCTTTGCTTTAATTTGACCTATTTTTTATGCAATGAAGTGCCTCAGCTTAACATTGATATCGCGAAGAACAATAACACTGAATGGAATAGTTCCCCACTAAAGTATGCAGATGGAGCTCCGCCGCTCTGTTTGTGCAATCTTTCTTCGCGAAATGGATTCCCAGAAGTGATTAACATTAAAGTTCCTTTCTCTGCATTACACGGCAGTTTTTATTTCGTTTTGTTGGTTTACATTAGCGAATACGTCTATCATGCATTATCATCCGTAAAATATGTTCTTATTTGTATTCCTGTCGAGAAACGTTAGAATTTTAAAAGCATAACGTTAAAAATATGTGCCGACCTTAATAATCACAAAATTATACTTCTAGCTGTGTCTATTGCGTCGGCCGGCAAATTATTAAAAGTAATTTCGTACATCTGCTGCAGGAATAGCGAGTTATGCTTTTTCAGGATTGAAACTGTAATTAAATGTGTTTTCAAATTATACACGTAGATTCTTTCCAAGAAAGTATTGGTTAAGTGTTAAAGGAGCAAGATGATAAATATGTAGAATATATATATATATATATATATATATATAAACATATATATATAGTCTGACGAAGGTACCTTCTGACGCCACCGACGCCGGCAGGGGGCGCGGTGGAGTGCGGCACACCCGGCGGCACTTGCGCGCCGCCCTGCACGCCGCCCTGCACGCTGCCTTGCGGCGCGCACACACAACACCCTGTACATAACCAACTATTAATGCCTTGCTAAGATTCTGACGGAACTAATAGATAACCATCTCAGACAGAACATCCATTGTATCCGTGCTATTAATATTGCTTAATGAAGTTCCGCAAGCGCTGTGATCGTCTATATAGTTCATAATTAGTCAAGTTTTTTCTCAATTGAAGGGTGTAGTTCACCGATACAATTTATTTCCACTTTTTTTAACCTCCGACGCAAAACGAAGGGGTGTTATAGGGGTGTTATAAGGGACTGTTAAACATAATTCATTTTTAGCCTATCAATTCGTAAAAAATCTAAAAATATTGCAATTTCAGTCACGTTAAAGAGATATACAAACTGCATAAGTAAGTTTGTAATCCTATACAAATATATGCGATTACAAAGTTAACTTTGTAGTTCCTGCTAATAGCAACAAGGTAGGTAGTGTGTGCACAGTGCACTACAATGTAAGTAGTAAGACAAACATAAAGATATGAGATCTCAACAAAAACATTACATGTAAAAAGTTGCAAGTCTCGCAACGTAGTTCTTAGGACAAAACAGTTTTAAGATGTAATGTTAAACCAAGTCAATGTAATATATAGAAGGACCTTGGCAATCGCACATGTTTTACTCGCACTCGTATGTGCACCGGCATGTGATTAGGGCTAGTACTATTATTATTGTTTAATTAAATCAGGTAACATGACCCAGTCATACATAATTATATATATAGTCAGTCATACATTAAATTGAATTTTACATAGAGACATATACAAAATTATAACAATAAAACAACAATTCACTATGTTCAATTATGATTATTCTAGAATCTAGATAGTTGACGAATTAATAGGCCGAGGCTGTGCGATGGCTAAGTTCTATATATCATACTTTAGTTTAACATTACATCTTAAATCTTTATTGTCGTATAAGAACTGCGTTGCGAGACTTGGAACTTTTTACATGTAATGTTTTTGATGAGATAAGTTTGACCTGTGTATCTTTGTATGTGTATGCGTGTGTGTCTGTGGCATCGTAGCACCTGAACGGATAAACCAATTTTGTTTTTTTTTTTATAATCGAGAGTGTTCTTAGCTTTGATTTATGAAAATCCGTTCAGCCGTTTGAACACTATGAGCTTTTTTCTGGGTGATGACGCTATGAAATCAACTTTAATAGATACTGAATAATTCGAATTTCGGTATTCTTTACTTCAACAATAATGTAAGAATATGGTGGCATTGGCCGGATACTAGTACATCTAGAATCTGCATAATACTAAATTCCTCACCAACTTGTTGGGACTCATTGGGATATATCATAAAATAGATCTGTCGGGGGTGGTTTTAAATTCTGAATTTAAGTAATATTGACGTTTCTTCCTATAGAAAACTATGTCATAATATGTCTAAGTATATACTCAAAGAAAGACGTAGATAAACGTCACCGGGTGTTTAATATATTTTAGTGAACTGTTAGTAATATGGCATTTTAATCCCATTACCTAAGTACACAACTACACTTATTAAATGCATCATCATAATGTCATCGAATAATAGTAATCAAGGGATTTGAAGCGATGCACAAAGCTCTCTCCTACTGGACTCCCAAATACACTGTAGGCGTATCTAAGATAGTTCAATTGCGAATTTAATAGGTTGAAGAAGCGGTGTTTACTCGTGTTCGTAACCGAAGCCAAGTAACCGTTAACTTTTGCGCCGTGAGCGACATTCTCGTGACGACGTCACGTACATGCTGACAAATCAGAGGTTGGCAGTGCTACTGTGGTAACTTAATTCACCTCCACACGTCCATACTTGCAAATACCTCGTACATTTTTCAAATGTTTGTCATCTTGTGTCAACCTAAATGTCAATTGAAATTTCGTACCTACTGAAAATTATAAATACCGGTACTGATAATTATTTTTCATGTGTACAACTCGCACTTATAATAATAATTTGTGATTTCAATTTCAATTTCAATTCATTTATTTCAGACTTTTACATCCATAAGTATGTCATAGTTAATGATTCATTCATATGAATACCCCATACATAAAAAATATATGTCATAAAATAATTAGTCTGTATGTCAGTGTTCGAGACATTTTTGCATAAAAACTCTTGCTTCAACTCCTTAATAAAGTACAAATGTAAATAAACACAACAATAATGTTGGTGTATTATTTGCAACATGCTTTGTTTAACATTATTACAAAATACATACATACATATTTTACAAAATATATAAATACACATTTGACTGTCTCATTTGCCATCAGAGAGTTCCCTATATCCCACCACTACCATCAGATCAGCTCGTTGGTACCGTAATATTGCATTGTCACCAGACTTACACAAGTATGCCTTCTGATGAACCTACAAGTAAGTGGCTGAAAACTGGTTAACAAATTTATAAACGGACACCTTTCTTACAAACGAACATTGCAAGTTAAATAAAAGCGTGTAGTAAAAAACATGCAGATCGATCGAGAGCCTTTTTTTTCGAGAACCATTTCTTTTCGAAAGTAGGTACTAATCCCTGCTGACTTTCGAAAAGAAAAGGTTCTCGATTGGTATATATGTTTTAACTAAAAAAAACATCCATATTTTGGATTATTCTTATGAAATAAAAATTGATTACCGTGCATTAGTTTCGCAATAACTCGAAAATCGCTTGCTAGATTTGTGTTTTATTTAATTTGTCCTACTCAATATAGAGGTGTTTAAAGAAAAGAAATGGTAAAAACGCCGAAAATTTAAAAGAAAAACAATACTTTTGTACACTGTACACACAATCCAAAATTTTATCGCACCGGTGGGATTCGAACCCGCGCCTCCTGGGAAACATGCCCTGGCGCTCTAACCAACTAAGCCACAGTACGATCCTATCAATTCGACGAAACTTATATATAATAAAAATAAAATAAAAGTATACATCATTATAATAAGGATAATAAAACAATATAGGACATTTCTATGGGTAGGATTGGTATTTATAATTTATAGTTCACCGGATCATCTTGTTTTTATTATAAAAATAGACGTATAGTATACATACATATAACGCAAATACAAATCGTTGCGGTAGCGTAATTATTTAAATGGATTCTCCGTTTGATACACATTTCACTTCAATGTCACGTTTCTTTTCAGCTAAACGACAGTCATTGTTACCCCCAGTTTGAACCGATGCGGAATTCCTGGGGCCACTCTTGGTCAGTTTTAGGTCGTAACAGACTCGGGCAAACACTATAAAGTTTTATAGCACGCAATAAAAATCTTTATGTTATTTTTTACTAGCACAGAAGATATGTTATGTACCTGAATAAGCCATAAAAACCCTCAATGAATTGAGCTGGATATCCTTCGTCGTGATGTATGAGTGACTGCAATAATGTTATTTTGAGTAGCGGTAATCGCCGGACCTATTACGAGCATTTCAAGTATTGGTGGATACCATCTTCTACCTACAATATATAAAATGAATTATTATTGGCTCGTTCGTTTTATCAGACACCACCGATGAAAAATGATAACTTGAATATAATTTGATTGAATGCTTATGTGGGTGTGTGGATTGTTTATGAGGGTTTTTAATTGACTTCAAAAAAGGTGGAGGTTCTCAACTCTTCTGTATTTATAGGAAATATGCGTCTGATTTAAATATGGGTCAAATATTTTTTTTGTAAAGTTTATTGCTTCAGAATGATTATGTATGAGTATGAAAATTATATATGAGCACTAGCTGACCCGGCAAACGTTGTTTTGCCATATAAATAAATGGCTATTAAAAAATAAGGGTTGATCGTAGAAGGGTGAAAATTGAGGATTGTATATATTTTTGTATGTTGTATCATAAAAAAATAGAAATTAAAAATTTCGTCTAAAAAATAAAATGTAGGGGTGGACTACCCCTAACATTTAGGGGGATGAAAAATAGATGTTGGCCGATTCTCATAGATACCGGATAAGCACAAAAAATTTCATCAAAATCGGTCAAGCCGTTTCGGAGAAGTATGGCAACGAAAACTGTGACACGAGAATTTTATATATTAGAAGAGATATAATTTTTTTTTAATTACTTCTATTTGGATAAGAAAATAATTATTAAAAAGTGCCAAAGACTTGGGGCAATTCATGGTAGTTAAAACGCCCACTATTGGTCAGATCAAAAAGTGTCGAAAAGGCTTTGAATATAAATATACGAGCTTTGAAGTGTATGGAAAAATCCTCCATAGTTGATTATTATTACAGACTATGACGTCACGCCAAGCGCGGCAACTTGGTGGTATTTAAAGTGCCCGTGTTTGTCTGTAATAAAATAGCAGATGATTGTATAACATGGGTGCAAAATAGTACTTTCCTGCGAGGCCGCTTTTTTAAATCCAGAGCGGAGTGAAGGATTCTAGAGTGGAATCCCGAGCGTAGCGAGGGATTCTAAAGTTGAATCCTAAGCGTAGCGAGGGATTTAAAGTACGTCGGCCGAGGGAAAATAATTTTGCAGCCGAGTTATACACTGCTTTTTATCCCCCAAAAAATTCAATTCATTACGTGGATTTTTTTGTCGATTCAGCTTTTGGAATCTTTTCATAATGGATGTAAGGGTTGAGAACGTAAAAAACATATTTCATTCATTTCAAAATATGTTTAAACATTTCACTAAACTTTTTATTACACTTATTAGACAAACAAAACTCTAGTTTTTTGTCCGAACATCTTTTTCATCCGATACAGCTCAAGGGATCAGAGGTGTCTTTTAGTTTTAAGGTGTGTAGTGAACATTTATAAAGACACCACGGCCCCTAGACAAAATCCAATTTCCTGTTTTCATTCACGCTAACGCTAGTTCAAAATGTATAGAAATTACATTTTTGTTGCGCAAACATAAATATCATTCCATACATTTTGAACTTGCGTTAGCGTAAATGAAAACAGGAAGTTGGATTTTGTCTAGGGGCCCTGGCTTATAGAGCCACTAGTATAAAAGATTACTTAATTGCTCATGGCAGGCAAAATAAGAATATTATGTTTCTTTGAAGTGTCTCACACTTTATATTTTTGTAAATTGTTAAACACAATCCAAAATTTCATCGTACCGACGGGACTCGAGTCCTGTCAAATTTTGGATTGTGTTTAACAATTTACAAAAATAAGAATAGACCACAAAACCTCACCGAATACGATTATCTTGCACACCATTTTCCATTTGGTACTTCAGAGTGTTCAATGGAAAGATTCAAATAGCCACTATTGTTTTAGGATTACGTTTTTAAATAAGTAGGTACCCTTTTGTATAGTTACGCTTTAGTTGTAGTTATAGTTGCTGGGCCGAAAGCCATGGCCATTTACATATAATTATGCCACCATCATTTGGCTGAGAGACCATCAAAGGATATATATAGCCGTGGCTGTATATATTGTTTTTATAGCAAGTACTAATAATATAAAACAACATAGTGAATGAGAAACATATAATTAACAAATAATGAAGTCTTACGTAAAGCTGCACCAAGGCGATAACTACGTCAGGATGACAGTAGGAATGAATACAAGGGAAATAAAAGACACAACGACAAAGCTTTTCAAGGCGCGCCATGCCAGAACAGAGCGTTTGGTCCCTCCGCCATTGTTTTCATTCAAAAGCTATTCAATGGAGCTTTTCCTCTGATATTTTATGTAACCATCATTCTATTTCAATATTCTTATTTTTATATCCTCTAAACTAATAACGAGTGTTAGTTAGTGGCTTCAAATAAAAAATGAGGTGGTCGCATTCCTTCTTCACTTTTTATATTTTAATTAGCTTGTACGCCCCTAATTCTAATATTATGTTCATGAAATCTAAGCCAGGGCCCTTATTCAGTATGACCAATTTAAAGTCTTACCGTGCCATGTTACGTTATCTCCGCGTTATGGTATTCTCTATGCCAATTAAAACGCCGTAGGGTAAGGTTATGAGCACGTTTTGAGATGTCAAAATATCGTGACATATGAGGACGTGTGACGCGCGCGTTTTGTATAATTTACCTATCGTGTGGCATACAGAATACAATTTTTCAATAACGTAACGTGGCGCGTCAAGGAACGCGTTATCTCATTGTTCATACTGAATAAGGCCCCTGCACCTGTTTAGTCTGTTTTTAATTATCTCCTCTTTTATTTTATCCAAAACGTGCCTGGGCATACCCTACGATATTATCAACTTGTATGATATCAGCTAGTATGACGGTATGATAAAGCGGATATGTGGGTCTGAACTTAATGTCATAATTCGTTTGTTTATCACATAACATTTACAGAGTGACTTCTAATAGAATTTCCGTATGTCTGATTTTAATCAACACACACCTCAAATATATTGTATAAATAACTCTGAAAGATTTTATTATTTTTGTGATTGGCTGTATATAAATTTATATTTTATCACACAAATTTGAGTTATCTCTTTGCACAGTTTGTTTCATGGTTTCGAAAAATATAAAGATTAATTACGAATAACACAATATTCGTAGCGGTTTTTCAACCGTCGCCGAGACGCGCGTCTTTGTTAATTACGTGCAATATTATAGTAAGATACAAATAGGTATCTATGTACTATAGCTAAGGGGGAGGTCTAGAACTTACTAACGAGCATGCTAGTAATACGATAAATATTGTTATATATAGCAGTGCCTCGACAATATCCCGTCATTCGTATACAAACCTTGATAACAATTTAATATTATTTATTGACTTACAACGTATTCACATCGAATAAATATTTGAAATTTCTATGAAACTGCTCCCTCTCCTGGTTTAAAAAAATAAATAAACTGGCCAAGTGTGAGTCAGACTCGCACACGTAGGATTGCGATTCAACAAAATTTGCCGGAAAAATACGTTTTTTTTTATGGGGTCACTTTGTAAATATTTCAAATACCTATAAATTACGGTTAAGAAGATACAGCCCTGTGAAATGCGGACATGACAGACAGACGGACGGACAGCGAAGTCTCAGTAATAGGGTTCCTTTAGTACCCTTTGGGTATGGGACCCTAAAAACATATGACTCATTTGGATGCACGGTAGTGCCACCGCCAAGACGAGCCAAGCGAAGCGCAATGGCACTACCTACCTTTTCTCAAAGCTATTCATCGTTTTATTAATCCTCATAACTTTGGTTTGGATTATACTAGATAAACAAAATTATAGAGATATGATGTCAATAGCATATTAATTAAACATATAAAGTTTCAATTGCATAGCTCTTATACATATGAGATTTTATTGATATCTAAAAAATCCCAATTTCGTCACTCACTCACAGATAATCATCAAAATTCTTAGGGTACTTCCTAATGTCCTAGAAAGCTGATTTTTTTTATGTAAGCTTGCATTAGTACACAAACAACATATTTTTTTTTTAAAACCTGGAACTTTTACACCTCAACCCCTTAAACTAGAGGATGGAAGTTTTTATCCGCAAATTTTGATGCTAGAGGTCTGAAAATGTATATAAGGACTTCTTATTATTGATATTACAGGCTATGAAAAATAGCACCCCAAAAAAAAAACAACAACAACAAATAAGACAACAACAAAAAAAGCAACTTTCAAAAAGAAGTGAAATCTCAACAAAATCATTTTCATATAAAATGTTGCCAAGACGAGAACAGGTGGCTCGCACTGTCAAAAAGTTATCAGATCTCATGTAGAGCCAAGCTTCTAACTCTACTACACGCCCTAATTGTACAAGCTCTACCTTCACAAGCCTTAGTCAAAATATGTGGCTTGGCCATTTCGCTACATTCACATGGGTGTAACGTGAAAACTATATTTACATGTTCATTACTTTTCTGTTATATATAACTAAAAGTGCCCCGCAGCTTCACCCGCGTTAAAGACTTCTTTTATTTACTTAAAACATTTATTTTGTAAAAACCTTTCTATCATAAAAGACATCAAAGAAGTAAAGCCAAATCGGTTCAAACTTTGAACCCCCGTTTCATCCCCTTAAAGAGTCAATTTTGAAAAATCTTTTCTTAACGGATACTTACGTCAAAACAACTATCTGCATGCCAAATTTCAGCACAATCCGAAACAATATTGATATCAGACTTGGTTACCCCACTTCACCCATTTAGGGGTGGCATTTCGAAAAAGCCTGAAACACGTATTTTCTTATTTACTGACTGAAGCACTTGTGTGAAGTTTCGAATAGAAAACACTTTCTAATATTGTTTCTCCAAACAAAGTTTGAACCCCCGTTTCATCCCCTTAAAGAGTCAATTTTGTAAAATTCTTTCTTAGCGGATATTTACGTCGAAATAACTATCTGCATGCCAAATTTCAGCGCAATCCGAAACAATATTGATTTCAGACTTTGTTACCCCACTTCACCCTTTTAGGGGTGGCATTTCGAAAAGTCTGAAACATTTATTTACTAATTTATTACTGAAGTACTTGTGCGAAGTTTCGAATAGAAAATACTACCTAATCTTGTTTCTCCATACAAACTTTGAACCCCAATTCATCCCCTAAAGGGGTAAATTTTGGAAAATCCTTTCTTAGTACCCGGTTACGTACTAAGACAAATATACCCTCCAAATTCCAAGTCTCTATGACCAGCGGTTTAGGCTGTGCGTTGTCTGTCAGTCAGTCAGTCAGTCAGTCCGTCAGTATGTCAGGACAAAGAGTCTTATAGTATTAGATAGTTATTGTAGTAACGAAATGACCAGGCCACATATTTTGACTAAGGTGTAGGGCTTGTAAATTTTGAGTATTTTAGAGCTTGTACTGTTAGGGGGTGTAGTGTTAGAAGCTTAGCTCTACATTAGATCTGATAACTTTTTGACAGTGCAAGCCGCATGGTCTCGTCTTGGCAACATTTTACATGAAAATGTGTTTAGTGGGATCGTTTTTACTCAATGTATTAGATATTTCGATATTAAAATAAGAAATTAATAAAATCATTGAAAAAAATAGATCACCTTTAACCGTTATATTCTATTAAACTTACATATTTTTAGAAAAGGGTTACTTTGCGTCACTCGGGTTTTATATAAACTTGGCCCTTTCTGTATTAATAGTAGCAAGCTAAACAAAGGTCGATAGATGCATCGGATCGTATCCAGCACGGATAAAAATAGGAGACGAGAAAGTCTCTAACGGAAGTTGATACTGTTGCGCGTTGAAAAAACGTTATCTACTTATGTGAATTTTCGCCAATAATATAAATGTGGTCACTATTTAACCCATAGAGGTAGACTTAATATATCAGTGATTTAAACTTACTTATCATCTTTAATTTAGTCTAAATTAATTTTTAACTGACTTAAAAAAGGTAGGTACTTTTGACTTGGCCTTTCTTTAAAACGTCTCCGATCTGGTCGTGATACGTTGCCTAGGTCGGCCTCCGCCGGCTGGCCCATTTACACTCGTATAACACACCTATAACCGCTGAGCGTCAAGGCGCTCATAAAAGTGGAAGAAGCGAAAGAGGTATGACAAGATCGTAGCGAAAAGGCGTGATTTTATTTATGTAAAAAGGAGGAGGTGCTCAATTCGATTGTTTTTTTTGTTGTTGTACATATGTTGTTACCTCAGAACTCTGTTATTTATAAACCGATTTGGAAAATTCCGTTTTTGTATGTGATGTATATCCATTCGGTTCCATTGTACAATTCATCGAGATCTGATAGCATCTCCTGAGATATGGAGGTGACTAGCGCGGCATGATAAGTATTCTTTTTAACCGACTTCACAAAAAGGAGGAGGTTCCCAATTCGTCGGAATCTTTGTATGTTCACCGATTACTCGAAGATGTCTGAACAAATTTGGAAAATTATTTTTTTGTTTCAAAGGGTACCCTTTCTAGGTGGTCCCATTTAAATTCCCATTAAAATCGACCAAACCGTTTTTAATATATCAACATTTGTATTACGACGCATTTACTTATCTCGACGACTTACTACTCTGCTGGCACTTTACTTACTGGCACAGATTATGTAATAGTTACTACGTCTACTGGCTACTTTGACTAGGGCGACGTTTGAAGTCAGTTCTTTGAGTTTTTTAAACGATCCTAAATTATTTAGTTTTTTTAAACGATCTTAATTATGTATTATAAAATTTGCTCGAAAAAGTGAAGTGCGATTGGTACTCAAATTATTTTAATACAGCTATGCATTGGGGTTTGCTTAGATCTTGCGTATCGTGGTTTTAAGTTTTTCTACTCTACTTATATAGTGGATCAATAAATTACACATCAGGTTTTATATTGAATATTATATTAACATTACATTGTCCCATAAAATTATAAATATGCATAAACGTCTGTTACTTAAAAGATTCCGCCAGAAATCGAAAACAACATATTACGTTCTCCAGCTGTTAAGATGTATTTGCAATATTATGGAAAGATTTGTTAAGGCTCTCGTTACAGCCAAGGTTACAGTTAACACGATGATTATTGCATGTAACGTATACGTATACCAAGACCATTGACACTCACTCGCCAAATGTTTGATACATCTGCCATATGGTAAAATGATATGGAATAGAAATACGTTGCCAAAGCGGTACAGAATAGTTTATGAAGTTAGTGATCGAGAATGGTTTATGTAATAGGCTCTGGGGTGTTGCGATCGCGTTTGTGCAAATGGATTCAAGGTGGAGTACGTCAATGGGTTCCAATCGGATGCGGATTAATTTCGAAAGTGGCTGGTTCGTACTGCTGCCGAAACATACGTAGTATCCCTACATAGTCTGTGATTGCAACGTTGCGAACTCTAGCATACACGACAGTTTCTAAGAATAGCTTATATTTACTTGAACAATGTTTGGATGTAGGTAATTCATAATGCTTGAATTAAACTCCACGACTGCATTCACCGTGAATGCATTAAAAAAAAATTGCGATCAGGCAGGAATAACGTAAATATTTTGAATATAAATAATATGTGGTGAATAAAATATGAGTAAATTGTTAAACACAATCCAAAATTTCATCGTACCCACGGGACTCGAACCCGCACCCCCCGGATTACACGTCCAGGTGCTCTGCCAATTAAGCCACGGTTCGATCCATCGATACGACGAAATTAGTGGATTGCATTTGTTAACCCAATTATGCATTGGTGGATTTCGCAGAGCACCTGGCCGTGTAATCCGGGGGGTGCGGGTTCGAGTCCCGTCGGTACGATGACATTTTGGATTGTGTTTAACAATTTACAAAAATATAAAGTGTGTGACACTTCAAAGAAACATAATATTTAAAATATGAGTAGTTATTTATTCAATGAAAGCTAATTAATTTCGGCTTTAATAATGCTGAAAAAGGTGAAATTTTTGATTTTTTTATTTCCCTTTTGTTTATAGTATGTAATTTGGTAATAAACTCAACGAAATAACCTTGTCTGACGACATCGAGGGACGTGCTGTGACTGTCTGCTAAGCATTAAGGATATTCTTCCTTTTAGGGCGAAGTTCACCGACACATTTAAATACGTGGTGATTGTTAAAAATAAACGTAAATATATGTTTTAAACACTAAAGCTTTTCGAACGTAAAGTAACGTTTTCGAAAGTAATATATACCATGTGTTTCGAAAGTACTAATAATAACAATACATGTTTACCCAAATTCGAACGTCCTTTCATTTGTCATTAAGGAGTTCTAGTCCCTACAGCCCAACTCCATCATCAGGTCAGCTCCATGGTACCATATTATTGCATTGTCACCTAAGAAACACAAGTAGGTATACCAAATTTGAGTCCAATCGAGGGTCAGGATGTGGTCTAATTTAGCTTCCAAGATTACACCCAAACAAAAAATACTTACATATTAGTAACTTACATACTTACATGGCAAGTTAAACAATTATCAAACAACGCGATCAGCGGTTAGTCAGACGGTTGGTGATGTTAGGATTCTCTACGTAGTGAATCCTAGGTCTGTGCTTTTTCAATTCAGTTATTGATATTTTCCTTACAAGATCAATGCAATAAAAAACAAGGTCACTTTGTGATCTTGTTAGGAAAGCGTCAAACACGTGGTTAAACGTAGGTATGTCAACCTTGGAACCTCAGAAATAATCAAGTATGATAAGCTTACCGGCTAGTGCTGCGATAGCTGCCAGCGTTAGTAGTGCGGAGCGACTGCGTGCCATGTCAGCAAGGCATGCCGCGCGATGCGCGCCGCGTCATCGCCGCGACATGCCGCGCCTCGTGCCAGTGTCTGGTGCCGCGCGCTCTTCCTCGCTGCTACCTGGACCTATAACAACACATCCACGTTATTCGCACAACCAAAAACTTATCATATATAAGTAGTCAGTGCTACATTTTATTCGCACGCATAAATACACGTTTTACCGCGCAAACGACACCGACATTCATAAAACCACATTTCCATAACGCTTTCACAAAATGTTGTGCTCAATGTTGAGCTCGATACGTAAACATTTTGACGTGGACGAATCGTTCTAAAACATTTTCATATTATTTCTGCACTGAAACTGACATAGCTAACTGATTCATATTTCAACAGTCCCTGTAAAAGAGCGCTCTAACGACAACGCTCTAAGGATGGGTACAATTATCTTCAGCGATTTATTGTTTGGATGGAATGAGCACAATTAGATTTCGTATTATTCTGTTTCAGCTATCTATTACTTTATTATATTAGGGAAAGACGGCGTAGCAGTCGAAGTCGGAAATAGTCCGAGTCCAACAGGTTGTCCATATTTAATGGTTAATGCTTGGTTACAATTAATTTGTCTGCGTCTGACCGAGATGCGGGCACTGCTGAAATAGTGACGGCTCGCGTCCTTCGACGGCGTGAATATCGTCGGCTAGCGTCGCGCGTCGGGCGCGCGCCGCCCGTCGCTGCCGAGGGTCGCGCTTGCCAAAACATCCGTTCAAATGATATCCGGAGAATTTTTCTATTTGAAATTTATTTACCCACCAAACGAGGGTTTATTGGACCGGTTTAATGTATCTGAAATAATAAAGATACGACTGAGTGTTTATAGCTGGATACTCTTTTATTCGTCATATTATATATCGTTGACATGTTCATTGTAGTCGCCTTAAAGGACGATTATCAGCATGCAAATTGGATACGAAAAAAACGCAATGGCTTTGATTTAATTGTTATTAAACGATGTTTTTGCTCACGTATAAGATTCCAATTAAATGTTAATAAACCTTCACAATTGTGATGTTAATTAATTACAATGAGAATACTTAATGAGCATAATGTAGAGCAGTTCCGTGCAAATGTCCTAGTGTTAAATTATATGGTGTTACGTCTACATTTCCATTATTATGATTCGCTCACAATAATGAGCGGATCACGAATATTAATTAAACATCAACTACATAATTTTTCATTCAACCTATCTATATCGTTCTGCTCAAGTAATGAATTTTCTTGAACGTTATGGCACTGTTTAGTAATATTTATTACAGTACTAATTCATTATTAAACACCAAACGGTGAACTAGAAAGTAATTATATTATAAAGTCACGAGCATAATTTGATAATGTAATAATGAGCGTGAAATTGTAGTGTTTTGTGCTAAGCGCGGAATAGACAAGATAAATCACTCTGTAGGAATGCGACAACATGATGAATACGCGAGGAGGCTCGGAGAACAACAATAGATGTCACGTACTTGCGAACACATAACCATTGATACCAATTTATGGGGAACATTTTATTTCCTCCAGCGAGAAAATAATCTACTTTTTCTAAGCTATAATTAACCGGCGATGTCACTGTATTGTTGAAACTTTAACAAAGGGAAGCCTCCTTTCATTAATTTTTAACCTTTGAATTGCAATCTCTGGCGCTAATTAGCAAAATTGATCCGCTAAGGGGTCCCGATCCAGGGCGATGAATGAGCTCATTACGTGGAGCGTGACAGTAGCAATAAACTCACAACGCACATTTTAATTCGAAATTTTTAATTCGAAATTTTTATTTTCGCAAGGAAACTTTAAAATGTTGCAAGGTTGAAAATGAATAGCTGACGATCAAGCTCAGTGACGTGTCATAGAAAAGGCCTGTGCCCAACAGTAGACGAAAACTGGCTGATATTGATGATGCAAGAAAGCTTGTGATATATGTGATACTAGCTGAGCCCCGGGACTTCACTCGCGTGAAAATTAATGTGTGGCAAGCGGAGAACAATATCAGATTCACACGTACAGGTTCATTTGTGCAGAGTTTTGAATGAATCGAACCAAGTAATCAAATTTTCCATAGAAACTTTATCACCCTGTTTTACCATTTTATGTGATGATTTTCGAAAATAATATTAGCCTATGTGTTATTACAGATTTCCAGAACCTACACTATCTACATTTCCAATTTCATTAAAATACATTACGTAGTTATGGAGATATGTAGAAACAAACATCAATGAATTTCTAAAATTCATTTTTCACACCCTCTTGGGGAAGATTTGAAATATAAATAGAATATATATATTACATTTATAATAATATAAATTAACATGAAGAACTTTTTTTATCGAGTTTTGAGTGAATAAAATTAAGGAAAAAATAATTTCATAGAAACTTTTTCACCCTATTTAACCCTTTAAGGGTATGATTTTTGTAAATTAAATCCCACCAAAAACATTTTCATGTGAAATGTTGCCAAGACAAGACATTGCAGATTGTACTGTGAAAAAGTTATCAGATCTCATGTAGAGCCAAGCTTCGAACCAACCCTACACGCGTTTACTCTACAAGCTCTACATCTTAGTCAAAATATGTGGTTTGGCCATTTCGTTACTACAAGAACTATTGTATAACAGAAAAGTAATGAACAGTGTTACCGCCAGAATTAGTATTTCATAATATTAATGCATTTCATCGTTCTTTAGCTGTCACTTTCTTTCACATGGTAATACAGGCTAATTGAGCGATTTCCTATCTCATTTACCCCCGCCATATATCCATATCCATCCACGTCGCGCCGCGCGTATTGGAAGCAACGACGTCCTTCAAGAAACCAGTCTCAAGGACAAACCGCCGCAGAACGCACTTCGGTGTGATCTATTTTATTGCATTACCTCGTACGTGATAACAGTGTTTTTATACAAAGTTTGGACCCCTTTAATGCTAATGTGGATGAGGACATTTGTGAGGATTTTGTGCTGCGCAGCCTGAACAATCCAGGACGAGAAGGAGCTCCCGGAAAGTTAGAAGGTGCGTGGATATTCCATTTTCCTTACCTAAATCGCTCTAGTTGTCCTGATATATCATGTAATGATTATTTAGATTTGTAATCGGTGATCCTAGCGAATAAAAGAAAAATACAGTCCACTTAAATTAATGACGCTATAAGACCTTCGGGTACATAACGCCTCCCGCCAAAAAGCGGTTGAATATAAATTTTTGGCCGCTTCATTTTTTGGTCCATACGAACCGGATTACATCTTAATTTCATTGTAGTTGTATCATTTCTCGACTCAATTCTAGAACATTCCTTACTATCTATATACATTCCGCCTCGCAACTTGTTGCGAAGTCTACCCTCATTTCACTTGCATAAAAGTGTTCAATACTCGACTATAATTAATTATTTACTAAAACCGCTTCGCTCTTATAAGTGTTTGCCTTTAGAGATTGTATTATTATATTTCCGCCCTTTAGCCACATACATTTATAAGGTGTTATATATTATATACGTATACAATACACAATTCACGTACTAATTTATTAATAAACATATTATAACATAACTACTATACCGCATCCATAAAATACTTATGTAAGTACTTTTATATACTTACATATTTACCTATACGCGACTATTATTATTTGTCCCGCATAACATATAGTTTTTCGATAACTGTAATAGTTACCAGAGCTATTATATATATTATTATTATTATAATATCATTCATAATTTATACGTTTAAATAATATCGATAATGACTCGCGAAGCGAAGGTAGCTTCTCCGTGTAGTCCGCGTTTGACTATTCTAGAAGCCAAGCGGAATGCTCTTTTTGAACGAATTAACATTGTTTATAACCAAGCTAAAAATGCTCATATTTCGGAAGAAACTCGAGAGTTGTTTCTGGTTTCTTGCGTAACGATTGATAATATACGCACGAGTTTTCACAAGGTACTCGATAGTTACAATGAGACACTTCTCGAGCTCAACCCCGAAGCTACTCCTGATTATCAAGGTTACTCCTCCTTCGAAGATCTATATTGTTATATCAAGCAGATCATGTCGAAGTTCACCGCGTCCGCGTCAGAGCATTCCACTTTGCCCGCCAAAGCTAAGCCTAGACTTCCAAATATTGAACTGGTGTTTTTTGACGGTGATATAAAAAACTGGCCATTGTTTTACGCTAGTTTTCATGCCACAGTGCACGAAAACTCATCGTTAACAAACGCAGACAAACTATACTATTTAATAGGTAAATTGTCACCAACCGCCCAGTCTTCATTTGCTGGTATAATTCCGAGTGCCGAAAATTATGAAGCGATTTATCAATCTCTTCTCGATAAATATCAAGATGTACGGCTATTAGGTTTTAACTATTTAAATGAAGCACTTAGTCTTAAATTAAATGGTTCTCCGTCTACATCTAACTTCCAGATGTTTATCGATAAGTTTGTCGTCGCTATCAGCTCACTCAAAGCGTTAAAAATTGACGATCTGTTGGATTTTGTTCTGCTACACATAGCTACGCAGAAATTTGATGCAGAAACTATACGTGCGTTTGAAATGCATTATCGTCATAACAAATTGCCTACCCTCAATGAGTTTGTCGAATTCATTAAAAAACAGTGTCGTATTTTTGAGAGCACGCAACCTGCCGCAGCTAATAATAGCACAAGGTCTAGTGCTAATAAACCTCCTGCTCGGACTAATCGCCCGCCAAATCCACAGTCATACGTCACATGTTCGGCTTCTGATAAATGTTCACTGTGTAATTACGCATCTCATGATCACTACTTTAAATGTACCGCGTTCGAAAAGCTTTCACCTACTGAACGGTTTAAGTTTATTAAAAATAACAACGCGTGTGTAAACTGTACCAGTCGCACACATAAAACCGTTATTTGTTCATTTAAATTGAAATGTCGTGTGTGTTCTCAGCGACATCATTCTATGTTACATTTTAATAATAACAAACCGCGTTCGGAACCTGCGATGCCGACCTCGGCAACCGCCCATACAACCACTACGTCACGGGCGCCCGTCCCTACTACGATGGATAGCGAGCTACGTCACTCGGTACAACGCAGCGATCTATCGCTATGCACGACATCCATTGCCGCCTCGCTGTCCGCGCGCACTGAGTCATCGGCTGATAAGCGGCAACGCGTAGGGTCCAGTGCAACCGTACTGCTAGCCACCGCTCAAGCGATTGTATTCGATGCTAGAAATAGACCGCAAGTTATTCGTTGTTTACTTGATAGTGCATCTCAAAGTAATTTCATAACTTATGAATGTTGTGAACGCCTTGGATTATTAAATCGTATGATGCCTTCACATACGGTTGTTAGGGGAATCGGGGGTTCAGAAAAGCAAGTTAAAGGTTTGGTTAACTTTAAAATAAACTCGCGATTTAATTCGAACATTAATTTTGATCTTGACTCGCTCGTTATTGACCGCATGAGCGACAATCTGCCGTCGGTGGCAGTGGATAAGGCTGCGTTTACACATCTTGTATCACTCCCGCTCGCCGACAAGGATTTCGCGACTCCTGGACCAGTCGACTGCTTGGTTGGAGCATCGACTTTCTCGCATCTGTTGCTACCCGGAGTTGTGAATAGCAGTTATAGTAATGTACCGCCCGCGATTCAGACTGTGTTAGGTTTTGTGATTATGGGCTCCGCGCCTACGTCGCAGATCGTTCACAATAGTTTATCAACAGTATGTTGTTCCGTTGTCCACGAATCAATGGATACTCTCTTCAAGCGTTTTTGGGAACTTGAAGAGGTAACCGCGCCGCCCGCTCAAAGTCCTGAGGAATTTGAGTGCGAACAGTTCTTCCGCGCTACCACCGTTCGTGACGATAGTGGTAGATATGTCGTTGCCTTACCATTTCGTGATGACGTAAATTTATTAGGCGATTCGTACGCTGCCGCGCTTAGGCGACTTAAATGCTCAGAACGAAAGCTCGATGCATCGCTCAAAACCCGCGCCGCTTATAATGATGTAATACGCGATTATATAAATAAGGGCTACCTAAGTCCTGTTGACATAAATACTGATGATGTCACGCGACCTTCATATACGATTCCACATCACGGTGTGTTTCGAGAAGACAAAACGTCGACCAAGCTTCGCTGCGTTTTAGACGCCAGCTGCAAGTCTTCATCTGGTCACTCACTTAACGATCTTCTCCACCCAGGTGCTAATTTACAGGGAGACTTGTTTAGCATCCTTATACATTTCCGCCTGTTTGCAATAACGCTGTTCGCTGATTGTCGTCAGATGTTTCTCCAAATCGGAGTACGCGAACTTGATCGTAGGTATCAAAGAATTTTATATCGGTTTAGTACGGAGGATCCAGTTATTATATACGAATTTAACCGTGTTTGTTTCGGATTAAAATCAAGTCCATTTCACGCATTGTGCGTCGTGCGCCAGCTGATCGCCGATGAAGGTGATAAGTTTCCCGCCGCAGCCGCTGCTGCTTCTTCATGCCTTTACATGGACGATATTGCCGTTTCTGTCATGAATAGTACGCAAGCCATCACTCTTAGTAATGAGCTCGTCAAACTTTTCAAACTGTGTCAATTTGAACTCGTCAAGTGGACAAGCAATTCTGATGCTGTACTTGCTCACATACCAGATACACATAAAGAATCTCACGATAAAATGTTTGACGACTCTATTCAACATAAAATTCTGGGATTACGTTGGGATAAATCATGCGATTGTTTCCGCTTCGAAGTCGACGCTCCAGATGATAAGTGCACTAAGCGCACGATATTGTCTGCGATTGCTAGGCTGTGGGACGTTATGGGCTTTGTGGCTCCGGCCATTTTGTACGCCAAGCTTCTTATTAAAGAGCTTTGGTTGTCGAAGTGTGACTGGGATGCCGAGCCTCCCCCTCACATCGTTAATGATTGGATGCAGTTTTGTAAGGAGCTTCCCTCGCTCAACAAACTGTGCATTCCCCGACATCTGGGTATTGTCGAGAGTTGCGAGGTCAACGTCATAGGTTTCGCTGACGCGAGCGAACGAGCATACGGTGGTATGGTTTATCTACAAATCCGCATAGGTTCAAAGTACACTGTACAACTGGTGTGCGCAAAGTCCAAAGTGTCACCTGTCAAGGTCGTTTCTATTGCACGATTGGAACTTTGTGCAGCGGTTCTGTTGTCACAGCTGCTTCGCAAGGTCTTGGATATTATAACCCCGCGTTATACCGTCAGCAATGTCTTTGCCTTCAGTGATTCTAAAGTTGCACTTTGTTGGATTAACGCTTCTCCGCATCGATGGCAGACTTTTGTCGCAAATCGAGTAGTAAAAGTGACGGAAAATATACCCGCGAGTCGATTCTTTCATGTTTCTGGCTCCGATAACCCCGCAGACTGCTTATCACGTGGTCTTACCCCGGATAAGTTAGCCGACCATCCCTTATGGTTTACTGGACCTTCTTGGATTACGCGCGATCCAAGCAAATGGCCCTTAAATAAATTAGATACTAATGATAACGCAGACGCCCCTGAGCAACGGACTCAGGTGCACGTCACGACTAGTCCGGAGGATTCTCCGCTATACGCGCTTGCGCAACGATTTTCGTCGTATTCTAAATTATTACGCGCTATCGTTTACATTTACCGCTTCATGAAAATATTACCCCGTGGTAGTTCTATAACCGCCGCAGATTTAGAGTTTGCAGAAAATAAATTAATACTCGCCGTACAAGATTTTCACTTCCAGAACGATAAATCTAACTTAATTAAAAATGAGACTTGCTCGCCCGCTCTAAACAAGCTTAGGCCTTTTTTAGACAGTAACGGTCTTATCCGTGTCGGAGGTCGCTTGTCAAACTCCGCTGAGGAATACACGCTTAAGCATCCTTGCATTCTACCGCGCCGCGATCATGTCGTTGACTTGATAGTCGATCACTATCACCGCAAGCACTTGCATGCTGGACCAGAGCTTCTGATGTCTTTATTAAGACACAGATTCTGGATCTTGGCTGCAAGACGCATCCTACGATATCGTATTCATAAATGCAACGTGTGCTTTAAATCGAAGCCGCGTCCGTTATACCCGCTCATGGCTGATTTGCCCAGTCACCGCGTCAACCAAGTCGATAAGTGCTTCACAAATGTCGGATGCGACTACCTAGGCCCGATGCAGTACACACCGGTACGTGGTCGGGGAGTCAAGAGCCGTAAAGCTTGGATATGTGTCTTTACGTGTCTTACGACGCGTGCGACCCATATAGAAATCGCCACAGACTTGAGTACATGCAGTTTCCTCAATGCGTTCAAACGTTTCCTTTCCAGACGCGGACCAATAAAGTGCTTATATTCCGATAATGGGACGTGTTTTGTGGGGGCGCGCTCGTATATTCGCGACCTTTATAAATTCATAGACGAACTCCGCCCGCACCTGGAATTGGAGTTAGCTGAAAACCGCATTGAGTGGAAGTTTATTCCCCCTGCTTCTCCACACTGGGGAGGTTGTTGGGAAAGTATGGTGAAGATAATTAAAACGCATTTATTTAAGGTCATAGGACAACAAATCGTATCGTACGAAGAGCTTCTCACTATCCTGACACAGATAGAAGCGCTCATTAATTCGCGCCCGCTGATAACTATGAGTAGTGATCCCGCAGAGCCTTCAGCTCTTACGCCGGCACACTTTTTACAAACTGTGCCCCTTTCATCGATTCCCGCGGCTGAAGTTAGTTCCACAGATTTACTTCAGAGACATAACTTAATAGATAGTATTGTACAGTCTTTTTGGAAGCGCTGGCGTGCTGAATATTTGCATCAGCTGCAGGCGCGAGCCAAGTGGAATGTTCCTTCTGTTCCTATACAAGAGGGGACGGTAGTCATTATCAAGACTGACAATTCCCCGCCCTTTGCTTGGCCATTGGGAGTCGTAGAAAAGGTATACCCGTCTAAGGATGGCGCTACTCGAGTTGTCACTGTAAAAACTTCAAAGGGGAGCTACCTTCGCCCGGTAGTTAAATTATGTCCCCTTCCTAATCAATAATTTATTAAATATATACATTCCGTTTAAGTATTTAACCGCATATTATTTTAACCGCATATAATATTACCGCATATTCACCCGCATACTATAATATTGATTTATACATATCCCGCATTTTATACATATTATTTTGGTTTCTTAAAGGCAACCCTTTAAGGCCGGGGGAGATGTTACCGCCAGAATTAGTATTTCATAATATTAATGCATTTCATCGTTCTTTAGCTGTCACTTTCTTTCACATGGTAATACAGGCTAATTGAGCGATTTCCTATCTCATTTACCCCCGCCATATATCCATATCCATCCACGTCGCGCCGCGCGTATTGGAAGCAACGACGTCCTTCAAGAAACCAGTCTCAAGGACAAACCGCCGCAGAACGCACTTCGGTGTGATCTATTTTATTGCATTACCTCGTACGTGATAACAGTGTTTTTATACAAAGTTTGGACCCCTTTAATGCTAATGTGGATGAGGACATTTGTGAGGATTTTGTGCTGCGCAGCCTGAACAATCCAGGACGAGAAGGAGCTCCCGGAAAGTTAGAAGGTGCGTGGATATTCCATTTTCCTTACCTAAATCGCTCTAGTTGTCCTGATATATCATGTAATGATTATTTAGATTTGTAATCGGTGGTCCTAGCGAATAAAAGAAAAATACAGTCCACTTAAATTAATGACGCTATAAGACCTTCGGGTACATAACGCCTCCCGCCAAAAAGCGGTTGAATATAAATTTTTGGCCGCTTCAAACAGTGAACACATTTTTACCTTACACCCATGTGAATGTAGCGAAATAGCGTATTGACTAAGGTGTAGAGCTTGTGAAGTTAGAGTTTGTACAGTTAGGGCGTGTAGGGATAAAAGCTTGGCTCTACATGAGTTCTGATAACTTTTACACAGTGCGATCCGCAAGGTCTCGTCTTCGCAACATTTTACACGAAAATGTTATTGGTGGGATTTCATTTCTTTTTGTAAGTTGCTTATGACAATATTTTTGATTCGTTTTGCAAGTGGAGAATAATATCAGATAATAAACATGTATAATATTAGTAGAATTTTAAGGTTTATCTGAACCACCAAGTTTTGAATGGAACCAAATAATAACATTTTCCATAGAAACTTAATCATTCTATTTCAAAATATTATATGGCCGTGGTTTTTCGACGAGGTTCAACGTACATTTCGTTGCTGCATGCTGGAGTCTGTTCTGTAGATCTCAAAGCACAGAGTACTAAGGACCCAATGTGAAGCATTTGGCGTACTAGTTGTGCTTTGCGGTTTTACCCACAATCTAATAGAAACTGCTATTTGCGATAAAATGTAGCCTATGTGACTACGAGAGCGAGTAGAAGGCATTTGCTGATTATAAATTACAAACAAAATAAAAAGAGTAAGTCATATGTAAGGTATATTAATTACTCGACTACGGCGAAGCAAAAAGGAGGGTTATGTTTTTGACCGGTATGTGGGTATGTGGGTATGTATGTATGTATGTATCTTTGTATGTATGTTCATCTGTTCCCTCATAACTTCTAAACTACTTATTATAATTTAACAAATGAGGTGTCGTTGGACACGTCTTATTTGTCTGCTGGTTATAGGTTATGTGACGTCACAACAAATTGAATGCGGCGCCCCGTACAGGGGACGAAGTCCAGAACTAAAAAAAATCTCACCCCACCCTATCGTGTGTGGTATCGTTGAATAGGGATTTTAAGATGAAGATAGGGTTTAGTACATCATATTTTTGTAGGGCGAGTGTGTGTGTGTGTATATTTTTGTTGATCATTACATGTTTCATACATGTTGATTTTTATGTATGTATGTAAGTATGTTGACATATATACATGTATACATCTATCCAAAAACCCCAAAATGCTTTAAATAAAAAATAAGTTCAAAAACTAAAACCCGACTACTGAAAAATCACTCTCTAAAAAGTATGAAACAAGAAAATATTCTCATCTGAGATCGCTAAGTACAAACTAATCAATATGTATCGTGTATTATACAAACAACTAACTTGTAATAAATATTTTATTGTATTTCATAAATATTCTTAGCGGTGCTCAGAGGATAGCCGTGGTCGTATGTCACCTACCGTAACAAAACAATACACTCTGCAAAGTAACATACGACGACGGGTATCCACTGAACACCACTAAGAATATTTATGAAATACAATAAAATATTTATTACAAGTTAGTTGTTTGTATAATACACGATACATATTTATTAGTTTGTACTTAGCGATCTCAGATGAGAATATTTTCTTGTTTCATACTTTTTAGAGAGTGTATTTTCAGTAGTCGGGTTTTAGTTTTTGAACTTATTTTTTATTTACTTACTAAGGTATACTTTCCTTTTATAAGTATTTCAAAAATATTGTACACGACAATATTTTATTTTCATTTACAATATTTATATAAAATAATAAATATATCCGTAAATGATAATGGAGCGGTCCTAATAGAGCAATGCATGACCATTTTCTAGATCTGGCGCTGGTATCATCATCATCAAAATCAGCCGGTACCAGTCCACTGGTAGACATAGGCCTTTCCTAAGTCACTGCCCACCGCTTTGCGAATATCGTCGCTCCACCTGGGCCCCTAGACAAAATCCAATTTTTGTTTTCATTCACGCTAACGCGACTTTAAAGTGTATGGGAATGACAACTTTGTTGCGGAAACATAAATGTCATTCCATACATTTTGACCTTGCGTTAGCGTGAATGGCAACAGAAATTGAATTTTGTCTACGGGGGCTGGTCACAGGACTACGCTACGTTTGCCGATTCGCGGTCTCCACACTAGAACCAGTCTGCCCCAACGGTTATCGCTCCTATACGGCAGATATGACCAGGCCACTGCCATTTCAGTTTGCTAATCCGGACATCAGGAAACTATATGCCTGATACTTCTTCTTTGGTCCTACCACAAATAAAATATCTAAACAATTTAGTCAATTAGTCGTACTCTCCTCAGTACACTCTCTGGTAAAACACATTTTTTATAAAATGTCACTAATTTTGGTAACATGTTTGTTATAACATCTTCGTCACGTTAAATTTTGAGAATAGTGATGTCATGTGTGTTTCGGTAATATAGCCAACATAATTTATAATCGTACAAAATTAAAAATCCGACTTCACATGCCGCGATAGTCAAAATAGCCAGTTGCCATAAACATGTCATCAAGGTATACAAATTTGTTTACATTGTTAAACTCCATATCTCCGGAGATAATTACACGGTAATATTATAATATTACCGTGATGACTATCAGATCTCAATAAAATTTGAATGGGACCAAGCGGGAGGCATAATCTCTCGAACAAAAAAAAAAAATTGAAATCTGTTAAGATTTGACGAAGTTCTGAGGTAAAAAACATGAAGAAAAAATACAGTCGAATTGAGATCCTCCTCCTTTTTTGTGAAGTCGGTTAAAGAGTTATTCCGTTAGTTAGTCCGTTTATTGGTATACAAAGAGTATTTGAGAATGATCTGACAGATGGTCTGACAGGATCAGATCGGTTTATCTATGAATGAAATGCTGATGTTGGTTTTAAATTGGCCTCTAAAATATCACCATCATCAGGCAATCTCACCTACAGCACGCCACTGAGCTCCATCTTCAGCTCTTTGTTTTCAACCACTGCCAGCCAGCTTGCATATGTCTTCGCTCCATATAGCTGGAGGGCGCCTTACACTATTACGAAAAAGATACTTTTAGTGCGTTTATCGAGCCGTGGTCTCCACTCTAAAACACGTCGACCTCAACTGTTATCGGTTCTACGACAGTTGTGAACAGCCCACTACCACTTCAGCTAGCTAATCCTTTGAGATATGTCGATAACTTTGGTTCTCTGACGGATGACTTCATTTCGAATTTGATTCTTCAGACAGACTCCAAGCATAGCCCTCTTCATAGCTCGCTGAGCGATTTTGAATTGGTGAACCAGTCGCACTATCAGTGTCCACGTATCGGCTCCGTAAGTAATAACAGGCAGGACGCACACGTTAAATACTTTCGTATTGAGGCTATTTCGTATTCGTATAAGAGCGATGAAAAGACCAGTCGGTGAATACTACGGTGTTGAACCTAGTGATCCTGATCACTGTGACATCTTTAAATATACGCTTCTTGTCCGTTATAATAAAATCAATCTCATTTTTACGGTTCCGTAGCCGAATGGTAAAAAACGGAAGCCTCTTCCTTTGAGTATTCAGCCAGAATACTCAAAGATGTTCACCGATTACTCAAAGATACCTAAATCGATTTGAAAAATTCTATTTCTTTTTTGTTTCAAAGGCCCTTCCCAGGTAGTCCCAACTAAAAGAAACGATATCAAATGCCGCGATATTAATGTTCAGTACCATGTTTGAGGTGTTTGTCTCCATATCTTTAGAGATACTTATCAGATCTCAATGAAATTACTATGGTACCACCCTTGGGATATCTCCTTTCCAACAAAAAAAGAATTATCAAAATCGGTTCATTAACGACGAAGATATCTACACACATAAAAAATACTATACGGTCGAATTGTTCATTTTTTTGAAGTCGGTTAAAATATACCGAAATTTCAAAACTTGGAGTACCTATCAATTTCAATATTACAAAATATGCCAATAAGGTCCAAAATTTCCAAACAACACTAAGCAATAAGATCCATTAAAAAAAACTTAAAAAAAGAGAACCGACTTCAAATGCCACGCTATTAATTTTCAATACCAAGTTTGGCGTGCTTATCTCCATATCTCTGAAGATTTATCATACAAACATCATGTCTCCTTTCCAACAAAAAAATAATCATCAAAATCGGTTCAGAAACGACGAAGTTATCCGCGAACAAACATAAAAAAATATATACGGTCGAATTGAGAAACATCCTTTTTTGAAGTCGGTTAGAAACGAAATAAAACTAAATTTGAGTTTGTTAGAGCCTAACCTAACCGATACCGACGAAATATTTGAAGGCCACAAACTATAATAATAAGTACTGTAATGCTAATGAAAACTTGAAAAAGTCCTGAAAAAGCGGTGACTCGCATTTCAGCGGTCTAGCATCGTCGCCTTTTCAGCGAGCGCACGGTTTGGCAACGTCTGACGATCGCGGCAATACACACTAATGAATTTAGCGTATGACACTGTAAAAACTTCACTCACATATTGACAAAAATGAATTAAAATGTCGATCCTAGTTTTTATATTATTTAATCAAATTATGTAGTAAGATTGGATTTCGCGTATGTAAAGAGTTGTATAAAGACCAATAGATGTGATTTCATTGCAAGTTTTTGATCCATTTACTCGTAATTGTCAATATACTTTTGTATGGAAATCGAACCACCTTAATATGCTAATATTTCATTATTTATCAAAAAAAAATTAGGGTTCCATATAAAAAAAAAAGTATCGGCAAAATTTATTATTTGGAAATTCAATTTTAGTGATTATTTTAGGAAAGTGTTGGTATAATTTAAAGTGCAGTGAATTGTTAATAAAGTCATAATAAATAAATAAATAAATAAATGAAAACATTTACGGAATAAATTAGTATTTATTTTAAAGGGTGATATTATATATTTAGTGAAGTTATAGTGATCATATACTCTGAATATTGTGGTGATAAAAGTGTATTATTTAATATATCGTGATGTACGGAACCTTAGTTGCGAAACCGACTCGCACTTCGTTCTTCTTCTTCTTTTCTTCTTCTTCTTCTTCTTATTCAAGCATCAAAGGTGAAGTTATGAAATATGTATGCTGTCAAATATGAAGATGACAAAATGCAATGATAATAATAAGGTTAGTGTACACTGAACACAACGAATTGTTATTTAAGAAATAAAGAGATTATTTTGAATAAGTCTTTTTTTGAAATTAAGGTATATCAATGGAGTTCTATTGTTTTAATGAATCAGTCTTCGTGATTTTGGTGAGTATGAACTCATTTCATGCAAGTAGTTTGTATACTTTTGCGTGAAGATTATTTGTGGGTAATTATTATGGTTGGTGAAAATTTTCTTTTTAACTTAATCGGATGACGATGAGTATAATTGATGTTTAATGATAATGAATATTGAAGTTGAATAATAATTATATTTTATAAGTTTATAAGTAAAGTTTATTGTCAATTTAATTATAATAAAGTTGTATAGATTGATTTTCACCAACTTATATTATCAACATTATATTATTATCTAGTATTGCGTGGAAGATTGTGCAAAGGGGTCGGACTACCATAATTGCATTAATGACCATGATGATATTAATATTATCATGTTCTTGATAATATTTTAATTTAATTAACCATTTTGTTTAAAAAAAGATTAATTAATGATTTTAAATATGTTAGGTTGTCAGTCTGTCTGTTTACTTTCCTACATAATTTTCAAAATGTATTTTTCAAAATTCTTGATAGTCGGTGGAACCTAGACCACATTTTTGTTTTTGGAAGCGACTGTTTTTATATTTCGTTTTGTTTGATAATATTGTTTTGGTTTTATATCTATATTGTCACTCGCCTCATTTCATCCCATTAAGACATTAACATTGGGTTTCTTTCGGCTTTATTTGTTTCAACATTGATTTCGATTTTTTTTTAATTTTTTTTTTTTATTTGCTAGTATTGAGCAGTGGACTCCTTAAAAAAGCTCAAAGGTCAATAGTATAGTTAGGATTATTATTTTTTTAAATGTATGTTAATTGAGACATAACGTTATATGTCTGGTTATGTCTCCAGAGATAATGATTGTGTCTTCTAATAAGAAGGCATAATGGAGCAGTAGACTGACTCCTTAAAAAAGCTTATAAGGTCACACATAGATTTTCATTTCGTTATGCAGCTGATCGACACCCTAATAATAAGCTGTCAGATCACCAGGAACATTACTTCTTGAGTCTGGGCCATTAGATCTTTTTAAAGTCGTGAGCCCAAACCCAAACTTTTGAATGTTGTATGAATGGGGGGTTTGAATGTTGTGTTTGGTGGTGTGAATGGTGAAGTATATGTTCCATAACCTCAAAATTTTTCTCTGTGTTCAACATTTTTTCTTGGTTGGGGGGATAATGTGGCATATCTTTAACGACCTCATTCATTTTCATATATCATACATATACTCTTTTGTATTAAAACGATTTATGGGTGGCACGTTTTTAAAATTTAAAAAAAGAAGGAAGTATAGAAAAATCATTTTTGACGGGATTCGATTTGGAGTCTGGAGAAAAGAAGGTACGAGAAATGAAAAAGATGGAGAAGTTTAAAATTATAATAATGTGGTTATGATAATTATATTAAATTGAAAACATGATATTTCTTTACAATGATAATGGAAAAATGTTGAAAGATGTTTTCAACAGATAACTTAACAGAGGTGATGAAAGACGCCTTTGTACAGAGGAAGATATTCGCAGACCATTGGAAGAAGATGATTTTCGAAATTTCGAAATAAACGCCGAAGCATGGGCGGAAAAATTAAATATGTTCATTGAAGAACCTAAACAAGCCAATTCTATTAGGATTTCAATGATTTCCGACGTCACTGATAAGATGAAGTCGAACATGATAAATGTGTTAAACCAGACGAGATCCCTTAGTGAAGCAGAGGATGCGCCGGAATATTTGTACCTAGTGTTTTTAAGATAAGTTGTATTTTGATCATATTACAAGTATGTTAAATGTTATAATCCATGTTCATATTTTATCTTGTCTAGGTTCCTGGTTCCTTTAGGGATGTAGCGTGCGGTAGGCCTCCTCCAGGGCTCCGTTACGTTACATTACGTTCCAGGCATTATGTTACGTTACAACCCTTTGCGTTTGAAACCCTAAAAAGCGCCACAAGGTGATGATAAGTGAGTTATTTGGCCATGACACGTGTTAGAGAATACTTTGCGGTGCTCGTACGGCAAAACTATTGATTTTATGAAAATAAATGATAGGTTATAAATTATAAGAATTTTTTTCTTGTTTAATTTTGTAGCAAATATTTTTAACGTAAAATGAGTCGGAAAGGAGATATTTTCGAAAAACTGTTTTTGCCGCTAATTTTCCAAGATGGCGGTGCGAGCGGCAAAAATACGAGGTGGCAAAATACAGTTTCGGAAAGAGCACGTCGAACTCTATAAAATCACCAATTTTCAAAACTCCCGGAAAACTTTCCAGGTAACCTACTGTTTTGAGCACCAAATGACTGGACTACTAAAGGTAAGGGAAGATTTGAAACTTTACCACCCCATTTAACTGCTTTAGGGAATTATTTTTAAAAATGAAGACCTGACTCATTAGGGCCTATCTACGTTCAAATTTAATTAAATCGGTTAAATACATAGTTATGGAGTTACGTAAAAACAAACATGACGGAATTTTCTACGAATTTTCCAAAAAATATTAATTTTATACACACACCCTAGGTAGCAAAAAACGAAATTAAAATCGGATCATCTGTTTAGACGCTACAATGCCACAGACAGGCAAACACACAGATACACACGTCAAACTTGTAACACCCCTTAATTTTTGCATCAGGGGTTAAAAACTACAAAAAGCGACTTTGTTTATTGAAACAAATGCCACGCTAGTAATTCTCATTAGCAACTAAAGGCTGGTATATGCCATCCTTTCTATCGTTCAATCGGCAGGACGCTGCCGATTGGATCCAATCTGTAGTTCGTTCATATACACCACTCACGATCAATTCAATCGTCCTGTCTATCGTCCAATCGGCAGCCACGTTCAGTTGAAGCCATGGCATCACCAGTAACGGAAGACGTTGTTTTATCCGTCTTGGGCATTTTGCTTGTGTTTAAACAAAATAAAAGGGCCAAGTGCAAGTCGGACTAGCACTGGTAGGGTACTGGTACAATATTTTATAAGATCGAGCAAAGCAGACAAAACAGATAGACAGACATACAGACAGAGAGTCGGACAGACTGAAAAACATGTTGAGAGAGAGAGCGCAGTACGCACTACGTACGTCTACCTCAGACAAAAAACTTTACTCAACTGAACTTACGTGGTAACGAATATGTCATCTGTGACTGAACTGCCGAACGACGATCGCGACCGCCATCCACGGTCAATGGTCATCCACATGCCGTCAATTATGACATGTCATAACAGTTATAATTGACAGCGCAATCATGCACAATCAAAATTCAATTATTAATATATTAAACCTTATAGTGAACATTTTTGTTCCCCCCGTCCCCCCGCCCCCCCCCCCCTCTAAAAGGTAAACTGCTGGCTTGAAAATTCTGGAAAAAAATCTGGAAATTATGCAGCATTTGATTTGATGATGAACTTCAACGGAAAATTGTGGTATGTTTTGCTCGATCTTATAAAATATTGTAGTGTGGGATGGAACCCAACCTTGGCCAGTTTATTTTGTTTTAACACAAGTAAAATGCCCAAGACGAATAAAACGTCGTCGTAAGACACTGGTGACGCCATGGCTTCGACTGAACGTCGCTGTGAATTGGACGATAGACAGGACGATTGAATTGATCGTGGGTTGTGTATATGAACGAACTGTAGATTGGATCCAATCTGCAACGTCCTTCCGATTGAACTATAGAATGGATGGTGTATGGCAGATTTAGAGGCGTTTATATCCATATCTCTGGAGATAGACATCAGGTCTCGATACATTTACAAAGGGACCACAAGGGAAGTATATAATAAGTATATACCAACTCAAGCAAAAAATTCCATGTTGATTTATAAATGACAAAGGTTTGAGGTAACGAAATTTGCTGGCAATTATTTAAGAAATCTGTTGCCTGTATCTAGAAATCATGAATAAATTACCCAAAATTTAGAAATGAAATGGGAATATTTCTGTATAATATAATATGGTATATTTTTTTTCAAACAAAAATAATTTTGCAAAACCTACCTAAACCTAAACCTTAACCTAAACCTCTACCTAAACCTTTGTCTATATATGACAGAGTTATGCCCGAACATACTTAAAAAAATATATTTAATAAACATCCGAATTGAGAACCTCCTCCTCCTCCTTTATTAAAGTCGGTTTAAATATTTTAGCATGAAATATCATAAATGCATGCGGAACAGCTTTAAACGATACATTGCTGGTTAGACTATGGCATTGGTATACATTTTTAATGTGGTATTGCTGCCAATTTCGGACACATTTATGCACTGAATGATTAATTAAATAAGTATATATTATGTGGACACTGGACGGATTAATTAAAGCAGTGATAGGCAGTATCCGGCAAAAGACCCTTTTATGTCGTGTTATATTATATTTGTTAATAGCACAGTGTGACCTAAACCCGCACTTTACGCACGCTTTTCTGTCACTTGAATAGTAGATTATTGCACGACGTTTGGCACCGGAGCGCAGCGAGTACTTCACGCCCTGCAATAATCTTTTATTTGACGGAAAAGCGTTTTTTGTTTGGGACTTCTTGACGGTCACCGACTGGACTGATTTAGCTGAAATTTTGTATAGGGATAGCCAGTATAATGGATTAGGCTATAGGATACCACTTAACGCGGGCGTAGCCGCGCGGCACAGCTAGTAATAGATATAGTTTATAATCAGTTGGATTTATTTAAAAGTAAATACTTTGTTAGAAAGCATTGCTTAGATATTCTAAACAGTAAATAATGCTTTCTAGTATAGTTATACTATCTGTAATTTATTTCAGCAATCTCTGACGACATGTACTTGTCTAGTAGAATTGAATATGAATATGTTCATTAAGTAAGCTTAAATTAAATAAACATATTTATGTTACAGACTAGGGATGTTGCGGAGGTGGTTTTATTGGAACCGAAGACGAAACCAGAGATTTGAAATTAATTTTAACGGAACCGAAATCGGAACCGAATCTGGAACCGAAACCGAAATCGGAACCGGAGGACCATCGAGTGTTGGGGACAAATGAGAACTCATGTTAAGGCCGGATCAGATAAATTAATAAAACAATGCTATAATTATTCGGTATAACCTCAAATCAATCGGAACCGAAACCGAAACCGGAGGTGTAAAATCAACAGAATCGGGAGAACGGTTGGCTTTGATGCCAGAGGTACCGAGTTCAAACCGCCGTGCACCAATGGATTTTTCTATCGAAAAATGTATGTGCGCTTTTCAGTGGCCCTCCGGTGATGGAAAAACATCGTTAAGAAACCAACAACCCCCGCATGGTGGTAGGACACTATCTAGTGTCCGCCTGGCCAGCTACCACCCTCAACTTAGAAAAACCTGTTGCTAAAGTTTCGGCAGCTATTCTTGAGAGCCAGTTCCCATTCTAGGCCTAGCGTGCTTACCATCTTCGACCACATCATCACTTACCAACAGGTGAGATAGTGGTCAAACGCTAGCCTATAAGATATAAAAAAAAACTCCGTAACATCTCTATTACAGACATATAATACTGTATACAACACTAATTAATTTCTGTATGTTGCACGTTCTAATAATAATTCTATTCCTTTAGTTCTGACTTGCAAAAAAAAAGTTTTCACTTAATTGTGTTTTAGTTTGTTTAGTTGCTCAAGTCTAATATTGAACCGTGAACTCTCTGCAACGATAGTAGCCACAAAAGTTTAAATAATTGGGCTAAAACTAACAAGCATTATATTTGTAGAAAAGAATGCACATGTTAAAAGACTACGCACCTCCTGAGCATTATCATTTTGACGGCTCAGTGGTGTAGTGGCAGAATAGTCGGCTTTGACGCCGGAGGTACAGAGTTCAATCCCGCCGTGCACCAATGAATTGAAGGATATGTTTTATTTGCGTTAACTGGGTACACCTGGTTCTACATGTTCCTGGTTTGCGTAGGTCTTAATGTCGGAGAACTCTTTGTACTGTTGATAGCGCCACACCGACAGTCTAAGTATCACGCTGACTCCGGCCGGTTTCCAGCATTGTGAGAATTCTGGTGCATTCTTCAGGTGTAAGCAACATGATTACAGCTTGAATAATACAGTTCCGCGACACTGCATACATAATTAAATACCTCAGAATTATGAACGTACTTTGTACCAACACTGTAAGAATAAATTTATAAGCATAATACCACAGATTATATAATAGTTACTACGTCAATAATGCTTTCCGTTGTTAGGTTGGCTACACAGTACGTTCATAATTCGGGTATCAGCAATGTAGGGAAGTGCCAACTCTTATAACGTAGTAGAGTGATTCAGTACTCTGTGGAATTATAAATATTGAACACTATCAACATGGTTTTTATGAATGGTAAATGACAGATTAGAAACAAAAGCAAAAACAAATGCAGTAATTTTGTAGTTCTATTATCGAAAGTCTCCCTCACGGATAAAAGAATAGAGTCTATTTTCCATGGTCCTCCCTTTTTAATATTTGATTTTTTTATGATATAACTTTACAATAACTTAGAAGTTTTATTAGTTTTATTTAAGGATTAAGCTAGCATTCTTACTTTGCGAGATTTTTAGGATTCTTTAAGTGAGCCGAATTCATTGCTCTGGAATGTATTTATATTAATAAACAGCTATATGTTCAGTTTGAAAACCCAGTTAAAAATTACACTAAAGTATTATCTGATGATGGTGTAACTTATATATAAGGTAACAGTATGTTTATACACAGGTCTACTGCATCGGCTTTTATAAAATTCTACACTTATAATAACTAACTAGTAAAAATTAAGATTCTTGAAAAAACAAAAATAATTATATATGGACCATAATTATATCTGGACCACTCACCGCGAAGATATCCCATGAAAAAAATCTTTCAAATTACATAGGCACTAAAAAAACATACAGACGAATTGATAACCTTCTTTTTTGGATGTCAGTTAATAACTAAGTAAGTATATTTTTTATTTATTTCAAAACCATATCTCGCGAATTCAATACTTTAGTTTACTTTACTTTGACAATTTTATTGAAAATTATTTCTATGGTAGGTACTTATACCTACTGCGATATTCCGAAGAGATATTAATAAAAGAACGTCACTTTGTTGGTTCCTTCTTTTACTTAACGGGTAAACGGTTCGAACGATTTATATTTGTACGCCAAAAGTTCCTATTGGCTATTCCTGTGCTAATTGATGATCTATGCAAATATGGAACTTTTTAACGCGGGGCGTGTCTACTAACCTATGTTATATTGTATCCTGTTATGCTCACGAGAGAGAGAGAGAGAGAGATCACGAAAATAAAATGCATTCATAAAATGCTTGCAATCGTTTTGTTTTATTAATTAAACCTTTCGTGGGTCCGGACAGGTTGACAATGTTTGCGTGGGATGAGAAAGCGTCTCGTACTGTACGTTGCTCACCTGTTGATAAGTGATGATGCGGTCGAAGATGGTAACATCACAGTACATACATGATTATAAAAGTACCGACTATTATACTCACTATTATTTAATGTCGACTGCCTCGACCTAGATTTCGTGCATGTCCGATGCACTTCCTCGAGAGTTTACGCAGCGAGATCGCGACGGCACAGTACATACATATTACAGTACAGTACATAGTCAGTATACAGTCCTATATCAGTATATCAAATAATAAATAAATAAACGTTTAAGTGTTAATAAACACCACATAACATCAATAAGCTTTTTATCTCGCAGGTTATACAGCTAGGGTATTTGTATGTATAGTTTGTGCATCTTATAAAATATCTTATTTATTAAACTTAGTTATGTTAGTTTTACTGAATTCCGAGTATGGTTTGGTTATTAGTAGGTTAGTCTGCAAGAACCCTCCTCCAAGGCCTTCTCCAAAGAATTAAATATGTTTCTGTACTGTTTCCAGACATTGATATTTAGTATTAACTGCTTAACCGACTTCACAAAAAAGGAGAAGGTTCTCAATTAGTCAGTATCTTTTTTTTAAATTCCAATAATCTCTCTGTACATTCTTATTTATTTATTTTTTCTCATGCTCTTCTATGTTTGTTTCTATGTTGCTCATTTATTAATTTTCTTTTCGTTTGGTATTGTTGCTTTTACTAAGTAAATTCTTCTTTAAAGGGTTATGATCGTAATCTCCCACGGTGACCGTCAGATTGGAAGATGTTTTATCACTGTTTTCAAATGGTTTTATGTACTTTGTTGAACGTTTGTGCGATATGTATAAGTAAGATATACATGTATAAGTATGGGTTATGTTGATAAGTATGTCGCAGTATGTTTACCTAGGGCAGATGCTCCAACTAGGCAAACACAACTTTGAAAAGGAAACGCAAAGAAGAATTCAGCTGGGCTGGGCAGCATTCGGAAAACTCTGTCGAGTCTTCTCGTCGCCTATACTGCAGTATCTAAAGACAAAAGTCTTTAATCAGTGCGTCCTACCCGTGAAAACATACGTAGCTGAGACGTGGACACTCACAGTTTGACTCGTCCACCAATTTGAATTCGCTCAGTGAGCTATGGAGAAAATTATGCTCGGTGTTTCTCTGCGGGATCGAATCTGGAACGAAGTAATTCGCCAGAGAACTAAACTGATCGACATATGTAGCTCAACGGATTAACAAATTGAAGTGGCAGTGGGCTGGTCATATCTGCCGCAGGACTGATAACTGTTGGGGTGCGGGTCGGAACACCTCCTCGTGGTGTACCCTGGGTATCGGCTGACAACTTTTCTCAGTCAACTGGGTTAAGTTGTCGACCGATAGCGAAGTTCCGATGTGAGGGGCTCCTCCGCGTGTCCCTCTGATATTTAGCAGAGGGCACAGTGTGACGGGGCAGGGCGGGCTCGGTGGTGGGAGCCGCCCGGTGGTGGGTCTGAGCATAATGCTCGGACTTAGTGGCGGGGCCGGTAACGGCTGCAAGAGGGCTGCTCGCATGCTTTCGTCATGTGAGCCGGACGGTGGACGGTGTGCGAGTAGGGGTATCTGCCCTTCGCACACCTGTCATTAGAGGGACGGAGGATGTGGGGCGTTGCTGAGGAGAGCGCGTGCCGCATTCCTCTGTTATTGAGGGGTGCACATTGTGTACCTGGGTCGTGGGCCCAATGGGCCAAGTGGTGGGGCCGGTGACGGTCGTAGAGTGGAGTCTCGCATGCCACTGGCAATGGCATGCGATTCGAACAGCGGACGGTGTGCGAGTAGGGGTATTTGCTCTTCGCACACTAGTCATCAGAGGGACAGAGGGTGTGGTAAGTTTGACGAGAAGACGAGCCACACTCCTCTGTCATTGTGGGGTAACTGTTGGAGAGTCGGGGGACTCTTTAACGGCTTGCACTACCCCACGTGACGGTTGAGGGATAACCTTGGTGAGCAAGGTTATCCCTCCACAGCGGCAGAGGCCCATTTGGGTCTGCCACCGGGGCAAGGTGGTGAATGCCAGCGCGATCCCATCTTGCCCCACTACGGTGGATGACGGCTCACCCCAGGTTTTTAGTGCGGTATCCTGCCTTTTAGGCAGCGAGTCCCACATAATCATCTCGCTCCCCCGGGCGAGTTGGTATCCATAAAGGATTATCCTGGGTCAAAAAAAAAAAAAAAAGAAGGACTGATAACCGTTGTGGTAGACTTGACTTAGAGTTGAGACTGCGAGAGAGAATTGGCTAACGTAGCGCAGGACGTCCTTTTACCAGATGGAGAGACAATATACGCAAAGCTGTGGGCAGTGAAAGAAGAGCCGAAGTTCGCACTCAGTGGCTTATCTTGGGAGAGGCCTATGTCTGACTGACACCGGTTGATTATGAATGATGATGAATAAATTATGGCGATAACGATTATCTATTTTTTTATAGTTGATAAGCTCTTACCTTCTTTAAGATTGTTTAAGCGTTAAATTCATAGACCTAAGATAACGCTTTGTTACGCTACGCATAATATATGGTTATTTCACATCACTGGCGTATCGCCTGCTAATAACACATCAAAGAAACTACAGCTCTGCAGTAGACAACGATATCTATCATCAAAACTAAAGATTTCAAATGTATTCTTTTGAAGTATATTACCATGTTAGAATATAAACAAGTCACATTAACTTGAATTATATGATGTGAGCGTCCTTGGCTCATTCATTTTAAGTTTATACTAGCACAACATGTACAAGCTAAATTCTAATGTTATTTACAATGTACAACTGTTATAGAAGATTTGTTCTCAAAGTCACAAGGGCAACGTTATGTGTAGAGGACGAACAAACGTTTTCTATGAAGATAAATTAATGGAATACTTACAACACACAAAGAAATTGAACGTTGTCATCTCATAGCTATTAAGAGAAATAGATGAATTTGTGTTCGTAAATGATGTTATGTACTATTGAACATAGAAATACCAAATAACGTACGTATTTCCATGTTCAGGATATAATAATTATTTGTAAATTTGATTTTCAACTCATTGCCGTATAAAATATTCTAATAGATGTTCATACAAGTTTTAATTTGCTTTTACAACATACACATATTAAGATTAACAATCATTACATGCTTTTATTTATTTGTATGTATGTACTTAATGTATAATGTTTGTGTGGGTCAAATCTACAAAGCTAAATTATAACCACTTCCTAACCTTCGATTAGACTTAATACTTGGGAATATTCGGTGACAATGCACTAATATGGTACCACTGAGCTGCTCTGATAATGGAGCCGGGCTGTAGGCACAGGGACTCCGTGAAAGCAAATGGTAGTATAGTCGAATTTAGACCAGTCTTACTTAAATTAATGTATACTAGTATTACTTATATTCATTTAGACTAGTATTACTTTATATTAATTTCGACTAGTATTACTTTCTATTAATGTAGACAAGTATTACTTTATATTAATTTCGACTAGTATTACTTTCTATTAATGTAGACAAGTATTACTTTATATTAATTTCGACCAGTATTACTTTCTATTAATGTAGACAAGTATTACTTTATATTAATTTCGACTAGTATTACTTTCTATTAATGTAGACAAGTATTACTTTATATTAATTTAGACTAGTATTACTTTATATTAATGTAGACTAGTATTACTTTATATTAATTTAGACTAGTATTACTTTATATTAATGTAGACTAGTATTACTTTATATTAATTTAGACTAGTATTACTTTATATTAATGTAGACTAGTATTACTTTATATTAATTTAGAGTAGTATTACTTTATATTAATGTAGACTAGTATTACTTTATATTAATTTAGACTAGTATTACTTTATATTAATGTAGACTAGTATTACTTTATATTAATTTAGAGTAGTATTACTTTATATTAATGTAGACTAGTATTACTTTATATTAATTTAGAGTAGTATTACTTTATATTAATGTAGACTAGTATTACTTTATATTAATGTAGACTAGTATTACTTTATATTAATGTAGACTAGTATTACTTTATATTAATTTAGACTAGTATTACTTTATATTAATGTAGACTAGTATTACTTTATATTAATTTAGACTAGTATTACTTTCTATTAATTTCGACTAGTATTACTTTCTATTAATGTAGACAAGTATTACTTTATATTAATTTCGACTAGTATTACTTTCTATTAATGTAGACAAATATTACTTTATATTAATTTAGACTAGTATTACTTTATATTAATGTAGACTAGTATTACTTTATATTAATTTAGACTAGTATTACTTTATATTAATGTAGACTAGTATTACTTTATATTAATTTAGACTCGTATTACTTTATATTAATTTAGACTAGTATTACTATTATTACTTTTCATGACACATGATAATGCGAAACAAAAAGCTTATCTTTAAAAAAGTGTTTTACCCCTATTTTTCGTTTATTTATATCCAATGTTGCAAAACCATTAGAATAAAATAAGCCTGTAGAAAAAAACTCAAAAGTTTCGTTCCTTTTTTAGGGTTCCATAGCCGAATGGCAAAAAACGGATCCCTTATAGATTCGTCATGTCTGTCTGTATGTCTGTCCGTCCGTATGTCATAGCCACTTTATTTCGAAACTTTTAGGTAGGTTTGTAGGTATTCTGTGAACCGCTTTACGATATTTAAATAATAATAATGGGGGCTCCCCATACATATAACTGAAACTAAAATTTTTTTTTTTAATAACCCGATACTTGATATATGTCTTTAAAAATGACATTAAAGTTCCTACAACCATTTTTTCTCAAAATCGTTTGAAAGATAGACACTTCTAGAGTGGTCAAATGTGTGTCCCTCCCCCCTCTAAAGGTACGGACACACCGCGGCGTCCTGCATGCGCGATCTAGGCGGCGATCAGATAGCGCAGTAGTATTTGTATTGACGGGTTCACACCAAACGCGATCAGAAAACAAATGAAATGTACGCAGGACGCCGCGGTGTGTTCGTAACTTAACTTTTAAAATAAGGGAGTGAAAAGTCTAAAAAAAACTAAAAACACTTTCAGCGAAAATTGGTTTGAACGAGATATAGTCAGCAGTTTTTGAGATATAGCAACCGCAAATATAACTTTGTTTTTCATACAATCACCATGAAAAACAAAGTTATTTTTTTGTTGGCGAAATATTATAGTTATTGCATGTTCCTTTTTCACCCTATTGACTGAGGGATGTAAGGGAGCACAAATACAACCCCGGTGCTCCCAGCCCACCTCACCTGCCCGTGGTGCATCCTGCTGACCAACAGACGGGGCTCTGGCGACCGACAAATGGCGGTATAACCATTTCATATCTATGGCGTAGCTAAATTCTACAGGCCGGTGACGGGCAGCAGCGTCACCGGTGCGAGAAGCTACGTCCTGCGATCGCCAACACGCCTGCCCAGCGTGGCGATTAGGGCATATCCCTCCCAAGGGATGCAAAAAACTATGGAAAAATTATGGAAGGACACCTAAAGCCAAGGCCCCCAGTTCCCGGCCGCCCTGCTATTCCTGACCACGGCGGCGGTCACGGTAACGGCAGGGCAGGGGGTGCTAAGAACCCCCGGGCTACGGTAGGCCGCCAGAAAAAACTGACCCTCGCAACCTATAATGGACGCACGATTTGGCTGGACGATCATCTGGCGCAGCTGGAGGAGGAGCTGAAACACATAAGATGGCACATACTGGGGCTATGTGAAGTCCGAAGACAGGGAGAGGACACCATAACCTTAGAATCGGGCCATCTTATGTACTACAGAGAAGGAGATCAGCCATCCCAAGGCGGCGTCGGGTTTCTGGTCAACAAGGTTCACAGTGACAACGTTGTAGAAATCTCCAGTGTGTCGACCAGGGTAGCGTACCTCATAATTAAGTAAACTAAGAGGTACAGCCTCAAGGTTATCCAGGTCTACGCATCGACCTCGACACACTTGGATGATGAGGTGGAGAGCATGTATGAAGATATCTCCAGAGCTTTACACACCACCTCCAAGGCTCACTACAACGTTGTCATGGGAGACTTTAACGCCAAAGTGGGAGTACAAACTTGCGGCGAATCGTCTATAGGACCACACGGTTTTGGGAGTAGGAATCACAGGGGACAAATGCTCGTCAATTTCCTCGAGAGAGAGGGGCTTTTCTTGATGAACTCGTTCTTCAAAAAACAACCCCAAAGAAAATGGACGTGGCAAAGCCCCGACTTCGTGACTAAAAACGAGATTGACTTCATCATTACGGACAAACGGCGCATATTCAGAGACGTCTCAGTGATCACTAGGTTTAATACTGGAAGTGATCACCGACTGGTACGAAGCACTCTTGATATCGACTTTAAAGCCGAGAGATTCCGATTGATGAAGTCTACGCTCCGTCCGAACCTACTCCAAACCGTTGTTGGGTCCGAAACATTCCAATTAAAATTGGAAAATCGATTCGCTGCCTTGGAAACCACAGATGACGTAGACCAGAAACTCGAAGAAGTGGTGGAAATCTTCAGGGATGAAGGGACAAAGTTTTGCGAGAGCAAGCGTATGGGCAAAAAGTCCAAACTCTCGGCAGAAACACTTCGGCTAATGGAAGAGAGACGAACAGACCCGTTGTCAGCTTTGTCAACTAACCTGTTGCGCAATAAATCCATAAAGAACCTGGTACGACGCGACCTCCGATCCTCTAACACGCTCTTGATTAAAGAATCAATTGAGCAGAATCAGGGGTCGAAAGTGTTCGTCCAGCCTCTGGGTAGAAGCCACCTCACAAAGCTGACAACGTCAACGGGGAACATCGTCGCATCCAAGCCGGAGATTCTGTCGGAAGTTGAAGACTTCTACGGCAAGCTCTACGCATCGCATGCTTCAAGGCCCGAACCCGATACTGAGGATTCTAGAGCCACCTTAACCCGCCACTTCACAGAAGATCTGCCCGAAATTAGCCGAGACGAAATCGTGATGGCCCTTAAACAACTCAAAAATGGAAAAGCCCCAGGAGAAGACGGAATCACAACGGAGCTTTTAAAAGCCGGAGGAGCTCCAGCAGTTCAACAGCTTCAGCAGCTATTTAATTCCGTTCTTTTTACTGGGAGAACTCCACAGGCATGGAACAGAAGCATGGTGGTTTTGTTTTTCAAAAAAGGAGACAAAACCCTATTGAAAAACTATCGCCCGATTTCGCTTCTGAGCCATGTCTACAAGCTGTTTTCAAGGGTCATCACGAACCGTCTTGCGCGAAGACTCGACGAGTTTCAACCTCCGGAACAGGCCGGGTTTCGAAGCGGTTACGGCACCATAGACCACATCCACACGGTGCGGCAGATTGTACAGAAGACCGAAGAGTACAATCGGCCCCTGTGCTTAGCATTTGTGGACTATGAGAAGGCCTTTGACTCGATCGAAACCTGGTCTGTTCTCGAGTCCTTGCAGCGTTGCCAAGTCGACTGGCGATATATCGAAGTGATGAGATGTCTATATAATGCCGCAACGATGACTGTACAAGTACAGAACCAGCGAACTAAACATGTCCACCTGCGTCGAGGAGTGAGACAGGGGGACGTCATATCCCCGAAACTGTTCACTAACGCCTTGGAGGATATGTTTAAGACGCTGGACTGGAAAGATCGTGGCATTAACATCAACGGCAGGTACATCTCTCACTTACGATTCGCAGATGACATCATCATTATGGCAGAGACGCTGCAGGACCTACAAAGGATGTTGAATGGCCTAGCTGATTCTTCTCGTAGCATCGGTCTCCGGATGAATTTGGACAAAACCCAAGTCATGTACAACGAGCACGTTGTTCCGGAACCGATTGCCGTAGATGGAATCCCACTCGAAGTTGTCACTAAGTATGTTTACCTAGGGCAAACGCTCTAACTAGGCAAACATAACTTCGAGAAGGAAATCCAGAGAAGAATTCAGCTGGGCTGGGCAGCATTCGGAAAACTCCGTCGAGTCTTCTCGTCGCCTATACCACAGTGTCTAAAGTCAAAAGTCTTTAACCAGTGCGTCCTACCTGTGATGACATACGGAGCCGAGACGTGGGCACTCACAGTCCGACTGGTCCACCAGTTTAAAGTCGCTCAGCGAGCTATGGAGAGAGCTATGCTCGGTATTTCTCTGCGGGATCGAATCCGGAACGAAGTAATTCACCAGAGAACTAAAGTTATCGACATAGCTCAACGGATTAGCAAGCTGAAGTGGCAGTGGGCTGGTCATATCTGCCGCAGGACTGATAACCGTTGGGGCAGACTTGTCCTAGAGTGGAGACCGCGAATCGGCAGAAAAGAAGAGCCGAATATCGGGCTCAGTGGCGCATCTTGGGAGAGGCCTATGTCCAGCAGTGGACTGATACAAGCTGATGATGATGATGATGATGATGTTTATCGTCATATCTCTGGAGATACTTATCAGTCCTCGATGAAATTACAATGGAACTACCTCGAAATCGTACCCTACCGATAACAAAGATAATCATTTGAATCGGTTCAGAATTGACGGAGTAATCGCGTAACATACACACAAAAAAAACATACAGACGAATTGAGAACTTCCTTTGTTTTTAGAAGTCGGTCAAAAATAGATACATAAGGTGTCCAAATCGCGTCGCAAAGAATCAAAACTCGTGTTTTATTGTATATTTCGAGGATGCTTTGTTGGACTAACTTTGATAAAGGAAGATTTTTCAATTTATGTGATGCTCCGGCACCCGAAAGTAGATTTAGATAATTACATTTTGCTTGATAGAGTTTATTCAGTCAGATTGATTCTGTGCAAATTACAATCAGAATAAATAGTGTTTCAAAATATACGGCACCATTAAAACCCAAAATTTCATATCTATAGAAGTAGACTGTTTCTAAACAAATTAAAGACCAAACCAAACTGAAAAAATAACTCATGCTGCATGTGATTTCAGTACACTTTTTTGTTTTTAAAATTATGTACAGCATCTACAACGTGTAACATAATAAGCGCAAGACTGGACACCCCAAATAGAACATCGAGTTCCTATATAATAGCAAAAGCGTAAACTTATTTCGAGACATGTAATCATTTTGTTTTTAAGATATTAGATATACCAACTTGCCACAATATTTGTGGTTGCACTAACAACGTTATTTAGTAAATAAAACTTTTCTGTCACTCTCGCATCACACTTCGCGCGCACATAATAAATATAAAAATATTTGATTCTCACTAGCACTGATATATGGGTTTTCGCGATCACAGCAGACAACTTATTTATCAGCTTATACTTTTCTAATTTACTGCGATGCTGAATTTAATCGATATTTAAAAGATTTTATACCAAAACATGTAATATAATCGTATGACAGGGTCATATCGCTCACGTCACCTAGAAGATTTGATTGTTGTCATTTCGTGAAAAACCTAATGAAACTTTTTATTTAAACTAACACCACAGTTACTTAATAGTTACTTCTAAACGAATACTACAATTTAGTACAAGTAGAAATGAGTCTTACGTGTTTGAAATAAGGTTCAGTTTTCTAATTCAAACAACCCATGGAATCGTAAGCCTAAAAATAAATATAATTTCAGATATACTAATTACTGATTCGGTTATATTAATAAAAACCACCAAATCAGATTCAGTAGCCGATTCTAAACAAATTATTTTCAGGTCTTGCGTTTAATATGTTACACGTTGTATATATTAAGTGTAAGCTAACTGTACAGATTACGCTGAATACCTATACAGATATAGAAAGATGTTGTTCTACGTGGATATTTTGTATGCTGGTTTATATTCACATTACAAATCGTTTCATTATACAGAAAGTCAACGTGGGCTGTGATGTGGGCGATTCTAACAGCAGATTATACCGAGAAATGTCAAATACACAATTTTGATACAACCATAATTTTCTTTGGCTGCCACAGTATTTATATATATTTTTCGAATAATTATGACTACAGAAATATTTGAGGTGCTTGAATTATAAGTAATGTATATAGAAATACTACTTATTATTTTTCATTGTTTTTAGTATTAATAAGAAAACCTTACAAGGAAATAAAAATCATATACAAAATTGAATTACTAATAATTTAAGATCTTATAGATTTAAAAACGGGAATTTAACGTGACTTACACGATGTCGATGTAGCGATCGACATATGTTTAATTTAAGATCGTTTAAAAAACTAAAAGAACCGACTTCATACGTCGTGCTAGTCACAGTAGCCAGTAGACGAAGTAACTATTACATAATCTGTGCCAGTAGTGAGTAGTAACTTCAGTCGTCGAGATAAGTAAATGCGTCGTAATACAAATGTTGACAAATTAAAAACGGCTCGGCCGATTTCGTTAAAATTTTAATGGGACCACCTGGGAAGGGTACCCTTTGAAACAAAAAAGAATTTTCCAAATCGGTTCAGGCATCATTGAACCGGTTGTAATCGGTGAACATACATAAAAAAAAGGTTCCGACGAATTGAGAACCTCCTCCTTTTTTGTGAAGTCGGTTAATAAAAATACCCATACAAAAACTTCCCACTCGGTGAGATTTGAATTTGTGTCCACTGCTTTAATGTATAGTGTGCGGATTATGAACGCTTGCGGATAACGACAACATTAGGCAATAATTTATACGCATTTATATATTTTTTGGGTGGGAGTTTGAGGATTTATTGCGTTCGTTTAGGTTTCCCTGTCATCTTTGAGTAAGGTTTTTGGGTTTTATAAACAGCATTTTTCCAAATTTTATTTGTTAAAAATGTTCATAATTGCCTAGACGAACATCTATGTCGTACGTAATATATAATAAGGATTTAATAGCTTAGAGCTTGAGATCGTAGTCAACATGTAAGGAAAGCGTAAGATTTATATCGAAATGTCTGTTCTAACCATCTATTTAACTTGAAGTGTGGATCTCAGGTGCACCTTAGTGAATAAGTGACCTATGAAGTTAGATGGTTACGGTGTTTTCCATCAAGCTTTAACTAGTCAATAAGGCTGCCCTAGTAAACTTCTTATACTTCAGCTCGATGTATAAATTTACGAGTACTATGAAAACGAAAAGTGCAGTAGGTATACATTGAGAGTAAATATATGTTTACAACTCTGTTTAAAACGAAGATAAAATTATGGAAGAGCACTTGCATATTTTTATCGTTTCATATGCTGATATGGCTTTTTAGGGTTCCGTAGCCGAATGGCAAAATACGGAACCCTTATAGATTCGTCATGTCTGTCTGTCTGTCTGTCTGTCTGTCTGTCTGTCCGTCCGTCCGTCCGTCCGTCCGTCCGTCCGTCCGTATGTCACAGCCATTTTATTCCGAAACTGTTAGGACTACAGTATTGAAACTTGGTAGATGTATTCTGTGAACCACTTTCCGATTTTTATACAAAATTAAAAAATATAAAAGTTTAAGGGGGGGCATCCCATACATGGAACTGAAACAATTTTTTTTTTCTTCAAACCTATACGTGTGGGGTGTCTATGGATAGGTCTTCAAAAATGACATTGAGCTTTCTAAAATCATTTTTTCTCAAAGTCAATCATTTGAAAGATAGGCGCGTCTAATGTGGTAAAATGTGTGTCCCCCCCCCCCCCCCTCTAACTTTTAAAGTATAGGAGTCAAAAATCTAAAAAAAATATATGCTGTAGATCTCAATAAAAACTAACAACGAAAATTGGTTTGAACGAGATACGGTCAGCAGTTTTTGAGAAATGGCGACCGCAAAGATAACTTTGTTTTTCATACAAACACTATGAAAAACAAAGTTAATTTTGTAGTTGCGAAAAATCATAGTTATGGTATACTTAACTGTGTTACGGATCCCTACGAGTGCGAGTCCAACTTGCACTTGGCCAGTTTATTTGTAAGCTTTATAAGTCGGTGCGACTGTCGCTCAGAGAGCTATGGAAAGGGCTACACTGGGAGTATCTCTGAAAGATATAATTCGAAACGAAGTCATCCGACAGAGAACCAAAGTTATCGGCATAGCTCAGAGGATTAGTAAACTGAAGTGGCAGTGAGCTGGTCACATCTGTCGTAGAACTGATAACCGTTGGGGTAGACGTGTTCTAGAGTGGAGACCACAGCTCGGTAAACGAAGCGTAGAAGGCCCTCCAGCTAGGTGGAGCGATGACATACTACGCAAGCTGGCTAGCAGCGGTTGGTAACAAGGAGCTGAAGATCGAGCTTAGTGGTGTGTAATACGTATAAGAGAGGCCTATGCCCAGCAGAGCACGAATAGATATTGTCTGTTAATGATGTTGATGATACATTAGCTATTACACATCGTAGGTAGGAACTGTATTCCAACTGACTTCTAATTACTGAAATGTGTTTGGACCATAATTGACTACCTTTAGTTTCTTGGCATCTCGCAAACATGGAGTCTAAACATCAGGTCGTTTATAGTAGCTATGTTAGCACTGTGTCTTGAACATCGCCGCTAATCATCTGTTTTTTATCGGATATTCATATATCCGATATATGTTCATGTTTGATACATTTAAAAAATTTACATATAGCTTAAAAAAAAAGAATTAAACATATATTTGCCGTGCTGTATGTCTCCTATTGTATACCGCATTTAGAAGTAAAAATATATGAAACAAACGCAATTTAAGTTTATATTAGTTATACCTACATTTAATTTTTTTCAGGATTCATACATACGTTTACATACGTGCATTCATGAAGATTATGATTTCTTGTAGAATAAATAGTATCATTTAAATAGTAGTATAACAAGGTATATTCAATATAATATGATACAATAGCGAAAATCCTATATCAATAAAATATTGTGATTTGGCGTTAGTTTTTGCCTAGACAGTAAACATAATAAATATGTAATTATTATCTCCGTGCAGTGTTCGTGTGCTACTAAATCGGACTAGTATAAAAATCTCCGGGCTCACATAATGGCTGTGCAAATTGTTCGTACCTCTCTTCACCTAATTAATTATTAGCTACAAGCGTTTTCCTTCGGCTGCGCCGCGCGATGTGTGTCTGAATAAGAAATAGCAATCTTGTAACTAAGCACTTAATTTTACAAGGAATGGAAAAGTATAATAGTAAAACCTCTACTGCGGCACTGTGTATTATAATAGCAATTCTTTCAACCATTTTTGTGACATTTAGAGCCAGTTTCACCGGTCCCTACAAGGAACTGACATATTTTTGACAACTTTTATATGGAATTTTATTTCAAACAACTGAAACTTTATCAGGAACCGGTAAAACTGGTCCCGCTTCACGGGTTCCTGATAGCGCTAATAATAAGAAATCTGACTAACTATCTGACGCATTATCAGGAACCGGTTAAAATGGCCCTTAAACTCGCAAACTTGTTGCTACGTTGTAATTACATTTTAAAAACGATGTACCTACCTACTCTCGTACGCAACAAGTAACGAATAATTTAGAAGTCCTTTGCACCGCAACTGATTTTTGTTTTCTCAAATAAGTTGGCGACCTACGAGTACAATGTTTTCGTGGTCATAAATAAGCACATCGGACGAACCTCTCGATATCCATACTCACAGTATTTCGATAACGAACGGTATATTCAAAATTCTCAGCGAGTCCGTAGCATTTTCATTTAGAATCATCAGCACGTGAGTGACAAGCGATACTAATTTTCGGCCGAGAAACAGATTAGCACTGCACAGTGATTTACTGGAGAAACGTAATATTAAAGTTTCACGTAAAAGCCGAGTATAAAGTGTATCAAGGCGGTCCGTGCAGGCTCGCGGGTCGCGGCGTCGGCGCGGGCGGGAGCGGATCGCGCAGGCGGCGCGGGCGGGCGTCGGCGCCACCTGTCGCTGGAGCGCGGCCGGGTGGCGGCGACGGCGGCGGCTCGCGAGCGACTGAGCCCCGGCCGGCCCGGGCACGTGGCCGCCGCCGCCGCCGCCGCCCGCCGGCCCGCGCGCGGCCGCCGCCCAGGTGCACCTGCACACCCGCGCGCGCCCCGCCTGCACGCTGCACTCACCACCGTATCCTTCCTATATGCTACTAATACCGCACCTAATTATACTGCTACTTGCTTATTCTGATAGCTATTAGGACTATTTATTATATACAACGAGTACAATATACTATTGGCGCGTACTCACTACAGAAAAGCATAATTATTTAGCTTAGATGGAGGGGTTAACAAGAATACTTGCAATGTGCAAACCCACATTGCTGGAAAGCTTTTTATATTTAAAAAAAATTATACTACTGAAACTCAAACAAAACATAGTGGTTTATTTAATTTTATTTTATTGATGTTCCGCAATAGAGCATTCAAAACAGACATGTCCGTCCTTCACGATATATTCAATTTCAATATAGACTTTTTGACAAATTCGGCTATCTGTTATTAAATACTAAAGTCAAAACGAATTGAATCGGCTAAATGTATTTGCTTCTGCAATCATTTTATTGATGTATGCAGTATGATATTATCCAAAGGTCTTACGTGTGGCTCAATCTCTGCTGGCGTTATGGGTCACAGGGTACGGTAATATTTTATAGAATGCACTATTTTCATTGACCTAAAGAAACTTTTTCAGTTCGTCTGCTCACTTCTATTTTTCAAAATCTAGATACGCATGATTACATCGCAGACCACATCATTACTTCCTTTAAGATTTTTTTTGATCCCGTTTTCAGTCTAGGCCTAGCTTGCTACTATCTCGACTGCATTACCTCTTACCAACAGGCGAGATAGTGGTCAAACGATAGCCTATATCATTAAAAAAATTATAAGATGTTTTTAAATAATATCAAGTTTACATCTCTGCTATCTGCGCCTCGCAGCTTCGACCGCGTTACACGACATTAAAAATAACTCAGGTCTTATTTCATTATTTTTACAAGCTTCATGTGTAAAACCTATCTAAGTAGAACTAATTGACGTATGAATTTAACTATTTAATATTAACGATTTGTTCGAATATGCGAGAGCATTTATATATGTGCCTGCCGAAGCTGTAAAGGCATCTCAATAAATCAACAAGGTATTCAAAGGGTGTAAAACCTTATCTCTGTATACTTCAGCGCTTCTGTAAGCTTTAATGTATTAAATCATTATTACTCTTATAACTACGCGATTACACTGTATCCGATACTTTAACAACAGTGTTACGCAGTATTACAGAAAAGATAATAATACTACGGCAGTGTATTATGGATATAACTCCTTCAGAGCCGAAAATAAGGTAAATAGAAAGGAAAACCGTGAAAGGATAGAATTTTACCAGCTATTTTGTTTTGTTGATGGAATATTAAAGCTCTACCTAAGAGATGATGTAACCCCACTCTATGCTGCCTCCGGCTCAAGTTTGTTTATTTCTGTGAAGAAGATTACATTTTAAAATAATTACTTTGACATCGAAAGATGTACTTGTACGTTGCATATTTTCTTAAAAGTGGGTTTATTTATATCAATCCCCTTCCATCCAAGGTTATTAATACTATACAAAATGTAAAAATTAAAACAATAAAGCCATACATTACATTTTAAAGAAATTAATTATAATGCACTATTTTGAATACACGCAGAGATTTTTTTGAGACTGTTTATTACTAAAACACACTCGATATATATATTACTGTCTTCGAATTGTTGCAAGCTTAGTTTAACAAAAATATAGGGTTTCTGGTATTTACAAAATGATAATGAATGAATAGAATAATAGACAATGAACGAGGTTTGTGTATATCACACACAATATAAACAAGAGGTGAAAACAAACCTACATTTGTTAGTGCCCCATCCTCATAACATATGATTACAAGCTGACAGACGTATGAAAACGGACTCATTTATATTCAAACGTCTTGTAAAGCTACACCATGCCTTTGAAGTAAATTCTCATACACTTACAAATAGCTTTTACGTTGGGAAATATCCGCGCGTTTTGAATAGATACAAGTACCTAAAGAGGCTGAGATACGAGTATACATATCTCCATTCAGATACGTCAAGTCATGGAACGTGAGTAGGGACGCAATGTAGTGATAAATCAAAAATCAAATATCGATGTTTTCTTGTTACACCTATAGATAAGTGACATTATCGATACTTAATAACCTACAGTCTAATTTTTGTAAATTCTACTAATTTTATATAATGGATTGTTTTAAAGGTCTGTTTACTCTGTAATTCAGTAAAAATACAAAAGAAATACAGGCGACTTCAAAGCGTACTTTTTGTGAAGTCAATTAAACACTGAATAACGACGTGCCTTATATCTAGCAGCGGTTGAAAACAGTGGATAGTGTGGCCTGTGTCCAGCTGTGGACAAAGACAGGCTGGTAATGATGATATGCCTAATATAATAAACATATCATAACTGATTTTATTGTAAATGTATTGTTATATTTCCAACACAATTTTGTAATTGTTTTCGTAATAAATGAAATGAAATTATAATGGCCAATAAATATTTTGTTTCTATTTAACTGGGCACATTAACGTACTGACTAAAATACAAAACAATTTTAGGCATAGTTTATGTGAACTATATTTATATTAAAAACAAACTGCAACTAGAGATCAAAGTCGATAAATATATACATAATCAAACGCTGACCTGGATGCACAATAAATAAAGGCGAATTAAATTCCACAGAACAGCTTCATTTAGAACAATAACAAATATCAGCTATCCTTGAGAGCCAGTTCCCATATAGGCCTAGCGTGCATACCAACAGGTGAGATAGAGGTCAAACAGTAGCCTATAAATATATAAAATATTTAACCAGTTTGAAGTCATGAACGAAAATAATGACGATGGTTTCTATAAGGTAAACTTAACAAACATCGATAAAGAGATATAAATATATCGATATATTTTCGGCAAACCCCTACCTCATCCGTCTGAGCACACGAGTAGGTTGTAAGGTGCCAGATAACCGATAGTCGGCTTCCACTTACGCGGCGGGGGATTACTCGAATGACTTCACAGGATCAACGGACGAGGACGTTTTTTCTTTGCCGACTGAACATTAGCGATATGTAAATCGACATTCAATGTGCCATTTATGTTAATGTTTCCTAAAGTGTCTAATAATGTTTGCCACGAAAAATATTATAATATAATTGATACCGTTTTCCAAATTAAGTAAATATAGGGTAGAGGTGTTATACATTAAGAATAAATGCTTTGAGTTTTGAAATGTGTCTATGCGTCTATGCGTCTCTCAATGCCATTTTAGCTCAAAAAGACGGCTCATTTATATTAAGTGTATTTTGTTTGAGATTGAGTGTTTTTAACTACTCAACAAAAAAATTGTTTTACAGTTTGAAGATATTCATTAGCTATTTTCTAATTGATGAATGGATATTAGCACCTTCCAACGATCTATCGGATCGGGTCGAAATGGTACGTTCTGTTTCGTTTTATTTTGTGTCTAGGGTATTTTACATTATAAATTTAAGTTTTATTAATAAAACAATTATAATGGCACTAAATTCTCCAGTATGAGATTTATTAGTAAGCTAAAAATACTGCATAGATGTAATACTTACAACTAAAAATACTTACTTTTTTTTTCTCGCACAAAAGGTTCTTAAATTGTATTACAAAACTCCGTACTTGGTTTCGTAACAATGGAAAACGAGATAGAACTCACCTTTGATACGTACTTATATCATGTTACTTATGTCACTAGAGCACATTGTAACACAGTTATATATAAAGTTACGCAAATTAATTTGCCATTTGTAAAAGGTATGCTCATGGACTACTTTATGTTGGAAAATTAGAATTACAATGTGTTCGCAGTGTAGCACCGGTTAAGTCTACGTATAGCGTATACGTAGCATTTGTAACTAGTGCTACGATTCGTAGCTCAGCGTAATACGTGGCCTATTGTTCAATGAGTTTTTACAATCGCACTCCAATTACTCAGACTGATTTTCTATTCATAGACACAATATAGAAATGGTAATATGTATACATATTTGTATTTAAAGTTGCTCAGCGAGCTATGGAAAGAGCTATGCTCGGTGTTTCTCTGCGGTATCGAATCCGGAACGAAGTAATTCGCCAGAGAAGTAAAGTGATCGACATAGCTCAACGGATTAGCAAATTGAAGTGGCAGTGGGCTGTTCATATCTGTCGTAGGACCGATAACCGTTGGGGTAGAGTGGTTCTAGAGTGGAGACCGCGAATCGGTAAACGTAGCGTAGGACGCCCTGTGACCAGGTGGAGCGACGACATTCGCAAAACGGTGGGCAGTGACTGGAAACAAAGATCCGAAGATCGGGCTCAGTGGCATGACTTGGGAAAGGCCTATGTCCAGCAGTGGACTGATACCGGCTTATTATGATGATGATGATGATGACATATTTGTTAAATAGTCTTATAAGACAAAGGTCACCCAACGGTTGTCTGGTGGAAAATGCTTTCAACGGTAAGATATAAGACTATCGTTACATTGTTTTTAAAAACACAATTTTAGATTTAGTTTTAAGTTTACTTGTTTTTCTTCACCCTATTAGGTGTTGCTTAATAAAGATTTTTGAGGAGAAAAATTCTTTAGGCTTGTTGAGCACTTTTAGGATGGGGGAAAGTACTGAACTCGCGTGACCGTCATCTTCAGGTACATTGTTTATAAGTTTGTGAAGTTAAGAAGTTACGCGTAGAGATATCAAGTTGAAACTTATATCAAACTAGAAGTGTCCCGCGGCTTCGCCCGCGTTAAAACCTTTTACTTACTTAAAACTTTTCTTTTGAAAAAACGATTCTATCATTAAACACATCAAATATTAATTAGCCAAATCGGTTCACCCGTTTTCATGTTATCGCGTGACTAAGGCAATTCGGGATTCATATTTATAAAACCCTAAAAACCTAAATTTACAGACTAAAAATGATGAAATGACCTAAATTGTTACCTACCCCATTTCGAAAAATCCTACAACACGTACTTTTTTTCCCATCTTGTTTCGCCATACAAACTTTGAATCCCCGTTCCGTATCCGAGAGGAATTTTCATAAAATCATTTCTGAGCGGATACCTACGTCATAATAACTATCTGCATTCTGAATTTCAGCGCAATCCGAAACAATATCGATTTTTAGGGTTCCGAACCCAAAGGGTACCAACGGAACCCTATTACTGAGACTCCGCTGTCCGTCTGTCTGTCTGTCTGTCTGCCTGTCTGTCTGTCTGTCTGTCTGTCTGTCCGTCTGTCATCAGGCTGTATCTCATGAACCGTGATAGTTAGACGATTGACATTTTCACAGATGATGTATTTCTATTGCCGCTATAACAACAAATACTAACAACAGAACAAAGTTAAAAATTAAAGTGTTTAAAACAAAAAACGTGTTTTTTACGATACGATTTGATGCGAAATTAGTTCACCTCGACGCAGCTAGATGGCAGCACAGGAAAAATTAGCACGCGCAAGCGTTTCATTTGTTAAATTTGTGGGCCTCGGTCGATTTGTGTACATAGTAAGTGTAGTGTACAGTATTGAGTAATATGTCTTCATTATTTGTACTTAAAGAGATCCAATTAGCTAGAATCAGTAGAAATTTAGTCGTACGAACACTTGGTCTTCCAGATATTTAATTATATTAATATTGCCTTTGTGTTATATTTACATTATTTATTTACTTAGATGGTGTTAGCAGTTCGGACTTCGGAAATTCGGAACCCTCCGTAGGCGGGACAAAAGTCTGACTCGCACTTGGCCAGTTTTATTTGACTTTGTTACCCCAGTTTATCCTCTTAGGGTGGCATTTTGAACAAGTTTGAAACTCGTATTTACTTATTTATTTACAGAAGTACTGGTGTGAAATGTCGAATAAAACGACTATCCAAACTTTGAACCCCCGCTTCATCCCCTTCAAGAGTGTATTTTTAAAAATTCTTTCTTAGCGGATACCTAAGTCAAAATAACTATCTGCATGCCAAATTTCAGCGCAATCCGAAACAATATTGATTTCAGACTTTGTTACCCCATTTCACCCTTTTAGGGGTGGAATTTCGAAAAAGCCTGAAGCCACACTTATTTACTTACCTAAGTAATTGTGTTAAATTTCGAATATAAAGACTATCTAATATTGTTTTTCCATACAAACTTTGAACCCCCGTTTCATCCCCTTCAGGGGTGAATTTTGGAAAATCCTTTGTCAGAGGGAACTAACGTCTTAATAACTATCTGCATGCCAAATTTCAGCGCAATCCGAAACAATATTGATTTTCACACTTTGTTACCCTATTGCACCCACCCTCTTAGGGGTGGAATTTCAAAAAAACCTGAAACACGTATTTACTTATTTTTGTACTAAAGCACTTATGTGAAGTTGCGTATAGAATAGACTATCTAATCTTGTTTTTCCATACAAACTTTGAACCCCCTTTCATCCTCTTCAGGATGATCTTTTTTATGAAAAATCTTTTCTCTGTGGGAACTAACGTCGTAATAACTATCTGCATGCCAAATTTCAGCGCAATCCGAAACAATATTGATTTTCACAGTTTGTTACCCCATTTCACCCTCTAAGGGGTGAATTTTCAAAAAAAAACAGAAACACGTATTTATTTATTTTTTTACTGAAGCACTTGTGTGAAGTTTCGGATAGAAAAGACTATCTAATCTTGTTTCTCCATAGGTACAAACTTTTATCTGCCATTTCATCCTCTTAAGGGGTGAATTTTGGAAAATGCTTTCTTAGTACACCCCTACGTACTAAGACAAATATACCCTCCAAATTTCAAGTCTCTACGACCAGCGGTTTAGGCTGTGCGTTGTCTGTCAGTGAGTCAGTCAGTATGTCAGGACAAAGATTCTTATAGTATTAGAAGATACTCGGGTCTACGTTCTTTTTTGGCTGTGAAAAACCAAACTTGTATGTCGACGCGATCAAGACCGTTTATGTCGCACATTTTAGCATATTTTGTGAGTTCACTAGGGAACAACACTAATAGGGTACTTCTCGTTGATCTAGAATCATGAAATTTGGCGAAAAAGCAGGGTCTTGAACTATTTACATAGGAATAAATCTGAAAACCGTAAATATGCAGTTTTATAATAAAAAAAATTCTATTTACTTATTATAAACTTATAATTTGAGGTTGGTGCAATACATTTTCTATGGATCGAACAGCAAAGTTAAGATTGTCCTCTAAACTAGTTTGACAAATTTGTTCGGAAGCCTCGGTGCGCGAGTCCAACTCGCACTTTTGATTATTCTTTTTTTGTTGGAAAGGAGATATCCCAAGTGGGGTACCATGGTAATTTTATTGAGGTCTGATAAGTATCTCTAGAGATATAGAGATAAACACCTCAAAATTGGTCCTGAAAATTAATAGCGCGGCATTAAAGTCGGTTCTTTTTTAGTTTTTTAAACGATCTTATTTACTATATTTCTTCAATATTTGCAACATGTCAACTTTTATTAGTTTTGACGATTAGAAGATATATTTTTTTTTGTATTTGTACATTGTGCATATGCATGCGGTTCCTGTCAATATCAGATATCTGATATTTTTCCAACTGTTCCCGCGGGATACGATCCAAGAAACTTTTCTCAAGCTTCTTGAAATATTTTCTTTAGCTTAAAATATATATTTGGCATTCTGGTTTAAACTTGGAAGGCGTTATATCATACGTCTATTGATGGCTTTATTGTTTGAGTTTTGATCTTACTTATTTGTCTTTCTACTTTGCTATTTTACTTTATTACAGAATTAATTATAAAATTAATAAAATTAATTTATTACAGAAACGAAGTCTGTGAATTATAATATGAGTTTTATAACGACAAAATCAACTAATTGTAAGATTCTTTTTACGCAATAAAATTAGATTTATAGAAGATAGGTAGAGATATTTTTTGGGTAAATAATAATAATATCTTGATGTTGGCTTCGGCTCCATCAATGCCCTCCAAAAGACCGGGCGTGTACGACCCGAGAAATGTGCGAAATAATATAATAATAATAATAAATATTATTTATTTCTCAAACATACAATGGTGCCAAAATGAGTTCTAACTAAAACGAGACTGATACCTGTGGTAGGTTCTACAAGAAAACCTGTAATACAGGACACTAAATATCAAGCTATAGCAAACGTCAGTATATGTCTTAACTTGATCACTTTAATTAGGTAGAAAAAAGAAAAGAAACCAATATCAAAGCAACGACATTTAATTCGCTATTTATTTTTGAGCCAGCGTCTGTGTAGTACAAAGGCGGAACAAAGTAAGTCTGCATAATTCAAATGGATTATGACTAAACCTACGTGGCTCTGCATAAATCATGCATGTGCAATTGTGCATTCCCAGTTAAGTCTTTGTTATTATGATATACTTAGAATCAAAAGCAAAGTATTTATTTACATAGTAACTTTTCGCCGCGGTTTGTCTTTGTAAGCGTGTAGTTGTGTATATATCGTGTATATATAATATATCTTAAATTATGTGTCAACCAATAACATAATATCGTCTATTATTTTTTTAATACATGTAGCGTCAATGTATGTAATATATTTTTTGGTTTAGATGATACCAAAAAAATCTATATACGCACGGTAATCAATCAAACAGCGCTAAACATAAAATATTTGTTTAAGTGATTGACTTCGCAAAGCGTATATATACGAGTCGCATCGATTTTCGGGTACTTTCCAAGGTAATATCGTAGCGATGCTAGCAGAAAATATTTTTTTTTACTATATAACAGGACAAGCACGACGCACGCTGATGGTAAACGTGTACCTATTACAGACACAGCGGCATGCAAAATTCTGGACTGCCAGAATTTTGCATGTCACTGCACTGCGTCTGTTACCTTGAGACATAAAGATGTTGAGTCTCACATGCCCTGTAATTTTACTGGACACCTTGCCATTTCAACCGAAAAACATTCCTATTTCACGGCCGCAAATAATTGGCAAAGTGCCGGTACCGCCCCAGGTGGACTAGCAGAAGTCCTACCACTACAAATATACAATTACAAATAATTCGGAAAAAGTACCGTTTCAGAAAGATAAAGTCTTTATGTGGTGTAACAAGAAACTGATATATTATATATTTTAATCATGGTTTTTGAGAATGAAGTTAATCATTTTATACCGTCTTGTGAAAATACATGTCAGAGGTATGTTTCATCTCAATTATAACCACTAAAATGATGAGTTTTGAGCTTCGTTTATGACGGACCTGAAGTTAGGAAGCAATTGAATAGTCCAGCCACACGAATCGCGTATTTATATTGCAGGCAGTTGAAAAGCTTGGCGGTATTCCAGCTGGTTCGAAGCTTGGGGCCTACTACCGATTTCGGTACCATTCTGCCAAAATAGCCCCGATTGGTTGGTCTATTTTCGTGAACCTTTGATCGCACAAGGAGTATACATAGTTAATGGTTGATTTTGCAAAATTTTATCTTTACGATCTCGAAAATTCTAGCTTTTTATATGTGATAGCGGCATTTGATCGTTATTTCACCAGGTGGTTGTAAAACAGGACTTATCACATAAAACACATAGATGTTCCTAAGATTTTATTTGTTTTAGAGGAAGCTTCTCGTGACTCTCGGTCTTTGCAATTGGATTATGTCGAGGTAAATAGAAACAATGTTTTTAGAGCGAGAAGTCTCATATTCCAAAATAACTATGTTTGGTAATACTTAGATAAGCGGCAATAGCCCAATAGCTGAGGCTTCGGCCTGGCGGTCAAGAGGTCGTGAGTTTGATCCCCATCCATTGCACGTGAACCCAATCCAGACACAGGTATATTTAGCTTAGTTGGAGGAGTTAACAAGAATACTAATGTGCTACTCTTATTGTTAATAAGCTTTAAAAAAAGAACAAATAAACTTAGATGTACATAAAAAATCGGTAAAAAATTATATTGAAAAAAAAAGCCCAATTTTAAATGTTTGCAACACTAATACCTCTGAATAGCAGCTATCAAGCTATCACTGGCTGCCAGATTTGAGGTTGTACAGTACATCAGAAGCCCTTCTATAAAACGTTTAGTAGCGTGTCGGTCGAACAGCGCAAGCCGCTGCCGACGCCTCCGGGCTCGGACGAGCTCCCTCCCTACAAGCCGTTTGCAGCTTATTTTATAACTTGTTCCGCCGACGTTGGCCGGCGGACGTCGGTGCGCCGTGTACAACCGTAAAACGAAGCAATAAAGTCAAGATTCGAGCATGTAAAATTTATCAACATTAATTAACTTTCCTTTCTTGACGCAAGCTGTCTGAGTGGTAATGCACTCTTTATCGTAGTGTTCCACTAATTGAGTTCCTAGAATGAAAAACAAATGCATGAACAATTGAAAGTTAAGCATGCAATTTATTATTCAATTGCAGTTTTATTTGTTAATTTCCTACAGACACAAAAGGGAGAATGTATCTCGCAATAATTTATAAAGTACGGTTTATGAAAAAACCAATCTTTTTTATACTATGTGCATGGTAAGTAGTTTATTTTACTATTAGTAACATGTCATTCAGTTAAATTTTGATAAGCTTATTTTAAACCTTAAATCGTAAAATGGCAATTACACGACATGATCACGGCACTGCAATATTCTCAACAGTAAAATGTGCTGCATTATTGATGACATATCAAGCAAAATCTCTGTTACAGAATAATAGAAATTGAATAATATTCGTAAATAATTCGTAATAGAAATATATACTGCTTTGATATGTTTGATAAGCCATGCCTATACATAAAGGAATTTTTATATTCAATGAGTTAATGTAAATACATTTAATAAATATTATTAAAAAACAAAATAAATTGTCCAAGTGCAAGTCGGGCTCGTACTAGTAGGGTTCTGTAACACAGTAGAGGATTTTATAACTGTCATTTTTAGCCAGAAAAAAAAATTGTTTTTCATCATTCAGGAATCTAGTTGAACGGCGCTGTTTAGTAAAGCGGCTAGGCCTTTGATTAAACGGCTAATTTTGCTAGTTGCGTGCAACATAAATGAAACAAAAAAAACTTCCAGAAAGCATATTCTATTTTTGAAGTCATTTTAAAATTCCATTGTGATTTGTTGCAACACTAAATTTAAAATACTTTCTTTACTCATGTGGTTGTGTCGTATCACATTTATGACGATGAGTGAGCATAAAGGTAGACATAGACGTAGCGTGCAGATTGTACGGACCATAATTGCATAAGCACTGCTCTACGTGTTTAAGAATTCAGACACGCGATAGCCGCGGGCGATTTTAATCAACGTCCCATTCCGCCTTAAAACTGGTTAAATGTTTACAGTACTCCAATTTTCCAACGAAGTCATAACACATATTGGATTTTATAGCTTTATAAGCATTGTTTTTATGGTCGACTTTACGGGGCAATATTTTCATGGGTTTCACTGCGTCCTCCTCGGGTAACTCCTTGCATGGTATTATATCGTCATAAATAGGCGTATATAAGTTTGTCAGTTCTGCGAACGTTAGTATAATTCATTATACAGACGCTTACAAAATAAAAAAATATATAAAAGCTTATTTTAAAACCAAATGTTGATATCTCATTTGAAACTTGGCAGAAACAAAGCATCTACATTGTATGAAGTTTAATTGATGTGGTGTCTATCGGCATAACTTAAGTGCTTGACTTAACGGTAGGATAATATACGCCTGATTCTGACTGGCTGAAACTTAGTGAACCCATTTGTAACCAGTCTTTGTTTTCCATTGCTCAAGCCACGTCCAAATATTGGCACTAGAACTCTACAGTTTAAAAACATCCTGGGATCAGGTCTGTAAATTTGGATGGAAACAATACTGTGTATGGAATCATTTCAACAAGGATTCATGTTTAATAAGCTCTTATAAATAAAATTCATATTGTCTCAAGAAAAAAAAAAAAATGTCTCATAAATATATTCGATAAATAATAGATTGATTATTGAGCTTAAGCCACTAAGTAGCGTCTCCTTTCTTAAAATAAACAGCATAAGCTGCAGACCAATGTAGCTTTTCATTCAGTGGCTGTGCCAAAAGAGACTTCCTCTTCAATTATTTAACTGCACCGATTTGGCTGCCAGTCAATTCCACAGTATTTTAGAGAGTTCATATGCACAAGCTCTGGATTAGTTTAGCATATCTATGAATGTGTTGTTTAGTCGTGTTTAATTATGCATCGTAATTGACTCCAATTCAACATAGACACTTTAGAAATCAGTACTCGTATGTTATACATATAAGTAGTATATAGTTTATACTTATAAATAAAACCAAAAAATAACGCACGCATCTTCTCTTAAAAGTTAACAATCTTCTATAGGGAAAAAAACAGACTGATATCGCAAGCTTCATAAAAGTCCCATTCTTCTCGTAAGGATCCCTGAAAATCATCGCAGTTAAAGAAAGATACACACTAACGCTGAACGATGTATTACTTTTTTATTACATTAACCTTCTTTTTGAAATAAAGAAAGCATCTGTCCTCCCTAAACCCAATCGCAATAACTCGTTTTATTGCTGATTCAATAAATCTTAACGACACATTTCTGAAAACGGTAATTTCCGAATTGACAGCCAATAAAGTAGCCGTGAATTCACGCACTGATTAATTTTTTGTTCCCACCATCTAAGACTATGAGCTTGGCGAGCCAAACTTCTCAGTCACATTGACGAAAAGTTGTTATTTACCGGGTTCTACCGTACTTAATATAATAGCAAATGTCTTTTTCATACCTTCTGTAATACCTATCCAACACAACACTTTGTTTATAAAGAAAGCTTATCTTATGTACGAGTAAGTAGGTTAGGGAAGTTATATTATAACATGCCTTAAAGATAAGTGTATAAAATTAACATATAAATAGCCTGGTCAACATAACCTCATTTGTGGATTAAATTGACTGGCAAGGCAAAATATATATACCTACTGAAAATGCCTGCACTATCTAATTACGCATAGACATTACAGTACCTAACATATCAATATTATAAATCATAATATGTTAAACATGACATTAATATTTCTTATATTTAACAAAGGTCGAGGATGAGGAGAGCAATACCCGAGGCAATACCCTGTAATTGGGAGATTAAGCGGCGTAAAAACTTTAGCCGCTTGATTTACCAGCGCCATTCCTTAGCATTAGACCGCGCTCTCAGCACCACAGTCCACACCGCACACCTGACACTAAAAAGGAATTATTATTTATGGGACTTATCATAGAACCGTAAAGTTTTACATTAAAAACGCATTGCAAATTCAAGTTTTTATACACTATCCTACCCTTTAATGGTAGGTACCTAAATTTAATGAAGTAAGCTATTGCGATAGGATTTAACACCTTCAGTAGTTGCTCTAAAATAAAATTCCAGCTTAACTAGCCCTGTTTCATGACTTATCAGTGTAAAATATAACTAATCACTTATAAACTTTTGTGAAGTATAATGGGGGTTGCAAGAAAGCTAGTGATTGAAATGTGAATGCTGGGTTAACTTAACAAGCTTGTCAACTGATTCAAGATAGATACAAAAAACTGTCAGTTACTTAGTCAGTCAGTTAGAAAAAACTTTGGAATAATGTTGATTCTTCTAATTATATTTAAGCAAACAGTCAGTTAAAGACGTAAATAATATTAATAGTTGTATCTTTATAACTTTTTGATCTCTTATCATAATATAACTTTAACAACTGTTTAAGTAAAATATTCAAATTGTAGTTCCAAAACTAATAGACATGCAATGCATGCAATGAGTACCTAAACCAAGTAAATGTGTTATCAGTTATCATTAAAAGAGCCATTAAAAAAAAGCTTAGCAGATGGACTTTGTAACCCCCCTTGGTCTAAGTAAGCCGCCAAATTGATTGCTACGCCAACGCAGCGACGGGAGGGTTGCTAATGGAATATTCTTACTAACTTGTAAACACAGCCATAAAGGCTTTAACGATGTTATTTGCTTAAAAGTAAGGATTTAGTGGCGAAACAGCGAATAAGGTAACCAAGTAATGCTTCTATATCTCGAGTACATAATAAAAAGTACAAAATTTTGCTCCAGAATATCGATAATACTCAGCTGATTTTTTGTTTATTTATTTATTACCACTGCCACTAAGCCTTGCAAAGATGGACACGAACAATGTGCGCATTGGACAAGTTGGTAGTACTAAAAGGTTTTATACTAGAAAAATTGTACACTTTATTTCAGTGGAGGGCCCTTGGCACACGCGTTCGACTAACAACACTTAGCGAGTTTTTATTACGTTGTTTTACTGTTGTATTAGGTTTAACAAGTGTACCAGATTTGTAACCTTAGGACATTTTGACAATAGAGGAAAAATAAAGTAGAGTGGAAAAACAGGTTCCCTATTGTTTCGCATAACATTTTGTCATAATATACTTTGGTATAATGTTGATTCTTCTAATTATATTTAAGCAAACATTAATTTGGCATAATGTTTTAAGGCATATTTTTCTTGACAATTACTATTAGCATAACCATTTGTAGCATAATATTCTAATGAATACTCTTATAAACGCATAACTATAATTGAGCATAATTGTTTATATTGTGTATATTTTTTGTTGTAATTTTATTGAGCATAATTATTAAATAGTATTCTTTTAATTTTAATCTTTTTACAATAGTTGACTGATTTTGTTTAAATATTGCTCTGGTATATCTAATATGGTGGAATAGGACAAATAATACTTTTTAACGTAGACTATACGCTGCGAGGCTCAGCTGGTGATTTCATATACGAAAAAATCATGAAATTAATATCAAGTGTGTTGGATGTGTCAATTACGTCAAGATACCAATAATACAGTGCTACAAGCTTAACGTAGTGGTTATATTCTCTTTGGCTACAAGGATCACTTTGCACGTGGCCAAAAGTACTAACACCGTCATCTTGTAAAGTGTCACTTATGATCATTTTTGACAGACAGCTGAAGATGATATTTGTTTTGGATATTTTGTGCTTTTATTGTAATAAAAATATCTCAAAATATGCCAGAAGTGATAAAAAGTGGTGTTAGAGAGTTGATACAATAAGTAGAAAATTTTTATTTTAAAGAAAAGCAGTCTAGCGCTTCGATTATTCCATTTGAAAAAGTAAATGAGCGCGACGCACCTACAACAGGTAAGTGTTACCATACCATACCTTGTAAGTGTCCCCGTTATTACCAAAAAATACTAATTCATATTTTGTTGGCTGAGGTAAATATAGTACTTAGGTATTAAATTAACTTTACGTATGGTTACGTATCTATCTACTTAATTTTGCTGCCCTTTTCTCTCAGATATTGCGATTACCACCATATCATTGTGATCGTAATCCTATTGAAATGGTCTGGGCATCCATGAAACGAAATGTAGCCGAGGTAAATATTTTGAAGTCATCCAATCAAATGCCAGAAATGGTACAGAATGCTTTTGATTCCATTCCTGTCGATGAATAGCACCCACGCCAAGAAACTAGAAGAAGAGTATCGAAAAAGAAATGGATATTTGGTCGAACTTTTCATCATACAATTATGCTCTGACAGTGAAGAAAGCAGTTAAGATAATGATTTTGAAGGTACAGGTGGTGAAGAATGTCATATTATGCAATCTCTTATCAATATAGTTAATGAAGAACATAATTACAACAAAAAAAAAACTGTTTTATTATTAATTTAATTATAATTCACATTATTTTTATTTTTATGTAATAAGGATTTATTACATAAATTAATATCATCAAAACAATTCCAAAGTTTAAATTTCATTACGGTTGAGTCAAACAATTCCCTAAAACTTGGGAGATTTTATTAGCTGCTAATTCTAAACTTTAAACCATCGCGATTTTAACACATAGTTGTAAAAAATATGGGACTTATCGCGCCTAAAACATTAATTTTATTTTCTCGACGTTTCGACCAAGTTGCATTGATCGTGGTCACGAGACGACTGAATGTTGTGAGTGTCCGCACTGCTATTTATAGAAGAGTTCGTTGGAAACTACCCTCAATTTTTTTTTAAAATTTTTATCAGAGTTGCCATTGCGACATTGGATCATGATATGTACTGTGATCGGTATGCGTTTCTCTATGTTGTGTTTCACTATTTCACTTTTTTTATTTTTTTTTATATAAAAATTGTCTGAAGTACTGAAACACACAGTCACATGTATGGTTGGTTTTAACCTACTTTAATTTTTTTTTAATATTCTGACGTAAACGATTGGATGACAGCTGAATGGTTCATTACTTTTTTCTATTTTTTCTAAATCAAAGCGTTAAATTCTGCTTTTGCTATGTTTACTTGATAATTGGTTATGATTTATTTTATGATTTATGATTTTGACGTGTATATGTGCGTATATTTATACTGCCTACATACTGAATAAATGCTTTGATTCTTTGATTCTTCTTTGACACACAACACTGACAATATCGGCAGATTTTTGCTGCTCTGATTTTCGATTCGAACACTTGCTAATTACTGGGTTCCAAGTTGCGGCCAACCTAAATCCATCCTCCCGGTTGAAATTGGGATGACTTTTTATTTCTACCGCTTCACGCACAATACGGGAGTAATAGTAGCGGTCGGTCGAGAGGATCTTAGGGTCATGAAGTTCGATCCAGTGATTAGGTCTGGTCCTTCCAGTAAGTGCTCGGCGATAGCAGATTTATTGACCTGGCGGTTTTTTACAGCTGCGATGTGTTCTTTGACCCTTTCTGCAATAGTACGCTTGGTCTGTCCGATGTACGATTTACCGCAGCTGCAATCGATTTTGTACACACCAGGTATCTGAAAAGGAATCACATCCTTCGGCGAACGGACCTGCGTTGATATCTTCGATAAGGGAGTGAATACTGTCTTGATAGAGTATTTACGTAGTACAGCCCCGATCTTGTCCGTCACTCCCTTCACGTATGGCATGAACGCCGCCTGCCGTTCAACGTCAGTGGTCATCTCCTTATATCTGCGTCTAGTATGGCTTCGTCCAACCTTGTAGCCGTTTACCTATGAACTGGAAACGAACAAAACACTGCCTTTTCTTGATGTCAATACCGACACGTATGATGTCGTACCTTTATACTACACTAGAAGTGTCCCGCGGCTTCGCCCGCGTTAAAACCTCCTTTTATTTACTTAAAACGTTTCTTTTGTAAAAACCTTTCTATCATAAAAGACATCAAATAAGAATTAGCCAAATCGGTTCACCCGTTTCCATGTTTTTGCGTGACTATGGAAAATCGGGATTCATATTTATAAAACCTAAAAAACCCGAATTTCAGACTTTGTTACCTACCCCATTTCCAAAAATCCTGCAATACGTACATACTCATTTATTAACAGAAGTACCTATGTAAAGTTTCAAATAAAACAGACTATCTCATCTTGTTTCGCCATACAAACTTTGAATCCCCGTTCCGTATCCGGGGGGAACTTTAAAGAAAATCCTTTCTTAACGGATACCTTCGTCATAAAAACTATCTGCATTCTAAATTTCAACGCAATCCGAAACAATATTGATTTTCAGACTTTGTTACCCCACTTCACCCTCTTAGGGTGGCATTTTGAAAAAGCCTGAATTTCATATTTACTTATTTATTTAAAGAAGTACTGGTGTGAAATTTCGAATAAAATGACTCTCCAAACTTTGAACCCCACTTCATCCCCTTTAAGAGTAAATTTTGAAAAATCCTGTCTTGGCGGATACCTACGTCAAAATAACTATCTGCATGCCAAATTTCAGCGCAATCCGAAACAATATTGATTTCAGACTTTGTGACCCCACTTCATCCTTTTAGGAGTGGAATTTCATAAAAGCCTGAAACACGTATTTATTCATTTATTTACTGAATTGCTTGTGTGAAGTTTCGGATAGAAAAGACTATCTAATCTTGTTTCTCCATACAAAATTTGAACCCCCGTTCCATCTCCTTCAGAGGTGAATTTTGGAAAATCCTTTCTTAACTTGTTATAATACTACCGTCGTAATAACTGTATGCCAAATTTTAGCGCATTGCAAAACAATATTGATTTTAACACTTTGTTACCCCATTTCACCCTCACGTATTTACTTATTTATTTACTGAAGCATTTGTGTGAAGTTTAGAATAGAAAAGACTATCTTATCTTGTTTCTCCACGCAAACTTTGAACCCCCGTTTCATCCCCTTGAGGGTGAATTTTAGATAATCATTTCTCTGAGGGAACTAACGTCGTAATTACTATCTGCATACCAAATTTCAGCACAATCCGAAATAATATTGATTTTTAGACTTTGTTACCTACCCCATTTCACCCTCTTAGGGGTGAAATTTCAAAAAATTCTGAAACACGTATTGATTTATTTTTTTACTGAAGCACTTGTGAGAAGTTTCGAATAGAAAAGACATATCTAATCTTGTTTCTCCATACAAACTTTGCACCCCCATTTCACCCTCATAAGGGGTGAATTTAAAAAAATCCTCTCTTAGTACACCTTTACGTACTAAGACAAATATACCCTCCAAATATAAAGTCTCTACGACCAGTGGTTTAGGCTGTGCGTTGTCTGTCAGTCAGTCAGTCAGTATGTCAGGACAAAGATTCTTATAGTATTAGATTATATATTTCTATAAGCAACCCGCCCTGGCTCCGCACGGGTCCTACGTGCGCGATTTAGGCGGCGATCAGATAGCGCAGTAGTATTTGTACCGACTGGTTCACATCAAACGCGATCAGAAAACAATTGAAAAGTATTTAGATCGCGCCCGCAAATCGCAGATCGCAGCGGTATTGCCGAACCTTTAAGGTCGGATAGACGGCCTGCTGGCGTAAAGGTTGATAGTTTGGCTTCTGACCCGAAGGTTTTTGCTGTTTCAAATCATAGCCGTGCATCGATGGATTTTTCTATGTGTATTCGTCTACAATGGGTAGGAGTATTATACCCATGTTCTGCCTGACTTACTATGAAAAAAGTAGCTTACCACCATCAAGGAGAAAATCTGCCACCATTTCCTTACGATATTCCAGCAGCACAGCTCTTGAGAGTATGTAACCATAGTATGACCTATGGTAAGCTGATTCGAGGCCTAGCATGTTCGACCACATCATAGTAGACAGACAGACGGACAGACATACAGACGGACAACAAAGTGATGATATAAGCCTTATAGAATATATAAAAAAGGAACACTTGTAGTATAAGGGTTCAGGTACAATACAACACAATACAATAAATTCTTTATTGATCACCAGAAAAAACAACTTAAAGTAATACAACAATACTATGGTAATACAATCGGCGGTCTTATAGCTAAGAGCGATATCTTCCAGACAACCTTAGGATGGACAGGAGTAAAAATAGAGTTCTTCCGATACCACAAACTGACACACACATACACAGTTACACACGTCAAACTTAACACCCCATCTTTTTGCGCCGGAGGCTTAAAAGCGTACGCGTTGTATATTATGTCATCAGATCATTGTATAATATTACCAAATTTTATCGATTATTTTATGCCTTAATAGATTCATATTCAACCAAGTTCTTTATAAATATTCACTTTTATGTTTGGCTACAACCGTGGATTGGCTTGCATCACGTGAATCTGAATAATGATAATGTCGCCAATTGGTTCGCTAAGTTCTGACATATTTTACTATCTGGGTTATTTGTAGCAAACATATTTTGTACAAAACGTTACAATTATTGCTTAATTGTAAGAATGTATTTCTATAGATATGGTAATTCAGTGATAATTAAACATATTGTACCTACCTACGCTTGAAAGGGAAATCTGTTGATACTATAGAATCTATATATCTATAGTATAGATATTATACACACACAAACAATGCAGAATACCTACTGTATTCTATCCTTTCTAAACAGATTCTACATGTCCGCTTGGTAAATCTTATAAGTTTTGGACTTTGTGTTATAAGTCAGTCTGCTTTCTGCATTTTTAATCGACTTAAAAGAAAAGGAAGTTCAAACAGGTTTCGACCAGGTGCGGTGTTTAAATTCAGTTTTGATGATGGGAATAATGTCTTAATCATGAAACTGTAACATTTAAATAAGTATTATTGCTTGACAAATGTGCGCAATCATACCATGCCAACTGTTTTTAACCGACTTCACAAAAAAGGGGACGTTCTAAATTCGTTAGAATCTTTTTTTATGTATGTTCACCGATTACTCGTAATTGCCTTAACCATTTGGTAAATTACTTTTTTTGATTCAAAGGGTACCTTTCCTATTCCCATTTAAATTTTAACGAAATCGGTCGAGCGGTTTTTATTATATCAACATTTGTATTACGATGAATGTATATACCTCGATGACATGCTACTGACTACAGGATACTTTGACTAACGCGACGTTTGAAGTCGGTTCTTTTTGTTTTTAAAACGATCTTAAATTATCACATTTTTAACTTGAGACATTGTGCAAAATATTCAAAACATTCGTGAGGCATTTGAAATCGGTTCTATATGTTATTAAAAGAAAATAAATAAATGTATATATGGTAGAATAGCAGGCATACCTAAATCATTTAAATTCCTGAAAGTTATTAACGCCGAAAGTATATAATCGACTTCACAAAAAAGGAGGAGGTTCTCATTTCGTCGGAACCTTTTTTTTATGTATGTTCACCGATTACGTAGTACTCGTGGAAATACCTAGCTATAGGAGTAGTAAAAAACATATTATAAGCGCATCTTATTCCACCTCGCACTCTTCCGGAAATTTATGAGTACCACTTTGATGTACTACAAGAATTATTCATTGACCCTATAGTTGATAAATTTTACGTCTTAGGTGTAATCACCTAAGACGTAAAATTTATCAATATCCCAGATATTGAATGGATTTTATCATCTTATAATACATTGCACTTCAATGGGGTAGGTTCCTCACCTGTAGCTGCTGTACTATACAATTTTATGTCGGTGACAAATTCATCACAGTACAACCACATAAAAAACCCAAATAATAAAATATTAGACTTATTCTTATCGAACTCTCCTTCCACTCTCTGCGCATCCACCAATCCTCTGCTACCAATAGACTTGCACTACCCTCCGTATCTAGCTTATGTTGATGTGAAACATATATACCAGCCTATGAAAAGGTTGCCCATTAGTAAATATAACTTGTATAAAGCTAATTTTCAACTCATAAATAATAAATTAAATGATGTGAACTGGGAAACATTGATACAGGACCAACCTCCAGAGACAGCTCTTAACACTTTTTACAATACCCTTGATGGAATTATTAAGGAGTATACCCCCTTAGCTGGCCATAAGATTTCAGGATATCCTGTTTGGTTCCCACGTTCATTGATAAAGACATTTAATAAAAAGCAAAAGCTCTGGGTTAAATGGAAAAAGTTTAAAAATCAATCAGATTATGAAAAATTTTCCCAGTATAGAACTAATTTTAAAATGGAGTGTGAGCTATGTTTCCGGAAATATATGGAATCTGTCGAAGACAATATAAACAAGAATGTTAAACATTTTTGGACATACATATCTAATTGTAAAGCAAAACCTGAAATACCGTCTACCATGTTCTTTCAAAAGACTATGTCTAATGATCCCGAAAATATCTGTAATATGTTTTCGGATTTCTATCCGTATTCGAACCTTCTTCTCCTTATCTAGCAAATTGGTAGCCGACAACTAAAGAATCAGATAACATCACTCAAATTTCAGACATACATCTTACTGAAAATGACATACTTAATGAATTAAAACTATTAGATACCACTAAGGGACCTGGACCAGACGGTATCTCACCTCTATTTCTTAATAAAACTGCAAGTTTTATATACAAACCCCTTTATATTATTTATAACAAATGTTTAACAGAAGGGATCTTTCCTGAAATGTGGAAGCGCGCTAATATTACACCGGTTCACAAAGGAGGGTCCAAACATGATGTAGCACAATATAGACCTGTATCAATTCTGTCCGCCCTGTCGAAACTTTTTGAGAGACTGGTTCACAATAAAATTTATCCTATTATGCACAGAATAATTATAGATGAACAACACGGTTTTGTTAAACATAGATCTACTGTTTCAAACTTACTCTCGTTTACTAGGTTTCTGTTTGGGAAAATGGATGATGGTATTCAGGTAGATGCAGTGTATACAGACTTCCAGAAAGCTTTTGACAAGGTGGATCATGAGCTCCTTCTTAACAAATTAGCCTTTAATGGGATACGTGGTAACTTATTGCGCTGGTTCACCTCTTATATACTAAATAGAACTCAAAAGGTTGTTGTCAATGGATATCATTCTCGAAGCATCGTCATTACTTCAGGTGTACCGCAGGGTTCCATCCTCGGACCTTTGCTCTTTATAATGTTTATCAACGATATTGGTCAGTGTTTCCAAAATTCTAAATATTTGTTGTATGCAGATGATCTGAAAACTTTCAAGACTATTAATAATGTTAATGATTGTATTTTATTTCAACAAGATTTAAATAGACTAACGATTTATTGTAATAAAAATAAACTTAAGCTTAGTATTCCAAAATGTCATTACATACACTTCACAAAGAATAAATAGATCATCAACTTTGATTATTATCTATGTAATACACTTCTTTCAAAAGTGACCATTCTAAGAGATCTAGGTGTACAACTAGATTCTAAATTATGTCTTGATACTCACGTTGACAACATTATTAGTAAAGCTTTTAAAATGTATGGCTTTATAATGCGATCATCTGGCGATTTCAAACGTTCAGTCACGTATTTATATCTATACAAAACATTAGTTCGATCCCAATTAGAATATGCCGCACCAATATGGAACCCCTACTACAACAAGTACAAAGTTGCCATTGAGAAGGTTCAACGTAAATATTTACGCACTATGCACTATAGATGCCATAAAACTTATTTGTCTTACTTTGAATTACTTTCTAGATATAAGCTATTGAGTTTGGAGTCCAGACGAACATATCTGGAAATGACCACTCTGTACAAAATAGTAAATAACAAATTTGATTGTATCGACCTCGTGATGAGCCTATGCTACATTGTACCTAGAACAGTTCAGCGGCGCGAGGCGCGCGCTGTTCGTCTGTTTGCACAGGCCAGTAGTCGAACTAACTCTGGCATCCGTAATCCTGTTCGGAGGATGACTGATTTATATAACAATAAATTTGAAAATATTGATATATTTTCCTGTACCCTTAGCCAATTCAAAATAGCCGTTCTACAAAATCTTATATTTTAACCTAAATACCCTTTTATTCCTTGTTTTCATTCGTATTGGAGTCTGTTGTAATTTTTTTATGCAGTTCTACAACGATTTCTATGTAAATCTATCATAATTCATTTACTTATAATTGCAACTCCATCCATTAATTTGTAACTATAACTAACGCCACAGAATAGAGAATTAATAAATAATAGCTTAAGTGTAATTTTATATACTTAATCTATAATTTATCCAAATGTTTTGTCAACACTCATATTTATCCATTTTGTAACCAACGAAACTGAATTATAATAATTATTTATTTTTTTGGTATAAGTCAGTCGCTCATCTGGCGATTATTGTTTGCTAATATGCATGTAACAATCTGAGAATAGTGTGGTGGGCTGCGTTATTGATACTTGTGTTTACTTAATTGTTTTTTTTTTAAATTTAATATTGTATAATGTGGCTGTTTACTGTTCCTTAAAAAATAAATAAATAGATTACTCGAAAATGCCTGAACCGATTTGGCAAATATTTTTTTTGTTTCAAAGGGTACCCTTTCCATACATACATACATACATACAATCACGCCTTTTTCCCGTTGGGGTAGGCAGAGACTACTTCTTTCCACATGCTACGATCCTGACATACCTACTTCGCTTCTTCAACTTTCATGAGCGTCTTCATACATGCTCGCCGGTTATAGGTACTTTTGACTTGGCCTTTTTTTAAAACGTCTCCGATCTGGTCGTGATACGTTCGCCTAGGTCGGCCTCTACCAACTGGCCCATTCACACACGTCTCATAAATCTGTTTCGTCAATCTTTCTTCATCCATCCTCTCTAGATGTCCAAACCATCTAAGCATCCCTTTCTCTATCTTTGTCACTACATCTTCTACCACACCACAACATTCCCTTATCACGCTGTTCTCCAACTTATCCATCAGAGTCACTCCGATCATACTTCTCAAACTTCTCATTTCTACAGCATTAATTTTACTTTTATGTTTCTTCTGCCATACCCAGCATTCACTACCATACATGAGTGTGGGAACCAACACTCCCCTATGTACAGCCAGTCGTGCTTTTTTAGACACGTTCTGACTTCTCATAAAGTTATGTAGTGCCCCACTCACTTGGTTTCCAGCCAAAACTCTTCGCTCAATATCACTTTCATAATTAACATCTCTCGTAAACTTAGAACCCAGATACACAAACTCTTTCACTTGTTCCACTCTTTCTCGTTCAATCGTCACATAACAATCAGTCATTATTTCTTCTCTTTCAAAAACCATTACTTTGGTCTTGCTTACGTTCACTTTCATCCCTTTGCTTTTTAAGGCGTCATGCATAATATTAACCATTCTTTGCAACTCCTCCTCCGATGATGCTAATATCACCTGATCATCAGCGTATAGGAGGCATTTGATGGTTAAATCATTCATTCTTAATCCGTACACACTTTCTTTCAGATCTGTCAAGCAATTGTCTATGAATAGGTTGAACAGCACTGGCGATGCTACACATCCTTGTCTAACACCTTTTTCGATGTTAAACCAGTCTGTGTACGCTCCGTTTATTCTGACACAAGCACTGGAACCCTCATAGAGTGATTTCAGTGCTCGTATCAAACTGCCGCCCACCCCATACATAGACAATGTTGACCACAATTCATTCCTCACCACTCTGTCATAGGCCTTTTCCAAGTCTACGAATGCGCAATAGACCTTTTGGTGTTTCGCCAAACATTTTTCGGCTATGCTTCGTAAAGAAAAGACCTGATTCATGCATCCCATTCCTCTCCTGAAACCCGCTTGTACATCCCACATTTTCTTATCAGTTTCATTCGTCACTCTTGTAATCAGTACCTTTGCATACAATTTTCCGACGATGCTGAGTAAGCTAATGCCCCGATAGTTTTTGCAGTCTTGCTGTGATCCCTTTCCTTTGTATAGCGGCACAATGACGGCTTTGCACCAGTCTTCTGGAACAATTCTATTCCTCCAGCAAAGGTTAAAAAGGCGATACAGCTGACTCGCTACCACACCTTGTCCAGCCCTCAGCATCTCGACCGAAATCCTGTCATACCCTGCAGCCTTACCCGATTTCATACTTTTCAACGCTGTCATTATCTCTTCCATGCTGATATTACTTTCATCGCCATCTTCATTGGCGTTACCAGTTGTCACTGGCACTTTCATATCTTCCTTTTCAAATAAACTTTCAAAATATTCCTTCCACCTCTTTAGAACGCATTCCTCTCCTCTCACAATACTGCCATCCTGATTTCTGACTTTGTCCAGTTGCGAGGTATTAAGATTTCCTCTGGCTGACCTTATGGACTTCCAGAAAAACTTAATGTTGGTCTGGAAGTCGTCAGATAACCTCCTATCAAATTCATCTCTATCGTTATCTTTCTTTCTATCCACAACCTCTTTTGCTACATTCTTTAACCTTTTATACTCTTCCTTTGCCTTGCTTACATCTTCAGTCGTTCCTTTTTGCATTCTTAGGTTGGCTTTTGAAGCTAACCAGTCTTGCCATGCTTTCTTCTTCTCAAATACAGCTTTTTGGACATCTTTACACACATTCTTAAATTTACACCCTTTTTTTCTCTTACTTACACCACACACTTCTACAGCAACTTCCACGATCCCTTCCTTAAACGGCTTCCATAAATCTTCAACCTCACACACTTCATCTAATGACTCAAACTTCTCGATCAATTTACTTACACACTCATCTTTCACAATTTCTTCTTGTAAATTCTCAACTTTTATGCGTTCCAGTACACTAACGGGTTCATGCGCACGATGCCGCCATCGCTTAAAGAGACCACTTATTCGGCACATCACCAGAAAGTGGTCTGAGCCCACGCCGACACCGCGGTACACCCGAGTGTCCTGTACTTTCTTTCTCAGTCTTTCATCCACTATAACAAAATCGATCATACTTCTCACGCTTCCTTCTTCCCTAGTATACATGTGGATCTTCTTATGGTCAAACCAAGTGTTTGTTACCACAAGATTCCACCCAAGACATACTTCAAGCAAACTTTCCCCGTTTTCATTCACCCTGTCATCGCCGAACCTTCCCAACACACTTTCATATCCATCACGCTTCACACCTACCCAGCTATTAAAGTCGCCTAGCATTACTACTCTTTCATTTTGTTCGCATTTACTCATAACATCTTTCATGCTATCCCAAAACTCCTGCCTCTCTGCTTGGGCTGCAGTGGAACCGTTCCAACGCGCATCTTGTGGAGCATAGACTCCTAATATGAAGATACGCGTTAGACCCACCTTCAACCTCATCCAGAGGAGTCTTGGACTCACACATTCAAAGTCAGTCACACATTCATTCATTCTAGCGGAAAGCAGTACACCAACTCCCTGACAACCTCTGCTGGTATCTGGAACTCCAGACCAGTAGGCTGTGTAGGGTCCATGCGTGGTGGTGTCGCAATCTTTCCGCTTAGTCTCATTTACACAAAGAGCATCAATCCGCCTTTCACTCATCATTTCGCATACTTTATCAATCTTATCATCCATTCCTCCTCTAACATTCAACGTAGCAAAGTGGCTTTCCGCAGCCCACTTTTTGCCCCCACGGGAAACGAGACGTGACGGGTGGCGAACCACGTCGCCGCCATTTAAATTAGAGAAAAAGTTTGTGCTCTGCATTGCGTTCCCACGAGAAGCTAGGGAAAGTGAGGTCCACCCAAGTAGAGCCCCGCTTACTTGGGTAAGGCTAGCCATTTTCTGGGGTCGCCTGGTCCCAGGGCAATCGGCACGCTAACAACTAGGCTCGCCCCTAGTCATGCAGCCTTCGGCACGGCAACCACTTGGCTTGGCTAAGCGGTTAGCTCTTTCACTCTTCAACTCTTTCACTCACTCAATTACTCATTCCAATCACTTTTATACTCCGCTTCGGACGCAGTTTTAGGACATACCCGGGTCCACCCATACATACCCTTTCCAGGTGGTCCCAATTAAATTTTAATTAAATCGGCTAAGCCGTTTTTAATATCGATGACATACAACTAACTACTGGCACAGATTCTTTAATAGTTACTTCGTCTACTGGCTATTTTGACTAGCGCGACGTTTGAAGTCGGTTCTTTTCATTTTTTAAACGATCTTAAATTATAATATATCGTTTAAGCTAGCGTTTGACTTTTATCTCATTTATCTCCTGTTAGTAGGTGATGATGCGGTCAAGGATGGTAGCATGCTAGGCCTAGAATGAGAACTAACTTTCAAGGACAGCTGCCGAAACACATGTTTGGCGACAGATTTTCCAACTTGAGGATGGTAATTGGCCAGGCAGACACCAGATACTGTTTTACCACCATGCGAGGGTTGGGAGTGTCTTAACCATTTTATTCACCGGAGGGCCGGGCCACTGTGCAATGCGCACATATTTTTTTTGTTATAATAATTTTCTCAAATATTTCTTAATATTTTTATTTAAATAAAATTCATGGGTGCACGCTTGAACCCGCTACCTCTGGCATCAAAACCGACCATTATCCTACAGCGCCACAAAGCCCTTAAAAAAATATTTTCCTTACCCATATTTAATATGAAATAATTTGAAAAGGGGCTTATTGCGGGACGTTCTAGGGTCTGTGGTCTATCATCAAGATTCAATTAGAGGAGTATCATAATATTTTACTGTGCCTTGCTCATTAAGTATTCATTAGTAATTTTGTGGCCATTAGGATCAAATGAATACTCAGGATTATTGTATTTGATTTAAGTAACTCGTTATACAATAGTGCGTCAAGTAACTCTTTATAATAAGTTTTATACTCGTTATACAATAGTGCGTCAAATATGCATTCGAAACTATTACGTTACAATATAAACTATATCAGTTGCATAATTTATTTCATAAGTATACACTTTATTTGAAATATATAAGAAATTGAGGGCCCGGTGGCGTAATCGGGAGACGGTTGTCTTTGATGCCGTGGTACCGAGTTCAAATCCCGCCGTGCACCAATGGATTTTTCTATCGAAAAATTTATGTGCGCTTCTCACAGTGGCCCTCACGTGAAGGAAAACATCGTTAAGAAACCAACAACCCCCGCATGGTGGTAGGACACTATCTAGTGTCCGCCTGGCCAGCTACCACCCTCAAGTTAGAAAATCTGTCACCAAAACATGTAATGTGTTCCGGCAGCTATCCTTGAGAGCCAGTTCCCATTCTAGGCCTAGCGTGCTTACCATCTTCGACCGCATCATCACTTACCAACAGGTGAGATAGTGGTCAAACGCTAGCCTATACAATATATAAAAAAAAAATTAAACAGTATTTCTGAGGGATCAAAATATGTAAACTGGTATTCTATCACCTAGATTCCCAATTATATTAAAATTCATATAAAAAAAACTGTAATCCTGTAGAGTAGCAGAGCCTTCATTCTATGGAGGGTAGAGGCAGAAAATTTACAATAATACTTCATACTAAGAAGGATATAGAACCGTTACCGTCTGACTTGCTACCAAAAAGTAGCTTATATTAATTATATTCATATAATATAAATTATATAAATATAATTAATAATATATAATAAATATAATATATAAATATTATTATATATATTTATAAATTAAAGGCTGATAATGTTGATTATGTATGATTCGTATGACTCTGACGCTTATATGTATACTTTCAGGAATTCCCAGGCTAAGAAATACTATAATATAACTGTATATAAGATTTAATAAGAGCACCTCTTGGCCTAACTCTAAAGTGATTGTGAGGTGGCAGGTAACAAATGTGTTCACTGAATATGCATTCAAACTGAGATGATCACCATAACGATCTTTTGCTGAACGAAGCCAACTACATTGTTTAGTGTAATATTCCTGTCTAGGATTTAAATTAACTAATGCTATTATAAGATTTAAGTTCATGCAGTCCTACTCATTTGTATTCCATTTTGAGTTTATTCTCATGGAACCAGATGTATACTTAACTCCCATAAATATTTTTTCGGGATCTGAACAGGAAAATATGCATATTTATGAACAACACGATCTCACTTTATTACTCTTGTAACTTATAATGCCGACCTTCTTTTAATAATTAACCCCAAATTTCCGTGAAAAATCTCATTATGCGGGTCATTTTCACGAGGTTATTTGTTCAAAGTTATAGACAAGCAGCTACCGACTTAATAAACAGGGAAATTAAATAACTTGTAAATAAGGTGGCATCATTATGCGGTTTGAATGTCAGCATTTAGTCAAGTTTTTTTTTCGCATAAGAGTAAAATACAAGAATCTATTAATAAGGAGCAAAGAAATATACCTACTGACATTTACAATTTTACTTAATCTTTCTATTTGGTTTTGTTGTTTCTATAAAAGAATTATTATTATTGTGGTCAAGGTTAAGGTCAAGGTCAAGGTCAAATACTGATCAGATCGTAATAAAATTTAAATAGCACCACCTCGAAGATCATATATATCACCATACCAATGAAAAAAAAAATTAACAAACTGTACCTGGTAACGCATAACGTTTAACATTTAACGTTTAATTTTACTTCCATATATTTTCATACCCCGGGCATAAATATGAAAATCGATTCTTAAGGAGTAAACTCCAATGAACTCCTAAAATTCTAGCAAAGTTGTATTATTATTAGAGTTGATTATACAACTATACTTCGGCCGTTCAGAGAATGCGTTCTTGACACCTATCAGTTAGTCACTAGTGATGGGCACAACATAACACTGAGTTCGTTACCGTTCGTCCAAAATGAACCGCCGCATTATTTTTAAGATTATTTTCGTTTTAAATTGGCGGAATCATTTAAAATTTATATTTTAGTTATTTAAGTGGAAACCAAAAAAAGGTAATATTAATATAATAAAATTGTTTTATTTATTCTTTGTTACAAAGTTACAATCTGTATTTCTATGCAATAAAGTACATAGTTATAAATAAAATATGTAACTGAAATATTTAACTGTAATATTTAACCGAAACACTCAACTGAAATATTCAACTAAAACATTCAACATAAATATCTAACTGAAATATTAAACTGAAACGAGTTGGGAGCGACGGAGTCGGCAGTCGCAGCGTCGTCGAGTGAAGGCAGCGACGCAGCAAGTCGGTGCGTGCACCAGGGACAACGACCTGCGATACTCTGCCACCCACTGCACCCGCACGCACCACGAGCTCCACTCCCAGCCACCTGAAACATGAAATAGTTGGTAGTCCGCTATGGATGTGTTGTTGAGTTGGGAGCGACGGAGCCGGCAGTCGCAGCGTCGTCGAGCGAAGGCAGCGACGCAGCAAGTCGGCGCGTGCACCAGGGACAACGACCTGCGATGCTCTGCCACCCACTGCACCCGCACGCACCACGAGCTCCACTCCCAGCCACCTGAAACACTTAACCGAACATTCCATCCCATCGTGAGTCAGATTGACTCCCCGACCTACTATCTGGCAAAGCATGTTGCGTCGGTGTTACAACCATTAGTGGGTAAAACTCCGTCTTTTGTAAAGGACTCTCGCCATTTTGTTCAAATCCTCGGTGAACTTAAACTGGAACCAGACGACATCCTGGTGAGCTTCGATGTAGAATCACTTTTCACCAACGTTCCAGTGAAGGAGTGCATCGAGGTGATAAGGACAAGGTACAGTGATGACCTTCCAGAAAACTTTTTTTCTGCTGTTGAGGAACTGTTTGGAAGGAAACTATTTCCTATACAGTGGGCAGCACTACCTCCAGATGGACGGTGTTGCCATGGGAAGTCCAGTGGCACCTGTCCTTGCCAACATCTGGATGGAATTTATCGAAGAAGCCATAGACCTACAGTCGTCATCGGTAAAGGTGTGGAAGCGGTACGTTGATGACGTCTTCTGCATCATGACGGGTGATGAGCAGGCAGTAGCCACTCTAGCAAAGAAGCTGAATTCGATTCATACCAACATAAAATTTACCTATGAGCTAGAAACGAACAAAACACTGCCTTTCCTTGATGTCAAAGTTATGGTGAGACCTGATGGTTCATTATCACATTCTGTCTATAGGAAAGCGACCCATACTGATAGGTATCTGAATGCCTCGGCTGGGAGTGGAGCTCGTGGTGCGTGCGGGTGCAGTGGGTGGCAGAGCATCGCAGGTCGTTGTCCCTGGTGCACGCGCCGACTTGCTGCGTCGCTGCCTTCACTCAACGACGCTGCGACTGCCGACTCCGTCGCTCCCAACTCGTTTCAGTTTAATATTTCAGTTAGATATTTATGTTGAATGTTTTAGTTGAATATTTCAGTTGAGTGTTTAGTTTAAATATTACAGTTAAATATTTCAGTTAGATATTTTATTTATAACTATGTGTTCAAATCGCGAAAGTTTAAAGTTTACAATAAAGTACATTGAATTGAATGTGCGTACAGAATATTAATCAGACTCCGATTCGCTTGAGGAGGTGGTGTCTTCATCATCATCTTCGCCTACATGTATAATTATAATTATTGCGTTCGGTTTGGTCGTGGTTGTTATTTTTATATTTCATAAAAGTTATCTTATAGTCCATTATTTTCAAATTCTTAAAAAGAAAAACAAAACGTATTATTTTATAAAGTATAACTGTATAAGAACAGATTACGATACTATTATTGCCTGTTATTGTTAGCACAGCACTACAAATATAAAGCGCTGACATAACCTTGTAATAGCGCAGTATAGATTTAGAAAAATATTGTTTACCAAGTTATTTGACACTCAGTTTGGCACAAAATTATAACATTAATTGATTATTGATATAATAATGTTGTTTTAATGCTCATCAATTGTTAAAACGGTAAACAACCAGCAAAAATATTTTTTTTCGTAACTGCAACGCCATTACAAAGTTACGTCGTCAGTTCAATCGCGATGTGTCAGGAACGCATTCTCTGAACGGCCGTAGTATATAAATAGTTCATATAACTTGACCGTCGTCGTCATACACTTGTATCATGATCAAAATCAAAATTTATTTATTTGCCAGATTGTGGTACATAATTTTATAAACGAATAAAATACCAGCACAATCAACCTTTTCAGGTGTACAAACATTTATGGATACAATTAACACAATTATAACAATATTAATACACAATAAATTGACCATTGAATAATTAATACAGTAATAATTAAATACGAAATGTGGTAATACAAAATATTTTTTTAAATTAATTAATTGTCACTGTCAGTCAGATTAATTGTTAATGTCAAAAAAGTAAAAGTCAAATTAGAGATACCATATCAATAACAAATTAATACCATATCAATAATAAATTTAAATATAAAAAAATGTCAGGACGGTAAATTTATTGATTACTTAAAAAATGTATAAGAGATTTGTCATTGATAAATTCATTGACTGAATAATAACACTTTTCAATTAAAAGTCTAAATAATATGGATTTAAATTTGTAAACACAGATATTTTTTAAAATGTCAGGTAGCTTGTTATATAAGTTAATGGCCATACAATATACATTTTTACTATAAAGTTGGATTCTTTGTTGTGGTATGTATAATTTAAATTTCTTTTTATGGTTCTTTCTACTACAAACATCATTGTGAAACTCAAATAATGAATTATGTCGATGGACAAATAGACATAATTCAAAAATATAGAGGCAAGGTAATGGCAATATACTGTGACGTTGAAAGAGAGGTTTGCAGCTGTCTAAATAATCGGCTGCACAGAGTGATCTTATACACTTTTTTTGTGCTCTAAACGCCAATATGGCGTCTACAGAGTTACCCCAAATTATCAAACCATATCGTAGCAATGATGAGACGTAACCGTGATAGGCACTGATTGCCGCTTGCATTGTTGCTATATTGCGCAGACGGTTAAGAACGTACACATATCGGTCAATCTTCTTACAAAGGTTTCCTATATGTCCTTTCCAACTACAATGCTTATCAATTACTAACCCTAGAAAAATTGCCGAGTCAACTATTTCTAGTTTGTCATTGTCATAAGTAATATTAAGGTGATCCGGGCAACTGTTATATGTTTGGAATTGAATTATTTTAGTTTTGCGTATGTTAATACGTAAATCACTATATTTTAACCAGTTAATTACAGAACTTAGTGCGTCGTTGATGTCTTTTTCAAATTTAATTATGTCGTTTTTACATTCTATTAGTAGGGTCGTGTCGTCGGCGTATAATACACATATGTGGTCAGTCAATATGTCAGGAAGATCATTTATGTATAGTAAAAAAAGTAAAGGACCCAGGATACTGCGCTGTGGAACTCCACGTGTGTTTCTTTTGTATGTAGATCGGCACATGAATTTACGATTCCCTGTAAAGGTTGGTATTTCTACACATTGTGAACGTCCGTTTAAATAGCTTTCCAGCCATTCCGCAACCTTTCCTCGTATGCCATACCTTTCCATTTTGTAAAGGAGGAGTTTATGATTCACAAAGTCAAAGGCTTTAGACATGTCTAGAAAGATTGAAACGATACGTTTTTTTCTATTTAGGGCATCAGTGATATGTTTTATTAGAGAGAAACATGCCAAAGAAGTGGACATGTTTCTTCTAAATCCGAATTGCTCAGGCTTTAATATTTTATTCTTTGTAAGAAAGTTGGAAATTTTCCTATGCATAATTTTTTCGAATATTTTAGAGATAATAGGGATCAAAGTAATTGGTCTATAGTTATTCATATTATCTCTTGCATCTTTTTTAAACAGGGGTTTTACTATAGATTGTTTTAAGTGAGAGGGGAAAATACCTTGAGCGATTGATAAGTTTATAACATAGGTTAACGGGCCTGCTAAGATTTTGGAACACGTCTTTAGCATTTTTGTATTTAAGTCGTCGTAACCAGTCGAATTTGTGTTGTTTATAGAGTTAGTTGTTTTATAAGTGTCAGTGTAGTCTACGGGAGTTAAGAAAATTGTGTTGTCATTGTTAGGAATCGTAAAAGGATAATTATTGTTTTTAACATTATTGTCAATTTTATCATCTCATCAATCATTAAATGATTCAGAAATTTGCTCAGGATCAGTTATTTTCTCGATTTGTATTTTTATTACGTCAATTTTTGTGGGTTCTATCGTCTTGCCTATCGTTTCGTTAATTATATGCCAGGCAGCTTTACAGCGATTTTTGGAATCAATAATAAATTTCGTATTATTGATTTGTTTCGATTGGGCTTTCAAAATACAGCGTTTAAAAATTCAATTGTAGTTACGATAGGACTTTTTGTTGCGATTTTCGTCAGATTGAGAGAACCGATAAGTAATGTAGAGCCGACGCTTATTTATAGAAGACCGCTTTAGACCTTTTGTTAACCATCTATTTTTGACCGGTTTGCTTGTTATTTTGACGCGGATGATAGCAAAGCAAAGATTGTAAAAAAGAGTCAAACTGTCATGAAATTTGTCAAATGCACATTCCAATTCTTCACATTCATAAACTTCAGAGAATGATAAACTAAACAAACTATCCAAAATTTTTTTGATATTCTCTGGGCAAAAATCCTTTTTTTCCTCAAACCAAAAGGCCTGGTTTTTTTTAATCTTAAAATTTTGATCCGTTTCCAGATCAAAAGAAAGGGATTGAGCAGTGTCATGATCGGATAATGCTAAATTATGAATATTTGGTTCCACATTCGGCAAATTACTGGCAATTAGGTCAATGCATGATTTATTTCGGATCGGTTTCATAATATGATTAGTTAAGTTATGATTTGATAATATGGAAGTAAGCTCTTTATAGTTCCTGTTATTTGTAAGCATATCGATGTTCCAGTCACCACACAATATTAACTTTTACAACGCGCGAAACGCCCGCGCAAGCATCGGTAGCGGGGGTGCGGTCCCCGCGCGCGAGTTGAGAGACGGTTAGTTTTTAGTGAGCGCCGCGTCATTCGCGGATCAACATATGATTTGTTATTGTCTTCACACGACTCGCGCTTTCTCCCAATTAATGCTCTAAACTATGTGTAAACTACATTATTATGTGTATTTACGTACCTAATGTTGCGAAATAAACTGTTTAGCAATATTACACTTTTTATTACCTCTTTTAAGTAGTTGTTTTCGTAAAATATTAAGATTATCTAAGAATGTTGTGATATTTGAACTAGGAATTCTGTAAATGCATATTATTGTAAGTCGCAGATGAGGAACTTCTACTGCACAATATTCAAAACTGAAGGGTAATGGATCCATTATATGTAATAATTTGTAATTTATGTTTTTTTTTATGAAAATGCAAGTTCCTCCTCGTTTCTGATTTTGTCTAGAGTATGTAGCCGCAAGGCGGTAGTTCCTAAGATTAACATTTGACTCCGTACCTCTTTTCAAAAAAGTTTCAGTAAAACATAAAAAATCTATATGAACATTATTCTTATGTAATTCATCTAGTACAATTTCTAATAGATCTATCTTAGTTACTATATATATAGTATACTTAGTTAATATACTTATAAAGTGTAAAGTTAGCCAATGGCTTTTGAACAAATATTTTTACAGCGTTAAAGAATACCGATGTATGTTAAAAAAATACTTATATTGTAATTGTGAAAATTACTAATGACACCTTTTTTTACAATGTAATTGTAGATAAGACCTAAATAATATTTGTTTGTATGCTTGCAGTCTGAACACAATGTAGTTAATTCTTATTTCATAATATCTGAAATTGTAATAATTAAGATAGTGTAAAAACTAAAATAACCGACTTTAATGCTCCGCGAGTCAATTTCAGTAGCAAGTTTGAGACGTTTATCATCATATCTCTGGAGATACTTGTTAGATCTTGATGAAGTTACAATGGGACCACCTTGGAAACGTACCCTACCGATTACAAAAATAATCATTCGAATCGATTTACAATTGACGGAGTAATCGCGTAACATACACACAAATAAAAAAAGAAAAAAAAACACAGACAGAAAGAACCTCCTTCTTTTTGGAAGCCGGTTGAAAATAGATAAATGATATGATGTGTTGACAAATAAACAATTGATTTTGATAATAATTGTAATCACAAGTCTTTGAATGCAAAAACGCCAAAACTAACACCCGTCCAGCATTTCATTACCGGAACAAGCGAATAGTTTCGCTCATTAAATATCGCCTACGCGTGTTTGATTGTATTCTACCGCAACCACTTATCGATTTATAAATTCAATGAAACTGTAGTAGGCAAGTAGCTAGTAGGTCGAAACATTAGGTGGGGTACACTTACCCCTTTATTTGAAGTGGCTCATTATAAGCGTGGTTAACATGAGAGGGCGCCCGAAGCATAGAGGTCGTACTAAAACAAACAAACGCTCTCGACTTCGGATATTATTCATGTTTTCCTGTAGTCGTGTACCGACATCATCGAAGGGAATATATCGCAACAATATAAACCCCGGGGGAAATTTTTCAGCGTTAACAATAAGCCCGTATTTTATTTTCAGCAGAAAGATTCCGGCACTTCCATGTTGTTCATTCGAATGAGAAAATCAGGGTTAATAAATTGTCCCGTTTTGTAATTTCCGGTCATTATTATTGAATTTATAGTGATTTTTAATAAATATGTACGCATATTATCGTTATTTCTACGAGTATTACAGTAAATGTTAATAAGTTGTTAAAAATTAGTTTTAAGAACGACTATATAATACGAGAAATTTACAACATATATTATTAGCACACAATCAGCATTAAACTGACCGACATTTAGTACTCAATTATTCCTCTATTCAATCCTATAACTCAAAGCGGTGGTAGCCCAATTTTCTTTGCTGAACGTCAATGAATGAAAAGTCAAGGAACAATATTTATTTTGCTAACTAATCACGCTTGGCAAATTGGTGCAATATCTGTCACCGAACAGCAATAACAGCGTGTCACTATTCCGTGAGAGAGCGGGGCGGGCGGCTGGGCGGGCGGACGCGGCGAGCGAAGCACCGGAAATACACAACAAAATAAACGCCAGTTCAATGCTACCCCAGTTCCGGGCCGTGTCCGTCCTCGCAACTCGCAAACTTATATGTAGCACTTTGTGTTGTGTCATTATTCATGTATTATATCAGCTTTTAATAGATCTTAGAATACCTTTAATTCAGATTAATCTTGAAGTTGCTCTAGACGTGATTTTAATGAAATTGCCTAGATTAAATAATAGAAGTATTGTACATTTGGGGTTACATTTACATAACACCGTGCTAAAACTGTTAAAATTAAAAAATGCAGTATTTGTGGGGCAGCATGTTATGAACACTTTCGTCGAGCCTTTGCGAAGATTTATCTGCAGGATGCTCGTAAATCTAGCAACGAAATTTACATTTCAAATTCCCTACAGAAATTGAATTCAGCGAGTGCAGCTTTGCACTCGACGAGACGATGGACAAGTGAATAATCACACGTCTGTGTATTGTGTAAGTAAATGAATGTCAGGCACAGGCATCACATATATATACATTATAGATAGGTGCATAGGTACTTAAGATTTATGTTAGTAAATATGAGATGAAATGTATCCCCCTCAGAAGTGGTTCGCCAATCCTGCGGCTATCATCAAGAATAGATAATGGTTAATGGACCCTTCCATCAAGCTGGTACTTAATCAAACCCGATGTGTGCGTTGGGGGTTGCATGTCTATTTGCGTTCAATGAGTTAGGATTGCGTGCGTTACTATAGGAACTTTCCAATCCATCGGGCGAGCTGCCAGACAAAATGGATCTCGACTGAACAATCTCTTTTTGTTACAGCTACGTGGAACTTTATTTTATTATGTAGTAGTAGCGGTTAATGTTTTTGTGGCTGACAGTCGTTATATTTGTTAATGTCTACGTGCGGTTATATTTCGTCGTTCTGATTTGTATTTAATTTCAGACGTAGTACTAATATTCTCTTTGATTTCAGCTAAAAGGTTGACATAGTATAACACGTAATCTGGGATGTACTCGTAAGTGTTGTATTATATGGTAATAAGGTAGTAATTTTTTGACCATTTGATACAATCAGAACAAATCAACCTCACAATAAGTTATTTTTCAAAAAAAATAAAACCGACTTTATAACCACAAAAAGGCACTCAAAAGCGAAAAATAATTTACTTAAAATTATTATAAGCGTTACCCACTTCTCTATTTGAAGTCGGTGCCAGCCAAGTCTAATAGGTAGTAGATAGATAATACCTACATGTATCTACCTAAATGTGCTAAATAAATGTATTTTCTTTCTTCTTCTTAAGTTTAAGTAAATTATTTTTCGCTTTTGAGTGCCTTTTTGTGGTTATGAAGTCGTTTTTTTTTTTTTTTTAAATAACTTATTTTACCCTTTTTAGTGCAAAACAAGTTTTAATGAAATTACATGCATCTATTAAATTTCGTGTCTGGGCCGTTATACACTGACGGATATATACTTTTTGAAAATTTCAAGTATGTACCTATAACGGTTAAGAAGATACCGATCTGTAAAGTGCGCACATATAGACACACGGACGGACGGACGGACGAAATGTCCAAAATGGCTCTGTGCAATTAAAGCATCTGACATACACGATAATCAATTGTCTATTTTATTACAATAATTCCAAATACTTTTATAACACGGACTAGTTGTATTCCAAAATGAATATTAAAAAGTAATATTTGCGATTATTAACATTAATTGCCGCCATATGGCCAACAGAGTACTGAATCACTCTACTACGTTATAAGAGGCACTTCCCTATATTGTGGATACCCGAATTATGAAAGCACGGTGTAGCCAACCTAACAACGGAAAGTATTATTTACGTAGTAACTATTATATAATATGTGGTTTTATGCTTATAATTTTTTTTTGCTGTGTTGATTGGTACAAAGTACGTTCATAATTCTGAGTTATTTAATTATGTATGCAGTGGCGCGGGACTGAAATGGCCGCCATCATCGCCAAATGTTATGTCATGTCAAAAAATATTAGGTATGTTTAAAAAAGTTTGCACCCTAACAAGACTTTGCCCGGTAGAACATTCCTGTGAAGACAAATTATTTATATTTATATATAATTATTTATTATAATTATTAATATATAATTATTTATTGAGGGCCCGGTGGCGTAATTGGGAGAACGGTCGGCTTTGATGCCGTGGTACCGCGTTCAAACCGCCGTGCACCAATGAATTTTTCTATCGAAAAATATATGTGCGCTTCTTACAGTGGCCCTCCGGTGAAGGAAAACATCGTTAAGAAACCAATATCCTCGCATGGTGGTAGAACATATCTAGTGTCCGCCTGGCCAGCTACCACCCTCAAGTCAGAAAATCTGTCGCCAAACATCTAGTGTGTTCCGGCAGCTACCCTTGAGAGCCAGTTCCCATTCTAGTCCACTTCTCTATCTTCGACCGCATCATCACTTAGCAACAGGTGAGATAGTGGTCAAACGCTTGCCTATACGATATAAAAAAAAATTATCCCCACCTTTATTTCTATCTCACTCACAGTTACCGTAAGAATATCTTATATGCAATAGCAACCTCCATTGTGTATAATCTTCTTGGGACTCTTCTACTAAAACTAGTACATTCTCCTATGTTTGAGGTATTTATCTCCATATCTCTGGTGATACTAATCAGATCTCGATAAAATTAAAATGGGACCACCTCGGAAACGTATCCTACCTATTAAAAAAAGAATCATTTGAATCCGTTCACAATTGATGGAGAAATCGCGTAACATACACACAAAAAAAAAAAAAAAAAGACATACAGACGAATTGAGAACCTCCTCCTTTTTTGTGAAGTCGGTTAAAAATGCATTTGTTTTATAGACTCTCATACAGATGGATAGATTGAGAAAGGTATCGAGTTTTTTGATCTATCTCCGCATGTCTCAATTCTAGTAGGGTACAAACTATTTATTTCAGATTTCTCATCTTCGCTCGTAAAATTATTTTGATTATATATATAGTTGATTTGGAATTGAGAACCTATCTACTGATTTGCTATGGACCAGACACCATAGAAGTATAATTTTGATGGCGGGCACTTATGTTTCAGAACTTGAAACGACATTGAAATATTCTGTGCTTATTCTGCCAGTGCTGCAGTGTGGCTGCAAATTCAACAGTATTGAAAGAAACGTGAGTATTATTCATTTTGATTATTTATACGGTTTGACTCACGTGCAATGGTCGACTGTCTGTTAGACGTCCGACCGGTTTCGAGGCAATCGGTGCCTCATAATCATGGGTGAGTGCGCGTACCCTCGCGGAGCGCTGCACCCGCACTGTCGCCGGAGTTTATCGCGTTGCTTTCCCTCCGCGCCGTACGCCTCTGTGCCCGCGCGGCACGCGCGGACAGTGGCTCGGTCGCCACAGGCTCCGGCGATTGTGAGTCATCATCGCTCGTCGCCGCATTATAAAGGCCCGTGCACACGACGCTGACTGTGTCTTGTGGCACATATTCCTGTCGATCACTGTGTTTTATGGCCAGAACTGGTTTCCACGCAGGGGCTAGACTCCATCCTTGGTCTCGGTTGAAATTTGGATGACGCTGGATTTCAATCGCTTCGCGTACTTTTCGCGGTACCAAAAATTTGTCTTTCGCTAGTACGGTAGCCTTGTCAAATCTCAAGAAATGACCGATTTCCTGCGAATGTTCAGCCACAGCCGACCTGTCGGTGTCCAAGTTCTTTACGCTTCTGATGTGCTCAGTCAGCCTCGTAGCAATGTTGCGTCGGGTTTCACCGATATAGCTTTTGCCGCAATCACACGGTATCTCATATCTATCATATCTGGCCATAAAACACAGTGATCGACAGGAATATGTGCCACAAGACACAGTCAGCGTCGTGTGCACGGGCCTTTATAATGCGGCGACGAGCGATGATGACTCACAATCGCCGGAGCCTGTGGCGACCGAGCCACTGTCCGCGCGTGCCGCGCGGGCACAGAGGCGTACGGCGCGGAGGGAAAGCAACGCGATAAACTCCGGCGACAGTGCGGGTGCAGCGCTCCGCGAGGGTACGCGCACTCACCCATGATTATGAGGCACCGATTGCCTCGAAACCGGTCGGACGTCTAACAGACAGTCGACCATTGCACGTGAGTCAAACCGTATAAATAATCAAAATTCAACAGTACATAACTGCATTTGTTATGTTAATGGCATTGCATCACATTTGGGAGTTATGACAAAAGCGAACTAGATAAAGCACTTCTAAGACGCTTATCATTAATTATATTATCGTACTTACAGGTATAATTGTTAAACACACTTTTATAAGCTTTGTTTGTAACATACAATAAACAAACAGTCTAATCAAATTTGCTATAATTAATGATCGCACAATACGAAAAAAAAAACCGACTTCACATGCCGCGATAGTAAAAATATCCACTAGCTATAATCTTGTCTTTGGGGGTATCAAATTAGTTTATATTGTTTATCCTCATATCTCCGGTGATAATTACCAGATCTCGATAAAATTTGAATGTTTTTTTTTATCGGTTAAGATTTGACGGAGTTCTGAGGCAACTGACTTCAAAAAGGAGGAGGTTCTCAATTCGACTGTTTTTTTCTACTTCTTTTTTACCTACTCTACGTTACTGACATTACAATTTTATTAGGTACCTATTTAATATTTGTAATACATAAAAAATTATTAAATAAATAAATAATATGATTTATTATAGCTCTACACACTATGGCACCCAAATTCTGTCCTGACTGTTTAACACTTTTTAGCGTAGCCTAATGGCAAAAAACGGAAACCTTATAGATTCGTCATACCTAGAACTTTCAGAAATCCAACCACTAATACTAGCGATGGGTCGTTGACGTATTTTTCGTTAACGCAACTAGTCCGTTAAATTAACCTCCGTCAAGTAGTCGATTAACTTGTTGAATTGATTAAATAGTTAATGCTTCAACTATAGTCGATTTCACATATGCTCGTATGAATTTAACCGCTAACGAAGTATTGATAATTCAATCGTTTAATCCAAATAGCGCTGTACGTTAATTGTAATTTATTTTTTTATATATTTTGATTTTAAGTTTTAGTTTTACTCATGACGTAAATTTCTAAGAAATTAAAATACTAAGTCTTTGAATAAAGAGCTATTGTTTTTTCTATAAAAAATACTTACGCAGTTGAAATTCCCTCAGACTAAAAACGAATGTTACCGTTCGAAATCACGTTGACAGTTAATCGCGCAACGCGCCTCCGTTCGTTGACGTCAACTGATACGTTTCTCTATACTCTTGAAATTTGCCGTCTATGGATTCAACTAGTTGATCGGTAAACGATTAACGGTCGAAACGTTGACAGTCGATGGACGGTTTTTTCAACTAGTTCGTTTAATCAACGCCCATCTCTAACTAATACCACTATATAAAGCATATAAAATAATATCGGATAAAATAGATCGTTTTAAAAAGATTTCATTCAACTTTTCACATTACAGTCTCGGCTTAACCCAGAAATGATCGCGAAAATGTTAACAAAGAATACGTTTCGCGTAATTACGGAAGTTTTCTTGCAACCAAATTGACTTAAATACTGATCGTTAAAGAAAATTGCTGTCTCACACAATATTTATGGGGTGACGAAGCTTATTATTAATATTTTCATCTAAACCAAAACTTAATTAAAATGTATGTACCACCCGTGTTTTGTAAATGATGGATGGATTGATATAGATTATTAAATAACTTATGTACCTACCCTCAGTTCCGTCAATTCCTGTATGTATAACAATAAAAATTATTGCCCACAGTAAAAAAATACTGAATGAATGAATATCTTACGTCTCGTTTTAAAAACAATTACTTGCCATTTTCATATCTTAATAAACTAACATTTGACTACTATCTCGCTTGGTTGTAAGCGATACAATACAAATACAAATACAAATACAAACACAAGAACTCTTTATTGTAAACCAACATAGAGAAAAAAAAGAAAACAATTTATACAGAACATAATTACTAAGGTAGTACAATTGGCGGTCTTATCGCTAACAGCGATCTCTTTTAGACAACCTTTGGATGGAAAGAATTGCAGGAAGTAGTAGACGGTGGTGTATAATAAATAAATTTTAATTATAAATAGCTACTCTATAATAAGGTCAAAGATGGTGAACACGCTAGACCTAGACTCTGACTCTCAAAGGTTGTGTGCTGCCGGAACACAAGGTTATCTAGAATATATATAGAATATCTGCTGCCATAACCTAAGCTACTTTTTGGTAGCAAGTCAGGCGGAACATCGATGTAATATGCTTCTACAACTTGTAATAAGTCTTTGTCTCGCCTTGTCTCGCCATGTAATTATTCTTATCTCGTAGACATAAACTAGATATCGCATAGTAACTAGGATTTCTCCATGACAAAGGGCAATTATTTTCCCCGCCTCAACTTATATTTGCATTTACTCGTACCTATATATATGGCGATAGCTGTACTTAATTACGGTTTTGCCTACAGTTGGTACTAGAAACTTATAGTTATATCCGAATTTAGATACAACTTCACAGCACCTTAATGTGTATTCTATTTATGTTGTAGAACAATATAATAACGTATGGAATTTATCATACACTCTCTTATCATCTACCAACGGAATTAAAAACTTTGCATGGATGTATACATAAAAAATAATTAAAACAGTGACTGCTTTTAAAAGCTTATTATAACTTTAACGAGTACTTTGATATTATTTGATATAATTTAATGCTTAAAAGAGACTACATTCGATGCGTGCTTTATTACTTTAATTATACTATATTCATACGTTTGTAAAAGTTGCACATTATATACATATTATAGATTTTGTTGTTAAAGATTACTTAGGAATCTCGATTTTATGACACATTATTATATAATTTTAGAATTTTTAGAGTATATTTATAATTATTTATATGTATGATAGATAATAATACATTTAAAAACTGTTGAGACATATTTTTTATTATAAGACCTTTATACACAGTTTTTACGATAAATATTTTTCTAATTCTTGGAGCGATACACAAGCCTGCGGTTTCAAGCTTCAAGGCAATTTAAGGCTACAATCTCTGCTTTAAATGTAGGTGTAACTGCGTGTCCACATCTGTCGAGTGTTGGATCCGATTTTTAATCGGTTCCAGTGGCCGATCATTTTATATGAAGCTATTCACACTTGTCGGCCCGATTTTATCGTTTGTCTTTAAACACGATTAAAATTGGATCCGATACCCGACAGATGTGAACACGCGGTAACGTGATATCTGTCCATTATACAGCGTGTCCGACGTAGCTGTCACACGCGTGGCGCCGCACACCAAAGAGCAATTTACCTCTGTGCTTGGGACATCGGCTTGAAACAATTAATCTCCACTTTCATAAGTCTTCTACCGATAGGCTAGTTTAATTAAAAAAAATGTTTAGACCGTCATTTACATTATCAAATAATATTGGCTTCTCAGAGTAACACTGTTACTCTGAGATTGGATTCGTATTTTTTATTTTATTAACTAAACAAAAAATGACGAAGATATTGAGCGTTGAAATTCCGCGTGACGTCACAAACCGCTAAAAAGTGTACTTCTAGTAGTGTACTTGTCTAGCGGTTAGTGACTTCACGAGCCCCCACTCCCGAACTTGGCGCTCTTTATCGTTCTCAATCTCTATTACTTAATTTGTAAAATAAAAAATACGTGTCCAATATTTTATTGTAATCCAACTGACGGACTAATTATTACAATTTTTATTATTAATTACTATTTTTGACCCAGGCCGCCAAACCATAATAGGGATGTTCCCTATTATGATTTAGTAACTATTGTATAATCTGTGGTTTGGCTCAGAGGCGTTGCATCGCTCCACCATTAGCAGCTACTACTTACTTATGTGTGATATAAGTACTCTGACAGTGTGATTTATTGAGCCACTTAGGAACCACTACTTGAGACGCTATCTGTTGGAAACTGGATAGTTACCATTAATGTTGTATTTAACTCGATGTCCGCGTTCCGGGCAATAAAAATAATTAGCTATAATAAACAATAATAGCTTTAAAGTTAAGAACAAAATGAAAATGTCCTATAATAATTCCATTTTAGAATGATAGTATAATTAGGTAGTTTTTTTTTAAATATCTTTTAGGCTAGCGTTGGACCACTATCTCATCTGTTGGTAAGTAAGTAAGATGGTAAGCACGCTAGGCCTAGAATGGGAACTGACTCTCATATAGTAGTTGTGATAATCAAAATATATAACGTTGACATTAGCATGTAGTGGTAGGACTTCTGCTAGTCCGCCTGGGGCTGTACCACCACTTAGCCAATTAATTTTCGGCCGTGAAATAGGAATGGTTTTCAGTTGAAATGGCTAGGTGTCCAGTGAAATTACAGGGCATGTGAGACTCAACATCTTTGTGTCTCAAGGTAGGTAATAGGCGCCGTGCAGTAACATGCAAAATTCTAGCAGTCCAGAATTTTGCATGCCGCTGTATCTATAATAGGTAGACGTCATCGCTTTCCATCAGGCGAAAGTCGAGCTTGTCCTGTTATCTTACATCATTAAAAAAACATATGTACATACAGACATGCACAATACTCAATTTGGATATATGAGAACAACTGAAAAACTGATCCTATTAAAATAGTTTTTTCACAACATTTTTGCCGATGAGTGCATCCGTGCTACTATGATTTTTTTTTAGTTTGAAAACCCTCTCAAATTTGTCTGGTAGCCGTTTAGATCTGGGCAATAAAATAAGTCATTTTTAGGGTTCCTTAGCCGAATGGCAAAAAACGCAACCCTTATAAATTCGTCATTCGTTAAAACTTGGTAGGTAGATGTATTCTGTAAACCGCTTTCCGATTTTTATACAAAAATAAAAAATATAAAAGTTTAAGGCATACATGGCATTTTATCCCATACATGGAACTGAAACAAAAAAAAATTTCTTCAAACTTAAACGTGCGGGGTGTCTATGGATAGGTCTTCAAAAATGACATTGAGCTTTCTAAAATCATTTTTCTCAAAGTCAATCATTTGAAAGATAGGCGCGTCTAAAGTGGTAAAATGTGTGTCCCCCCCACCCCTCTAACTTTTAAAGTATGAGAGTGAAAAATCTAACAAAAATATATGCTGTAGATCTCAATAAAAACTAACAACGAAAATTGGTTTGAACGAGATACAGTCAGCAGATTTAGAGATATGGCGACCGCAAAGATAACTTTGTTTTTTATACAAACACTATGAAAAACAAAATTAATTTTGTAGTTGTGAAAAATCATAGTTATGGAATACTTAACTGTGTTACGGAACCCTACGAGTGCGAGTCCCACTTGCACTTGGCCAGTTTATTTAGGTTTTTGAAGAGTCATATTTCTTTTTGCAATTGGTTCGTAAAAAAAGCAAATGACAGGGCGTACATAAAGTTGATTTTGTTTTTATCTATTAAAAAAATTTCCTCTAAAAGTATTTTCCAGGTAGGAAACAGAGGAATACAATCTTATGGAAAAATGCATTCCGCGTTCCCACTTAAAAGATGTCTCACAAAGGTGTATATCTACTTCAGTCTATCCAGACCTATAGCACAGAACAGAAGCCTATACTTTGTGCACTCAACAAATTAATTAACTGTATCCATAAAGATGTTCAAAAATTAGTAGACTGTCGTTGAATTTACCATAATAATTTGTAAGATGGGATGGCAGCTTATGGATAGATAACGACTTCTATGGCTACGATCTTCAAAGGAATTTTGCTTTCAGCTATTATATGGACTAACACGTTTTGGGATTTAGCTATTGATATTCTTTAGACTTTAGTTCTACTCCAATCGATTTTAGGGGGGGAGGGGGAGAGGGGAAGGGATAGAGCCCCCCCTTGAAGGAAAAGTTGCGGAGACCCCCCCTTTTTGAGATATGTTTTTTTTTGTTTTGAATATTTTACAATGAAATCATCGAAATAAGTGAAAAAATGGTAGGAATGTTACATTAACTGACATCAATTTTAGGGGGAGAAGGAGGTGGGGGGATGAGTAGAGCCACCCCCTGAAGGGGATGTTGCAGAAACCCCCGCGGCACGCTCGCTTCGCTCGCTCGGCTAGCGCGTGGTGTTGTCGCAATTCAAACCTAAACCTAACCTAGTGATTTTCGTTATTTACTATTTATCTTAGAAATTATATAATCAGCTAGAGTAGTAGAATGTGGAAAGTAATAAAATAAAACAGAATTCCTAAATAAGATATTTTATTGCCATTATTATTAAAAAATAAAATAAACATTTTTTAAAGTTTAGTTAGAAAACAAAAAAAATCATATCTCCGAAAGGGGGGGGTCTCCGCAACTTTTCCTTCAAGGGGGAGGCGGTAGAAATTAGTAGACTGAACATATCCCCTTACATAAAGGAGTGAGACAAGGGGACGTTCTCATATTCCCTAAATTGTTCACTAACACTGTGGAGGATATGTTCAAGACGCTGAATTGGAAAGGGCGGGGCATAAATATAAAAGGCGAGTACTTGTCACACCTGAGATTTGCGGATGATATCATCATCATGGCTGAAACCGTGCAAGGTCTCCAATACATGCTGAGTACCCTGGTTGATTCTTCTGTACGCATCGGTCTCCGGATGAACTTGAACAAAACCAAGGTCATGTTCAACGAGCATGTTATTCCGGAACCGGTTGCCTTAAATGGAGTTCCTCTCAAGGTTGTTCACGATTACGTCTACCTTGGGCAAATCTTGCAATTGGGTAGAAACAACTTCGAGAAGAAAGCTCGCAGAAGGATAAAGCTAGGGTGGGCAGCATTTGGAAAACTTCGTCGAGTCTTTTCATCGCCCATACTCCAAAGTCTGAAGACGAAAGCCTTTAACGAGTGCGTCCTACCCATTATTACTTACGGAGCCGAGACGTGGACACTGACGGTTCGACTGGTTCACCATTTCAAAGTCACTCAGCGAGCTATGGAGAGGGCTATCCTCGGAATCTCTCTGAAAGATCAAATTCTAAATGAAATCTTCCATCAGAGAACCAAAACTATCGACATAGCTCAAAGGATTAGCAAGCTGAAGTGGCAGTGGGCTAGTCACATCTGTCGTAGAACCTCAAAAAACATAATTCAACTGCATACAGTGTATACTCAAAGCGTAGAACCGATAACCGTTAGGGTAGACATGTTCTAGAGTATAGACCACGGCTCGGCAAACGTAGTGTAGGGCGCCCTCCAGCTAGATGGAGCCATTATATACGCAAGTTGGCTGGCAGCGGTTGGAAACAAAGAGCTGAAGATCGAGCTCAGTGGCGTGCCATATATCCAGTGGAGACAGAGATAGGCTGATACAGTTGGTTGGTGTCACCACCATTCAAAAAAGTTCACAAAATAGCCTCTCGCCGTTAAAACCCGGTAAAGTGGAAAACAAAAAAATTATGCTAAGCGCCACCGAAAAAAGAAAACAAATTTATGAGTATCCGTGAGAAGTTTATTGGTTGGTTCGTAATTTTGGCACAATCCCAAATACCCAACACCTTATGAGAAGCAATTTTGTTATGAATGTTGCTGGAGCTTTTCTGTTGATGTTATTGTTAAAATGTAGAAAACCCGTTAAAATTAAATAAGGTAATAGATAATACAAAGTAAGTTATAGATACAATGAACAATAAATTAACAATCATAAATAGTTAGTAATTTTATGAAGACACCTGCTTAAGTGGTAATCGATAAATAATGTAAGTGCAACGAATTTTACAAATAAAAAAACCTGTAAATTTCGATTTTGACTCGCGCACAGAGGCTTCCGTACAAACTTTTCAAACTAGGTTAAAGTAAAGACCTAACTTTGCAGCTCGATCCCTAGACCGATGCACCACATGCACACTAGTCATTCACCAACCGCATATAATAAGTTTGTTATAGTAAATTTTCTTGTTTTGACCGACTTCACATAAAAGGAAGAGGTTCTCAATTTTTCGAAATCTTTTTAGGGTTCCCTACCTCTAAAGGAAAAAAGGAACCCTTGAAAAATGAATAATAAGATCGTTTAAAAAACTAAAAGAACCGACTTCAAATGCCGCGCTATTAATTTTCAGTACCAAATATGAGGTGTTAATTTGAGGTGAGGTTGATACTTATCAGATCTCGATGAAATTACCATTACCATTATCTCAAAGGTAGTACACCTTTGAGATATCTTCTTTCCAACAAAAAAATAATCGTCAAAATCGGTTCATAAATGACGAAGTTATCCGCGAACACACATAAAATAAAAATAGGTATATATATAAGGTCGAATTGAGAAACCTCCTCCTTTATTGAAGTCGGTTAAAAATGCCTCATTGCGTGATAAATTACTGCAATAGCCCAAAAATTTCGAGCCCCCAAAGGCAGGGAGACATAATTCCTATCACTTTTTCCGTCACTAAATTTAGGCTGCGCCCGTACCAGTATACAGTATTAAAAAGTCGGCTCGCTTAGATTCAATACAAATCGTGATACTTGCGTTATCTATTGTACATATATGTATATATGTAGTTTTTTATGTACACTGGTTGTTGTGTGTTGTGTTTTTACAATTTAGGTTCTTTATGTAGGTAACAGAGGAAGCCAGACTTGCGCCACAACAAATCACAGTAGCATACAAAAATGTTTGTATGTTGCGAGTCATTGCGCTGCACCTGTTACCCTGGTTCATACATAAATTATACTTACATAGGTATCATAATTAATGGTGACAATTACACTTAAAATAGAAAATTTGAATTATTAGTCTACTTATACCTAGCTAACACGGATGATAGCTAGCAGAGCTAGCTAGCTACCAACTTATCTCGGCAGAAGTGAATAACGCTTTCTGTAACTCACCTAGTTGTGCATATTTGATTATTCTTCACCGGTAATATTAATTATTTACTTAACGGGCTTTAGACAGGTTCTCACGTACGACTAGATACCGAACTTTCTATGAATAAAACAATTTCCACCTTTGGGGCGTCCCCGAACAATGTCGTTTCTTTGCACCTACGTAAATCCTTGGCGCATTTATTATTAACAAAGATTTACCATAGTAAGTGTAGAATTGTATCGTTCTATGAACGTAGGCAGCTATGCAGAAAATTTTACTGCATGTCATGGAACTTTTATTTTGATAATAAAAGTTAATCTTGTCAAGTGACTACTAGACTCGCATGGAGAGAGTAGAAACGAAATATTAAAATATACAAAGATGACACAGTTAAAAATACCTGCACAAAAACTATTCGTTATGTAAATCACCCGCATGGTGAGATTTGAACTTATATTCTCTCTATCCCCACCGGTGTTCTGATAGGGATCAGAGGGAGAACACCGGAAATATGTATAGCATAAATCCCTATTTATGCTATACATATTTCTCACTATCTTCACTGTTTATGCTACGACATGCTACAACGATTTACTAAATACTACTAGTGGTTAAACTGTACGAAATATGCGAAGCACCTTGATATTAGGTAAATTGTGTTTTATAGGGCGTCCAACAGGTTAACTTATAAAAGAAATAGTAGTTACCCATACCCAATGTTCAATGTTCAAGTATACCCATGCTCAATGTACCTACATTGAGCATGGGTACCTACCTATCATGGCTAAAATAACAATAATAAGATCGTTTAAAAAACTAAAAGAACCGACTTCAAATCCCGCGCAATTAATATTCAGTACCAAGTTTGAGGTGTTTATCTCCATATCTCTGGAGATACCAATCAGATCATTATGAAATTACTATAATACCATCTCCTGGGATAGCTCCATTCCAACAAAAAAATAATCATCATAATCGGTTCATAAACGACGAAGTTATCTGCAAACAAACATAAAAAAAGTATATACGGTCGAATTGAGAAAACCGACTTCACCAAAAAGGAAGAGCTTCTCAATTCGACTATATTTTTTATTCTTTTTATGTTTGTTACCTCAGAACTCCGTCAAGACTTAACCGATTTGAAAAAATATTTTTTTGTTTGAGAGATTATGCCTCCCGTTTGGTCCCATTTAAATTTTATCGAGATATGGCAATTATCTCAGGAAATATGGAGATAAACAATATAAGCATATTTGTATACTTTGATGACATGATTATAACTTTTTTAAAGGTTTTTTCGTTTTGTACGATCATAAATTATTATAATTAAAAATTATTATTGCATTAGAGATCTTGAGTGTAGTGACAAAATAAGGCTGAAAGAACGATCCTCCAACATTCAAAATTCAAACTATTGCGGAATGTAGTAGATTCCGCAATTTCCGCAAAAGATTTTGAATTTTGAATTATTCCGTCTGAGGTAGTAGGTATAAAAAAGATGTAAATACATTAGAAGGATTTACAATCTACCAATACAGACAGTGGTGTGCATTTTTTTATTGTTTACATAAATGGAGAGATGGCATGAAATTATTTTAAAGACAGAGTATTATAACATTTAAAATACAGGAAATACATGTACAGAATAGAAAATTAATTATTAAATCATTATTAGAACAGATATTAAATGAAATATGGATAAAGCAACGAAGATTTGTCAAATATATTGTAATGAGGAATATATCGAGTTAAATAATATTAGATAAAAAATAATAAACAATAAATCTCTCATAAAATATAATGTCACAAATAACAGTCAGGGTTAAAATCACTTTTAGAAAATCGTCAATCGTATCGTAACATTTACTAACCAATAGCATTTTTAATTTCTTTTTAAATAATATATAATGTTCTTGTTCTATACACAAGTTGGAATTTTATTATAAATTTGCCGTTTTACGAAGTGTATATAGTATAAGTGTATATACCTTGTTCGGATTCGCTTAGGTTTGCCTGTCATCTTTGAGTTGGGTACGATGTTTTGCAATTCTTACAATGTTTTGCACTTAGTTTATAGGTTCAAAGATAAATGTTCAATATTTTATGTAGGTATAAACCGTTCATGGAGAATATTCCACTGAGCCGAAACTCGAACAACAACTCGCAATTGAACAATCTTGGATACGACTAGTCCAGTAGGAGAGAGCTTTGTGCATCTCTTGATTACCTACTATTATTCGATGACATTATGGTGATGTATTTAATAAGTGTAAGACTTAGGTAATGTGATTCAACGTGGGATTAAAATGCCATATTACTAACAGTTCACTGAAATATATACAAGTAATATTTTAAAAAACCTTTTTAAACACAAGCTTTTACATAACCTAGGGCCAGAGTAAGTCAAGACAAATCCAACAAGCCCAAACACGAAGGGTATAAACATGTGTAGTTTAGGAGTTCCTTTGGCCTCCTTCCAGCTCCATCATCAGATCAGCACCAAGTTATCATAATATTGCATTGTCACGCGATTTACACATGTATGGCAAATTTCAGCTCAATCGAACCCCTGGAAGTCGCTCTAAAATCAATCGCAAGATTTGTGACGGACAACTAAATCCGCCGTGAAGTAGAGATAAAGCTTGTAATAATAATAATAATAATTTCTACTATTAGCTCGGCATGTTACGCAATTCGGAGTATAAAAGACGAGGTTACTATTAAACATCTAAGACAAGTGTATTTTGCATTGGTAGAATCTAAGTTTAGGTACAGCATAATGTTTTGGGGCAATAGCTACAAATATAATACGGACGCAGCTTTCATATTACAAAAGAGAGTAATTCGATCTATGGTTCGAATTCCCCAAACAGATTCGTGTAAACCATACTTCACAGCTTTAAAAATACTAACGGTGCTATCCTTATATATTTTAGTTATCCTGACAGACTTCGTTAAAAAATTAAGCAGTGTTGAATCTGATGAAGATCGAAAAATAAGAGAGCAAACACGAAGGAAGGATATACAATATACATTTGTTTCCTCCCTTACAGTTATCAGTCATTGCGTCAGGGTGCAGGCAGTTCGGCTTTTTAATAAATTACCCATTGTCCTAAAAACAATCAACAACAGTTATACATTTAAAAATAAATTCAAGGCCTTCTTGTTGGAAAGGTGTTACTATTCTGTTACGGAATACATGGAAGACCGGCAGACTAATCAAATATTGATATAATAATAATTAATTTTAACTGACTGACTTTATGTATGTAAGTATGTAATATTTAAGTATATATAAGTATATAGTAATATAATATTAAAGTATATAAGTAAAATATATATAAGTTTTATTTATATAAGTTATATATATATATAAGTAAAGTATATAAGTATATAATTAAGTATATATAATAATGTTTAAGTATGTAATATAATTTATATAATTTTTTATGACTGTGTATTTTTTATTACATAATAATTCTTATTTTAATTGACCTTTTATTTTTTGAACTTTGACATGAACATTGTGACATTGAATATTTAATAATCCGTTTCTTTTGTTATATTTTTTATATATTGTTTTTTTTATCATCTGTTAACATGTGTAAATTTCCCATACAATGACATTGTTTTTGGAATAAATAAATTAAAAAAAATATATATCTCTGGAGATACTAATCAGATCTCGATAAAATTAAAATGAGACCACCTCGGAAACGTACCCTACTTATTAAAAAAAGAATCAATATTTGAATCCGTTCACAATTGATGAAGTAATCGCGTAACATACACACAAAAAAAACATACAGACGAATTTAGAACCTCCTCCTTTTTTGTGCAGTCGGTTAAAAAAATAAAAATTACTATCGCGGCATAAGAAGTCGTTTTTTGTCGTTTTGTAAACGATCTTATTTTTTTTTAATTTTGGATAAAAATCGTAAAGCGGTTCATAGAATACATCTACCTCTGAATATAAATCAAATATCTTTCGGAGGCAGATTTTCTTAGCTTATACCTAGGGCCTTTCCAACCAAATAAATGCATAATAGGAATGTTATACTTTATATAGAAACAGAAAATTGTCGAAATTCTATTTATATTTCAAAATTCATAAAGATCCTTGAAATCTGCCACTTTTAGGAATCGTCAGCGTAATCCGCATCATCACTTAACAACAGGTGAGATAGTGGTCAAACGCTAGCCTAGAAGATATAAAAAAAAACCAGAGTTAAAATGTAGGTCCTAAATCTGCCTAAATGGCAGATATCTGCCATAAATGGTACACTGATACCAGACGTCATTTGGATGTCAGATGTAAATTCTTTAGATTTCCAACAGATGGCGTTAGTAACCAAACATTATGTTTTGATCTTCTAATGCTCCCCCCCCCCCTCCTAAAAGCAACTGCTGGCTTGAAAAATCTGGAAAAAAATGCGTGATAATAGTGCATTTCATGAACTTTAAAGGAAAACTATAGCGGTTAAGATAACTTTATCAGTTCATCAATCAGCAGTAATAGTCGTTGAACTTGGGTGTTGGATAATTTTGTACCAAATACATAATCCTTAGAATAAATCCTTTAAAGTGCAAAGACGAAGTACCTAGTTGCTTGTTTATAACGGGTAAAGATTTGCATTGAATAACAGGCTACTACGGAACCCTACACTGAGCGTGGCCCAACACGCACTTGGCCGGCTATTTTTAATGTTAATAAATTTAATGTGCTCCACAAAAGTGCTCAGGTTGTGGGATAGTGTTAGGGCTCGCTTCGCTCGCCCTGATAAAGTAAATACCGATTTTTAAAATTCTTTCACTAATATATAGAATGGACTTTTATGAAAATTATCCGGTTTAAATCATAGGTACATTCGTAGAGACCCATTTTGCAACCTAAGTCGACAATTAAACGGTTGAGAAAACACTTTTTTTACGAGCGCTGCCTCTTCTGCCTAAACCTTCCTCATAAATCACTCTGGCTATTGGTGAAAGCTGCATGAAAATCCGTTCAGTAGCTTTTGAGTTTTTTTGCGAACAGACAGACAGACGCGGAGTGGGATTTTGTTTTATAATTATATAGTGATATTGGACGGCCCTTTGACGTAAAGGATAGTTACATACTACTAATAAAACAAAGTCCCTCGCCGCATCTGTCTGTCTGTTCGCAATAAACTCAAAACTACAGATTTTCATGCGGTTTTCACCAAAAGCCCGAGTGATTTATGAAGAAGGTTTAGGTGTATAACAAAGAGAATATAATACTACGTTAGTGTATAATTAATTCGTTAAGATTTTGTGTAAAATGGTTGAAATATGACGATGAAAGCAATTGTCGAAGATGTTCATTCATACTCGACGCAACAAACTGATGCAAATAATGTAGGAATATATATTCTACCCGTGCGAAGCCAGGGCGGGCCGCTAGTATTTTATAAAGCCATCTTGTGCGGTCCTAAATTGATAGCTAGCAACCATCGGTTTTTGGACACAGAGCGTTAGTTGAAATTACGGTTGGACGCGGTATCTGGTTTTTAGGTTTCCGAACCCAAAGGGTACCAACGGAACCCTATTACTGAGACTCCGCTGTCCCTCTGTCTATCTGTCTGTCTGTCTGTCTGTCTGTCTGTCTGTCTGTCTGTCTATCTGTCTGTCTGTCTGTCTAACTGTCTGTCTGTCTGTCTGTATGTCCGTCTGTCACCAGGCTGTATCTCATGAACCGTGATAGTTAGACGGTTAAAATTTTTACAGATGATGTATTTCTGTTGCCGCTATAACAACAAATACTAAGAACAGAACAAAGTTAAAAATTAAAGAAAAGTTAAAAAAAAGTTTTTTACGATAGCGCCGCGCCATCTAGATGATCATTAAAGATAAGATATCGTCTTTACCTTAATCTGAATCTCGGAAGCGGCTCCAACGATTAAATAAAATTTAGTATACAGGGGATTTCGGGGGCGATAAATCGATCTAGCTAGGAATCATTTTCAGAAAATGTTGTTTTATTCGTGTTTTCAATAATCAACTTTATTGATAATATAAACAACTTAAACAAAATAACTTAAAAATATTACTCTTCCCGACATCTATTGGCGAGTAGAAGTAGCTTTAGTATCACTGTGTGGGTAAAGCAGTTAGTGGCTCTCAATTAAAATAAATAGTATTATTATTCGTCAATAGATGTCGGGAAGAGTCATATTTGTCTGTTTAAGTGGCAAAAAATACCGAGCAAAGCTCGGTCAACCAGATATTTAATATTAATTAATACTATTAATATACTAAAGAATATTAATTACTACTATTACTACTATATAATACTATTCTACCTTTGTTTTAACGTTTACTTAGTTGGTGTTCGGTTCGGAACCCTCCGTGTGCGGGACAAAAGTCTGACTCGCACTTGGCCAGTTTTATTCTATATTCTGAGATACATATGTAGGTACCTACTCTACATAGTTACATACATAAATCACGCCTTTTCCCCTCTCAAAATGATGACATAAATGTATGTCTGTCTTTCACGTACCTACATTTCTCTTACAGGCAAATTTATCAAGATTCCTGGACTATAAATTATATTTATTATGGGACAGTGTACCTATTGCATCAATGTTGTATCAATGTATTGCGCTGTCCTTGTTTGTATATGACCTAAACACTTTTATATATTGTCTGTGGCAACTACCATATTCTGTGGTGAACTTGATGCAATATTATCTGTGTTTTTGTGATTTTGGCATTTTTGGCAAGGCGTAAATTGAATTGATGTAGGTAATGTGAGAGAAATTTTGTGAAAAATAACATTTAATTAAAAATCTAGAAGGTAAACGATGGCTACCAGAGGAGAAAGAGGTGTTAGCAGAGTGCTAGAAAAATTAGAAGCCTCTGTTAATTCGGGACAATACTATGAAGCCCATCAGATGTACAGGACTTTGTATTTCAGGTATAATTTTGCTGTGCTACTTTTTTTTGTGTCAAGACGTATCATCAGTGAAATTAATGTGTTTTTCATATTTTTCAGGTATCTTACTCAAAAAAAGTATGCTGAATTATTGAATTTATTGAATAAAGGCTCCACTTTACTCCTCGAACATGATCAACAAGGCAGTGGTTCAGATTTAGCAATCCTAATCATAGATGTTTTGACAAAATCAGACACGCACCCTTGTGAAGAATGGATTGAAAAATTAGCAAAGTTGTTTGAGCTGATGAGTTCAAGCATACCAGAGCGAGAACAGTTTCTTACTAATTCTGTGAAGTGGTCAATGGACAATAGTAAAAAAGGACACCCCCTGCTACATCAGGTTATTTTATTAGTTCATCTGGAGTAAAGAAAGCTACTCCTTAGTTTGTTTTTGTGGGCTAAACCACAAATTGCAGCTACTTATTAATTTTATAACATTACAGAGAATTGCTGAAGTATACTGGAGGGAAAAGAACTACACAGCTGCACACAGACATTTCCTACACTCCAGTAATGGTTCAGCATATGCTAATATGCTCATTGAATTGCACCTGACCAAAGGTCTGAAGTCAGAGATAGACTTGTTTATTGCACAAGCAGTTTTCCAGTTTCTCTGCCTCAGAAACTTCCGAATGGCTACCGAGACCTTTGATCAATATACTGCAACACATCCTACTATAAAAAATGACAAAGGCCCACCATATTTTTTACCTTTGTTAAATTTTCTATGGTTTTTGTTGAGAGCTGTTGAACAGTAAGTTGTAACTTGATAAACTTGATATTGAACTATAGTTTGCCAGGATGCAGTGCTATGCTTGGCTCGTGGGTGCAGCAAGCACAGGCGCCGGGACAGTATCACACATAGTACCTTGTCATAAAAGAAAACACCTACTGTGATTGTTATTATGTCACCGTTTTAGTCTTCCTACTCTACTTTTTCTTCCGGTAAATACTGAGCATGCACAGATTGCTTAATGTTACATTTCCCATCATCAGCAATAAATAATAAATAGTTTTGATAATCTACCTATCAATAGACTATAGGTTGTACTATTATTTATTCTGTGCAAGTCACCAGGTTTACGACGCCCGCTCTACTCTTAAATGCTTATCACCAGCATAACATTATTATTTAATTAGCTAAAAATAAGAATAAGACTTTCATTTACAAAACAGGCACGGGCCGCAAGGAGGAAGGCCGGCCTCCTTGCGGTCCTAGGCTATGCGATGCCGACCTCTGCTCTAAGCTATAGATAGAGCTTAGAGTATGTGCTTGTATGTTCTCAGTTCTTCCTATCCTAAGATGCTGTCAAGGCTAAGGTTAATAATGTTAATCTATTCTTTACTCTTCAAAAGTATTAACTTTCAAAGGGCAAATTCTAAAAATGCCTAAGGCCCAGTGCACACCGCTGGAAGTGTGGCGGAGCGCATTTGAAGACTACAATTTAATATAAACCTTAACTACCGTAACATAATGTCAATATAGTAATACAGGATTTATCGAGCTTAAAACATTAATTTTTATTTAACTCGTCATATCAGACTTATACAGTCAGTAATTGTATCATCATTATTAGCAGTTAACAGTCCACTGCTAGACGTGTGCGTTCGCCCAGCAAAAAGTATCTGCTTTTCAAGAATTGAATGATGCAGATATTTAGTGCCTTATATTGTGTAAATGTGCCAGAAATTTTAAATTTGTGCCTCCAACGGCTTCGGAGTTATTTAAGAAAAACAAATTCTTCTGCACGAACGTTTGCCCAGCAAAACTTTTTTTAAAAGATGGGTCTAGTTGTATATTAAATATGCAAAAAGGTAGCTTAAATACGAGTATAAATGTGTCGTGAAAGCTAAATTTGTGCCTCTTAAGATTCCAGAGATATTTAGTTTTTTGCTGGGCGAACGTTTGGGCGATTGCTATATATCGGAAACGGCTGAACGCACAGTTATCATTTTTTTTATACAGATAAAGTAAATTTGTGCATATTTGTGCCCGAATTTTCAATAACATGACTAGCATGGTTCAGGAGCTATGATTTAATTTCCTAGTAAATGGAAAAATGTTCTGGCTCTCGAACGAACAAGACCAAGGACTTCGCGTTAGTGCCGACTGGTACCCGTTATACATTACCACGATACTGTAAAGTTTCGCCGGCCTACTACATATCATTGGCGAGTTCTTAACGATTTTGTCTTTTTTTGAGGTTATTTTGAGTGAAATTACTTAGAATACGAAAACACTAGTTTGCTGTGAGCTGGCTTATTACACGCTTCTACAAATAATTAGAGCGAATAAGAATACGTATGCAAAAAATCAAGCATTTATATCCATTATTTTAGACAATAATGATAAACAACCATTCGAAATATTTTTGGTAGATTACCCGACCAAATTCGAGTGAACAGTAAAAAGCGGCCGCACGATACTTCGCTACTAGCGCTCTAATTATTTGTAGAAGCGTGTAATAAGCCAGCTCACAGCAAACTAGTGTTTTCTCTGTATACAAAAAAACATAACAGTGCGTTCAGCCGTTTCCGATATATAGCAATCGCCCAAACGTTCGCCCAGCAAAAAACGAAATATCTCTGGAATCTTACGAGGCACAAATTTGGCTTTCACGGCACATTTATACTCGTATTTAAGCTACCTTTTTGCATATTTAATATACAGCTAAACCCATCTTTTAAAAAAAGTTTTGCTGGGCGAACGTTCGTGCAGCAGAATCCGTTTTTCTTAAATAACTCCAAGCCGTTGGAGGCACACATTTAAAATTTCGGGCACATTTATACGATATAGGGCACTAATTATCTGCATCATTCAATTCTTGAGAAGCCGATACTTTTTGCTGGGCGAACGCACACCTGCTGGACGTAGGCCTCCCCCAAGACACGCCACTTAGCCCCATCTTCGGCTCTTTGTTTCCAGACACTGCCCACCGCTTTGCAAATGTTGTCACTCCACCTATTCACAGGGCGTCCTACGCTACGTTTGCCGATTCGCGGTCTCCACTCTAGAACCAGTCTGCCCCAACGGTTATCAGTCCTACGGCAAATATGACCAGTCCACTGCCACTTCAGTTTGCTAATTTGCTGAGCTATGTCGATCACTTTAGTTCTCTGGCGAATTACTTCGTTCTGGATTTGATCCCGCAGAGAAACACCGAGCTTAGCTCTTTCCATACCTCGCTGAGAGACTTTAAACTGGTGGACTAGTCGAACCGTGGGTGTCCACGTCTCGGCTCCGTATGTCATGACAGGTAGGACGCACTGATTAAAGACTTGTGTCTTTAGGCACTGTGGTATACGCTAAGAGAAGACTCGATGGAGTTTCCCAAATGCTGCCTAGCCCAGCTGAATTCTTCTCTGGATTTCCCTGTCGAAGTTGTGTATGTGTAAACATACTGCGTGACAACTTCGTGTGGGATTCCATCTACGGCAATCGGTTCCAGAACAACGTGCTCGTTGTACATGACTTTGGTTTTATCCAAATTCATCCGGAGACTGATGCAACGAGAAGAATCAGCCAGGTCATTCAACATCCTTTGTAGGTCCTGCAGTGTCTGCCATAATGACGATGTAATCTGCGAATCGTAAGTGAGAGATCTACTTGACGTTAATGTTGATGGCGTAGTCTTTCCAATCCAGCGTCTCAAACATATCCTCTAAGGCATTAGTGAACAGTTTCGGGGATATGACGTCCCCCTGTCTCACTCCTCGACGCAGGTGGATATGTTTAGTATGCTGGTCGGTACTTGTACACTCATCGTTGCGGCATTATATAGACATCTGATCACTTCGATATATCGCCAGTTGACTTTGCAACGCTGCAAGGACTCCAGAACCGACCAGGTTTCGATTGAGGCGAAGACCTTCTCATAGTCCACAAATGCTAAGCACAGGGGGCGATTGTACTCTTCGGTTTTCAGTACAATCTGCCGCACCGTGTGGATGTGGTCTATGGTGCCGTAACCCGGCCTGTTCCGGAGGTTGAAACTCATAGTCTTCGCGCAAGACAGTTCGTGATAACCCTTGAAAACAGCTTATAGACATGGCTCAGAAGCGAAATCGGGCTGTAGTACCGCCCGAATAATTGTATACCAAGAATAAATTCGCCCGCGGCGCTCGGAGAGTCCTCAAGCTACCACAGGAGCATGCGCGCTACTGCTCCAGTCGCCGCGGCGCTGTTTAGCACTCACTACGCCCTGAGCATTTGAAGACTATAATTTAATATAAACCTTAACTACCTTGACCCTTGACATTCAGTCAATAATTGTATACCAAGAATATATTCGGCCGCTCGGAGTAGCAGCGCGCCGCGCGTCATTCCGCTCTAGGGCGTGGCGCAGCTCTCAAGGGCTCTCGGATTCGCTCCAGCTAGGCTATTCTGTAAGCTATCTCGACAGCGGAATCCGCGGTGAGTTTCGAATTTCGTACTACGAAATTAAATCGTATCATGTTCGCAATACGGTTGAATTTCGAATTTACGAAAATTGAATCTCACCGCGGATTCCGCTGTCGAGATAGCTTACAGAATAGCCTAGCTGGTCGCCTGAATCCGCGCGCGCGTTTCAAGGAAATGCGCTTCCAGCGGTGTGCGATGGGCCTAATTCTCAAAATGGCAAAATAAATTCAGTTTTGTTTTACCATTTGAAGATTAGGCATTTGTAGAGTTTACTATTTTGATATTTGGTCCTTTTTAGAATTTGCCATTTTGAGAATTGGGCATTCTGTAACCTAAACTGCAGTTTTCCTTGTAAAATTACTCAGTGAAGTCTCAACTGTCTGTTTAGATGATATAAATATACATTTGAGTCAAAATTATAAACAATAAGTTTGTTTTTTTTTTCAGGAAAAAGGCAAACCAGTTTACAGTGTTGAGGACTTGGTATGCCATTAGTATAAAAAGGGACCCTAACTATTCTGGCTACTTAGATAATATTGGTCGCATATGGTTTGGGATTGAGGTGACACCAGACAATAGGAACCGGAACTCTATGTTTGGAGGTCTTCTCAAATCCATCATAGGAGAAGTAGACAGTTCAGATGAAGAAGGTGATTTCAACATCTCTACACTAGACTTAGATTGATATTATAAAAGAGTTTACTATATATTTTTATATTTGTTTTCAGTTTCACTGATTTGCTAATTCGATTGCATTGGATATAAGATTTAAAAGCTTTTTAACTATTTTCACCAAACATTTGACAGCAACTTGGCTTTTAATTTTGTACATATGAATTATTGTAAAATATCCATTATTAAAAATCAACATTTTCAATATCTTTTTCGACTTTAATTGTAAATCACAAAATGGTATTATTACACTCCTTTTCATGTATGAAGTCTCAATCAATCAATTCAATCTCTGTTGGAATGAATATCACAGATATTGTACAATAGATAACACAAGTATCACGATTAGTATTGAATCTAAGCGTGCCGACGTTTTAATACAAATTGACGGCACAGCCGAAATATAGTATGATTATGTCAAGGTTATTGTAAGATTCTTCCTACATTTACTGGATTATAATGGATGTAATACCAACCATAACTTATCTTAAAGAAAGCTTGACTGAAGAAACTGAACTGTTTAGAACTAAATTATTATAGAATACAGATTTTATTGGTGTCTAATGGGCACTATTTAAGAGACATTCAAGAAAACAAAAACATTTAACACTCATACAACTTACGATTCACATTATTTGATGTGTAACATTTTGGTTTAATATTTGTTATTTAATAAGTAAATACTTGTTATGTTTATTTTTCTCTTGTGTTGACCTTACATAACCATGTTTGTTGAGGTGATGGTGTATCTTAAAAATCTGTAATGAGAATTGTGTCAACATTTATTTGTGTGCCCAATGTTCAATTATTTAGAGTTTATATATATGTAGAAATAATATTACTTTCATAATAACAATAATTTATTGATAAAAAATCTTTTTATTCCATAAATATATTGAATTGTCCTTTTATTTAATCATTTAAAACTAGGAGGTATAGTGAATCACAGAAATTGCTAAGGTATTATTTATATTATTCAATAAAAGTCTAGTCTGGAATAACTTATAAATAAATGGCATTTTTTAAACATGTATAACAAATACCTTATAATATAGTGGATAGTCAGTACCCTTGTTTTCTATTTATAACATGATGCATTATAACTTAAAATTTATACATATAAATAAAAAATATATATACATACACGTCGAACATATAACCTCCTCCTTTTTGAAGTAGGTTAAAAATAGAAACCAGTATAGAAAGTAACAATATACTGGAGTGGAATAGATTATAGACTTGTTATTCATTTCATATAGGTCTTATCTTGGAACAAAGTTAGATAATAATATTATCACCATGCCTTATGATATAAATGATAGTGTCGCCACATTGTGTAATACTAAAATCACATGTCATTAACCACAAGAGATGTATATTCTCTTTTTAATGATGCATAATGTAGTGAACCTTTTATAAGGTCTAGTTTTAGTTTTTTATCCTTTAGATCCATTGCCTGTTTCACTATTGTTTTATTAAAACTTATAACATTTTCATGGTTTAAAAAATCCTCTATGTTCATCCATTTACACGCAGCAATCTCCATATCCGACTTTGTGATAGATTCTGATGTAGCTCTGAGCAATACAACTACATAGATGTCTGAATTACCAAACATAGACCTGTGACTATGTCTCAAAGTAACCATTGACTGAAACTCTGAATCTATACCAGTTTCTTCTTTAACTTCTCTGACAGCTGCATCTTTTATATCTTCACCTGAAACAAAAATGTTTTACTATTTTTAGGGTTCTGTACTAGAGATGAAACGGATATCCGGTAGCCATCCGGTATCCGGCCTATCTGGCCTTGTTTTCACTATCCGGTCGGATACCGGATAGCAATTTAGTATCCGGCCGGATACCGGATAGTAAATTTTACAAAATTCTCATTATTGTAGACAAGGCAAATCATCCCACAATAGGTTATGAACACCGTTTATTTTTATAATCGCACCCAGAATTAATTAGTTTAGCAAGTTATTAACAAGTGGCATATTGTGGTGAATGAATACGAAATTTTCCGCATTACTCGAACATCGCAGAGTCCCGATCTCCGCTCACGTGTTATACACCCGAACGGTCCCGAATATTTCAAATCTCGTTACCCGCGCCATTTTCAAACCAAACTGATCGTGTCATGTAACGCGATAAAGAGCCGATTATCCGGTAGCCGGATATCCGGCGCTCCGGCTTCGTAGCTTGCCGAATACCGGATATCCGGCCAAACCACTATCCGTTTCATCTCTACTCTGTACCTCAAAAGGAAAAAAGGAACCCTTATGGGATCACATTGTTGTCTATCTGTCAAGACCCTTTTTTTTCAGCAAGTGTGTGTGTTGTGGAGATATGAAGTTGTAACTTGTATCAATTACTTAGGTCTATGGTCTCAATTGGCTGTGCAAAAATCAAACCTGTCACGCAACACAATCAAAAGATAGGTTTATTCCCAACGTCCCCCACTAAAACTTACTTAGGACTAATTAAACCGTTTATGTTGCATATTTTGCTATTTCGCAAGGAAATCAAAACCTATGGGTACTTCCCGTTGACCTAGAATCATGAAATTTGGCGAGAACCAAGGTCTTGAAGCACTTATATAGGAATAAATCTGAAAACCGTAAATATGTTGTTTAATAACAAAATAAGGGTGAATTTACTATTACAAATTTATTATTTGCGATTGGTGCAGTACATTTTCTATGGATCGAACTGCAATGTTTAATTTGATAAATTTGTATGTAAGCCTCGGTGCGCGAGTCCAACGTAGCTGGATTTTTTTATATTGTGTAAGTTCATAAATAAGTTGTGATAATAATAATACCTCTTTCAACATATCCGCCTGGTAACTTCCAATGATTAACTTCTGTGTGCTTTTCTGTTACAACCAAAAGTTCATCTTTCTCATTAAGGACGATACCTCCGACCCCTAGGTTAGTATGACTAGATGGAGGTAGGTTTGAACTTGTTTCTGGTAGCCATTTATACATCATAACAAAGTCATCTCTAGAATGATGAAAGTTGAAGCCCTCCTGATATGAATAAAAAATACATTAGCATACACTGAGAATATATCAATAAGGTACTTTTAAATTATCTTTCAGAATAAGTACTGTAATTAGTCAAAAAATAAAAAAAGAACTCTGCCCAGATAGAATCACAAATGAACATATAACGAGGGACAGTCAAAGAACTAAGCCAAATACTAACTAAAGTCTTCAATGAGCTTCTATATTCCGGCATGATCCCAAGAAAATTGGCAGAATCACACACAATACTTCTATACAAAAAGGTTCGAAGGATGATATAGACAATAACAGACCCATATAGCTTAGACATACGTAAGTGCCTTTAAATGTATCTGTACCAAAATTGTAAAATGCAACTAATAAACAATTTTATTATTTTTTCAATTACATTCTCGGGTCATAAATGTCCGGTCCTTTATAAGGCATTAAGGGAACCGAAGCCAATGTCAACAGGCTCTTTACAATTTTTGCAATACATATGGTTTGTGGATAGAGTGATGAAAAACTATAAATTGATGGTGAAATAATTTATCATGGCTATTGATTTGGGCTGCTTGATGTCTGATGCCTGGTCTATGGGATGAGGTATGGCACCCGCCAATTATGCCTCATTTCAAAATGTTAAGGCAGGTGGTGACTTGCTATACACTGACTGAATGGGCCCCCCAAAAAGGTGGACCGTTATATTGGGGCTGAGGGGCAACATTGGCGTGTATAGCTTAGGGTGTCGAGAGGTGTGCTGCACACTAAATGCTACTAGCGGCTTTATGCCTTTAACACTTCCACCCTGGAAAGCTCCAGGAGCTAAGACCCTAAGCAGGGTCTTAGCTCCTGCAAGATTTATTATTATTATTAATTAGTACAATAGTACTAGATTAGAACAAAGTTAAATTTTATTGATAACTTATTTGATCTGAAGACATTGTTCAGTTTTCCTAGTCCATTTTTGGGTAAATCTATGGTCTACAGTACAGATATTTTTATATCATTATCATAATCAGCCGGTATCAGTCCACTGCTGAACATAGGCCTCTCCCAAGTCATGCCACTGAGCCTGATCTGCGGCTCTTGGTTTCCAGTCACTGCCAACTGCTTTGCAAATGTGCATCCATTATATGTAGCGAGGGTCAGTTTGTTTTGGCGGCCTACTGTAGCCCGGAGATTCTTAGCACCCCCTGCCCTGCAGTTACCGTGGCCGCCACCGTGGTCAGGAATAGCAGGGCAGCCGGAAACGGGGGGCCGCAGCTTTATGTGACCTTCCATCGTCATTCATCCCTTGGGAAGGATATGACCTAATCGCCACGCCGGGCAGGCGGGTTAGCGATCGCAGGACGTAGCTTCTCGCACCGGTGAGGCTGCTGCCCGTCACCGGCCTGTAGTATTTAGCTACGCCATAATTTGAAACGGTTACACCACCATTTGTCGGTCGCCAGAGCCTCGTTCGTTGGTCAGCAGGATGCACCATGGGCAGGTGAGGTTGGCTGGGAGCACTTAGATGGTATGTGTGCTCCCTTACATCCAATATTTTTATACAGCCATTCTTAAAAAATAATAACAAACACATAAATTACAAGTCCATATCAAGTAGGTTAGGTACTTACATCAGCAAGTATAGGAACCCACGATGCATGTTTAATGTTCACTTTAAACCAGATGCATCGTTTATTGTCTTGTTTCCATTTCACTAAAGATTCTGAAAATTAGAAATGTGTAAGTCTGTAAGTATACTTACCTATCTTCATAGGCCAAAATCAGTTTTTGAGCAAACTCAGGTTATAAAAAAAGTTGATTACAGGCATTAGGTCAAATTAATTAAGTATCAGCAGCAGTACCTACGTACATAGTATACAAATCAATTGAAAAAAATAAGTCACAATCACACAAATAATCCATAAAATTACTAATTGTCCCAGCAAAATTTAAAGCACAACTTTAATATTTACATATAGATTACATAATTATTATAATAAAACCTATATTAGGTATATTTACCTTTTAAGCGTTCTAAGAAAAATTGAGGATTACAAGGTTCCCCCGTGGAATCTACAGTCACACCACCATATCTGTCTGTGTGGCCTTTAAATGTTTCATTATCCAGGACCATTGTGTTCCAACTTAACCAGTATTATACAAGGTACTCTGTGAACTTAACACACTGACTGTGGCACAGAATACTATTTACTCGGGGAGGACTGTGGTGACTGGTGAGTACATAGAGAATATAATACACAGATAACTGTATATTAGTCCGATACATATCTGTGGTGAAGTCGTGTAATATCTAACCTGCCCACTGATCACAAAAAACATTGAATGAACGAAATGATTTTCGTGATCAACACCCTGTAACGAAAATTACTCCCATCGCCACATCGGATAAAGTCGTGTAATATCTAACCTGCCCACTGATCACGAAAATCATTGAATGAACGAAATGATTTTCGTGATTTTCGTTACAGGGTGTTGATCACGAAAATCATTTCGTTCATTCAATGATTTTCGTGATCAACACCCTGTAACGAAAATTACTCCCATCGCCATACACTAGTCTCTCGGACTAATATACAGTTATCTGTGGTGTGGTAAGGCAAGGTAAACAGCATAGAGTACATCAATAGTAATCTGTGGAGTACATTATATATATGGTAAACAGAAAAAGAAGTGAAGAAAAGAATCTAATAATGCTTTGCCTTACCTCATCAATTTACCGGAATGCATGTATTTACCGTCATCATTTAAGGTTGGCGTAAGTTGAAAGTTCTTAGAATCAGTCCATCGTTTGGTGGAAATCTGACTGAGCATTGCGCACATATTATCAAAGACTGTCCATAAGTTACTTACTTGAATTATGTTTTCAGAATCAGATTGCGTTGCAAATCTTCCAATACGGTTAAATCTATATCAAGTCAAGATACATTCGATGGTGTAACCGATAGATATAAAGGGATTACTGTTGATACAATCAAAGAAAAATGCAGCCCAGTGAATGTAGCTATGAAACTAGAAGGTATTAGTATTGCTTTCTATGGCTCTAAATGTAACCTATAATTTAGAATATAGTAGCAATAAAATTTCCAAGGATTCTTGGGTTCTGTTAATAATATGAAAAACTGTATGTTGGTATTGTCATAAGCAGGGACTTAACCTCTACCCATCCCCATAACATTTAATATCAAACTCATGCAAAACCACTCTAAATCCAACTAAAAATCCAAAATGAAACCCAACAAAAAAAAAAATCAAAAACTATGCATTACCTTGTAATGAGAGTGGTAGGGTAGTGAATGGGGGACCCGCCTCTTCCTATTCCACCCCATTCACAACATTCACAAAATGGTAAGTAGTTACTGGAAACAAAGAACCAAAAGTTTATTGCCAACTATTCCCACACCGCTTCCACCTGGCAAAAAATATTCATTAAAATGTAAGCCTTATGATGTTCACTGTAGACAGACTTTACATTGACAACAAATAGAGGAGACCCAATATATTATACAACAAAACTTCAGCCAGATTGGTCAAGTCATTAGACCTTGAAGAGGTAACAAACAAACAAATAATACATACTGACTTATTGATATTGGTATTTTTTTTATTTGGTATTAATAAAACAAAGTAATCTAATATAGTTAAGTTGTTTTGTTTTATCCTACTATAATAAGAATTTAAATAGTTATGTTTTTATTATTACAGAATCACTACAGAAATGGAAAATTAATGGAAACAGATGTATTTGGTTCAAAGTTAATGTTAAAGATGCCTTTTATGTACCTATTTTAGCAAAGGTAAAATCCAAACTATATTTTGTATTATTCAATTAAATCTGTATTCATTTAATTGAATATAAAATGAGTTAGATACCTAACTCAACTTAAAATAACCGGCCAAGTGTGTGTCGGGCCATGCGCAGTGTAGGGTTCCGTAGTAGCCTGTTATTCAATGCAACTATTTACCCGTTGTAAACAAGCAACTAGGTACTCCGCCTTTGTCACTTTAAAGGATTTATTCTAAGGATTTTGTATTTGGTACAAAATTATCCAACACCCAAGTTCAACGACTATTACTGCTAAACTAATAAAGTTATCTTAACCACTATAATTTTCCTTTAAAGTTCATGAAATGCGCTATTATCACGAATTTTTCCAGATTTTTCAAGCCAGCAGTTTAGCTTTTAGAGGGCCCCCCCCCTCTAAAAGGACGCCCTACTGTAACAAAAATTTGCACTTTAAAGTTTAATATTTGGTAAATGGAGCATTCAAACGAAAAATAGTATTACCAACCCTTAAATCATTTTTAAAGACTTATTCAACGATACCCCACACGATGGGGTAGATGATGAAAAAAAGAATCATCCCCTCTTCTCATACAGGGGAGCTACCCTAAAAAAAAAAATTTTTCTAAATTTTATTTCAGCACTTTGTCGGCGTTATTTATATACATATCCTCACAAAATTACAGCTTTCTAGTATTAACGGTCTCTTAGCAAAATCTCGGACAGACAGACAGACAGACAGACAGACAGACGGACATGACGAAACTATAAGGGTTCCTTGTCAGGACTACGGAACCCAAAAAAGGAAGAAATACACAAATCTTAAAAATGATTTGCATTTAAGGGTAGTCTCATTTTATTCTTATTAAGACCAGGGGGCTGATCACGAAAACCATTGAATGAACGAAATGACGGGGACGCAGCTATGTAGGCCGTCTAGCTCCGTCCCCGTCATTTAGTTCATTCAATGGTTTTCATGATACGCCCCCAGATAGCTTTAGAGATATGTAGAGTAAATAATCGTTTAATATTTATTTTATTATGTATTATATTAGTTATGATTTAATTAACTGTTGATATCTTTAGAAAGGCTTTAATTTTCATCATGCCAGAGAGGACTTTGTGATGATGTACAAATGGTTGCCTGAGGACTCTGAGGCTAACCTGCCGCCGTGTTGTCACACAAACCTAGCAGTGGGAGCCATGGTGTTCAACGAGAAGGAACAAATTCTGGCCGTGTCAGAGGCGCACTATGAGTACCCTCACTGGAAACTGCCGGGAGGATATGTTGAGAGAGGTAAGATCTTTTTAGGGTTCCTACCCAAAGGGTAAAACGGGACCCTGTTACTAAGGCTCCGCTGTCCATCTGTCTGCCTGTCTGTCTGTCTGTCAATCTGTCTGCAGGCTGTATCTCATTAACCGTAATAGACAGTTAAAATTTTCCCAGATGGTGTATTTCTGTTGCCACTAGAACAACAAATTTTAAAAACAAAATAATGTTAAAAATAAAACCGGCCAAGTCGAGTTGCACTCGCCCACCGAGGCTTCCGTACCAATTTAGCTAGGTCTATCTTAATTGGCATAAACTATGTATGTATGGGGACACCCTTTAATTTATAACTTTCCAGGGCGAGAGCCAGGGTCTGATGATGAAACTGTAAGGTGGCCACAGCATCTCTTTGATAAAACAACATAACCCCACCGAGTTTGGGCTCGATTGTTTCGTCTTGAGGAGGACTTTACACCTAGATGATATTCAGGGTCTGATGATGAGGCCAGAAGGTGGCCACGGCTTATCTGTGATAAATTAACGTTACTCCACCGAATGTAGGCTCAATTGATTCGTCTTGAGGAGGACTTTACACTTAAACAATATCCAGGATCTGATGATGAAGCTGTAAGGTGGCCACGGCATCTCTGTGATAAAACAATATAATCCCACCAAGTTTGGGCTCGATTGTTTTGCTTTGAAGAGCACTTTATCCATAATTGCATCATAAGATCCGTAGAATATTTTAAAACATCACGCCTACTCTAAAATACTCAGGTACCTACCAAAAAGTTAAAAATAAATTAAAAGTAAAAAATATGTTTTAAAACAAGCTTTACCTGGGACAATGAACTAAAATGTTAAAAATAAATTCTAGTAAGTATTTTGCGGGTAGATAGGTGAGGCACAGAAGTACCAATAGTTAGTACCTAACCTGTAAAACGGGTAGTGCCTCAAGCTTTTAAGAATATAGGTAAGTAGGTACCTACCCGCAAAATACTTAGAATTTATTTTTAACATTTTAGTTCATGGTCCCAGATAAAAGCTTGTTTTAACAAATATTTTTTACATTAAATTTATAACATTTTAAAGTTTTGATTGTACAGGGTCTGTAGGAAACCTAATTAAAATAATATCAGTAAAATTACATTACATAGTGTAAATCTAATTGTTAATTGACAAACTATATATATAAGTACATAAATCATTGTCTTTTACATTAAGTAATTTAGGTAAATCATTTAAAAGTTACGGTGAAAATTATAGTACATTACATAGAACGCGTGAGAGAGTGCTGCGTGGCGCACGGTATCAGTAGGGCTATTCTGTAAGCTATCTCGGAAGCGGAATCCGCGATGAGATTTAAATTTCGTATTACGAAATTCAACCGTATTATGATCGTGTTACGATTGAATTTCGTAGTATGAAATTCGAATCTCATCGCGGATTCCGCTTCCGAGATAGCTTACAGAATAGCCTAGCTGCCCCCGAACACGAACAGACGCGTGAGGGCAAACGTCATATCATAGACAATGCGTAGAATAGGACATAGAATACTTATATACGTGGGCAAAGCCGCGGGACACAACTAGTCTAATTGAATAATAATCGGTTCAGATTTGTCTACGATCTGAGGTAACAACAAAATAAAATAAACATACTCTTCGAATACTTTCTCCTTTTTCAAAGTCGGTTAAAGTACGATAGTACACTATAATGTTATATTCAGAAAAAAAGTTCCCAAATATTTGGATAATTACCCCACTATTAAACTGACAACACTGACCAGTCCGACTAACCAACGAAAAATTCAAAATTTAAATCGTGTTTTCATACTCAAACGATTGAGAAATATTAAAACATACCGATGAAAACCAATCTTCTTATTAATATCGGCATGATTGTGGCATAATAGCATAGCACAAACCGGCATATTTTATTATTTTTTCATGAGCTCCGCGCGCTCGGTTGTTCAAGTGTCACTGTTGTAGGTAAACAGATAATCTACTATATATGGTATATTTTTATTTAGAAAGTTACGTGTATTTAATCACGACCTCACTGAAAGAAACCTAATGAACCGTGTACTCATTTGTGATTCTTTATTACGACGTAATGAAACCGCACCAGTTTTGAAGAACAACTGGTGATTTTGAAGAATGACTGTTGGTAACTGGTGATGAAAAGTGGATCACGTACGACAAGAACGTGCGGAAAAGGTCGTGGTCAAAGGCCGGTCAGGCTTCACAGACTGTGGCGAAACCCGGGTTAACTCGCAACAAGGTGATGCTGTGTGCTGCGGATGGATTAAAAGGGCATTATTCATTATGAGCTCTTACCACCAGGCAGGACCATCGATTCTGAACTCTACTGTGAACAACTGATGAGATTAAAGCAAGAAGTTGAGAGAAAGCGGCCGGAATTAATCAACAGAAGGGGCGTGGTTTTTCATCATGATAACGCTAGAGCTCACACATCTTTAGCAAAAATTAAGAGAGTTTAGCTGGGAGGTGATAATGCATCCGTCGTATAGTCCTGACCTTGCACCTTCAGATTTCCACCTGTTTCGGTCTCTTCAGTTCTTTAGGCAGTGTCAGGTTAACATCACGAGAGGACTGCCAAAACTACTTGTCGCGGTTTTTTGATCAGAAGCCCCAAAATTTCTATAGCAATGGGATCATGTCCCTACCTACAGATGGCAAAAAGTTATCGAACAAAATGGTACCTACATACTTTAGTTAAATGTAAATAAACTATATTAAAAAATGTTTTGGTATTTCTTAAAAAATGCGAAGAAACTTTTTCCCCAACCTATTATAATTTTAATTGATAATAGTTATTTATGATACTAGTGCCGTAAGTTGGTTTTTATAAACGAGTAGACTAATGTGGGCCCGAAAATCGAGGGTTTACCATAGTCACGAGTTTGTTTAAATCAATATCCGCACGTGTGTACAACGTTTTTCAGCAAATTTGCGAGAAAACACTACGATTGGTAATACAAATAAAATAAACATAAATCAACTAATCAAAAAGTCGTAACAATCTTTGACGTTTTTAATATGAAAATGTGTTGTATGGTGCGTAATTTTTAACTTTCGAACAATGTATACAGGCTTCGTAAATGCATTTTTTAAACAAATGTGCTGTAAAATAATGTATACTAACCTAGGACTTGTGGATTACAGTTAACAAGTTACTGATTGATTTATTTTTATATCATATAGGCTAGCGTTTGACCACTATTTTATCTGTTGGTAAGTGATCATGCGGTCGAGGATGGTAGCACGCTAGGCCTAGAATGGGAACTGGCTGTCAAGGATAGCTGCCGGAACACATTAGATGTTTTGGCGACTGATTTTCTAACAAGAGAGGTAGCTGGCGGACACTAGACAGTGTCCTACCACCATTCGGGGGTGTAGGGTTTCTTAATGATGATTTACCTTCACCGGAGGGCCACTGTGTAAAGCGCACATTTTCTATAGAAAAATCCATTGGTGCACGGCTGGGATTAATCTCGGTACCTCTGGCATCAAAGCCGAACATTATCCCACCACACCACTGGGCGCTCAAAATGATAATTTTATTTGTTGTACAATTTTCAGGTGAAGATATAATCGATGCTGCCGTCAGAGAAGTTAAAGAAGAAACAGGAGTGGATTCAAAATTCCTTTCGTTGATAACATTTCGACACACGCATGATATGATGTTTAACAACACTGATATCTATGTTATCCTCATGATGAAGGCTTTGACTGAGAAGATTACTATGTCATATAGAGAAGTGACCTTCTGTCAATGGATGGACATAAAGGAATACTTGAGTCATCCTCATGTACACGATTTTAACAAAGTTGTCGCTAACAAAGCCTTAGATTACAGGCGTAGAAAACTCAGACTTGATTTAGAAAAAAGAAAAGTCACATGGTCTACTTATACCAGAGATATGAATTTTCTGACTGTTGCTGCTGATGCTGAATATTAATTAAGGCAGTATAGTTTATTTATAGTATAATTCTACACATAAATTAAAATACTGGAGACAGACTGAGAACATCGCAAAATACCAGTAACGCCACATCCATATTGTTATGTAGTATGCTAAGTAGTAAAAAAAGAATATTAATGTACTTTTTGTACCAATAAATTTTTGTTATCAGCCTGTATTAGTCCACTGCTGGACGTAGGCCTCTCCTATAGCACGCCACTGAGCTCGTTCTTCAGCGGCTCTTTTTCAAACCGCTACCAGCCACCTTGCTAATATCGTCGCTCCACCTAGCACGTCCTCTTTGTACCATACCTACTATGACACAGCCATAATAATTCAAAATATTGCTCAGTTGACGAAATAATATTTTACAATTCCACTTATAATTATAAAAAATCTATGTGAATATATTTCTATGATAAACTTAGTCATCTAAATTAAGTGATGAGAATTGTTGAAGTGTTTTTATAATTGAAGAAAAGTACAAAATAAAAGTAATATGTTAAACATTTTTATTAATTCAAAATACACTTCTTACCGTTTGTTTCCACTGCACAGAAAACATGTTGCAAAACAATCTCTGTCTCTATCAAACAGCCAAGCCAGTGATATAGCAGCGCAGCCATTTTTTTGCACCATGTTTTCTGTGCAGTGAAAACGTACGGTAACCATGCGTTTCCTAAAGTGTCATGATAAATGCATAATACAAGTTCCCTGTTACCCTTACATGTAAAATACAATAATTATCTGTTATTTTATTCCTTATTACAGTGCTTTACTGAGGAATTGATGAGATTACAATAAAAATGCACAACTGACAAAAAAAAATACCGTTTTATGTATGATTTTATGAAATGTTGAGGTAATGGTGTACTTTTTAGGGTTCCGTGGCCGAATGGCAAAAAACGGAACCCTTATAGATTCGCCATGTCTGTCTGTCTGTCTGTCTGTCTGTCTGTCTGTCCGTTCGTATGTCACAGCCATTTTATTCAGAAACTGTTAGGACTACAGAATTGAAACTTGGTAGGTAAATGTATTCGTGAACCGCTTTCCGATTTTTATACAAAAATAAAAAATATAAAAGTTTAAGGGGGGGCATCCCATACATGGAAATGAAACAAAAAAAAATGTTTTTCATCAAACCTATACGTGTGGGGTGTCTATGGATAGGTCTTTAAAAATGACATTGAGGTTCCTAAAATCATTTTTTCTCAAAGTCAATCATTTAAAAGATAGGCGCGTCTAAAGTGGTAAAATGTGTGTACCCCCCCCCCCCCCTCTAACTTCTAAAGTAAGGGAGTGAAAAATCTAGAAAAAATACATTCTGTAGATCTCAATAAAAACTTTCAACGAAAATTGGTTTGAACGAGATACATTCAGCAGTTGTTGAGATATAGCGACCGCAAGTATAACTTTGTTTTTCATACAAACACTATAAAAAACAAAGTTATTTTTGTAGTTGCGAAAAATCATATATATAGAATACTCTACTATGTTACGGAACCCTACGAGTGCGAGTCCGACTTGCACTTGGCCAGTTTTTTATTATGCATAGTACATAGTTGTGTGTTCGAAAAAAGTAAATTGTAACTAGTCTATCTATAGAGGAAAAGATAACGATAACGAAAATAAATAAAAACTGGCCAAGTGCAAGCAGTAGTGTAAGTATTCCATAATTATGATTTTTCGCAACTACAAAATTAACTTTGTTTTTCATAGTGTTTGTATGAAAAACAAAGTTATCTTTGCGATTATCGCCAAGGTGTTGGATAGTGTGCTTGACAAACAGCTGAATAAACATCTTTCACTTCACGATGCTCAGTTTGGCTTTAGGGCTGGTCTTTCTACGGAAACGGCAGTTCTGTGTCTCAAGCATACTGTCCGATACTACACCGATAGAAAAACACCCGTTTACGCGTGTTTTCTAGACCTTTCCAAAGCCTTCGATTTGGTGTCCTATGATGTCTTATGGAGGAAAATGTACGAGGATACAACACTGCCTGGTGAGCTGATAGAATTGTTTAGATTCTGGTACGGTCATCAGAGCAATGTGGTACGGTGGGCAGGCTCGTTGTCCGACTCGTATGGACTGGACTGTGGGGTCAGACAGGGAGGTCTGACTTCGCCCCGCCTCTTCAGTCTTTACGTAGATCGGCTTATCCGTGAGCTCAGTAGCACCATGATAGGCTGTTCAATTGACGGGACCGTGGTCAATAATATCAGTTATGCCGATGACATGGTGCTGCTGGCCCCGTCAATCAGCGCCCTTAGAAAGCTTCTGTCTATATGTGAGCGATACGCGGAGGCTCATGGTCTTACGTACAACGCAAAAAAGAGCGAGTGTGTTTTATTCAAGGCGGGCTCTAATACCTATACGGAGGTACCGTCTATCACACTTGGAGGGACCACGCTTCAATTTGTGTCACAATTTAAGTACCTGGGGCACTGGGTCACAGCGACGCAGACTGACGTTGTGGATTTGGAACGGGAACGCAGGGCGCTGGCAGTCAGGAGTAATATGTTGATCCGAAGGTTTGCAAGGTGCTCTAAAAGTGCAAAATTAACATTATTTCGGGCATTTTGCCAATCGTTTTATACCTGCAGCCTTTGGATTGACTACACTCAGAGGGCTTACGGCGTCCTGCGCGTCCAGTACAATAATGCGTTCAGAGCACTGTTGGGATTGCCCCGTCACTGTAGCGCGTCAGGTATGTTCGCGGAGGCACGAGTGGACGACTTCTACGCTATCATACGGAAGCGTGTCGCCTCCCTGATGCGGCGGGTGCGGGACAGCGCCAACAGTCTCCTTCGTACTGTGGCTGAGAGGGTGGATGGCCCCATACTCAGACACTGGACCAGAACGCAAGTCATGGCGTCAAACCGTACTTGTTGTAAATTATACTTTTAATATGAAATAGGTGTATTAGATTTTATTTTATTTTTTGACATGGTCGGTACGGTATTAATATATTAAATTTATTGTAATTGATATGAGATGGATACTAACATTAGGTATAAGACGGTTTTTTACTAATACAATGGAACTGATTCTGAAAATAAACGATTGATTGATTGATTGATTTGCGGTCGCCATATCTCTAAAACTGCTGACTGTATCTCGTTCAAACCAATTTTCGTTGTTCGTTTTTATTGAGATCTACAGCATATATTTTTTTTTAGATTTTTCACTCACATACTTTAAAAGTTAGAGGGGGGGGGGGGGGGGGGGACACACATTTTACCACTTTAGACACGCCTATCTTTCAAATGATTGACTTTGAGAAAAATTATTTTAGGAACCTCAATGTCATTTTTTAAGACCTATCCATACACACCCCACACGTATAGGTTTGAAGAATTTTTTTTTGTTTCAGTTCCATGTATGGGATGCCCCCCCTTAAACTTTTATATTTTTTATTTTTGTATAAAAATCGGAAAGCGGTTCACAGAATACAAATATTTACTTACCAAGTTTCAATTCTGTAGTCCTAACAGTTTCGGAATAAAATGGCTGTGACATACGGACGGACAGACAGACAGACATGACGAATTTATAAGGGTTCCTTTTTTTTTGCCATTCGACTACGGAACCCTAAAAAGATGAAGACATCAAACAAGTTATCATCAAAATATTTGTCTCATAATCTGTAAGTATTAAATTGAATGGATGAATTGGAATTTAAGAAAATAATGATTTTATCAGAGTAATTTTACTCCGTCAAAATTTGTGGCAAGGCAAACTTATTTCTGTTAACAAATTTTAACAGTACATAAACATATTTATTTGTCTAGACACAAGTTTATTTATTAACATAGTTCTTGTTGGCGACTTCGGGACAGTACAGTGACTTGGGCAGGAAAAGCCGCGGTATCTGCCTCCATGATATGAGCAGCGACTTCGCGTTTTCTTTAGTCTGGTTGTTAGTCTGAAACAATGATGTATGTTATTTATATAATAATTAGTATAATTAATTAAAAATGCTACCCAAAGACACTAGTCCACGCGGACGAAGTCGCGGGGACAGCTAGTATCAAATAATATCATATCTCATAGGTACCTAAGTATTGGAATATGGCATGTGGTAGGTAATCATTATCTTCCTACTCTTATCCCACTTAAGTAGGGTTGGTGCAACATGTTATTGTCTTCTATTTGGGTCTATCCGCAGTCATTTCTGCATTAACTCATTTTACATCCATATCTTCTATCATACAGCCCATCCACACTTTTTGAAATAATCGCTTCGAAGAAGTTGACCGTTTGATTCCTATCGATTTGTTGGATTTATGACCTTGACTATGATGAATATTGCATTAGTACCAAACCTTTTTTTAATATCATATAGGCTAGCGTTTGACCACTATCTCGCCTGGTGGTAAGCGATGGTGTGGTCGACGATAGTGAACACGCTAGGTCTAGTACTACTTTTACTAATTAATTAAGATAGTTTAAAAACTAAAACTACCGACTTCCATGCCGCGCGAGTTAGTTTTAGCACAGAATAATGAATAGTACAAGGTTTTAGTAGCAATTTTGAGATGTTTATCGATATCGTCATATCTCTGGAGATACTTATCAGATTATTGGTAGGTATAAATAAATAATAGGTCAAACTTAAAGCAAAATTTGAACGTAAACAGCGGGTGTAACTTTGGTGGCAGGCGCATATTATATCAATTTTAATGCATTATAAACAATCGGATGAGTACAAATTTAGGAAAAAAAATTAGACAGGACTGCTCATCGAAATTGAAACACTAACTAAAGCGCAGTAATGTTAGTTATGACTTAATGCGTATGCGTATGCTTAGGGATAAGTTACATCGCATTTAGTCGTTTAGGCAGAAGCTTTGCGCACTTTCCTATTAAAAAGTGGTGGTATAAGTAGTCGTCTTTCAATGATTCTTATAAATTCATTAGGTGAGCTAAAATGCAGTAGGAATTGTTACGAAAATGCGGCAATAGCCCATGGGTTAGGTGTCGGACTGGCGATCGAGAGGTCGTGAGTTCGGTCCCCACCCCACCCATTGCACTATTGACGTGAACCCACTCCAGTCACAAGCATACTTATCTTGGTTGGAGGGGTTAACAAGAATACTAGTAATGTGCAACGCACATTGCATGTAATCTTAAAAAAAAAAGATTAGTACTGCATCTTGAAACACCAATATAAAATCATATTAATGTTGTTTTGCAATGCATTTTTAACCCAATTATGCATTGGTGGTGCCATCTATGTAAAGAAAAAATGCAATCCGCTAATTTCGTCGTATCGATAGATCGGACCGTGGCTTAATTGGCAGAGCACCAGGGACATGTTATCCGGGGGGTGCGGGTTCGAGTCCCGTCGGTACGATGACGTTTTGGATTGTGTGTAACAATTTACTTTTTTTTATGGTTTAAGGTAACAGGACAAGCACGACGCTCGACTGATGATAAGCGATGACGTCTACCTATAACAGATACAGCGGCATGCAAATTTCTGAACTGCCAGAATTTTGCATGTCACTGCACTGCGCCTGTTACCTTGAGACATAAAGATGTTTAGTCTCACATGCCCTGAAATTTCACTGGACACCTTGCCATTTCAACCGAAAAACATTCCTATTTCACGGCTGAAAATTAATTGGCAAAGTGGTGGTAACGCCCCAGGCGGACTAGCAGAAGTCCTTCCACTACACTTACTTCGTGGGATGTTGATCTGTTTATACCTACTCCAAAAAAAACCGGCCAAGTCGAGTTGGACTCGCCCGCCGAGGCTTCCGTACCAACTTCTCAGACTACTTTGTAGTTCATTATCATCATCAGCCTGTGTCAGTCCACTGCTGGACGTAGGCCTCTCCCAAAAAAGGAGGGATATGCCCTAATCGCCACGCTGGGCAGGCAGGTTGGCGATCGCAGGACGTAGCTTCTCACACCGGTGACGCTGCTGCCCGTTACCGGCTGTAGTATTTAATTTAGAAATGATTATACCGTCATTTGTCGGTCGCCAGAGCCTCATTTGTTGTAGGTCAGCAGGATGCACCACGGGCAGGTGAGGTTCGCTGGGAGCAGTGAGGTGGTATTTGTGCTACCTTACATCCCCCTTAACTTTGTAGTTCAATCCATTGAAAATGTATTGTCCCAACTACAAATAATGAGTTTTTAATAGTAATTTTACCTTTTTTGTTATTAAACAGCATATTTACGGTTTTCAGATTTATTCCTTTATAAGTGCTTCAAGCACCTTGCTTCTTGCCAAATTTCATGATTCTTGAATCTAGGTCAACGGGAAATACCCTATAGGTTTTCAAGCCAAAACCTATAGGGTATAGAATTGTCAATTTTGGTTAAAAGTAAGTTAACAGCACAAGTAAAGAAAAAACTCCGAAAATAAATATAAAAAAGAATATTAAGGTAAATTTTGGTACTTACTAGTTTTAGCGAAAATCTAAAAGGGTTTGGATAATTTATTCAGAGATTGGATTGATTTTTTTTGAGCCGTCACTTTTCTAACTATTGATATTTAATAGTAGGTACTATATTTAGGATATACAACTAGAAAAAAAAACGTTCAATGTTGTATCGGAGTCGTGATATTTAAGATCAAAATCATGCTGCACGAACTGAAGAAATTTATGAAAAGTAGATGATTTTTAAATCATTAACTTTTAATATACAACACATTTCGATAAACATTTGTGTTTATAAGTGTTTACAATAATACATAAATCTACTATTTAGGTCTTATATATATGAGTATATTCGACTTCATATTGTTTAATGTATCTCCACAGAACGCTGTGTATTATCGCAACGGAACCGGTGAATAGGTACTATAACGTCATCCAAGTATGTAACTACAAGGTGGCTCAAAATTAATCATCCAATTTGGTTTTTGAATATTTCTTTAATAAAAACAATATATATTTTGGGTTATGGAAATGTTAATTTGGACCTTTAGAATTTTTCCTGTTAAATGGAAAAGTTAATATCCGTCAAGTAGCTGCCGCCAATGTTATACACATCTGTGCCCTTTTTATCGCAATTTCATGACTTTCCGCAAGATTTCCGGTAATAACTGTTCGCATTCCTGTCGAATACTTATTCTCCCTGTTTGAGACTTGTTGGCATTAACCTGCGACTTCAAGTAACCCTAAAAAAATAAGTCTGGGATGGTTAAATCGGGCGATCTTGTTGGCCATGCCAAATCGCCTAAAAGGGGGGTTACGTGACCAGGAAACGCTTCCTTCACAATTATTCCACGCTCTTGCGGGGTATAGCGCTCCATTGCTTGTCTGTTTGTATTCTGCATCTGTCTGTACAAATGTCAAATATGATTGACGTACGATAGGGGTGATTAATTTTGTGTCATTCTGTAGATATAAGGTAAAAAAGGAACCCTTATAAGATCACTTTCTTGTCTGTCTGTCTGTCTGCCTGTCCGTCTGTCTGTCCGTGTGTCACCACCGATTTTCTCAGGCACGGGTGGACCTAGCAAGTTGAAATTTATACCAGATACTGAAGTCTATAGTCCCTATTAGGTGTATAAAAATCAAGGTCCTGAGTCAACACAATAAAAAGGTATGGGCAAATTGAGTTTTTTGCGAAAACTTGTAAGTACCAAAATTTACCTTAATTTTCAACTTTTTTTTATTTTTCGGAATTTTTCTTTTGTGCAGTAATGTAAATGACCTTGCTTTTGACCAAAATTGACAATACTAGGTCAACCGGAAGTACCCTATAGGTTTTGGGTAGAAAACCTATAGGGTACTTCCCGTTAACCTAGAATCATGAAATTTGGCAAGAAGCAAGGTACAGGACAAATAAAGGAAACATTCAACAAAAAAAAAAAAGTAGAAAATGAAAGGGTACATACATACATAGTAAACGCCAATTAAGATGGCCTCCGAGTTATATAAGCGCTCATACAAATTAGGGGTCTAGCTTGATTGGCACCAACCTTAAATAAGGTTAATAAATAAAAGTGTGCTATTGTGTGATTTATTTTATTAATAGTTGACCGAACTACAAAGTTAAGTTTGTCCCATAACCTAGTCTGAGAAGTTGGTACGGAAGCCTCGGTGGGCGAGTCCAACTCAACTTTGCCGGTTTTATTTTAATTGTGATTAGTCGATACGCTCGGGACTCGCTTACATACGCGGGGCCCGGTCCCGAACAAATAGGTACAAACTATTTTTGAATATGTTTTAAGTGCATTGTATTGTGCATGTAAATCCAAAGACTAAGAAAAAATAATGCTTGTTTTAATTGGTTCAATTTTTTCACATATTTCGCCTCCAATGTAGATTAAAGAAACACTTCAAAATAAAAATGTTTTTAGGGTTCCGTAGCGTAAATGGCAAAAAACGGAACCCTTATAGATTCGTCATGTCTGTCTTTCCGTCCGTATATCATCACAGCCACTGTATTCTGAAACTATTAAGACTACACAGTTGTAACTTGGTAGGTAGGTGTATTCTGTGAACCGCTTTACAATGTTTATACAAGAAAAAAAAAAAAAATTATTATGGCTATATTAAGAGGGGGCTCCCCATACATTAAACTGAAACTAAATATTTTTTTAAAAATTAAACCTGTATATATACTATACTCTATATATACGTGTGGGGTCTATAGATAGGCCTTTAAAAATGTCATTGAGGTTACTAAAACCATTTTTTCTCAAAGTCAATCATGTGAAAGAAAGAAGGCACGTCTAAAGTGGCAAAATGTGTGTCCCTCTAACTTTTAAAGTATGGGAGTGAAAAATCTAAAAAATAAATATGCTGGCTCTCAATAAAAACTTACAACGAAAATTGGTTTCAACGAAATACAGTCAGCAGTTTTTGAGATATAGCGACCGCAAAGATAACTTTGTTTTTCATACAAATTGGTGGTGAAAAATTAAAGTTATAAAATACTCTACTGTTACGGAACCCTACGAATGCGAGTCTGACTTGCATTTGGCCATTTTTTTTATTGCATACTATCTACTATATAAATATAATCACTGGCCGCATACTCAAAAAATCAAGCCACTTTTACCCAAACCCCTTTGCCCATATCTTTTAATTTGTTGACTCAGTTTTAACTTGCTAGGTCCACCCGTTCCTGAGAAAATCGGTGGTGACACACGGACAGACGGACAAGAAAGTGATTTTATAAGGGATCCTTTTTTTACCTTTTGAGGTACAGAACCATAATAAAACTGGCCAATTGCGAGTCAGCATCGCGTCTCTTATCGCACACTTAGGGAGGGTTCCGTACAATACGAAACATAACAGAGTTTCAACCTCATATATTTGATTAATTGATATTATCAAGAATATTTGGTTTGGTCGCGATCTAGAAAGACGGGGCTCGTTTACTAGCGCCATCTATGTCATTTTGTCGAAACTAATTAGATAGATGGCGTTTAAAAACACGTTTTTTGTATGGGGACCCCCTTTAATTTTTAACTTTATTTTGTTTTTAGTATTTGTTGTTCTAGCTGCAACAGAAATACACCATCTGTGAAAATGTCAACTGTCTAACTATCACGGTTAATGAGCTATAGCCTGGTGACAGATGGACAGACAGACAGACAAACAGATAGACAGATGGACAGCGGAGTCTTAGTAATAGGGTCCCGTTTTACCCTTTGGGTACGGAACCCTGAAAAATACGAAGAAGAAACCTACGTCAGTATCTATACTTAGGGACTTATCAATTTTTCAAACCGGATTCAAGACCGGATTGAATTTTTTATTTGTTTATGGTTGTTATAGGTTAGCCCGTAAACTTGGGTGATTATTATTATTTTAGTACGTAAGCAAGTTACTTTTACACATAGGACACTAGGATTATTAGAATACCTACTATTTTATATAGGGTATGTATTTTTTTTATGCAGACGAAGCCTCAGGATACCTTTACCTAGTAGCTAGCAGGAAATTATGGTCGAATTCTTCCTGGTATAAGACCATAGACGTAATACTGGGTGACTGACTGGTCCTGCAGCTCCCTTTCATAAGGTTCCAACGAATAACATTATAATAATGTAAGTTTCCACCACGTTTAATCTTTTAATTCTCAACTCAATACTATGTATAATTTTAAGATCCTTCTATATACCTACCTATACTAGGTACCTACAATTTGATACATCGTATTTTTTGTGACTTGTTGACATTCGTGGCTTATAGTAATATGTGCCTAATTATTTTCAGTCCTATTTTTTGTTGTTAGTTTGCAAAAACGTAGTGTGGGTAGATTAAATTACTCTGCGGCATTCAGCAGTCATACGAGTAATGCGACGAGACATCCTGTGGAAATACTACGTGGGTCATACCTACCATCTAGGTAGGTACTACTTATAGATAATTCAGTGAAAAGTATTGATATGTTAGCGAAATAATTCAACAATTCAAATAAATAACTTCAGCTGACTGTGGGTTAAAGATGACTTTCGTTTTTATTACCGTTAGTATGTTAACGTTATGGATGTGATCTATTTGCTACCTATTGCAATGATAAGATTTACGAAGTTATCAAATCTCTATCTATCCATACCTGAGTACCTACCTAATACACACATCGTAATTACGAGAAGATTATAAATATATCAATTAGATTAAAAGTATCATTTCAGACAGCTAAACTAAAGTAGGTACCCAATAAATGTAAGTAGGTACAAGACTTTCTTTGAAATAAATTGTAGCAAATGTGTATTGTGTACATATAGTCAACCATCACAAACTCACAGACAGCCGTGCAATGTTTCCCACAGAGGCGAAGTTGAGTTGCTGCTGTGACATTCTTTTCAATTTTTGTTACGAAATGTTATTGTTATTCCAAACGCTTACCTTAGCCTCTGGAGTTTGAAGGTAATTCATCGTGAAGTACAGTGAGAAACTTAAAAATATCAACTTTAAAGTTATCGCAACGGACACCACTATCAGAAACGCGTAGCTCATACTGGAGTTTTTTTACGATTTTAACTCACAAATGTTAATATAGTTGTGAACACCACACGCGTTCAAAGTCAGACCGAAACTGCACGAGAAACGTTTGTCTACTTACAACATGCGCTTGTGTTGATTTTTTTTATCGAAATTAACTTCGCGTGGCTGGCGGCTGACTAATAAACTGACAGAGGTGACAATATTTCAGATAGAAAAATATTTAATGGAAATATCGTGTGTTTAGTATAATATAACAGCTACGCTACGGTCTGTTAACATTTTAGGAGTTGGTGGTATGTCTAAATATGTATATATTTAAGTATTGTTTTGTGAATTCGTGTAATTTATTCTCCCACTTAGCTGCCTCTTGTACTTGTATTGCCTTGTGTACAATAGTGATGTATCCAATATAACATTCTATATCCTTGCTTTATTCAAAAGTGACTTATAGGAAATAAGAGAAAGGCATATCTTACCGAGTTTACAGGCAGTCTATTTTTCATTGTCCATATCTAATAATATTTAAGTCTCCGCGGTTCCTTTCGCTTTGGATTGCGTGGTAGCGGAGGCCTCGTAATGACAATTCCATTGTCTGCGAGTGCGATTGCCGCATTTGCTTCATCAAAACATCTTCTATCAGCGCGTCGACGTCACTGATATACAGGCAGTACTTCAATTACCTACTCGTTATTAAAACAGCTGTGATCACGTATTTATAAATGATACACGCTAACTTTGCGTCTCATAATATAAATTTTTTTGAAACGCTTACTATTCTTATTCATTACTAAAATATATGACATTTTCCTTTCTTACTTAAAAATGCGCAGATACTTAATAGATTCGTTTCAAAAAGGTGACTTAAATTATTTGGATTTGAATTTAAGTCTACTCATAGGCCGCAACTTCAGTAGGTATAGGTAACTACAGTTAAGTGTAAAATATTTTGTAGTAGAAAGATATTTTGTAGAAACCTCAGTAGTACCTTCTATGTAAATATAGATGTCGGAGGTAACCTATTTACTAACATTTTTCAGCTTTCATGATCATTGATATGACGCTTGGCTGAAAAATCAAATATAGTAAAGGTACCTTCCCGTTTGTCGTAAAGTTATCTAACCTTACCTCATCCAAGTTTGTTCTTGATGTTGCTATATGTAAAGACAACATTTTTTTTAAGTAAGTATAAATGTAAATGTAATAACGGCAGAGGGAATCCATATTCATCACATCAGCCAATAATCGAAGGGCTCTAACAGAGTACCTACTAAGGCAGGTAGCTGACATGATTTTAGCGCTAAGGTAATTTATTTGATTTTAGTAACATTTTATTTGCTGTATTTAGTTAGATAGGTACTAATGATTTATGAGTAAGTCTAGGTACGATTCGGCTGGCCTCGTAGATGCTGATTACACTATATGAGCTAAACTTCAGCCAAATAGCGAAAAAATATAATGATATATATATTGTTTTATTTCATTATCTTACTGGCTAGAGTTTGACCACTATATCGCCTGATGGTAAGCGTTGATGATGTTGCAGATGGTAAACACGCTACGCCTAGAATCTCGTGACTCTCAAGGGCAGTTCACTGCCGGAACACGGTAACGTTATGGCGGCCGCAAATATTTTCCTTGATGGCGCTTAGCTACTTTTTGGTAGTAACTTAGAATATCTAAAGGTACGACCACACCGCGGCGCTCTGCGTCCGCGTGCGCGTTCGCGATCTGATTTTCAATAGTTTTCTTATCGCCGTAGATCGCGTTTGGTGTGAACCAGTCGGTACAAATACTACTGGCTATCTGATCACCGCCTAGATCGCGCACGCAGGACGCCGCGGTGGGGTCGTACCTTAATATCCTCGTACTAGCTGTAGACGAACACCCGAGTTAGGATTTTAACCGATAACCTGTCGCTTAGAAGTCAATCAATCTATCCTTTACGCCAACGGGGCTCTCTATTTTCTTTAAACAAAATCATTTACTGATTTATTTATAATATTATTTAATTTTTAAACGTAGAAAAGCCTTCAATTTTAAAAGTAAGTTTTCATACCTAACTAATCAAACAATCTTGGTACAAGATGCACACATTTGATGGAGATGAAACTTACGAATACCTAGATACCTACTTATAAAAACTTACAGTTACTAAATCTGCAACGCATGTAATTAAACAATATTATGCAGCTGACAGACGGACTATCAGTTCCATTTGGATCATGATATGTACTGTGATCGGTATGCGTTTCTCTATGTTGTGTTTCACTATTTCACTTTTTTATTTTTTTTTATATAAAAATTGTCTGAAGTACTGAAACACACACTTACATGTATGGTTGGTTTTAACCTACTTTAATTTTTTTTTAAATATTCTGACGTAAACGATTGGATGACAGCTGAATGGTTCATTACTTTTTTTTTTCTAATTCAAAGCGTTAAATTCTGCTTTTGCTATGTTTACTTGATAATTGGTTATGATTTATTTTATGATTTATGATTTTGACGTGTATATGTGCGTATATTTATACTGCCTACATACTGAATAAATGCTTTGATTCTCCTTGATTCTTTGAAATGATTATTTAAATAATTAACAAAACTAAAGATACCTTTACTTTTACGCCATTTTCCCAATGCTAGTGTGGCTACGATACGACGTCTTGGAGTGCTACTAGAGTAAATACAATGCTATGACGTAGTCAAGTAATCGCATATTTTGATTTGATTGATACGGTATCTGAGTAGGCACATCTTATCTCGCAGGAAATGTTGTTATCGGCATTACTTATTAGTTTTTGGATTTGGTTTCCTTAAACTGTTTGACAAATGACGATGCGCTATTAGTAATGGATTGCTAATATAATATTCTCTGAATTAATAAGTCATAAAATTATTTGTGTTGTCAATGGCTTTCTTTCGGTCACGTACCTACCTACCTACGAATACTCTTTGGATAGGTATCTACTAAAAAAAATAATAAACAAATAAAGATCCGAAAAAAAATTGGAGGAGCTGTAAATAAATTAAATGAAGCTCAAGAAATAATAAGACATTCATAAAATCCAAGCCTTCCGAGATTTGCGCTGTAATTTTTTGCGTCGATGCCGTCTGTGTAATGCAGCATTTATTGTAAAATAATTAAGATAGTTAAAAACTAAAACAACCGACTTCCATGCCACGCGAGTCAGCTTCAGTAGCAAGTTTGAGACGTTTGTGATATTATCATATATATAATTACAATGGAATTGTAACCTACCATTAAAAAAAATCATTCGATTCGGTTCACAGTTGACAGAATAATCGCGTAACATACATAAAAAAAAACAATATACAAGTGAATTGAGAACCTCCTCCTTGTTAGAAGTCGGTTGAAAAGTAATAAATATATAATATGATTTCTTAAGATTATTTCTGTTGTTTTATTTAGCACAATATGAAACAAATAAATTATTTGAACTTAATTGCGCTGTAATAATTTTAAACGTCAACTTTAAACTCCGTTGCGCATAAAAGTTGCCTATAAAGTACCGACTTTAAGAAAGTATTTTTCAAGTTGAAATCAAGTAAAAATGTCTCTGAAACAGAAATTTTAATTTAATGCTGAAAAGGTGAACTACTAATAGTTATAATTTTAGATTTTAGTGTTTTTACAAACGAACACATATGCTAGATATAATACTAATAAAGAAAATCTCAAAGAAGCACTTAACAGAATAAGTTATAGCTTAAAACCGTCCAAAATAAAATAAAAAAGCTGAAAATAAAACAAAAAAATCTTATCTCTAAAACTACAAAAAATGCGGAACATATATGTGGTCTAATCGACAGGTATTGGTGTCCCCAGACCACAGACCTTCGCTGATATAGATTGCATGGGACAACCTGTATATTGGCTTTGCCCGCGTTTAACCCTGGTTAAAACTTCCTCTAAAATCACTATCTATTGCTGAAACTGCATGAAAATCCGTTGGGTAGTTTAAAAGATCTGAACATACATACAGCGAGAGCGAATTTGTTTTATGCTTTGTAATAATAAGGAAAAAAATCCTATACTCGCAAATAAATAGATTAAGAGATTTATAACAAAAAAAGAATAAAAAAAATCCGCTAGGGTATTTCGTTTCCTAACTAATCTTTGTTTTGCTGTTCTTGAATATTTTTTTCTAAAATAATACAGAAAGTGTTTTACCGGTAAAAAGTTTTAAAAATCGTACCTAATTAGGAAACATAAAGTTATGACTAGGATTGTGTTGGGATAGGTCTTTGTAGTATAGATATGCGTTCGCCATTCATCTGAGCCTCGTAAGCAGAACTGCCGGTACTGTAGCGGACCAAATCGAACAATGTCACTTGAGGCTGCAGGCTCTGGCGAGGGTGCAAGTGCCGGCTTAACAGCGAAGGTGCCGATGAAAGTCTTGGCGCCACTGCGTTGTTCTTAAGCTGAAAGTAGAAATGTAATTTTGCTAAAAACTACTGTTAAAAATAATTCAATGGTATTATTACAATAAGATATTACTGCAGAATGCCTACTTGTAAGGTTAAATCATGACTGTGATATCATCGTAAAATAATATGTAGGTACATAAATTCAAAAACATTTGCCATTAAACTTTTTTACAATGAACTCAAACATTTGTAGAAATATTTATCGATTCGAAGAACAATTAGATTATGCGCAATATTATCACAATTTAGAGTGGGAGAAGGAAGGAGAAGCCAAACGGGCGTGACTAAGGGATTATAGGGATTCATTTTTATAAAACCCAGAAAACCATATTGATTTTCACTTTGTTTATTATTTTTAGACCCTATTACCTCTTAGGGGTGGAATTTCACAAAAGCTGGAACACGTATTTACTCATTTATTTATTGAAAAAAATACTATCCAATTTTGTTTTTCTATACAAACTATGAAACTCCGTTTCATCGCCTCATGGAGTGAATTTTGGAAAATCCTTTCTTAGCGAATACCCACGTCATAATAACTATCTGCATGCCGAATTTCAGCGCAATTTTAACTGAGTGTTGATAGATCGGTCAGTCAGTCAATCAGTCCGTAACGTTTGCCTTCATCGATGTATATGTACCTGTTTGCCTTTTGTATATACAGAAGAAGACTAGCTGAGCCCCACAGTTTCGCCCGCGTGGAAATTTATGTGTAGCAATATCAGATTCACACACCTTCGCATTTATAATATTAGTAGACCGAGTTAGGATAAGTAGATTTTTTTATAGTGAATTGAACCAAGTTAAATACAAACGTTTACACCGATTTTTGAGTGAATCAGACCAAGGAATTAAATTTTCATTGGAATCTTTATCACCATACTTAACCCCTTTGACGCAGCAACCCCTAAGCATATGACTTATTCAAGAGAGAGCTTACACTATCTATGTTTCTAATGTTATTATAAAAACTCACGTTAATTTTTAAACTTATAGATTTAAAATCGGGAATTTAACGTGTCTTACGCGATGTCGATATTTCGATATATCGCGATCGACATATGTTTCAGCCTTCGAGCATTCGCTGGAAGGTTTCAGCCTCATCCGGAGGCCTTCTTCAGGACCTCGAGTGCGGGGCGCTCGCTGACGCGTCCAGCCTCGCACTGGAGGCTCAGTCACGTTAAATTCCCGATTTTAAATCTATAAGTTTCTAATATTCATTAAAATCGGTTAAGTGGTAATTAAGATAGGTACGTGGTAACAAACAACCACACACAGATTTTCGTATTTATAATATGCTCTGACCACGTTTCGGCCTTATACGTGTCGCCGCCATGTTAAGTTGGAGACGAGACGATAGCCGTATTAGGCCGAAACCTCGGAGCATATATAATTATACAACCGAAATAAATACAACGCAGTAAAAAGCCGCTACGTTCACACCAAATTGCATCATAACAGCTAACATATGTCTAACAACTAGAAAATATCTCAATTTTTTAAATCTATTCTGCTATTCTATGCGGATACAATTAATACAATAAATCAGAGATCATGAACCTCGGTCCAGCTGTACTTGAGTTATAAATGGTGTTAATACTCAGACTTTGTTTTATATATTATACAGAAGATTATAGCAGCTTTGGAAAATGACTTACCATTCCTTTTTCGTAAATGTGTGTTTGTACGATAGATAAAGCAACAAACAAAACATTAATGAAAGTAATAACAATGAAAATTATTAGGAAAGGTTCCATGTTCACAAGATTTTTATTTTTTATACACTTAATTAATAACCGTAATGCGTCTCGAATTCTACGAAAATGAGTATAAAAATATCCGATATTATTTTATACGCTGCAATGATTTCAGCTTCATTGAACGAATGTCTATGCTATGGGCTTAGCCCTTATCGGATAAGCGCTTCAATAACTTTTTAGGGTTCCGTAGCCAAATAGAAAAAACGTAACCCTTATAGATTCGTCATGTCTGTCTGTCTGTCTATCCGTCCGTATGTCATAGCGGATTACAGAATTAGGTGTATTCTGTAATTCGCTTTACGATTTTTATACAACAATAAAAAAAGATTAGGAGGATAGGAGACAGATAGGAGGGGGATCGGGTCGCTCCCTTACATGTAACTGTAATTAAAACCTTTTTTTTTCATCAAACCTATACGCGCGGCGTCGCTATAGATAGGTCTTTAAAAATGACAATGAAGTTACCATTACCATTTTTAGGGTTCCGTACCCAAAGGGTAAAACGGGACCCTATTACTAAGACTCCGCTGTCCGTCTGACTGTCTGTCTGTCTGTCTGTCTATCTGTCTGTCTGTCTGTCCGACTGTCACCAGGCTATAGCTCATTAACCGTGATAGTTAGACAGTTGAAATTTTCACAGATTGTGTATTTCTGTTGCCGCTAGAACAACAAATACAAAACACAAAATAAAGTTAAAAATTAAAGGGGTTCCCCATACAAAGAACGTGTTTTTAAACGCCATCTACCTAATTAGTTTCGGCAAAATGACATAGATGGCGCTAGTAAACGAGCCACGTCTTTCTAGATCGCGACCAAACCAAATATTCTTGGTAATATCAATTAATCAAATATATGAGATTGGAACTCTGTTATGTTTCGTATTGTACGGAATCCTTCCTAAGTGTGCGATAAGAGACGCGATGCTGACTCACACTTGGCCAGTTTTATTTCTCAAAGTCAACCATATGAAAGTTCTAAAGTGACTTCTAAAAGACTCTTCTAAAGTGGTAAAATATGTGTCCTACCTCCTCTAACTTTTAAAGTAATGGAGTGAAAAATCTAAAAAAAATATGCGTTGTGTAGATCTCAAACAAAAAACAATTTCAACGAAAATTGGTTTGAACGAGATATAGTCAGCAGTTTTCAGAATAGCAACCGCAAATATAACTATACTAGCTGTTACCGCGACTTCGTCCGCGTGGAATAGTGTCTTTGAATAGCATTAACAAATAAGACACATACGTATCCCAACTACACCGCGCCGTACCACGCCACGCTAATCCCCCCTTCGCTCCGCCCCTCACATACCCTACCCTCCCCCTTCCCCTCACTGCCATCTTACCTCCCCCTCCCCTCCCCTTCCCCTCCCCCTTCCCCTCACTTACTTAAACTCCCCTTTGCTCTCCTCCCCTCCACCTCCCTACCCCCTCAACTCCCCCTATCCTCCCCTCAACTACACCCACCTTTCTCATCCACTCCCCCTACCCTACCCATCCCCTCCCCCTCCACTCCCTCTTCCCCCTCACAAAAACATGAAACATTAGCCTAAATAAACTGGCCAAGTGCGAGTCGGACACGCACAAGTAGGGTTCCGATTAAACAAAATTTGCCGGAAAAATAAAGTACAAAGTACATCGATAATAATAAATACCGTGTCAATACTAAACATGCTTATTTACTACAACGCCATCTAACGAATGTCTAACGAACTTCTAACGCCAACTAAATGAACGTTAACACTAGAGATGCGCCGAATACCGAATATTATTCGGTTTAACCTTTACCGAAACAGATATTCGGCTGAATTATTCGGTTTACCATTACATTGTTTTACCGCGTAAACAAGTTCTAGCATGTGCGCTACGTGCCGCTGCTGGTTAGATTAGGATCTTGGATGGATTTAATTGAGGTTTATAAAAATGTTGATTTTAAGTTTAAAAATAAATATTGTTGCGAGATTTAAATTAAATGTTGATTTAAGGCTTAAAATAAATGTTGAGTAGGTATACTACTAACTATAGGTTAAGAAGTAAATATGTTTTCTTTGACTTATAATATAACATAAGTCTTATATAAGAAGTTTTGTCTTTTAGTTCTACACCTTGGCTACATGAGCCAAGAAAATAGAAATGCTTGAACCGAATATATTTGGCAACAAAACCGAATAATTTGGCAGAATACAAATAATGGAAAAGATGCCGAATACGCTGAATACCGAATACCAAACGAATATTCAGCGCATCTCTAGTTAACACAAAAAACCAGCGTTTTTCAACGTGTGGGTCGCGCCACTCGCGAACCCCTGGGGGGTCGCAAAGCCTCTATAAGGGAGTCGCGAAGTCTCACTAAAAGAAAAAAACAAAGTTTGAAAACATACTTTTAAAGAAAATATTAATTAAAGAGTGAGTAAAGTAGGTGTTTTGACTGAGAATGCTTATAATTTTTGGTTTAAAAGAAAATATGTAATTTGTTTCCTGTAGGCCACACGAACGAAACCGCGGGTAGAAGCTAGAAATATAACAAAATACAAATTATAAACAGTGCAAGTAGGTCGATTTTTTTTTCATACTAAGGGGGTCGCGTCGCTTCATGAAAAAGATTGAGAAACACTGGTAAACAATCGTACATAGATGGCGCTATAGTAAAAACACGTTTTTTTGTATGGTGACCCCCTTTAATTCTTAACTTTGATCTGTTTTTAGTATTTGTTGATAACAACAAATACTAAAAACATACATACATAATACTAAATATAATATATACTATGAATACTAAAAACAAACATACATACATACACAACTATAAAGCGGCAACAGAAATACATAATCTGTGAAAATTTTAATCGTCTAACTATCACGGTTCATGAGATACAGCCTGGTGACAGACGGACATACAGTTAGACAGACAGACAGACAGACAGACAGACAGACGGACAGCGGAGTCTCAGTAATAGGGTTCCGTTGGTACCCTTTGGGTTCGGAACCCTAAAAATAAATTACAAGCATGTAGCTTTAATAATGACGATACTTCCACACAAATTTTCATCCCCCCTTTCAACCCCTTACAACCGTCTTTTCGCATTAAGAAGTAGCATGTGTCCTTTCTCAGGCTTTAGACTATCTGTGTACCAAATTTCATTTAAATCGGTTCAGTAGTTTTGGCGTGAAAGCGAGACAAACAGACAGACAGTTAGACAGAGTTACTTTCGCATTTATAATATTAGAATAAAATCCAGAGATGGCGCTAGCGTAGATTTTAATAACTCTCCTTTAAATATTGCCTAAATATATGAGAACCTACATCACGCAAACGATATTTTCCGCGATATTAAAACTGATGCACTTGCTTCGCAATTAAACATCTTAAAAGTTGAACTCGTTCAAAAACGTTTCCTCTTTATAATAATAGTCTGGATGGATATTAGTGAATTTTTTGGTGGCGAAAAATTATAGTTATAAAATACTTTACTGCGATAAGGGACTCTACGAGTGCGAGTCCGACTTACACTTGGCCAGTTTTCTTTAATCAGGAATGATGATATCAAGCCAAGTAATCAGCAAAAAGTAGGTAAAATTCGATCATGACTAATTGGAGAACTGAGTTTTCTGTAATCAGTGGAAGACTAATTTCATTTCTTATCGTGATAAAATCTTTAAATAAAAAAGTATTTGTTACATATATTATATATCTATAGGTATATAATATGTAACAAAACAAACACATTTTTTGCACAGGGTTATTGGTGATTCGACGTATTCCCGGCAAGAGCAGATAGAGGGGCTAAAATTCGACATAGTGGGTAGTTGTAGTCAGTAGTTGAGGGGTCTAAATATGTCGCAATTTAGCCTATTATTATTATTTATCTACTCCTGAATTGATGAAAATACCAATAAATATTATACATATATACTGTATATATTTATAAAAATAGAGCTGCAAACTAGCTTGCGTGCGCCTTACCTGATGGTAAGAAGATGATAAAAAGTTACCGCCACCTATTGACAACTACGAGGGTCATTCAATAAATACTAAGCCTACAAAAAGTAAACGATAATTTTGGAAAAGTGGCAATTTATTTTTCAACATAGTCTCCTTTTAGTTCGATACACTTAGCCCAGCGATGCTCCAACTTTTTTAACCCGTCCGAAAAATAGTTTTTGTCAAACTCTGCAAAATAGGCCTCCGTGGCGGCGATGACCTCCTCATTTGATCCATATCTATTCCCGGAGAGAGATTTTTTCAGATTCGGAAACAGAAAAAAGTCACAAGGGGCCAAATCTGGAGAATACGGTGGATAGGGCAGCAATTCGTAGCGTAATTCGACCAATTTGGCCATGGCAACGGCAGACGTGTGAACCGCTGCGTTGTTGTGGTGAAATAGCACTTTTTTCTTAGCCAGATGGGGTCGTTTTTTCTTTAATTCGGCTTCGAATCGGCCCAATAAATCGGCATAGTAAAGCCCTGTAATTGTTTTACCCTTCTCGAGGTAATCAATGTAGATCACACCTTGTGAATCCCAGAAAACGGTGGCCATAACTTTTCCGGCCGATTTTACAGTTTTCGCCTTCTTTGGAGCACGTTCCCCGGTCTGGATCCATTGTTTTGATTGCTCCTTGGTCTCTGGTGTGTACTAATGGATCCAGGTTTCATCGATGGTCACAAAACGACGCAAAAACTCCGCTGGATTCCGCTTAAACAGCGCCAAACACGTCTCCGATGTGGTCTCACGGTTGCACTTGTTTTCCGGTGTGAGTAAACGCGGCACCCATCGCGCCGACAGCTTTCTCATGCCGAGTTCCTCGTGAAGAATATGATGCACTGTTCCTTCTGAAATGCCTACAGTCTCAGCTAGCTCCCGAACCTTCAATCGGCGATCTGCCAATACGAGATCATGGATTTTTTTAATTTTTTCCTCCGTAGCAGCTGTTTTCGGTGCACCTGGACGTGGTTCATCAAAAACCGACGTACGGCCACGTGCAAACTCGTTGAACCAATTCTTGACGGTGGCCATCGATGGAGAAGAGTCACCGTACACAGCATCCAAGCGCTCTTTGATTTCGATGCGCGTTTTTCTTCTAAAAATAGGAATCGATTCACCGAACGATATTGCTCTTTTTCCATTTTTGTAAAACCGATCGATACGTTCGCTTCCATAAGTTGTCAAAATAAAACAAATGAAGGGATTGGAATGAAAATTTGAAAAAAGAATTAAAAAGAATGTGCTACACTGTGTTAAAACTCTTTTGAAACTACAGCGCCCTCTGGCGATGAGGCTAGGTACTTATTGAATGCACCGATCTCTACCGGCTATCTGGTAGAGATCTGGTTTAGATGGAGAAATATGTAAATAGATACGGCGGTGTATGGTGTATTATGTAGAAAACATAGCTATTAACGGATACTACATTAATACAAATAAAAATAATTATAATAGCAGTGGCAATATACCAATGACTGCTCTTTAGAGAGAAGGTCAGCGAAAGAAAAAAAACATCTAATGACGTCACAATGGGGTTATTTCTGCCTTGAATAATTCGATTAATCATAGCATGGCTATATTAAAAACATATTTATTTAGTTATTTTTCCTAAAAATAAGCCGTTTCATCGTAAAAAGGTCACAAACCAAACATACAAAACTAACTTTCGCATTTATAATATTAGTGTCCCCTTAAGGTACGGACACACCGCAGCGTCCTGAGTGCGCGATCTAGGCGGAGATCAGATAGCGCAGTACAGTAGTATTTGTACCGACTGGTTCACACCAAAAGCGATCAAAAAACAATTGAAAAGTACTGAGATATCGCCCGCAGATCGCAGGACGCCGCGGTGTGGCCGTACCTTTATATTATCTATATCTATACTAATATTATAAAGAGAGAACATTTGTATTTTTGTATTTTTGTATGTTTGTAATGATTTGGCTCAAAAACTACTGGACCGATGAAAAAAATTCCTTCACTTATATATAGAATGGACTTTCGTAATGAAAATAGGCTATATATTATCCCGTTTAAATCAAAGGTACATTCGTGGAGACCTAATTTGCAACCTAAGTCGACAAAAAACGGTCGAAAAACACGTTTCTTACGAACGCTGCTCAATTGAAAATAGATGGAAGAATATTTTCTATTCAAGAGTTGTACAACATAATAAGACCTACATAAAAGTCCGCGACAGCATATGTCTATCTCTTAAGGTTGACTCTCAATAACCATTTTAATATTAAATTTTTTGTTAAAAAATATTATATAACTTCCAAAACTATTTTCACTATGCACTATTATCACGAATTTTTCCAGATTTTTTAAGCCAGCAAACCTTTTAACCTAAACCTTTTAGAGGGGGGGGGGGGGGGGGGGACGCCCTACTGGAACAAAAATTTGCACTTTAAAGTTTAATATTTCGTAAATGGAGCGTTCAATCGAAAAATAGTATTAGCAATCCTGAAGTCATTTTAAAATACCTATTCAACAAAAGTTCACACGATGGGGTAGACGACGAAAACAAAAATTCATGCCGACTTCTCATGTAGGGGAGCTACCCTAAAAAAAATTTATTCAATGTTTTATTTCACCACTTTGTCGGCGTAATTTATATACATACCCCCACAAAATTACAGCTTTCTAGCATAAACGGTCTCTTATCAAAACCTCGGACAGATAGACAGACAGACAGACGGACATGACGAAATTATAAGGGTTCCTTTTCAGGACTACGGAACCCTAAAAAGCTCATAATTTTATAACGATTGAACGAATTTTCATGAATCAAAGCTAAGAACACTCTCGATGAAGACATCTATCAAACAAAAAAAAACTATCAATAATAAAATCAAAATGCGTTCATCCGGTTGGGTGCTAAGATGCTACAGACAGACACACAGATACACACGTTAAACGTATAATACCCCTACTTTTTGCTTCGGGGAACGCCGTAAGGTTACGGCGGCAGATGTTCTCCTTGGTTGTAAGCTACTTTTTGGTAGATTTAATGATCCCACTACCTTTGTACGAAAGCCCATGATTCATGAATGCACATAAAACTTTCATTGGTAGGTATATAGCTAGGATTAGAACCAACGACCGTCGGGCCAGAAATCAGGGTAACTATCCTTTACACAAAAGGGCCATCCAATATCACTACGTAAGTGTTACTTTACTACGGACTTTGTTTTAGTCCATCACTGCGTCTGTCTGTCTGTTCGCAATAATCTCAATAGCTACTGAACAGATTATCATGCGGTTTTCACCAATAGCCAGAGTGTTTATGAGGAAGGTTTAGGTGCATAATTCGTTAAGGTTTTGTGTAAATTGGTTGCAATTTGATTGTTAAATATGTTAATCTATACTAATACTAATATACTATTACTAATAATATTATAAAGAGAGAACATTTGTATTTTTGTATATTTGTATTTTTGTATGTTTGTAATGCGTAAGCTCAAAAACTACTGCACCGATTTAAAAAATTCTTTCACTAATACATAGAATGGACTTTCGGAATGAAAATAAGCTATATATTATCCCGTTTAAATCAAAGGTACATTCGTGGAGACCTAATTTGCAACCTAAGTCGGCAAATAAACGGTCGATAAAACACGTTTCTGACGAACGCTGCTTAATTGAAAATAGGTAGAAGAATATTTTCTATTCAAGAGTTGTACAACTTAATAAGACCTACTGTTAATGGCTTAACACTCTAAACATAAAAGTACGCCACTTTGTCAATAGATGGCGCTTTGCTGTGACCTCGAATCTCTAGATCGCGGTGACGAGATTCGCACGCGATACTACTTAAGCTAGCTTGTGTATTTCAATAAATGTGAGGAAATCAGTGATTTCTATACTCGCAAAAGGGTTGTTTTATTTACACCTACCTAGGGGTTTTTTGGGAACGTCCATGGTCCTTCGATTTGCCGTTTATTATGGCCTAGCGACAAGTGGCACCAGTATATTACCGTGTTCGACCCACTACGTAACTAATAGCCTAGAAGAGGCTGGAAGAAAGAACTGGCTGTTGACATTGACAACTGCCGAGACGTCATCGAAGCGGGGGGAGCACCCCTTAATCATCCTGCTACCGGTAGCTACTAGGAAGTGCGGGAGGGGAAAGCCCCGCACTATACCGACTACACCGGGTCCGCCTGGAAGTGAAGTCACTTCACTGAAGTGAAATAGTGAGTGAAGTGAGTTGTATGGTGAGACGTGGATAAACTGTGAGTACAATTTGAACCTTATATCTATGAAGAATTTAACTTTAACTCTGAAGAGACAGATTTGAGACTTAGAAAAATTCGAAGTGTTTACGGTTAGGACTTAGAATAATTTCGCGAAAAGTGTTCATACGGGGAATCCATGCCCAATTTTGGATTGACGTGAATTAAGTTCAAACACTTAGAAAAAATTCAAGAAAAAATCTTTGGACTCAGAATAATTTGCGAACATTGGTGTACTAGAAGAAATTTATCTATAGTTGTATTTTGTTTGGTGAATTTAAACTTTAATTATTTACGATGGCTGTTAGTTACATAAAACTACAAGAGAACATTGCGGTTCAAATTACAAAATCGAAAGTTAATTTTAAGAAGTGTAATAAAGAGCGGATAACTTTATCATATGTTTCGGCTCGTTTAGGCATTTTGGAAGAACAATGGAATTCCTTTGTAAACAATCACAAAAAAATTGTTCTTGAGCTTAAGGATGATGAATTTCAGAATTCTGCTTATTATAAATGTGATTTGTACGAGTCTACGGAAGAAACTTATATTGATTTTAAGTCACTATTAAATGATGCTATTGTTAAATTAAAACCTAGTTCCAGTGTTTCTGAGCCCAGTAGTCAACAAAATCTAAGCACTGAATGTGGCGTTAGATTGCCAAAGATTGAAGTACCTAGATTTTCAGGTCAATATTCAGAGTGGCCTAGCTTTAGAGATCTCTTCAAGTCTTTAATTCATAACAATGTCAAAATTGATAATGTACAAAAGCTGCATTATCTGAAGTCATCTGTCACTGGTGAAGCGGAACAATTGTTGCGCCATATTCCGGTTACTGCAGATAATTATAGTTTATGTTGGGCGCAGCTTGAGGCAAGGTATAACAATAAGAAATACTTAAGTAATTGTTTGTTGAAAAAATTAACATCGCAGAAAGTTTTAACGACTGTTTCATCAAGTTCAATAAAACAATTGCTAGATACGACTAAGGAATGCCTATATGGTATTGAGAACCTAGGTGTAGACATAAAGTCATGGGATATTATTGTTATATTTCTCATCAGTCAAAAACTTGACTCTGAGTCTAGAAAACTGTGGGAACAGAGGGTTACTGAGTCAGCCCAAGAGTTACCTACATTGTTGATGTTTAATGAATTTCTTGAAAATCGGTTCAGATCAATTGAGTTTTTGGATACCAAGATCCAAAAACCCGATAGGCCTAATTATAGTCACGTCACTACCACCATTGTTACTTGTATGTTTTGCTCGGATAGTCACAAAATTGGATTTTGTAAAAAGTTTGCGAAGGAAACTACCGAAGCGAGACGTAATTTTGCCCAAACTCACCATTTGTGCTTCAATTGTTTAAGTACTGAACATTCTGTGTATCAGTGTAATTTGTCCACTAGATGTCGCCTATGTAACAAAAAACATCACACGCTTTTGCACCCCAAAAACCCAAAATCTACCAACGGCTCAGCCAAGGTTGATCAGCCTGTGAACAAGAGTGTCGTCGCCGCTGTTACAGCACCGGCATCTCAGTCACAAGACCAAAGCGAGTCATCGGATGTCTCCACGATTACGTCGTGTTTTATGAACTCCCCCAGTCAAGTTTTATTGGCAACCGCCCTAGTTAAGGCCGAGTCGTCCAAGGATAAGACTACTGTGGTGTTAAGGTCTCTGCTCGATCAGGGATCTCAGGCATCCTTTGTCACCGAGTCTGCTGTGCAGATTCTCGGTCTTCAGAAATCTCCTGAAACCGGTTTAGTTTGCGGATTAGGTGGTGACCGGGATTCTACGATCTCGTCGAAATCCACTGTTAAAATAAAACTTCAGTCACGCACTGATCCCAATTTCACCATTACAGTTAAGGCACATGTTTTAACAAAATTAACGTGCCTTTTGCCTAGTTCCGATTTGCAAAATGTGAAATTTTTTCCAGCACTGTCGTCTATGGAACTAGCAGATCCATCGTTTGGTGCACCAAACAAGATAGATCTGCTATTGGGGGCGGAGGTGTACAGCCAGATCATTTTAGAAGGGTTAGTCAGGGGTCCGCCGGGATATGTGATCGCACAGAACTCTAGATTCGGTTGGATCCTCTCTGGTAAGGTACACACGCCCAATAAACTCAACCATAGCGATAAGCGCCGCATCGTCAGTATGCATCTTTGTGAAACTGATGATAATGACTTGTTGAAAAGGTTCTGGGAGATGGAATCGGAACCATCTTCCCTCAAGCATCTGACATTGGAGGAGCAGGAGTGTGAGGAGTTGTTTTCGCGAACTACCCAGCGAGATGAGTGTGGAAGATATGTTGTCAAGCTCCCTTTCAGGACTGATGACCCACCTTGTAAGTATGGAGGTTCAAGAGACATCGCTCGGAAGCGCTTCTTTATGTTGGAGAGACGCTTGATGAAAAATCCTGAACTCAAGGTAGAGTATTCAAAGACAATTGAAGAATACCTTCGTTTAGGTCACATGGAGGTTATCAGTAATCCCGATGACCATTTGGATGCTGTGTATCTGCCACACCATGCTGTAGTAAGGGAAGATAAAAGCACTTCAAAAGTCCGCGTGGTTTTTGACGCATCATGTGTCGGTACTAATGGAGTATCCCTAAACATGGATTTAATGACAGGCCCAACTCTGCAGCCAGAGTTAAGGCACTTAGTAATGCGATGGCGTTGCTATCCAATTGCACTTGTCGCAGACATTGTTCAAATGTTTAGACAAGTGAAGGTATCTGATGAGGACGTAGATTATCAGCGCGTCTATTGGCGTGATAACCCAGGTGCTACATTAAAGCATCTTCGCCTGCTAAGGGTAACTTTTGGTACCTCATCAGCGCCCTTCTTGGTTGTCCGTGCTTTACAGCAATTAGCTGTAGATGACGGCGCTGAATTTCCCCTAGCGTCTAGTCGCGTACATACCGACTTTTATATGGACGATTTTCTATCTGGTTGTTCCTCTGATACAGAGGGTATTCAGGTCTATGAACAAATGACTGCTTTACTCAACCGTGGAAGCTTTCCACTCCAAAAGTGGTCGAGTAATAATAGTCATATCATGAATCACATACACGGAGAAACTGCCATATCGGATCAAGACCTGGAACTGAAAACCGATGAGGTCATGAGAATTCTCGGACTTACCTGGAATAGAGAGTAGATACCTTTCAATGCACCGTGAATCTTCCTCCGTTAGAAGTTCCTGTAACAAAGAGACGAGTAGTTTCCGACATCGCTCGTTTGTTTGATCCGTTAGGATGGCTGGCTCCAGTTGTCACAACAGCTAAGGTTTTTATACAAAGACTTTGGTTGTCTGGCATTGCATGGGACGATGAACTTCCATCTACATTGCTCAATGATTGGATCAACTTTCGTAGTGATCTTAACGAACTGACGGAAATTCGTATACCCAGATGGATTCAAATAACTCAAGAGGATAAATCTCTTGAGCTCCACGGATTTTCCGACGCTTCATCCGTTGCATTCTCAGGTGTTGTCTATGCACGAGTTGTAGATTGTAACGGACTCGTACACGTGTCATTGGTCACTTCCAAGACCAGAGTAGCTCCAATAAAGCAGGTGTCAATACCTCGCTTAGAGTTGTGTGGTGCTTTATTGGTAGCCAAACTCTTGAAGGAAGTAGCGGAGACACTTCATGTTCCCAAGCACAATATATATGCTTGGACCGATTCTCGTATAGTCTTGGCTTGGCTGAGTAGCCACCCCAGTCGATGGAAGACCTTCATTGCCAACCGAGTATCTGAAATACTTACCATTTTGGATGCAACCCAGTGGTCCCACGTCATTTCCAAGGAGAATCCTGCTGATTGCGCCTCACGAGGAATCCAGCCCTCAGTATGCGTCGTCAACGATCTCTGGTTTCATGGTCCTCGATGGCTGCATCTGAAACAGATAAAAAATACACAAAGAGATATAGAAGATACTCACCTAGAAGAGAGAAAAATAAAGTGTCATACACTTACCTGCGAACCTGAAGAAGGAGATCCATTTATGGAAAGATTTTCTACCTTGCGAAGACTCGTTCGTGTACTGGCTTGGTGCAGAAGACTGTACTTATCTAGTGACGCACCCAAACCATCTTGGTTGACAGCAAATGAGCTGCAAGATGTGATGCTTATTTGTATCAAAAGATGTCAGAGTCAGTATTTTTCCGACGAAATTATGAGCAAGAGAGGTACATTTATTTCCCTCAATCCTTACAAGGATAGCGACGGAGTTTGGCGAGTTGGTGGACGATTACAGACTGCTGATGTACCTGAAAATCAGAAACATCCCATCTTGATCCCACGTCAATCTCATCTAGCTAAGTTGTTGATTGCAGACGCTCATGATAAGACACTTCATGGGGGTCCTCAGATTGTCATCAATTACATCCATACTAGATATTGGATCTTGAATTTACGTAATTTAGTGAAATCTTATATTCACAAGTGTGTAACATGTTTGCGGTATTCGTCGCAGACAGTCCACCCACTGATGGGTCAACTACCATCAACCAGGGTTACTGCTAGCAGACCTTTTTGTCGGAGCGGTCTTGATTATGCGGGTCCAATTTCAGTGCGAACGACAAAGGGTCGTGGTCATCGTTCCACTAAAGGATATATCTGCCTGTTCATATGCATGGCGACCAGAGCAATCCACTTGGAAGTCGTTAGCGATCTCACTTCAGAGACGTTCCTTGCGGCTTTCAAACGCTTCGTTGCCAGACGTGGCCAATGTGTAGATCTCTGGAGCGATAATGCAACTACCTTTGTTGGCGCTGATCGCGAACTACAGACTTTGTTAAACGCTGAGAAGTCTACAGTCGCTTTAGAGATAGCCGATTGGCTTTCTACGAATGGCACAACATGGCATAGGATACCACCCTACAGTCCCAATTTCGGTGGATTGTGGGAGAGTGGCATAAAGTCTACCAAAACTCATCTCAAACGAGTAATTGGTGAGACAACCTTGACGTTTGAAGAGCTCACCACAGTTTTGGCTCAAATTGAGGCGTGTCTCAATTCGAGACCAATTTATCGTGTGAATGAGACTTCGGAAGATCCTTATCCATTGACACCCGGACACTTCCTGGTCGGTGAACCATTGGTGCTTGTACCGGACAACAATTATGAAGGTTCGAACATCACTTGTCTGAGACGTTGGCAGCTGACTCAACGTATTGTTCAAAAGTTTTGGAAACGTTGGTCTGCAGAATATCTAACACAGTTTCTACAACGACATAAGTGGAGAAATTGCACACCAGAACCTGAAATTGGAGATGTTGCCCTAGTAAAGGAAGATGGTCTTCCTCCAGCCAGATGGCTTTATGGAATTATAACGCAGAAACACAGCGGTTTGGACAAAATTACACGCGTTGTTAGTTTGCGTTGCAAGGGTGTTACTATCAAACGCCCCGTATCGAAACTCTGTATTTTGCCCGTAACGGAATGAATTATTTATTACTTGTTTGGAACTTCGGCATATAATTATAGTTATACATTTTTGTTTACATTTTATATTTTTTTTATATATTCATTGTAGTCATAACTTTGCATAATAATGCAATGATCTATGTTGAAATGGAAATTGTTTGTAGTTTATTGAGTTTGTGTTTACTGACTTAAATATTTAGCTTGTTATTCGAGTCATAATTCAATGTGCAGCTATTCTTTTACACTGTTACTTTACATTTTTTTGCTTTACTTTTAACTTCGAGGTTTATATTTATATACATGATCTTTGATCTTTGATTCTGTAATCCGCATCCGTATTTTTATATTTTCTACATATTTTCTTGCTTGTTATTGTGATGGACAGTTGGTCCATGGCGGGCGGAATGTTAATGGCTTAACACTCTAAACATAAAAGTACGCCACTTTGTCAATAGATGGCGCTTTGCTGTGACCTCGAATCTCTAGATCGCGGTGACGAGATTCGCACGCGATACTACTTAAGCTAGCTTGTGTATTTCAATAAATGTGAGGAAATCAGTGATTCCTATACTCGCAAAAGGGTTGTTTTATTTACACCTACCTAGGGGTTTTTTGGGAACGTCCACCTACAAAAAAGTCCGCGACAGCATATGTCTATCTCTTAAGGTTGAATCACAGTAACCATTTTAATCTTAAAATTTTTGTTACAAAATATTATATAACTTCCAAGGCTATTTTCAAGTATATAGTATTAATCCTTATCCAAATAATTACGTTAATTAGCTTGGCCACACATTATAGATTAAAATAGTTCTAATGAAAACTCTAGAAGATATCACGAATTTCACAAACACGCATCGCAAAATTAATAAAATATTTGCAGTGAAACCACAGATTAGGTCATAGTTACTACGAAAATATTATTATAAGCTTAGCTATGCTGTAGATCCCCACCAATCACAATCAATTTGAAGTCAATATAGTGTAATAATATAATCTATTGTATAAAATAATATTCATCTATATATATAATAATATAATATAATATTTTAAACCACCCCGACTGATCTATGTATAATAGCTTTTTCCAATGACTCTAATCACGACATTTAAAATCTGAGCTGTAAGTTGGTGAGGATTTGAGTATTCTGTAGAGTCCAGGCTTCCATGTTCTTACAATATCGTTGAAGAAGAAGATCAACTTCCATATGTCAACTCAACAAATCAACTTTCATAGGTCTGATCAATTCGAAAGAATTGATCAGACCTATGAAAGTTGATTTCATAGCGCAATTAACTAGAAAAAAGCTCATAATTTTATAACGCCCCTACATTTTGCGACGGGGAACGCCGTAAGGTTACGGCGGCAGATGTACTCCTTGGTGGTAAGCTACTTTTTGGTAGAGTTAATGATTCCACTACCACTGTACGAAAACTCATGATTCATGAATGCACATAAAACTTTCATTGGTAGGTATATAGCTAGGACTAGAACCAACGACTGTCGGGTCAGAATCAGGGTAACTATTCTTTACGCCAAAGGGCCGTCCAATATCAATACGTAAGTATTATAAAACAAAGTTCATCACTGCGTCTGTCTGTCTGTTCGCAATAATCTCAATAGCTACTGAACGGATTATCATGCGGTTTTCACCAATAGCCAGAGTGTTTATGAGGAAGGTTTAGGTGCATAATTCGTTAACGTTTTGTGTAAATTGGATGAAATATGACGATGGTTGTTAAATATGTTCATATTTTATATTCGATGCAACAAACTGATGCAAATTTTGTAAGCATATTTGTTCTACCCGTGCGAAGCCGGGGCGGGGAGCTAGTTATACATATTTAGGAATATTATTATTTATGTAGGGTATTTTCATGTATTATATCATAATACACTATAGTAAACACGCTTTTATTAGCTTCACCTGTATGATTGTATGTAACCGACTTCTTGGACTCGATTTTAACCACCCACTTTTAACGGACCTAATTCAAACTTTGTACAGTTATCAAGAATCGGTGACAATACAATAATACAAACTAAAAAATACAAAGTGAAAAATAATTTTAATAAAAGATGAAAATGACAATAAATGAAAAATACTAGTTTATTTTGAAAAAAGCGCTCTTTATATATATATATATATTTTTTTTTATTATATATATATTATTTTCAGCTTATATATTAAGAATATTTTTTACTTTTTAGTATGTAAATGCGCGTTTTTTATTTTTTTAAGCTATATTCATTTTAGTCTATTGTGTATTTTTTTATTACAATAACTAATTTCTTTTCCCAGATCATCAATTTTATTGTACGCTACCCCAAGTTTCTGTTTTCATGCCAAGGTTGTCTGGAAGAAATCGCTTTATGCGATAAGACCGCTTATTGTAGTATTACCTTATTATACCGTATGAGTAGTAACTCTTCTGTGATTATACTACTGTTTGATTTTTAACCGACTTCCCAAAAGGAGGTTCTCAATTCGTCTGTATGTTTCCTTTTTTTTTCTTCTTTTTTTGTGTGTGTATGTTACGCGATTACTTCGTCAATTGTGAACCGATTTGAATGATTATTTTTTTAATCGGTAGGGTACGTTTCCGAGGTTGTTTAATTTTAATTTCATTGAGATCTAATAAGTATCTCCAGAGATATAACGATAAACGTCTCAAACTTGCTACTGAAACTGACTCGCGGGGCATAGTAGTCGGTTGTTTTAGTTATTAAAAAAAACTAAAAAACACGCTTTTTATAGAAAACCGAACTAAAAAATTGAAAATAAATTGTAATAAATTTAAATTAAGAATAGTGTTAAAAATTTCAATAAATATAAATTAATAATAGTGTGAATAAACAAACTATTATTTATTTGCGTTTATCTCGAGATTGTGTAATGTGTATTGCTAATAAGGATTTAATGTCATAAAAAGTTGAGATTTGAAAAGTACGGAGACATCGTCGGCAAATAGAAGGCATGAGGCCGATGTTAATTTTGGAAGATCGTTGATGTATATCAGTAACAATATGCATCCTAACACGCTCCCCTGAGAAATAGAGCAGTTTACAATACTAGTATCAATTGTATTGCATTGTGTTGGTTACAGTTAGACTAGTGGGATTACAGTTACGATGACGGCAAAATAGAATAACTCGATAATATGGAAGCTTTATCGTCTCAGTTGTTAGCATCGATGTGATTATTATATTTAATTTTCCACTCGACTGGGGCCGTGGGCGAGCGGGCGTTGCGCTAGGGCGGGCGGGTATTGCTACCTACCTGTTGACGTACTTGTTGAATGATTTCACTGGCGAGACGCTACAACAAGTTACTATTTATAGGTATAGTTTTGTCTATTCAATTTATTGAACTTTCGCAGCTCAGACGAGATTATTTTACTAAACGTTAGGCAGTAGGTAGGTGTACTTATTTTGTTTTTAGGAATCCGTACCCAACGGATTGTTACGTCTAGCACGTAAACAGAAAAGAAATGAAATACTATTAATATAGTATTTCATTTCTTTTCTGTTTACGTGCTAGACGTAACAATCCGTTGGGTACGGAAATTATTCTGTCTGTAATCAGACAGAATAATTTTACTATGTACAATAAGAAGAACTTTTGGAAAAAAAAAGTAAACAAGAGAATATCGCAAGGCGCGGATCTATTCGTTCTATCGGTTATGCTAGTACCGCACCACTCCCCTGTCGTCTTCATGTAATGTCTCGGCAGACTTCCAGAAAGTTTCTCTGCAGCGACCAGTTTCCAGAAAGTTTCTCTGAAGCGACCAGTTTCCAGAGACAATGGTGGTAGTTGAGAGGTGAAGTAGAGCCCTGAAATCCACGAGGGTGGGCAATTAGTTCCACATCGGAATTGTGGCCTTGGATGCAGTGGAGAGACCAAGTGATGACATGATAGGTAATGAGTGCAAATGTAATAACTAGTTATCAAGGATGATGCTGCCAAGGTTTAATAATAAACATAAATGATAAAAGCAATAGAAAAGGAATACATGAAATAATCCGTCACACAAAGCTACATTACAACAATCTTAATTTTAAAATATTACAACAAGGTATCGCGGCTTGTAGAGGCTCACCATACACGTCATGAAAAATATTGCTCATATGATTATAATTTATAACTGCTTATAAAAATATTATTCATTAACTAGATGCTTAAGTAGTAGTAGAAATATATTTAAGATATATTTTATTATTAAAATTACATTTCAACTATGTTCGTGTGACGGCTTTATGCTCCAAGACATACATGAACTACCAATGACTTTATATGATAAAATATCGGTAATCATTCACAACTCACGCAAGTCCGGGGTCTTGCACTATTTGAATTATTAATATTAGTTAATTTCAAGTATTTAATCTATTATTTACGTATAAATAATTAAATGAAAAGAGATGATCTTCAATCTCTCGTATCGCAGTCTTTTTCCGACACCGTCATTATAGATGACATTAAAGGTTTTCTTTTATGAGGTGTTATAGCTAGTTTATAGTATTTAATGTTTTAGATAAATAATTACATGGAATGTAATGTAACTGTTCACCCCCTCCTAAGCAAGAATTTTTCGTAAGTAATGGAAAAATTCGCACTTAAGTACTTACAAGTTTAAGTTTTATATCTTTTATATGCCAAGATCCAAGATCACGACCTGACATATCTTCTAGAATATAGACTAAGGGAGACTTTTTCTCCTTTACTCTACATTTTTCAAATTTTGGCGCAAGTTTCTTGCTAAACCTTGCACCTTTGTTGCTTTGAAAAAAACATCGCTTCCGCACGATATCACCTACTTTAAATTCTATATTTTTACGTCTCAAATTATACCGCTGAGATGCTTTTAGATGGCTATGCCAAAGAATTGCTTGTACGTTGTCAAATATCTCAGCTAAATTGCCCAAGTTTTCAGCATATACATCTCTTGGCAAAAATATTATCTCACCAGCGTTATCGTTGTCTACGTAGTGAGAGCCGCAAGTGGCCAGCTCCCTTCCATGAACAAGGAATGCGGGTGTGAATCCAGTAACCTCATTGACCGAACTATTGATCGCGAATTGAATTTCAGGTATATTTAAGTCCCAATTTTTATGATCGTTTTCTACAAATGTGGAGATTGCCGTTACAATAGTTCTATTGTATCTCTCCACATTGTTTATCTGAGGTGTATACTTTGGTGTGAAGTGGATATGTGGCACTTTATACTTTTTCAGAAGTGCATCCATTTCACGACCTGCGAATTGGCATCCATTGTCCATTATGATAGTTTGAGGAATTCCATGTATCAAGAAAACATTTTCTTCGATAAGCTTACACACGGTTACTGCTTTAGACTATCGCATGGGAAATATTAGACGATATTTAGAAAAACAGCAGTTAACCGTCAGAATGTAACTATTTCGTTTTCTACTAGTAGGTAAAGGACCGATAATATCTATAGATAAAGTCTGAAAAGGCCTAGAACAATCTTTTGGTCTCCCCATCTTACCTAAAGTTGCATGAGCTGGATATTTATAAGCCAGACACGTGGAACACTCTCCCACAAACTTCACCACGTCAGCATACTTACCTGGCCAGTAGTACTTTAGAAGTAGCCGTTTGTATGTTTTAAAAATCCCTAAATGTGCGGCAGTAGGATGAGAATGATTTTTGTCTATCACTTCACAACGGGACTCCTTTGGCACTAACTCCTTCCAACAAAATTCTGAGGTGAGAGGATTTTTACTTTTCATGTAGCGATAAAGTACATTTCCTTCAACTCTATAGCTAGGAAAGTTAGTGTTGCCTTCCGGAAGCTCTCTCGAGTGAAACAGCAGAGTATCACGGTGAAAACTTTTATTGAGGCGAAAAGGTGAAATGATATCGGTTTTTACACTGTTTTACTAATTTGCAAAGCACATACACGTCCTATCTTTTTAGTACAAAATCTCCATCTTTTTCTTACAATATTTTAACCAATCAGAAGCGCCGATGCGCTTGTCTGTTTACATTTTAGCCAATCACATGATCCCGATGCGAGTGACAGCTAGTACGTTTCTCTTTACATAGAAAACTACAGTTTACAATCAATATTCTAATAGTTTTAATGATATGTAACAAAATTAACATATTCTAATTATTAACTTATGTTATTAAAGTTCCGTGTCGCTAACACTCCCCACCCTAGTGCTGACCTGGCAGCACTCATCTCCGATAGGTATTCTGGCGACACGACTCACCGCCCTCTTCAAAGTGCCGGTAGGGGTTCGAATCCCAACCACACGCACTCGACCCTCTGCATCCGGGAATACGTCCTGAACGACACCTTGAGGCCAAACGCCCCTGGGCGCATCAGGATCTACGATAAAAACTAAATCACCTACCGCTAATGGTCGTGACTGCTTGGCGTTCCATTTTGTGCGAGGAAGCATGTCGGGCAGCACCTCGCGTACCCACCGTCTCCAGAACATATCTGCCAAAGCCTGTGATGTTCGCCACTGTTTTCTTAAATAGAGATCTGAGTCATCAAAGACTCCTAGTACAGGTAAGTTGGAAGACGTACCGACCAGAAAATGATTAGGAGTCAATGCTTCTTGGCTACCAGGTTCAACAGACACGTGACTTAACGGTCTACTATTGACGATGTTCTCGACTTCAGCCAGTAACGTAGCAAGGACTTCATCTCTGGGGGCACGCTCAGTCAGTATGACACGAAGAGCTGTTTTGACACTTCTGATGAGGCGTTCCCACGCCCCACCCCAGTGCGGGCTAGCGGGAGGAATGAATGACCATTGAGTGCCATAATTGCTGGCCGTTGACTTTAATACTTCCTGGTTGAGTTCTTTAATGGATTTCCGAATCTCGTTGTCTGCTCCCCGTAGGTTGGTACCGTTGTCGGAGTACAAAAAACTCGGCCAGGACCTCCGGGCAGCCATGCGTCGTAGCGCCATTATCAGGGAATCTGTAGTCAGAGTCGGCACAACCTCTATATGAACCGCCCTTATAGTAAGACATGTAAAAAGGACACCCCACCTTTTTTCGCGGTGCCTGGCTACTGTCACCTCCTGTGGTCCAAATAGGTCCACCCCACAATGTGTGAACGGCCTCTGATGATGAGCTACTCTACCTGCAGGTAAGTTACCCATTCTGGGTACCTCAGGCTTCGTCTTTCTAATTCTGCATAGCATACATTGTGACGCTATGTACTTTACCGTAGGTCTAATTTTTAAAATCCAATACTTTTGTTTCAGGTCATTTACCACCATTTTCTGATTACCATGACAAGCCTTAACGTGGTAATAGTGGACTATTAATCTAGTTATATAACTTTTACCATCCAGTATTACAGGTTTCTTCACATCGAGCGGGACTCCGGCCACGGCTTCGATGCGGCCCTCAACACGTAGAACTCCGTGCTCATCGAGGAACGGTGATAAGGTAAGTAATCTACTATTTTTACTCACATATTTATTTCTTTTTATATCAGCTATCTCCTGACTGAACGACTGTGCTTGCGCAGATTGCAGCAGAAGACTTTCAGCGCGAGCCATCATAGTGCAGTCATCGGTATGTACTCTCTTTCTACATGTATCTATGAATTTCAGCATTACAGCAGTACTCCTCACCAACCCAACCACGAAGAAAATCTACTGGGATCTGGAACTGGTAAGTGTTCACTAACCGTTTGTATTGCAAACACACACTCAACATCGGTACCATCATGAATTTCAGATGTTATTATGTCCACCGGCCACGAGTGTTTATCACTGTACAGGAACTTAGGACCAGTAAACCACTCCTTCTGGAATACAGAGACATCGTAGGATTCCCTTGTCGCTGCATCTGCAACGTTCAAGGACGTAGGTACGTATCGCCATTCATTTATGTCTGTCAGCTCATCAATTTCACCCAAACGATGAGCGACAAATACCTTGTAAGTCCGTCGATTATTACGGATCCACTGTAGTACAGTAGTAGAGTCACACCAAAACACACGCTGTGTAGGTTTAATCCTGTGCTCCTTTGCAATGGTATCTGCTAGCCTAGCTGCCATCAAAGCTGCATGAAATTCTAGTCTAGGTACAGTTAAAGGCTTGACAGGTGCTACTCGACACTTACTAGATACAAATGCAACTTTAATTACATTATTAACTGTCCATCTCCAATATGCAACGCATAACTCCAATTTGCGTAGATGCATCGCTATATACATATATGTAGCTGTAGGTTATTATAACTCCCTGAGTTATAATCAGTCTCATGCATTGCAGACGCAGTCATTGAATGTGTACCTACTGGAGTTGTTACACTGTGGTAGCATCTTGGTAAGCGTATATCACCAATTGATTTTAATACATTCAACCATTTTAACCATTTCTCATAAATTAAATCATTTAAATAATCATCCCAATTTAGATTATATTTCCAAGTCTGTTGTGTTATTATTTTCCCATTAATAGTGAAAGGTGATAAAAACCCATAAACATCAAACACTGACATTATTATAGTAGGTCGTATATTTTAGTAGGTCGCTTACCATTAAGTATCTCAGATGGAATTCGTTTGAACGAGACATCAAAACCTAGGGTATCATCCTCAGGGTACCATAAAAGTCCTGGGGCTCGCTCACCATCCAGCTGCTGACCTATTTTTAGTCTGTGTGCATTCGAAGCAAGCAACTCAGAAGGTAAGTTATTTAAAACCTCTGCACTATTACTTATCCAGTTACATACCACAAAGCCACCTTCTTTGTGAATGTAAGTAATATCACTAGCTAAATCTAAACAAGTACCTTCATCTGGTTAACTATCTATATAATCATCCATATAGTGTTGTTCCCTTATCGCTTTACATGCTGATGGCTTTAAAAGCTGAAAGCGTTCTGCATTTTTGTTTTTAATAAATTGGGCAATAAATGGGGAACAAACTGCACCAAAAATTAGTGACGTCATCTTGAATATTTTTATAGAAGAGTTCACATCTTCACGCCATAAAAATTGCAGTGCATTTTGATCTTTGGATAAAATTTTAATCCTCAAAAACATATCTTTAATATCACCTGCAATAGCAATTTTATGTTCACGGAATCTGAGCATAATACCAAATAAAGACATAAGTAAGTCTGGCCTTTTAAATAAATAATCATTTAATGACAAGTTATTTGTCTTAGCAGCAGCGTCAAATACCAATCGCAATTTATTTTTATTCGGGTTATCAATACCAAAGTGAGGTAAGTGCCATTGTTTTGTACTCACATGATTTTCAGTAACCTCCTCGGCGAAGTTGTTATCAAAAAGATGCTTGACTCGTTCGCGGTACCTAATCGCATACTCCTCGTTGAGATTCATCTTGCACTCCAGCCCTTTGAGCCTAGTCAGGGCCACAGGTTTGGAATCAGGCATACTGCAATTAGGATCGCGCCATGGAGGCCCGACATGCCATCGACCATCAACAAGAGTGGCAGTCTTTTCCAGGTGATCCAGCGCTTGCAGGTCTTCAGAATTCTGACGAGGCTTGCCTGAGACACCCATAGACTCAACAGAAAAAGATTTGCATACCTCATCATGCAGCTGTTGCAGCATGAATCCATCCTCACCACGGACTGTCTGAACATCTTCCTCGATGAAGAGACTAGAGTGGCGCTGTGGAGAAGATACCGGCACCCATCCATGGACGCACCAGCCTAAGGGAGTGAGTGTTGCACACGGTTCTCGTATTTTATTTTATTTTATTTTTATTTATTTATTAACAAAATCCACAGCCCTTAATTAACATAGTTTCAATGATATTGTGGTACTTAAGGCCAATAACAGATTTATTTTTTATTAATGTAACATATTTTTTTCTGTAGACAGTCATTATACCTACCCTTACACTCAATGGCATAATTAAATGATAATTATCCTGCCCAATTAGCAATTCTGGTTTAACATTATCGTTACAAAAATGAATATTTTTTAAATGATCATAATTACAAATACTAACAGAATGCATATACTGCTTAGGCAAGCTCTTTAACACTACGTGCATAAAGTTCATAATTGTTTCTTTCACAGGTTGTCACTTGGAGACTCACCACATCCGTATCGCATACTAGTTCATTATTGTCCCAGGCACCTGATACACGTATAGTGTCACGTCGACCACGCAGCCCAAGTCGTGATGTCAGAGAGGAGCTTATAAGGCTCACCGTCGATTCGTCGTCTAACAGTGCATATGCACCGATTGTTCCATTAGGTCCATGTAAGTGGAGACGTACTACCTTAAGACGAACTTTGCAATCAGTCTTGGTATTAATGTGAACAACACTCTCTGGTGGCATATGCGGTTCGGCTTCAGTTTCTCTGTGCTCACATGACTCGGCGTCCTTGCTTATATCACGTCCCTGGTTGCTGTCGGCAGTGTTCTTGCAAAAACTATAATGCAGTAAGCGATGGTGGGCTTGACCACAGCCATTAAAGTCACATGCTTTGGCTGGACATGTGTCTCGTCGATGTGTAGATAACAAACATTTATAACATATCCTCTTCTTCTTGACATAGCTCCATCTATCGCGGCGTAGTGACTTTATAAATTTCTTACAGTCAGTAAGTTTGTGACTTGACATGCGGCAGTATTGGCAATGTTTATCTGACTTCTCATTGTTGTTTAACACAGTGAATACTCTGTCAGTGTTGTCGTGGCATTTTCTTCTATTGTGGTTATTAAACGTGCTAGGTTTATTAGACAAGGCCAAAGAATTTACTTTTACAGCTTCTTCCTTCAGAAAATCAGCCAGTGTATGTAGTGTAGGCCTTTTACCTTGTATAATCAGTGGATAGCTGTAGTCCGACCATTTTGACAGCATTACTGAGGGAAACTTTGTAAGCAAGTTCGTCATCACATTAGAAGCCACAAGATAATCATCACGACCTATCGCACCGACGGCAGCTACCTAGTTTTGCACTTTCACTGTGAAAGTCACAATATCTTTGGGATATTCCACTGGCTGTAGTCTTGTCATTTCATGCATTATCTTAGCTAGGATAACATCTGGGTTTCCAAACTGTAGTTCCAATGTAGCCATAATAGTATCAGGCGACGTCGCACTGATAAATAAAGCTGATACAGCTTCTCGTGCAGATCCATGTAGACACTTACGTAGCCTCCATAAGATTTCTTGTGCACTGAATTTGCACACATCTGACGACTCTTTATAAGCTTGTTTGAATTGAAGCCACTCCATAGAGTCCCCGGAGAACGATGGTAAATCCCGTGGGGTGCAAATGCGGCTTAAAAAACTTGGATTGTGTGCATTGTTGTTAGAAGCGGTGGTAAGATTATTCAGGGCGCTAGCCAGAAGTCGAACTGTCCCATCATCGTTGCCGGTGGCGTATGCTGTCGTCGGCAGGCACGGCACGCCCGAGGGTTGACCATGATCGGGGGCGGGCGGTGCTTCCAGCTCTTGTTGGCTGCGCTCCAACCATTTCTCCACTTTCTCCGCTTCACTGTGGGTGTTGTTGACCGATTGTTCACCGCTGCAGTTATCGTCGATTTCAGCTATTTCGACGGCTAGCTTTTTATCGATGAGTTCCATTTGGGTTTTCGCCTTCGCTTGAGCTGCCTCATACTCAAGCTTCGCCTTTCGTGCCGCTACAGATAAAGACGACGTTTGTTTCGACGACGTCTTTGCAGATCGAGGATGAGCACTCGGTACCAGCGGAACCGTTTTTAATGGTGGCTCCGATTTCACAACGCTATCGGCAACACATCGTGAGGACAACTTGTGATTTCTCATCATTTTTCTGCCCATGCTGTTCTGCAGTTGGCTGATCTTCACTTTGAAGCTGTTCATTTTGTGTTTCCATCTCTTTTCGTACGCGTTCACGTCGAAGAAAACTTCTCGTGCTCACCATGGCACGCGATGGTGTGTGTTACATGTAATTCGTACGATTTCTTATCTGGCTCGAACTTCTGTTGCCTTCCGGAAGCTCTCTCGAGTGAAACAGCAGAGTATCACGGTGAAAACTTTTATTGAGGCGAAAAGGTGAAATGATATTGGTTTTTACACTGTTTTACTAATTTGCAAAGCACATACACGTCCTATCTCTTTAGTACAAAATCTCCATCTTTTTCTTACAATATTTTAACCAATCAGAAGCGCCGATGCGCTTGTCTGTTTACATTTTAGCCAATCACATGACCCCGATGCGAGTGACAGCTAGTACGTTTCTCTTTACACAGAATACTACAGTTTACAATCAATATTCTAATAGTTTTAATGATATGAAACAAAATTAACATATTCTAATTATTCACTTATGTTATTAAAGTTCCGTGTCGCTAACAGTTAGTTTGAGAGTTATGACATCCGTTGTAAATATTTATGTACCAAGCATCCGTTGTGTTCAAAGGGGTAACTTGTGAAGAGCTAATTTCCGCAATTGGTAAGGATCTAGACAAAGCATCTGGTATGACGTTGTCTTTTCCACGGCGATGCTTAATCTCAAAATCGAATGAAGATAATCTCACACCCCACCGCGCAAGGCGGCCGGTAGGATTAGTGAGAGAAAGAAACCATCGCAACGCGGCATGGTCAGTATAGACACAGAAAGTTTTTCCGTTTTCTAAATAACAGCGCCAGTGCTCTAACGCGACCAATACTGCTAGTGCCTCCCTCTCAGTGACACTATAATTACGTTCAGCACCCGTTGATGATCTGCTCATATATGCGGCAGGGTGCTCTTCGCGATTAATAGTTTGTGAGAGCATCGCGCCTACACCGTAATTGCTAGCGTCAGTATGTACGTCGAACGGAAAACTAAAATCGGGGCAAGCTAAGACAGGCGTGTTAACTAAGCATGATTTGAGTTCTGTAAACGCCTTATCAGCCTCAGGTGTCCATTCGAAAGGAGGTGCTTTTTTACTGCTAGAAGTTAATTTGTTAAGTGGTCCTGCAATAGTGCTGAAGTTAGGTACAAACCGTCTTTACCAGGAAACAGTTCCAAGGAATCTTTTGACTTCCTTTTTTGTTGTGGGGGCAGAAAAAATCAGAATCGCATGGACTTTCTCGGGGTCAGTACGAAGACCATGTTCATCCACGATGTACCTTAAATATTGCAGTCTACTTCTAAAAAAACGACATTTTGAAAGATTTACAGTTATGTTAGCTTTTGTTAACTTATCAAGGACACTATGTAACAGTGACACGTGTTCCTGAAAACTCTGGCTTACTACAATAATATCATCTATGTAACAGAAGATCTTTAAGTCGTATTCCGGTCCAAATAAGGAATCATCGAGACGTTGTTGTGTAGCAGGAGCATTGGATAATCCAAAAGGAGTAACCTTGAACATAAAAGTACCTCTGCCGGGGACATAAAATGCTGTCTTTTCACGATCTGAGACAGAGATAGGTACTTGCCAGAATGCCTTAGATAAGTCTATGCTAGTTAAGTATTTTGCATCTCTAAGATTATCGAGGATCTCAGATACATAAGGCAAATTGTAAGCATCCTTTTTCGTAACAGAATTTAATTTTCTGCTGTCGAGACAAAAGCGAGGCTTGCAGTCTTTTTTATCGACAACAAGCACCGGTGAGGACCAAAGACTCTCGCATGGTTCTAAGACATCTAGTGCTAACATCTCATCAACTTGCTCTGCAATTATTTGTTTCTTTTGAGGGGATAAGCGATAATATCTTTGTTTGATAGGTTCCGCATCACCGGTGTTTATTTTATGTTCAATCAAATTCGTTCGTCCAAGACCGTTGTGTTCAAAAGAGATATGCTTAAATTTTTCAACAACGTCATCAACCACCAGTTTTTGAGTTGAGTCTAGGTTTTCATAGGAATGAATAATCGAATCAGTTGCAGTGATTTTTGAAATTTCCGATAAACAAGGGTCGTTTCGGGATAATAACTCGATATCTTCAATATAGTTTGGAAAAATTCTTCGTCCAAAAATCAATTCCCAAAATCAAGGACGTCTTTATCTCGGTCACAACATGGGCTTTAATGACAATGACTTTGCCATTAAAAGACACTGGCAAAAGCATGACGCCTAGAGAGTGCATACTATGACCGCTGGCAGTAGAAATAGCTATAATTTCAGATGTATTTATTTCAAGACCATACTTAAGCAGTTCACAATGTAAGTTATTACCTATGATGTTCACAGCAGAACCAGAATCCAATAATCCTAAGATAGGTATTGTTTCGTGGTCTTTAATTATATAGATTTTTACGTAGGGCCGTGGATCATTACAAGACTTGTACTCAACGTTATTTTCGATTGCAGCAACATTACAAGTATTAAGGAATTTCTTTATGAAATTAAGCCAATCAGCCCACTCATTTTTAGGGGTGTTGCTGCAACCAGAGCTAATTAGTTTTTTTGGTTTTGAACAGTTGAGGTAGAATTACATGCTGGACAGTCTGGCCGACGCACGCCTTTTTTACCGCATTTGAAGCAGATTATAAACTTGGGCTCCTTGCACATTCTAAGTGAGTGGGTATGTACTCGGCACCTTGGACAGTATAACTGATTATTGCCATGACTAACAGCCTCAACTGGGAAAGAAACGGCATTGCAGTCCGTCAAACTTTTGGTATATCTATTTGAAGTGGGGATAAAACAAGAAGATGACCTATTATAGGCAAATTCAGGCGCAAGAGTATCTACCGATACTTTCTCTGAAGTTAGATACACGAGCCTGAAAATGTTCGTAGTTACGGCACGCAGTACGTAACTGATTGATATTCCTGATTTCAGGACAACAAGCCAAAGTACTAGCATAACACGGTCTTATATTGTGAAGCATGATTTCAAGTTTGTCTTGTTCAGTGATGACTTTCGAGAGCCGCGAGAACATTCCCTCCAATATAGCAATGTAAATAGTAAAAGACTCAGCCTCTCCTTGGGTACGCGAGCGAATTTCATTCATCAGCTTATAGTCATAGTCAAATTGATCAAAATCTTGTTTTAATAACAAGACAAGTTGCTCCCATGATTGGACCGAGTCACGGATGCTACGAAACCAATGAAGTGCGTCACCTGTAAATATTTCGGTAGCAAAAGATATAACTCTAGATTTTATACCCCTGGCCTCAATAAATTCATCCACTTTTTGGATAAATGCCCTGACACAAGACTTTCCATCATACTTCAGTTTAGAAAGATCTGTCCCTAAGCCACGATCGCAAGAAACAGAAATGCAAGGTACTGATGCATCTTCCCTCTCGATAACGTGTTCACTGGAAAAGACCAGGCCTGCGGAGGTAGTGAAGTTTTCTATTTCCTTATAAAGACTTTGTAATTTTTTGTTTAACTCCTTTAATTTTTCGAAGTGCAAAGTAGTCTCAGGCTGTATTCTAGACAGCCGGTAGTTTAAATGACAAGCTAAATTTTCCGAGCGTAAAAATAAGTTTTTGTCAAATTTAGTTTTAAGAATTTGAATGTTGTCAAACAGTTTTACTAAGCTGTCTTTAGCACCATTCAAATCTTCAGCAGTATCGAGATAAGACTCTAAAATATCCTCTGAAGGAATACTTTTACTTTGCTTGACAATCTGTTTCCTAAGATCGGAAACGTTGTCGGCAGGTACCTCGCCTCTTATTCCGACTTCGTATATAAGTTCTGCCTTTTGTAACGAGAGAAATTTAATTTCTTGAACCATTTTTATTAAATTCTTATATATAACTATAAAAGAAATACCAACAATGATCGGACTGTTAAGTTGTGGGATGACTAACAGTATTACAATTAATGCAATAAAAAAAAATCTATTAACTAAACCGTGCAGCCATCACCGAAGAGAACCAATTACTACAACTAGATACCAACGCAACCAATAGAAGTCTTTACCGCGAATGGGGCGCCACTGTTACGTCTAGCACGTAAACAGAAAAGAATTGAAATACTATATTACAGACAGAATAATTTTACTATGTACAATAAGAACTTTTGGAAAAAAAAAGTAAACAAGAGAATATCGCAAGGCGCGGATCTATTCGTTCTATCGGTTACGCTAGTACCGCATCACTCCCCTGTCGTCTTTATGTAATGTCTCGGCAGACTTCCAGAAAGTTTCTCTGCAGCGACCAGTTTCTAGAAAGTTTCTCTGCAGCGACCAGTTTCCAGAAAGTTTCTCTGCAGCGACCAGTTTCCAGAAAGTTTCTCTGCAGCGACCAGTTTCCAGAGACAATGGTGGTAGTTGAGAGGTGAAGTAGAGCCCTGAAATCCACGAGGGTGGGCAATTAGTTCCACATCGGAATTGTGGCCTTGGATGCAGTAGAGAGACCGAGTGATGACATGATAGGTAATGAGTGCAAATGTAATAACTAGTTATCAAGGATGATGCTGCCAAGGTTTAATAATAAACATAAATGATAAAAGCAATAGAAAAGGAATACATGAAATAATCCGTCACACAAAGCTACATTACAACAATCTTAATTTTAAAATATTACGACAAGGTATCGCGGCGTGTAGAGGCTCACCATACACGTCATGAAAAATATTGATCATATGATTATAATTTATAACTTCTAATAAAAATATTATTCATTAACTAGATGCTTAAGTAGTAGTAGAAATATATTTAAGATATATTTTATTATTAAAATTACATTTCAACTATGTTCGTGTGACAGCTTTATGCTCCAAGACATACATGAACTACCAATGACTTTATATGATAAAATATCGGTAATCATTCACAACTCACCCAAGTCCGGGGGCTTGCACTATTTGAATTATTAATATTAGCTATTTTCAAGTATTTAATCTATTATTTACGTATAAATAATTAAATAAAAGAGATGATCTTCAATCTCTCGTATCGCAGTATTTTTCCGACACCGTCATTATAGATGACATTATTACATGGAATGTAATGTAACAGGATACCAACGGAATACTATTACTGAGACTTCGCTGTTAGTCCGTCTTATAACAGTCCCCTTCTTTTTGCGTCGGGGGCTTAAAATTGATAGTGTTTAGGTAGTAGTCTATAACGGAATAGTAAATTTTAAACATTCGCGATTTACGCATCATTATATTGTAATACGGGTCTTATCGCGCTAAAAACACAATTTTATTTAAATCGCTCACGAGAACGCTGACATTCTTCTCGTCACCACGGTTAATGCAACTTGATCGAAACGACGAGGTAAAGCGGCTATAGCTCAAATGCCCAATGGAATGGCTATGGCGTCGGCCTGGCGAACAAGTGGTCGTGAGTTCGATCCCCACTCATTATTGACTTGAACCCACTGCAGACACAAGCATATTCAGCTTAGTTGAAGGGGTTAACAAGAATACTAACTAGTAATATGCAAGTAAGCTTTAAAAAAATCTTTTTAGATCGATAAGTCCCGTATTAGAATATAATTATACAACGAAATAGGTCAATACAAAATACCACTTATTCGTAGTAGCAGGGGCAATGGACGATTTTATACTGCTGTATATTTTATATATGTAACCATTATTATATTTGCCATGCTTCTAGTAGAGGGAACAAGTGGCGCCATACTATTATTATTATATTATTATGTGGCGTTATTTAAAAGTGCGTTCCCATACATTATGGCTTATATGCACAATTACCTATCTACAATTCGAAAAATCTTTCCAGCGCCGGTAGCCGTACAATATTATACGACATAACATGTGGTTATAAGACAAGATTGCCGCCACCTAGGTGTTTGAAATTTTGTATTTATATTCGTTAAACCTCTAACTTACAGGAAAAATTAGTGCACGATTTGTACCAGTATACAAATCGTGCGAATTACGAATAAAATCTTAGAATTTTGAAAAAATATTGTACATATTTGCCACCTTCCACAGGTATGGCATGATCAGACTAATATTTATGATCATACAAAGAACTGTTAAAAAAGGTTTTAGACTGGTACAAATCGCACGTCGCCATCGACTTTCGACCTATTTACGTGAGTCATACCGGTTTTTAGTTAAACTGGTACAAATCGTTTAGCAAAAAAATATTTTACTTCTTTGCTTTGTGGTATGGCGGCCATTGGGAACCGTCGGAAAAGTATGGCAAGGTGATTTCCGTGAATGGCTACTCAACGATGATTAGCTGTGCAAAAAATAGCCTGGAACAAATAGTTGAATTGCTTTTTTAGGGTTCCGTAGTCCTGACAAGGAACCCTTATAGTTTCGTCATGTCCGTCTGTCTGTCTGTCCGAGGTTTTGCTAAGAGACCGTTAATACTAGAAAGCTGTAATTTTGTGGGGGTATGTAAATAAATGACGCCGAAAAAGTGCTGAAATAAAATTTTGAAAAATATGTTTTTAGGGTAGCTCCCTCATATGAGAAGTGGGGATGAATTTTTTTTTCATCATTTACCCTATCGTGTGGGATATCGTTGAATAGGTCTTTTAAAATGACCTCAGGGTTTCTGATACCATTTTTCGATTGAATGCTCCATTTACGAAACATTAAACTTTAAAGTGCAAATTTTTGTTCCAGTAGGGCGTCTCCCCCCTCTAAAAGCTAAACTGCTGGCTTGAAAAATCTGGAGAAATTCGTGATAATAGCGCATTTCATGAACTTTAAAGGAAAATTATAGCGGTTAAGATATCTTTATTAGTTTAGCAGTAATAGTCGTTGAACTTGGGTGTTGGATAATTTTGTACCAAATATAAAATCCTTATGTTAAATCCTTTAAAGTGACAAAGACGGAGTACCATTGTTGTTGCATGTTTATAACGGGTAAAGACTTGCATTGAATAACAGGCTACTACGGAACCCTACACTGCGCGTGGCTTGACACGCACTTGGCCGGTTATTTATTTTAAATTAATGTATTCGCGTCGGTATGGCGGGGCGGGCTGTAAGTCACACCGGAGAAGTATGGCATTACGATACCGCATACTCCTTTTTTTATCGACTATCGGAAAATACAAGCATTTTTGTGGAACAAATCGTTCGACACTATTATTTATCCGACACATTCGATTAACGCGCACGCAATTAGGCCGCCGGTACCATCGCTATAACCATCATTTTCTTTTTTGTCATTCCACAATTAGACCCCTGAAGAACCGCCATACTGGTACAAATGACCAAGTATTTTCTGTTACCATCTCCCGGTCTATCGGCCTTTGTAGGTACAGAATAACTGCTTTGAATTTGAAATTTAGTGATAAAAATACATTGTACATAGTAATTACAATGTGACGCAAAGTTTATCTTCCTATTTATTCTGAAATAGAAAAATTTAATTAGTTCGTTGTAGTGGTAGTAGGACTTCTGCAAGTCCGCCTGGTGCGGACTACCACTTTGCCAATTAATTTTCAGCCGTGTAATAGGAATGTTTTTCGGTTGAAATGGCAAGGTGTACAGTGAAATTACAGGGCATGTGAGACTAAACATAAGGCAACTCAAGGTAACAGGCGCCACTGCGCCTTTTACCTTGAGACATAAAGATGTTGAGTATGATAAAAGATGTGTGTGACTGGACTGGCAGTCCAGAATTTTGCATACCGCTGTATCTGTAATAGGTAGACGTCATCGCTTATCATCAGTCGAGCGTCATGCTTGTCCTTATATCATAAAAAAAATTAAAAAGAATAAGTAATTAATATCACAAACGTTTTTAATTTACAGGAAACAGAAGCGATGGTAGACAGTGGGTAGAATTAATCAGGAGTCGACCTTTACAGAAGTTGTAGGAGGCAATCTGTTATATATAAGTACATAGATTTATAATAACAGGGAACTGATGGGCTGGCTTGTGGCGTCACCGGCGTAGATAAGAGTTTATACATTGGAAAAGTCACCGGTGACTGAGTATCCTACTGAGCTGAGTAACTGTACTTTTAAATTTCATTCCTATATTACAAGTTTTCGTTATAAAATCCGTCTGAAAATCTCGTCCGCCCGAGACGGCAATAGTTAGAACGAAAATCCTTCAATCTTGCATATATTAAACTAGAGGTGCCCCGCGGCTTCGCCCGCGTTAAAAACTCCTTTTATTTACTTAAAACGTTTGTCTTGTGAAAACCTTTCTATCATAAAAGACATCAAATAAGAATTAGCCAAATCGGTTCACCCGTTTTCATGTTATTGCGTGAATAAGGAAAATCGGGATTCATATTTCAGACTTTGTTACCTACCCCATTTCGAAAAATCCTGCAACATATACTTATTTATTAACAGAAGTACCTATGCAAAGTTTAGAATAAAACAGACTATCTCATCTTGTTTCGCCATACACACTTTGAATCCACGTTCCGTATCCAGGGGGAAATTTAAAGAAAATCCTTTCTTAATGGATACCTTTGTCATAATAACTATCTGCATTCTAAATTACAGCGCAATCCGAAACAATATTGATTTTCAGACTTTGTTACCCCACTTCATCCTCTTAGGGTGGCATTTTGAAAAATCCTGAATTTCGTATTTACTTATTTATTTACAGAAGTACTGGTGTGAAATTTCGAATAAAATGACTATCGAAACTTTGAAGCCCACTTCATCCCCTTTAAGAGTGAATTTTGAAAAATCCTTTCTTACCGGATACCTACGTCAAAATAACTATCTGCATGCAAAATTTCAGCGTAATTCAAACAATATTGATTTCAGACTTTGTTACCCCACTTCACCTTCTTAGGGGTCAAATTTCATAAATGCTTGAAAGACGTATTTACTCATTTATTTACTGAATTACTTGTGTGATGTTTCGGATAGAAAAGACTATCTAATCATGTTTCTCCATACAAACTTTGAACCCCCGTTCCATCGATCCTGCATCGCGCAAACGATATTTTCCGCGATATTTAAACGGATGCACTTGCTTCGTGATTTAACATCTCAAAAGTTGAACTTGTTTAAAAATGTTTTTCTTTATAATATTAATTTGGATTGCGCTGGAATTACAATAACATATAACCGCTAATAAAGTACTTCAGGTAGGTAGGTATGCCGATCTACTAAGACGCAATTATAGCGGGATACCTATTTTTAGGGTTCCGTAGCCGAATGGCAAAAAACGGAACCCTTATAGATTCGTCATGTCTGTCTGTCTGTCCGTCCGTATGTCACAGCCATTTTATTCCGAAACTGTTAGGAGTACAGAATTGAAACTTAGTAGGTAGATGTATTCTGTAAACCGCTTTCCGATTTTTATACAAAAGTAAAAAAAATTAAGGGGGGCATCCCATACATAGAACGGAAACAAAAAAAAAAATTTTCTTCAAACCTAAACATGTGGGGTGTCTATGGATAGGTCTTCAAAAATAACATTGAGGTTCCTAAAATCATTTTTTCTCAAAGTCAATCATTTGAAAGATAGGCGCGTCTAAAGTGGTAAAATGTGTGTCCCCCCCCCTCTAACTTTTAAAGTATGGGAGTAAAAATCTAAAAAAATATATGCTGTAGATCTCAATAAAAACTAACAACGAAAATTGGTTTGAACGAGATACAGCCAGCAGTTTTTGAGATATGGCGACCGCAAAGATAACTTTGTTTTTCATACAAACACTATGAAAAACAAAGTTTATTTTGAAGTTGCGAAAAATCATAGTTATGGAATACTTAACTGTGTTACGGAACCCTACGAGTGCGAGTCCGACTTGCACTTGGCCAGTTTATTGTTTTTTATTGTATTACTATTTACCGACTGATCTATCAACACACAGCGGATTGCGCTGGAATTTGGCACACAGTTAGTTATTATGATGTAGGTATCCGTTAAGAAAAGATTTTCCAAAATTCATCCCTTAAAGGGGTGAAACGGTGGTTCAAAGTTTGTATGGAGAAGAAAGATTAGATAGTAATTTTTATTCAAAACTTTACACAATTAACATCTGTAAATAAATAAGTAAATACGTATATTGTTTGTAATATATGTCGATCGCTATATCGACATCGCGTAAGTCTCGTTAAATTCTCGATTTTAAATCTATTAGTAATTACGTGTTTCAGGCTTTTTCGAAATTTCACCCTCAAGAGGGTTCGTGGAGGTGAAATACTTATTTATTTTACCCCTTTATATTATTTTACTACCCCATTTCGGGTTAAATGGGGTAACAAAGTATGAAAATAATTATTGTTTCGGATTGCGCTGAAATTTGGCATGATGAAGATAGTTATTATGAGGTAGGCATTTGGAAAGGATTTTCCAAAATTCACCCCTTAAGATAAGATAGTCTTTTTTATTCGAAACTTCACACAAATACTTCTGTAAATAAATAAGTAAATATGTATTTCAAGCTTTTTAAAATGCCACCCTTAAGTGGTTGAAACGGGGTCCAACAAGATTCTTTATTCAATCTTATTTGAAAGTTTTTTTCTCAAATACGCGTATTATAGAGATATCAAGTTGAAACTTATATCAAATACTCGGTCTATGATATCTTCAAATCAAAAGATATGACCGTTTGTTTATGTCGCATCGCATATTTTGCGAATTCACAAGGGAATCAAATCCTATAGGGTTCTTCCCGTTGACCTAGAATCTTGAAATTTGGCAAGAAGCAAGACCTCCTTGCATCACTTAATAGGAATTAAATTAAATTTAAAAATTGAAAACCGTAAATAAAAAGCAAATTTAATATTATTTGGGGTTGGTGCATGAACAGTGTCTAGGCATCGGTCTAGGCATGTCTAGGGATCGAACTGCTAAATTAAGTTTGTACTTTAATCTAGTTTGAAGTTTGTACGAAGTCTCGGTGCGCGAGTCGAACTCGCACTTGACCGGGTTTTGTTGTGGGAAATGTCCCTAAGAGTAGGTTACGGAGCAGTGACCACACACCATACATTAAGCATAGTTATAATATTTATATATATAAGTAACTGACATTTACTTCGACCTAATCATATATTCAGATGACTAAAAATGATATAACTAGCTGCGTCCGGCAGTTTTGCCCGCGTTCAGGCCACCCTTGTCACTTAGGGGTATAAAAAATAGCTTACGACCTAATCTCAGACCTACCAAATATACACAAAAATTTCTTAAAAATCGGTCAAGCCTGTTCAGCGGAGTTCAACAGTATGACACGACATTTTTATATATTACAAGTATATTAAAATTACAAGTTATGTTTTAATGCGTTCAAAAGAATATGACAGATTAAACGGTGGTTTGTTAAGAATGAAATGTTTAATAGGTATTGGATTTCCATAAAATAGAGCACGAATATATTTTTTTGTTGCTTATCTCGAATATCTTGTTCGAAAAAAAACATACAGACTAATTGAGAACCTCCTTCTTTTTGGAAGTCGGTTTAAAAAAGGGATTAACGTTATCGCATTAAATACTACTCATTGAAAGCTACTAGTAGATTGCGATAAGCTTAGGATGGAGATTATTTTTAAAATAGTACCAATAACGTGAAGTAAAGCACATGAACGCCCAGAATAATGTATATATTTTTTAATACGCTTTTATTAGCTTCACACGTATGTATGTTTGTATGTTAGTATGTAACGGAATCTTTGAACATGATTTTATCCCCTTCAAAACGTCGGATTAACTCGAAATTTGGCATACTTATTAAGGACCGATGACAATAAATAAATTTAAAAAAAATTTATAAAAAAATCGACTAAAAAATGAAAAATAAATAATAGTTTAAAAAAACTAAAAAAATACGCTTTTATAGAAAATCCAACTATAGTCCCCGTCACGAGAAGCTATAAATTATGTAAACAAGCATCTTTTACTAAGTAAACATTTTATACTGCGAGATAATAATAAATTGACCATATTCAATCGACATGAAATATAGACGGGTTATATGAAAGTAACAACCTATTTAATTTAGTCGGATCATATTTTAACGACGCAAAGCGCTATCGTTTGTGTTTCTTGGTACCGGACGCAGGGATTGTAAACTATCGGGACGCCATTTTGAAATAAACGCGTCATTCGAGTTTTGAGTTTATTTTCACAAATTCATTTTTTTTGTTGGTCCAAATGTTGTGAACTCCTGAACACTTGTTTACATAATTTATAGCTTCTCGTGACGGGGACTATAAATAAGTTATTTTTCAAAAAAAATAAAACCGACTTCATAATCACAAACAGGCACTCAAAAGCGAAAAATAAGTTACTTAAAATTATTATAAGCGCTACCCACTTATCTATTTGAAGTCGGTGCCAGCCAAGTCTAATAGGTAGTAGATAGATAATACCTACATGTATCTACTTACTACTAGTACATACATAGTATCTATCTACTATCCAATAGACTTGGCTGGCACCGACTTCAAATAGATAAGTGGGTAGCGCTTATAATAATTTTAAGTAATTTATTTTTTGCTTTTGAGTGCCTGTTTGTGATTATGAAGTCGGTTTTATTTTTTTGAAAAATAACTTATTATACCCTTTTTAGTGCATAACAAGTTTTAATTAAATTACATGCATCTATTATATTTGGTGTCTGGGCCGTTATACACTGACGGATATATACTTTTTGAAAATTTCAAGTATGTACCTATAACGGTTAAGAAGATACAGATCTCTAAAGTGCGCACATATGTATAGACACACGGACGGACGGACGGACGGACGGACGAACGGACAACAAAGTCTCAGAAAGTGTTCATTTGGTACCCTTTGGGTTCGGAACCCTAAAAAAAATGACTTTAAATGCCTTGCTATATATAATATTCACTAGTAATAATTATGTCATCAAGGTATCAAAGGACAATGTCCAAAATGGCCCTGTGCAGTTAAAGCATCTGACACACACGAAAATTAATTGTCTATTTTATTACAATATTTCCAAATACTTTTATAACACGGACTAGTTGTATTCCAAAATGAATATAAAAAAGTATTATTTGCGATTATTAACATTACTTGCCGCCATATGGCCAACAGAGTACTGAATCACTCTACTAAGTTATAAGAGGCACTTCCCTATATTGTTGAAACCCGAATTATGAAAGCACTGTGTAGCCAACCTAACAACGGAAAGTATTATTTACGTAGTAACTATTATATAATCTGTGTATTATGCTTATAATTATTTTTTTGCAGTGTTGGTTGGTACAAAGTACGTTCATAATTCTGAGTTATTTAATAATGTATGCAGTGTCGCGGGACTGAAATGGTCGCCATCTTCGGCAAACGTCATGTCATGTCAAAAAATCTTAGGTATGTTTAAAAAAGTTTGCACCCTAACAAGACTTTGCCCGGTAGAACATTCCTGTGAAGACAAATTATTTATATTTATATATAATTATTTATTATAATTATTAATATATAATTATTTATTGAGGGCCCGGTGGCGTAATTGGGAGAACAGTCGGCTTTGATGCCGTGGTACCGAGTTCAAACCGCCGTGCACCAATGAATTTTTCGATCGAAAAATATATGTGCGCTTCTCACAGTTGCCCTCCAGTGAAGGAAAACATCGTTAAGAAACCAACAACCCCCGCATGGTGGTAGGACATATCTAGTGTCCGCCTGCCAGCTACCACCCTCAAGTTAGAAAATCTGTCGCCAAACATCTTATTTGTTCAGGCAGCTATCCTTGAGAGCCAGTTCCCATTCTAGTCCACTTCTCTATCTTCGACCGCATGATCTCTTAGCAACAGGTGAGATAGTGGTCAAACGCTAGCCTATAAGATATTTAAAAAAAAAAAATTATTATCCCCACCTTTATTTCTATCTCGCTCACAGTTACCGTAAGAATATCTGTCAAAAACCAAAATCAACGAGAAGAAAGATGTAAAAACATTATTCAAGGTCATATTTTTTAGTCTTCAAAAGTATATCCAATAGCAACCTCCATTGTGTATAATCTTCTTGGGACTCTTCTACTAAAACCAGTACATTCTCCTATGTTTGAGGTATTTATCTCCATATCTCTGGAGATACTTATCAGATCTCGTTAAAATTAAAATGGGACCACCTCGTAAACGTATCCTACCTATTAAAAAAAGAATCATTTGGATCCGTTCACCATTGACGGAGAAATCGCGTAACATACACAAAAAAAAAAAACATACAGACGAATTGAGAACCTCCTCCTTTTTTGTGAAGTCGGTTAAAAATAGAAAATAAATTTTAATAAATTTGAATTAAAAATAGTGTAAGAAAAAATGATTTTATTGTAAAAAAAGCGTGGGGTGCTTTTCAGGATATTATCAAAATAACCCTTCTAGTCATATCTGTTCATAAAATATTTGGAACTATTGATACCATGCACCCCACGCTTTTTTTTTACAATAAAATCATTTTTTCTTACACTATTTTTAATTAAAATATATTAAAATTTATTTTCTATTTTTTAGTTGGATTTTCTATAAAAGCGTATTTTTTTAGGTTTTTTAAACTATTATTTATTACTCCGGAGAATCGAACTATTTGTCAACATCGTTGCGGTCTAAGATGGAATGTTAAAAATTCATTGCAGTTTAAAAGTTCATTGCAAAATGTATACTTGAATGTACACAGGAAAGGAAAAGCCGCTGATTAATATACCTATAGCTGAAGGGCGTACCGGAAATTGACGCTGTATCCCGTTCCTGAGAATGCTGGTAAATAAATCTTGTAGTCGCAAAAAACTTTATTCCTATTCAGAAAATGTGAAACATTGATGATTTACCCTTAATACTTAAAGTACCTACAAATTAGCGATGGGTCGTACTTGATAAATCCAGTACCAAGGCTACTTAGTACGACAACCGTCAACTACCAGGGCTCAAAACCAGGGCTCAAAATACATTCAAGTATTTATCAACCCGGCTAAAATACTTGCATAGGAATTTAATACGTGCATTAACATAATAGAGGCGAATATCGTATGTATAAAAATGAAATACTTCCAAGTGTATGAATTCAAAATACTTGCATAGTAAATTGACCCTCATTCTTGTCGGAATAAGGCGCAATATAGCGTTCACAATAAAAAACGTTTAACACTTGCAAGTTGCAAAGTTGCAAAAACCTTCAAAGTATTTCGTATGAGACGGGCGCGCCCAGTGAGCCTAGCCGAAGTACTTGCATAGGAATTTGATCCATGTTCTAAAGAGTATAGAGGCGAATATTGTGTGTATAAAAATGAAATACTTCCAAGCGTAGGAATTGAAAATACTTGCATAGAAAATTGACTCTTATTATTAATAGTAAATAAGGCGCAATATAGCGTCACATAAAAAAGACTTCCAAGTTAACGAATAAAATACTTTTAAGTCTTGCAAGTCTTTAAGGTCGGACCCTGGTTGGCGTACTTGCAAGCATAAACCAGGGTTTAAAACCTGGTAACGTAAATACGTACCTTCCCTGCTACAAATGTGCCTACGCAAAATATATAAGCAAAAACGTAGCAAAGAAAGCATTTAAAATGTTCTTACTATGAAACGTTACATAATTCTGAAACAAATCTAATATTAAGTAGGTATATGAGATACAGTAGCAGTAGTAATTGGTAGCTTACCACCTTCAAGGACAAAATCTGCCGCCATAACCTTAGGGTGTTCAGGCAGCACACATCCCTTAAGAGTATCTTCGACCACGTCGCTTACCACCAGGCGAGATGATAGTGGTCAAACGCTAGCCTGTCAGATATATATAAAAAGTACTAAGCAAGCGTAAATTCATCTCAGACAGTTATCCTAAGTACCACAAACACCCTCCCCCCCCCCTCCCCCCTACAAAGGGTATTTTAAATGCATAAAATGAAATGCATTTATTCAGCTACTCACTAAAAAACGTAGGTATTTAAATAAAACCAAAAACTTAAACCTAGTATATGTTTTAAATAGTAGTACTATATAAAACAAGAAATAATAAATAATAAAACTTAAGCTATTTATGTGTGTGTGCTGAACAGGACCATCTCAGCACATATGTTCAGGTTTTAACCGGAACGCTGATTTTCAGATGGACCTAACTAACTAAATAAATTGAAAATGGACCTAAATACTCGTAACTTGACACAAGTATTGACTCAAAATAGTTAGTTTTTGGTGAGTGGGAAGAACAAATACAGCGTAGCATATCTAGTGTAATAGTAACTATAGGACAATATTATTCTGTGATCTCAATCACAGAATAATATACTGTTATACTGTTGTTGTTCTTATTATTATTATTATCTTATTATCAACACTCAACTGTTTTAACTAGCATTTGACCACTATCTCACGAATCTAACCTATTGGTTAGATTGGTGAGATAGTGGTAGAGCATACGTGGGATATTATGCGGGTTTGTTTATTAATACGTGCCTCTGAAGGCTTCAGCGTTGTAAAAATAATTCTTATACCTTTAAACATTTACTACATTAAGAATGTGTGGTTATGGACGGCAGTTTTATAAATAAGAATACTTCAATTTAAAACCATCCCCAGCAGATATCTGTTTATTGAGACTCAATTTTCAATTAACTTAACACTCTCTACTGTTAGTTAGTGAGGAGTATATAAGAGTAGGTACACTACAGATTCCAGGATATGCCCCAGCATCAGGTCAAAGTTACCATGTTCCTGCAATATCATAGCAGTAACAGGTTAGCGACCTATGAAAGTGGCTCTCATCAACTAGAAACGAGCTAATCTTCAAACGGCTGAACAGATTTTATTGAATCAAAGTTAAGAACACTCTCGATTTATTTTCGTATTATTATGTTTATTATAGATATTAAGGACTCTTTAGTCTTATTATAAAATAAACTGGCGAAGTGCGAGTCGGGTACACGTAGGGTTCCGATAGAAGAAAAATATACGGAAAAATAAATTTTATTTAATATAAAATAAGTTAGGTAAATAAGTTTTAATATTTTTTTATTTAATTTGTATTATTTGATGTTTTAGCAACCATTGTACGATTTACACTATGAGCAAATTTCAATGTTCTATCTATTACGGTTTCTAAGATCGCACATACAACGAATAATTAGTATTTATTGCTATAGCGGCCATAGTTATACATACATTGTAATGATTTAAAGTCTCTATCTAAAATGGTTCCTAAGTTCAAGCTAAATAACGCCGAAATAGCACGATTCTTGTATGGACCCCAGTATTTGTTGTTAAAGGGGCCACAATAATGTAAAACACTGTGAACATTTTATGTGTCTACCTGTTACAGTTCTAATGATAGACGAATAGACGAACGGAACGGAAAGGAGCCTCCGAAATAGCACATAACAGATAATAATACTACGTTTAGGGTCCTGTTGGAATCCTTTGGGTACGGACACGCAACCCTATAAAAACTAAATCAAAATCGGTTCATCTAAGGGGAGCAACGATGACACAATTAAGCACACATACACAGATCAGATACCACTTTTTGTGTCGGGGGCTAAAAATAAAATAGTGTATATGTCAGGTATTATGTAGGTTTGTTCTGTACTATACTATTTATATATGTGCCTCTGAAGGCTTTAGCGTAGTACCTAAATAATTTTTACAGCGTTCGGTGATAGTCTGCAGCTTCCTGAGACGCGCGCGTGCTTGCCGCTTTCCAGACCAGTCTCCGTCCGTGGCGTCCGTCCGTAGACGCGTCTACCACCTACCACTCAGCGGCGAGCCGTCGACGCGAGTACAAGCGCGCGAACACTGCACGATTCCTCGCGCTCGCTCGTCTCGGTGTGATATTATCGCGGAAATTCACTTTCGTTCACCTCACAAACTGGATTGCGAGTTCCATGGAGTGAAACACCCCCCGACGGGGCACCCGGACCACAGGCGTAACAAAGTAAGTCTACTACTAATAACTACTAATTTTACTATTTAACCCGAAACAAAATCGAGTCTACGTGTCAGTTCCGAATACTGAGTGAAAGGCGAACTCTTTGTTAATTTACGTGCTTCGGTTGACAAATAATTTCGCATTGATAGCGAAGAGATATCCTTTCACAGGCTTTTACTGTACACAGCAGTTCAGTTGGATAACGTGGTCTATGATTCGGCCGCGAATGGAACACGTGAAACACAACAATTGTACTCTCATTATAAACGGACCTTCAATCACACACCCCTCACCAGAAATTTAATTGACTTATCAATCTCATAACTTATTACAACATTTTAAATGTTTGTTAAATAATTGCGAGTTTCACAAAGTTTGCGTTCTGATTGATTTTACATTGACCTAAATTTATGCGACAGGTTTTCCTATCAGTCCTTGACATTTTCGCGCTATAAAGATATTATATCAAATTTTTAATTAATATTAAGATTTAAAAGCTCGAGTATTTTAATTATTTATATATTAGTGACTTATCAATTTCCGTATATAATTGAAATTGATAAGTCACATGGCATAAAAATATCAGGCCCTTTATTGTTAAAGACCTACTGACTTTTTTTTATCTAAGGACATGCGGTACTTACTTAATACTAACTGATAAGTGATACCTATTCACTCGCGATTTCAAAAACACCCCTGGGAAACAGAGGTACCGACAAGGAAACTGCAATCAAAACGTTTCATTTACGTAGATGGAACGTTTACCATAGGCATAAAGCAATGGCAAACATCAGTACGTCTTGTTGTCCGATAAAAGAAAGGGGATGGTGGTACTACGTACATTCTCCTATATTAATTTTTCGGTATTCTACTTATTACAGCAGTCTGATGAAGTGCTGATACAATAGTTTAAGACTCTTTCATAGATTTAAATGCATGTCTTAATACAGAAAATTCTCCGAAAATTGTTCGATATCAGTCTCCTGATTTATGCGAAAACCTCAGATTCAAACAGCAAATTCAGATTTGGAAGCTTCATTTTAATTTTGAAAATTGATATTACCGTGAGCTATTTTGTCGCGGAAACCTTTTCAATTAGAATCAAATTTTAAAAATTGAAATATCTAAATTAACCGATTGGAGCAAATTGTGGATTGCAAAAATCTAAGTCATAATAAAGGCCGTTTCCGAATCCGAATTTGCTTTCGAATGATTGAGAATAACCCTGCAGAAGTGGTGCAATTTGTCAACATTCAAGAATCAAGAATCAAAGCATTTATTCAGTATGTAGGCAGTATAAATATACGCACATATACACGTCAAAATCATAAATCATAAAATAAATCATAACCAATTATCAAGTAAACATAGCAAAAGCAGAATTTAACGCTTTGAATTAGAAAAAAAAAGTAATGAACCATTCAGCTGTCATCCAATCGTTTACGTCAGAATATTTAAAAAAAATTAAAGTAGGTTAAAACCAACCATACATATAACTGTGTGTTTCAGTACTTCAGACAATTTTTATATAAAAAAAATAAAAAAGTGAAATAGTAAAACACAACATAGAGAAACGCATACCGATCACAGTACATATCATGATCGTGAAATGCCTTACGCACAATTATCTAAAGATTGTATAATGAATGTATATAAATTATAGCATGCTGTTACATTAATTAAATTACAAATCCTTATACTTAGGTATTTATTTATTACGTAAGATATAATAGGCAAGCAGTTATTGCATGCAGGAATTTAAAATTGCTGCTGCAAAAATAGCCGTAATGAAATCCTGTCACCGCCTTTACTTCAATAACGTTTACTCACCAAAAGTATCTAATTTCTTGAAATTTTCTTGCATAATGTATAGCTAATGCATTATTAGCATTCTAAATTAATATGGGGAATCTTTGCGGATTATTTATCTTTAGTTTGCCTTAAAAATATCTATATTAATTTTTTTTCATAATTTATGAATGAAATTATTTGGGAACGGGTATTTTACATAAATTACTTGCTCTTACTTTTATTTCTTTTGCGTCAACGCTAGGTACTCAAATAATTCATGTCGTACGCAAAATTGTAATGAGAAATATGCAGGCATACTTATGTGTGTAATCCAATAATGAGATAACGATTTTATGCTTAAAAATAACATAACTTAATGCTTTATTGGCTATAATGTTTTTATTTGTAAATACCTTAAAAACATTATTGCACGTGAAAGATTAAATTTTAAATATCAAAAACATGTGCCAATGTATCAGTAATAGTAAAGATAGTAAATAATGATATCAGTATATTTTATTTTATACCTTGTCATAAATTAATATGTTAAGGCCTTAAATACTAATAGTATAGGAATTATTATTTTTTTGTTTATACAGTATGATAAAGAAGTTCGTGGTTTTTGTTTTTAGGGTTACCGTACCCAAAGGGTAAAACGGGACCCTAATACTAAGACTCCGCTGTCCGTCTGTCTGTCTGTCTGTCTGTCTGTCTGTCTATCTGTCTATCTGTCTATCTGTCTATCTGTCTGTCTGTCTGTCTGTCTGTCTGCCTGTCTGTCTGTCTGTCTGTCTGTCTGTCTGTCTGTCTGTCTGTCTGTCTGTCTGTCTGTCTGTCTGTCTGTCTGTCTGTCCGTCTGTCACCAGGCTGTATCTCATGAACCGTGATAGTTAGTTATAGAAAACTTGTAAATAGTGATTAGACATTATTTAGATTATTTTTACCTTTAAGTACCACTGTAAGTTTTCCGAATTAAAAAAAAAAAATAAATATAACAACAAATACTAAAAACAGAATAAAGTTAAAAATAATAGAGGGTCCCCATACAAGAAACGTGTTTTTTTCGGCATTTCACGCCATCTATGAACGCTTAGTTAGGTAAACGTCCCATAGATGGCGTTATATTGAAATGTCGATCCCTAACACCTTTGTTAGACGTTAGATGGCGTTATAAAAAAAATAAAATGTTTATTCATTATTATTTTTTGCTTGCGAAAAATGATAGTGGTATTTTTTGCTCGATCTTATAAAATACTGTAGTGTGGTACGGAACCCTACTAGTGCGAGTCCGACTTGCACTTGGCCAGTTTATTTTTTAAAGCTTATGTTTGATTCTTAGGACAACATTAAAATTAGCTTTGCGACTATAGGTAATATTCCTTATATATTTAAATGTCTATGACGTATAAATTATAATGGACTCTAAATTCCTGATCTCCGTAACTTTTTTAACCAAGTTTCAAACATTCAAAGAGTGAGAGTTTCCCAATATCTGTATGTTTTTGTTTGTGTATGTTTCGCTCTAAATAAACTGATAAAAACAAACCGATTTTTATAAATATTTTGTCATGAGTAGAGTAGGCATATTTCAGGGGCGATTCTTTAATAAATTGTATCTATATTCAATTTTATCTTCAAATATACATGTTAAGTTTTTGTTTATTAATTCTTTAATCGACATTATGTAGAAAATACGTGAGCGCAAATCACTTTATCACTATTGTTAGAAAACAAATTATAATCATCTAAGAATAAATAACGGATTTTGACTTTATGTGCTGTGCTTGTGTTAACATTCATTTCTCCTTTACTACATGAATATATGATATTTAACATATTAGAATCAGGTTCACGGCAAATAATATGATATTCTCGTGTGAAGAAGACATTGTATGAAGTATGATATTCTTTCTAACTCAATTTTAAAATGTAACAATTTAATACATTTTAAATCTATATATTAACTAGTGATTGTCTTGATCGTAAGTATTTGTATATTATTATTTGATATTTTCTATTTTATTGTTTTGTAAATTTTTTTTTACAATTAATTTTATGGTTCTATGGTTTATATGGTACATAAACTTTACATAAAACTTACATGATATTTTATATGCGCATCTCTGCACAGCGCCTGCTCCCTTAGACAAAGTACATTTTCTGTTTGCGTTCATACCAAACGCAACATGTATCGTTATATAATATATTTTATTTTGGAATCTGTGTACTTTGTATACAGGTAAAGATTCTTCAAAGCCCTCCTATAGGAGGGCTGTTCATTACCCTGACATATCTAGATGTTGAGTTTCACATGCCCGGTAATTTACTTGCGATTTGGCCTTGAAACCGAATTAAATATTACAGCTGATGAAGTTTGAACGAATGTTTACGTGTACGAGTATGTATGTAATATGTACTATTTATAATATAGTTATGTTATTTATCACTATATGTATATATATATATATATATATATATGTATACATGTTTAGTATTATATTAATGATACAAAAATATATTTAGGTTTATTATTAGAGTATTTGCTGCTATTATTATTATCTTTTATTTATTGTACACCACCGCCTACTACTTCCTGCATTTCTGTTCAATCAAAGTTTGTCTGGAAGAGATTGCTGTTAGCATTAGGACCGCCCATTGTAACCTTACAGTAATTATGTTTCATTTAGTTTTTTTTGTTGATGTACAATAAAAAGTTTTTGTATTGTATTTATGTAATAGTAGTACACACTCCAGGTGGACTGGCAGAAATATAAGACTAGAAATTGGAGGACTAAATGGACCCAAGTCAAACAATGTAGTCTAGTAATCAAGTAGTATATTTCTACATGATATAATGTCTCTACATATTCATAAGATTGTCACACAACGGGTCTGTATAGATTGTGAAAGTGCCCTAAGGCTGACTCTACCTGTTCAATCGAGTTCGTTAATTGATAAAGTTTATTATTGTAATTTATTGCAAAATTGTTTTGCACCGCACTGGGAGTATTGGAATGAGTGAACTTATTAATTTTTTGCGAGCAAGTAGAGCTTGAAAATCATTACATTTCTTTTTAGGGTTCCGTACCTCAAAAAGTAAAAAAGGAACCCTTATAAGATCAATTTCTTGTCCGTCTGTATGTCTATCTATCTGTCTGTCTGCCAGTCTGTCAGTCCGTCTGTCAGTTCGTCTGTCTTTCTGTCTGTCTATCTGTCCGTCTGTCCGTGTATCACCACCGACTTTCTGAGGAACGGGTGGACCTAGCAAGTTGAAATTTATACCAGATACTGAAATCTATAGTCTCTATTACGTGTATAACAATCAAAGTCTTGAGTGAACACGATAAGAAGATATGGGCAAATTTAGATTTTCGCGAAAACTTGTAACAAAAATTTACCTTAATTTTCAACTTTTTTTATTTTTCGGAACTTTTCCTTTACTTGTGCTGTAAGACCTTGCTTTTAACCAAAATTGACAATTCTAGGTCAACCGGAAGTACCGAACCCTATAGGTTTTGGGTCGAAAACCAATAGGGTACTTCACGTTGACCTAGAATCATAAAATTTGGCAAGAAGCAAGGTCTTACAGCACAAATAAAGGAAAAATTCCAAAAATATAAAAAAAGCTAGAAAAATTAAGGGTGTTCCCATACAATACATACATAGTAAATGCCAATTAATATAGGCCTCTGAGTTATATGAGCGCTGATACAATTTAGAGGTCTAGCTAAATTGGTATTCCCAACGTTGGTAGAGACACCTCCGAGACACCACCGAGTCCAACTCGACATGGCTGGTTTTTAACCGACTTCAAAAAAAGGAGGACGTTTCTCAATTCGACCGTATATATTTTTTTTTTTTTTTTTTTTTTTATGTTTGTTCGGGGATAACTTCGTCATTTATGCACCGATTTTCATTATTCTTTTTTTGTTCGAAAGGAGATATCCCAAGTGTGGTACCATGGTAATTTTATCGAGGTCTGATAAGTATCTCCAGAGATATTGAGATAAACATCTCAAAATTGGTACTGCAAATGAACATTGAAGTCGGTTCTTTTTTAGTTTTTAAACGATATTATTATTTTCATTTCCCATGTTCTACGGAACTGTTTAGTTTACTATGAAGTAATATACAAAGGGCGGCCATTGCCATCCAACGCAGAAACGCCGCCAGCGTTATGGCCTTCCATTGCACCGGGTACAGTTAGGGGTGGATTATTTTCATAGGTTATATCATATATAAACTTTGTTAATTAAGAAATATTTGTATCGTTAAGAACTATATAATAATACAAAAGTCTTTACTAGACTTGCGATGACTTCAAATAATGGTTAAGACTAGCTAGTTGCGCTGAAATTTGGCATGCAGATAGTTATTACGACTTCAGTTACCTCTGAGAAAGGATTTTCCAAAATTCACCCCTGAAGGGGATGAAACGGGGGTTCAAAGTTTGTATGGAGAAACAGATAAGATATTCGAAACTTAACACAAGTACTTAAGTAAGTAGATACGTGTTACAGGCTCTTTCGAAATTCCACCCCTAAAAGGATGAAGTGGGGTAACAAAGTCAATATTATGTTTCTTTGAAGTGTTACACACTTAATATTTTTGTAAATTGTTAAACACAATCCAAAATTTAATCGTACTAACGGGACTTGAACCCGCAACCTCCGGAATAACATGTTCCGGTGCTTTGCCAATTAAGCTTAATTGGCAAAGCACCGGAACATGTTATTCCGGAGGTTGCGGGTTCAAGTCCCGTTGGTACGATTAAATTTTGGATTGTGTTTAACAATTTACAAAGTCAATATTGTTTCGGATTGCGCTGAAATTTGGCATGCAGATAGTTATTTTGACTTAGGTATCCGCTTAGAAAGAATTTTTCATAATTCACTCTTCAAGGGGATGAAGCGGGGTTTCAAAGTTTGGATAGTCATTTTATTCGGCATTTCACACAAGTACTTCTGTAAATAATAAGTAAATACGAGATTCACACTTTTTCAAAATGCCTTCCTAAGAGGATAAACTAACAAAGTCTAAAAATCAATATTGTTTCGGATTGCGCTGAAATTTAGAATAGATAGAATCCGCTCAGAAAATATTTTCTAAAAATTCCTCCCGGATAGGGAACGGGGATTCAAAGTTTGTATGGTGAAACAAGATGAGATAAAGTACGTGTTGTATGATTTTTTGAAATGGGGTAGGTAGCAAAGTCTGAAAATTTGGGTTTTTCGGGTTTTATAAATATGAATCCCGAATTGCCTTAGTCACGCGATAACATGAAAACGGGTGAATAGAATCGTTTATACAAAAGAAAAGTTTTAAGTAAATAAAATAAGTTTTTAACGCGGGTGAAGCTGCGGGGCACTTCTAGTTACCTATATAAATGGCAATTGTTGCTAACTGACTGATCTATCAATAGACAGCTCAAAACACTGAATAGGATATTTGCGCTGAAATTCGGAACGCAAAAAGTTATTATGACGTAGGTATTCGCTAAGAAAGGATTTTCTAAAATTCACCCCTAAATGAAACGGGGGTCCAAAGTTTGTATACAGAAACAAGATCAGATAGGTAGTATTTTTATTCGAAACTTCACCAAAGTACTTAGGTAAATAAATAAGTAAATACGTGTTTCAGAGTTTTTCTTAATTCAACCCCTTTAGGTAATGCGTGAAATAGGGTAGTAACTAAGTTTGAAAATCAATACTTGAAACCCTTGAAAAGCCACTTCATGATTCTTGAGGAAATGCATTGAAATTTTCCACATCTCTTCTACATACAAACAAAATTTTAAAAACAGCATAATTTGTAATGAATGTAATTAACAACTGCATTGTAAATCTTTGTTAAATTTAAACAGGAAACGTAAAATGTTCCTGATAAAACCATTCGCGTACCTATAGAAGTTTCGTGAGCCTAATTTCGTGTCTACATTGAAGTGCTTTCATGGCTCAGTTATTACGCGGAGCTTTACATGATGGAGTTTCATCATCATCATCAGTATCAGCCAATTTCCATCCACTTCTGGACATAGGCCTCACCTATGTCTAGCATAGGAGATATCATAGTTCATGATCCTCCTAGGTGGACCCGACAATAATCTAAACGTGTAAGTAGTAAGTAAAAGTTTTTTTGTTAAGATATTTTTATACCATAAATATTAATATATTTATTTTATTAAATAGTTCAAGATCATGCCCACGCGAGTCCTATTTGCACTTGACTTGATTTTATTTTTATTACTTCGGTTTTATTAAGCGCTACTGGGACTGGAATCTTTTGCAATTTATTGATGAAATATCTCCGCAGTCTAAAAACAATACACCAAATACCGATCGGCTCGCTGATGAAAGTGATTCTTGTATCTCATAAAAAAAAATCAAGAGGCACGGTACACCGTTGCGGAAATGTTAGCGAAAGTGGTACCTTCACTTTAGCTAGCTTACTTGTATCTCATAGTTCATTTAATGTTGGATGCCAGTTGGTATAGGTGTATTACTACTTGTACTATTCATTATTCTGTGGCATTACTAAGTATTATTGTTTTCCTGTTCTCATTGGAGATGAAGTGCTGTAGACAAAACATAATTTAAATCGTTAACAAAACGCAAAAAAACCGACTTTAAGTGCCGTTAGTCATTTTCATTACCAAGTATAAGGTGTAAAATTTCTAGGTCTCCTTCAGAAAATTAAATTATAGAACATAACATATTATAAAGATTAGTTGAGTAGTTTTAAAAAGTTCTCCCAATGGCGTACAAATGTTTATAGGCGACGATAACAACTAACCAAGGCTGCTCGATTGACAAAGTCACTACAACATGAAAAAAATGGAATTATGAACTTCTTCAGTGGAATCTTCTATTTTGCAATAAATTACTAACTACACTATGTAATGGCATAATCATAACGATTATGTAATTGCTTTAAAATTTATCACGAACGCTCGCTCAATTGATAAACAATGAACCCGATTTGTAGTTATGAAAGATATATGCGACTTCATTTATATTAACTGATTGTAGTACTTGTTATGTAAACAGTGCAACCCATGCATGTATATATTGGTTATAGTTGTACACATAGGTCAATGTGTGTAATCCTATGTTCACGTGTTTTTTTTTCAGTTTCGGATTAAAGCGAAGAACAAACTTACGCCATGATGCGAATGTTCAGCTTGTAAGATGATTTTTCTTTCTTTCTATCACTCACACTAATCTCACCTGATGTTAAGTGACGATGCGGTATTTTTATGTGTCGTCAGTTATCTGACATTATCCGATCCACATAGCGCCACTGTCATTACTTGCCAAACTTAAAATTCACGAGTCCTCATGTTTTATTAGACAGAGATAAACAAAGATTATAGTCGCTAGACTAGAAACTGTCTAGTTTAGACGAATGGATCTTGGTATATAGTTCCTCAAAGAGTTCCTCCCACGTTTAAGCACATGATATATTGTACAATTACCAATGATTTCATATCAATTCTATAAATATAATTTGTAAGTCTAAAAATATCTTGTTAATTTATGATTCATGATTGAATAATGACAACTAATATATTTACATTTTAACTAATTAATAATAAGGATCATTGCATTGCACTACAGTTATAGATTGAAATAAACAAAAGTACAAGTAACAAAATACAAAATTAAATTAAGATTAAATTACTATCAATATAATTGCATATATATTGCATAACAGTACAATCAATATTTTCTTATTCGTTTTTATTATTTTATTATAGCTTTTATTATAAGTCTTCTTTACGATTTCGGTTGGTACTACCGCTTTGTCAGTGGAAGGAAGAAGTAACGAGCGAAGTAGGTAATTGACGCGCAAACTTCTGCCAAACCAGAGTTTTGCATTAATGTAACAGGCAGACGCCACTGCTTCCTATCAAGCTTTGTACTGCTAATAAAACATAATTAAATTCATTGTTTTTATTAAATGATTTCAGTGTATATATAGGTATTTGACATTGGCTTTTGATCTATATGTGCTCTGTGGTTCACATTTGACCGCTATCTCGAATTGTGGTACATGATGGAACATACATGTGACAGGCTACGGTCAACTCTACTATCTTGATAGCGCATTGTAGTGATTCTGAATTTGTGTAGAATAAATGTACCTAACCCACAGAAATATTAATAATAAGGTATACCTTAGCGAGTCACCACCCGCCTTAATATTTTGAAATGAGGCATAATTGGCGGGTGCCGTACCTAATCCCATAGCCCAAAAAACAGACATCAAGCAGCACACATTCATAACCATAGTAAATTAATGTACCATCTTTTTATAGTTTTTCATCTCTCCATCCACAAATCATATTTTTATTTAATTTAATATTGTACAGGGCCTTTTGACGTTGGCTTCGGCTCCGTTAATGCCTTCCAAAGGAGCGGGCGATTTGCAGCCCGTGATGTGAATTGAATAAAAGGTATACCTAACCTGTGCAAGTTGGAAGAAATAAAATCGTTAAGAATTTTAAAATCCCCTTGCCAAATTACGTTTCTACAAAATTTTAAAAATATTTTGCTTATACTAAACGTTCTATCTTACCGAATGATCAAAGTCAATATCCTTGAAAATCAAAAGATATGACCATAATAAAATTACTCCGATTGTCTGAAGTTTACTCAGCTGCCGCATCAGAACAAAGAGCTGAAAAACAAGTAGCGTTTACTTGCACAAATAAAAATTAAAATACATTCATTTTATAAGTACGTTCTGCGATTCTTATGTGTACATTGTTTACTACAGTAGATATCTACGTCAATTTATTGTAAAGTATTAATGAAATTACCGAATCAATAAAACGTGGCCATCGCAGATAAAATGGTAGGTATTACGTTATCTAAAATTGATAACTAGACTATTCCGATAACATTTATTTAGCGGCTTTAATTAGCCGCTAAATATATAGTGCAACATTAAGAGCGAACGTGGGGTGCACTTTTCCATACAAATGTATTCCCCCGTTTCCTCCCTGGATTATGCTTCTAGAGCAAAACTTGTTTCTACAAAAAATCAAGGTCTGCTGTAGCTATCATTTGCTTTTTTTGACCAACCAATTGCAAAAAGAAATATAAGCCTTTTTATCACCTATTTAAGATTTTTGAAGGGTACAGCAGACCTTGATTTTTTGTAGATTTCCCGCGTTCGCTCTTAAACTTTTGCTGAAGTTCTATGTTCCTATACACATGCATATCCTTCTTTTTGGATTTATGTTGCACGGTGCACCACATATTACAATATTAAATAACAGTTGCCTGCACGCTACTAAAAATTTCTTAATACACATGCAAATATACTACCTACTAGGTAGTAGGTAGTAAGTGGAGAGCCATATTAACTTATCTAATCCCAGGATAATCTAATCAGTTTTGCTGTTTACTTTTTAATGTTTAAGACGAGTTTACATTACATACAATTATAGAAAATATGAACAAATTAAGGATTTTAGCATAATGATATTAAACAGTTAGGCATCACGCCATCTTTTCTATATTTTATTTACTATTATTGTTACTTAAAAGTTAACAAGAAAGATGAAATGGAAAGAAAAGCAAAGTATCATTGGTCTGTATAACTTATATCGTCGATCGTAACATGTGAGATAGTGGTCAATCGCTTGCCTATCTGGAATAAAAAAAAAGTCTTCTACAATTCTACAGAATTACAGAGACTATCTACTACTAAATCAATTTAAATAAGCAATGAGTCTGAGTACTCTCGAAGCGCATACCGTTATTCGTCCCGAATTCGCGTTCCCCAATGTATTATGCAATAAGTGCTCTAGTGCAGTACAATAGTAGTGATAATCATAAGTGGGCTAATACAAGTGATGTGAAAGTGGTTGTCCGCGAAGGTCGTCCACGACCGCTGCCCCTCCACTTTACTCAGTCCGGCAGTTACCCGATGCTAAGTACTAACTAGTATTTAATCTGCGCCACTGCTGCCTGCTTGGAGCGTTCTCTAACTTTGGAATGAAGGAGATTTGTATGGATTCATCGAATTTTCAACGTTTTGCGTGGTCTCAATGGTCTGCATTTTATATGGCTTTAGAATGTTATGTACGTTCTTTATTTTAGTAGCGAGAAGGAAAAAACGGCAAGTGAAAATTCATGTTATTTACTTAGGTATGTATTTATTTAGAAATATAAAGGTACAGTCACACCGCGGCGTTCTGCGATCTGCGGGCGCGATCTTAGTACTTTTCAATTGTTTTCTGATCGCGTTTGGTGTGAACCAATCGGTACAAATACTACTGCGCTGTCTGATCGCAGCCTAGATCTCGCACGCAGGACGCTGCGGTCCGTACCTTAGAACATTAACTGCTGTGGTTTTTTATCCACTCAAGTCGGATGTGACGGCTCGTATTCAAATAGAAAGGTACTCATGCTACATTATAATGAGTTAATTCAAAGTCAATTTACTCGTGAGTGTACAATATATTTTTTTACAGATTTTGTAATAATAATTAATTATAACTCTTAAGTATTTATTATTGGCATGGCTTAAAATTATACGTTGCTCAGTCTAGAATAGCACATAGTCCATCCACACTCGGCATCGAATTTTGAGAGTGAAATCGTCTTGTGAAAATTTATTAATACCTACCAGAGTAAATAACAATACCTAGGGCCAGTTTCACCGGTTCCTGATAATGCGTTAGATAGTTATCTGACACATGACGCCATATAAAAGCTGTCAAAAATCTGTCAAATTTCTTCATATCAGCGCTATCAGGAACCAGTGAAACTAGCCCTAAGTATAATGTTGTGTTTGTTATTGTTTGGAAAGATGAAGGCACAGGTTTGACGAAACATGGTACGATATAGTTGAAATGAAACAAATTGCCGGCACAAAACTGATGCCACGTTATATTTACCACGACAATTATTATTGCGAGATCAACTATAGTTTTGTAGTTTGTGGGTTTAACCAGAAAACGTTACTTAATATTTACTTAATATCGAACCCAATACAATAAAATACAATACAAAAACTCGTTATTGACTACCAAAAAATTAAAAGTTGTACATACATACATAATATGTAATAAAAGACAGTAGAATAATATCTCTTAACACATAGAGCAATTTCTTCCAGACAACCTTGGCATGGAAAAGAAGAATACAATCGGAAACTTACGGTGCGTACACACCATAGTGTGTTACATATAACATAACATGTTATTACACTGTTACCTCACATGTTTTAAATAATGTGGACACGGAATTTTATAAAACATGTTATAATAACGTGTTATAATATAATGTTTTTTATAACATTCCGTGTCCACATTGTCTGAAACATGTTAGATAACAATTTTATAACATGTCATGTTACATAGTCTGTACGCACCCTTAGGGGTAGCGTACAATAAAATTAATGATCTGAGAAAAGAAATTAATTATTGTTATAAGAAATAAATAATACACAATATAGACTACTATAATTGTAGTATAGATATGATATATAAAAATACCCCACATAAATAATAATATTCCTAAATATATTATTATAAATTAAATAACAGTAGTGTTGCAGTTTTATCAGGTTTAGGACGAGTGATGGGCTTTCACCATGGACTTAAAGATAGCCAGCGATTTGGCACGTCTAATCTCCACTGATAGCGCGTTCCATAAATGGACCGCTTGCACAGTATAAGATTTTTCAAAAACGAGTGAGGAATGGACAGGGGTTAACAGTTGGGGAGTTTCAGCGGATCTCAAGGAAAACGGATTTGAAAGGTGCAGGAACGTAAAACGTTCCTCAAGGTAGCAAGGGGTAGATGGGATAAATAGGATAGTGTATAGAAGAGAAAGGACGTGACTATACCGGCGAAGACAATTAGGTAACCATTTCAGCTTTTTACGAGATGTGGTTATATTTGCGTAATCCAATGTTATGCTTATATGCGTAAAGAAAAGAATAAAAAAAAGAAAAGAAAATTCAGCCGAGTACCTACGGTACTCTGTTATTTAAATTTTCTATTGGCATTTTACAATAATTCCAATCAGTAATAAATTATTACTTGGTAACGAATTTATTTATAAATCAGTGATCATGTGACGCAGCGGAGCAGCGCGTACGCACGAGCGTCACTGACATTACCATTCGAAATGTCACGTAAATGTCATATCGTGATTGTAAACGAGCTTACACAGCCAATGTCATTCACAACAGAACAAATATTGAAAAGACACGTCCATGCGTTTCATTGTTCATGCAGGAATGCCTTTATTGCCTTTCTTTCAACGATAACTATTGAGAAAAATAGATAATGTATTGAATGTGTGCAAGCACTATTATAGGTTAACTCTATAAAAAAATGTTTCAACTTCTACAATATATTGACAACTAATGTTTTTACAGGTGCAATATTCTTATTTGATAACTGACGTCACATACTCGTAGGTATTCTTACGGTGTTTGATTCATGATATTAAATAAATTGTTATTTAATTCTATTTATAATATAGAAGAAAAAATATTATTATTTATTTTTCTAACGAATCTTGTAATTTTTCAGAGTGAACTAACAACTAAAAACTATAATTCAAGTTTTTAGTTGAAAATTTCAATAAATAAGTGTACACCTACAACTATTTTTATTATTCACAGGTGTGTAATTAGGTCCTTCACCCTGGCAATTAGTACGTGTTTAAGGTTAGTTTCAAAACTGCGTATGAAATTTGATATAAGTTTGTCATAATAATAATCTTTCTAAGCCTTATCCCACCTTCGAACTCATGAAGGTGGGATAGGAAGTACACCTCTTAAATTGGGAGAGACATGATAAACCGATTTTTTCAGGGTTCCGTGCCCAAAGGGTATTAACGGAACCCTATTACTGAGACTTCACTTCCGTCCATCCGTCCAACGCTCCGTCCGTTCGTACGTCTCTCCACCTTTCACAGGGCTGTATCTCCTTAACTGTAATATGTAGTTAGATATTTGAAGTTTTTACAAAGTATGTATAACTATAGGCACTATAACAACTAATACAGATTTTCTCTTTACGGTGGTAAGCTACTTTTTGATAGTAAGTCAGACGGAACATCGATATGATGGTCTTACCACTGTGGATTCCAGCTTAATTTCTATAAAGTGTAATTTTCATAATCCACTCCTTTTATGCCGACTAAATAGGATAACAGAGTCATAGAATCTATTATTTATTTTGAATGGTTCTTTTTATCATGAGTGTATTTCTTAAGTGCATTTTTCAAGACCATCAGCTCTAATATTGTATTTTGAGTATCTTCAGAGATGTGGAGATTATGGAGTAAAACACATCAAACTTGCTACAAAAAATGACTCGCGTGACATGTGTATCATCAGTTATTCATATTTTTTTAATAATTAAAAAAAATATTATTCAAATTACTCAACGGATGCAGATCATGAAAAAAAGTCTCACCAATTGATATTCACCTCCTTAACTTATAACTTAAACCTTAACAATATACAGACGAATTGAGAACCTTCGTCTTTTTGGAAGTTGATTGAAAAATAGACGACATTCACATTTACAGTACCACTAGTTGAAGTTCGTAGGCTATACGTAGGCGCACTACGCGATTTCGTAGCAAACTGTCAACGTGGCAGTTGCTACATACTACGTAGTAATGAATATTACGATGCGAATTTTTTCGTTTACCTTGTTTGAGAACATGCAGAGTATGTATGTAATAAAAAACGGAAAACCAGCTGATTCACTACTAGATAACATAAAAATAATTTATTTAATTTAAACCGTTAATAATATTATTACTTAATAATATTATGTTCATGCTTAAAATATTACAAACTATTTGTCTAAAATTTTGATTGTGATGTAATACTTGACATTATTTTACTACAAATGTGCTAAAAACCATAAAAACTATATGACAGATAGTTACTATAATATGGCCTTAAATATATATGTATATTGGCTTGCAGTTAGTATTGGTACCTACTGTTGGAAGCTATATATATTTATTATTTATTTCTCTATTATTACTTATATTTTAGCACATATTTTTAGAGCTTTGTTGTATTTACAATAAAGCTCTAAAATATGTTATTATTCTATTTATCTTATGGAGAGAAGAATAAAGGGTAATTTTTTTTTACCCTTTATTCTTACTACATATTTTTAGAGCTTTGTTGTATATTATTCTTTACTCTATTTTATTTATCTTATGGACTGTCTAAACAACATGTATTTTAGATATATACAGGGTACATGGTAGTCGACAGTCCCTACGTCATGTAGTGGCGTCGCCCGCCGCCCGTGGCGTCGCGTGGGCGCCCCGCTTGCCCGACGACCGCCGGCGCCCTTCCTCAATCGCACCCATTACCATTTGACACGTTATTATTTTCCTCTGACGTTAGAAATTTGATACTTTCAACTGGACCAACAATATTGAAACTTAGCATTTGGGTTTTCCAATATTTTCATATAAGGAATCTGAAGACAGTTTCTGTAAAAAGTAACTTATATTTTGTTCTGAATAAATTGAATTATATGAAGAAGGCTAATAATTATTATTATAGCACATATGACATTGAAATTTTATCGCTGTATCGCTACAAGTAGATAAAGAATCTTGTATACTCAGATTATTAGATATTTGAGTTACGATATTTTGAAAAAGTTATGATAAACAGAAAATTTTGAAATAAAAATTTCTGTGTATCTGATCGAAGATTTCACTCGATAATCGCAAAAAAAGGTGATAGTGCCTATATTCATAACTAGGTAGTTTTAATTACATATTTACACGCAATTAAATAAATGTTTCCTACTTTATAACCAGGATTAAACGCGGGCAAAGCTGCGGGGCGTAAATACTGTTTATATACTTTAGAAGGCAATGTGCACATTGCTTGATTCACAATATTCGTGACTTTATTTTTTTAACGATATAAGTTGAATGTTCTTTAGGATATTTTTAAGTTTTAATAATTGGTGGAAGGCTATGTATACTTAAATAGTTATGGCAATGCTGCGCGCTGAGTATTTTCTGAAATCGAATACTATAAGAATCTTTGTCCTGACATACTGACTGACTGACTGACTCACTCACTGACAGACAACGCACAGCCTAAACCGCTGATCGTAGATACTTGAAATTTGAAGGGTGTATTTGTCTTAGTACGTAGGGGTGTACTAAGGAAGGATTTTTCAAAATTCACCCCTTAAAGGGATGAAATGGGGGTTCAAAGTTTGTATGGAGAAACAAGATTAGATAGTCTTTTCTATCCGAAACTTCACACAAGTGCTTCAGTACAAAAATAAGTTAATACGTGTTTCAGGTTTTTTTAAATTCCACCCCTAAGAGGGTGAAATGGGGTAACAAAGTGTAAAAATCCATATTTTTTCGGATTGCGCTAAAACTTAGCATGCAGATAATTATTACAACGTTAGTTACCTTTGAAAAAGGATTTTTCAAATTTCACCCCTGAAGGGGATGAAACGGGGGTTCAAAGTTTCTATGGAGAAACATTATTAGATAGTCTTTTCTATTCGCTGAAATTTGGCATACAGGTGGTTATTATGACGTAAGTATCAGCTAAGAAAGGATTTTCTAAAATTCACCCCTTAAAGGGATGAAACGGGGGTACAAAGTTTCTATGGAGAAACATTATTAGATAGTCTTTTCTATTCGAAACTTCACACAAGTGCTTCAGGACATAAATAAGTAAACACGTGTCTTAGGTTTTTTCTTATTTTATGTATTTAATGCTAGAATCGTTTTTACAAAAGAAAAGTTTTAAGTAAATAAAAGAAGTTTTTAACGCGGGCGAAGCGGGGCACTTCTAGTAAATAAATAAATGTAGACATGGTTTACGTTGATTTTCTTCAAACAAGACACTCGTCAAATGGTACGCGTTGACGTCTGCCTACGGGTATACCTGCAGATTTACTCGATTCTAGACGATCGACACGTGATCAAACAAAATGGAATAAAATGTGTAATCAGTTGAAACGCAAAGGCGTAAATGCTAACACGTAGGCTAAGGCTAAGAATTATTATGCACCTTAGCATTTTGGAAAGGTAGGATTGTAGATTGTCGTGAAATAGAAATATTCTTTGGTTTGAAGAACATAATGTCCAGTGAAATTACAGGGCGTAATATAATTGGTCGTATATTATGCCTGCAATGTGACTCCACATCTTTTTCAAAATTCTGGCTATCTAGAGATTTTCGTACCACATTACGTGTCATCTTCAAAAATCGAGCAAATATTTGGGAAAACTTAATAGATGTGAGTATGTGTGCTCTCATTGTATTTTTTCCTAAAACTTGTGTTGTTCCACGAGTTAATGTGTAATTTAAATGTGGAATATTAACCATTAAGTGCCGGTGAATGTATGCGAGTGTAGGGAAGTAGCAGTACAATATTGAAAATCAATGCCGTTTTCTTTTCACACCAAAATTCCACCGAAAGCCTTCAGTAAAGTTGACATCTTTACTGAGGGTATGACTTGGGACTATGACTTCAACTTGACCCGAAATATGACTTTGACTCAACTTTGTGGCTTGAATTTACGAAACGTGAACAATTTTAATATTTGACACTGGCTAAATACACTAATAGCGTGGATCAATAATAATAATAAAAAAATAATTATTATGATAGGGTCGTTCCACGGATTTAAAAACAAGGATAAAAAAACAAACCTTATTTATTAAATCCGTGGGTGCTACGTACGCAAAACTATGAGTTGCACAGAAATATGCGTGTCATTTCACTGCGCAAGTAAAATCATAGAAAACGATTACACGGTCGATTTTATTTTTAACCGACTTCAAAAAAGAGGAGGTTTTATGTCTTTTTTATGTATGTTTACCGATTTATATCGATAGGGTTGCGTTTGACTACTGTCTCGCCTGGTGGTGAGCGATGCTATGATGTGGTAGAGATTAGCTAACACGCTAGGTTGGGGCAATGGGCTAAATCTCAATGGCTGTGCTCCCGGAATACCATAAGGTTTTGTTGGCAGATTTTCGCCTTACGTTGGTAATTAAGCTACTTTTTAGTAGCAGGTCTGGTGGAATACCTGAAAAAGAAGTATTCACACCCTTTAAAAAAATCTACGTGAACGTGCAGTAAAGGGTAATTTCTTCTATTTTCCAGATACAATGCCACAATGGGCCAATTCCGAGGGTGGTGGCTCTGATGCGGAGTCACCTGAACCAGAGCCAATGGTCTACTACGAAGAAGTCGATGATATGGACACTAACCCTGAAACAGCCGATGCCACGGAACAACCTGGTAAGTTTTACTTAATTTATTATGCCATATAACTTTAATTCAGATTTAATTTGCGGGAATACATAAGAAATAATGAATTGATATAAGAGTTTAGTGTTTATTCCACTAATTTAAGAAATGGGACAGGATAATTATTAACTTCTCAGCATGGTGGTAGGTCACTGCATGTCTAGTAGTCATAGTAGATAAGCAAGCGCTTGATCATCATATTTCATCAGATGTTAAGTGAACATGTCATTGACGATGTAGCACGCTTGCCTAGAAGATACCTGTTCACTCGCGATTGAAAGACCCGCCGATTGTTCTTAACAGGAAAATAGTTTTTCATATATTAAAAAATAATCTTAACTTTAAAATGGTATTTACATAATATATAAGTATATTAAATACGTCCTTTGCATGTTTACGACTGTTAGGTACTAAAATCAAGTAGGTATAAATCACAGAACAGGTATAATGTGTCCCTACTTCTTAGCAACATAACTTTCAATATTTTAAATACCATAATTTAGGTACGCACGTTATCGATTCAAACAATTTTTCATTACCGATGTTTTATTAAACAAACGCCGAAAGGGGAAGCAGATAAGGGCATTACGAAAATCACCCGTGGTGCGTTTAAATCGATTAGTCTACGTTCTATGTTACGCAAATAGTTTATCAAGCGTGCTAGCACGTCACGTAACGTCAGTGTACCAAACTGAGGCTTGTTGCACAAATTTGTTCATTAAATTTCATTGTCGTGTCTTGAAGTTGCCAATGTTTCGTGACGGACTGACGGAGACTACACAGAACATCACGGTTGTTAGCTGAAGATAGGTTACGTTAGTTAGTTTTATAGAACCCTCTACCCTACTCGTTAGATGTCTGTCTCTTGAAATGTGGTTTCTTTGCACGATCAGAATAGACTGAACCTTGTTTATTTATTACTATTTATACGAGGTTTATACTGTATTAGATAATTTTGAAAATTATTTGACTTACTATGATATGACTTACCCAAAATAAGGCACGTAGCCTATCCTTCTAATATTATAAACGTTAGTTTGTAAGAATGTATGGATGTATGTTTGTTACTCTTTCACGCAAAAGCTACTGAACCGATTGAGCTGACATTTGGTATGTAGATAGCCTACACCCTGGAATAACATATAGGATACATTTTATCCCGATATTCCCACGCGAACGATGTCTAAGCGGGTAAACCGCGGGGCACAGCTAGTATGTAGATAATTTTTACATCATATTGTGTTCATGGTGTACGTACGCGTGTTTTAAAAATTACCCAAACATCAACAGAAACTAATTGGCTGACTTGTTACCGAGTAGCTATTGAGTCGAGTATCTTGGGTGTCCTCAAGTCGAGAGTGAACAGGTATCTTCTAGGCAAGCATGCTACATCATGCTACGTTACATCACATCGTCACTTTGATATCTAATACTATAAGAATCTTTGTCCTGACATACTGACTGACTGACTGACTGACTGACTCACTGACAGACAACGCACAGCCTAAACCGCTAGTCGTAAAGACTTGAAATTTGTATGTTTAGTACGTAGGGGTGTACTAAGAAAGGATTTTTTAAAATTCACCCATTAAGGGGATGAAATGGGGGTTCAAAGTTTGTATGGAGAAACAAGATTAGATAGTATTTTCTATCCGAAACTTCACACAAGTGCTTCAGTACAAAAATAAGTAAATACGTGTTTCAGGTTTTTTTGAGATTCCACCCCTAAGAGGGTAAAATGGGGTAACAAAGTGTGAAAATCAATATTTTTTCGGATTGCGCTAAATCTTGGCATGCAGATAATAATTACAACGTTAGTAACCTTTAAAAAAGCATTTTTCAAATTTCACCCCTGAAAGGGATGAAACGGGGGTTCAAAGTTTCTATGGAGAAACATTATTAGATAGTCTTTTCTATTCGAAACTTCACACAAGTGCTTGAGTACATAAATAAGTAAATACGTGTTTTAGGCTTTTTCGAAATTCCACCCCAAAGAGGCTGAAATGGGGTAAAAAAGTCTGAAAATTAATATTGTTTCGGATTGCGCTGAAATTTGGCATACAGGTGGTTATTATGACGTTAGTATCAGCTAAGTAAGGATTTTCTAAAATTCACCCCTTAAAGGGATGATAGGATAAGATAAGATTTATTGCATAAACTGTGTATAAAGATGGTCTTAAACTTAATTTGTAGTAACAACTGTTTTCCGTTTTCGGGCGTGCAACATAAAAGTTAAAGTATTATAACTTACTAACAACTTAACAATATGTAATATAAAATCATAGTAGATAAGTTATACTATGTATTTAACTTATTAGTACTTAATGTTGCTAATTAAATAAATAATTAATAAAATATTATTAATAAATAATTAAATAAATAATTAAATAAATAATTGTGCTGATTGGAAGATCATACAAATGCTCTATTTCTCTTTGTGTCAGTCATTACTAACATACTGCATAACAGCTTGGGGAGGAGCCAATAAATCCCATTTAATAAGTCTAAGTCAGTCACAAATGAATTATCCGTAATGCATCTTAATGTTCAAGGCATAAAGTCTAAGGTAGACCAAATAGAAATAGTTACAGAGGAATATAAAATTGATTTAATGTGTTTAAGTAAAACATTTTAAAAAATCAGAGATGTAGAAATTCTCCAAGTAGATGGTTATAACAATGTAGCACACATTTGTCGTAAAAGTAAGTGTAGAGGGGAGCTAGTATTTATGCTAAAAACTCCATTAATGTCAAAAAACTTGACTGGATCGAGACAATGTCAATAGAACAACACTTCGAATGCTGTCGTATAGGCCTATGTGATTTAAATTATACTATTGTGTGTATGTATAGATAGAACACTGAATAGCAACTTCAATTTGTTCCTACAGTATCTAGAGTCCTTATTGCATAAGCTCACTAAAATCAGGGCTACTCCACAGAAGGTTATAATTTTAGGTGATTATAACATAAATTTACTCAAGTAAATTTATGTTTAATGTAAAATATAATAAGTTCCTAGTTAGTATTTTAGATGCATATACTGCAAAATATTGTACGCCCGATATGGGAAAACTGTTGTCACTTAAGTTTACATACAACCACCATGTACTTACATAGTATTTACAATAAAATATATTCTATTCTATTCTGTTCTATTCTATTCTATTCTATTCTATTCTATTCTGTTCTGTTCTGTTCTATTCTATTCTATTCTATTCTATTCTATTCTATTCTATTCTATTCTATTCTATTCTATTCTATTCTATTCTATTCTATTCTATTCTATTCTATTCTATTCTATTCTATTCTATTCTATTCTATTCTATTCTATTCTATTCTATTCTATTCTATTCTATTCTATTCTATTCTATTCTATTCTATTCTATTCTATTCTATTCTATTCTATTCTATTCTATTCTATTCTATTCTATTCTATTCTATTCTATTCTATTCTATTCTATTCTATTCTATTCTATTCTATTCTATTCCATTCTATTCCATTCCATTCCATTCCATTCCATTCCATTCCATTCCATTCCATTCCATTCCATTCCATTCCATTCCATTCCATTCCATTCCATTCCATTCCATTCCATTCCATTCCATTCCATTCCATTCCATTCCATTCCATTCCATTCCATTCCATTCCATTCCATTCCATTCCATTCCATTCCATTCCATTCCATTCCATTCCATTCCATTCCATTCCATTCCATTCCATTCCATTCCATTCCATTCCATTCCATTCCATTCCATTCCATTCCATTCCATTCCATTCCATTCCATTCCATTCCATTCCATTCCATTCCATTCCATTCCATTCCATTCCATTCCATTCCATTCCATTCCATTCCATTCCATTCCATTCCATTCCATTCCATTCCATTCCATTCCATTCCATTCCATTCCATTCCATTCCATTCCATTCCATTCCATTCCATTCCATTCCATTCCATTCCATTCCATTCCATTCCATTCCATTCCATTCCATTCCATTCCATTCCATTCCATTCCATTCCATTCCATTCCATTCCATTCCATTCCATTCCATTCCATTCCATTCCATTCCATTCCATTCCATTCCATTCCATTCCATTCCATTCCATTCCATTCCATTCCATTCCATTCCATTCCATTCCATTCCATTCCATTCCATTCCATTCCATTCCATTCCATTCCATTCCATTCCATTCCATTCCATTCCATTCCATTCCATTCCATTCCATTCCATTCCATTCCATTCCATTCCATTCCATTCCATTCCATTCCATTCCATTCCATTCCATTCCATTCCATTCCATTCCATTCCATTCCATTCCATTCCATTCCATTCCATTCCATTCCATTCCATTCCATTCCATTCCATTCCATTCCATTCCATTCCATTCCATTCCATTCCATTCCATTCCATTCCATTCCATTCCATTCCATTCCATTCCATTCCATTCCATTCCATTCCATTCCATTCCATTCCATTCCATTCCATTCCATTCCATTCCATTCCATTCCATTCCATTCCATTCCATTCCATTCCATTCCATTCCATTCCATTCCATTCCATTCCATTCCATTCCATTCCATTCCATTCCATTCCATTCCATTCCATTCCATTCCATTCCATTCCATTCCATTCCATTCCATTCCATTCCATTCCATTCCATTCCATTCCATTCTATTCTATTCTATTCTAGTGGACAAATGTTTTTTACCTATAAAGAAAATAAAAACCATTTTAAGAGTAAAAGAAAAGATCTGAAAAAAAAAAAACAAAACAAATAGAAATGAAAATTATCTGCACTTTGGCATTTAAGAAGTCGGCTCCTTCAGATGATTTATTGTTTCGATCCATATTTTTATTTTCGGTGTATCTGTATCTAGTCTAGCCAGTAGGTAATGGCTACAGATATGTTGAAATGTTACAGATTTTTATGACAGTGGTAGCGCCAGTGACGATCTGCCAGTCCGTGCTAGCCGGCCTCGACGGGCTGCTGCCTCATCATCGTCGTCGACGACAGGCGGCGTTGCCAACGCCGGCCCGGGCCGTCGGCGGCGCGTCGGGATCTCCGCACGAGAGCGAAACCTGCGTCGACTTGAGAGCAACGAGCGAGAGCGGATGCGGATGCACTCACTAAACCGCGCGTTTGAGGTACCTTAATTATCATCACTATGTTTGGGACGTAGATCTATTTTTAAGTCGTATAATTTGTAAAAATATAATTTGTAAATTATACGACATAGAAATACTTTTTTTGACAGATAAGCACTTAGCCACTATGTCACCAGATATTAAGTGATGGTGTTGTTGACGGAATCGTGCTTATCTGCCCCCTGATTCTCAATCATTCGAAAACCTATTCGGATTCGGAAGATTCATTATACATTTTAAATATTGATAAATCCGTAAGGTGTTTTTGTCGCGGAAACCTTTCTAATTAGAATCACAGCATTTTTCGAATTGGAATATCAAAAGTAACCGAACGGAGCAAATCGTGAATTGCAAAAATCCAAATCGAAGTAAAGGCAGTTTCCGAATCCATATTTGCTTTCTGGAAATGGAAGACGGCGGTGAGTCGTGGCGCCGAACATCTGACTTTGGACCTAACCACTCAGTTAAACTATGCCAAACTGTCCTCCATACTGGCTGGCACCGAACATCATGCCGGAACTCGGAAAACCTATAAGTAATATACCTATTTTATGACAGAGTACTTAGTACAATGCCACTTCTATTGAAAAAATCTTTGTAGGTTGATACATAGTAGGTTAATAGATGCTATAGAATTTTGTAAAAATTTGTAAAAATAAACCGAGGGAGATGAATCGTAGGAGCTGTAACACAGGGTATCCTAGTACAGCTCCTAACGAACCTCCTAAGAAAATAATGTGAGAATTAAATCTAGTAATATTGTAATTGTTATGTACTAGCTGTGCCCCGCGGCTTCGCCGGCGTTAAAAACAACTTTTATTTATTTATTTTTTTTTCATAAGAACCATCTCCTGACGATAAAAAACACAAAAATAAAAAAGAATTAGCGAAATCGGTCCAGCCGTTCACGCGTGATGCCGTGACCAAGGGCAATTGGGATTCTTTTTAATATATATATAAAAGGGGATGTGTGTGTTCCCTATTATTCTGCCTTAGGTTAAAATTCATTGTCACATATTTTTTTAAATAAATAAATTCTACATATATGTAGCTATATAAGACGTATATATACCTAAGTGTGCTTATCCGAACGTGCAGACAGTCGACGATAAAGTATTTATATGTATATGTCTTATTTGAAAAATAATTACTTAAATTAAAAAGCTTCAAAGTCTGGCCCACCGTCGCGAGATAGTAAGCCTGTCGGTTTTCTATCGATTGCATTTCGGAGAATGTGCACAAGAACTGCACAATCTTATCCCATCGTCTCCATTCTTCTATAGAACATCTAGAGGAACATTAAGACGGCATCCATTTATGGTAGACATTTCAAAAATTCGCACAAAACGTTTTACCTCCTCGTTTGTCATAAGAACAGCCAATAAATGGAATTCCCTGCCGTCGACTGTGTTTCCTGAAAAATATAACCTAGGCTGGCAATGTTCAAATCGAGAGTGAATAGGTATTTACTGAGCAAGCGTGCTACATCTTCGGCTACACCGTCACTTACCATCAGATGAGATTGTAGTCAAATGTTTGCTTAGTCGTAAAAAAAATAAAAAAATAAAATAAAAAAATATTATTAAAACTGCTACCCAAAGCACTATTCCACGCGAACGAAGTCGCAGGAACAGCTAGTTCTATTATAGTAAATTTTTTGTAACATCGATTTATAAAAATTATTCTAAGATAATTCATTTATTTTATTTCTTTGGTTCCAGGGTCTACGCCGCGTCATCCCACACATAAAGAAGCCGAGTAAAAGCCTCTCCAAGCTAGAAACTCTGACGTTGGCCACAAATTACGTCAAAGCGCTTACAAACATGGTGTACGAATTACAAAATGGAAAGCCTTGTTATAAGTAAGTTATCTACTTATTATTAATTTCATTAGTCAAACATATAAAGACTACTGCCTCTTCAAGACTTCATAGCTTTCTGCAACTAATACTTCTCAAAACTTCACTAGGTATATCATTCATCTAGGTATATAATTCAAAATATTTTTCATTTTTAATTGACTATAATTTAACACTGCTTTATTATATATAGCAAGGGATAAGATTGTATTATTTACACTACAAAAAGGACAAATTAACTTAAAAATATAGACTATATAATATACTACTTCCTTTGACATTATTTCGATGAAAAATTTGTAAGATATTAAATTATTAGTTTGGTCGGTATTTTAAATATAATAATAGCTTTAATTTATTGAACGCATCGTGAGTATAAACAATCATTGTTACTATTTATCCGGTAAACTACTCACGTGATGAGGTCGAAGTTGATATTAACGTGGGACCGGTTATTCTACGCGTGCTTTCGGAGGGCACCACACGCGTACCAATAATCGTACCGTGTACGTACGAGTAGGTATACCCAATAAGGATGTATAATGTAGAAACAGACAAATTACAAATAGATATGTCCACAGAGGTGTATAACATAATATATCTATCGATGAAAATATTAGTAAAACACCTAATTGAATTAAATCTACATTAGTTCCGTAATACATAATACGATCGAGGATGGTAGCACGCTAAGCCTAGAACGAGAACTGCAGCTCTTAAGGACAACTGCTGGAACACATGATGGCTGGAGATGTTTGGCGAATTTTTTTCTAAATTGAGAGTTTTAGCTGGCCAGGCGGACACTAGCAGTGTTTTACAACCATACCGCCTCCGGTATGGTTGTAAAACACTGTTTTTCGTAAATAACCCCCGTTCTTTTCGATGTTTTTTCTTTACCTCTGGGGCCTCTGTGAGCATGAACCATATTTTTTTCGATAGAAAAATTTAAATGTTCCGGCAGCAGACAGCCCTTGAGAGTCAGACCATTATAAGGCTAGCGTATTCACCATCTTTGATCACATCATCCCTTACCATCAGTCGTTAGACAGTTTACAAACGCTACTCTATCAGCTTTAAAAAAAGTTTACTGTGATAAAAATAAAGGAAATGATCACATCATCTGTTACAGATTTGACAGCGACGATGAGAAAATCGAACCAGTAGTTGTTTTATTCCGGAACGAGCAAAACAACAACATTTTGGACGATATTGAGCAACAGGAAGTGACGACAACTAGCAGGCAGCGCGGGTGTCTCTGACGGCGGGGCCGGCGCAGCGCACGCCTGGCCACCGCGACCGACCGATCAGCTTTCGCGCCTTGAACTCACGGAACCTTTCACAGTTGTCTTCTTTCATTTTTCGTAAAGCAAAACTTCGCATTTAAATCTCGGAGATACTAATACCCGTATTCACAAACATTAATAGAGCTGTGATAGCGCTATTAAACTTCTTAACAAAGTAATGCTCAACTGTTGTCCATGGATTGCATGGCTCGATATGCGCGCACAGAGTATAATATAGAACACAGAATAGTGCTTTTTGTTTGAGATATACTGTTGCTTTATTATTTAGATAAGTATTCTTCTACATTCGTAGGTATTTGAGAAGATTTCGACAAACGCATAGCATTGGATTTCACTCAACTACTGTAGGTATTGGTACTAGTGTATTGGTTTGAATGATCCTTTGCATTGCGAGCACTGAAATCTTTTAGTTTTGTTTGTGACTACAGGTGTAAAGTTAGTATAACTAATACCTATAATATTCTTGACTCGAGTCAAAGACTTCATTTATTGTGCCAACGTACCAACTCAAAATGCCCTTTATTGCTAAAAAGGTTTTGTTGATTAGTATGTAATATTTCTGTTCTACTCGAGAATCAAACACACTAAGTGAGGTATTCAAATGATGTTAGCGTAAATATAATTCGTCAAGTTTATTACATAGAAATTAATATGTATGTAATTATTTGACGCGAGAAAGCTTAAGTTGCTTAGTATAAATAAATTATTTTACAGGGTATCTTTGATTTAGCTTCATACATGACTGTTATCTAAGGAATGTTAACGTATAAGTCCGCAGAATCGTAAAAGGAAATAAATATTATTAAGAACTTAGTTTTGTGAGAATTCAATTATCCATTTAAGAAACAATTAAAGTTATTTATTTTTATACCTATATACAACATATTTTACCTAACAATAAAATATAAACTAGGTACATTAAAATGTTATAAATAAGACAAATAAATAAAAAAACAGAACCTAGGTCGATGTCTGCGGGTAACGATTTTAAAAAGTTGGCGACGTTATCTCGTTGAATTGCTAGGCGTTGGCTTGGCCGAAGTAAGCGCCTAAGCGCCAGTTCTTTGGTCATGGTCATGAGTGACGCATTTAGTCTCTCTACATTCAATAATTAAATGTTGACATTTGCATTACTACAACGGCAGATTTTTGGAAGAGAAACATAGACAATCCAAATCGTAGACTGCGATTCTGAATGATTAGGTAATTATCGATTTGATTGTACAAGGTTAAATCATTGTACCTAATGGTTTCGTTTTCCATGATAGTGCCAAAACTTAAGCTAAAATTTAGGTTCCTAAGAGATACTTAAATATACGTTAAATAGCTTGATCCTATGCCTCATTCTCTAATATTAAACTAAAGTGAAACTTTTATTACATTGCCTCATTTTTTTTCGTCAATCTATCGCATGTCGCATTTCAGTCGGTGCTTAAGTACCATGTGCCGTGTGTGTGTGTAATAATGTGCCATGTCAACTGTTGTCATCATGGGCTTTCAAGCTTTCATCTATCCTCCGTGCTTTCATAGTAGCTAGCTACCATAGCTACACGTAAACAATAATTAAGATAAAAAAAAAGATAAAAAGTTTAAAAACTAAAACAACCGTCTTCTATGCCGCGTGAGTCAGTTTCAGTTGCAATTAGTCGACATATCTCTGGAGACGCTTATCAGTCTCTATGAAATTACAATGGTACCTACCACCAGGTACCAAAGGATATCTCCTTTCCAATAAAAAAGAGTCATTAAAATCGGTTCATAAAAAAAGTCGAAGTTATCCGCGAACACTCATAAAAAAAAACTATATAATCGAATTGAGAAACATCCTTTTTTAAGTCGGTAAAAAAGTTTCACTTGCATCGTGGTTTCATAAAACCACACTACACTTTTTAAGGACTTCTCATTTCTTCAGCAGATTTCTGAAATCAATGAAACGTGCCTAGGCATAGCTTAATACTCTTCAAGAGTCTGATTTGGTATTAGAGAATGTACCCAAAGATCATTAAGAAATATGTATTAAGTGCAAATAAATGTTAATTGTATCGTGTAAGCTGTTTAGAAATCAAGAGCGAAAATTGTCAATTCATGTCGTAATGTACTTAGTTAGTCCATCAACAATTTTGTTAATGTTTGTTTTAAGATTTATTGAATTTTATTTGTGACAAAAAGTTGTGCTAGTTAATTTTTTTTAATATTAATTTACGCAATCTCATAATAAGTTACCATATTTATAAGGAAGTAAACTGCATTTTGGTTTATTGAATTATCTAAGTGTGTTGTTTCAATAAGATTTATGATAGCGCGTATGTTATCATATAGTAATCAAAGTTTACATTCAATTATAAATGTTCATTGTAAATGACTATATTGTACTTATATGATAATAATGAATAAACAATTATAACAGTAAGCGTACCTATAATTTAACAGATCTCTATAGAGTCTGTGCAAGAAGAGAACCGTCGTAGAAATTGAGGTCGTGTCGGTCGTCGATCGTTTTATTTTACTGTTTTTGTCAAAGAGAATATAACCACTACGTTAAGAAGAGTCGGGACTCCCATAGAGCAAACTGACCAAATAGCGAAATGTCAAAACGAGAAGTAACGACGTCAAAGTAAGAAATAGTGAGTGAGACGAATATAGACTTCCATCGGACGCGCCCCCCTTTTCATTAGTTTTCATAGATCTTTTTTTTTGTACTGCAGTTTCGGTAGACTGGTTTTTGTTGCATTGATAACACTGCTGTCACTGCATACGACTAAAAATGTTTGATACTTTGTAGGTACAGTACCTACTCTTATCAATATCGTGTGCTACTAGGTAGTAGGCATATACATCTTCCTTATCTCTAATGTCAGTTTATCGTAACGCCAGCGCCACGACGGTTCCCTATTTGCACAGACCTAGGTTACCTAGTTGTTCGATCTACTATGCTACCTATACTTTAGGACTTATACTTATCTATGTGTCGAGTATTGACAGAATTGCCACATCTATATATATAAAAGGCAAATGTTACTAACTGTCTGACTGATCTATCAACGCACAGCTCAAACCACTAAACGGATTGCGCTGAAATTTGGCATGCAGGTAGATAGTTATTATGACGAAGGTACCCGCTGAGAAAGGGTTTTCCAAAATTCACCCCGTAAGTGGATGAAACGGGGGTTCAAAGTTTGTATGGAGAAACAAGATTAGGTAGTCTTTTTCATTCGAAACGTCATAAAAGTACTTTTGTAAATAAATAAGTAAATACGGTTTTTTACGAAATTCTACCCTTAAGAGGGTGAAATGGGGAAAGAAAGTCTGAAAATCAATGTGGTATTTTGGGTTTTATAAAAATTATTTTTTATATCCCTTGGTTTCTTACACCATAACTTGAAAACGGGTAGAGCGATTTGGCTTATTATTTTTTTGAAATGTTTTCATGATACAAAGGTTTTCTACGAAAGAAAAGTTTTAAGTAAATTAACGAGTTTTAACGCGGGCACAAGCAAGCAATATATAGTATATATATATATACTATATATATATATATATATATATATATATATATGAATACTATAATATAATAAATATATACTATACATATATATATTATATACACTAGCTTTAGCTTGTGCCCGAGGCTAGGTAAGATAGAGGTCAAGCGCATCACATTTTCGAAAACAGTGAAAAAAATCTTTATCTTCTTTATATATTTTTTATCTGCTTACAAAAAAACACACAGATTAGTTGAGATCCATTTTTTTTGGAACTCAGTTAAAAAGGTGAAACAACAAGAGACAGTAATACTTTACTTTGAAACATAACTTGAATTCTGCACCAAAACCAATGGAGGTATCGATCTTTTTACCCAGCCCTAATCTATATCTATACTAATATTATAAAGAGAGAACATTTGTATTTTTGTATTTTTGTATGTTTGTAATGAGTAAGCTCAAAAACTACTGAACCGTTTTAAAAAATTCTTTCACTAATACATAGAATGGACTTTCGGAATGAAAATAGGCTATATATTATCCCGTTTAAATCAAAGGTACATTCGTGGAGACCTAATTTGCAACCTAAGTCGGCAAATAAACGGTCGAAAAAACACGTTTCTTACGAACGCTGCTTAATTGAAAATAGATAGAAGAATATTTTCTATGCAAGAGTTGTACAACTTAATAAGACCTACAAAAAAGTCCGCAACAGCATATGTCTATCTCTTAAGGTTTACTCACAGTAACCATTTTAATCTTAAAATTTTTGTTAAAAAATATTACATAACTTCCAAGGCTATTTTCAAGTATATAGTATTAATCCTTATCCAAATAATTACGTTAATTAGCTTGGCCACATATTATAGATTAAAATTGTCCTTTACAGTATATAATTCAAATGAAAACTCTAGAAGATATCACGAATTTCACAAACACGATCGCAAAATTAATAAAATATTTGCAGTGAAACCACAGATTAGGTCATAGTTACTTCGAAAATATTATTATAAGCTTAGCTATGCCGTAGATCCCCACCGATCACAATCAATTTGAAGTCAATATAGTATAATAATATGATCTATTGTATAAAATAATATTCATCTATATATATAATAACATAATATTTTAAACCACCCCGACTGATCTATGTATAATAGCTTTTTCCAATAACTCTAAACACGACATTTAAAATCTGAGCTGTAAGTTGGTGAGGATTTGAGTATTCTGTAGAGTCCAGGAGGCTTCCATGTTCTTAAAATATCGTTGAAGAAGATTTTCGAATTGATCAGACCTATGAAAGTTGATTTCATAGCCCAATTAACTAGAAAAAAGCTCATAATTTTATAACGATTGAACGAATTTTCATGAATCAAAGCTAAGAAAACTCTCGATGAAGACATCTATCAAACAAAAAAAAACTATCAATAATAAAAACAAAATCGGTTCATCCGGTTAGGTGCTAAGATGCTACAGACAGACACACAGATACACACGTTAAACGTATATTACCCCTACATTTTGCGTCGGGGAACGCCGTAAGGTTACGGCGGCAGATGTACTCCTTGGTGGTAAGCTACTTTTTGGTAGATTTAATGATTCCACTACCACTGTACGAAAACTCATGATTCATGAATGCACATAAAACTTGCATTGATAGGTATATAGCTAGGACTAGAACCAACGACCGTCGGGTCAGAATCAGGGTAACTATCCTTTACGCCAAAGGGCCGTCCAATATCAATACGTAAGTATTATAAAACAAAGTTCATCACTGCGTCTGTCTGTCTGTTCGGAATAATCTCAATAGCTACTGAACGGATTATCATGCGGTTTTCACCAATAGCCAGAGTGTTTATGAGGAAGGTTTAGGTGCATAATTCGTGAAGGTTTTGTGTAAATTGGATGAAATATGACGATGGTTGTTAAATATGTTCATATTTTATATTCGATGCAACAAACTGATGCAAATTTTATAGGCATATATATTCTACCCGTGCGAAGCCGGGGCGGGCTGCTAGTATATAATAAATCTATACTAATATTATAAAGAGAGAACATTAGTATTTTTGTATTTTTGTATGTTTGTAATGATTTGGCTCAAAAAATACTGGACCGATTTAAAAAATTCTTTCACTAATATATAGACTTGACTTTCGAAATGAAAATAGGCTATATATTATCCCGTTTAAATCAAAGGTACATTCGTGGAGACCTAATTTGCAACCAAAGTCGACTAAAAAACGGTCGAAAAAACACGTTGCTTACGAACGCTGCTCAATTGAAAACAGATGGAAGAATATTTTCTATGAAAGAGTTGTACAACTTAATAAGACCTACAAAAAAGTCCGCGACAGCATATGTCTATCTCTTAAGGTTGACTCACAGTAACCATTTTAATCTTTAATTTTTTGTAAAAAAATATTACATAACTTCCAGGAATATTTTCAAGTATATAGTATTAATCCTTATCCAAATAAGGTTACGTTAATTATGTTATTTAGCTTGGCCACATATTATAGATTAAAATTGTCCTTTAAAGTATATAGTTCTAATGAAAACTCTAGAAGATAACAGGGATTTCACATACACGCATCGCAAAATTAATAAAATATTTGCAGTCAAACCACAGAATAGGTCATAGTTACTTCGAAAATATTATTATAAGCTTAGCTTTTCTGTAGATCCCCACCGATCGCAATCAATTTGAAGTCAATATAATATAATAATATGATCTATTGTATAAAATAATAATGATCTATATATATAATTTAATATTTTAAACCACCCCAACTGATCTATGTATAATGTTTTCTTCAAAAGCATTCCAATGACTCTAAACACGACATTTAAAATCTGAGCTGTAAGTTGGTGAGGATTTGAGTCTTCTGTAGAGTCCAGGAGATGTCCAAGCATCAGGTCCATGCTTCCATGTTCTTACAATATCGTTGAAGAAGAAGATTTTGGAATTGATCAGACCTACGAAAGTTGATTAAAGCTCATACTCGTAGTTTTATAACGATTGAACGAATTTTCATGAATCAAAGCTAAGAACACTCTCGGTGAATACATCTATCAAAAAAAAAACTATCAATAATAAAATCAAAAACGGGTCATCCGGTTGGGTGCTAAGATGCTACAGACAGGCACACAGACAGACACGTTAAACGTATAATACCCCTACTTTAAATCAAAATCGGTTTATCCGGTTGGGTGCTAAGATGCTACAGACAGACACACAGATACACACGTTAAACGTATAATACCCCTACTTTTTGCGTCGGGGAACGCCGTAAAGTTACGGCGGCAGATGTTCTCCTTGGTGGTAAGCTACTTTTCAACCGACTTCCAAAAAGAAGGAAGTTTTCAATTCGTCTGTATGTTTCTTTTTCTTTCTTTTTTTGTGTGTGTATGTTACGCGATTACTCCGTCAATTGTGAACCGATTCGAATTATTATTTTTGTAATCGGTAGGGTACGTTTTCGAGGTGGTTTCATTTTAATTTCATTGAGATGTGATAAGTATTTTCAGAGATATGACGATAAACGTCTCAAACTTGCTACTGAAATTGTCTCGCGGGGCGGGGTGTTTTAGTTTTTAAACTATCTTAATTATTGGTAGATTTAATGATCCCACGAAAACCAATTCGATGATTCATGAATGCACATAAAACTTTCGTTGGTAAGATATATAGCTAGGATTAGAACCAACGACCCTCGGGTCAGAATCAGGGTAACTATCCTTTACGCCAAAGGGCCGTCCAATATCACTACGTAAGTATTATAAAATAATGTCCATCACTGCGTCTGTCTGTCTGTTCGCAATAATCTCAATAGCTTCTGAACGGATTATCATGCGGTTTTCACCAATAGCCAGAGTGTGTATGAGGAAGGTTTAGGTGCATAATTCGTTAAGGTTTTGTGTAAATTGGTTGACATATGACGATGATTGTTAAATATGTTAATATTTTATATTCGATGCAACAAACTGATGCAAATTTTGTAGGCATATATGTTCTACCCGTGCGAAGCCGGGGCGGGCTGCTAGTATAATATAAATTAAATATGTAGCTACAAATGAAACATAGGATGATTTAGGTACTTTTTCAGCTTCCAGCAGGATAGTTCTCAATCATTCGAAAGCAAATTCGGATTCGGAAACTGCCTTTAAGTACTTCGACTTGGATCTTTGCAATTCACAATGCTTCGATCGGTAACATTTGATATTTCGATTTGAAAAAATCAATGACTCTAATTGGAAATGTTTCCGCGACAAAATAGCTCACGGATTTATCAATATTAAAAATTAAAAATGTAGTTCCGAATTTGAATGAATCCGAATGAAATGAGAATCAGGGGATCATAGATTTCAATGAAAATAAGTAAGAAATAGAATAACTTTTTATTGTAAACCAAAAGAACTTAATTTATATACAGCAATTAAACGTAATTAGGTTTTACAATCGGCGGTCTTATCGTATAAAGCAATCTCTTCCAGACACCCTAAATATAATCTAATACTATAAGAATCTTTGTCCTGACATACTGACTGACTGACTGACTGACTGACAGACAACGCACAGCCTAAACCGCTGGTCGTAGAGACTTGAAATTTGGAGGGTATATTTGTCTTAGTATGTAACGGTGTACTAAGAAAGGATTTTCCGAAATTCACCCCTTAAAGGGATGAAACGGGGATTCAAAGTTTTTATGGCGAAACAAGATGAGATAGTCTTTTATATTTGAATGTTAACACAAGTACTTAAGTAAGTAAATACGTGTTTCAGGCTCTTTCGAAATTGCACCCCTAAAAGGGTGAAGTGGGGTAACAAAGTCTGAAATCAATATTGTTTCGGATTGCGCTGAAATTTGGCATGCAGATGGTTATTTTGACTTAGGTATCCGCTAAGAAAGAATTTTTCAAAATTCACTCTTCAAGGGGATGAAGCGGGGGTTCAAAGTTTGGATAGTCATTTTATTCGACATTTCACACAAGTACTTCTGTAAATAAATAAGTAAATACGAGTTTCAGACTTTTTCAAAATGCCACCCTAAGAGGATAAACTGGGGTAACAAAGTCTAAAAATCAATATTGTTTCGGATTGCGCTGAAATTTAGAATGCAGATAGTTATTATTACGTAGGTATCCGCTCAGAAAGGATTTTCTAAAAATTCCTCCCGGATACGGAAGGGGGATTCAAAGTTTGTATGGCGAAACAAGATGACATAAAGTAGGTTCGTGTTGTAGGATTTTTCGAAATGGGGTATGTAACAAAGTCTGAAAATTTGGGTTTTTCGGGTTTTATAAATATGAATCCCGAATTGCCTTAGTCACGCGATAACATGAAAATGGGTGAACCGATTCGGCTAATTCTTATTTGAGGTCTTTAATGATAGAATCGTTTTTACAAAAGAAAAGTTTTAAGTAAATAAAATAATTTTTTACCGCGGGCGAAGTCGCGGGGCACTTCTAGTTTGACCATATATATATATATATATATATATAAACATATATGGTCAAACTAGAAGTATATATAGTATATATATATATATATATATATAATATATATATACATATATGGTCAAACTAGAAGTATATATAGTATATATATATATATATATAATATATACATATATATTTGTGTGTTTTCGGATAACTTCGTCGTTTATGAACCGATTTAGATGACAATTTCTTTGTTGGGAAAGAAATACCCCAAGTGTGGTACCATTCTAATTTCATCGAGATCTGATAAGTATATCCAGAGCTATGGAGATAAACACATCAAAATTGCTATTGAAAATTAATAGCGCGGCATTGCGGCATTTGAAGGCGGTTTTCTTTGGTTTTTAACCGACTTCCAAAAAAGGAGGTTAACTACTCAATTCGACCGTATATATTTTTCTACCATTGCTACTCATAAAAGAGCACTTTATTCATCGATAGCAGTGAATAAAAGGCTCTTTTACTCACTCGGTGAATAAAAACATTTTGAATTTGGAACAAGCACAAAATACGAAATATGTACAAAAAATAAATAAAACTTGCTGAATGTGCCTACAAGCTGGTTAAATGGAGGTATACCATAGAAACTATATAATATAATAAAAACAAAACCCCTGCCAATTTTGGTAAAACATTTTTTGGTTTTTATTTTGCTCCACACGATTAGTGTATTCAGCCAGAATTATGTATAACAATTATTAAAGTTTTTGTTAATTCAAGTCATAAAGTTGAGTCAAAGTCACCTTTCTGGTAAAGTTGAAGTCTCAGTCTAGTCCAAGTAAAGATGTGAACTTTACTAAATATTTTCAGTGCAATTTTGGTGACAACGAAAATAGCATTGTGAGAGAAGAGATTGTGCTTGTGCTGTTTCCAAGTTTGTGCTGTTTCCCTACACACACATTCACCGGCCCTAAAGGTACGGACACACCGCAGCGTCCTGCGTGCGCGATCTGGGCGGCGATCAGATAGCGCAGTAGTATTTATACCGACTGGTTCACACCAAACGCGATCAGAAAACAATTGAAAAGTACTGAGATCGCGCCCGCAGATCGCAGGACGTCGCGGTGTGGCCGTACCTTAAATGGTCAATAATCCACATTTATTACACATTAATAATAACATATGATAAATATAAATAGGTAGTTAGGTACTACTATTTATTTTCTCGCAGTCAATGGTAAAAAGAAGGTTACACGACACGTGAATAAAAAAATGTAATCTCGGTCCTTGTATCCCTCGCTCCGCTCAGGATTCTAATCTAGAATCCTTCGCTGCTCTCGGGATCCAACTTAGTCCCTCGAATTAAATTGCCTTTTTATTCACTTGTTGTATAATCTACTATTTAACGATCTTATTATGATATTTCAATTTGAAAACATCTGTGATCCTAATCGGAATGTTCCGCGACCAAATAGCTCACAGAATAATAAATATTAGAAATTCAAAATAACGCTTCCAAATCCGAATGTATCGAATGTATGATTGAAATCAGAATCAAGCAATCAAGGGGTTCATAGATCTATTCAACCCGTTGCTGCCGTAATAAGATATGTTTACGTGGAGATGAGTTGTACACCGTTATATTGACAAGAAGAGTTCCCTGATCGATCGCTCCCAGCCTTTCTAAGTCTTTCGCTGCTGAATGTCGAATAACCTGGTAAGTAATATGCTAATCTTGTTTTTTAACAAAAAATATCATGGAGAAATTCCTTCTTGTGTATTTAGATTAGACTCTCCACAAATTTCACAAGTACAGTAAGAGACACGAAAAATGTTTCATTTCACGCGTAGGTACTGTATTTTTTAAAGATATAGAAAAAAATAGATAGATAGATGAATAATTTTTTGCATACCAATCAACACATTATAATCTAAGAAAAAGAAAAACTAATTAGGTGAGACAATGGGCGGTTTCGCAGACCATAGATAAAGCGGATGCAGAAGTTCTGTAAACGCTCGATTTTATCAAGTTGCTCCTCGGTGAGGTCTAGGTAACAAACATCGGCGTAATCCAAAATGGGAAAAAGAAGGGATTGTGCCAAGGCAGTTTTGGTGGTGATAGGAAGGAAATTACGCAATTTTCGAAGAGATGAAGCCGACACGAACAATTTCCTACTCATTTCCGCCAGCTGAGGTTCCCACGAGAGACAACTGTCCATTTGTATTCCCAAGTTTTTTACCGTATGGCTTATACTTATAGGAACTCCGTCAAAAATAACTTGGGGAAGTCGGAACCAATCGATCTTGAAGATCATCCGTGAACTCCCGATGATTATCACCTGAGTTTTCAACGGATTCACTCTAAGACCGTAAGACTGGCTCCAGTCCCGGATGCGTCTCAAGTCCGTATCTGTAATTTCGATTGCCTCATGTAGTTGGTCTAAGGGTGCTTGTGTGTATATCTGTAAGTCGTCTGCATAGAGGTGGTAGGAAGAGAAAAGTTGTTTTGAGATTGAATTGATGAAAATCGCGAAGAGGAGAGGTGATAGAACGCCGCCCTGTGGGACACCAGATGACAAATCGCACCATGAATAATACGTATCTTCAATGTTTACGTGTTGTCGGCGTCCACACAGGTAACTACGAAACCAGTCAATTACTGTTGGAGATATATTAAGAGAGCATAACAGACCCAGCAAAATATCAAAATCCACATTATTAAAGGCGTTACTAAAGTCGAGTAGTGATAGCACAGTGAGTTGCGTATTGCTCATGCCATACCTGATGTCATCGGTGATTTTAATCAGAGCGGTGGTAGTACTGTGTTTGGAGCGAAAACCGGATTGAAATGGGTTGAGGAGGCTGTTTTTGATAAGGAAGGAGGAAAGTTGTTGATGGACGAGACGTTCTAATACTTTAGACAGGAAAGGAAGAATGGAGATGGGCCGGTATTCTGAGAAGGTCTTAGGATTTGATTTTTTAGGAAGGGGAGTTACTTGAGCTTCTTTCCAAGTCATTGGGAAGGAACCAGAGGAGATGGAGAAATTGAGAATATAGGTAATAACAGGTGTGATTTCATGAAGTATGGGTAATATCATTTTGCGGCTGATGCTATCGCTACCGACAGCATTTGATGATATAGACTGAATGCTCTTCTTAACACCACAATCAGTAAATTGACTAAAGAAAAAAGGATCATGAGCAGGCAGAGGAAGATAATAAAGACAGTTTAGAGTAACAAGTTTAGTTGGTCCATCAAAATTGGAAGAAGAAGGGAAATGTTGATTTAAGGCATCGATATCTAAATTTTTAGGAATGCTGTCTTGTCGAGATTTCCCTACTCCAAGCGACCTCAGAAACTTCCATACCTTTGCAGGGTCTCCATTTTTAACTGAGCTGTGGATGTGTCGGCGTTGTGCATCCCTACACACTCTATTGCAGACGTTACGACGGTTGATGTACTTTTCCTTAATTTCGTCCGACTGACGACATTTTAACTTTATCTTGGCGACAATTTTTTTCTCCATCAGTGCTCTGATTTCATTATTTAGCCAAGGTGCAGGTGTGTATTTCATTTTCACTGCACGTAAAGGAGCATGAACATCGTATAATTTGGTCAGAGTGCGATTGAATTCGTCTATCTTGTCATCTATTGTAGGCGCCTCAACAACTGGGGACCAGTCAAGTTCCTGTGCATCTCTGCGTAAGCGCTCTTTGTTTATACCACCAAAACTGCGTTATATACATAAGAATTTCGGGTTTGGATTTAGGTGGGCGATATTATAAGAAAGGTAGATAAGATCGTGATGTGAAAAGGCGTCCGCGGCGCACTGACCGTACTTAGCCACATGATTTGGAGAAGAAACGAGGATAATATCGAGAAGAGAAGGAGTGCAGTTAGGAAGGTTGTGAGTAGGATTAAGAGGAAGGATATTTAAGTTGCTAGCCGTGATCATTGACTGGAAGGTACGTGCCCGGGAATCCTGTTTTACAAGGCAGGTGTTGAAATCACCCATTATGATGGTGTGATTGTAGAGGGTAGAGTAATCTTCAAGAAGTTTCTCAAAAGAGGAAAAGAAATTGATCCGAAGAGAAGGTGAATAATAAACACCAAGAATATTTTACTGTGATGCAGGACAATTTCAACAAAGAGATGTTCACCGACATTGGCGGGGGGCGGTTGTGCCGACATACTAACTATGTTGAAAGGAAAATGTTCGCGTAGGTAGATCGCTACCCCACCCCCACCAGAGCCGGTGCGATTGTTCCTGATCAAACGGAAACCTGGCATCACATAAGAAGAGGAAGGAAGACATGGCTTTAACCACGATTCGGAAATGAGTAAAGCGTGTATATTTTTATTTTCGAAGGATACAACCATTTCAGAAAAGTGGGCAGGAACACTTTGAGCATTTATGTGCAGTACATTGAAGTTATTGGAAACGTCACTCATTAACGACTCAATAGTGTCCGAAAGTGTCGGTATACTACAAAAAAGAAGAAGACGAAAAAGATACAAAGTTACCATCGCTGCTGTCAAGCATTAAGGATTAAATGTTAATATAAAGTACTAGCAGCCCGCCCCGGCTTCGCACGGGTAGAACATATATGCCTACAAAATTTGCATCTGTTTGTTGCATCAAATATAAAATATTAACATATTTAACAATCATCGTCATATTTCAACCAATTTACACAAAACCTTAACGAATTATGCACCTAAACCTTCCTCATAAACACTCTGGCTATTGGTAAAAACCGCGTGATGATCCGTTCAGTAGCTTGAGATTATTGCGAACAGACAGACTGACGCAGTGATAGACATTGTTTTATAATACTTACGTAGTGATATTGGACGGCCCTTTGGCGTAAAGGATAGTCACCCTGATTCTGACCCCACGGTCGTTGGTTCTAATCCTAGCTATATATCTACCAATGAAAGTTTTATGTGCATTCATGAATCATGGGTTTTCGTACAGAAGTAGTGGGATCATTGAATCAAAATCAATCAAATCATGGGATCAAAAAAGGAGTATTATACGTTTAACGTGTGTATCTGTGTCTGTCTGTAGCATCTTAGCACCCAACCGGATGAACCGATTTTGATTTTATTATTGATTTTTTTTTATGTTTGATAGATGTCTTCATCGAGAGTGTTCTAATAGTAGCTTTGATTCATGAAAATTCGTTCAATCGTTATAAAACTATGAGCTTTTTTCTAGTTAATTGCGCTATGAAATCAACTTTCATAGGTCTGATCAATTCGAAAATCTTCTTCTTGAACGATATTGTAAGAACATGGAAGCATTGACCTGATGCTGGGACATCTCCTGTACTTTACAGAATACTCAAATCCACACCAACTTACAGCTCAGATATAAAATGTCGTGTTTAGAGTCATTGGAATGCTTTTATTGAAAAGATTATACATAGATCAGTCGGGGTGGTTTATATATAGATTGTAACTATATTATACAATAGAATTTTATACAGTAAAAATATATTTTTATACTATATTGACTTCAAATTAATTTAGATTGGTGGGGATCTACAGCATCGCTAAGCTTATAATAATATTTTCAAAGTAACTATGACCTAATCTGTGGTTTCACTGCAGATATTTTATTAATTTTGCGATGCGTGTATGTGAAATCCGTGATATCTTCTAGAGTTTTCATTTGAATTATATACTGTAAAGGACAATTTTAATCTATAATATGTGGCCAAGCTAAATAACGTAATTATTTGGATAAGGATTAATACTATATAGAAAATATTCCTGGAAGTTATGTAATATTTTTTAACAAAAAATTAAAGATTAAAATGGTTACTGTGAGTCAACCTTAAGAGATAGACATATACTGTCGCGGACTTTTTTGTAAGTCTTATTAAGTTGTACAACTCTTCCATAGAAAATATTCTTCCATCTGTTTTCAATTGCGCAGCGTTCGTAAGTAACGTGTTTTTTCGACCGTTTTTTAGTCGACTTTGGTTGCAAATTAGGTCTTCACGAATGTACCTTTAATTTAAACGGGATTATATATAGCCTATTTTCATTTCGAAAGTCCATTCTATATATTAGTGAAAGATTTTTTTAAATCGGTCCAGTAGTTTTTGAGCCAAATCATTACAAACATACAAAAATACAAATGTTCTCTCTTTATAATATTAGTATAGATAGTATAGATATAAATAATATAAATACTTAAATAGAATAAAATATACAATACCTATAATTTAAAAGACTTTTCAGGCTTCTGCCCACCTGCCGGCTGTGCTGATGTATACACAAGAATAAAATCAGTTATACAATAGGCACATAATAACAGTATATGCTATGAACTAAAAATCTAATAAGCAACTTAATAATTTAGAAGCAACTTATAGATATACTTAAATAAAATCTTATTTAGCACTAACTTAATAATTAACTTATGTAATTTATTATATGTATTTTAGTCGATTATTGTCACTAACTAATAAGTAGATGAGTGAGATGGATAGATCGTGTGAGAGAGTGAAAGATATCACACCCACCTTGGACAGCCACGGTAATATAATAATGGGCGTTTTCACATTGGACGATAACTTTAACTACATACCCTTAGTACGAGTTTTCATCGTAAACGCTTTTGACAGATCTCACATAGTTTTCGACTTATTCTGGCTCCCTGATTGGTCTAAATTTAGTGAAGTGTAGTAACCACTAGAGGAGCTGTAGTGTTTTTCATACAAAATTTGTTCGATATATATATATACTAGCAGCCCGCCCCGGCTTCGCACGGGTAGAACATACACACATCAACACTGTCTAGGGATATATTGTAAAAATTTCTTAAACTCATAAAATACTGGCCGGTTTAAAAATATTTTAATGTAAGCTTATTTTATAGGGTTTAATGAATGATTCCAAATTTGAATTTGAAAAATAAATTAAAAACAAAAGATTTGCGCGGCATAATTGTAGCGAAGTTCGAATGTTTTTATTTACCTAACCTAGTTTTTGGTAATTTTTTGTTTCAAATTAAAGTTTTAATAAAAATCATCGGTTTATTTCGAGTTTATGTAACTGTATGCATCATGCAGCGGTGCCATTTAATGATGTTAAGGACAGTAAAAATGCTTTAAGCTGGGGCTACTCAAAGGTGTATAGCCGAGGAGATAAGAAAAAGGCAAAACGTGATATCAAGGTTGTGGTCACATTATCGTACCACTGGTGAAGTGGCTGAAAGGCACCTAGGCGGGAAGCGCATAACTACCCAAAGACAGGACCGATATTTGGAAGTGGCCGCGAGAAGACAACCTGACGTTACGGCTATGCAGTTGGTTCAAAGGCTCCAGTCAGAGCACCAGTTGCTTGTCAGTGAACAAACTGTGAGGAGAAGACTGCATGAGGCTAACCTTCATGCTCACAGGTCGCTTCGTACTCTAGCACTACGCAGAGGAAATCGCGGACGAAGATTAGAGTGCGCTCCAGAACATTTGCTCTGGAAAGATAACCAATGGTCTGTAGTGCTGTTTACCGATGAGTCCCGATTCGGTTTTTATCCTGGTTTACGAAGAGTACGTATATGGCGAGCTGTATGAAGCGACTGCAACACCCTCAGGAAGTCCATCCATACCACGGCGGAACAATTATGGTTTGGGTGGGTCTTAGTGTTGGTGGAAGAACAGATCTCGTTTGGATCAGTAACACCAAGACTGCAGAAAAATACCGAAACCAGGAGCTAGCACCAATAATCTATCCTCATCGAATGCATATGGGCCTAGCTTTCACGCTCATGCACGACAACGCTCGTCCGCACACTGCGCGAGTGGTCACCAGTTGGCTACAGGAGCACGACGTGTCGGTCTTAGACTGGCCCGCGCAATCATCAGACCTAAACCCCATAGAGCACGCGTGAGACATGCTCCAAAGAAGGGCTTTGAGGAATTTTCCTCCAAACGTTGCGACTGAAAAGCAACTTTTTTTGCATCTTAGCAGGACCTGGGACAATATCCCGCAGCAAGACTTTGATAACTTGATTCGCAGCATGAAAAACCGTTGCAGGACTGTGGTTAACGTCATGGGTGGTTTTACTGACTACTAATTTTTCGGGTAACTGCAAAACACCTGATAATTTTGCTTTTCTTTCACTTTTTTATTTAAAAGAAATACATCTTTAGGTTTACCATTATTTCACTTTTTCTCTTTATTCAATAAAAAAATATTTACGCAAAACAAATAACTTTGTTTTATTCTAAGGCATAGTCTGATAAATGGGCTTTATAAAAATATATACATGTTGTATTTTAGTTGTAACACATTTGGAAAAAATTGAGAAAATCAGAATATCCCTAGACAGTGTTGATGTGTGTATATGCCTACAACATTTGCATCAGTTTGTTGCATCGAATATAAAATATTAACATATTTAACAATCATCGTCATTTGTCAACCAATTTACACAAAACCTTAACGAATTATGCACTTAAACCTTCCTCATAAACACTCTGGCTATTGGTGAAAACCGCATGATAATCCGTTCAGTAGCTATTGAGATTATTACGAACAGACAGACAGACGCAGTGATGGACTTTGTTTTATAATACTTACGTAGTGATATTGGACGTCCCTTTGGCGTAAAGGATAGTTACCCTGATTCTGACCCGAGGGTCGTTGGTTCTAATCCTAGCTATATACCTATCAATGCAAGTTTTATGTGCATTCATGAATCATGAGTTTTCGTACAGTGGTAGTGGAATCATTAAATCTACCAAAAAGTAGCTTACCACCAAGGAGTACATCTGCCGCCGTAACCTTACGGCGTTCCCCGACGCAAAAAGTAGGGGTATTATACGTTTAACGTGTGTATCTATGTGTCTGTCTGTAGCATCTTAGCACACAACCGGATGAACCGATTTTGATTTAAAGTAGGGGTATTATACGTTTAACGTGTCTATCTGTGTGTCTGTCTGTAGCATCTTAGCACCCAACCGGATGAACCGATTTTGATTTTATTATTGATAGTTTTTTTTTGATAGATGTCTTCATCGAGAGTGTTCTTAGCTTTCATTTATGAAAATTCGTTCAATCGTTATAAAACTATGAGCTTCAATCAACTTTCATAGGTCTGATCAATTCGAAAATCTTCTTCTTCAACGATATTGTAAGAACATGGAAGCATTGACCTGATGCTGGAACATCTCCTGGACTCTACAGAATACTCAAATCCTCACCAACTTACAGCTCAGATTTTAAATGTCGTGTTTAGAGTCATTGGAATGCTTTTAATGAAAAGATTATACATAGATCAGTCGGGGTGGTTTAAAATATAAATGTCGTGTTTAGAGTGATTGGAATGCTTTTAATGAAAAGATTATACATAGATCAGTCAGGGTGGTTTAAAATATTATATTATACACAGAAATCCTTATTATTCGTATTTCTATGATATTATGTTTCTATGATATAATACATCATTTTATTAATTTTGCGATGCGTGTATGTGAAATCCCTGTTATCTTCTAGAGTTTTCATTAGAACTATATACTGTAAAGGACAATTTTGTTCTATAATATGTGGCCAAGCTAATTAACGTAATTATTTGGATAAGGAATAATACTATATACTTGAAAATAGCCCTGGACGTTATGTAATATTTTTTAGCAAAAAAATAAAGATTAAAATGGTTACTGTGAGTCAACCTTAAGAGATAGACATATGCTGTCGCGGACTTATTTGTAGGTCTTATTAAGTTGTACAACTCTTCCATAGAAAATATTCTTCCATCTGTTTTCAATTGAGCAGCGTTCGTAAGAAACTTGTTTTTTCGACCGTTTTTTTGTCGACGTAGGTTGCAAATTAGGTCTTCACGAATGTACCTTTGATTTAAACGGGATAATATATAGCCTATTTTCATTTCGAAAGTCCATTCTATATATTAGTGAAAGAATTTTTTAAATCGGTCCAGTAGTTTTTGAGCCAAATCATTACAAACATACATAAATACAAAAATACAAATGTTCTTTCTTTATAATATTAGTATAGATTAGTATATTGGTATAGATATAGTACGAAAACATGTACTACTAGGGTACTAAGGTACTGCACGATATCGTCTGACTGGTACTTGGTAGTTTGATACAATCTGTCGACGACACAGGACGACACAATGTGAAAGCATTTAGTAATGATTGCATTAAACAACCAGTCCAACGATATCGTGCAGTTATCGTGTAGTTACAGTTATCTTCCATGTGAAAACGCCCAATAGCGTAATGGACTAATGGTGGTAGCGTAGACAGAGTACTTATATTAAAAAGACCTTTTATCTAAATAACAATAATAATATGATAAGGATAAAACTATACAATCACTTGTATGAGAGAGCGAGATGGATATTTTTTTTATCCTTCTCTGCATATGCAATTTTATTGTTTCATGCCAGCTCTGGCTCCCAGTTCTAGTGCGCTCATTGGCTTTCTCCCGCTGTCATCTATGACCCGACCAAATTACTTTGTTCATTTTATCTTATAGCTGGCATACGTATCACGTGTTCATCATTTTAGTCGGGTTATACCTATCTTTATAGCTATATTATTTGCATACGCTAATGTCTTGTCTATTTAATATTCGTCTACGGGTGGTTGCTAATTACGCCTAAGATAATTTAAAGAAGTTTTTTTTAAAGGGTAGTCGTGCAGACCCTGTCAATTACAGGCCTATCTCAGTCACTTCCATACTCTGTAAGACTATGGAACGTGTACTGAACCACAGGCTCCTGGCATACCTAGAAGTGAACGATCTCCTCAGTGACCGACAATACGGGTTTCGCCGAAACCGGTCTACTGGGGATCTTCTAGCGTATGCCACGCACATCTGGAGCGAAGCCATCGAGAACCACGGCGAGGCGCTGGCCGTCTCTCTTGAAATCTCGAAGGCTTTCGACAGGGTTTGGCACGATAGCCTTATTAGCAAGCTTCCTTCATACGGCCTGCCCACTGGTTTATGTGTTTGGATAGCAGATTTCTTAAGGGATCGGTCGATTCGAGTGGTCATCGATGGCTGTTCTTCCGACCAATTGGCCATAAATGCCGGAGTCCCTCAAGGATCAGTACTCTCTGCAACACTTTTTCTGCTGCATATTAATGACCTGCTTAAACCCGGTATCTTTGGGTACGCAGATGACAGCACTGTTGTAGAGAGTTATACATCCAACGCACGAACCAGTGCATTACAAATCCAGTCTCATAGAGAAGCGATGGTCGAACGCTTGAACTTTTCTTTGAAGGCAGTCTCTGATTGGGGCGATGCCAATCTGGTCAAGTTCAATGCTGCGAAAACCCAGGCGTGTCTTTTCTCCGCTAAACGGAGCCCATTTCTACTGGCTCCTACTTTCCGGGATGTGTCCGTTCCGATAAGTAACAATCTCGAGCTTCTTAGCATCTCTTTGACACCAACTCTCAATTTCGGCTCTTATATTGAGTCTAGAGCCCAGCTAGCCTCAAAAAAGCTTGGCATTTTGGCTAAGGTGAGACGGTACTTCACACCGGGACAGTTGCTTAATCTTTACCAAGCACAAGTCCGGTCGTGTATGGAGTACTGTTCTCACCTTTGGGATGGTTCTGCTAAATACCAGCTGGAGACACTGGAAGCTATTGAGAGGAGAGCCAAAAAACTCATCAGCGATGACCTATTAGTAAGCAAGAGACTCCAGAGTCTCGCGCATCGCCGCAAAGTCGCTTGTTTATCGGTTTTCTATCGGATACATTTCGGAGAGTGTGCAATGGAACTGCATGATTTGATTCCACCATCCCCATTTTATAATCGGACATCCAGAGACACTAAAAGGCGCCACCGATTTATGGTGGATATACCATCTACCCGAACGAAGCGATTTGCTTCTTCGTTCATCATACGAACCGCTAAGGAATGGAATACCCTGCCTGAGTCCGTGTTTCCGATTAAGTACAATATAGGGGTCTTCAAATCGCGAGTGAATAGGTATCTTCTGGGTAAGCACGCTACATCATCGATCGCATCATCACTTAACATCAGGTGAGTTAGTGATCAAGTGCTACCCAGTTCGGTATAAAAAAAATAAAAAAAAAATTTTGGAATCTACCTTTTTGGTAGAGCCCAAAAAAGTTGATTCCAAACTTCTTAGTGAGGCGTATGAAGTCATTAATATTCTTTTTAATTCAAAAACTGCATGCGTAAGTATAAATATTACAGTACAAAACGTCAAAAGGTTGGCAAAAACGTCTTGAAACGGAACTATTTTTTTTCTGGCCTGGCAATAATCTATTCTGTGATAAAAAAAATTATGTTAACTGTGGTCAGTGACTGAAAATTTATGAACAAAGTTTTTTTGTGCAACTTAATAGTAGTATTTTAATATTTTCCGTAACCTACGCGACTTAAAGATGTTTTAACATGAATAAGACTATCTGTAGTTCCACTAAAGAAGTAATTTTAAAGTTTACCGCCACTCTCTCTGCTATCGGGGTTACTAGTATATATATAGCAATAGTGGCGCCCCTATTTATTTCTACTCTATTTTGCCAAGCCGAGGTGTTGCTAGTACATAGACCAGTTTTTGCAACAACGTTGTACTTAAATCACAGACCTGCTACATATTTTGCTCGATCGCGTACACCGGCCCCCATGAGACCGACCTTGAACGGAATTTGTCCCTTTCTTTTGTATGGACAAATTATATATATATTTAAGATTTTTTTTTTTTTTTATTTGTTTATTTACGTACTTAATAATTACATACATTTTTATGTTGTGCCAATAAACCATAAGTTTGTGCTGGCACTCACATTCAGGATCGCGCGACTTAAGTATTATTTATACAGCTATTTTACAAAATAACACAATATATATATACCATACATATAATATAGAACATAAACGACTAGCAGGTTGTTAGACAAGGACACACTCTCACCCGGGTGTCTCTCAATTGGGCCGTTTTGTTCTACAAAGCAATTACAACCTTATCGTTAAAACATACGGATTAAATTGAATTTGTCAAAACATCTGCAGTGCACCATGGTTTTATATTACGTCTATGGCTTGAATTGACGGCTTTAATCCACAGACTAAGTATTAGTAATAGGGCTTCGTTCACGACCTACGCTTGGAGTACAACCAAACGCTCTAACCTCTCTCATACTCGTTTAGCGAATGTGCTCTGAGGTCGTGTACGGGGTTAGAGCGTTTGGGTACATTCAGAGCGTAGGTCGTGAACGCAGCCCAGATTGGCTTGTTTTAGTATATCTGTGCAATGAATGAATCACAAAATGAACGAACGAATTACTTAATAGATAAAATTACCGAGGACGAGGGAGGCGAGGTCGAGTTGAGAAGAATTAAAAAAAAAACGAAAAGAAAAAACCTCATGTGCGTGTGGATTGTACTGTAGACTGTTTTGCCAAAAATATCAGTTTTCTTTATAAATTTAGTGATTTTATGTACTTTTGCTTGAAATGAAGTGATTAAAGCCATGATAAGCTAAAAATATTCAGATTTTGAGTTAAATTACTCACTAGTTAGTATTTCAAATACACTCAGTACTGCGTCTCTCTCAATATGGCCGTCCTGTAATGAATCGGTGGTCAGTGATATTGTTGTGATTTCGTATCATGTACAATACCAAAATGGAGCTAAGAGTTGGAAATAAATATCGCCTTGGTCGTAAAATCGGTTCGGGATCTTTCGGAGACATATACTTAGGTGAGTGTACGCAAGAATCTTTGTAAACAAAGAAAAATGGTGACTTGTGGCCCAGCTGCAGTTTTTTTGGTTTCGAAATTGCTGTGGCCGTATCTCGTCATCAGCTGTCGTTAACTAATTGCAGCATTTAATATCTGCCTCCATTAGATGCATTTAAGTTAAGCTAATTATATTTGTAAAATGTGATGAGCAATGATGTTTTCTGTTGGACTACAAGGTCTTCTATTTGGAGTGATTCTAACAAGCTTCAAACGATATTTTCAGGAACAAACATTGTCACCAAAGAAGAAGTAGCCATCAAATTAGAATGCATCAAGACAAGACACCCACAATTGCACATAGAAAGCAAGTTCTACAAACTTATGCAAGGTGGTGGTAAGTATCTGTGAGCAGTTTCTAAACTTATTACATGACCAATCCAAAGACAGGCTTGGAAAAGGTAACTAGCTAACTGAATCAAAAAAGTCATCATTTTCTATGAATCAAAATCATGTAACCTCAAAAAAAGTAAGTACTTAGTCTTCCTAAATTCTCTTATCATTATAATAATATTCACATAAAAAATGTAAATATATAGTATTATATTGTGTTGAAATCCAAATTAACTTATTATCAGCTGCACAAATTTAATTCTGAAATGGACACTTCTATACCTAATAAAAGAATAATCATAATCAGTTTATTAAGTGGTTGTCGTAGTGAACACCAAAATAAAAATATTCCATCTATAGACATTTTAAAAGTAAAAGGAGTTGCAGTTTTCAACTAAATCTTTCGTATATTATTCTTTTTTTGTAGTTTTTTTTTATAATACTGAGCGGCAAACATGCAAGCGACCCACCTGATGGTAAGTGGTCACCGCCGCCTATTGACATCTGCAAAACCAGAGGTATTGCCAATGTGTTGCCTACCCTTATTAGAGAGCACTCTTATCTCTTCGCATGAAGCTACCCAGTTTATATGTTTATGGGAAGGCTTCAGATGGGAGGTATATATATCTTACAGGTGGGTTAAACAATTGTGTGAAACAAGCAATGATGTAGTGGTACTTATTAAAATTCAGGTTATCTTGTAGCAGCATAATATGAATAATTAATTAATTAATGTTTGTCATCAGTTGGCATCCCTGCGATAAAATGGTGTGGATCAGAAGGGGACTACAATGTAATGGTAATGGAGCTTCTGGGACCATCACTGGAGGACCTGTTTAATTTCTGCTCTCGCCGCTTTTCATTAAAGACTGTGCTGCTACTCGCAGATCAACTCATCACTCGTATTGAAGACATACATTACAGAAACTTTATCCATAGGTAATAAATGTGAAAACTATATCCATTTAAGGGCAATAGCAATATTAGAGTTATAGTATATAACTCAAATTTTGATACCAGGTATTTCCAAGAATATGATATATTTAAACTGGGTGTTGTACACTTGAATTCAGATTGAGATTCCACCTATTCATATAAACTGATAGAAAAATCACACATTAGCGAATGCTTCTTAATATTTTCTTTAAAAAACATTATCCAGAATCAAGTACATATAACTCAAATCTTATACAATACAAGTAGTGGGATGGTTCTTTTGCATAAAAATAATATTTACTCAATAAACTATGAGTGAAAAACTTCTGCCATAAAATACAATTTTTTTAAGATTTTAAAGACAAAGATGAATGTAATATTACAGACTGTATGAGACTCAACACCAAATAAAAATAAAAATTCTCAGGGTAGAGGGACAGACAGCAATGTCATAATTATGCCCATCATCCAGAGTTTTGTGTGCCACAATATCTGCTGTCTTCTTTGTAACTTCAGCAGGGTTATTCTTAGTCATTCGAAAGCAAATTCAGATCCGGAAACAGCTATTACTTCGACTTGGATCTTTGCAATTCCCAATGCTCCGATTCTTTTACTTGGATATTTCAATTTTAAAAAATCTGTGATTTTAATTGAAAAGGTTTTAAGGACAAAATAGTTCACAGATTTTTCAATATTTAAAATTAAAAACTGGCTAAGTGCAAGTCGGACTCGCACTCGTAGGGTTCCGTAACACAGTTATGTATTCCATAACTATGATTTTTCGCAACTACAAAATTAACTTTGTTTTCATAGTGTTTTTATGAAAAACAAAGTTATCTTTGCGGTCGCTATATCTCTAAAACTGCTGACTGTATCTCGTACAAACCAATTTTCGTTGTTAGTTTTTATTGAGATCTACAGCATATATTTTTTTTAGATTTTTCACTCCCATACTTTAAAAGTTAGAGGGGGGACACACATTTTACCACTTTAGACGCGTCTAAAACTACCTATCTTTCAAATGATTGACTTTGAGAAAAAATTATTTTAGGAACCTCAATGTCATTTTTAAAGCCCTATCCATAGACACCCCACACGTATAGGTTTGAAGAAACATTTTTTTTTTGTTTCAGTTTCATGTATGATGCCCCCCTTAAACTTTTATATTTTTTATTTTTGTATAAAAATCGGAAAGCTGTTCACAGAATACATCTACCTACCAAGTTTCAATTCTGTAGTCTTAACAGTTTCGGAATAAAATGGCTGTGACATACGGACGGACAGACAGACAGACATGACGAATCTATAAGGGTTCCGTTTTTTGCCATTCGGCTACGGAACCCTAAAAATGAAGCTTCACAATCTGATAGGTTTTCAAATGATTAATCAGGGGCAGGTAAAGGACTTGTTTGTACAGTTACATATTTTTAAATTAAAGGAAATGTATCGCATATTAAATTATTTTTCTGTGTCATTTTATACTTATCAAATTATGATATAATGATACATGATATGACTTTCCATTGATTGAGATTGTAGCCCGTTCAACAAAAAATACCTTAACCTTTGTCAAGATATTCTAGAATACATTTTGATGTTATTGGACAAGCTCTTAATGACCTATACCATTTGTAATTGTGCAGATATTGATTGCCCTAGGTCAGATAATGGAGGGTGACAGATAATAAGTTTACCTTACCTACGTTTATATACATACAGTCTTATCTTCATCACTGTGTGCAGCTCATAAATCTAATGACTTTATGTAGGGGATATATTGAGTGTTTCAAGCAAATAATACCCTTATCTTGTACTGCAAATGAATACAATAGAGCAACAAATAAGGACATTAACAATGATTGACTGATTCTCACTCACTGCCACTTGAATGTTAATGCAATTTGATTCAATTTTATTTTTCAGAGATATCAAACCAGATAACTTTCTTATGGGCTTAGGTAAAAAAGGAAACTTAGTGTACATTATAGATTTTGGGTTAGCTAAGAAGTACAAAGACCCACGCACACTGCAACATATCCCGTACAGAGAAAACAAGAACTTAACTGGTGAGTACATTTGTCTTCATATATTAATCTTCATTTTTATATTGCGTTGAACTATTACCATTCAACTGTAAATCTGCCATATTATGTCAGAAGTTTCATGTATAATAAATAACCTTCTTAATAAACCTTCATCTACTAATTCATGCATCTACTGCATGTCTAATCTATTCTGGATGAAACTTCATACCCAGACCAAACCAAGCTTAGTGTGGCTATGCTGTGGAAAACATCTTGGTTTTCCACACTTACACTATAGCCACACTTGAGTACGCTCAAGACACTTTTTGGGGTTCCGTACCCAAAGGATAAAACGGGACCCTATTACTAAGACTCCGCTGTCCGTCTGTCTGTCTGTCTGTCTGTCTGTCTGTCCGTCTGTCACCAGGCTATAGCTCATTAACCGTGATAGTTAGACAGTTGAAATTTTCACAGATGGTGTATTTCTGTTGCCGCTAGAACAACTAATACTAAAAACAAAATAAAGTTAAAAATTAAAGGGAGTCCCCATACAAAAAACGTGTTTTTAAACGCCATCTATCTAATAAGTTTCAGCAAAATGACATAGATGGCGCTAGTAAACGAGCCCGGTCTTTCTAGATTGCGACCAAACCAAATATATGAGGTTGAAACTCTGTTATGTTTCGTATTGTACGGAACCCTCCCTAAGTGTGCGATAAGAGACGCGATGCTGACTCGCACTTGGCCAGTTTTATTTTTATACTAGATAGGTAAGCGTTTGACCACTATCTCATCTGATGTTAAGTGACGATGCGATTGACGATGTAGCACGCTTACCTAGAAGACACCTGTTCACCTTTGTCCAATTGGACAAAGTTAGCAGTCAGTGATGGTTAAAGATAAAAAGTACCTTTGTATGTTTTTACATAGGAACTGTTCTTCCTTTCTCTTAATATGTAGAATGTAAGATTAATGCCAATAATGATGATGTTACAGGCACAGCCAGATATGCATCAATAAACACCCACTTAGGCATCGAGCAGTCGAGACGTGACGACCTAGAGTCCCTAGGCTATGTCCTCATGTACTTCAACCGTGGCAGCCTGCCTTGGCAAGGACTGAAGGCGGCCACTAAGCGCCAGAAGTATGAGAGAATATCGGAGAAGAAATTGTCCACACCCTTTGACGAATTATGCAAAGTGAGTAGTAATATAATATCTAAAACTTTTATCAATTAGTATGTAATGGGGGATTTACACATGTAGATTAATGCTGTAAAACTTATATGGAGTAGACAATAACATTGCTGTGTTTTAAATGGTAGAATATGGTTATACTAATAATATCATAAATTTTGCTGTGCAACATAATGCATTGAGTCTATTTATATGTAAATATACATTGCAAGTTTTTCAAGCCGAAAAACTTGACCAATATAATATGATTTTTATATCTTGAGCTATTGCTATATCTAATCCCTATAATATTTGATCCCTAAGATGTTAAGTAACAGTTTCATATTTAATGCATGGTGTGGAGCATATTGCAATGTCTACCTAAATAGTCATCCTTGAATCTGAATGAGCTCAGGAAAATAGTTTCAATGTTATCACAAGCAACTAAGGGTCATCTTCTATCTAGTTGCATTTTAATGTTATATCTTAAACAGAGATTGTGTGAAAATACAAAAGAACATAAATGCATAATACAGATCTTGTTTGCAAGATTACTTAGTAATTGTTATACTATTTTAAAAACCTTAGTGTTAGCTTAAGAAGGCCACATCTCTGTAAATGCAGCTTTAAGTGATAAAATTGTTTTGCAGTTTTTGATGATTTAAATAAATTGTATATTACATCTTTGGTTACATTGTTACTAAACAAAACCTTAGAAAGTACCAGAAGTAGCTTTTATTTATTATCCACAAGTGATAAGAGTATATTGTATTGATGTTCCGCCTGACTTGCTACCTAAAAGTATTCTAGGCCTAGCGTGTTCACCATATTCAGCGACATCATTGCTTACCACTAGGCCAGATAGTGGTCACACGCTAGCTTATAATATGTAAAAAAAAACTAGATGCTGTTACCTAGAATACTAATGACTATGACTAGGAAATGTGTATTGCTTTCAGGGAAAGCCTTTAATACCCCTAATACCTATTTGTTACGACTATTTTAACTAGAATATGTTGTTTATATTTATTATGAGTCATACTTATTAAATTGAAGTAATTAATTAGGCAGTTGTATTGAATACTTGAGGTGGTTTTCCTGCTTGCATTATTTAGCTCAAGCAATTGGCTAGTTGTTAAGTAGGTAACCATGTCAAAGCCTACGTAATTTCATTTGGCACTTTTTAGGGTTCTGTACCTCAAATGGAAAAAGGAACCTTTATAGGATCACTTTGTTGTCCGTCTGTTTGTCTGTCTTTCTGTCCATCTGTCGAATCCCTTTCAGAAACGCGTGGAGGTATAATCTTAAAACTTTTATCAAATACTCTGGTCTATGGTATCTTTAACTGGTAAAAAATTAAACTTGCAAGTCAAAGCAATCAAAAGATATCAGTGTGACCGTTTATGTCGCATATTTTCACATATTTTGAGATTTCACAAGGGAATCAAACCAGTTCACCTAAAATCATGAAATTTGACAAGAAGCAAGGTCTTGCAGCACTTTTAAAGGAAAAATCTAAACTGTATATATGTAATAGCTTAATAACAAAATAAAGCAAGTTTACTACAACAAACTTATTATTCACGGTTGGTGGTGCATTATCCATGTCTAAAAGCATTGGTCTAGGGATCTAACTGCAAAGTTAAATTTGTCCTTTAACCTAATTTGACAAGTTTTGTACGGAAGCTTCAGTTTGCGAGTCCAACTCGCAACTATTTATTATAACGAATGTATTATTCACGGTTGGTGCATTAACCGTGTCTATAGGCATTGGTTTTGGGATCTAACTGCAAAGTTAAGTTTGTCCTTTAACCTAGTTTGACAAGTTTTGGAAGCCTCAGTTCGCGAGTCCAACTCGCACTTAGACATTTTTATTAGCGATATACAATATATAAAGAATATGCTACATACTCAATACTTAACTTTTGAGTGTCTTACCCTGCACCTTTGTGGTTCTCAAACACTGATTTCTGTTGTTGTTGGGGTAAGAGACTTGTACCAAAAGTAAGTTAAACAGAGTAGGCTTATCTTAGCTATTCTAGCTAGGCCCGTGACTGTCTGGATGATCTCATGTGATTTTCTTGGGTTTCAATTGTATTTCAGATGCCAGTACTCATCTATGTTCTGACTAATAGTCTGCATTCTGACTGCAATATTTACTAGTGAAATATTTTTATTTTATGTTTAAGATCTATAATGGAGATATTAAAAGATAAATATGCCAGTTACCAAATACTACAATACCTAGGGCCATGACTTAATTTTCTGTTGCTAAGTACTGTGTATTTAGTGTTTATTTAGTGATGCACCTACACTTATATTATAACTCCCGGGACCAGTTGCAGTTGCATTGCAACTAATTAAACATGAATATTTGTTTCAGAATCATCCAATCGAGTTTCAGTTGTACCTTAAGTACTGCCGGCGACTGCGTTTCGAGGAGAGACCCGACTATAGCCATTTGAGGCAGTTATTCCGCACCTTGTTCCATAGACAAGGGTTTACATATGACTACGTCTTTGACTGGAATATGCTTAAGTTTGGTTAGTTATTTTATAATTTTATAAAATATTTATAACTTATACCTTTTATTAGATCTTAGGTTATTTAGTCACATCCATTTTTTTTATGATATAATGTAACAGGACAAGCACGACGCTCGCCTGATGGTAAGCGATGACGTCTGCCTATTACAAATACAGCGGCATGCAAAATTCTGGACTGCCAGAATTCTGCATGTCACTGCATTGCGCCTGTTACCTTGAGACATAAAGATGTTGAGACTCACATGCCCAGTAATTTCACTGGACAAAGGACTAAAATGAATCCATTATTAGCATACAAAAGTAAAAACCTAATACTGTAACATTGACAGTATTTGGTTCTTGTGTATGTTAAAAGGAAAATAGCTGCACTGATTTCTAGCAGCCACAGCACCATAATAATTTTCACGATTTTTCTTCACTGTATACCAAGGTTAAAACAACAGGATGCAGCTAGTGAAGTAGTAAAAATATCTATTCATAGAACGAAAGTTTTAGACAATTCATATATCACCGAGTATTATTATTTAGTAGTATTTACCAAAATGAAGATCTTGGATTGACCTCTATGAATCACCATAACAGCATGTTGGCTGGCCTTGAATTTAAATGGTCTCGCGTATTGTACTTGCAAAGTCATCTGACTGTATTTATTATACATCTTGCTTTCTTCATAACCAATAATTGTTCATTAGAAAATATGACTTTTATTGTAATTTGGTCTATAGTGATGTGACAAGATGACATGCTTAGTAATAATGATAAAGATAAATCTTCCAGTATGATAACAGATAATAGCTTCAGATGTATGGCAATTGGTAATGTTAGCCAAGTTTGTTTAGCTGCCGAAAACATTGAAATTTTGATGTTTTCTATCTCTATTGGATAAAATAAAACACAATTTCTTGTTATGATGAAATTCTTTTCTTTTCCATTTACACTTGTTGGTTAAAGATAAAAATTTAGTGAATTTACATTATATCACAGAATAAATATTAGTACGAATTAAGTCAAAGATGTATATAATAACTTATTTGGAATAATATTTTAATTGTTCATACAATCGAACCATATTCAAAAGCCATGGCAGTCCTATTATGTTGGAATTGTTGCCCTACCCTAAGTCTGGACTCCATGACATTTTGGTGAAAATATGTAAACAATCTACTGGTATTTTCGAACTATCTAGTCCGAATTATTCGATTCATAGGTTTGATTTGGGGCGAAAAAAAAATAACACATTGACTCACCATTTAATTACCTCCTCTTATTGTGAAGTTGCTCAAAAGGTTATCTCACTATCACATCATCTGAAACCTTAATATATCTAAAACTATCATTGTAAAATGGTGTTAGCTTTCTTTATCCTAATGTTGTGTATTTTTGTAATACAAATACACAACATTACACTGCAGTAACAAATAGCCACGTTAACTCAGTAATTAATTACACTGATTCCAGGAGGTCCCCGCGGCAATTTCCAAACGACCGGCAATGATCGCACTTTGAGACGCCACGAACCAAATCAGGAACAAGAAAACAGTAAGTGACAACTAGAGTCTGTGCAAAAAGAGAACCGTCGTGGCTTTACGATGAACTAACATTCAAAGGTAAGGAAGGAAGGTATATTACCTACCTAGTACCACCCGATAATGATAAGAGTAGGTACCTGCTAAGGTATCAGACATTTTTAGTCGTATTGGTAATTACAGAGCAATATTGTCAACGCAACTAACACAGAAAATTATAACCATTAACACGCGGGCCCTCAATTTCTACGACGGTTCTCTTTTTGCACAGACTCTTATCGCACTGTAATGTACGTCGAGGGTAGTAGCTGAACGGGAACTGCTCAGAATTGTCTTTCTCATGGGCTACAGATGTGAAGCCACTTGTAGATGAAAGGAGACTCTAGGACAACATACATACACAATTTCACGTACATTCACTACATAAGACATTAGGAACAAACCTACATTAATCAGGGGAATTAAACATGTGTTTTAAGTGTGACGTTCGACGTCTAGATGAAAGCTGAATGGCTCAATACCTTTGTTTTTTTTTTGTAAATTCAAAGCAATAAGTTATGTTTCTGTTATATCTATAATAATTTTTATTGAATATGATCTATTTAATGTTATTGACGTGTGTAAGTGCAAATTTTTAATTTGCCCATATACTGAATAAATGCTTTGACTTTTGAACCACATCAGCTCACTATGGTGGTATGTACCTGACCTGGTGACCTGTAATACGGGTATCTCACCAAACCTACATCAAGCACAAACACCTGCTCTCACAAACTAGACCTACTATAGAAGGATCTATTGAAGCATGATATTTGTATTACCTAACACATAATTACTTTTTAAAGCATGTACATTTGTGAAGAGAAATAATGACGCGGCGGGCGACCACGAGTTAGTTACAAAGTTAGCCGAATTAAGTACGATATTTCACGAACATTAAGTTTAATAAAGGAATTTATGGATACACTTTTAAAGCATATCATAGCTCAAGACAAAAGTCGTGACGGGAAGGTCATTAATTCTACATGTAACAGGTGCGAAGCAGGTACTTCTGGATGTTGTAATAGTTACACCCATTTTTTGAAAAGTGTCTCAATTAGATTCTATTGTGTTAATAAACCACTTAAAAAATCACAATGTTTATTCAATTGTTAAGTACCATAATAATATCGTTTAAAAACTAAAAAAGAACCGACTTCAATGCCGCGCTATTCAATTTTGAAATGTTTATCTCAATATCTCTGGAGATACTTATCAGACCTCGATAAAATTTTCATGGTACCACACTTGGGATATCTCCTTTCGAACGAAAAAATAATAATCAAAATCGGTTCATAAACGACGAAGTTATCAGCGAACAAACATTAAAAAAAATATATATATATATACGGTCGAATTGAGAAACCTCCTCCTTTTTTTGAAGTCGGTTAAAAAAGCGATTAAATTTTGCATTTTTAAATTTCGCGCGTAATTTGCTTTTTGCTTAAGCCAGCTTTTCACTATGAGAAAAATTATATCTTGTGATATAATACTGTATCGCTCGTCATACATTTTAAATGAGACTGTTTACACTGTGCGATAATATATATTACATCCCAAACTATAAATATTTTTTCGACCGAATGAGCGATATTTGAAGATGTATATTTTACCTCACGTCCCCGGACACCGCGCCTGCCCCTGCCTCGCCCTCAGTTTAAATGCAACCATAGATAACTATATATCTTACAATGTGAACAGCAATCGCGGGATGTAATGTTATAGCTAATGATGTAACATACATTATATCCCATTGTCAAAAGCCGGCTTTACGCTATCTCAATAATATATTTTTAGATTTTTATTCTCATATATAGTCATACAAAATAGTCTATTATAATAACATGTGTTGTATAGTATAATTGTGTGTTTCAGCGGCGGGCGCGGCCGGGCAGCCGAGCACCACAGTGGCCGCCATCTCGGAGTGGCGGTGAGTGGCGCGCTCCTCGCAGTGAGACCCGCTGTCCACCGTCTGCTGTGTCCTCACACACACACACACACACGTGTGCGGCTACCGACCGATGTACACGACACACCCCGGTGAACGTGTCACCCACATCAAACTATTTTGTATGCATTCATATTAACGTTCATACATATTAATGTAAAATATTTAATATAGACTAAGTGTGATGTTGAGCGGGCCCCGTGGTGACACCCGTGCCACTCGTTATATGTACGATCGGGCCTGCCCGCGTCCATTGTACTTTATGCTCAGTTATAATTAGAAGTAAGATTCGTTAGTACGGAAAGTAAACATTAAACCGTCTTTTGACAGTTTCGAACAATATTTGTATCGATCGTTATAGGTTAAAAAGGACCAAATATTGACACTGGGTCAGGTTCAGCACCCGAATTTAAATAAAAACAGTGATTTTTCATTTTGCATTTCCAAGTTCTACGATATATTCATTATTTAAACTACCGTGTGTGTATGTTCCATAATGTGAAAACTGCTTAGCTCACGTAAACATTTCGCGTACGACAGCCGTAGAAGCCGCGCGCACACGTTGAAAGAAAGGTATTCGATTCGTCCTGAAACCGTTTGGAGGCCTCAAATGCCTTTTCGACTGAAATGTAAGTTACGTTACGCCGTTTTGACTTAATTATAAAATGTACATCATTATATTTTCAATAACGTAAAATTATTTCCTGTTTATATTGTAATATTTGGTAATGTAAAAATCACACGCACCACAACAACCAAAATCTGCACCAGTGCCAAAATTTGGCCGTTTTACCCTAGTTGAGAAAATGTAAAGATACAGTACGGTTTGATCTGTACTGTATCAGTGTATTAAACATTAACATAACAGCGGCATCGCTGAAAATCTTATATAAATACTACATACTGCACACTGTACATGAGGATTTGATTGTTGTAAAATATAACTATCATGTTAATCTGAATTTTTAAATTGACTGCCTCCTTAAATTAAGATGCATTTTCATAGATTTCTTAACTAAAGTTCTGTGACGTCTATATGAAATTATTGATATTTGTTTATTGTAGTGCAATATTAATTTTATATTTTCATGCTCTAACATTAGTTACTCAGCGTTACTCGCACGACTCGTATGCTTTAATGAAGATAAGACAGACAGAAATGTGTATGTAATAAAATGATACTGGCAAAATATTTAATAAGATATTCCAGTTTATTTGAAGCATTAACAGATCTTTATTATGTACACTTAAAAGTTTTGTTACTGTTTTGTTGCAATGAATTAGTCTTCCAAACTCAATAACTGATCAAAAACTTATTGTTTCTTATAAAGGAAAAATCGCGGTCAAAAACTATCTGAGGCATAGTTATTGTACAGCGCTGCTTTACTTCTCTAGTAATTAGCTCGAAATCATATACCGAAATACCATTTTCAATACATTTTTTAAAAGTATACAAGCAATACAAGCGTTTTTATTTCGTCACTATTAAATTACTGACTCCACTGCCATAGATTATCTTGCTATGTTCAGTAAAACTTCAAATGTGTTTTCATAAATTTGACTTTGTAACATTTCATCCTGTTTTGTTGTAAAATATTCAAGTATAACACTTTCATAATTAATTGAAACGAGATATTTGTCTGCATGTAGAATTAGTAGAATATTAACATTCCCGAATACTCTTCTTGGTACAAACCTCTAAATAATGTGCGAAATCTATGATCTCATACTATATACCAACATTTGTAACACATAATTTCTTAATCGGTTACCAGATTACCATATTGCAGCTGTGGTAATTTTTATACTTTTACGATTTTGCGACGACTAAAACGATCTATCTTTTCATCTTTGTACAAAATTTGTAAATATCAACAATTGAGACACGTGTATTTAATTTTCAACGTAAGGTTAATTCTCAGTTTGGCTCAAATTGGAAAAAAATATAGAATGTTTTGCCCGATATGGACCACAGCCACGTCTAATATGACTGAGAATTAGGTTCAATTATATTGTAAATATAACATTAAATCGTTATTTAGGGGTATTATAATTATACTGTGTCTTGTCGGATGAAACCATCCTCTCGGTACTGCTTAAGGGTTTACTACGAGCATCAAACGATCGTTTGGAATCGGATTCCTGAAATACGTATTCATAAAAATTTACAGTTTAGTTTTTATGTTTAGCGCAATTTCACATGTCCATTTATAGTAATGTATGTGTGTTAGCACAGTTTAGTTTAATTTCCAGAAATTCAGCATTAGGTTCTTTAGATGACAGGGTATTTTATAGCATTTGAGTTCATGACCTAGCACTTTTAATTTCTGAAGTGGCAGTGTCCTTCGATACCACGATAAAAATGTAGAGTGCATTATTTACCGCACCGTCGATGTAAGTTTGCGTGTAGATATCATCGAGTACCCAAATATATATAGATATTGTGTTACTAATTCTTATGATGTTATTTTAGTTACGTATAAGTAGGCTATTGTTTGTGGCGAGTGGTCGCGTCGCCGCTTGTCGTCGCGCTATGTGGATGTGGATGTGGGCTGTCGCTCTGTGTGTATCTCAGATAATGCTTCACGCGAAGGAAAGTCGTGGCTTGCTCCTAAAATAAGTACGCTCTAAACGACGAAAGACTAAGGACTTAATTTTGTACATACTAATTCTAAGAAAAAATAGTTAAGCGGACACACTGTTTTTTACAATATTCTAGGTAATGAAAATAAATAAAAACATAACTGTTGTAGAGTTAATATCGTCTATTATTTTGCTGAAATCCTTCTATTTTTCGCGTAGGCTCTTTGATATACCGATACTTATTAATTGATATTTCTTCGTTTTGTTTAGTTAACTCATGTAGACTTCACTTCACAGAGACATTATATTGAAAGGTTCTGCCATCGCGTGACGGGTTTAAAAGGAGGGAATAAATCTAAGTAGCGTTAGATCGAGTAAAGGATTTAGTAAAATAACGTGGCTTTCATTGGTTCAGGAGTTTGTTCTCTCCGAATCGGCAATATTGTTGTACGACGAGGCCCTCGCAACAATGTTTGACTCGTCCATTCAGGCTATACCGTGCTCTTAAGGTGGTTGCTCGTCGTGAGCCTACCACAACAGTGCCAATAGATGGCGCTGATACATTAATTTGACGTATTTTATTTTTTTATGACTGAAATAGTGTTTGGTAAATAAAAAAAATGGAATTCTCGAGTAAAGCGTATAATTTTTAATTTATCCAGCTACATCTGAAGTATATATACAATCTCTATATACTTTTATTTATGCACAAGCGTGGCGTCAGGACTTATCACGCACACTCGCGAAAGTATTTTTGTTTCACAGATTATTTAATAGTGTATTTGACGTTTACGAAAGCATTTGCTAATTTTGTCACTATGAGTACGAGTAATGTAGCCGATTGGTGAGAACTATTAGATTAAGCGCAACAGGGATCGGGTTCGAACCCCTTCCTTCCTAACATTTTTTTTTAGTTTTACATTACTACATTACCTTTTTATTTATTGTAATTAATTTACTGTCAGACATTACTCTCGCTAATAACCAAATATCATATAGATTTGTACCACTTTTTGATGTGAACTGTAGTACTCTTACTAACACTATTGGGTGGTTTTGAGTCCACGAGGTTCAACGGCGTTGCTGGAGTCTGTTCTGTAGATCCCAAAGCACAGAGTACTAAGGACCCAAAGTGAAGCATTTGGCTTACTAGTTGTGCTTTGCGGTTTTACCCACAATCTAATCTATTAGCAGTTTCTAAACTGCTATTTGCGATAAAATGTAGCCTATGTGAGTCGGATAATAAATCAGACTTCTCTTGTCATGTGAGTACGACAGCGAGTAGAAGGCATTTGCTGATTATAAATTACAAACAAAATAAAAACAGTAAGTCATATGTATATTAATTTACTTACTTAGGTATACTTTCCTTTTATTCGTGTACAATATTTTGTTTTCATTTACAATATTTATATAAAAATTATAAATAGATATAATTATAAACCTAAACAGCGGCGCAGGCAACACGTTACCAATAGTTAGAGCTGCAGAGTGAGGAGTTCTGCCTGATAATATGTGCCGTGTTCAGGATGACTGCCTGCTGTGTCTAAACCTTGACCAAACGTCTAGCGAGAGCCTATTGAGATGTTGATCGAGGCTATTCGCTAATAGTCCTGTCCGTAAATGATAATGGAATGGTCCTAATAGAGCAATGCGACCATTTTCGAGATCTGGCGCTGGTATCATCTTCATCATCATCACAATCAGCCGGTACCAGTTCACTGGTACACATAGGCCTTTCCCAAGTCACTGCCCACCGCTTTGCGAATATCGTCGCTCTACCTGGGCCCCTAGAATAATCCAATTTCTGTTTTCATTCACGCTAACGCGATTTTAAAGTGTATGAGAATGACAACTTTGTTCCGGAAACATATATGTAATTCCATACATTTTGAACTTGCGTTTGCATGAATGGTAACAGAAATTGGATTTTGTCTAGGGGGGGCTGGTCACAGGAAGTCCTACGCTACGTTTGCCGATTCGCGGTCTCCACTCTAGAACCAGTCTGCCCCAACGGTTATCAGTCCTGGTCATATCTGCCATACGGCAGTTGAGTTTGCTAATCCGGACATCAGGAAACTATATGCCTGATACTACTTCTTTGGTCCTACCACAAATAAAATATCTAAACAATTTAGTCAATTAATCGTACTCTCCTCAGTACAATCTCTGGTAAAACACATTTTTTATAAAATTTCACCAATTTTGGTAACATGTTTGTTATAAAATCTTCGTCACGTTAAATTTTGAGAATGGTGATGTCATGTGTGTTTCGGTAATATTACCGAAACGAACGAACGTACGAAATATAAATTATTGTTGGCTATATAGCCAACACAATTTATAATCGTACAAAACTAAAAATCCGACTTCACATGCCGCGATAGTCAAAATAGCCAGTTGCCATAAACATGTCATCAAGGTATACAAATTTGTTTACATTGTTTATCTCCATATCTCCGGAGATGATTATCAGATCTCAATAAAATTTGAATGGCACCAAACGGGAGGCATAAACTCTCAAACAAAAAAAATTAAAATAATTTTGAAATCGGTTAAGATTTGACGGAGTTCTGAGGTAACAAACATAAAGAAAAAATACCGTCGAATTGAGATCCTCCTCCTTTTTTGTGAAGTCGGTTAAAGAGTTATTATAGTTCGTTTATCAGCCTACTGCCATTTCAGCTAGTTAATCATTTGAGATATGTCGATAACTTTGGTGCTCTGACGGATGACTTCATTTCGAATTTAATTCTTCAGACAGGCTCCAAGCATAGCCCTCATCATAGCTCGCTGAGCGATTTTAAATTGGTGAACCAGTCGCACTATCAGTGTCCACGTTTCGGCTCCGTAAGTAATAACAGGCAGGACGCACACGTTAGACTTTCGTATTGAGGCTATTTCGTATTCTTTTAAGAGCGATGAAAAGACCAGTCGGTGAATACTACGGTGTTGAGCCTAGTGATCCTGATCACCGTGACATCTCTAAATATACGCTTCTTGTCCGTCATAATAAAATCAATCTCATTTTTACGGTTCCGTAGCCGAATGGCAAAAAACGGAAGCCTTTTCCTTTGAGTATTCAGCCAGAATACTCAAAGATGTTCACCGATAACTCGATTACTCGAAGATTTTTTTTTTTAGTTTGAGGTGTTTATCTCCATATCTCTAGAGATACTTCAACAGATCAAATCTCAATGAAATTACTATGGCACCTCCCTTGAAATATCTCCTTTCCAACAAAAAAATAATGATCAAAATCGGGTTATTAACGACGAAGATATCCACACACATAAAAAGTACTATACGGTTGAATTGAGTTTTTTTTTCGGTTAAAAATATCGAAATTTCATAACTGAGGTACCAAATTCAATATTACAAAACATGCAAACATGGTCTAAAATTTCCAAAAAACACTAAACAATACGATCGTTTAAAAAAACTAAAAAAAGAGAACCGACTTCAAATGCCACGCTATTAATTTTCAATACCAAGTTTTAGGTGCTATCTCCATATCTCTGGAGATTTATCATACATACATCATGTCTCCTTTCTAACAAAAAAGAATCATCAAAATCGGTTCATACGCGACGAAGGTATCCGCGAACAAACATAAAAAAAATATACGGTCGAATTGAGAAACATCCATTTTTGAAGTCGATTAAAAACAACATAAAACTAAATTTGAGTTTGTTAGAGCCTAACCTAACCGATAAACCGACGAAATATTTGAGGACCACAAACTACAATAATAGGTACAGTAACTTGAAAGTCCTGAAAAAGCGGCGACTCGCATGTCAGCGGTCTGGCAACGTCGCCTTTTCAGCGAGCGCACGGTTTGGCAACGTCTGACAATCGCGGCAATACACATTAATGAGTTTAGCGTATGACACTGTAAAAACTTCACTCACATATTGACAAAAATGAATTAAAATCTCGATCCTAGTTTTCATATTATTTTATCAAATTATGTAGTAAGATATCATTTCCCGTATGTAAAGAGTTGTATAAAGACCATGCAATAGATGTGATTTCATTGCAATTTTTTGTTCCATTTACTCGTATTTGTGCATATACTTTTGTATGGAAATCGAACCACCTTAAATTATTAATATGTCTAATAATCTAAGACCGCGCTATATAAGCGGATCGACACATTGGATTCGCTAGTACTTAGTAGGTATTTTTTGAACGACAAAGCCGACCCGAACATTTGATGTTGCCGTCCGTCCGGCTGTGCCGATTGAAGCCCAACTTAAGCATGTGCGGGTAAGCCGAGCCGAAGATGCATCCACACAGATTCGATGTCACTCGGCTGTGCCAAATAATGCCCGCCCGACTTCGTGCATCCCGCGACGGAGTGGGGCGTGGGCTCTTCAGTCCACACTCAAGATCCTGATACGGCTTTCGAAAGTAGTTGAAACAATTGTCGATCGCGAAGTTCCGTTTCCAAACTATAATATCATATTTATTTTCTATCTACGACATGGTATACTTTATCATAAACCATTCATGTATAGGTGCGGCATGGACGCCGGGAGCTAGGTATAAGAGTGCACTGGCACGTCATATCTCGAAAGAAAATGCAGTTTTCTTTGTGTGAAATAAAAACCTCTACTCTGTCCTTGTAATGTAAACACACATGTACACGATTCCGATCTTCAACATCCATGCCTACTTGTAATGTACCCAGTACTAGTGTTTCAGGGGGTGCATTCCCCTGAAAATAATCTTTACGGCGCCCATGTATGCTAGCAGATCTTAGCATAATAATAGTATGCATTAAAACAAATTGTTTTTCTATGTCCAGTATGTAATTAATTCCTTTGGCACAATAAACTGAGTAAAATATAATATGTAATTGTTTTTTTAACATTATGTGGCGAGGAAACCCCCATCGACAGGCAGTTGTACGCCCGATATCATACTTGCGTCTTCACTCAGCAGAAACAGTACAGTATTAACGACTTCATGCACCTCACCAAACCTAGAAATTATACATGCAGAAATGACAAGGGTTCACCGCTACAATTTAAAATTAAACTAAAGAAACTACTGACTGAAATGGAACTTTATGCGATTAATGACTTAACATTTAATAAAGATGATTGTATTTAATAATTGACTTGCTTTGCTTGTGATGACTTTTTGAAATATTTTTATTGATGTGAGACTAATTTTGTATGAAACAGTTTATTTACTTTTAGTATGTAACTTATTATAATTATTAAGTACTTCAATTGTACACTTTGTTACACTTAGGACATGTCTAAGTGTGTATAGTTGCACCTAAAGATGAATCATCATCATCATCATCAGCCAATTTCCGTCCAATGCTGGACATAGGCCTCTCCCATGGCACGCCACTGAGCTCGATCTTCAGCTATTCGTTTCCAACCACTGCCAGCCAGCTTGCGTATATCATCGCTCCATCTAGTTGGAGGGCGTCCTACACTACGTTTGCCGAGCCGTGGTCTCCGCTCTAGAACTCGTTTACCCCAACGGTTATCGGTTCTGCGACAGATGTGACCAGCCCACTGCCACTTCAGCTTGCTAATCCTCTGAGCTATGTCGATTACTTTGTTTCTCTGACGGATAACTTCGTTTCGAATTCGATCCTTTAGAGAAACTCCGAGCATAGCCCTCTCCATAGCTCGCTGAGCGACTTTGAATTGGTGAACTAGTCGCACTGTCAGTGTCCACGTCTCGGCTCCGTAAGTAATAACAGGTAGGACGCATTCGTTAAAGACTTTCGTATTCAGGCTTTGTGGTATAGGCGATGTAAAGACTCGACGAAGTTTTCCGAATGGTATCCTTCTGCAAGCTTCCTTCTCGAAGTTGTTTCCGCCCAATTGCAAGATTTGCCCAAGGTAGACATATTCGTCAACAACTTCGAGAGGAACTCCGTTTAAGGCAATCGGTTCCGGTTCGTTGAACATGATCTTGGTCTTATCCAAGTTCATCCGGAGACCGATGCGTGCAGAAGAATCAGCGAGGGTGGTCAGCATGTATTGGCTTTCTCATAGTCCACAAACGCTAAGCACAGGGGCTGGTTATACTCTTCAGTCTTCTGTATAACCTGCCGCACTGTGTGAATGTGGTCTTTGGTGCCGTATCCTCCTCGAAACCCAACCTGCTCGGGGGGTTGAAATTCGTCGAGCCTACGCGCGAGACGATTTGTGATGACTCTAGAAAACAACTTATAGACATGGCTTAAGAGCGAGATAGGTCGATAGTTCTTCAAAAGGGTTTTGTCTCCCTTTTTGAAGAACATAACAACCACAGTCTTACTCCATGTCTTCGGAGTTCTCCCCGAAAAGAAGACGGAACTGAAAATGCGCTGAAGCTGTAGTAGCGTAGGAGTTCCACCGGCTTTTAAGAGCTCCGTTGTAATTCCATCCTCTCCGGGGGCTTTTTCGTTTATAAGCTGTTTGAGAGCCATCACAATTTCATCTAGGCTGATTTCTGGCAAATCTTCGGTATAGTGGCGGGTCAGAGTGGCTCTAGGATCCTCGATGTCGGGTTGGGGAAGGGACGCTTGTGAGGTGTATAATTAGCTGTAGATGTCTTTTACTTCCCTAAGAATCTCTGCCTTAGAAGCGACGACACTCCCGCTAGAAGTGGTCAACTTCGTCAGATGGCCTCGGCCCAGCTGTTGGACAAAGACTTTTGACCCCCGGTTTTGCTCGATCGCTTCTTTAATTGAGCGTGTGTTGGAGCTCCGGAGGTCACGTCGTACCAATTTAAAAATCTTTTTATTTAGGGTCCGTTGATCTGACGAAGTGACTGCGGGTTTTTCACGTCGCTTCTGCATTAGCTGTAGAAATTCCTCTGAAAGCTTAGACTTCTTGCCAGCACCTCGCGTCTCACAGAATTTTGTCCCCTCGTCCCTGAGGATACCCACCACGTGGTCGAGATCTTGGTCAACGTCAACGTCAATTGTGGTTTCCAGTGCAGCGAATCGGTTCTCCAGTTTTAGCTGGAACAAGGTGCAAGGCTTTGGAAATGTCCTCGTACATTTCCTCCACTTCATCGTCCGAATGTGCCGAAGTCGGTGCGTATACTTGGATAACCTTGAGGTTATACCTCTCGGTGAGTTTAATCACAAGATACGCTACCCTTGTCGACAAACTGGAGATTTCTAAAACGTTGTCAGAGAGGATCTTGTGGACCAAGAACCCGACGCCGCCTTGGGATGGTTGTTCTCCCTCTCTGAAATACATAAGATGGCCTGATTTTAGGGTAACGGTGTCCTCCCCCTCTCTTCGGACTTCACATAACCCCAGAATATGCCATCTTAAGTTTTTCAGCTCTTCCTCCAGAAGTGCCAAGTGTGTATCGAGCCGTAGCGTGCGTCCGTTAAATGTAGCCAGGGTCAGTCGGTTTTGGCGGCCTTCCGTCGCCCGGGGATTCTTAGCACCCTGCACCGCCGTTACCGTAACCGCCGCCTTGGTCAGGCATAGCGGGGCGACCGGGAACTGGGGGCCGTTGTGTGGTTGTGTCTGCCATGATGGGTTTGCCCAAATAATCACCACGCGCTGGGCAGTCGGGTTGGGTGATCGCAGGACGTAGCTTCTCGCACCGGTGACGCTGCTGCCCGTCACCGGCCTGTGGTATTTAGCTAACTGCGTCGTTCTGAATGGATATCCCGCCATGCACCACGTGCAGGAGAGGTTGGCTGAGAGCAATCAGGTGGAATTTTGCTCCCTTACATCCCATAAAGATGAATAAATGAATACAATACTATAGGCAGGTATTATACCTACTCAGTAACTGTAGGTAGTTGCTTTTACAGGTTTGAATATACTATTAAAAAAACATTTGGGGTCATTTTCACCGACGAGAAGTATTACTTAAGTTTTATTATTTAATTGTACTTAAGCCGTAGATAAATTAATGTATATATGCTTATGCTGACTTTAAAAAATTAGATCTCAGCATTAGCTGAGATCTAATTTTTACACGTGATAAATGTGTGGTGCTAAATGGCGGACCACTTGTGATAGGCTTTGATCGTGCTTCGAACTACCCACTGAATGGACATGTTGCCAATCAGTTCGTCGAATTCTGGAATGATGATCAGTGCTAGCCAGCTTAGAAGACTGTTACGATATGTGGATTAGACTAAGGCTCGTCTCGTCGCCACGCGATCAGTTTTAATATTAAGACATTATAAAGTATAAACCTTATGAACAATGTTACAAGATATAGAAAGAAACGCGAATGAACGAAGTATGGCGCCGGCTCGAGCTCTCGCATCCATAGAATATGTATACGGTAGGGCTATTCTGTAAGCTATCTCGGAAGCGGAATCCGCGGTGAGATTCGAATTTCGCACTACGAAATTCAATCGTAATACGGTTGAATTTTGTCATACGAAATTCAAAACTCGCTGCGGATTCCGCTTCGAGATAGCTTACAGAATAGCCTTACAGGTCGCGAGATAGCGCGAAGTGACGCGCGGCTCGTCGCGTCGCTGCCAATTCAATGTAACTTAAACCTAAAATTAGTAGTCCTGCGCCTCGTCGTAGTACTATTAAGTATTCTGTGGCCTTGTCTTATCAGTCTCGAAACAAGCGACGATTCCACCTTAGACCGTCAGGTGAGATTGTGGTCAAGTGCTTGTCTTTCTGAGACCTGAGAACTAAAAAAAAATAGACTACAGAATACTGTTTCGGCAATATTATTAAGTATGCAAATAAATATATACCGACCTTCCCAGTGGTATTTTCGAGAGCATTCCTTTCGACTTGGAAGGTTCACACCAAACTTTTCGTCCCATATCAGTCATGATGACCGTGGGGTTCACAGTGTTTACCCTGATGCCATGTGGACCTAGTTCTAATGCCATTACACTCGTTATTGAGTCCACTGCACCTTTCGAGGCGCAATAAGCGACATGGTCTTTGAGGGCTGCCTGTAATAAAAATTTTTGTTTTTTTTTCTCGAGGAAGTTATGAAATTAATAATGATATCATTTGATGTAACTTGCCTTGGATGCTTGCGATGATATGTTTACTATAGACCCCTTTATCTTGTTTTCTATCATTTTTTTAGCCACAACTTGGCTAACATTGATGATAGCTCTTGTATTTACGGAAATTGTCCTGGAAATGTCGATCTTTAAATGATGCATTCATCGTTAAGTATTGCTGCTAATATAATAAAAATAGAAGCATGAGAGAAACTCACTCGTCAAAACTCTCCGGTTTACATTCCAAAAATGGTTCAATAATCGCTATGCCAGCGTTATTGACAAGACCGTCAAAGGTACCTAAAGAATCTACTATTTGTCTTGTTTTAACCCAGTCCCGCAAATCCACCGTTGCTATTTCAATGGAAGGATATTGTTTCTTCAGTTGTTCAAGATTTTCGGGTTGATTTGATAATGTGACAACTGTAGCTCCTTGCCTCCATAGTTCCAATACTATGCCTTTGCCGATACCTTTAAAGAATCAGACGCTGGTTTTTTTAATAATACTACAAATATATACATACTTAAGTATGAAGCATGTAAGAAATACATTATACCTGTAAGTAAGTAGTTACTTACTTACTGAAATTAACCTACCTTGGCAGCCGCCTGTCACAAGAATCCTTCTCCCTTTAAATCCGCTTTCCATATTATTGTAGGAAATAAACACCCGGCTACTCTGAAAGAAAACCGCTGTATACTTGACTCGTTGCCCATATCTCAACAGCGATAACAAAATTGTTGTGATAACTACCAAATGTTGTTTTGATAATCATTGAACTATTTAAGAAGTTGTATCAACAATACCTACTGTAGTGTACCAACACTGATTAAGAATAATGAGCAGGCCGGCGGGCCGTGTCAAATGGATAATTTATTTTATTCTCATACAAATTATTGCAATAAATGATTTCTTTTGGTTTAAAGTTGAAACGCCTAGCGAAAAAAATAATCTACACATGGCGTCTAGACAAGCCAACCAGCCCCCTGATTCTCAATCATTCGAATACCTATTCGGATTCGAAATAAGCTTCATTTTTTATTTTGAATATTGATAAATCCGTAAGCTATTTTGTCGCGGAAAACTTTCCAATTAGAATAACTAATATCAAAGTAACGAACGGAGCATTGTGAATTGTAAAGATCCAAGTCGAAGTCCAAGTACTTACTTAAAAGTAGTTGCCGAATCCGAATTTGCTTTCGAATGCTTGAGAATAACCCTGAAGATAATAAATAGCTCCGAAGATTTTAGGACTGTTCATAAACCTGGTTTCTGCAAAAATAATAATAAGTAATATATTTGTATATGCATAATTGGGTTAACAAATGCAATCCACTAATTTCGTCGTATCGATGTATCGAACCGTGGCTTAATTGGCAGAGCACCTGGACGTGTAATCCGGGGGGTGCGGGTTCGAGTCCCGTCGGTACGATGAAATTTTGGATTGTGTTTAACAATTTACAAGTAATATATTTGTTTGATAATATATCAAAGGATATTAATATGGAAATTACACACGTTTCAGACAATGTGGACACGGAATGTTATAAAACATGATATTATAACATGTTTTATAAAATTCCGTGTCCACATTATCTAAAACATGTGAAATAACAGTGTTATAATATGTTATGTTACATAGTCTGTACGCACCGTAATATAACGAATCTTCATAAGTATGTGAATGCGCCGTACGTAAGGTAAAATTAACCTAATGGTAAATTTATATATTGGTAAATGGTTTCTTTTATGTCAATAACAATAATAGAATAAAAGAGTTATTAATTAGAAAAGTAATTTATTGAAATAACATTTACATACAACAGGATCATAGTCAAAAACAATGAGGTTTCTGTTTTTTATCAAATTGTTGATTGTTATGGTTGGTAGTCATGGTCAAAAGATGATCAGATAAAAACGCTACATCTTTCAATATAGATTGTGTTTTAAACTTCAACAGTCTAAGTAAACGTATTTTTATTATACAAACCTAAAATATGGCGAAAAATGGCAATGAAAAGTAATCCCATTTTACAATATACCCATTCTTTGGTTACAATTAAAATTATTGCTTATATTCAAAAGCCATAATGGTCACTTATTATTTATTTCATTTCGAGTCCTATGCCTTTGGCAATAAAAATAATGTAACAGTATAATTTATTAATTTAGTATATAAAGTCTATGTAGCTAGGAAACCTCCGTCAATGGGCAACTCAACTCCATTGATCATGCTTGACTTCTCACTCAGGAGGAAAACCACAGCATTTACCACTTCCGACACCTCTCCAAATCTGAAACAAAATAATTGGTATTCTAAGGGCCAGTTTCACCGGTCCTTGATAAAGTCTCAGATAGTTATCTGAAAGATGACGCCATATAAAAGCTGTAGAAAATCTGTAAGATAAGTTGCCAATAATATTTTTATAAGCAACATGAGATATCTTTTAAGAAATTCTTTGAAAATATGTTATTTTTTGTGTTTTAATAGGGTATATAATATCAGGAACCGGTGAAATTGGCTCTTGATCTAAATCATAACAAGTAACTTTTTAAGAAAGTATAATAATTATAATTTTATTTATGTTTTGAATATTAATTTAAAACATTTACAAAGATGAACATATACAACTCCTGATTGCAACAATTTCTCACTACTTCGCCGTAACTTGTAAAGTAGGCCCAATAAGCAATATTTTAATTGAAGCTAACTTAAAATGGATAGCATAGATCATCACATTTACAGACAAAATGCATTTGAAAGTCATGATATTAAACGAAACATAACATTATATAACAAATCATATTGATGTCATAATCTTATCTTTGACTCTTATAACATTGAACTTTTATCAAATGTTGCTGTACTGTGGTTTAATGGAGATATTAGAGTTATTCTTAACAGATTAAGTACCTATACACCATCTAATATATAAAATTCTCGTGTCACAGTTTTCGTTGCCATACTCCTCCGAAACGGCTTGACCGATTTTGATGAAATTTTTTGTGCTTATCCGGTATCTATGAGAATCGGCCAACATCTATTTTTCATCCCCCTAAATGTTAGGGGTAGTCCACCCCTAAATTTTTATTTTTATTTTTTAGACAAAATTTTTAATTTCTATTTTTTTATGATACAACATACAAAAATACATACAATCCTCAATTTTCACCCTTCTACGATCAACCCTTATTTTTTTAATAGCCATTTATTTATATGGCAAAACAACGTTTGCCGGGTCAGCTAGTTTTTAATGTATTTTTCTCAAACATGCTACAATATACGACCTTATCTTGCACAACCTTCTTTGGGATAAATCCTACTTGCACTACTGGACCTCAAGCAGAAAGTGTCCTGCAATTTTTTAGCACGTGTGCTAGATAGGTCGTATACAAAATTTGTAATTGGAATGAACTTTTTAAACACAAACATAGAGGTAACTCATCTAAGTTTAATTAAAAAATTTCAAACCGGCACGACACTAAGAAGCACAGACTTAGGACTTTTTAAAAAAAGTCTACGTTTGAACATGGTGTAAAATTAAATAATAGTAGATTATACAACAAGTGAATAATAAGGCAATTTAATTCGAGGGACTAAGTTGGATCCCGAGAGCAGCCAAGGATTCTAGATTAGAATCCTGAGCGGAGCGAGGGATGCAAGGACCGAGATTAATTTTTTTATTCACGAGTCGTGTAATCTTCTTTTTACCTTGACTGCGAGAAAATAAATAGTAGTACCTACTTATAGTACCTATTCATATTTATCATATGTTATTATTCATGTGCAATAGATGTGGATTATTAACCATTTAAGGTACAGCCACACCACGGCATCCTGCGATCTGCGGGCGCGATCTCAGTACTTTTCAATTGTTTTCTGATCGCGTTTGGTGTGAACCAGTCGGTACAAATACTTCTGCGCTATCTGATCGCCGCCTAGATCGCGCGCACGCAGGATGCTGCGGTGTGTCGGTGTGTACCTTTAGTGCCGGTGAATGTGTGTGTGGGGAAACGGCTCAATCTTGAAAAACATGCTATTTGCATTCTCACCAATATTGCACTGAAAATCTTCAGTAAAGTTCACATCTTTACAAAGGGTATGACTTGGACTAGACTGAGACTTCATCTTGATCAGAAAGGTGACTTTGATTCAACTTTATGACATGAATTTACAAAAACTTGAATAATTTTTATACTTTATTCTGGCTGAATACACTAATCGTGTAGAGCAGAATTAAAACAAAAAGAAACAAAATTGGCGGGATTTTTATTTTTATTACATTATAAAGCTTCTATGGTATACCTCCATTTAGCCAGTTAGTAGGCACTTTCAGCAAGTCTTATTTATGTTTTGTACATAATTCGTATTTTGTGCTTGTTCCAAATTCAAAATGTTTTTATTCACCGAGTGAGTAAAAGAGCGTTTTATTCACTGCTGTCGATGAATAAAGTGCTCTTTTTTGAGTAGCAATGGTAAAAATGATTGTTATTTTTTATTATTGTCAATTAAACTTAATGTTAACTTTACCTACTATAGTTTATTATTCAAATTGAGTTCTATGAGTGACCATTTTAACACCACCTGACACAAGAAGCTGCAGTAGTGAAAATTTTTTACCACCAATATTGAGGGGCGTATAAGATACCTACATGAAAATGTATGAACATTTTATTCCATGGAAATATTAAAGGAAATCTAAATCGTTGTCTGCAAACATCTTCTTAGCTTATTTAAGTGAAATGGCTACAAAAGTAAAACCCAACATCTATGGAAATGTCACAAATGAATACCATTCCTGGGACATCCACTTGTAATTTTCGAAACTGTAACTTCACTATTTGTATTTTTAAATAAATATGTACATTATTATGTTGTTTTAATTTACTCGCATGTTTGAGAAAATCACTACACAAGCCTTGGCTAGAACTAAGCATTACTGGACTCTGTGATGCATGCCTCAGGCTGCATACTCACAATTGTCCGGTTATGCTACACTTGTAGGACGCGGCAGTAATATACTATACCTTCTCAGGGGTATTTTTGAAAGCATTTCATTAGCTTTATCTGGATCAGACCAGCCAACTTTAGCCATCTCAGTCATAATGACTGTGGGATTGACAGCATTTACACGGATCCCATGTGGGCCCAGCTCCAATGCCATAGCTCGAGTTAAGGCATCCAGGGCGGCCTTAGATGCACTGTAGATGGCATGGTCTTTTAAAGCAGCCTGAAAACAAAACAATATCTTATTCTATTTGAATTTCATTCAATAAAAAAGATAAAAGGATAACATATGTAATTCTATCTGATAAGAGGCTATACAAAAGATATGAAACCTTATTGTTAGCTTACCTTAGATGCCTGGGATGATATGTTTACTATAGATCCTTGAGTTTTATTTTCTACCATTTTTTTGGCTACAATTTGACTTATGTTCAACACAGCCTTGACATTGATGTCAAAAGTCCTAAAACAGAAATATTATTTTAATAATGCAATCAATGCAGTGACCTTGGTTGGGCCACCAAGAAAATTTAGCTAGTGGTTGAATATTGTAGTCTCTCATAACAATTGAATTTAAAAGCAACAAAAGCTGGTTGTAGAACATGAAGTTCCAGTTCCAGCCTCTGAAAAGTTTATTATAATATATATAGATGGATGATGATTGATTAGGTATTTATTACTTGTCGAAATCGGAGGCAGAGCATTCCAGGAAAGGTTCACAGACGGCAACAGCGGCATTATTCACTAGGGCGTCAAAATGTCCGAGAGATTCAACAACTTTCCTAGTCTTATCCCAGTCTCCAATATCAACGTCTACGATATCGATAGATGGAAATTCCGCCTGCAATGTCTCTAGATGGGACCTCGTCCGAGAAAGTGCAACAATGTTTGCACCAGCACGCCATAATTCAACCGCAATACCACGTCCAATACCTGCAATATATTGTATACGGCATTAATGACATGACTTGTCAGTTTACCTTGTAATAGTATGTTCAATGTATTTATTAGTATATAATGATTAAAATTATGATGTTCGCTTGTTCAAATTCAGACTACCAACCTTGCCCGGCACCAGTAACTAGTATCCTCTTTCCTTTAAATGTTAACTCCATTTCTTTCACTCAATTGAAAGTATTGAAACCAAATGCACAGCGGCAGCGCACAACGAAAACGAACGATATTTGATTTTGATTAAGTATTTACTCGGGGAGGACAGGGGAGTATTTGATCTAGCTAGTAACTATAACTAGTGAAGTAAGTAGTAAGTAAAGCAATTAGCAATTGCAAATTTAAGCAGAGATAATAATGTCAGTTTTACAAATACAATCTGTGATAATGTGCACAGACTACTATGATGATAATGTGAAATACAGTCCCACAAGTATAACTTGGCGGTGGTAGTTTTTGGAACTAATTCCGCTCTCTTGAAACTGTGAGTTTGCCGTTTGAGAGATTACCGCGACATTATTGTTGATAAATCTGCTACATTAAAATAGTTCAATAATGCCAAAAGTAATTATAAGTGGCTTAAAAGAAACTGTTATCAAAGTACAAAGTAAAAGCACAGTGGCGCACAGCCGCGCCAAGTTATACTTGCCGGACTGTACTCGCTCCGTCCACTCCAGCCACACATGGGTGTTTTAGCGATGCATACGACGATCGTATCGATACGTAGGCATACGATCCAATCGATTTTCGGATCGAATCGAAACCATGCGATCCGAACGCGGATCGATTCAACTCTGTTAAATATCAGATCGCGGTCCAAACATTGTGGTTTTTAGTGTACCTGTACACAATGTAATGTATTTTAAAATGAACACTAGGGATGCAATTTTTTAAAGGTCCATTCAATATTATGGATCGTAACGGATCGCAACGTCGCTATCCGACCCGCGGATCGGATCGCATGCATTTGAACTGATTTTTAAAAGATCGATAAAAACAAAATCGCATAAAAATATAACATTTATTTCAAATAAAAAAGGGTTGGTTGGTTCAACAAGGCAACGTAAATTACATTATTCTAAGAAGACTAATGTCTTATTTAATCTAATTTAAATTAACTAACAATAATTTAAGGTAAACGAGTACATGAAAGTATTAAAACTACACAATGAAACAATGAATTAGGTATGTAATAATATATTTGTAGTTATAGATATATTATATACTTTGTGTGCATTAGTGATGCGCCGATCATGCGATCCGATCGCAGATCGACTCATTTCAAATATCGGATCGCGGTCCAAACATTGTGGATTGTACACAATGTAATGTATAAAAATTCAATAACTACGAATATAGGAGTTTTGGCGGGAACGTGGAAAAGTGTGTTTGCTCTCATTGTATTTTTTCCTAAAACTTATGTTCTTTCGCGGGTTAATGTGTAATAAATGTGTATTATTAACTATTAAGTGCTGGTGAATGTGTGCGTGACCTTGACCCATCTCTACGACTAAAATTATAAAAACTTGAATTTCAATACTTGACACTGGCTAACGCTTATTATGTTACACGTTGTATATACTGGCTTAGATTTATACAATATATTGTACGCCCGAAAAGGGCAAACTGTTGATACTACCACGAAACAAATTTACCATCTACTTTTGTACACAGTTTTCAACAATAAATATATTTTGATTTTGATTTTTACTAAATACACTAATCGTGTGGAGACATAATAAAACTAAAAAAATACTCTTTAAGGGGATGAAGCGGGGGTTTAAAGTGTGTATGAAGATACAAGATTAGATAGTCTTTTCGGCGACCCGCAGTGCTCGACTGCTCGTCGCGATCTCGCTGCGTGAACAACCGAGGATGTGCATCGGACATGCATGAAACCTAGGTCGAGACAGTCGACAACAAATAGTAGTGAGTATAATAGTCGGTGTTTTATAATCATGAGATAATTTGTTTTATTCGAAACTTTGCACAAGTACTTCTGGAGGATTGCAGGATTTTTCGAAATGGGGTAACAAAGTCTGAAAATCAATATGGTTATTCGGGTTTTATAAATATGAATCTCTATTTCGGCTATTTCCCCGCGATAACTTGAAAATGGTTTTTACGAAAGAAAAGTTTTAAGGAAATGAAAGAAGTTTTCGGGCGACGCGGGCGAAGTCCGTGGCACTTTTAGTCATTTAATAAATTTAAACTTCTTATCATCTAATAACGAATAAATTTCATTTGTGACATAAAACAGAAACACAGAAAAAATATATAACCAGGAAAGACAATAACTTTACACGGCGTGCTTTCTATTCTGCGAAAGAATCTATTAGCTCCTCTCAGCTCCTTTTCAGTTTGCTGAAGCTTCGCTCACACCTTGCAGGTGTTGTTGGTAATGTGCAATAAATTCTTAAATTTATACTAACATTGGGAAACGCTTCTTGCAATTCGCTGGCTTACTTGTCTCGTATATTGGCAACGCCGCTAAGAAAATTTCACTGCCTCCGTCGGTCGCCAACTTTTCCTCGTTCTTTTCATATTAAACGAAAAATCGGTGCCCCAACACACCCCGACACAGCAATATGAACCTAGGTTTAAATTTCACCAGATTTCGGAAATTTGGATTACAAAAAAAAACCGGCTAAGTCGAGATGGACTCGCCCACCAAGGCTTCCGTACCACGTCACAAATATATCACATCAAAAAATAAAAACGCTATATAATGAAAAAATACCATCAGAAGGCTTGAAAAAGCGCCAGTTCTGGTGGGAAAAACTCAAAATTTGAGACACGTTTATAAGTAACACTGTTTCCGCTGGTAGGTGGACGGTAGAGGTAGGGAGGGTTGCTAGTAGTAAATATTAATGTAAATATGATGGTCTAAATAAATAAGAACATGATTGTGTATATATTTATTCTAATTATGATAACATGGTAAGTGATGATGTGGTTAAGAATGGTAGCACGCTAGGCCTAGAATGGGAACTAGATATCAAGGATAGCTGCCGGTACACATTTGATGTTTGGCGACAGATTTTTCAACATGAGGGTGGTAGCTGGCCAGGCGGGCACTAGATAGTGTCCTACTACCATGCAGGGATTGGGGGTTTCTTAACGATGTTTTTCTTTCACCGAAGGGCCGCTGTGAAATGAGCACATACATTGTTCGATAAAAATCGAAAAATGTATGTGCAGAAAAATCCATCGGTGCACAGCGGGGATTGAACTAGGTACCTCTGGCATCAAAGCCGACTATTCTCCCACAGCACCACCGGACCCTGAACTGACTTCAAAAAAAAAGAAGGCAGTTCTCAATTCATCGAAATCTTTTTAACCAACTTCAAAGAAAAGGAGGAAGATTCTTAATTTGACCGTATATATATATATGTATACATATATATTTATATTTGTAAATGTTTGTTCGCGGATAACTACGTTGTTTATGAACTGATTTTGATGATTATTTTTTATTGAAAAGGAGATATCTTAAGGGTGGTACCATATTAATTCCATCGACATCTGATAAGTATCTCCAGAGATATGGAGATAAACACCTCAAACTTGGTACTGAAAATTATTAGCGCGGCATTTGAAGTCGGTTCTTTTAGTTTTTTAAACGATCTTAAATTATAATTTGAACTTCTTGAATCCGTTAGGGAGCTATATGTACAGATCCAGAGACAGACAAATGTTTTAAAGTTATCCACTCTTTTCAACCGACTTGTTTTCAATTCGACCGTATATGTATATATATATATAATGTGTTCGCTTTCTAACTTTGTAGTTTATGAACTGATTTTGATGATATGGGTTTCGTACCTCAAAAGGTAAAAAAGGAACCCTCATAAGATCACTTTCTTGTGCGTCTGTCTGTCTGTCTGTCCGTCTGTCTGTTCGTCTGTCCGTGTGTCACCACTGATTTTCTCAGGAACGGGTAGACCTAGCAAGTTGAAATTTGTACCTGATACTGAGGTCTATAGTCCCTATTGGATTGGGTGTATAAGAATCAAGGTCTTGAGTCAAGGTCAACACAATAAAAAGATATGGGCAAATTTGAGGGCCCGGTGGCGTAATCGGGAGAACGGTCGGCTTTGATGCCGTGGTACCGAGTTCAAACCGCCGTGCACCAATGGATTTTTCTATCGAAAAATTTATGTGCGCTTTTCACAGTGGCCCTCCGGTGAAGGAAAACATCGTTAAGAAACCAACAACCCCCCGCATGGTGGTAGGACACTATCTAGTGTCCGCCTGGCCAGCTACCACCCTCTAGTTAGAAAATCTGTCACCAAACATCTAATGTGTTCCGGCAGCTATCCATCCTTGAGAGCCAGTTCCCATTCTAGGCCTAGCGTGCTTACCATCTTCGACCGCATCATCACTTACCAACAGGTGAGATAGTGGTCAAACGCTAGCCTATAACGTATAAAAAAAAATTAGATTTTCGCGAAAACTTGTTAGTACCAAAATGTACCTTAATTTTAAGGTACTTTTATAGGGTACTTCCCGTTGACCTAGAATCATGAAATTTGGCAAGAAGCAAGGTCTTACAGCACAAATTAAGGAAAAAATCCAAAAAATAAAAAAAACGTTGAAAATTATATATCCCCATACATACATAGTTTGCGCCAATTAAGGTAGACCTCTGAGTTATATGAGCGCTGATACAATTTAGAGGTCTAGCTTAATTGGTTGGTACGAAAGCCTTGGTGGGCGTGTTCAACTCGATTTAACCGGTTTTATTTTTTTGTTGGAAAGGAGATATGCCAAGGCTCAAACTTGGCACTGAAAATTAAAATCGCGGCATTTGAAGTCGGTTCTTTTAGTTTTTTAAACGATCTTATTAGGTCAATAATAGTAAACTAATGTTAATAATATACTACACCTTAGCTTTATTTTTTTTGTAAATAATAAAACATTTGATTTAGTATGATGATGCTATTCATTATCGGTACCAAGTTTGAGGTGCTTATATCTCTGGAGATACTTTGCATAGTTTGCATATCTCGTAAGAATTTAAATGGGACAACCTGGGAAGTATACCCTTCCAATAAAAAAAATTATAAGTAAAACATATTTTTAAAAACAAACTTATCTGACAATGAACTAATATGTTAAAAAAAAATCTAGTAAGTATTTGGCGTGTAGGTACTTACCTATATTTTTAAAAGCTTGAGGCACTGAAGTATAGTAACTACTTAGCCTGAAAACCGGGTAGTGCTTCAAGTTTTTATGAATATAGGTAAGTATCTACACGCCAAATACTTACTAGAATTTTTTTTAACATATTAGTTCATTGCCCCAGATAAAAGCTTGTTTTTATTAAGCAAAAAATAATTAAACTTTTTTATTTAAACTTAGTAACGAAGTTCTTAAACTACTGTTAGTATACATTAAGTATATGTTTTTGTAATTGTTTTGAGTTTTTAACTAAACATAATAACTAAGTTCTTAAAAGAATGTAAGTATGTATACCTAGTAAGTAATTTTGAGTCGGCGCCAAACAAGCAAATTAATTAGTTACGTAAAGCGTGTTGCGCTGCGAAGGCACGGCGCGACACGCCAGTTCTCTGGAAAATGCCGAGTGTTGGCGAAGTTATTGTCAGCGAGACTGCAACCCGAACGGGCACCACATATAGTAATCTGTGACGGCCCGTGACGGGCACACGTCGTTGCGAGTGGTCGTGCATCTCTATTTAGTCTGTGGGTTGTGTGGAAGCGCATTTTTTGGAATGTTTATATTCATCGCTAGAGATTTCACGTTGCATTGTTAATTTGATTTGATTATTTCTTTAAATTTAAGAGGTTATTTAGTGATCTTTGCTTATTGATTATTTGGCGCCGACTCAAAATTATTTACTAGGTACACATTAGTTTAAGAACTTAGTAACTTATTATGTTTGGTTAAAAACTCAAAAGAATTACAAAAACATATACTTAATGTATACTAACAGTAGTTTAAGAACTTCGTTACTAAGTTTAAATAAAAAAGTTTAATTATTTTTTGCTTTTCAGTTTTTTCGGAGGTTTCATTTTTTGTTAAAAAGTTTTATTTATTATTTTTTGTGGCCATAATCTACTAGGTATGTTAAAAACAGGCGTCATTGCTTACCCCTGGCCTAGACAAACGTAACATAGAACTCTAACTATACCCGCGACTTCGTCCGCGTGGAATGGTGTCTTTGGGTAGCATTTTTAATTATTTAGGCTAATTATTTTACAAATAAGACACATACGTATCCCACCTACACAACACCGTACCACGCCGCGCATCTCCCTCCTCCCCCTCTCCCTCCCCTCCGCTCTCCCTTTCTCTTACCCCCAACCCCCCGTTTCCCCTCACTTCCCACTCCCCCTCCCCTTCACTTCCCCCTCTCCACTTCCCCCTCCCCCTCCCCCACTTCCCCCTCCCTAACTTCCCCCTCCCCCTCCCCCCACTTCCCCCTCCCCTTTCCCTCACCTTCACCTCCCCCCACTTCCCCCTCACAAACTTTGAATGTCATATTTATTTATATCGAATCAACAGCTTAAACAATAAGTTTCAAGCTTCTAGCTTTAAAAATGACGATACTTCCATACAACTTTTCATCCCCTCTTTCAAACCCCTACAATCCTCTTTTCGCATTAAAATCCTTTTACTATAATATATATATAATATATTATATATATATTATATAATATATTATATATATATTATAATTATATTAATATATATTCTAAGCGACCAGAAGTGAAAAAGGCTAAAAAAATAAACTATCACAATACCCACAGCTATATAATACCACAGAACCTCAACATAATAACAATTACATAATGTGTCTAAGCTAACAACATAACCATTACGTCCGAATCGTACGACGGCCACACGAAGACTGAGTCATGATACCCGCTCGCTGTCCGCTTTTATACTATCGAGCCCAGTCGCAGCGTGAGGGTAGATGGAAATCTTCTAACACGGCCTCTCCTGACAGCGGGACGTCCTCGACCGCTTCGTCAGCCACCTGGTTCCTAGCACCAGCATCGATTTGCTCAACCTAGCTTGGCATCACGCGCGTAACCGCACAGTGGCGTGATCAGCAACTGCAGGTCAAGCTCGGTGCAGAGTTCAGTACCATGCGCGTCCTCGGGCAGTGGCGCGACCGACGACAGCATCGCGCTGCCCAGCGTGGAGCTCAGCATGAAGCTCGGCATGCGAGCACCAGCGCGCAGCGAGCACGCACAGCATGGCGCGTACTCGCGTAGTGGCGCGATTGTCACGTTGAGGAGAGCGCGCACCAGCACGTCTCGGACGGCGCGCAGTAGTCAATATATCAAGATTTCGAAGTAACTTATTTTTTTACTTAACTTCTCATTGTACATCAAACCCTGTACGTTGATACTCACTCTCAATTTAACTAAATTCCGTTACTCTGTTCATGATCAACCAACAACATAGACTTTAAAATGATTTTTAATCGCAGAAAATATGGCAAACAAATTTATAACATCATACAAAGTAATAACAATGACGCCCTGTGGGTGTAACAGCAAATACAAATGTTAACACGACCTATTATAAGGTTGTCGCACGATGATTTGACTACGCTTTTGCGTTTCTAAGTAGACAATTACTCGTATCTAAATCTCTTGGGCTTGTCCAATTATTTAACGCAGACAACATCTTCGCATAGTCGATTAACGAAACAAAAGTAACATTGTAATCATACCTGTATCCACACCAACCATACTTGAATAATCCTGTCCACCGCGTTTACTTGCCAACGGGCATTATCAGCTATTGCTCGGAGTCATAGAAAAGATAATAAATAATACTACGTATAGAACGGACACTCTGTTCCCCCAACAATTCCGGGCTTCCTCACCCCGCCACCGACTTGGAGCTGTCGAGGAGCTGCGCTGAGCAAGGACGCCACACGCGTACGACTATAGAACAATTACTACTCACGGAGAGAAGAACATTGCGCTCGTTTCATAATAGTAACGAGTGTTATATGCAGTTGCATACACTACTTTATCTTCACTAATGCAATTAATCAAACAACAAGAGTAAAAGCTGACAATAGTTTATTTATAATAATTGTTCAAATTTTGGATGGTACAATTTTGAAAGTTAATGTTAATTATTGATCCAGCAGCTGTAGCGGCCGCGGGGCAAGCAGTAGAGCTCGTAGACGGAGTCGGAATATTTATAATTACTTCATTCGTCTTGTTTTCTATATTGTTCAAGATCGTATTTGAGACTTGAATTTTATTCATTAAAGACTCATCAATGTAGCTTTCAGCCACAGTAGAAGATTTCCACCCCCCGTGTCGTTTCAGTGCGGTCAAATCACCACCGCTATCTATGAGAAGGGTCGCCGAGGTGCGCCGGAAGCAATGCCCCGTGTACAACGCTGGGTTAGGCAGATTCAAAAAACTTGCGATAGTTTTTCCCAGAACACCAAATTTATTAATACCAGTTCTTTGATCGACGCACTTCCCCGATCTATAGCTCAAGAAAAAGGCAGGGTTTCGACAGGGGGTGGGTCGAAGTTCCATGTATTTTTTACACACGGCATAGCAGTTGCCCGTCCCAACGAAAAAACGATCTATTTTCGTTTTTGTTTTCGAAACTTTCACCATGATTGTACTGTCGTCTATGTTAGAGACTTCATCGAACTGGATGTTGTATAGCTCTTGCCTTCGGCATGCCCCCATTATGCCGAAGATTAGTGCAACCTGTAACAATAAACGATATAATAAGCTTGAGGTACATAGCCAAGGCAAAAACTATGATTTATGAAGTAATAAAGTGTAGGTACCTACTACCAAATTTATACACAAAGCGCTTAAACGGAGTGTCTAGATAACTTGCGTGTGTAGTACGTAAGTACTAGGTAGATTAAATAACAGAACTAAAATACACTTACCTTTTCAAAAAGATACAAAATATCTGGTGAATCTTCCAGGAACATCTTTATTTGACCTGATGTAAACGTCAAGGACTTTTTTTCCTTGTGTCCTTCTGAACTGCGTTTCAGGAACGCTATGACTTTTGAATACTTCGTGATATCAATATTGTTGTAGATACTCAGTGTGGACTTGAGCATAGAATATTTAGCCCACATAGAAGATGGCTTGAATTTGTCGGAGAGGTCTTTGAGATACGCAAGAATGACATTTTCAGAAAATGATGTAGTTTTCTTTTCGATCTTCCATGCCAAAAAGTTATTATATTCTTTTTCATATAATTTTCTAGATTTTTCTGGCAAAAGATTGTGAGTTACAAATATCATCGTCGCTTTCCATTTTTAACTTTTAATTTGTATTTTAAAAACAAAACACATTGCGAAACATTAAATTCACGCGTACGTGTATTGTCAGTGAACTTGCCGCCATTAAAATCTAGCCAATGAGAGCGCAGCTGCGCGCGCAGGGCCAATCAGGAGCGAGCGCGCGCTGTTCTTTTTTTATTTAATTGGCACAAGATCTTACCAAAGAGTTTTGTGTATGTAAGTTTAGTAGTTTCGACGAAGTTTTCACGTATAACCCAACTGTTTTCAAAAGCCAGCCTAATATCAAAATGTTATACAACTTGTATGAGGATTTTGACACAAGGCTCGCCAGGTTAATTGGTCGCGTTTTATTGATGTTATAATGAGATTTTACGATATCGATGTGGATATTATACCATCATGTGAAATTGCTTAAATTGAGTGTTTTGTTATCTGCGCTATAACAGTAGTAATTATAAGTCAAGTATTGGAAACATAAGTAGAATGTTATAACATTAGTGTAGATAAAAATATTCATACGGTTAGTACGTAGTACGTATGTACAAAGTAACTATTATATAATCTGTGATACGGTGATTACGGGCGACAACCTTAGACATCAAGCACACAAATGCACGTATAGAAAAACGACCCGTGTGTAGTGTCTGTGTCGGTGTCACAGTGTCGGTCGTTAAAACGCTAGTTTGTATGGAGATTTAGCGAGTGTCCGGGGTGTGTCGGAGTAGCAAACAAAACAGCTCACAACTGCAGAGAAATCAAATTGTTATAAGCAACGGCAATTACACGTGGCGTTTTGTATTCGGACGCGGTGGTAAACACTACCAAATAAGAACCCTGGTAAACTACCCTTTATTGCAAAAAAAATTCGACGAAATTACTTTTCCGAAGTATTTTTTTATCTTTAAGAAATATCATATACCCTGAATACCCAGACAAACGTCTAATTTACACATTAACTCACAAATATTCTCGAAAAACCAGATCTCAGTATCACTGATTCAAAAACATTGTTGCACCTTAATTTATTCAAAACCGCTACATTGAATAGATCAAGGCAAATGTCAGAGACGGCTTATAAGCGTAAAGTGCACGTGGACCTATCCCACTTCTGTTCTTAGCGACCAGAAGTGAAAAAGGCTAAAAAAATAAACTATCACAATACCTATAATAAATAAAATAAACTATCACAATACACAGCTATATAATACCACAGAACCTCAACATAATAACAATTACATAATGTGTCTAAGCTAACAACATAACCATTACGTCCGAATCGTACGACGGCCACACGAAGACTGAGTCATGATACCCGCTCGCTGTCCGCTTTTATACTATCGAGCCCAGTCGCAGCGTGAGGGTAGATGGAAATCTTCTAACAATATAATATATAGGGTGTCCCATGCAACAGGTCTGTGGTCTGGAGACACCAATACCTATCGATTGGACCCCATGTATGTTCCGCGATTTTTTGTAGTTTTCGAGATATAAGTTGTTTTGTTAATATTTCAGTTTTATTAAAAATAAAACTGAAATAAAAACACGGTTTTGGACGGTTTTAGCTATAACTTTTTCTATTTAGTGATTTTTTAAGATTTTATTTATTAATATTATAGCTAGTATGTGTGTTCATCTACCAAGATACTAAAAACCTAAATTCTAACTACTAGTAGCTCAGATTTTAATCACGAAATTAAAACTTCTGATTGAGAGAATTTTTTACTTGATTTCAACATGAAAAAACAATTACTTGACTGACTGAATAACTTTCTGATAATTTCAAAAACTGTATGAGTTCCTTAGCTCTCAAAATAACAAAAAAACGTTGGTACATTATAAGGAACTTTTGTGCAAAAACGGAGTTTGAAGTTGAAACAGTCGAGAATAGTCAAATTTATTTCATGCATTTGAAATAACTTTTGTCACATTTTTCCGGTTATCATTGTTATGATGAATAATAATTATGAATGTGAGATAAAATAAACTGGCCAAGTGCGAGTCAGATTCGCACACAAAAGAATCCGATTGAACAAAATTTGCCGGAAAATGTGTTTTTTTGTATGGGGACCACCCCCTTTAATCTTTAATTGATTACAATTTTTTTTATTTGATGTTATAGCAATCGTTGTAATATGTACTGTGAGCAAATTTCAAGTCTCTATCTATAACGGCTTGTAAGATTGAGCATAAAACGCCTGAAAAAACACGTTTCTTGTATGGGGACCCCCTTTTATTTTTTACTGAATTCTGTTTTTAGTATTTATTGTTAAAGCGGCTTTAGTAATACATGCTTTGTAAAGATTTCAAGTCTCTATCTATTATGGATCATAAGATCAAGCAAAAACTCCGAAAAAACACGTTTCTTGTATGTTTCTTTATAACCCCCTTCAATATTTAATTTAATTTTGTTTTTAATATTTGTTGGTAAATCCCCCATGGTAATACATATTTCGTAAAAATTACCTAAATGGTAAATGTAAGAAAATTCATTTCAAGTGCATTAAATAAATTTCACTATTTTCGACTGTATCATCTTTAAACTCTATTTTCTTATAAAAATTGCCTGTAAAGTACCAACTTTTAAATGTTATTTAAAGAGCTCACAAACCCATACAGTTTTAAAATGATTGGAAAGTTATTCAGTCAGGGATAAGTAATTGTTTTTTCAAGTTGAAAACAAGTAAGAATTTCACTCGATCAGAAATTTTAATTTCGTGATCAAAATCTGAGCTGGTTGTTAGAATTTTGGTTTTTAGTACTTTTGTAGATGAACACACATGTTAGCTATAATATTGATAAATAAATTTTAGAAAATCACCTAACAGAAAAAGTTATAGCTAAAACCGCCCTAAATAAAAAGAAACTGAAATTGAAACAAAACCACTCATACCTCGAAAATTACAAAAAATCGCGGAACATACATGGGGTCCAATCGATAGGTATTAGTGTCCCCAGACCACAGACTTTCGCTGGTACAGGTTGCATGAGACATCCTGTATAATAATATTATAAATGCGAAAGTAACTCTGTGTGTCTGTCTGTCTCACTTTTACGCCAAAACCACTGAACCGATTTAAATGAAATGTGGTACACTGATAGTCTAGAGCCTGAGAAAGAATATCGGCTACTTTTTAATGCGAAAAGAGGGTTGTAATGGGTTGAAAGGGAGGATGAAAAGTTGTATGGAAGTATGGTCATTTTTAAAGCTAGAAGTTTGAAACTTATTTTTTATAGGGTAGGTAGGGGGAGTTGAGGGGAGTGTAGGGGTAGGGGAGGGGAAGTGATGGGGGAGGGAGAGGGGAAGTGGGAGGGGAAGGGAGGGGAAGGGGGAGGGGAGGGTAAATGAGGGAAGGGGGGATTAGCGTGGCGTGGTAGGGTTCGGTGTAGCTGGGATACGTGATACGTACTATGTGTCTTATTAGTTAATGCTACCCAAAGACACTATTTCACGCGGACGAAGTCGCGGGCACAGCTAGTTAAATATAATTTTTATTTCATGAAATAGGTACGTCATAAATGTACCAGATAATTATTTGCATTGCACATTATGAATGAAACGTCCTAGGCGGCGAGTGACAGAGGCAGTGACGAAATATAAATACATTACACGGCAAACCGATAATATCGTTTAAAAATCTAAAAGAACCGACTTCAAATGCCATGCTATTAATTTTCAATACTAAGTTTGAGATGTTTATCTCCATATCTCTGGAGATACTTATCAGACCTTAATGAAATTACCATGGTACCACAATCGGAATATCTCCTTTTCAACAAAAAAAGAATAATCAAAATCGATTCATAAACGACGAAGTTATCCGCGAACAAACCATATATATGGTCAAATTGAGAAACCTCCTGCTTTTTTGAAGTCGGTTAAAAAAATAACATTGTTAGTTTAATCGGTGACAAGTTCCGAATACTTCCGAGTAGTTCGAGAACGCGCGATTTTGTTCGTGACTTTGGGTTACGTAGTAACTATTATATAATCTGTGCTTTGGGTCATCATTCGCGCAATGCTGCCATGAAGAGATGTTTCCATGTTTCATATGCTTTCACTGGTAAATAAAGTATACTTATATTACTGCAAAAACAATTGGAATCTATTTTATAGAAACATATTTAAAAAAACGTGATATAAACTGCCAGCATTAATTCTATCAATTCCGATTTATTGATGATAATAGACACCCTGTGAACTCTACAAAAATCCATTCGTAGTTACCCGAAACTGTGAATTTGTAGTTATATAACAAAAAAAGTGAATTTACCAAAAAAAATTTAAGCGGCAATAGCCCAATGGATAAGGTGACGGATTAGCGATCGAGAGGTCGTGAGTTCGATCCTCACCCATTGCACTATTGACGTGAACCCCCTCCAGAGACAAGCATACTCGTAATGTGCAACCCACATTGCTAGTAAGCTTTAAAAAAACTTATTATTTGCGGTTAGTGCAATACATTTTTAATACGCTTTTATTAGCTTCAGACGTATGTATGTTTGTATGTTAGTATGTAACGGAATCTTTGAACATGATATTAACCCCCTTCAAAACGTCGGATTAACTCGAAATTTGGCATACTTATTAAGAACCGATGACAATTCAATATTTTAAACATTTTGACCCGTTATCCTTACTAGGATTTTTAAAAAAATTGGACTAAAAAATGAAAAATAAATAATAGTTTAAAAAAACTAACAAAATACGCTTTTATAGAAAATCCAACTAAAAAATAGAAAATAAATTTTAATAAATTTGAATTAAAAATAGTGTAAGAAAAAAAGATTTTATTGTAAAAAAAGCGTGGGGTGCTTTTCAGGATATTATCAAAATAACCCTTCTAGTCATATCTGTTCATAAAATATTTGGAACTATTGATACCATGCACCCCACGCTTTTTTTACAATAAAATCATTTTTCTTACACTATTTTTAATTCAAATTTATTAAAATTTATTTTCTATTTTTTAGTTGATTTTCTATAAAAGCGTATTTGTTTAGTTTTTTTAAACTATTATTTTTTATGGATCAATCTGCAAAGTTAAGTTTGTCCTTTAACCTAGTTACTAATCTATACTAATATTATAAAGAGAGAACATTTGTATTTTTGTATGTTTGTAATGATTTGGCTCAAAAACTACTGAACCGATTTAAAAAATTCTTTCCCTAATACATAGAATGGATTTTCGTAATGAAAATAGGCTATATATTATCCCGTTTAAATCAAAGGTACATTCGTGGAGACCTAATTTGCAACCTAAGTCGGAAAAATAACGGTCGAAAAAACACGTTTCTTACGAACGCTGCTTAATTGAAAATAGATAGAAGAATATTTTTTATGCAAGAGTTGTACAACTTAATAAGACCTACAAAAAAGTCCGCGATAGCATATGTCTATGTCTTAAGGTTGACTCACAGTAACCATTTTAATCTTTAATTTTTTGTTAAAAAATATAACATAACTTCCAAGGCTATTTTCAAGTATATAGTATTAATCCTTCTCCAAATAATTACGTTAATTTGCTTGGCCACATATTATATATTAAAATTGTCCCTTACAGTATATAATTCAAATGAAAACTCTAGAAGATATCACGAATTTCACATACACGCATCGCAAAATTAATAAAATATTTGCAGTGAAACCACAGATTAGGTCATAGTTACTACGAAAATATTATTCTAAGCTTAGCTATGCTGTAGATCCCCACCGATCACAATCAATTTGAAGTCAATATAGTATAATAATATGATCTATTGTATAAAAGAACATTCATCTATATATATAATAATATAATATTTTAAAACACCCCGACTGATCTATGTATAATCTTTTCATTAAAAGCGTTCCAATTACTCTAAACACGACATTTAAAACCTGAGCTGTAAGTTGGCGAGGATTTGAGTATTCTGTAGAGTCCAGGAGATGTCCCAGCATCAGGTCAATGCATCCATGTTCTTACAATATCGTTCAAGAAGAAGATTTTCGAATTGATCAGACCTATGAAAGTTGATTTCATAGCGCAATTAACTAGAAAAAAGCTCATAGTTTTATAACGATTGAACGAATTTTCATGAATCAAAGCTAAGAAAACTCTCGATGAAGACATCTATCAAACAAAAAAAAACTATTAATAATAAAATCAAAATCGGTTCATCCGGTTGGGTGCTAAGAAGCTACAGACAGACACAGATACACACGTTAAACGTATAATACCCCTTCTTTGATCCTATGATTTGATTGATTTTGATTCAATGATCCCACTACCTCTGTACGAAAATCCATGATTCATGAATGCACATAAAACTTTTATTGGTAGGTATATAGCTAGGATTAGAACCAACGACCGTCGGATCAGAATCAGGGTAACTATCCTTTACGCCAAAGGGCCGTCCAATATCACTACCTAAGTATTATAAAACAAAGTCCATCACTGCGTCTGTCTGTCTGTTCGCAATAATCTCAATATCTACTGAACGATTATCATGCGGTTTTCACCAATAGCCAGAGTGTTTATGAGGAAGGTTTAGGTGCATAATTCGTTAAGGTTTTGTGTAAATTGGTTGTCATATGACGATGATTGTTAAATATGTTCATATTTTATACTCGATGCAACAAACTGATGCAAATTTTGTAGGCATATATGTTCTACCCGTGCGAAGCCGGGGCGGGCTGCTAGTATTTAACTAAAATTTGTATGTATGTATTTGTTTAAATATGCCTCGGTGCACGATTCCAACTCGCACATGGCCGGTTTTTTTTATTATTATAAGGTATTATTAATAGCACAAGCACGACGCTCGCCTGATGATAATCGATGACGACTACCTATGACAGATACTGTGGCATGCAACATTCTGGCTGTCCAGTATTTTGAAAAATTCTAACAAATTTGAGACATAAAGATGATTATTATTGATTATTATACGTTAATATAACGTACCTATTAGTGGAAAAAAGTAGTCTCACTTTATGTATTTATGAACATAAATTGAATTTAAATTCGATGGGGATTTGTGAACGTTTTTGTCCACAAATCCCCATTACGAGGTGCATAAGATGACAATGGGGAATTGTGAACTTGATTTCCACAATTCCCCATTGACGTTCCCCATCAATGGGGATTAGTGGAATAATTTTTCCACATATCCCCATTATGAGCCGTACGAGACGTCAATGGGGATTTGTGGAAATCAAGTTCACAATTCCCCATTGACGATCCCCATCAATGGGGATTAGTGGAATATTTTTTCCACTAATCCCCATTAAGAGCGCAATGGGGCGGCAATGGGGATTTGTGGACAAAAAGTTCACTAATCCCCATTGATGGGGAATGTCAATGGGGATTTGTGGAATAACCCAGAACTAAGATCTGACAGCCTGTTATTGTTTTAACGAACCTCTAAAGTCGTGATTAGATTTAACGCTTTGTTAAGAGAATTAACAACCCATTAGCGCGTGGTGGGACACTCGACAACTTTAACAGTTTGTTAAAAGGATTAACAAGGCATTAACTATTTAACATGGTATGGTGAAATCAGGCCTAAGTCTGGCATGCCTCTGTAATTTCACTGGACACTTTGCCATTTCAACCGAAAAACATTCCTATCCTATTACACGGCTGAATAATATTGACAAAGTGGTGGCACCGCCCCAGGCGGGCTAACAGAAGTCCTACCACTACAAAAAATATATATTATAATACAAAAATGTTTTATATATTACCTATTAAAGTACCGCCCACAGCGTTGCCCAGGTTTAACACCGGTTATAAACCTTTCTCTTGAACCACTATATTTATTGAAGAAAACCTCCGCGTACAGAGGGAGGGACAGACGACGGGAAACGGGAAGCGAATTTCTTTTATACTATGAAAATATTAGACTATGAAAAGATTATTATTGAATAGGTACATTAAGAAAAGTTGTCTGGATTTAATTGAATATGGAAATCTAATACTATAAGAATCTTTGTCCTGACATACTGACTGACTAACTGACTCACTGACAGACAACGCACAGCCTAAACCGCTGGTCGTAGAGACTTGAAATTTGGAGGGTATATTTGTCTTAGTATGTAAGGGTGTACTAAAAAAGGATTTTTCAAAATTCACCCCTAAAGGGGATGAAATGGGGGTTCAAAGTTTGTATGGAGAAACAAGATTAGATAGTCTTTTCTATCCGAAACTTCACACAAGTGCTTCAGTACAAAAATAAGTAAATACGTGTTTCAGGTTTTTTTGAAATTCCACCCCTAAGAGGGTGAAATGGGGTAACAAAGTGTGAAAATCAATATTGTTTCGGATTGCGCTGAAATTTGGCATGTAGATAGTTACGAGTATTACAACGTTAGTGCACTCTGAGAAAGGATTTTCCAAAATTCACCCCTGAAAGGGATGAAACGGGGGTTCAAAGTTTGTATGGGGAAACAAGATTAGATCGTTTTTTATATTTGAAACTTAACACAAGTACTTAGGTAAGTAAATATGTGATTCATGCTCTTTCGAAATTCCACCCCTAAAAGGGTGAAGAGGGGTAACAAAGTCTAAAATCAATATTGTTTCGGATTGCGCTGAAATTTAGAATGCAGATAGTTACTATGACGTAGGTATCCGCTCAGAAAAGATTTTCAAAAAATTCCTTTCGGATACGGAACGGGGAATCATAGTTTGTATGGCGAAACAAGATGAGATAAAGTACGTGTTGTAGGATTTTTCGAAATGGGGTAGGCAACAAAGTCTGAAATTTTGGGTTTTTCGGGTTTTATAAATATGAATCCCGAATTGCCTTAGTCACGCGATAACATGAAAACGGGTGAACCGATTTGGCTAATTCTTTTTTGATGTCTTTATTGATAGAATCGTTTTACAAAAGAAAAGTTTTAAGTAAATTAAAGAAGTTTTTTAACGCGGGCGAAGCCGCGGCACACTTCTAGTTGTTTAATAAATCGAACAATGCTTTAAATAATAACAATGACATGGGTGAGCTAATTTTGCTACTGTGCAATCAGATGAACTAATTGAAAATATTGCGTAGGTACCTAATTTCAAAATCTATTTTCGCCTATAATAGTGTATTAATTTTATCTAAATAAGTAGGTTACCATGTTCACTTAACTTAGCGTAATTAATATTAACCATTCCAAATCAAATTAAATACTTATAAGTGAATTCACACCACACACATTATACAAGTTTGAGCAGAAGATCATTGATCAGTAATCACAAATAATCACAATATAATATGGCACACCAAGACTGACAGAAGTAATGAAGAGAGTGGTCCAAACGAAGACTATTAAAGTTTTAGGTGTCAACTAGCAATATCCATAATATCATCATTATGATATTCAGCCGGTGTCAGTTCACTGCTGGACGTAGGCTTCTCCAAACATGCTATATGTAAATTGCCCAATTTTGTTAAGTTTTCAAAAATTGCATTTTTGGATGAGTCGGCTTTTTTATACTAAAATTGCAACTGAGATTTGCCGTAATTATTTAGTATGTTGTATTAGTACTTGCACGGATATTTTTATTGAATTTAAATGAATAATTTTTAATATTTTGTTGTTATAGCAGCCATGGCATACTCTTATATTTTATATTATATTAGTCTTATATTTTATTCGTAGCATTAAGTATATTAAAATATCAAATGTCTATCTATTATCGTTCATACGTTCGAGCAAAAACCGCCGAACAAACGCATTTCTTGTATTGGGGACCCCTTTAATTAAAGTTTATTTTGTTTTTAGAAATAATGTTTAAATATTCTATGAAAATTTCAAGTGTCTACGGATTAGAAGATACAACCCTGTAATAGACGGACGAACGGACAGCACTGTCTCAGTAATGGGTCCCATTGGCGCCCTTTCGGAAGTTACGGAACAACCAAAAATCCAGTTGACTGAGAAAAGTTGTCGCCCAATACCCAGGGTGCACCTCGTTGAGGTGTTCCAACCCGCTCTCTAGTCTAATATTACCTAGCGCAACTATCCCAACCCGTCTTTCAAGCTCTCGATTAGCACCAACCTGTATTAATCTGATCATCTCTGCGATCTGCGATGTGTTTTTGAGAATAAGTATGATCAACGATCTACTCGTATAGTGCGTATGATCAATCTGCTAGCAGAAGGAATTAAGTAGGTACCTAAAATACGTATTCTCTCGGCTTGCAACAACCTGTATATTAATCTGACCATCTCTGCGATCTGCGATGTCTTGTTGAGAATTAGTGTGATCAATTATCTAATCGTATAGTGCGTACGATCCTTAGAGTAACAATTACTAAAGTACAGAGCGCGCCTATGAGCCTTGCTGCGAGTTGTAAGCAGATATGCTATAGCTACGTACATTGATATATAGCTCTGGCGTAGGGATGGCTGCCAACGCCCACGCGCTTATCGATGAAGAGGGTGACATGTGACGACGAAAAATGAACATGTTGTCAGAGGAATGTATATTATTATATTCTGTAATTCTGGAATTACAGAATAATTCTGTAATTCTGGAATATATATTCTGTAATAATTATTATTTTGGCGAAATAGTCAAAAATATTAATCTCAAGATACGCTGTTTTTTTTCTACGTTTACTCAGTCATTATTTTATTAATGCACAAAGTAGATAGTATTAATGTACGTAAGAGTACCTAAGAGCACCTAAGAGCACTCAAAGGAATATTATTGTGATATTAAAATAATACTGAAATCAATAACAAATTAAATAATACAAAATTTGACCTGAGAAAGAAATGCCTAATTACAGACTATCCCGTTTTTCACTCTATTTGTATAACATACCTAACATAAAGCTAACCACACAAAAACTCAACATAAATATTTTAGATTAGAATATTTCCTTAATTTGACTTCACTTGAACATAAAATATGCCTCGACATAATATCAACAGCCGTACATCACTACTTCAAGCGCCACTAGTGAAGCGGCGGGCGGTGTAGTGGGACACGACGCGCAACCGCGAACTTCACCTCCGCTATCACATAATGTTAAAACCGTCTAAAAGTATGAAAAACTGACTATCTTGTGGAACGTAATGTTACATTTTAGTTTCATGTGTTTTCTTGTGTAGTTTTGGCAAGTTTGCACAGCGCATTTTATCATTTTCCCGGCAAAAACGAATTAATTAGTAACTGAACGCACTCGGCTCGAACTCAGAATCTGGACTGTTCGCGCTTGCCAGTGGACAGTGACGATGTTCTGACCCGTGCTTACAGTTAGCACTCGAGTAGGCGCGCTCTGTACTTTAGTAATTATTACTCTCTACTAGCAGTAGGAATTAAGTAGGAATGTACCTAAAATACGTATTCTCTTGGCATGCAACAACCTGTATATTCATCTGTCCATCTCTGCGATGTCTTCAGGATTGGTGTGATCAATGATCTACTCGTTTAGTACGTATGATAAATCTACTAGGAATTAAGTAGGTACCATAAATACATATTTTGTAATTTCCTTTGAATTGGTTATGGCTTCATTAACAAACATTGAAATTACACGCGACTGATTTTTTACCTGCTTAGTTTGTAACTCTTATCGACTGACGATAATAGTTTTCTAAAGCTTTGGCATTTGTGACGGTAGCCAATAACAAAGCATAGAAAACGTATGTGAAGCTGGCTATAAGAATGTTTCTTAAGTCAATAGTTATCGTAGCCATTGTTCAATTTAGGTTCGTACAAAATGATGAGAGTGCTAAAAACTACTTCGAAATTTATATACAAGATGAAAAGTACCGTGGAGATAAATTTCCTGAAAAATATTTACATATCGATGACGTGAGACCTAGTGAAGAAGATCTACATCATTACATGCAGGCTTTAGGTCGAGTGGTCGACTTCTTTGTCGGGGACCTTAATAGTTCAGACCCTAATGTTGCGTTGGGATCATTTTTTACCAAAGGTAAGTAGGTGATGATTATGCAGTGACGAAATCGTGGCCGTATTCCTCTCCTCGGAGAGACATCAGAATGTTTTGTTTATTTTTGGGGTTCCGTAACTCAAAAGGAAAAAAGGAACCCTTAAGGAACACTTTGTTGTCCGTCTGTCTGTCTGTCCATCTATCAAGACCGATTTTTCTCAAGGACGCGTAAAAATGTCAAGTTGAAACTTGGGTCTACGGTCTCTTTTGGCTGTGACAAAATCAAACTTGTAAGTCAACGCGATCAAAAGATATGACCGTTTATATCGCATATATTCGCATGTTTTGCGATTAAACAAGGGAACTTCCCGTACTTCAAACATTAGGTACTTCCCGTTGACCTAGAATCATGAAATTTGGCAAGAAGCAAGGTCTTGAAACACCTATATAGGAATAAATCTAAAAACCGCAAATATGTAGTTTAATAACAGAATAAAGGTGAATTTACTATTACAAACTTATGATTTGTGGTTGGTGCAATACATTTTGTATGGATCGAACTACAAAGTTAAGTTTGTCCTATAACCTAGTTTGATTTTGCACGGAAGCCTTGGCGCGCGAGTCCAACTCGCACTTGGCCGGTTTTTAGGGTTCCGTACCACAAACAGTACTTTCTTGTCCGTCTGTCTGTCTGTCCGTGTGTCACCATCGATTTTCTAAGGAACAGGTGGACGTAGCATGTTGAAATGTATACCAGATACTATATACTACCTATTAGGTGTATAAAAATTAAAGTACTGAGTCAACACGATAAAAAGATATGGGCAAATTTAGATTTTCGCGAAAACTTGTAAGTACCAAAATGTACCTTAATTTTCAACTTTTTTATTTTTCGGAATTTTTCCTTTACTTGTGCTGTAACACCTTGCTTTTAACCAAAATTGATAATTCTAGGTCAACCGGAAGTACCCTATAGGTTTTGGGTCGAAAACCTATAGGATACTTCCCGTAGACCTAGAATCATAAAATTTTGCAAGAAGCAAGGTCTTGCAGCACAAATAAGGAAAAAAAACAAAAAATACAAAAAGTTGAATATTAAAGGGTGCCCCCATACATACATAGTTTATCCCAATTAAGATAGGCCTCTGAGTTATATGAGCACTCATACAATTTAGAGGTCTATTAATTGGTACCAACAAACGTTGGTACGGAAGCCTCGGTGGGCGAGTCCAACTCGACTTGGCCGGTTTTTTTTATATCATAATAGGCAATATAGTGTTTAACCACTATCTCATCTGTTGGTCGGTGACGATGCGATCGAGGATGGTAGCACATTGGGCCTATTTAGTTCATCAATTTCACAAGTAGATAAATAAATGATTATAATTATGTTTATGTTTATATGTTTGTGTCAATTTATGAAAATCTGAATTTTATTTAGCTGTAATGAAACGAACTATCATCGACTATGGACATAAACTAAATGACGAAATAAAACACTCTATGAAAAAGATTATAAATCAACTAGAAAACATAACTTCACATTTTATCTACGACTCGTTGCCGTTTGGACCGAAGGACCTTGGTTTTCAGTGTAAGTTTACTTTAAACATTATGTTGCTGTAAGTGTTATCTACACTTAACATTTTTGTACAATATTTTATATTTTATACAATCCAAAATTTTGCCGTCCAGCGGAGGCATGGGTTCGAGTACCGCTGCGCAGACGGCGAAATTTAGGATTGTATAAAATAAAATTCCCATTACTTTTATTTAATACTAGCAGTGCCTCGCGGTTTCACCCGCGTAATTAGTTGCCATTCCAGTGAGAATACTGAGACAAAATATGGGTAATGTTACTCGCTGATTATGTAACTTTCCATTAGTGAACGAATTTTAGAAATTGGTACAGTAGTTTTAGAGTTACAAGCAAACAAAAAATTAAATCTTTTCTCTTTATAATATTTGTTTAGATTTTTAACTCCAACACAATACGGCTGTTGTATGTTTTAAATATGTATCTCCGAGTATCACGTGTGTCTGTCTTTGGCATAGAGGCACGTAGCTCCCAATAATATCGTTTAAAAACTAAAAAAGAACCGACTTCAATGCCGCGCTATTCATTTTCAGTACCAATTTTGAGATGTTTATCTCAATATCTCTGGAGATACTTATCAGACCTCGTTAAAATTACCATGGTACTACACTTGGGATATCTCCTTTCGAACAAAAAAAGAATAATCAAAATCGGTTCATAAACGACGAAGTTATCCGTGAACAAACATAAAAAATATATATATATATATACGGTCGAATTGAGAAACCTCCTCCTTTTTTGAAGTCGGTTAAAAAGATGAACAGGTTTTGAATTAGTGTTTTTGTTTGATTGGTGACTTTATTGGAAATGGATTCTTAGCTAGATTCTAGAATTCAGGAAAGTCTGTAAGCAAGAACATGGTAACTTTGACCAGTCGGTGGATTATATTAAAATTTCAATTAAAACTATTTGTAAAAAAATAAAGAACACAACATTGTAACATATCGACATAAACTGAACACCAAAAAATAGTTATTTATATCTTTTAGTGGGCCAGACAGTTAAAGATGACGAGTCACTAGTGAGTTCAATCGAACAATTCAACAGAAACATAATGCAAAAATGGATAAAGTCTGAAGTGAAAATAAACAATTTTATTGAAAGTATGGACAACATCACGATGCCTAGAGAACTATACGTCCTACAGGTGTCAGCTTTAAATGAAAACTTCACTACTGATGACTCTGGTAACAATAATATAACCTATGTAGAGTATAAAGACCGAATTTCAGCCTTGGTCCTGTTATTTTAAAACCCTACTTGTAAGTATTAGTATTATATATAGTATATTTGTAAATTGTTAAACACAATCCAAAATTTCATCGATACTTCGCTCCGTGGCTTAATTGGCAAAGCACCGGAACATATTATTCCGGAGGTTGCGGGTTCAAGTCCCATCGGTACGATGAAATTTTGGATTGTGTTTAACAATTTACAAAAATATAAATTGAGAAACACTTGAAAGAAACATAATATATGCTTAAAAAGGTTGAGTGACATAATTAAAGGTAGGTATTGAGTAAATCTATAAGGGTTCCCTTTTTTTGCCATTCGGCTACGGAACCGGAAAGATCATATAATCTTTTTCGCCACATTGACTATCTTTGTACAAAATTTCAAAAGTACAGCAAAATCAGTCCGTGATGAAGAACACAAACAAACAAATATACAAACTTACTTTATATCTGCAGATTATTGCATAGCATCGGTATCGTCACAACCCCAACCTATAAGAAAAGATGAACAATTTAAATCTTGTCAGCGTGTCACTGAATGTAGAAACGTAGTACTAAAAATGCCATCAGTTGCCTATGTTCTGAGCCACAGGTAAGTAAACATGATACGCTCTCTATTTGTGCACACGAAAAGTAACTACTGAAATAATTTACAAATATATACATTTTAGATAGTAAGTATACACAAGTTTAATGACATTATAATTTATACAAAGGTAGTTAATAGTATGTACTCTTAGCTTACTACTATCTATAATGTTGTTCAACTAGAAGATGAAATGTGTAGCTTGTTGTGTTGTAAGTAGGGTTTGCAGTACCGGTACTAAAACCGGATTTGTATTTCCCGGTACTGGAGTAGACCCAGTACCGGGAAATACCGGGAAATTCGATACTTTCGGTACTGGAAAAAAATAATTGTTGTGCGTTGAATAAATTAAAATCACAGCCTTCACAGAACTGAAACACAATTTTTTCATATCAAAAACTCGAAATAGAATTTTAAATGTTTTATTAATTATATTATCATGCGAAGACAATAAAAAATAAAATTATTTACTTGTGATTTTTACCATAGTTAGCGTAAGCGAAACATCCGTTAATGTTGTAAATGCGTACACAAAATTAAAATCGCATCGAGATTATCGCCACGGAGGGCCTGTTTCAGCGGTTTCTGATAGGTCTACTAGGAACTGACTTTTATCCTTCTGAGCTCCTGAAAGCAGCTGGACCACCTGTAGTCAAGGAGCTCCAGCGTATCTTTGATATTGTCCTCTGAGGTTCGACACTCCCGAGTGTTGTCATGTTGATATTCAAAAGGGAGAAAACCTCTTCTGAAGAACTACCTACCTCAAACCGACTGGCACAAAGACTACGAATTCCAGCTATTGAAAGTCGCTTGGGTTTCGGGGAGGATACGGCACCACCTATATATATTCGGTAAATAATAAAAAAGACCAGTTAGTATAATCGGCCCCTTACTTAGCGTTTATGGACTTTGAGAACACACTTTTTTAACACTATCGAACCGACCAGGTCTCTGCTTTGGAATATTTACAGCGATCCCAAGTCGATTGGCGATATATTCAAGTGCTGAGTGTCTTTACAACGTCTTCTCTACAAGTGTGTTCTTTCTAGCATGACCGTCCAAGTATAAAACTATCCCCATACATCGTGGTGTGAGTGGTGTGTTTCTTAGATCTTAAGTTATTTAAGTTTAAGTTATTTAAGACTTTTAAAAGTATCGTGGTTAATTATATCTTTCCAAATTGTTCACAAATGCATTGGCTGATTTGTACAAGATGCTGGACTGGAAAGGACGTGGCATTAATTTAAACGGCGAGATCTCTCACACTTGCGATTTGCGGATGAGAAACGCTGGAAGATTTATACATATGCTGAACGGTCTAGCTGATTATTTTTAACGCATTGGTCTCCCGATGAACTTGAATAACTTTATTTTAAATAACTACGTAAAATCGGATCCAATCGCAGTAGTTAAGGTAGTATTATCGAAATTGTTAATACTTAAAGCACAGAAATACATACTTATCTCCACAAAACAAAATATAGAACGAACGAAACCCACGAAAGCAGAGTTGAATGTAAAGCTGATGAAAGCTCCAGTGTCGTCAACTCAGTTTTACTATTATCAATAAAAGTAGATCAAAATTATGCTAATTGCTGTACTAAGATATGAGTTAATAGCAATAAATTAGTAAACATTGGATATATTAGGATATATTTTTGTAGTACCGGAATTCCCGGGAAATGGGTTTCATTTCTCGGTACTGAGGACGATGAGATTTCCCGGGATTTCCCGAGAATTTCAGTACCGGGAATTCCCGGGAGAAAACCCTAGTTGTAAGTAAAGTTTTATTTTATACTAGCAGCCCGCCCCGGCTTCGCTCGGGTAGAACATATATGCCTACAAAATTTGCATCAGTTTGTTGCATCGAATATAAAATATGAACATATTTAACAATCATCGTCATATTTCATCCAATTTACACAAAACCTTAACGAATTATGCACCTAAACCTTCCTCATAAACACTCTGGTTCCTACCCTGGTAACCTGGTACCCTGATTCTGGCCCACGGTCGTTGTTTCTAATCCTAGCTATATACCTACCAATGAAAGTTTTATGTGCATTCATGAATCATGAGTTTTCGTACAGTGGTAGTGGGATCATTAAATCTACCAAAACTTAGCTTACCACCAAGGAGAACATCTGCCGCCGTAACCTTACGCATTCCCCGATGCAAAATGTAGGGGTAATATACGTTTAACGTGTGTATCTGTGTGTCTGTCTGTAGCATCTTAGCACCTAACCGGATGAACCGATTTTGTTTTTATTATTGATAGTTTTTTTTTGTTTGATAGATGTCTTCATCGAGAGATGAAAATTCGTTCAATCGTTATACAACTATGAGCTTTTTTCTAGTTAATTGCGCTATGAAATCAACTTTCATAGGTCTGATCAATTCGAAAATCTTCTTCTTCAACGATATATGTATAACGGTAAGAACATGGAAGCATTGACCTGATGCATCTCCTGGACTCTACAGAATACTCAAATCCTCACCAACTTACAACTCAGATTTTAAATGTCGTGTTTAGAGTCATTGGAATGCTTTTAATGAAAAGATTATACATAGATCAGTCGGGGTGGTTTAAAATATTATATTATTATATATAGATGAATATTCTTTTATACAATAGATCATATTATTATACTATATTGACTTCAAATTGATTGTGATCGGTGGGGATCTACAGCATAGCTAAGCTTATAATAATATTTTCGTAGTAACTATGACCTAATCTGTGGTTTCACTGCAAATATTTTATGAATTTTGCGATGCGTGTATGTGAAATTCGTGATATCTTCTAGAGTTTTCATTTAAATTATATACTGTAAAGGACAATTTTAATCTATAATATGTGGCCAAGCTAATTAACGTAATTATTTGGATAAGGATTAATACTATATACTTGAAAATAGCCTTTGGAAGTTATGTAATATTTTTTTAACAAAATATTAAAGATTAAAATGGTTACTGTGAGTCAACCTTAAGAGATAGACATATGCTGTTGCGGACTTATTTGTAGGTCTTATTAAGTTGTACAACTCTTGGATAGAAAATATTCTTCTATCTATTTTCAATTAAGCAGCGTTCGTAAGAAACGTGTTTTTTCGACCGTTTTTTTGCCGACTTAGGTTACAAATTAGGTCTCCACGAATGTACCTTTGATTTAAACGGGATAATATATAGCCTATTTTCATTTCGAAAGTCCATTCTATGTATTAGTGAAAGAATTTTTTAAATCAGTTCAGTAGTTTTTGAGCCAAATCATTACAAACATACAAAAATACAAAAATACAAAAATACGAAAATACAAAAATACAAAAATACAAAAATACAAAAATACAAAAATACAAAAATACAAAAATACAAAAATACAAAAATACAAAAATACAAAAATACAAAAATACAAAAATACAAAAATACAAAAATACAAAAATACAAAAATACAAAAATACAAAAATACAAAAATACAAAAATACAAAAATACAAAAATACAAAAATACAAAAATACAAAAATACAAAAATACAAAAATACAAAAATACAAAAATACAAAAATACAAAAATACAAAAATACAAAAATACAAAAATACAAAAATACAAAAATACAAATGTTCTCTCTTTATAATATTAGTTAAGATCACTATCTTAAAAAGTGCGCTTCGCGTCGTGTCAGGTGAGAACCGGTGTCGATGTTTCAGCTCCATGAGAAATTGTGGGGGTAAAATACATCGGGGCTCAAGAGCAAGCGCTTTGGTCTACTGAATTTTTAGGGTTCCGTACCCGCAGGGTAAAACGGGACCCTATTACTAAGACTCCGCTGTCCGTCTGTCTGTCTGTCTGTCTGTCTGTCTGTCCGTCTGTCACCAGGCTATAGCTCTTTAACCGTGATAGTTAAACAGTTGAAATTTTCACAGATGGTGTATTTCTGTTGCCGCTAGAACAACAAATACTAAAAACAAAATAAAGTTCAAAATTAAAGGGTCCCCATACAAAAAACGTGTTTTTAAACGCCATCTATCTAATTAGTTTCGGCATAATGACATAGATATCGACCGCATCATCACTTACCAACAGGTGAGATAGTGGTCAAACGTTAGCCTATAAAGTATAAAAAAAATAAAAAAAATAGGCCACTATAGCTTTAAAGCTAATCGTCGCCTTTTAGTAATTTTCGTCGTCAAACCTTTCAAACAAAAACTTTACGAGTAATTGGCTTGCGTAAACTTCAAAGTTCCGCGATCTGAACATATAGTTATAAACGTTAAAATACGGGTCTTATCGCAAGTTTAATATTTAGGTATAACTATACTTAGCTTTCATCTGTCTACCTACATACCCTTCTTCGAAAACACACCATTGTTTTCGACCTTTGGTACGTTTTTTCAGTCACTGTCCTCCGCTTTGCATATGTCGTCGCTGCTCCTAGTCATGAGGCGTTTTATCTATACTAATATTATAAAGAGAGAACATTTGTATTTTTGTATGTTTGTAATGATTTGGCTCAAAAACTACTGAACCAATTTAAAAAATTCTTTCACTAATACATTGAATGGACTTTCGGAATGAAAATAGGCTATATATTATACCGTTTAAATCAAAGGTACATTCGTGGAGACCTAATTTGCAATCTAAGTCGGCAAAAAACGGTCGAAAAAACACGTTTTTTACGAACGCTGCTCAATCGAAAATAGATAGAAGAATATTTTCTATGCAAGAGTTGTACAACTTAATAAGACCTACAAATAAGTCTGCAACAGCATATGTCTATCTCTTAAGGTTGACTCACAGTAACCATTTTAATCTTAAAATTTTTGTTAAAAAATTATACATAACTTCCAAGGCTATTTTCAATTATATAGTATTAATCCTTATCCAAATAATTACGTTAATTAGCTTGGCCTCATAATATAGATTAAAATTGTCCCTTACAGTATATAATTCAAATGAAAATTCTAGAAGATATCACGAATTTCACATACACGCATCGCAAAATTAATAAAATATTTGCAGTGAAACCACAGATTAGGTCATAGTTACTTGGAAAATATTATTATAAGCTTAGCTATGCTGTAGATCCCCACCGATCACAATCAATTTGAAGTCAATATAGTATAATAATATGATCTATTGTATAAAATAATATTCATCTATATATATAATAATATAATATTTTAAAACACCCCGACTGATCTATGCATAATCTTTTCATTAAAAGCATTCCAATAACTCTAAACACGACATTTAAAATCTGAGCTGTAAGTTGGTGAGGATTTGAGTATTCTGTAGAGTCCAGGAGCTGTCCCAGCATCAGGCCAATGCTTCCATGTTCTTACAATATCGTTGAAGAAGAAGATTTTCGAATTGATCAGACCTATAAAAGTTGATTACATAGCGCAATTAACTAGAAAAAAGCTCATAGTTTTATAACGATTGAACGAATTTTCATGAATCAAAGCTAAGAAAACTCTCGATGAAGACATCTATCAAACAAAAAAAACTATCAATAATAAAAACGAAATCGGTTCATCCGGTTAGGTGCTAAGATGCTACAGACAGACACACAGATACACACGTTAAACGTATATTACCCCTACATTTTGCGTCGGGGAAGGCGTAAGGTTACGGCAGCAGATGTTCTCCTTGGTGGTAAGCTACTTTTTGGTAGATTTAATGATCCCACTACAACTGTACGAAAACTTATGATTCATGAATGCACATAACACTTTCATTGGTAGGTAGACCTATAGCTAGGATTAGAACCAACGACCGTCGGGTCAGAATCAGGGTAACTATCCGTTCAGGTGCATAATTCGTTAAGGTTTTGTGTAAATTGGATGAAATATGACGATGATTGTTAAATATTTTCATATTTTATATTCGATGCAACAAACTGATGCAAATTTTGTAGGCATATATGTTCTACCCGTGCGAAGCCGGGGCGGGCTGCTAGTAGTAAATAAGTCGGGTGTTGATACATTATTACGGCCTTTTTAGGGTTCCGTAGCCGAATGGCACAAAACGGAACCCTGATAGATTCGTCATGTCTGTCTGTCTGTCCGTCCGTATGTCACAGCCATTTTATTCCGAAACTGTTAAGACTACAGAATTGAAACTTGGTAGGTAGATGTTGTTGATCGTTGTTGACGAATATGTCTACCTTGGGCAAATCTTGCAATTGGGCAGAAACAATTTCGAGAAGGAAGCTCGCAGAAGGATACAGCTTGGATGGGCAGCATTCGGAAAACTTCGTCGAGTCTTTACATCGCCCATACCACAAAGCCTGAAGACGAAAGTCTTTAACGAGTGCGTCCTTCCTGTTATTACCTACGGAGCCGAGACGTGGACACTGACAGTGCGACTAGTTCACCAATTCAAAGTCGCTCAGCGAGCTATGGAGAGGGCTATGCTCGGAGTTTCTCTGAAGGATCGAATTCGAAACGAAGTCATCCGTCAGAGAACCAAAGTAATCGATATAGCTCAGAGGATTAGCAAGCTGAAATGGCAGTGGGCCGGTCACATCTGTCGCAGAACCGATAACCGTTGGGGTAAACGAGTTCTAGAGTGGAGACCACGGCTCGGCAAACGTAGTGTGGGACGCCCTCCAACTAGATGGAGCGATGATATACGCAAGCTGGCTGGCAGCGGTTGGAAACGAATAGCTGAAGATCGAGCTCAGTGGCATGCCATGGGAGAGGCCTATGTCCAGCAGTGGACGGAAATTGGCTGATAATGATGATGAAGGTAGATGTATTCTGTGAACCGCTTTCTATACAATTTTCTATCGATTTTTATACAAAAATAAAAAATATAAAACTTTAAGGGATCCCATGTATGGAACTGAAACAAAAAAAAAATTTCTTCAAACCTATACGTGGGGATACGTCTATGGATAGGTCTTCAAAAATGACATTGAAGTTTCTAAAATCATTTTTTTCTCAAAGTCAAACATTTGGAAGATAGGCGCGTCTAAAGTGGTAAAATGTGTGTCCCCCCCCTCTAACTTTTAAAGTATGGGAGAGAAAAATCTAAAAAAAATATATGCTGTAGATCTCAATAAAAACTAACAACGAAAATTAGTTTGAAAGAGATACAGTCAGCAGTTTTAGAGATATGGCGACCGCAAAGATCACTTTGTTTTTCATACAAACACTATGAAAAACAAAGTTAATTTTGTAGTTGCGAAAAATCATAGTTATGGAATACTTAACTGTGTTACGGAACCCTACGAGTGCGAGTCCAATTTGCACTTGGCCAGTTTATTGATTTTTATCTTCTCACCTAAATTGCATATATTTGCAGAATGCTGTACTTGCTGCTAACAAAAATGACACGTCGTTGCTACGTGATATCTGAGAAGGCTGACAGGATGCACCTAGACATCATGTGTGCCAACATGTACCGTGAGACAGTCTATCTGGCTCGGAAGGGGCATTTTTTCAGAGACCTCTTTATGGAACACAGTAATTATCGCCTTGCTCTATTAATTATTTTGTTACAGATAGATTGCCTCTACGTGTGTCGTGTAGTGTAGCTGCCTAACATTTTTTTTTAAATCATAGTATCGTAGTACTTATCACAATAGAAACATATAATTGACCAAACGAAGCGTCTTAGTTCCTAGATTGGTCTAAAATGCTTTTGTACGTCTGTCTGTTCTCGCCTACCTACAGGTCGCATTTTCAACCTATTTTGACGAAAATTGGCACACAAATTCCATGATTTATTTATAAATCTTCGATCGCGATTTTTGATTGGGGGGAAAGGGGGAAGTTTGCTGTAGCGTTATTTATCGACGGGTTATAATGAAACACCAGAAAAACTAGTTAAGTAACTGACCTCTATCTACATGTAGATATTTATGAGAAAGAAAACTAAATAATATCTCGTATATAATCTACATGCATTTATTACTTTGCCCAGTATCTCTCTGCGCGCTACTCGGCTACGAAGAGTTTCACCGTCGTAACTGGTTCCAGAAAGTGGCCAATTGGATAGATGAAGACGGGTGTATGCAGGAAAACCACAACTTCATAGTAAACCGAACATCTCTGTACGTCTCTAAGGCGAAAACCAGAGCCGAAGTTAGGAGGCTTAAGAGAAAAATGATTGTTAATTTGATCGATGATTGTCAGACGCATCAAATGATTCTGGCGACAAATGTGTTGGCTCATGGTATTAAGCATGCAGCACACTATATGCTTACTTCATAGGGGAATGATATACAGATAATGTGTATACCCTGTATTATTATTATTATCTCATAATTTTGTCAGGAAATTGTGTGAGTAATTTACGAAATTTTTGTTTGTTTGGATCTTCTCGTGTGACATTTCAGGTATTCTCTAGAATGTCTACTATAGAGTCTTCTAGATGTAATTGTTCAAATGTTTATAATACTTATTAGATATATTATACTTAAGTTTTAATTGTAACGTTTAACTTTTCTAATAAATTGTTTGTCAAAAAAATTATTAATTCTTTTATTTACTTTTGTTCAACATAATAATTAATTTCTTACTAATTTCAGCGCTCTTATGCTGAATTTTGAGGCAAATGTGAAAATATTTCAGGTATTGTCTTTCCAACTTCTGATCTATAGGTCATCATTAATTTTGCCTTTCTGGCTGACCTAATTTATACGTATATTGGCTGCGCCTTACTCTATTTCCTTTTCCATCATACTAGTTAAATACCTTGTACAATTACACTAACAATTATAGCTATAATGGTTAAGAATGACTTTTCTGAGTTCCTTACGAAGTTCCGGCAGCATACAGCCTTGAGAGTCCGTAGTGGGACTTGCTTGATTATTTCTGACGTTTTAGTGACGATGTTACGTGGTAGGAGCTATATTCAGCTTGACTTGCTACCAAAAAGTAGTACCACCATCAAGAAGAAAATGTACCGCCAAAATATTACGGTGTACCGGCAGCACAGCTCTTGAGAGCCAAACCATCCTAGGCCTAGCATGTTCACCATCCTTGACTAAGTAATCATCGCTTACTGCCAGGCGAAATAGTGGTCAAATGCTAGCATATCAGATATTAAAAAAGTATGAAACAAGCTTGTCTAAAAAATACGAGTCAATATTTTGCGGACAGGTGAGCTACCATAGATATCTATAAAATCAGTAAGTATATGACTGTAATGGATGCCTACCTACCTACGTCTACCAGATAATTTTAAAAGAACATCAGATGAACCAAGGAAATGAAATGGTGCCCATTGAGGATCCAGTGCAACATCAAGCCACTGTATTTTGGGCATTTACGATAATGTTTCAAGCTGGCATAACATAACTGTATTTTATCTATTCATACTTGATTCTTGTATATTATCTCGGTGACCCTTAGATTGTCTGTGGATGGATTGTATGGAGTACCTAAGTAAAAAGTAGACTTTTACATAACTACGTGGCTGATGGTTTTGGATATGATGTGACATATATGTCACATCTTATCCAAAACCTAAGTATAATATATTATAGGTATCTACCGTTTGAAGTAACCATTCTATAATTTTACATTTTTTTTTGTATTTTGATTATTGCATTTAGTGCGACAAATTAAACTGGCCTCTTTTGCAGCTAATCTGAATAAAATTTAACAACATGAAAAATTAATAAAGAAATTAGCACCGTTAAATCAATTTGACGCTCGCTCGGTGCGTAGGCGTTAATCATTCACAAGCGTGATACCAACAAGCAGCAATGCTCTTTAGAATATTTATCGTGTTAACTCTATCAAAAGCAATCGTGAGTTATGGATCCCGTGGGAATCTATTGGAAATTTATTTTCAAGATGGTAATTCTTACTACGGACAAAAATTTCCTCAAAAGTACTTGTCTGTGGATGAGGAGAATCCGACGTCAGCTGATTTGTATCGCTACGTAGGAGCAATGTATCGCGTACTGGAATACTTTTCCGAAGACCCAAATGATACTGACCCAAATGTCGCCATATCTTCATTTCTTATGAAAGGTAGGTATTTATTCTTTTATACATGGCTGTCCTAACCTCCTTCAGAACCCCCTTGGTAAAGGATGGTTTGACTTCTAAGCGAGAGGTCGCCGGTTCTAATCCTAGCACGAGTGTTCGTCCACAGGAGGAGCATATAATATAGATGTTCTGCCTGACTTGCTTCCAAAAATCTATCTGTGCGGTTTCTGCCTTTTTAAGTGCTAGCTAGCAACGATAGCACTGGTTAGAAGGGAGGCGCGTGTGGGTTTTCGGAACGGATTTGGATATAAAGTCGCTTGAAATTACAGTTGGACGCGGTTTCTAGTTTTTTCTGTATTCTGAGGGGTATCCATCAATAAGGAAACTACCACTACTTTTTTAAGTGTAACGTTTTTAAATTAACGTTTGAGAATGTACTGGATAAATGTTGTTAATAGAACTATCAACGGGATATTTCATTTACAATGTTTTTTATTATTTATGAGATTCCGATATTTCGGCTAAACATGGTAATATGTTGTTAAATTGAAAAGAGGTGTGGATGCAGCACCTTACTTATAAAGGGTTACTAGGGTAACTAGCGCACATCCTCATAAGAGCATGTAGTACATCAAGAAAAACAACTCTTATATAATGTTTTTTTTCATATATAATATAAAAATTAAAAAATGTTATCTAAAATTCTAAATAGTGTTAATTCTACGCAAAATCTCAGACACGTACGTACCTTTAGTAAGAGTTTTCATACCGAACTCGATATCGTATATCGAACAAATTGTGTATAAGAAACAGTACAGCGCCTCTATTGGTTACTACATTTCACTAAATTAAGACCAATCTGGGAGCCAGAATAGCCAGTGTCCGTACCTTGAGTTGAAAACTATGTGAGGTCTGTCTGTCTGTGAAACGATGAAAACTCGTACTAAGGGTACAAAGCGGTAACGCGCCGTCCGTACGTCGCGTGCAGTTCCGACAAAAGAAGAGAACGTGGTAGCGAAGGTGGCATTTGAACTTGACCTACTTCGTTAGCGGTCTGTACTCGCGGAAGCGCGTACCTTAACTTAGTAAGTACATCGAAATGCTAATTGTTACGTTTAAGATTTCATGTTTTAAATACACCTACTTTAATAAATGTGGCCAAGTGCGAGTCAGAGTCGCGTCTTGCATCGCACACTTTGGGAGGGTTCCGTACTACAGTAAAATACGAAACATAACAGGGTTTCAACCTCATATTTGATTAATTAATATTTGTTGATATTACCAAGAACATTTTGTTTGGTATACGAGTTCACGGAGAATCTCGACACTGCGATCTAGAAAGACGGGGCTCGTTTACTAGCGCCATCTATGCCGAAACTAATGGGAAAGGTTGTTAGCTTAACAAACATAGATAGCGTTATACTAAGAAACACGTTTTTTTGTATGGGGACCCCCTTTAATTTTTAACTTTATTTTGTTTTTAGTATTTTTTGTTCTAGCGGCAACAGAAATACACCATCTCTAAAAATATCAACTGTCTAACTATCACGGTTAATGAGATACAGCCTGGAGACAGACGGACAGACACAGACAGACAGACAGACAGACGGACAGCGGAGTCTTAGTAATAGGTCTGGGTCTCTGGGTACAAAACCCTAAAAATTAACTGTTGCATGCAAACCTACATAGTGTATGAAAGGTCCACGTGCGATTGTACATGTTTCGTTCTGTTCCTTGGTAGGTGGCGAATAAAATACTTATAAGTTCAAGTGTTTTTAATGAATGTACTTACGATATTCAATTTACTTAACAATTATTTTATTATTTAACGCTGTCCCAGAACTGCGTAGCACGCTGCGCGGGTGCGTGTGGGGTGCAAAGCAGCTGACTACAGATGCCTACGCAGCTTTGCTACGAACTGCGAATGGAGCGTTGCCATAGTAACCAGATGCAGAGATAAGAATTTGATAAAATCGACAAGACATAATTTAAGATCGATTAAATAAAAAAAAATAGTTCCACCCGAATTGAGAACCTTCTCCTTCTTTTTGAAGTCGGTCAAAAAAAGCTATATTTTTATATTATTATCATTCAATTATGTATTAGTTTTTTTTATGGTAAAAGGTAACAGGACAAGCACGACGCTCGCCTGATGGTAAACGATGACTTCTACCTATTACAGATACAGCGGCATGCAAAATTCTGGCAGTCCAGAATTCTAGAATTTTGTATGCGACTGCACTGCACCTGTTACCTTGAGACATAAAGATGTTGAGTCTCACATGCCCTATAATTTCACTGGACAGCTTGCCATTTCAATCGAAAAATATCCAATTTTACGGCTGAAAATTAATTGGCAAAGTGGTGGTACCGCCCCACGCAGACTAGCAGAAGTCCTACCACTACAGTTGTACATTCGTGGACTAAAATAAATATTTCCGAGTGTTGAGTTATGTTTTGAAAAAAGTTGCTTGTCTAAAGTTGCACAAAGGGTGCGCGAGGTACCAATAAGTCTGTATTACCTGTAATCTTAATATATAAAATTCTCGTGTCACAGTTTTCGTTGCCATACTCCTCCGAAACGGCTTGACCGATTTTGATGAAATTTTTTGTGCTTATCCGGTATCTATGAGAATCGGCCAACATTTATTTTTCATCCCCCTAAATGTTAGGGGAGTCCACCCATAAATTTTTTATTTTATTTTTTAGACAAAATTTTTAATTTCTATTTTTTTATGATACAACATACAAAAATACATACAATCCTCAATTTTCACCCTTCTAAGATCAACCCTTATTTTTTAATAGCCATTTATTTATATGGCAAAACAACGTTTGCCGAGTCAGCTAGTTACACGTATAAAAATTTAAATAAAATATTACTTATTAATATTTTTTTATTTCAGCTGTAGTTAAACGAATTATACTCGATTACGGTGATCAAATTAAGAACGAAGACAAAGGCCTACTGAAAAGCATTATCCGTATCGCGGATAATCTCCTTTCGCATTTCAACTACTTCTACGCAAATGATAACCAAAAGGAAGAAAACCCTATAGCCCACCGAAGTATGCCTTGATACATTCAGAGTTAGTTTCACCGGTTCCTAATAGAGATTCAGATTGTTTCACAGATCTGACATAATATGTGATGCTGATAAAAAGTTGTCAAAATGAGTCTGTTTAGCAAAACATTTGTAATTAGGAACCGGCGAAATGGCCCTTACAGCGTTTGTCCACAGCAACGGCACCGAAAAAATCTCGGTGCCGGTGACGTCCCGGTGCCGTTGCTGTGGACAAACGGCCTTATGTAACTTTAGCGTTTCAAACTATTTGATTGGGGTCGAGGCAACATAGGATTTCATGTTAGAACTACTGAAAATGAGAAGTCAACGTTACTTATCTACTCGTTGTCGATATAATGATCGGCAATAGTTTCAATTTCATCCGGAAGCCGTTTTCAGGACCTTCAAGATTCTGAAAACATATCTGTTAGCAACATAAACGTAAAAGGTGTGATACGGGATCATCCGAGTGACCATCCATTTGACTCAGAAAGATCGCGTAAAGATGGTACTATTTGATCCGATATACTTCAAGGTATCGGTGGGAAGGGAATATAATGAAAAAAAATCGCGCTCCGAGGCTCCGTACAAACTTGTCAAAACAAACGTAACTTTGTTTATCGATCCATAGACACTGTTCATGCATCAATCGCAAATAATACGTTTTTTTATATCTTATAGGCTAGCGTTTGACCACTATCTCGCCTGGTGGTAAGCGATGCTGTGGTCGAAGAGGCCTAGAATACTCAAATACATTGTAATAGCATATTCGCCTTTTTTAAATTATTAAACTACATATTTACGGTTTTCAGATGTTTTAAGGTTCCGTTCGTCAAAAGGAAAAAAAGAACCCTTATAAGATCACTTTGTTGTCCGTCCGTTTGTCTGTCTGTCTGTCCATCTGTCAAGACTCAGATACATATACCAGAGATATATATCAAACTAGAAGTGCCCCGCGGCTTCGCCCGTGTTAAAAACTCCTTTTATTTACTGAAAACTTTTTTTTTGTAAAAACGATTCTATCATTAAAGACATCAAATACAAATTAGCCATATCGGTTTAGCCATTTTCATGTTATCGCGTGACTAAGGCAAATCGGGATTCATATTTATAAAACCCGAAAAACCCAAATTTTCATACTTTGTTACCTACCCCATTTCGATAAATCCTACAATAGGTACTTACTTATTTATTTACAGAAGTACTTATGTGAAAAGTTTCGAATAAAACAGACTATCTCATCTTGTTTCGCCGTACAAACTTTGAATCCTCGTTCCGCATACGGATTGGTTAGGGTGGTATTATGAAAAAGTCTGAAACTCGTATTTACTTATTTAAATACAGAAGTACTTGTGTGAAATGTCGAATAAAATGACTATAACAACTTTGAGCCCCCACTTCATCCCTTTAAAAAGTGAGTTTTGGAAAATCCTTTCTTAGCGGATACCTACGTCAAAATAACTATCTGCATGTCAAATTTCAGCGCAATGCGAAACAATATTGATTTGAGACTTTGTTACCCCATTTCACCCTAATTTAGAAAAAGCCTGAAACATGTATTTTATTATATATTTACTAAAGTACTTGTGTGAAGTTTCGAATCGATAAAACTATATAATCTTGTTTCTCCATACAAACTTTGAACCTCCGTTCCATCCCCTTAAGCAGAGAATTTTGGAAAATCTTTTCTCAGAGGGAACTAACGTCGTAATAACTATTTGCATGCCAAATTTCAGCAGAATTCGAAACAATATTGATTTTCAGACTTTGTTACCCCGTTTTACGCTTTTAGGGGTGGAATTCAAAAAAAGCCTGAAACACGTATTTACTTATTTCTAATACGCTTTTATTAGCTTCAGACGTATGTATGTTTGTATGTTAGTATGTAACGGAATCTTTGAACATGATTTTAACCCCCTTCAAAACGTCGGATTAACTTGAAATTTGGCATACTTATTAAGAACCGATGACAATAAATAAATAAATAAATAAAATAAAAAAAATAAAATTAAAAAAAAAATTCGACTAAAAATTGAAAAATAAATAATAGTTTTAAAAAAACTAAAAAAAATACGCTTTTGTAGAAAATCCAACTAAAAAATAGAAAATAAATTTTAATAAATTTGAATTAAAAATAGTGTAAGAAAAAATGATTTTATTGTAAAAAAAAGCGTGGGGTGCTTTTCAGGATATAATCAAAATAACCCTTCTAGTCATATCTGTTCTTAAAATATTTGGAACTATTGATACCATGCACCCCACGCTTTTTTTTTTACAATAAAATCATTTTTTCTTACACTATTTTTAATTCAAATATATTAAAATGTATTTTCTATTTTTTAGTTGGATTTTCTATAAAAGCGTATTTTTTTAGTTTTTTTAAACTATTATTTATTTTACTGAAGCACTTTTGTGTGGTTTCGATTAGAAAAGACTATCTAATCTTGTTTCTCCATACAAACTTTGAACCCCCATTTCATCCCCTTAAGGGATGAATTTTGGAAAATCCTTTCTTAGTACACCCTTAGGTAGGTACTAAGACAAATATACCCTCTAAATTGCAAGTCTCTACGACAAGCGGTTTAGGCTGTGCGTTGTCTGTCAGTCAGTCAGTCATTCAGTCAGTCAGTATGTCAGGACAAAGATTCTTATAGTATTAGATACTCGAGTTTACGGTATCTTTCGGCTGTGAAAAAATCAAACCTCGTAAGTCATCGCGATCAAAAGATATGACCGTTTATGTCGCATATTTTTCCATATTTTGCGATTTCACAAGGGAATCAACGAAGATACCTACTACTACTCCCCATTGACCTAGAATAATAAAATTTGACAACAAGCAAGGTCTTGAAGCACTTATATAGGAATAAATCTGAAATCCGTAAATATGTAGTTTAATAACAAAAAAAGTGAATTTACTATTGCAAACTCATTTTTTGCGGTTAGTGCAATACATTTTCTATGGATCGAATTGCAAAGTTAAGTTTGTCCTTTAACCTAGGTCGAGAAGTTAGTACGATAGCCTCGGTGGGCGAGTCCCAACTTATATTGGTCGATTTATTTCCTTTTGAGGTAACGTTACTATAAATAAACTGGCCAATTGCAAGTCGACCTCGCACTCGTAGGGTTCCGTACCACACTACAGTATTTTATAAGATCGAGCAAAAAATACCACTATCATTTTTCGCCAGCAAAAAATAATAATTAATAAACATTTGTTTTCTTATAACGCCACCTAACGGCTAACAAAGGTGTTAGGGACGCCATCTATGGGACGTTTACCTAACTAAGCGTTCATAGATGGCGTGAAATGCCGAAAAAAACACGTTTCTTGTATGGGGACCCCTCTATTATTTTTAACTTTATTCTGTTTTTAGTATTTGTTGTTATAGCGGCAACAGAAATACATCATCTGTGAAAATTTCAACTGTCTAACTATCACGGTTCATGAGATACAGCCTGGTGACAGACGGATAGATGGACAGCGGAGTCTTAGTAATAGGGTCCCGTTTTTTACCCTTTGGGTACGGAACCCTAAAAACGCACGCAGCTATTCCAAGGACAGACTTTTGTGTTTCTTATGTTTCGCACTCTTAGGTTAGACGTCTTAATTGTATGATAATTATGTTTAATCATTGAGGTATGATATACCTCTTTCTTAATACGAGACGTTTGTAATTAAATATTTTAACATTATATTATCATTTCAGTGGCTAAATTATTTATGCACGATGACTCAATAACCCATACGGTTGATAAACTCCACAGCAATTCAATACAAGACTGGATCAACTCTAAAGTGAAGTTGAACGATTACATTGAACGAATGGATGATATGTCTCTCCCGAGGGAGCAATATGTTCACTTTATAGAATACAATGATGATTACTTTCCCCTGGAAGTCTCTGGTACTTATCACATTATTATTTATACATACAGGATCGTCCAAACAAAGATATAAATGAAAAACTTTGAAATAAAAAAAGTAACAAATAGCAGAAAAATACTCATCAGAAAATTCTCAAAAGAAAATCAAAATATATTAAAAAAGAAAGTGTGTAGGTATGTATCAGTTCCGACGCACGACTGGAGTTTACTTAACGATATATACTGTAGATACGATAGAACGATAAATACTATACTGTAACGAATTTGAGGTACTATTTTGTACACCTTTACTACCTGTTACCTGCCCAAGTAACCACAATCCCAACTCCATACTCACAGACCGTTCTTACCTGTGTTGGGGACAATTTTCAACTTTTATAAAAAACTATGGTCTGGCCGTCGTGGGCTCTTCTAAACGTAACGTTCCAAGTTTGATTTTACTCACCATACATTTTTATTCCCCGGGCTCATATGTATATGAAAAGAACTCCAAAAAATAGAATTTGAAAACAAATCACATCGGGTAACATTCGTTTGTTTAATACGTCTTCAGTTGGACAATCTTGTTGGTATTTACTTGAACACGTGTACGACCAGTACCTTTATTACGAGTTTTCATATCAAACTCGATATCGTATATCGAATAAGTTATGTATAAAAAAGTACAGCGCCTTTAGTGGTTACTACACTTCACTAAATTAAGACCAATCAGGGAGCCAGATAAAGCCGAAAACTTATTAATTTTTATTTATTTATTACCAATATAAAATACATTTTAATATAATGTATCAAAGATGATATAGATTGGCCCCAAACTATTGCTACAATGTCATCTGCATAACATAAAAGTTTAGCTTCATTGAGTTCTATTCTAAGGATGTCATCCATGTATACTGTGAACAACGTGAGCGCTAGTGTGCTACCCTGTGGCACGCCATGTGATATAAGCCTCTCACTGCTTATGTGATCTCCGATTCTTATACACTGTAGTCTGTTTGTTAGATAGCTGGAGAACCAGCTGTGGGTTTTCCCTCTAATGCCAAAGCGTTCCAGTTTGTTCAATAGAATTGGGATAGAAACTGTGTCGAACGCTTTGGCAAGATCCAGAAAGACTCCGATACATCGTTGTCCACTGTCTAAATGTGATGACACTGTTTCAACTAATAGTTGGACAATATCTTCAGTCGATTTGCCACGTTTGAAACCGATTTGGCGTTCAGATATAAGGTTGTATTTGTCCATAATGTCTACTAACCTTTTGTTTACAATCTTTTCAAGGATTTTAGACGCTGTGCTCAGTAGTGAGATAGGCCTATAATTATCACGGGTTGATTTTGAACCTCCTTTATGTATCGGCACAACCACAGCTGCCTTCCAGCAGTCAGGGAATATACTCGACGACATACTTAGGTTACATATGTGTACGATGGGTTCAATAAGGGAATCCCTTGCACATTTTAGGACCAAAGGACCTATTTTATCCTTTCCAGGGGCACTGTCTGACTTAAGATCATTTATAGAGTGAAATGTTTAATGTGCATCCGTGGGTCAAAACTGGTCAAAACTATGTGAGGTCTGTCAAAAGGGTCTACGATGAAACTCGTAAGGGTACTTACTGAATGCCGAGAGCGTCGGGCGTCGGGCGGGGCGGAGCGCGCAGCGTTTGTTTGTTTCAAACACATGCTGGTGCGTAGTAGTGTGTGTAATTATGCTATGATAATATGACAAGGTAAGACTGTATCATTTTAGTTGATAGTTGTTTGGCTCAAAAAAATTATAAGTTCGTGGTTTCAAGATATAGTTGAGGCCTAAGTCCAGCTGTGGACAGACATGATGATAATATGTAATATGACAAAAAAATGTGCTTAACAATTATGCCCAATTATAGTTAAGTATGCGTTTATATTATTATTGTTCAGAATATTATTCTACAATTGGTTATACTAACAGTAATTATTTCAAGAAAAATATAACTAATAACTATATGCCAAATTAATGTATGCTTCAATATTATTAGAGGAAACAACATTATTCTAAAGTATATTATGACAAAAAATGTATTGTGAAATATTAGGGTACCGTTCGCGGCCTCTGCTCGGCCGGCACTCAGGCAGGCAGGACACCAATACGCGCTAGCATGTGTTTGAAACGAACGCTGCACGCTCCGCCCTGCTTGACGCTCAACTAGAGCGTGCATCAGTTCGTACTTTTAATTGCATGGTGAATTGATTATAATTTCAGCACCATCAACGGCGTTAAAGAAGGTTTATTAATGTCCGGTTTTATCGCACATAGACTGCAAACAGCAATCTCGACCGGATAACGTTTAGATTTACCTTTTTTATGATATTAAGTAGTGTTAGAGAGTCCAGAAATGAGACACCTTTCTTGTGGTTACAAATCACGTATAATAACAATTATTTATATCTTAGGCGACACACGTTTACTCTGAATCAGTGTATAATTAGAATGCCTCCCTTCCCCGCATCTTCCCCTCGTGTAGCACTGGGATGACTACGGCGTAGCACTAACGTCATGACGTAGCTGATGACATCATGGTTTAGCACCACAAGGTTCTACCCATATCTTCAGTATTTCTCACAGTAGGTAACAGGACAAGCACGTAACTCGCCTGATTGTATTTTAACTAATGTATTTTGATATGTAATGAAAAAGACTGACGTTCATAAGTGTACAGTGTACCCAAATGAAGTAAATATATGAATTATGAATTACTAGCTGTTCCCGCGACTTTGTCCACGTGGAATAGTGTCTTTGGGTAGCATTAACAAATAAGACACATACGTATCCCAACTACCATTGAAACCATTGAAACCACCCCTCCCCCTTCCCCTCACTTCCACCTCCCCTCCCCTCTCCTCCCCCTCCCTCCCTTCCCCCTGCCTTCCCCCTCCCCCATGCCGGCATATCAGCCCGTCAAAATCTCTGGCCGATCTACTCTAAATATCGGCGGCCGGGATGACGTCGCCCGGTGCCGGTTATGCTGTGGACAAGCTGCCATACTAAATATATTTACCACTACTTCGGCGCCGGCATTTAGTTCCCGTTGACGTCCCGGTGCCGTTGCTGTGGACAAACGCTGTCAGGCAGACTAGTAGAAATCATACCACTATAGATACCTGATTTACATTTATTAACCTGTTGTTTCTCTTTAGATAAGTGTTTATCGACAATATCAGAAAAGCATCTCCCCATTAAAAAGGATGATAAATTCAAACCATGTTTGCCTGATATTCAATGTACAAGTAAAGTATTTGGCTTACCGAACATCGCCTATTCTTTGAGTCACAGGTATGATAATGATTATATTTTCTTAGGTCTTGAATAAATTAGATGCCATTAGATTGTTCTGTTACCGGTTCCAGAAAAAGCAACTCTCCATTTTTTCTCGTGGGTGCCGTCAGGGTGACTATAAAAGCCGGTACATTTTTTTATATCTACCAACTTTTATAGTCATCTGGCAAGCATAATTTTATTCGAATAATCAAATTCGGAAGCCTCATTTGAATAATAATTAATTTGTGAGCAACGTTTTTGGTCGTGGAAACCTTTCCGTTTTGAATCACTGATTTATTTCATTGAATTGAAATAAATAGTAAAAGTTGCCGATCGAATCGGACCTCAAACCTTCCACAGTTGAAATATATTTTTTGAAGAAACATACAAGGCGCTCTTAACAATAGTTATTAATTACAATTATTCAGTTTATGTAATCTTCTGTTTATGAAAAATAATAGAAATCTTAAGCTTAGTAAAACAAAATAAGTTCTGAACTTTGAAATATCTGAATCCATAAATTCTAAAGCAAAAATATTTGCAGGATGCTGTACTTGATGCTAATTAGGTTGACACGTCGTTGCTACGTGATATCTGAGAAGGCTGACAGGATGCACCTAGACATCATGTGTGCCAACATGTACCGTGAGACAGTCTATCTGGCTCGGAAGGGGCATTTCTTCAAGGACATCTTCATGGAACACAGTAATGTCGTATTTATATATTAAATATGTAGCAGTAATTATCCTACTCAGTGCGTGCAACTTGGCTAGAATTCTCTTTCTAGTCTGTGTTCCATCCACAGCCACTGGCTAGCCTGATTACATTTTTAATTTGATTTCACTGCTGAGTAATGTCTTTCGCCATATAATGCCACTAGTCTCGGTCCTGTGTCTTTCCTTTCTGCCAGGTATGAACCGAAATTTTAATATATCACTATGTATAGCTCACCATAGAGTTGGATAATTGCATTAAGCATACCCTGTCTAGGCCAACACTTGTGAGCATTATGCTCCATGCTCCATCTACCATCTATTGAATTAGCCATGTCTATGCAAGTATGCAAGGTCTTATTTTCAACCCATGACGCAAACTGAAGCGTGTCATATTTGACGTATTAAATTATGTATGTATGTGTCTGTCTGTAGCATTAGCATCATAGCACACTAGCAACTGATTCGATTTCGATTTAGGTTTTTTCTGTTTGTTAGAGTGACGATAGAGATCTTAGCTAAGATTAATTTGTATCGGAGGTTTTTCAAATAATTGGTATACAGTGCATCCTATACTGTTAAGTTGTTTAGCAGAATGTAAAGCATATGACTACTACCTATTACTTTGGTTTTAAGCCCGCAGTAAATATGGTAGGTTAAGTAATTGAGCGTGTTCCATCCAAAAAAAAAAAAATTAAAGTGCAAAAATATTAAAACGCTACGTAAAACAAACAGGTACCTACTTATACATTTTCTACATACTCATAAATATCTTATATGCATATTCACTCACAAAATATTTAACATATTAACATTTGTTTCATCCCCAGTTGCTCTATGTGGCTTACTTGGCTATAGCGAGTTTCACCGACGCAACTGGTTCTTGAAAACTGCAAGCTGGATAGACGAAGACGGATGCATCAAAGAAAACTACAATTTCATGTTTAATCGATCTAGCATACAAGTGTCAAAGGCCAAGAACTCAAAAGAAGTGAAATATCTGAAGAAGGTGAAAAAGCTCTACATTAGTGACGAATGCTACCACCACCAGATGGCGCTTTCACTGATTGTTATGGCACATGGGATTAGATACACATTGCATCATAGGGGGCATGCTCGGTCTCAACTGAATTATAATAAAACTGAATTATAATAATAAACTAAAATCATATTATTTTGCATAATTATCTTACTCCAACATATTATTATTTTTTGATACAATTTAAATATAAGAATATAGCTAAAGCAAAAGGTAATCCTTATAATTTGTTCTATTTAAGTTTTTTTATTCCACCAATTTTGCCAAACTGCCAGGCAAAGTTCACGCCCATATTTCTTTCTTCTTCCACGTCTTTTGCAAGCACGAGCTAATAAGCAGTTTTCATGAATAAATAGTTCCACTACACTCGCTAGGTGGCTTATGATGCGAACCTTCTGAAATTTTATTGTGACTGTGACGCATCACAGCGAATTGTTGCTTATTATTTTGTGTTGTACTTTTTAGGGTTCCGTACCCAAAGGGTAAAACGGGACCCTATTACTAAGACTCCGCTGTCCGTCTGTCTGTATGTCTGTCTGTCTGTCTGTCTGGCAGGCTGTATCTCATGAACCGTGATAGTTAGACAGTTGAAATTTTTACAGATGATGTATTTCTGTTGCCGCTATAACAACAAATATTAAAAACAGAATAAAGTTAAAAATAATAGAGGGTGCCCATCAGAGCGCGGCTATGAGCCCGCCACCTTGCTGAGAGCTTGCTTGTAAGCAGATGTGCTATAGCTACGTACATTGATATACAGTTCTTGCGTAGGGATGCCTGCAAACACCCGCGCGCTTATCGATGAAGCGGGTGACACGTGACGACAAAAATGAATATAGGATATTTATACATTGAGAGGAATGTTATATATTAATCTCAAGATACGCTGTTTGTTTTTTCCTACGATTTCTCAGTCATTATATAGGTATCTTAAATGCACGAAAAAGATACTATTAATGTAATTAAGAGTACCTAAGAGCACTTAAAATAATATTATTGTGATGTTATAATAAATGAAATAAAATAAAATTTTACCTGAAAATGAAATGTTTATTTACATACTAACCCGTTTTTAGGGTTCCGTAGCCCAACGGCTAATAAACTGGCCAAGTACAAGTCGGACTCGCACTCGTAGGGTTCCGAGAAGAGGGAGGGGAGGGGGCTTAGCTAGGCGTGGTACGGCGCGGTGAAGGTGGGCTACGTATGTGTCTTATTTGTAATATAATAAGCCTAAATAATTAAAAATACTACGCGGACGAAGTTGCGAAGTCGCGGTGCACAGCTAGTAACTAATATAAAGCTAACCACACAAAAATCTCAACATTAACACTTTAGAGCATCGGAATATTTCCTTACTTCGACTTCGCTTGAACGTAAAAAATGTCGTAAATAATATCAACAGCACGCACATCACTACTCAATGCATCACCGGCGAAGCGGCGGGCGGTGTAGTGGGACGCGACTCGCAACCGCACGTCTCACGTGTACTTCACCCCCGCTATCATATAATAGTATATCCGTTTAAAAGTATGAAAAACTGAATTATCTGTGAAATGTTATGTTGCATTTTAGTTTCGTGTGTTTCCTTGTGTCATTTTGACAAGTTGGCACCGCACATTTCACCATTTTCTCGGCAAAAACGAAATAAGATCTTACTAAACGCACTCCGCTCGAACTCAGAATGTCGACTGTTCGCGCTTGCCGGTGGACAGCGACGATGTTCTGACCCGTGCTTACTATTCGAGCTCGAGTAGCCGCGCTCTGTACTTTAGTAATTATTGCTCTTTGGTCCCCATACAAGAAACGTGTTTATTTCGGCATTTCACGCCATCTATGAACGCTTAGTTAGGTAAACGTCCCATAGATGGCGTTATATTGAAATGTCGATCCCTAACACCTTTGTTATAAGATGGCGTTATAAGAAATAAAATGTTTATTAATTATAATTTTTTGCTGGCGAAAAATGATGGTGGTATTTTTTGCTCGATCTTATAAAATACTGCAGTGTGGTACGGAACCCTACGAGTGCGAGTCCGACTTGCACTTGGCCAGTTTATTTATTAGTATTACCGTAGTTCACAGACCTGCTACATATTAAACTTGATCGCGTACACAGGCCCCCATGAGACCGACCTTGAACTTGAACTGAGTTTGTCCCTTTCTTTTGTATGGACAACTTATAAATATACCATACATATAGTATACAACATATATAGGACTAGCAGGTTGTTAGACAAGGACACACTTCCACCCTGGTGTCTCTCAATATTCTGCTCTACAAAGCAATTACAACCTTATAGTTAAAGCATACGGATTAAATTGAATTTGTCAAAAGATCTCCAGTGCACCATCCCTTTATATTACGTCTATGCCGTAGTATTATTATCTGTTCTGTGGTATTACTTTTATATAGTACTAGCTGTACCCGCGACTTCGTCCGCGTGGAACAGTGACCTAGGGCAGCATTTTTCAGATACATATTTTGTTTTATTTTGGACTTTAAACACAGTCGTTTAGATATTTAAAAAAAGACTTTATTGTAATGCTTCTCTACACACAATATTAGACGTATGTATAGCCATCGGGGATCAAAGCATACAGGCTGCTAGGTTTATTGCTAACACGTGACAGAGCCACATAAAGCTGACCGTGCGAAAATCAGCAAAATATTTAGATCCACACCCACCACTTTTAGCGTCTGACGTAGGGCTTTATTAATTGTCATCGCAAAACATTAACTTCTATGTATTATTATTATATAATCATAATCTATCTTCCTATTCCTTCTGTATATGTCCTGACCTGACCGACTGACTGACTCACTGATTGACTGAGATATCCACGCACAGCCCAAAATGCCGCTGGTTATAGACACATTAAATTTGGAGGATGTGTTCTTTGTAAATTGTAGGCATCCACTAAGAAAGGGTTTTTCGAAACTATACCCTTAATAGGGTAAAATGGAGGGTTGAAGCTTCTTATAAACTTTTTAATCTCTGGTTCAATTGTCTCGAGAATTGGTACACTTACTTTTACATTAAAATCATTAGTTACGTGTATCACAGTTCTTCCAAAATAAACCCCCTCGCGTTTGCCTGACTAACTGAATGATTGTCTGATATAGCAACATACAGCCTGATCCACTGGCCTTAGAGACATAATATTTAGAGGGTGTGTTCTTTGTATAGTGCAACTATCCACAAAAGGGTTTTTCGTAATTCTACCTCTAAGATGGTGAAATGAGAGGTTTAATTTTTATGTGAAACTTTTTAATCTCTGATTCGATTGTCTCGAAAAATGGCACACATAGAAAGATAGGTAGATAGATAAACACTTTATATTTGCACACCAATCATTACCTAAAATACTTGAGGAAAATACTTATTCTAAGTAATGCTAAGGGCAGTCTTATCGTTTAAAGCGTTTTCTTCCATACAACCAAGAAAAGAAGAAGAAGACAACCAAGAAACCAAGAAAGAAGACTAACAACACATACTGTTTTATGATGAGACACGATGCGTATCACATTTTTTTTTTCAAAATTTTCCCTCACGTGTTTGTTTCTCTATCAACGCACTGCCTAAACCGCTGATCCCAGACTCATGAAAATTAGAAGATGTGTTTTAGTAAAGTGTAGGCATCCACTATAGAAGGGTTTTTCAAAATTCCACTTCTAAGAGGGTGAAATGGAGGGTTGAACTTTCTATGAAACATTTTATATCTGGGTCAATTGTTTCAAAAATTGGTATAGATAACAACTCTTGAATTAAAATTATCAGTTACAGTTTTTCCAAAATCATCCCCACGCATTCATCTGACTAACCAATATATCAAAGTACTGGTCCTAAACCGCTGGTCTTAGAGACATGATATTTGGAAGGTGTGTTCTTTGTAAAGTGCAAGTATCTAGTAGGTTGAATTTTCTGTGAAACTTTTTATTCTCTGATCCGATTAGCAATAGCATGGTAGTTCAAGTAACAAAACGATAACTTCAACTATTGTTTGAGCAATACGGGTATCACAGCTTTTCCCTAATATTATATATATTATATTTCCATACAGAAACAAATGTGTCGGGACATTTGTTTCTGTATGGAAATAAATTTAAAACAATCTAACCAACTATTCTTTGACTGCTCCGACTTTGTCGAACTACCCTTTCGAGTTGAAAAGTTTGCAGTTTCCCTTCAAAGTCTGCTTTGCCAAGATCATAATATAAATCTCAAGGCCAGGCTCAATTTAAAAGGAGTAGACTTAGGGAGGACTGCTTTTTACACGGTCAGTTATATGTGGTCTGCTCTATAGTAAGCACACGGAGCAGCATTTATTTGGGATATTCTCAGTTTGTATGTTCAATTGAGAGGGAGTAAGAGCGCATGTGATATATATTGTTTTTGAAGAAAAATATGTAATTTGTTTCCTGTAGGCTACGCAAGCGGAGCCGCGGGCAGAAGCCATTATTATGAAGTTTAGTAAAGGTCGAAAAGTTTGAGGTCCCGGTGGTGTAAGTGGGAGACCAATCGGCTTTGATGCCAGAGATGCCGAGTTCAATCCCCTCTGTGCAACAATAGATTTTTCTGTGAAGGAAAAATAACGTTAAGAAACCAACAACCCATCTTTGTTGTAGGATACTATGTAGTGTTCGCCTGGCCAGCTATCAAGCTCCCTCAACACTCAAGCTAGAAAATCTGTCAACAAACATCTGAGGTGTTCCGGCAGCTATCCCTGAGAGCCTGTCCCATTCTAGGCCTAGCGTGCTTCTATCTTCGACCGCATCATCACTTACCAACAGACGAGATAGTGGTCAAACGCTAGCCTATAAGATATTATTAAAAAAAAGGTTCAATCAATGCTACTGAACAGAGAAAGTATACATTATTATTAATATATATAGTGTAACACTAATGTTCGACGTGATTCTTTAAATTTACATAACTTTTTTATTATATTAATACATATTACATATTACTGAAAACCGCATCTAAATCGGATTTGCCGTTTTTTGAGATTATCGTGAAAAAATGCACAGATAAACAGACAAAAATTCTAACAATAATTGTTTTGGGTTCTAGTGCGTTTTATAAAGGTCCCAATAATGTTTTTCTTATATATCTTCCAGCTACAGACAGCGATCTGTTACATTTTTATTTTTATATTATTTGATAATTTAAAAAATATACAATTTCTGTATTGTTGTGTATTTAGATTCACAGAGTACTGAATCACCTACTACCTCGGAACAATGACTCATTGTTCCGAGCCTACTACGTTATAAGAGTAGGCACTGGTAGGCACTTCCTGTCACTTCCCTACATTGTTGATACCCGAATTATAAACGTACTTTGTAGCCAACCTAACAACGGAAAGTATTATGCTTATAAATTTAATAGAAACTTTTTTGCAGTGTTGGATGGTACAAAGTACGTTAATAATTATATTATGTATGCAATGTCGCGGGACTGTTTAGTTTGACAGTTTTTTTCTGTTATATCGCTTAGCGACCAATTGACAGTTTTTGATCCCCATTCAATGCGCAGCGGCGCGGCTCACGTAGCCTTGTCCTTTGCAATTCTGTGAAGTATTTAATCTATTGGACGTATCCGCACTGGCGGAAAAAAATCGCGCGAGAAAATCTGTGATTTGATGCAAATTGTCGCGGAATTTAAATCACTAGAATAAAAATCGCGCTGTGAAATATAGCTGTGCCATAATGAAAATAAAAAAAATATAAAGAATGAAAGCAGTTTAGACCTTAGTCGAAAATCATAGACGTAATATAAATGGATGGTGCCCTGATGATATTTTGACAAATTCAATTTAATTCGTATGCTCTAACAATAAGGTTGTTATTGCTTTGTGGAACAAAACGGCCTAAGCGAAAGGCACCAGGGTAGGAGTGTGTCCTTGCTTAACAACCTGCTAGTGCTATATATTTTGTAGACTATATGTATTGTATATATATAAGTCGTCCATACAAAAGAAAGGGCCAGACTCCGTTCTAGGTCGGTCTCATCAGGGCCGTTTCGCGCAGTCAATTTATATTACGTCTATGTCGAAAACGAATGAAAAATAAACATTAGTTTGTGACGCAGATGGATAATTAAAAAGATCTGACATTAAAATAATAATAATAATATGAGAAGGATAAAACTATACAATCTATATAATACTAGCATGAGTGAGCGAGACGGACAACATTTTTTTTATCCTTCACGCGTATGCGATTTTATTGTTTGCCACCAGCTCTAGCGGCGCCTATTGGCTTTCACACGGTGTCATATATAACCCGACCAAATTACGTTGGTTATTACATTATATGGCATATGTATCACGTGTTCATCATTTTAGACGGTTTATATCTCTATAGCTATTTCATCGTATACGCCAAATTCTTCTCCATTTAATTTTCCCTCCACGGTTTGTCAGATGTATCCAGTTGTCAGACAGTGTGTAGGAATGACTCGCGCACGGGCTCGCGTTTATTTCGAAAGCCAGGCTCCAGGAACTAAAACGTACGCCTCATTCCCTTCGAATGCAAATCCATAGAACTAAGTTTTAGTCAGCCACCGCATCAGCGAACGACCCCTGAGCCAAAGTTGGTTAGGTATTAGGTTGTAACTCTATGATGTTTATATGTCGCAGGCTAGCTAAGATAGCTTAATTAACCGTTCAATTGAACGCCTAGCCTCTTAACTAAACAGCGCCGTTCAACTCAATTCCTGAGTGATATCCAGCCGTAGCGTTTATTACAACATTTAATAAACTGGCTGGCTAATGCATAGGCCAGTCATATAATGTCTTAGTCTGACACTAAGGCAACACACCAGGAACTGTGACCACCGCGTGACGTGCGCCGACGAGCGTAGCGAGGAGGGGAGCCGCGGTAGCGGCCGCGCATCACCAGAAATATATGTATATGCCATGCATATATTTCTGGTGACGTGCGGACCTCGCTTGGACGCGGTGGTGTGTTGCCTTAGTGTCAGACTAATGAACAGGCTAGGCAAGTAATGAAACGTCATCGATCCAAGTCATTTGCCAGGCTGTTTGATCAAATGGCTGGATATCATTCAGGAATTTGGTTGAACGGCACTTTTTAGTTAAGAGGCTAGACGTTCAATTGAACGGCTAATTCAACTATCTGCCTGCGACATATACACCCCACCCCGACTAAATTAATAACAATTATATTTTCAAAACATTTATTAAACTGCACATTATTTAATATTAACCGTATTTACCTATTTGATAAAAAATAAGATATAATTACAAAATTAAGTTATTCACATAAAGGCTACTTAGATAATATTTTACAATATCTTTCATTTTGTATTATAGATTTTTGAGGCACTTGATTTTTTTTGACACTAGATTTGTTTTCAGTTGAGATAGAATCTACACGAGTAGGTAATAAATTTAAACATACTCGTATATTGTGATTTATCTTTGACATATGTGTAATATATATAAGTGTATATTTCAGTGTGTAACTGATTTTTATTCTTTATTTCATTTATTTTTATTTCATATGTGTGTTACTTAAAAGGGGTTATTAATCAATCAAACAGTAATAAAAAACTTACTTCATGAGTACGTACTATTTTAACAGTTAAAGTTAAAGCACATTTATTAGTGCAAATAGGCAATGATTCATAAAAACATTATTTTTTAATTCAAGTCACTGGTACGTAATTGTATACATAACACATTAATAAAATAATGAATATAATCTTTGAGATTCCAATAATAATGTTTGCAGACCTTAAATAATACACGACAAATAGGTATATTATCAAAGCTGCAGACATACAAAAACGTTAAAATGCTGCACACATTACATTTTTCACTTCATACATTCATGCTTAGAGCTAACAATAACTTAGTACTAAGATAAGGCACATGAATTCTTGTAAAGCGTGGTTTTAAAAGTTGAAAGAGTTGCATGGCTCATAAACCTTTTATACTCTTCATCATCATTATCAGTCTACTAGCGGATACTCGGCATGTGCTACTACACTATTAAAATTAATGTTACCAAATATGCATAATGCATTATTTCAGCGTTCTAAAACCATCTTCGCATCATTGTCTTTCTAATGAAACCGGGTTAGGGCATATCGGTTGGATACTTTTTATAAGTATATAACGGACAATTTTTGTGTGTAGATGGAATATTATGTTTTTTGAAATGTTACTTTACACTTTATATTTTGTAAATTGTTAAACACAATCCAAAGTTTAATCGTACCAAGAAACATAATATTCGAATACGTATTTTACGTTAACTTTCGAAATAAGAAATCATAGATGGTGCCACTAATGCATAATTGGGTTAAAAACATGCAATCCACTAATTTCGTCGTATCGATAGATCGAACCGTGGCTTAATTGGCAGAGCTTAACAATTTATATTTAGATGGTAAGTTCACTGTTGGATATAGGTTTCCTACCTCTGACACCACTGAACGCGACTCCTTAGCTACTCGCATCGTACCAGCTACATGCTACCAGCCGCCTTGCAAAGATATACCTTGCACTACTTTAAGTCTGAGGGTGTCTTATACACTGGAGTTCAGGTTAATATTATAGTTAATTAATATTTAGTAGTGTAACTAATAAACAGAGAAAGAAGAGCAATATTCTGAAATTTGAAAGCACTTCAGGGATCAAGATCATATAATACGAAGAGTTAAATTTGTATTAACTGTATTCTAATTTCAAGTTGTTCAACATGCATTTTGTAACATCGGCAGATTTCGCCTTATCTTCTGTAAGGAGCTTTCCGGTATCGGCCTCGTTCCTCGTCATCACGGACGTCTAAGTAATGGCTGAACACCACTGCCCACAGGTAGAGGTACAGACCTGGAAAAACACATTTTATAATTAAGTAATATCAAGTGTAGTCACTAGAAGTACAGGTAGTGAAAAAGTAGGGAAATCTGCCACCAAACATCTAATGTGTTCCTGCAGCTGTCCTTGAGAGCTAGTTCCTATTGCGCTACCCTCCTGGTTTCATCCAACTTTACATATGCCTGCATCTGTTTCTTGCGTCGGCTATTGAATTAACGTCTTCAACAATAATCTTCTTATTTGAAACAATTTACCCAAACCTTAAAAAATTATACACATAAACCTTCCTCATGAATCATTCAGTCTATTGGTGAAAACCGCATGAACATCCGTATATCTGTAGTTTTTGTAGTTTTTGAGTTTATCGCGAACAGACAGACAGACGCGGCGGCAGACTTTTGTTAATAGTGATTCTGTCGCTTCTAGGATTTACTTACACTAGAAATGTACAATGTGATTGTTATTTAAGAATGAAAATAAAGAATTTTGTAATTGATTGCTACCATCCCCGACTGCAATGTCATTTACCATCAGGATAGTGGACAAACGCCAGCCTACAAAAGGCGAGATTTGCCGGTCATCGCTCTGCACCCGTTATCTGCCATAAGACCCTGTGATTTCACTGGACACAGTCCTTTAATTTTATTAAGTATCTCTTATTACTTTCTGATTTAAAAAAAGGTGTTTTATTGTACAATTTCAAAACATTATATATATAGCTATGCTTATAAGCTGCGTTTTGGTACTTACAAGTTTAGGGTAAAGCTGTAACGGAATCGAAAAAAAATCTGCGCTGGTTTTTGGCGCCGGAAATACCTAACTACCTACAGTCTCTACCAAATGTAAACATAATAATTATTAAGCCAGTTTAAAACCTAAAATAATGGACTATCATGCTGCGCGAGTTAGTACGATAAGGCCCTGTCCGCACAGCGATATTTACCAGCGCGATTTTTTTTTTCGCAATTCTGTGAAGTATTGAATCTATTAGACGTATCCGCACTGGCGAAAATAAAATCGCGCAAAGAAATCTGTGATTTGATGCAAATTGTCGCGGAATTTAAATCGCTAGAATAAAACTCGCGCTGTGAAATATCGCTGTGCGGACAAGGCCTAAACTTGCTATACAGTAGCAAGTTTGAGACATTTAGGCTTTATCGTCATATCTCTGGAGATACTTATCAGATCTTGATAATATTTAATTTAAATATTTCTTTAGAGAGATAAACTCTCACTAAAAAAATATTAATTCAAATCGGTTAAGAATTGTCGGAGTAATCAGCGAACAAACATACAAAATAAAAAGACGAATGGAGAAACTCCTCCTTTTAGAAATTGGTTGAAAAAGAAGTCGCAATTTTGGAGGCTGAAATCTAGGATGATGGATTATAACCATCATCCTAGGCTGAAATAGTGCACTAACGCACTGAAAATTGCTTTTGTTTTAATTGAACTTATGATGGTGGTTGGTACTAGCGCGCGTTTAAATTCTATAAAAATAGCATTCTTTCCAAAGGTCTCATCATATCTCAACTCGTTCTTTAATAGAATTGGACGTGGATTCCGAGACAATTTAACTGTAATGGAATTGGATCTAGTCGTAATAGGAATCGCGATGGTGTCATCAATTATCACGGTCCAGTTTTAGAAGTAGGTAATGCGTTTGTTCTTAAAATAGCTTTTTAGAGAAAATGTAAATAATCTCTAAAAACCTACTTCAAAAATACATTTTTATTGAATAGTAGAAAAAAATTGATAAGGTAAGACCTATATCACTAACATCTCTTCATCCTATATATAAATTAATGCTATTTTAGTCAAAACAACATATTATAGTTTTGGATAAATATATATATATATATATATATATATATATATGTAGGTATTTTATTTATTTCATTGTATTCAGAGTCAGTGTATTCACAGACATCTTCGCTTACCATCAGGCAAGCGTCTTGCTTGTCCGTTGATGAGAAAAACGAGAGATTTGAAGTGGATGCTTTAACTAAGATTTATTTTGTAACTCTTTGGCAACCACACAGACACACCTAAAGTAACGTTAGGCTATAAACATCTTGCACTTATGCTTAACATGCTTAGATATCATTCGATATCAATTATCTAACTACTTACACAAATAAAGAAGTCCGCCAATAAGTATGCATGTTGCGAGGATGGCGTGGTCTTCCTTATCGAGGTAAAAGGTGATGGAGGTGTGTAGCACGCTGATCAGCAACCCTATGGCCAGCACTATACCGAGCACCACCCATGGTAGCATCAGCCATGACCGCCGCTGGAAATGACATAGTCTGATCTGAATAACATGCTGACGTTGGTTCCGTATAACATCAGGAAACCTAGACAACATACATATATTCTGTTAGAATTCCCGTCAAACGCAACTTCGAAACAAAATCTATGGGACGTTGTATCTCCAGAATTATCATATTTCTGGAGAAAATTTCACTAGAAATATCATGTATACCCAACACCCATATATTTTGAAGTTAGTTTTGGCGTGAATGCTAACAGAAATGTACCTTTATGTTCAAACTGATGACCTGGTCAAAGAGACAGTGCCCAACATTTAGCCCAGTACTTGTACTATTCACTTACTATTTTCTGTGGCTCAGTTGAATGTATATAAGCTTTAAGTTTTTGTCTGGTATCACCCAAACTACAGAATAAATAATAGTCCCAACTAGATCCGTGGTACAGATTGAATAAACCACATGATGAAGAATTAAATATTAAATTAGATAACTCGTATCAAGTGTTAATATATTGTGGCAAAAGAAGGCTTACCGAAAATGACTTCTGAGCGGCATGGAAATATACAAAGGGATTAATTTTTATTTATAATTATTTTTACTTTTAAATTTATTATTATATTAATTAATTTAAAAGTAAAGTAATAACTACTTACTTTTTTATAACTACATACAGTTCCAAATAATAGTGACACTATTAGAAATACTTATAATATATTTATTTGTAGGTAGGTGATTAATTACCTTTAGTACCGCGACGATGAGTAGCGAGCATATCAGGATCGTAAATATCAAGTTGACTGTTAACACTATTCGTGGAACTGAAAGATAAAAATAACTTCGTAAGTTATAAAAAAACTACTAATTGTAAGTAATTATCCATAAATTTAACACGTGTTTGACTAATATTTAAAATAAACTAAGCAATATAGGTAGTATTATCAAACTTTTTAATTTGCGTATGCAAATTTCAGCATTGTCAATTTTCTATCATATTAGTATCGTGAGTTTTAATTCTTTATAGTCAAGCGTTTGTCCAATATGTCACCAAAAGGTAAGTGACGATGTGGTCGACGATGTAGTACCTGCGCCCTGCGTGGGCTCAGATCTAGAGATCTGAGCCCACGCAGGGCGCACAACCCAACCCAAAGATCTCGTCTAGACACGAGATCCTTGGGTTGTCTAAATGGTGGAAATAGTGGCTTCAGGCACGGCTGGAACCACCCACTCAATAAGTTATTCTTTTACAAATTCTGAAACCCTCGCACTATAACACGCAATCTTTGGGACCACAATTAAATCAGTTCTTCTGTTTCAAGGTTTCCTCGTAGTTACCGTACGTTTGTACCTACTCGTAGTGCTCTTCATTTCTATTATATATTATCTATTCTATTATATAAATCACTCATCGCCAGACCGTGATTTGAGACGCGCAGCTCCAATATATATTATCCAAACTAAACAAAAAGAAAAAAATGCCCAAGTGTCATAACTGTGATAAAATTATAACAAAAAAGTGTGTTGGCTTAGAATGCAGCAGATGTGGAAAGATAGTGCATGCTAATACGGCCTGCACTGGCCTTACCACCAAGCAACTGGCTGCACTTCATCACAATGAAAGTTTGGGCTGGACTTGTGGTGAATGTAAACAAGACACCCCATTAAGAAAATCTCTTATTATACCGGAAGAAGATGAAGTTGAGGAAATTCGGAGTGAAAGATTCATGGACTACGAAAGTATAATAGAAGAGATGACAAAAGTAGTAAAGAAGACTATCAAATTTGAAATTGAGGGCCTAGATAAGTCCTTGAACAGTTTTGGAAAAAAAAATTATAATATGTTAAGAATCATGGAGATGTATGAAACTACATTGACAGGCTTAGAAGAGAAAAATACAGATTTGATGAACAAAAATACATATTTAGAAACAAAAGTAATAACACTGGAAGATAATCTACGACGCTTGGAACAACATTTTTTAGACAATAAAATCGAAATAGTTGGTGTCCCCGAGGTAGAAGAAGACAAAAACATTCAGGATGTAACCCTTCAAGTGGCAAAAAAATTAAAGTTAGATGGCAATACCGTAGTCAGTGTCCAGCGTTTGAACAAAAAAAACGGGATAGCTGCTGCTCCTCTACTAGTAGAATTAACTAATCTCGTTCAGACTCTAAAGTGGATGCAAGCATCTAAGGGCCGATTTCACCAGTAAATATAAACGCGATCAGGTCAACTTGAACTTGATTTACGTGTCTGAAAATATTTGTCTTGAAGACGTGATGTCAAATCGTTCAGTCAAAGAAAAGCATTCAAAAATTATGATTCGCCGTGCTTTGACTAAAACAAATAAATCACTTTTGTGGGTAGCTAACCAGAAATTGCGACCTACCTTCAAATATATCTGGTTCCAGTCGGGCAACGTCTTGGCAAGAAAAAATGATAACGATAAGCTTATTGTTATACGAAGAGAAGACGACATAAATAAAATGTTTGATTAAATTATCTGCAGGCAAAAACACGCCAGCCGATGCTACCCCCCTTAATTGTATTTTTGAACATCGTATCGAATACTTCTTCGTCGTTAATTATTGTCATGGCATTAGTACATAAAATATATCATAATTTAATTATGTAAACTAACTCAGTTTCATAACGTATTATAGTAAATGTTTTTAAGTATTTATTTAATATACTACTATCACTAGACTATAAACAACATCTTTTGGAGTAGTGCGTAGAAATAAATAGTAACATACAATAAAATAATAAGATAGTTTAAAAAAATGTACGGTCGAATTGAGAAACCTCCTCCTTTTTTTGAAGTCGGTTAAAAAACTAAATAGAACCGATTTCAATGCCGCGCTATTAATTTTCAGTACCAATTTTGAGGTGTTTATCTCCATATCTCTGGAGATACTTATTGGACCTCGATAAAATTACCATGGTACCACACTTGTGATATCTCCTTTCCAACAAAAAAAGAATAATCAAAATCGGTTCATAAACGACGAAGTTATCCGCGAACAAACATAAAAAAAAAAAACATTTATACGGTCGAATTGAGAAACCTCCTCCTTTTTTTTGAGTCGGTTAAAAAAACAATAAGTAACATACAATAAGTGCATATAGTTATAATATATATTGTTACTAGATAATGTAAAATATGGTCATGCTAAGCGAGTGTGAGTACCAATACAAACCAACTGGTTTAATGGTACAATATTTATTAAAAAAACTGTACTTTTCATGTGTATCTGAATAAATAAATAAATAATAATAATCGACCGGAGGGCGCAAGTATAGAGAGCGTATCCGCGCAGGCCGCAGAGAGAAGGAATCGGGATCGTCGAGCTTTGCCGCCGAGCGCTGTATATTCTGTATTTTTTATTATTTCGTAGTACGAAATTCGAATCTCACCGCGGATTCCGCTGTCGAGATAGCTTACAGAATAGCCCTGCTGAAGCGGATTGAGGCACGAGCGGCGCGTCGCTATTGCAAGAGTTGGCCTCACTCCCGTAACATGCGGATACTATTACATGTTTAAAAAAAATAGACACTTACTGTCTTTCTGTGCTAGTTGTTTGTCTAATTCTTCATCAATTAAGAATGTACTAAAGGTGAAGACGTGTTGTTCTACCACCCAGATAGCGATTATCGTGCCAATGGAGAGGATGACACCCAGCACAGCTGTGATGAGAGTGCCGGACCTCGTAGACGCACAACAGCAGCATTTCTGGAGACGCTTCATTGTGACTCGTATATATACTGTTTATTATTTCTCACCGCTGCATTACGTCTGCAATAATATGAAATCATCGTTTAGGTATGGCACTGACGTGATCTGTATAAAAATAGGAGATGGTACATAATACGAAGTCAGTGTCAGTCAATGTGTAGGACGTAGGTACTGATATATAAATATATATGGTACTAGTACACACTTAATTAGCAATTTAAGTAGGTATTAGATAAGCAACAATTCGGAAATTAGAATACCAACTGGCTTCTAAAAACCATGATGTTTGAATGCGTTGAATGCGATATTATTGTATATATATTAAAAATAATCGTAAGACAGTGAGAGTGGGCGTATCACTACACTGGTCTAATGTGTTAATTTGGACGTGGGCTATCAGGTATTGGAATGAGCCGTTATTCTTTCGCGACACCTTGACGCCACGCGACTCTGATTTCTAATAGCTCAAGTCTTTGTGAATTCTAATACCATAACGTTAGATAACACAGCAGCTTTATCTAATACCTTAAAACGAGCAATTCTTGTATATATATACCTAATCTGAATCTCGGAAACGGCTCGTACAATTTTCATGAAATTTAGTATTCAGGGGGTTTCGGGGGCAATAAATCAATCTAGCTAGGTTTCATTTTTAGAAAACGCGTCCTTACCAAAAAACATATACCGAGCAAAGTTTAACACGTTCGGTTCGACAAGACGGCAAGCCGCGGCGCATACATTAACATAGTTTTTATGTTGAGGTATTTTTGTGTAGGTTTTTTTCGCTTATCAACACAGTGGCTTAATTAAGGTTTCCGACGCGTATATACCTTCCTATACCTAATTATGTTGCACTTTTGATAACGGACGAAAAACATGTTTCATAAACATTGTTACGATACATTACGAAAGAAGAAAAATAATTTCAGTTTGGCCCACCGTCGCGAGGTGAGCCTGTCGGTTTTCTATCGATGGCATTTCGGAGAATGGGATAAGATTGTACATCTTATCCCATCGTCTTCATTTTTTTTAATATCTTATAGGTTAGCGTTTGACCACTATCTCACCTGTTGGTAAGTGATAATGCGGTCGAAGATGGTAAGCATGCTAGGCCAAGAATGAGATCTGCCTCTCAAGGATAGCCTGAACACATTAGATGTTTGAACAGATTTTCTAACTCGGTAGGTGGACACTAGATATTGTCCTACCACGATGCGGGGGTTGTTGGTTTCTTAACGATGTTTTTCCTTCACCGGAGGACCACTGTGAAAAGCGCACATACATTTTCCGATTGAAAAATCTATTGGTGCACGGTTGGGTTTGAACTCGGTAACTCTGGCATCAAAGTCGACCGTTCTTTCGATTACGCCACAGGGCCCTCAAATCCATTCTTCAATAGAACATCAAGGACATTAAGAAAGACGGCATCCATTTATGGCATACCAAAAATCCGCACAAAATATTATGATTTCTAATTTCTCATCAGAACGGCTATTAAATGGAATTATCTAGCGTCGACTGTTTTTCCTCTAAAATATAACCTGGAAACGTTCAAATCGAGAGAGAATAGGTACTTCTGGGCAAGCGTGCTACATCGTTACATAACATCAGGTGAGATTGTATCCAAACGTTTGCTTAGTCGTAAACAAAGAAAAGAAGACAATAGGTTCAATATTTACAACATAAGGTTGAAAAATAAATGTTAGATAGATAAACTCTTTATTGTTCCACCACAGTATTGTGACACTTTAATAATTATTATAAAAGTTTCCTTGATCGGATTAAAATATTACAACAGTTGTTAGTGTAACAGTAATTAGGTGCCAATTTAAATTTGAGAGAAGAAAACGGAACTAAGATGTTTGGTACAGCACTGTTAGACGGTCTTTAAACATATTAACGGTTTAGTAGTTTAAGAAGATATTAATTAAGAATAGATCCAGGAAGAGAATTCCAAATCCGAACAGCCTGGCGGGTAAAAGATTTATTATAAAATGAGAAAACATGAGAATGTAAATTAAGAGTGCGGTTTTCTGATAACATTATGGAAAGCCACTGGAAAGGGAGTTTGAGGCGTGAAGATAGTTAAAACGTTCTTTAAGATAATGAGAAGTAAAAGGATTGAATAGGGAAGGGAAAACACATGAGTATTCCGGCGAAAGCGATTAAATAGGAAGTCACTTCATTTTTGTGTATAACTGTGATACATAGTCACATTTACGAAGACCAAATACGAACCTGATGCAAATATTTTGTAAGCGCTCAAGCTTATTAGGCTGATTCTCTCTAAGATCTATAAATGTTCTTTCTTACCATCAAATTTCCCATTCTAGGCCTAGCGTGCTTACCATCTTCAACCGCATCATCACTTACCAACAGGTGAGGTAGTGGTCAAACGCTAGCCTACAAGATATAAGAAAAAAAAAATCTTACCAATGTATTTAGGCAGATTTTCTTCTTGATGATCTAACCTACTTTAGTAGTAGCAAGTCAGACGGAATATTAATATAATGTGCCTACCATCTGTGGTCGAATACACATGCGAGGTTTTGAACCGGCGACCTCCCGCTTAGAAGTCAAGCAATCTATCCTTTACGCCAATGGGCCTTTAAAAAAACGCTTGGAAAGCTTTCCAGTATACGGTACAAAACATACTAGAATATTATGTGTAGTTATTTACATTCAAATTCAAATTTCAATTTTTTCGTTTCATAACTTAGCCTAGGTTACACTTTTTAGAATAGAAGTACTTAAATATTAAATTTTATATAATTTTCATACATTTAAAGTTTAAGATTTTTCCTTACTTTATGTAATTTCCTATTACATCTTAATATTACACTGAATAACATGATCTTAAGAACCATTGTTGTACTCGTTTATAAAGAAATTTTAAAAAATATAGGGTATATAAGTGTTTTATAAGTGTTATATTTCAGTATACGTTACGATCGTTCTATAATGACGTCATTTTCAACAACAGGGTATGAGCAATAGTCCCAATATAAAGTGCATTAAAAATTTCGCAATAACAAGCCGTACGATTGACCGACCCGCCATTCCTGGGATCCCGAATTAGAAACATTACATTACCCAATACCAATCGATTGTGGCCGAATGTTCGGCAACTAAAGAATAATGTAACTACCTCTGGTATTTGTTCCAGTTACCTATTTTGTTTTCTTTGATACTGGCTTGATGACAAACAACAGCGGGATATTGCATCCTCATATCCGGCGTAAAACTTTTACGACTAATTAAGTTTTTTAATGTTCTGTTAAAAGGCCTATGGGAATCACGCTCGATGGAAGAATTAAATGATTGCTTTTATGCTTTAAAATGCTGATATTGAGCAACAGGATAAGAGAAAGACATAGGTCTGATGTAAGTTATAATGCCATTACGTCTGCCTGTAACAGTTACTGTGGCATGTTAATCTCTGAATTAGGTATATTAAGCGTGAAATCAGTAGAGGTTTTTGAATCTGTGGTAGATCATGCGACGCTGCAGGCAGGTCAGATGTCAGCTATTGTTTTAAAACCTTACCCATTAAAGGTACGGACGCACCGCAGCGTTAAGCGTGCGCGATCTAGGCGGCGATCAGATCAGATAATGCAGTGGTATTTGTACAGACTGGTTCACACCAAACGCGATCGGAAAACAATTGAAAAGTACCGCGCCCGCAGATCGCAGGATGCCGCGGTGTGGCCATACCTTAAATGTCTTACCTACTACATATACTGCGAATAATGATTTGACTAAAAATAAAAAGAAAATAAAACATCTAAATCATCAACGATATTTCGGTAAAATAACCGGCCAAGTGCGTGTCGGGCCACGCGCAGTGTAGGGTTCCGTAGTAGCCTGTTATTCAATGCAAGTCTTTACCCGTTATAAACAAGCAACTAGGTCCGTCCTAGGTACTCCGTCTTTGTCACTTTAAAGGATTTATTCTAAGGATTTTGTATTTGGTACAAAATTATCCAACACCCAAGTTCAACGACTATTACTGCTAAACTAATAAAGTTATCTTAACCGCTATAATTTTTCTTGAAAGGTCATGAAATGCGATATTATCACGATTTTTTCCAGATTTTTCAAGCCAGCAGTTTAACTTTTAGAGGGGGGGGGGGACGCCCTACTGGAAAAAAATGTGCACTTTAAAGTTTAATATTTCGTAAATGGAGCATTCAATCGAAAAATAGTATTAGCAACTCTTAAGTCAAATATTATGTGTCTTTGAAGTGTCTCACACTTTATATTTTTGTAAATTGTTAAACACAATCCAAAATTTCATCGTACCGACGGGACTCGAACCCGCACTCCCCGGATTACACGTCCAGGTGCTCTGCCAATTAAGCCACGGTTCGATACATCGATACGACGAAATTAGTGGATTGCATTTGTTAACCCAATTATGCATTGGTGGCGCCATCTATGACTACTTATTACGTAAGTTAATCATTCGGAAGAAATCATTACAGTTTTCAAATCCGACGAGAGATGTTGCACTGCGTAAATCAAATATTATGTTTCTTTTAAGTGTCTCACACTTTATATTTTTGTAAATTGTTAAACACAATCCAAACTCTTAAGTCGTTTTAAAATACCTATTCAACGACACCCCACACGATGGGGTAGACGATGAAAAAAAAATTCATCTCCACTTGACATATAGGCGAGCTACCCTAAAAAAAAATATTTTACAAAATTTTTTTTCAGCACTTTGTCGGCGTAATTTATATTCATACCCCCACAAAATTACAGCTTTCTAGTATTAACGGTCTCTTAGCAAAACCTCGGACAGACAGACAGACGGACATGACGAAACTATAAGGGTTCCTTGTCAGAACTACGGAACCCTAAAAATGGAAATAGAATCTTATATTGCCTTGTATATTCTAGACGTAGAACATTCTCGGTACTAATCTCAGAATGCATAAGCGGCGCAGTTTACATACCTTATACTGTAGTACTGTCTATTATATATAAGAGCTAGATAGGAAGGTAATCAGTGGCGATAAACTCCGACATTGGCCCGAGTGGCCTGACCTACATAATACTAACACCAGGGATGCTCTACATACCTACGGGTTTTCAACCGACTTACAAAAAGAAGGAGGTTGTCAATTCGTCTGTATGTTTTTTTTTTGTGTGTGTATTTTACGCGATTACTCCGTCAATTGTGAACCGATTCAAATGATTCTTTTTGTAATCGGTAGGATACGTTTCCGAAGTGGTCCCATTGTAATTTCATCGAGGTTTGAGAAGCATCTCCAGAGATATGACGATAAACGTCTCAAACTTGCTACTGAAATTGACTCGCGGGGCATTGAAGTCGGTTGTTTTAGTTTTTGAACTATCTTAATTATCTTTGAAGAACTCTTGGAATAAAATTTAGAATATTCTATTATATTCAGATAAGTTTAGATGAAACTCTGGATGAGAGTGGCCGAGCGCAGTGGCGTCCGCAGTGGTTTTGATTAGACTGATGATGGTGAGACAGGTTTCAGAGTAAAACACACTAATCAATAAGCACACTGTCAAGTAATGTCTGTGAGTTAGAATATCTGTACTCCGAGGAAGGGCTAGCTATGAACCTATTATGATCAAATTAGGGTTGGCAACTGAATTAAGTCTTCCAACTCCTAAGAGTATCAAATAAGTTAATATTTGTTAACGTAACCTACGATGTTTCATTAGCGTTTGACCTCTATCTCGTCTGGTGGTAAGCGATGATGAGTTCGAGGATTGACACATTTACATTGACTTGCTTACGAGTAGCTGTATTTTGGATGTCTCCGAATGAGGACTGAACTGTTCTAGGCAAGTATGTAACACCATCAACCACTTGGTTACTTTCAATCAGATGAGAGGCCTAAAACACTGTTTAAATATGGTAAAGGTAACTGAATAATTAAGATGGTTAAATAGATAGTCTTTTAATAATAGAGATAGTTAAAAACAAAACAACCGACTTCCATGCCCCGCGAGTCAGTTTCAGTGGTAAGTTTGAGACGTTTATCATCATATCTCTGGAGATACTAATCAGATCTCGATGAAATTACAATGGGACAACCTCGAAAATGTATCCTAATGATTAAAAAAAGAATCATCAAAATCGGTTCATAAACGACAAAATTATCCGCGAACACACATAAAAAATATATATACGGTCGAATTGAGAAACATCCTCCTTTTTTTAGGGTTCCGTAGTCCTGACAAGGAACCCTTATAGTTTCGTCATGTCCGTCTGTCTGTCTGTCCAAGGTTTTGCTAAGAGACCGTTAATGCTAGAAAGCTGCAATTTTGTAGGGGTATGTATATAAATTACGCCGACAAAGTGGTGAAATAAAAATATTTTTATTTAGGGTAGCTCCCCTACATGAGAAGTGGGGATGAATTTTTTTTCGTCGTCTACCCCATCGTGTGGGGTATCGTTGAGTAGGTCTTTTAAAATAACTTAAGGGTTACTAATACTATTTTTCAATTGAATGCTCCATTTACGAAACATTAAACTATAAAATGCAAATTTTTGTTCCAGTAGGGCGGGGCGGTCCCCCCCCCTCGAAAAGCTAAACTGCTGGCTTAAAAAATCTGGAAAAATTCGTGATAATAGTGCATCTCATGAACTTTAAAGGAAAACTATAGGGGTTAAGATAACTCTATTAGTTTAGCAGCAATTGTCGTTGTACTTGGGTGTTGGATAATTTTGTATCAAATACAAAATCCTTAGAATAAATACTTTAAAGTGACAAAGACGAAGTACCTAGTTACTTGTTTTTAACGGGTAAAGACTTGCATTGAATAACGGGCTACTACGGAACCCTACACTGCGCGTGGCCCGACCCGCACTTAGCCGGTTATTTAAGTTAGTTAAAAAAAGCAAACAGACGAATTGAGAGCCTCCTCCTTTTTAGGAATTTGGCTGAAAAGAGATGATACAGGCGAACTAACAGAAGTCTTACCAGCAAGAAATCTGGATTGCAAGTTCTAGAGCAGAATTGTTTGCATTAAAAAAAACATACAGACAAACATAGAAACTCCCCTTTTTGGAAGTCGGTTAAAAATGATGTTTACTGGTGGCCCCATTAGAAAAGTAAACTGAGATATAACCCCGTGCCTAAAGGCCGCTCCCAGACATTTTACACCCCACGGTTAATTTACTCGTAACTGACCTTCAGATGCTTTTAACTCGGCTAACATAACAAAGTGCTTAAAGTGGGAACACCGTACTCTTTGGTGGTACTCGCTTGTCTATAAAAGCTCTAGGCCAATTACAAATGTATTCGCCCGTTTCCTCCCTGGAAACTGCTTCTAGAGCAAAATTTGTTTTTACGAAAAATCAAGGTCTGCTGTTCAAGGTCTGCTACGCTCCTATCATTTGCTTTTTTTAACCAACCAATTTCAAAAAGAAATACAAGCCTTTTAATCTCCTCTTTGAGATTTAAAAGGGCCATATTTCTTTTTGCAATTGGTTAGTCAAAAAGAGAATACAATTTTTTTCTTTAAAAGCATTTTTAATCGACTTCAAAAAAAGGAGGACGTTTCTCAATTCGACCGTATTTTTTTTTTATTATTTTTTTTTTTTTATGTTTGTTCACGGATAACTTCGTCGTTTATGAACCGATTTCGATTATTCTTTTTTTGTTCAAAAGGAGATATCCCAAGTGTAGTACCATGGTAATTTTATCGAGGTATGATAAGTATCTCCAGAGATATTGAGATAAACATCTTAAAATTGGTACTGAAAATGAATAGCGCGGCATTGAAGTCGGTTGTTTTTTAGTTTTTAAACGATATTATCCAGGGAGTAAACGGAGGAATACATTTGTATGGAAAAGTGCACCCACCGTTCCCTCTTAAGAGCTCGTGGTAGTGTCTGATATACATTTTTACTTTAAGGCTTATTTAAATTCAATACCTTCCTAGCTGTATAATATGCATATGTCTGTAAGTATAGACGTAATTACTAGGTATTCAATTTATAGATATTTCATTATGTTATTATCTTAAGAGCATTTTTTTGCGAGTGCTCACCGGTTCAAATCCTAGCACTGGGCCGGTAGTCTCTACATAAATAGCGATGAATTTCGAGCGATAATCGTCGATACGAAAAGAGATGCAGATAACAACTGTCTAGCTGCATCTCCTTCTATAAGACGTTTGCTATGACAGGACGCATCGCTATCAATGTAGAGACTTCCACCCCTGGTGTGCATCCACTGTCAGTTGGAACATATTCTATCGAATTTTCGCCTAAAAAGTAGCTTACCACCATCGAGGAGAAAATCTGCCGCCATAACCTTACGGTATGTTCGGTATTCCGGCAGCACATAACCCTTTAGAGTAAGAGTATTCTAGGTCTAACGGATTCACCATCTTCGACCACATGATCAGATAAAAAACTTGTTTCGCTGTTTATCGTCTATGCTTATAAGTAAATCTTTAAAGCCTTATATTACACACATACGGAGCACCGCGAACGATATCATTTCGGAAAATCCTTTCTCAGGGGGAACTAACGTCGTAATAACTATTTGTATGCCAATTTCAGCGTAATCCGTAACAATATTGATTTTCAGACTTACCCCGTTTTACCCCCATTGTTACCCCGTTTTACCCTTTTAGGGGTGGAATTTTGAAGAAGCCTGAAACACGTATTTACTTATTTTTTTACTGAAGCACTTGTGTGTGGTTTCGTATAGAAAATACTATCTAATCTTGTTTCTCCATACAAACTTTGAACCCCCATTTCATCCCCTTAAGGGGTGAATTTTGGAAAATCCTTTCTTAGTACACCCTTACGTACTAAAACAAATATACCCTCCCAATTTCAAGTCTCTACGACCAGCGGTTTAGGCTGTGCGTTGTCTGTCAGTCAGTCAGTCAGTCAGTCAGTCAGTATGTCAGGACTAAGATTCTTGTAGTATTAGATTAGTAATTTTGACCATTATTCATTACACATTTTTAACTCTTCTGATGAAAAAAGTAAGTAAATTTAACGCATTGTGTTCCATTAACTGTTTACGCTCATAAACAGGCTATTATCTATTCATCTGAGGCAACCATTAAACTAATCGCAGTGCGTAATAGATGCGCTCTACTGGGAATGTTTTAAATTGAAATCAAATGGGGAGCGGCGCGTGGCATCACTGGCATCTAACACAGATTACTTCATAGCTAGTATTGAAATGTCACAGTTGAGCACATAGCTTGTACCGATTTAGTACAGATTAGGATACAGTTACTGTGGGTACACAGATGTCTTTGTTGCGTAACTTTGGAACAGATGTCACAGTAGGAGTTCCGCATTCGTGTAGTGTAAACAGTTCTTATACAATATGTAGGTGGTATACTAATAGCTTGACTTAAAATGCGTTGTTGGTAACTTACTGTAAATGGTTTTGAATAGCTTTAAATCTGAGAGGTATAATTTTAAACAACAAGCATAGTGACTATTGAAAAACGCACAGCCGAAGCAGGTGGTCTTGTACTTTCTTGGTGATATTTGTTGGTAAGCTATGAAGGAATTTTATGAAATATAATCATGGTATTCCATAAAATGTCTTCCTAGTAATAGGTACTAAGAATTTGACACGCCATAATTAAAGCTTTGGTTTTCAATTTACTCTCTTAATAAAATATTGTTATACTTTTGTAATAAAGATCTACGGCGATTTTTTTATTACATATCTCTCAATATATAGTGAAATTTTCTAGGTCTAAACTCAATCTGTGACATTTATATAAAAGCATAATACCAAATCAAGTTCAGCTTTCTAGGTATAGAAGAGCTAATAAGTAAGAACTTGGAAATAGGTCATTGCCACGCACCTCATGACATGACTAAAACATCGAAAGTGACATTTGGCAAGCCGCAGTGCTCTTGGCTCGGTCATTAAACAGCCGAAGGCCGGCGGATGCTAAAATTGCGCTGTGTGTCACTGTCACTACGCCACTACGTCAATGGGATAAAAGCTATTCATTGTTAGCGGCGAGATAAAATAAAGGTACAGCTATCACATGAGTTAGGAAAGGGAACAATATCTCGCAGTTACGCACGACCTCACGGTCTCGAAGTAAGTAGCCTGTCTGCACTAAAAACGATGTCACTTGTTTTAATATAGGTAATAATATATCAAATTATTTAGTTAGATATTGTGCCATGCATATACGATAAGCCTGGCAAAATAAAACAAGCAAAAAATACATATCTAAGCTAGGATTGTTTGAAGCTTGAACCTAAGTCTAGGCTCAAAACAGTCCATTTAAAATGGCAGGATGATACGAAAAGGCTGGTGGAAGATACATAAGATGTCAATAATCTATACAAACACCAAGTTTACTCGTCTTTCAAATAATCCTTAGTACCAAATATCAATATATACTAACTATTATGCAACTGGCCCTTAAGTTTGAACATTTAATAACTAAACCTTTTTTAAACCATTCAGCGCAGCTTCGATTCTCCCACTACCCACAATCATTAAGTCTCAATCTAAAGCTCATCATCTCACATCTGGGTGCAATTGATACAAATACCACTTCATCCACTTTACTGGGGTCTTGCACCGAACCATAAATTCAATGATATTTGTAAGCTCACTCTTTTCAAATCCTTTATATCCAGGTACTTGATCGCTATACCACCTGAGACATCATACATCTTTGTATGGAAATTACAAAGTTACCTATTATGCACACTAGATGACGCTTTTTAAATTCTATAGAATTCTGCGTTTACTTTAATGCGATCGAGTAATTAGTAAGCCAATCTAAAGAAACCTGCACTAGGCACTCTGATGTTATGTAAAGGTGCAGTCTGAGATGGAATCGGGTCTACATTTAAAAGAAGACGAGGCGCTGGACTTTTAGTCCAATCCACAGAGCGCAACTATCCCGATCCGTCTTTTAAACTCTCGTTCCCATAACGTCGCAGATGCATTCAACTTCACCATAGAATATCTATCAGTGTGAACTTATCGTCTCATACGTTTAACTACGTCTCTCCCATCCATAGATATAATCTTAACAAGCTACTACCGTGTATAATATCTGTGATCTCGTACTTACGGGATTATTTCATGACATAATTGATGCATTTTGACAAAATGACTAAGCCCCAGTCATATTGCTTTTGGAATTAACCTAGTGAGAGTCTATTTACAGATTCAAATGTCTATTATAAATCAGTCATGGTCAAAATTATTGAATTACTTATATGCTTTACAGCAAGCTGAAACTATATGTTTTATAGGATGTGGTTGTAACCAAATTCAAAAAAAGAGGATCTTATTATTGCGTCGGAATCTTTTATTTACGTATGTTCCCCAATTACTCAGACGCCTACACCGAATTGAATAACAAAAAAAAACGGGTATACTTTCCAGGTAAGTTTCATTGAGAGACCAGATATGGAGATAAACTCATTAAACTTGGTACTGAAAATGACTAGCGCGGAATTTGACAATCGCTGCTAGCCGATTTTAGAGTCTACAAATAAGCGCGAATTATTCATTGCCAGTTGCATAACACGAGGTTAAATTGGGACATAATATCAGGTGAGATAATGGTAAGTAAATGGCTTGCCTACTGAGCATTAAAATAACATACGGGTAATTGTAGAGCAAAGTCATTGTCATTAACAATTAGCTGAGAGGCCTTGACTCTACATTATCTAGTTCACACGACTGCGTTAACTTATCTCATATTAATAGAATACACAGAATAATGCAACTCTTACCACAGAATAAATAATAGTACTACGTACATACTACTCCTATATTTACATTTGAAAATAACTATGCCTCGTGTAGATATAAGAATACGGAAAATACCGTTACTTATTATAATAATTATTAAACGTGGTAAGATTACCTCACATTTAATGCCTCTATTTTGACTTTTGGTATAAAGGTTTTCTATGGATAGGCTATCATTAATGATCAGTACCTAGACAATTTCTACCTCCTCATCGTAAGAGAACGCCAACTGAGTGAGATTTTTTTTTTCTATTTACGACTAAGCAAACATTTGACTACAATCTCACCTGATGGTAAGTGACGACGTAGCCGAAGATGTAGCACGCTTGCTCAGTAAATACCTATTCACTCTCGATTTGAACATTGCCAGGTTATATTTTTGAGGAAACACAGTCGACGGCAGGGAATTCCATTAGATGCAGCTACAGGGCTTCCTAGCTGCATTCGACGATACGTATCATACGTTACGACAGTCAAATGTCAATATCAATACCGAGACTATACTAGCTAGCCTCATAGTTGAATGAAGACGCATATTTTCCTTTCAATATTGTCTCATGAATCATAAAATTTGACTCAATGTTGTGCCATATGCGAGTCCAACGAATGAAAAATATATTGTGAAAAGATTTATTAATAGTTTTAGATTAAAGATAACTTCCTCAGGATTTAATAGTCGTTGACACCCACGACTAGCGCTGTTTGCCTCGCTCGGGATAGAAGGTCGACAATCCGACTACTATATGTAGAAGTCAGAGTGACGTAAGATTTACATTGTGACACACACACGCACAAGAATACTGTATACTCACATGAATGTAAATTGTAAACAATACGATCATTCTGGGCTAACATAAATACGTTTATCTCTTTGCCTTATTTGGGACCGATGTACTTTTTAGGAGCGTTTCCAGAACCACTTCGTAATGTTGTGGTTTTGATTGCAGCGTCAGTAATGTAATGAGTAATGTTTCCTTGAGAAGTTCAGATTAACTGAATGACTGTAGTTATTTATTACTATTATTTACTAGAAGCTACAAAACAACAAAGTCAAGGCCAGGAGATTGCGGATTCTGCGATGCGTAAAGCATTTATTACTTATATCATGGACCTTAGCATTGAAGTTCAGTTAGCTTCAATTCAAGGTTAACTGCCCACTAGACATTTACAAAAAAGGACTCAAGATATGCCAATTAAGTTTAATCTTACATTACTGATACTGAGGTGGTGACGTGGTTTTGTCCTCCATTAAAACAGGAAGGATTCCAGAAGGGTATACTACCACTTACCAGTCTGCCATTTGAGTAGCTGCACCGAGCAGGAGAAGTACCTACTTACTTAGTAGATCTCCCGTTCTGTGGGTAGCTGGGCAAGTATAACTGTGTTGTTTGTGTATTTAATGATACATTTTATTTGCTTTAGAGTAGGTCCTATAATTGCATAACAATTTAATCTGTTTACAAGTTACAACTGTACAATGTTAAAAATCAAGCTTGTGTAAGTACTACGGTCAAGGTCATGACGTCATTGAGTCATCGTTACCTCGTCTAGCCAAGCGTGTGGGTTGCTAGATGCCTTCTATCCAGGTGATAATTTGTATTTCTCTTTACATTTTTTTCTTGATAAGTAGACTCTACCTAGCCTTAGTGTTTAATTTCAGACCAGCTGCAATGCTCTATGGGGGTTTGCGTACTAGTACTGGGTTTCTACAGTATTTTTTCTATTTTTATCAGATATTAAACTAACAATAAAACACCTGTTTTACTTAAAAGTGAACCTTGTTAGTTATTTCAAACCCTTATTATTTTTTAATCCCATGACATCATTGAAACAAAGTAACTGCGATGCGTAATCCAATACGCGGGAATGAGTCACGAGTCTGGTCTCGAGAGCTTACAACTTACAACCTTTCGACGGGATCGACTCAACTCAATATCCGTGGGATGAGTAAAAGGCCTCACAGTTCTATGAAACTAATGATGTCTATAGTACTTTGAAACATTTCAAACTCTTTAATAATCTATAATTGCAGCGCAGAGTAGCAATAGAACTTAAATACTCTCAAACAACAGAATTCCACTAAATAACGCACGTATTCATTACAAAATAGATGGTACCTACCTCAGCTAAACTGTATAGAAATAAAAAAAACTGGTGTGAGTTAGACTCGCGCACTGAGGGTTCTGTACAATCCTGTAGACTTTTTTGCTTTTACTATAATTTACGATCCATTCGATTCTTTTCATGCATATATTACCGCCTTATTACCGCAAATAATGAGTTTGTAATAGTAAATTCGCTTTTTTTATACTTATTGAACTACATATTTATGGTTTTCGTTCAAGACCTTTCTTTTTGCCAAATATCACGATTCTAGGTTAATGGGAAGTACCTTACAGGTTTTGATTCCATTGTAAAATCGCAAAATATGCGACATAAACTGTCATATCTGACAACCGCTTTGACCTACAAGTTTTATTTTTTCACAGCTAAGTTTGACCCAAGTTTTTGATAGAAGTTTCAACTTGATATCTTTACGCGATCCTAAGGAAAGGGGTCTTGACAGATGTACAGAAGGACATACGGACATAAGGACAACAGATAAGGGTTCCTTTTCCTTTTGAGGCACGGAACTCTAAAAAAGACAGACAGACAACAAAGTGATCTTATGAGACTTCATATTTTCGCTTTGAGGTACGGAAACCTAAAAAAACCCATTCTTTCTCACTTAAGCATCAACAATGCATCATTGTTAGTGCACCACATTCTCGCTAATGAAACCAATCTATTCCTTATTAACAAAACAATGCGGGAAGAGGTTTACGTGTCGAAATCCAGTTTCGATGCTCGAGAATTTGACTGTCGATTCACAGTTTGAAGTTAGCACTTATCTTACCTTACCAATTTGGGAGTAGATACTAAATAGATCTGTCTGAGGTCTCGTATACTCGAATCATAATAACTGTGAATTACTTATGGTATGACATTGACTATTGACTATTTATATGACTAATATTTATTCTGTGGCACAGGGTAGAGTTGTTCCTTTACGCATGTGGTACCTAGAGTCACCTGCTTGTGTCACCTTTTTCGAAAGACAAAATGTTTCTGAAACCGATGAGTTTTTACCTCAGAATCTTTGGTTCTGTAATTTGAGGTTTACACATTCAGGACAGAATGGCATTGCTGAATTAAAATGATAAGAAAACTTATGAAATTTGAAAGTAACTGTTACTATCACCTGAAGCACCAGAAACTGACTTATGAAATTGTTGATATCTTATAACATCAACTATGAATTAACCCTTTTCGGGCAACTCGTAAGTACCTACCTGTTTTGGTACAGAACATAACTTATCGTTATTCATATGCAAATAAGTACATAAATAGGTGGGTGTATACTTAAAAGGCGGCGTGTGATGTTCAGAAAACACGTGTCAGTACTTAGTGCCTCCATAGTTAAATAGAAAGCGTTGGAAATCGAGGATAGATTACCGGGCGATGTTAGCACCGCCATATGCAGTCATTCCATGTATGGGACAGTCGGGAGCGCTGTCGTGTTCTCACGTACGTCAGACTATGAGACAGTCGTACGGACCATTCGAACCCGGTACTGAATGGCACTACCATGGCTGAGAACTTTTTACGTGGTACCGAGGTCCCGTTTGAAAGCCAGGCTCTTCGTAAGAAAGTAACTAAGTAGGTACCTACTGCAGCATTTGCACTGCCTGCGATGGAGTCGTATAGCTTTTGGTAGCTTCTATGACTCCTTATTAAAAACATTTCGATTATAAACATTAATTATACAGGCAATTGATTAGATACCTACTAATTTAGCAACATTTTAGCATTGCAATTTGCAATAAGTAAAGTTAATAGGATGTTTGATCGGAAAGAGTCATATTTCATAAAAATATTAAAAAAAAAAATTTTTTTGTTTATTTATTAATCAGCCGAAAGAATTTAAATACATATTGCTATGAATAGACTTTTATTTTAACTCTTATGGATATCCATGAAAGTAAAAATGACCATCCATCCATTAATGTCTGTTTCTCTGTCTAAAAAATATGTAGATAGGTAGGTTGCTAATTGCTACAAAAGTTTAGTTTAATCATGATTTGATTACTGCTGAAAAATATAAAAAAAACTGTAAGTTTAAAGTATAAGTGCAGGTAAACGTTATTAAGTACATTGTTTGAGTATTACATTACACCAACTATTCATTATTCTGTAATTATACCGTGTATACATTTTACTTTGCACTGACCGAGACCAATACATATCGGAGTGAATAAGAATAATAAATAGTTTACGATACGAAGGAATGACATCATCGTGACTCCGCTTGCCCTCGCTTCGACAAAAGGCAAAACTTTTGCTAGAAGGTTAAAATAAATGCAAAATTGACTTATAATTTTTTTTAAAATGAGATTTGAATTAAAAAAATATATTATTATATAGGTAAATATCCCGTAAATAGTTCTATTCAGTGGCGTGTCAGTGACCATGAAAACTTATAACAAATATATAAGTATAAAAGTACCATTAATATTAAGTACGGATTAAGTATAATTAATTAAGTATATAGTAAATATACTGCTAATATTCCTTTATCTGCACCAAATACTTATAGGGACTAATTACGCGGCATTATTATAAAAATACTTATAGTTGATAAGAAAATAATAAAATAATATTTCAAAATATACCTTTTTTGAACTTATTTTGTCTTTTTCTTTTATCAAGTTATGGTTAAGAAAACAGGCATAGAATTTCAAACAATTGTAGTAAAAATTTGTTCTAGGTTCGTAATGACATATGAGCAAATTGTTTACGTTGGTTATATACTATTAACGTTCCTACGAAACCTTTTCTAAATTATTAAAAGCCGGTGACGTGCCGTACCTAGCGGTTTCAAACGTAGGTGTTATGTTCAAAAGTGTTCACAGGTAGATAATGAACCAAACGCCAACACGCAAAACGATCTCCCAAATAATTTATATGTAGCTACGAAACGTGTTTTCATTCGTGGAACTTGTCTAAGAAAAACTCGCCGTGGCGCTACGTAAAGACAGAATTATCAAAAATAACTTGCGACTCACACCGCTCAAGGCAAGGACGTAACCCAAATACATATATTGGTTATTCTAAAACAATATCAAGGCCCACCATGCATTTCTTCGCATCCCTAAAAAATATTGATTTATCTATTCTTTTTTCATAATTATTTTCTACTTATAACATTGGTGCGTTTAATGAAAATAAAACAAGTTATAAACATAATTACCGTAGAATTTGAAGGTGGAAAAACCGGCGTCACTTAATCACTTCTCTGTTAACTAGTTTAGTCGTAGAACTCGAAATGTTATCACTTTAAATCAACAAGAACACTTGGTACGCGCGAGTTTTCCGGTATTGCGAGACACGCGGTATGCCCGGTTGCTTGTCGAGGTTCGTCTGCTGACTGAATCTGAATTCGTCAGTTAATCACTAAGCCGCGGCCCGCACCCGTTCGCGTCTGTTTCAGTTTAGATGTGCGAAACAATTCTAGTACCTACCTACCCACCTTTCTTCTTCTTATTCTAGTCTTGTATTCTTGATTTATGATTACTACCTATTTCTACTTATTTGTAAAACTCAAATATTTTTGCCTTCTAAAGTTTCTTTTCAACCGACTTCACAATAATTTAAGATCGTTTACAAAACGAAAAAACCGACTTAACATGGCGCAATAGTCAGAGTAGCCAGTAGTTAAGCATGTTATCAAAGTATACAAATTTACTTATATTGTTTATCTCTATATCTCCAGAGATAATTGTCAGATCTCGATAAAATTTGAATGGGACCAAACAGGAGGCATAATCTACATACATACAATAAACTTTTTCAACTCAGTTAAGATTTGAGGGAATTCTGAGGTAACAAACATTAAAAAAATACAGTCGAATTGAGAACCTCCTCCTTTTTTGTGAAGTCGGTTAAAAAGTTATTTGTTTGATAGAGTATGCTTCCCATGTGATCCCATTCAAATTTTATCGAGATCTGATAATTATCTCCGGAGATATGGAGATAAATATTTCAAACTTAGTAGTAATAAAAAATGACTATCGCAGGATGTGAAGTCGGTTTATTTCATTTTATAAACGGTCTTAAATTATTACATATTCCACTAAAATATTTTACAATCACCTATTTTTTATTTAAGAAAAATAGAAGTAAGTAACATTTGAGTCCGTTTGGAAGTTCTATACTTTACGATCAATTAATATCATAGGACAAGTTATTTATCCCACAAAAGCATAACGTAATATAAATGGATGGTGCACTGAAGATGTTTTGACAAATTCAATTTAATCCATATGCTTTAATTATAAGGTTGTAAGTGCTTTGTAGAACAAAACGGCCCAATTGAGAGACACCCGGGTGGGAGTGTGTCCTTGTCTAACAACCTGCTAGTCCTATATAAGTTCTATACTATATGTATGGTATATATATATAAGTTGTCCATACAAAAGAAAGGGACAAACACCGTCCAAGGTCGGTCTCATGGGGGCCGGTGTACGCGATCTAGTTTAATATGTAGCAGGTCTGTGCACAAAAGATTTGCAGATTCAGGGCCAGTTTCACCGGTTCCTGATAGCGCTAAAATGAAGACATCTGACAGATTTTTGACAGCTTTTATATGGCGTCATGTGTCAGATTACTATATCTAACGCATTATCAAGAACCGCTAAAACTGGTCCTTATCGCAGATAATACTAAATAAAATATTATGATTGATTAAAGAGATTTTAAAATATGTTAAGGGATGCATAATTATGTTAATTAAGTTTAGAATGTAAAATAGCGTGCTGCCGTCCTCGACGGCATCATCACTTACCAACAGGTGAGATAGTGATCAAACGCTAGCCTATATGATTAAAACAATCTAATAAACCTTTGTGCAACCGAAATAAAGCTTTATATTCATGACGGAATCGACAAATTGGTGTTCAGTAGGTAGGTATTCATAATAATTACTTGGTGTAGTTCTGACAAATATATAACATGTTAATGTTAATTAAATTATGACTTCAGTGAGAACCTATTGAGAGTTGTGGGTACTTTTCTTTATATTTTATTTTATATTTTTTTATATTGCAAACATGTAAACAACGGACGTCATGAGAGATTTAGTAGCACCGTAGCGTAATGTGACCATCTGTCAACAATTAAGTTTGATACATATGCAATGGGTCCTTTAAATCACACATTTTGAAGGCCAAGTGGTGTAATTGGGAGTACGATCATTTTGAATGCCAGAGGTACCGAGTTCCAACCCTGCCGTGCACCAATAGATTTTTCTATCGTAAAATTGTCCGCCTGGCCAGCTACCACCATCAAATTAGAAAATCTGTCGCCAAACATCTAATGTGTTCCGGCAACTATCCTTGAGAGCTAGTTCCCATTTTAGGCCTAGCATGCTTACCATCTTCGACCGCATCATCACTTACCAACAGGTGAGATAGTGGTCAACACTATCACACACGCTAGCCTATAAGATTTATTTAAAAAAAAACATACTATATATTTAAAAAGCAAACGGTACACAAACACCATAAAGCTAATAACCTAACGTAAGTGAAAATCTTTGTAGTTCTTGAAAAGTAGGTTCCTAGGTAGCGCGCTCAGAGATGTGTACGATTTTGGCATAGATAAAGTACATATACTAATAACTATGAATAAGAGATTCAGAAATATACCTAGTAATTAAAATAGTTTAAATACTAAAAATCGATTTCACATGTCGTGCTAGTCAGTTTCAGTAACAAGATATCTCCATATCACTTGAGATACTAATCAGATTTTAACAAATAATAACAGAGAGGTTTACAAATAATAGCGTAACAAACGTAAATAAATTACATACAGACGAATTGAAAACCTCTTTTTTAGAAGTCGGTTGAAAATATAGACAATTTTGTTACATATCAAACATATGCAAAAGAAATTGTTACTTTTAATAGATTTGATAGCCGACTTTCGGTATGAGATAGCATTTGAAGAATAAGCAGAAATAGAGATAATCAAAAGAATTTCAATAAAGTTAAAAAAAACGAAATTCAAATTACAGTCGAATTTCGATGCCTGGGCGATCACTAGGAAATTACATAATTATGAACGTCACATTATCTACTACTAGCCACGATTTTGCCCGCGTTAAAAATCCTGTAGCCTAATCCATAGTCCTGGTAATCCCTGTACAAAATTTCAGCTAAATCGGTCCAGTTATTTGACCGTGAAGAAGTCGCAAACAAACAAATATACAAACTGACTTTCCCATTTATAATATTGGTTTTGATTTTAATTAACTGAAAGCGCTAATATTTACACTTATATTCTATATGTGTCTAATCTACCCAGATCTATTTGCAGATATACTATCTGAAACAATCTATATATAACTACAAGTGACCGCCCGCGTTAAAATCTTCTTTCATTTATTTATAACTTTTCTTTCGTAAAAACCTTTCTATCATAAAAGCACCTAAATAAAGAATCAATATCTGCATGCCAAATTTCAGCGCAATCCGAAACAATACTGATTTTTAGACTTACATAGGTACCCCATTTCACCCTCTTAGGAGTGAATTTTGGAAAATCCTTTTTTGTTACCCTTACGTACTAAGACAAATATACTTACCCTTCAAATTTCAAGCCTCTACGACCAGCGGTTTAGGCTGTGCGTTGTAAGTCAGTCAGTCAGAATGTCAGGACTTAGATTATTATAGTATTAGAAGAGAAGATAAAAACATGTTGGGCCTTGCGGCTTTGCCCGCGTTAAAAAGTATCTTATGGCCTAATCCATAATACTAGCTATCTTTATACAACATTTCAGCTAAATTGGTCCAGCTGTTAGACCGTGAAGGAGTCCCAAAAAACAAAGATGCAAACTGACATCAATAATCTTCTATGTTATCTATCAACAACCACCTTAACAACATCATCATTCATTATTTGCAGCTCATTTCCGCCTATTGCAGGACATAAGCCTCCTCTTTCTTACGCCTCTCATCCCTATTCTGAGCTCCTTTCCGAGAACTTTTCGATGTCGTCGATCCATCTCTTTTATTAGTTGGCACCTTCACATGCCTGCTCTAAATCTTATATATATACATTGAGATAGCCTTAATTATATTTTATATTTAATTATATGTATGTTGCTTCAGTTCTCTCTTTTAATATGTCGGGTTCTATGGCCATTGGAAAAGTCGCAACATCAGTTATGCTTTCACTGCGCAACATGAATTCCTTGCCCATGGAGACTATTATGTCTTGCCTAACATTTACCTGTCTATTTTACGAAATGTCTTTGTCACTAAACTGTCAAGTTATCAAAACATTTTTGTAAAATAAGTTGTATTTATCTCTTTCTATAAAATAATAAATCTAAATCCAAATAAAGATAAATTGTAAATGTAATTTACTTAACTTTAGGTAACTGTAATCTCTCGCAATATCATCACAAGAAAGATAGCTCAATTCAAGCTCAGCAAAGACATTCAATGTTTAACTTTGTAAAGAAGAAGATATCGTTACCGTCACAATATGATCAACGTGTTGTCCTATATCGGCATGAATGTTCACTCTGAAGTCTGCCTCTGGACATTGCTTGGTCTCCTGCGGACTATATTCGATGCAACGCTTTTCCGAGTAAACGCTAACCTAAAACAGGTGCCTACCGATGATGGGTTATTTAGATTATAATGTTTCTTCTGCTTATGGTAATAGGTGCCTTATTTTATAATTACGATGCAGTTATGTTAAGGGCTGTTGATGGATGTTATACTCAGAATACAGACGCAAGATCTTGCATACTTCCGGTTTTCGCTTATAATACTGATGTTATAATCAAAAATTGAAGAATGCAAGAACAACAGACAACAGACAGCTGGTAGTACAGGCACCTGAGATCTAACGCCTATTAGCGATCTGTTGCTTCGCCCGTATACAGGATATAAATACCTTTACGCAAGTTGCAGATCGAAAGCTAAGCTAACTTAGTTTAGCTTAGCTCCGCATAGCTGACGCAGTTTTAAATTCGTATATGCAGACTGTAAACTAAGCTATGTGATAATGTGACCAACTAAATCGCGTCAGCTATGCGAGCTAAGCTAAACTAAATTAGCTTTTCTTCCGATCTGCAACCCGCATTAAGCGGATCGTCCACCGCCAGCTAAACTAAGTTAGTAAGAGATCTGATTAGTATCTTCAGAGATATGGAGATAAATATCTCAAACATAAGAGACTGTACTGGTTTTAGAAGAACAGTCCCAAGAAGATTATACACAAGGGAGGTTGCTATTGCATATACTTTTGAAGACTAAAAAATATGACCTTGAATAATGTTTTTACACCTTTCTTCAAGTTGATTTTGGTTTTTCACCCTCGACGCAAAAACGAAGGAGTGTTATAAGTTTGACGTGTGTATCTGTGTGTCTTTCATCGTGGCATCGTAGCACCCAAACGGATGAACCGATTTTGATTTAGTTTGTTTTGTTTGATAGATGTCTTCGTCGAAAGAGTTTTTAGCTTTATTTCATGAGAATCTGTTCAGCCGTTTAAATATTATCAGCTCTTTTTTGGTTAAAAAAACTACGATAGCAACTTTCGTAAGCTCGTAGTCCTTTGACCGCGGACGTCAAAAAATCAAAATGGCGCTGTCCCAGTATCTTGTTACTTCAATGATATTGCAAAAATATGGTAAGCTTGATCTAATTCTGAGACATCTCCTTGGAATGTTCTCAATGTACAAAGTTATACATATGCTTTGATTATAAACTCGGATTACATACACAAATCAGTCGGGGGTGGTTTTAATTTTTTTAATTTAAGTATTATTGACAGATATTCTTACGGTAACTGTGAGCGAGATAGAAACAAAGGTGGGGAGAATTAATTTGTCTTCACAGGAATGTTCTACCAGGCAAAGTCTTGGTGCAAAGTTTTTGAGCATACCTAATATTTTTCGACATGACATGACGATTGGCGAAGATGGCGGCCATATCAGTCCCGCCCGCGATACTGCATACATAAATAACTCAGAATTATGAACGTACTTTGTACCAACCAACACTGCAAAAAAAAAATTATAAGCATAATACCACAGATTATATAATAGTTACTACGTAAATAATACTTTCCGTTGTTAGGTTGGCTACACAGTGCTTTCATAATTCGGGTATTAACAATGTAAGGAAGTAGTAAGAAACAAGTAGAGTGATTCAGACTGTGTGGGCCATATGGCGGCAATTAATGTTAATAATCGCAAATAATACGTTTTAATATTAATTTTGGAATACAACTAGTCCGTGTTATAAAAGTATTTGGAATTATTGTAATAAAATAGACAATTAATTATAGTGTGTGTCAGATGCTTCTATTGCACAGGGCCATTTTGGACATTGTCCTTTGATACCTTGATGACATCATTATGACTAATGAATATTTTCACTAGCGCGGCATTTAAAGTCAAAGGGTACCAAATGAACACTTTCTGAGACTTTGTTGTCCGTTCGTCCGTCCGTCCGTCCGTCCGTCCGTCCGTGTGTCTATATGTGCGCACTTTACAGATGTACCTTCTTAACCGTAATAGGTACATACTTGAAATTTTCACAAAGTATATATATCCGTCAGTGTATGACGGCCCAGACACGAAATTTTATAGATGTAATTTAATTAAAACTTGTTTTGCACTAAAAAGGGTAAAAATAAAATCTTTTTCAAAAAACATAAAACCGACTTCATTACCACAAACAGGCACTCAAAAGCGAAAAAGAAATTACTTCATATAATTATTATAAGCGCTACCCACTTTTCTGTTTGAAGTCGGTGCCAGCCAAGTCTATTGGATAGTAGATAGATACTATGTATGTAGTAGTAGTAGTAAGTAGGTAGATACATGTAGGTAGTATCTATCTACTACCTACTCTAATGAAGACGTTTTTTTTTTTTTTTAAAGATTTTATTTAGTTTAGCTTAGCGTAACTTAATTCACTGAGCTTATTTCCTAATTACTTTAGCTGGCGGTGGACGATCGGCATTAAACGGACACATATTCAAACACACACAACATTCTATAGATTTAATAACTATACTTACTATCTTAATTCATCCACTTCAATAATTAAGAATTTACTTTGTAAGTCTATATTGTTTCTGTAAATAATTGTTTTATAAGGCATATTTTTGGGACAATACTGCTCTCTGCAACACAGTCAAAACGACTAAAGCAGAAAGCAGGGACAAATACTTTGTCAAAACAATCTCTTGGAAATAAAGCAATTTTGTATTTGTATATTACAATCATATACATTTATTATATTATATTATTATTTTTATTATACACATTTCAAAATTTCGCCCTCCAGCGGAACTTGAACCCGCGTCTCTTGGGTAACTCGCCCAAGCGCTGTAACGAACTTAAAAATATAAAGCGTTAGTGAAACATAATCTTTTAATCTTAATACTCATACAATTCTGAATTTAAAAACAATGCCAGATGCTATCAAACTACGGGAGATATTGTACTCGAAAAGGCATACAATATACAACTAAGACGCATAGATTAAAATAAATGCCCTAATTAACGATATTAGGAGTTCGTGCCTTTTAAAATAAACAAGTTTATTGCTTTCTCTTTTTATAATTATAAGTTACATTACATTATAAATAATATTTTAGTGAAATGTGTTCTACATAATATTTTTATATTATAGAAAAATGCACAGTTTAGTTTTTTTCACATTAGATTAGATTTTTAACTTTATATCTATAGGTACCATCGACTTCTATCGTAATTTAACTGTAACGATCCCGAGTTTTTGACAATATAGATTTAATATAATACAATTATATCGTCTTAATCTCAAAAAAGATCGTAAATATTAACTACCAAACTAAAAACGGTATAAATAACAATTTGGTATAAAAAACATAATATATGATCGTACAAAACGAAAACCGACTTCACATGTCGCGATAGTCATAGTAGCCATAATCGTGTCATCAAGGTATACAAAAAATGTTTATCTCCATGTCTCCGGATATAATTATCAGTTCTCGATAGTTTTAAGGTAACAAACTATAAAAAAATAAAATAAAAACAGTTGGATTGAGAACCTCCTCCTTTTTTGTGAAGTCGATTTAAAAGAGATCCATGAACGATTCAAGTAATAAATAACCGGCCAAGTGCGTGTCGGGCCGCGCAGGGTTCCGTAGTAGCCCGTTAATCAATGCAAGTCTTTACTCGTTATAAACAAGCAACTAGGTATTTCATCTTTATAACTTTAAAGGATTTATTCTAAGGATTTTGTATTTGGTAAAAAATTACCCAACACCTAAGTTCAACGACTATTACTGCTAAACTAATAAAGTTATCTTATTTGCTATAGTTTTTCTTTAAAGTTCTTTAAAATAAACTATTATCACGAATTTTTCCAGATTTTTCAAGCCAGCAGTTTAGCTTTTAGAGGGAGGGGGACGCCCTACTGGAACAAAAATTTGCACTTTAAAGTTTATTATATCGTAAATGGAGCATTCAATCGAAAATGGTATTAGCAACCCTTTAGTCATTTGAAAAAACCTATTCAACAATACCCCACACGACGGGGTAAACGACGAAAAAAAAATTCATCCCCACTTCTCATGTAGCGGATCTAACCTAAAAAAAAAATGTTTTTCAAAATTTTATTTCACTACTTTGTCGGCGTAAGTTATATTCATACCCCTACAAAATTACAGCTTTCTAGTATTAACGATCTCTTAGCAAAACCTTGGACAGACAGACAGACAGACAGACGGACATGGCGAAACTATAAAGGTTCCTTGTCAGGACTACGGAACCCTTATGAATTTGTATGAGTACATACACTTATGCGAGACTCTCCTGTCGAAACAAATTAAAACGACCGTGGAAATAGGCACCGTCTCGCATTGGTTTTCTACTAGGCGTAAATAACCGCTCCTGTCATTGTCACATCTCGAGAATGACTTCATAGGGAAACCAATCTTTAAGCTGATTTTGATTTCTCAGGTATGGCAGATGTCGATGCCAGAAGAGCTCTCGATGTCTGTGCAGAGAGCCCTGCGGACGATGATATCTGGTGTTATGCTAGTTCAATGCTTCACGGTCTACGTGTATCTGGCTTCGTACATCGTGCTCCTATATCCCGTGTTTTTGGTAAGCATACGCATTAAGACTTACGATGATAACATGACCTATTCATCAATATTTTGCTTGAGAAGACCGTGACATGTACACATCAAATTGACGTTCAGATTAATAATAATAAATTAAAGTAGCTACTCTCCAAATTCCTCTCTGAACAGAAGTCGAAAGAGAAATAGCAAAGAACATAAAATTGGCGCAAAACCAAACAAAATTTCACTAAGTAATTAGAGTAACTGAGGCATGTACGATATTATAAATGCAAAAGAGTAGATTGTTAGACGTCATTTGTAATAGAAAATAGAATACCGCTTTACACACGAATAGCCTCAAGTTCTGTTATGCTTTAATGTTATGTATGCCCTTATATGATGTTTTCCGTACAGGAAGAGCGTCCCACCTTAGTTCTACCATGGCTGCTGTTAGCTGCTGTAAGGAAGCTGCTCTGTGAGCTGATGAGCCTGGCTCTAGGGCTAGGTACCTGCGTGCTTCTCGGCCCCAACAGACCGCCTTGCATCAAGTTTGTCATTATCAAGCTCATCTCTATCATGCCCTCTCTCTACATGTGGATGTTAATATTCAGGTATTTTTTGCAAAGATTTTTGAGAGTATAAAGCGCTGAATGGGTGTAGTAGGCGATTTTTTTCAGTTTTATTTTTAAATATTACTATTGTTGGCATCGACACATCATGCACTATTTAACCGCAAAATCACATTTTTACAATCATATTGTAAAACTGTGGCAAAGTTATGACTATTATAGCCAAACTCTTAGAAAACACCATCCTAAAAATGGAATTACTCTATGGTTTTACTCCGAAGCGAGTCAAAATCAACGTGAGAACTGAATTATTACCTTAATAATAAGTAAGTAGTACTATAATTTATTCTGTGCCCATGGATGACTGTTATTCGCCTTTGAGCAAAATTATTGAGCAATCAGTACCATATATGAGAACGGAGCCTTACTGATACTATGACACTGTTTAGAATTTCAATTTCTAGGTTCCTAAGTTAATATACTAGTTAAACTTTATTTTTCAGCTATTACCACGCGTTGAAAGTAGCTACAGTATTCAAGACGTTCCCAGTGGTCCTGCCCTCAGGGGACAAAGACTACGGACTCGAGCTAGCCATCCGGAGACGGAAGACTAAGTCCCTGCTCGACGAAGAACAGCTTAGAAGTAAACTTGTGGCTAGCTTGTAGGGGTCTAGATTGCAAATTATTATTTTATATCGTTAAGTTATTGCAATCTATGTACCGAAATACATTATAATTTGTACAGCTATTATGCGATTGAGTTACTAACATACAAACTTTCACAGTGATCTCTGCCCGCGACAAAAATACTTGTAAAACGTATTCTAGGTATTAACCCTAGTTATAAACTATCTATGTGCCAAATCTCACTCAAATCTGTAATATAGTTTTATATGATTGAGTTACAAACCTAAAAAAACTTTCACATTTATAATATTTTTTTAATATCTTATAGGCTAGCTTTTGACCACTATCTCACCTGTTGGTAAGTGATGATGCGGTCGAAGATTGTAAGCACGCTAGGCCTAGAATAGGAACTGGCTTAAAACAGGATGGATAGGATAGGTGATCCGTATAAAATATACTTGATGCCGAACCTTTGAATCTTATTATGGGTTATTTTTAAGTGAAAATTAAGATATTATTCAATACACTTATCTTTGTTACAAGGTATTTGAAAAAGTGTACGTTATAATAACATGTTATAATTTTTATAGGTATAGAGAAGAGTCTTCAGAAAGGGTTACAAGAACCATTTCCAATATAGGAACATCATCACGTATGATACATTCAACAGATACCAGTGCCATGGACGTTACCAAACCGGAATTAGATGGGGTTGTACGGCCAAACTCTTTTATCTCGAATCATCTGTCCGAGACTGGATCGTGCGATGATTGGCTTGGAAAGGAAATTGTCCTATCCCGTAGTTGCGATCGCATTCTCGAACAGTTCGTTTTAATGCTATTACGAGTTGCTGCCTATCTAAGCAAAGAAGGTATCGATATGAACTCTAAAATATTTACAAATAAATCAGCTTTACCACCTATGGACGATCTACACGGTGTGGGCTATTCTGCAGAAGTATCCGAAACGCCACTATTAGTTAGTAGCAGTAAAGAAAATATGGCACAATACCTACGGGAATACCCACAAATATTCAGAAAGAAATCTGTCGACGTCCCTCGTAATGATAATAAAGTTGAAACATCTAATATGCAGACTCTACATGAGACAGAAGATAGTGACTATAGAATAAAAGCTCGAAAACGAGCTGTTAAAATTACATCAAAAGAAACCGTGTTTACTGAACCAGAACAGGAAGTTAAAGTAATAACTGATGTACCAGAAGCACTTGATACAAATCAAGTTCAGGGTACTTTAACTTCTATTTTTACTCAATCAAGTGAAACCAAGTTAATTCAAGCAGATGTGGCTACTGATGCAATGAGTTCTACTTCTAAAAATAACAATAAAAAAGAAAATAATCATTATTCGGGTACACGGCAACGTCAATCTTGTAATATTGAAGAAAATCAAACTAGGAATGAAAATGAAATCAAAGAAACGATTGCAATTAACGAAACACAAGAGAAGTCATCATCATCTGGCATTGAAATATTACTTGAAGAGCGATATCGTTCTGTCAGTAACGAAAAAGTCAATGATGATAAACAAAAAATTGAAGAAGATTTATCCTTGCATGGACATGAAATTGAGGTAAATATCAGCGTACCAAAAACGGAAAATGTCAGCAATTCTGTAGATGCCCCTCGAAATGATAGTAAAGTTGAAACATCTAATATGCATACTCTTCATGAGACGGAAAGTAGTGACTATGGAATAAAGGCCCGAAAACGAGTTGTTAAAATTACGTCAAAAGAAACCGTGTTTCGTGAACCAGCACACGAAGATAAAGTAATAACCGATGTACCAGAAGTACTTGATCCAAATGAAGTTCAGGGTACTTTAACTTCTATTTTTAATCAATCTAGTGACACCAAGTTAAGTCAAGCAGATGTGGCTACTAATGCAATGAGTTCTAATTCTAACAATAACAATAAAAAAGAAAATAATCATTATTCGGGTACACGGCAACGTCAATCTTGTAATATTGAAGAAAATCAAACTAAGAATGATAATGAAATCAAAAAAACTATTGCAATTTACGAAACACAAAAGAAATCTTCATCATCTGGCATTGAAATATTACTTGAAGAGCGATCTCGTTCTGTCAGTAACGAAAAAGTCAATGATGATAAACAAAGAATTGAGGAAGATTTATCTTTGCATGGACATGAAATTGAGGCAAATATCAGCGTGCCAGAACCAAAAAATGACAGCATTACACATAGAGCACGTGCTGTTAAAATAACATCAAGAGAAAATGCTTTTTATAATGAGCACATAGATCAAGAAAAAACAGATGGATCGAATACTAGTGTTTTAAGTCAGGTTCAAGGAACTTCTACTACTATATCCAATGATTCAAGAGGAACCAAGTTGAATGATACGGACGCCGCTATCATTCGTAGTGGTTCTACTTCTAAAAATGAACATTTGTTAGCACATACTTGTATTATTGAAGACAATTCTACTGAAGATTATAAAAATAATAGTAACAAAAACGAAAAAAACGAAAATAAAGATCGTTAACCTGCGCTATTAATAATTAATGATGAGGGGTTAAAATCAAACGACATAAACAAAAAATAGAACTGACACAACCAATGAATTAACTAAACAAAATGTAGAAACTCAATTCATGTAATTTTATTTATTTTTATTCTATAAATATAAAAATATATATTCTTATTGTGTGTTAATCAAACACTATGAGGGTCACACGCTGTATATTGAACTGCTGCTTGGGGATCCAAATACATCACTCTATAGTTGTACACTTCGGGATCAATTAAATTAAATTGGTACATTGGTAATCTGTTCGTTATAGCCCATGCGATTTGAGGTACTTCATGATCAATCCTTAAGTCATTGGGGAAAATCATGGTTTTGTTGTTTGTGGCGACGACACCTAAATTACTGTTAACATATGGTTTGCGCGTGTCCCAACATCCGATACTGTCGCGGGAAATGAGGTTGTAGAACATAACACCGTTGCGGTCGACCGCAGCCGCTGAGACCTGTCCGTCAGCGCCGCGGCTCTCGCCGAGCAGCTTGAATTCACTCACGGCATCGTTTACGCGCGAAGGGTCGCGAATTACAGACGCGTTCACCACAAACTCTAGAGAACTGGACATCGAGTGGTAGTACAGAGGTCGATCACCTTGTTGGAATTTTCCCAACGACATGCCGAACAGACCGTCGGACCATTGATAATTTAATCCGTGCAACGTGTAATTCGACAGTAATGGTTCGGGATAGAAACTGTAGTGAGAAAATCTCCAAAAATATGAGTCTTCCGCCCTGAACACTATTAGCCCAAATCGCCAAGCGTCCGCGATGTAAACGTGAAGGTCGCGGCACTGGGCGTCCCTCGAATCGACGATGATGTTAGTAATCAGAGAATTTTGGAGTACGAATTCGCTTGGTATCGGATATCTCGCTAACACTGTGTCGGTCTCCAAGTTGATGGCAAAAAGAGTCGGCGGGCACAGCTGGCGCGGAGTCTCAAACGCTTCCACTTGTCCTGAGTCGAGGACCCACATAATGCCGCAGTGGTCTACGCTCATTCTAAAGACTGACGTAAATCCGGTGCAGTTTACTGTAAATAACGAAAACGTACATAAGTTACGAAATACTTTGTAAAATGTTTACCTGCATTAAAATGTTTAAAATGGCTCTGCAGTAAAATGTTTACCTGCATTATGCCAATCCCAGTTGGGGTAGGGCTGCAGCGGTGGAGATTCCGATTCACCTACAATGGGCAGAGAGGAGAGGGTGGCAGGCACTCCTTGTTTCCATCGCGGTGTGCTCACAAACACGCGTTGTTTCCATCGTTCTACGCCGAGCGTTATCACATTTTTTTGAATAAAGTCCCTGAAAATACGATAAATCATAATTTTTTATTTTAAGTAAGTACAGATTGATATGTTTAAATACAAGAAGTGTTTTATATCTGATAGGATAGTGTTTGACCACTATCTCACCTGGTAGCAATCGATAATGTGGTCGAAGATGGTGAACACGCTTAGGCCTAGAATGGTAGCACACCCTCAAGGGATGTGAGCTGCTGGAATACCGTAAGGTTATGGCATCAAATTTTCTCCGGAAGGGTGGTAAGCTACTTTTTGGTAGCAAGTCATGTGAAACATCGATATAATGCTCCTATCACTAGTGGATATAGCAGGGTACTTCCTATCGGATAAATGAACAGTAAGATATTATTATATCTTTGGATTTTTTTTTCACCTCACAACCTCGGAAAGGTTCTGTTTATCATTCGAAATCTGCGTATTTAGACAAGTGCATTTTGCACGCTAGCGTGGAAAGAGCTTTTCAAATTCGAACCTTTCTAATCAATAATTTTCTATACTGCCAATCCACTAAAAATGCATAAATACTTATTTCATGTCAGTGCGCCAACCTCATTTTTAGGTTCCGAACCCAAAGGGTACCAACGGAACCCTATTACTGAGACTCGGCTGTCCGTCTGTCTGCCTGTCTGTCTGTCTGTCCTTCTGTCTGTCTGTCTGTCACCAGGCTGTATTTCATGAACCGTGATAGTTAGACAGTTGAAATTTTCACAGATGATGTATTTCTGTTGCCGCTGTAACAACAAATACTAAGAACAGAACAAAGTTAAAAATTAAAGGGTTTAAAACAAAAAACGTGTTTTTTACGATACGATACGATACGAAATTAATTCACCTCGACGCAGCTAGATGGCAGAACAGGAAAAATTAGCACGCGCAAGCGTTTCGTTTGTTAAATTTGTGAACCTCGGTCGATTTGTTTACTTTACTTGGTTAACATTTATTTGCTTATAAAATATATAGTGTACAGTATTGAATTATATATCTTCAATTTCAGTACATCAAGAGCTTCAATTAGCTAGAATCAGTAGAAAGTTAGTCGTACGAACACTCGGTCTTCCAGATATTTAATTATATTAATTCATCATCATCATCATCATCATCAGCCTGTATCAGTCCACTGCTGGACATAGGCCTCTCCCAAGATGCGCCACTGAGCCCGATCTTCGGCTCTTCTCTTCCAGTCACTGCCCACCGCTTTGCGTATGTCGTCGCTCAACCTGGTCACAGGACGTCCTACGCTACGTTTGCCGATTCGCGGTCTCCACTCTAGGACATGTCTGCCCCAACGGTTATCAGTCCTGCGGCAGATATGACCAGCCCACCATTATATTAATTACCTTTGAGTTAATATTTACTTAGTTGGTGTTAGAAGTTCGTGGCGTTCGGACTTCGGAAAATCGGAACCCTCCGTGTGCGAGACAAAAGTCTGACTCGCACTTGGCCAGTTTTATTAGTATAACCACACTGATGACACTGACCAGCACGACAGCTAAATGAAAAAGATTTAAAAATATATTTTATATATATATATAGCCAGTGTCAAGTATTACAATTACTCGCGTGTTTGTTAATTCAAGTCATAAAATTAAGTCAAAGTAACATGTCAGGTCAAGTTGAAGTCATAGTCCAGTCTGAATTATAGCCTCAATAAAGATGTGGACTTTACAGAAAATGTTCAGTGATATTTTGGTGTAAACGCAAATAGCATATTTTTTAACATTGTACTGTTTCCCTACACTTATACACATTCACCGGCACTTAATGGTTAATAATCCACATTATTTACACATTAACTTATAAAATACAACTAACTAGTAATTCTGTGAGAATATTAGACCTCACGTGCCCTTATTACTCATGGAATAACAGACACTCCCAACTCCCATAGCTTGTCAAAGCCTTTTCATAGTTTGGGGCTTGCTATAAAATAAGGATATAAGTTTTAGCAATTACTCGCGTTCCCTTGATCCTAGGAGTTTGAATCTGGTGTATACGGGTTTGTGTCCTACGGGTCCTGTGTGACGCGGACTGCGTAGTCAGATTGGTAAAGGCAGGTATACATTTTCCGAAAAATATTGAAATCCGTCCATATTTTAACACTACAGCATGCTTGACCCCCTTATCCCCCCTCCACTCTCGATTTTTGGAATTTTGTTCGCACATCTTGTGTAGATCCACTCTCCCTTTTTGGAATTTTGTTCGCACATATTGTGTAGAAGAAATCCTTAGAGTGCCGTTCCAATTTGAGTAAAATCCATCGATAAATAACGCTACAGAAGACTATTTCTATTCCCCCCTATTTCCCCCAATTAGAAAAAAAGGCGATCTAAAAACATTCTTAAATAAATCGAGGAACCCGTGTGCCAATATTGTCAAAATCGGTTGCGACCTGTAGGCGAGAACAGACAAACATCCGGACAAAAGCATTATTTGACCAATCCCAAAACTGAGACACTTTGCTCGCTACGCTAGCTCGGTCAATAAAAGCAAACACACTTTTTAAAGTTCTCGTCAAACCCCCAATTCTCTTCTTTTATTCAATTAACTATTCATCATTTTGGTTTTTGTTTATTGCACCCAGCATTTTCCTCGCTGTAGTGAGGTGAAAAGTTGTGTGTTGCACGCGGCAGCAAGCAAAGGTTGCAGTTTTTGCGTCTCGTACCTTTGAAACCTTCGCTACGCTCAGGATTCTTTATTTGAACTATGAATCCTAGAATCCTTCACTTGCTCAGCAGGATTATTCTCAATCATTCGAAAGTAAATTTGGATTCGGAAACTGCCTTTACTTCGACTTGGATCTTTGCAATTCACAATGCTTCGATCGGTTACTTTTGATATTTCAATTCGAAAAAAATTAAAAAATTTGAAAGGTTTCCGCGACAAAATAACTCATGGAATAATTATCAATATTCAAAATTAAAAATGAAATTTCCGAATCCTTATAGAGTTTCGTATGATTGAGAATCAGGGGGCAGGTTTCAATACAAGTACTCACGCCAAAAAACTAACTTTGCAGCCTTGTTTAACTAATAGTTACTATTAACAGTGATACTTACCCATCTCTGATAGCAGCTTCTTTCTCTGCCGCAGTAGGATACTCGAAGTCAATCTGTTTCCATCGGTATAAAGTGCCTATAGTTTTTCTATTAGCAACTATATTTTCGGCGCAACATAAGATAAAGTTTGATAGCACCAAACCGAGAAATACTGCACTTTTCTGAAATAATAAAGAAAAGTGAATATAGCCGTAAATTGCCCCGAAACAACATTTTTAATAACATCATGAATATTAATCCCTATTAGGTATATGTAAACTTTGCTATCTAGCAACAAAATAAGTTAACAAGGTATTTGAAAGGCCACGTATGCCACATATTTACTACGTTTTTCACTATTTATTTCGACAGTTATACTCTGTGAATATAGTGTTTGCAACAGCGTTGAAATATCAGAGGCTCATAAATAGTGAAAAAAATTGTAAATATCCCGTTGTGAAAACATAAAAACTATGAAAACATAAAAACGTAAATACGTACATAATAAAGTTTAGTCGAACAATGAAAAAAGACCTCACACAAATTCAGGTAATTTTTTTAAGTAATGTAATTGTGCATTATTTTGTCAAAATTAAGCTTGATTTATCCACCTGCGTCTACGACCTGCGTCATTATTTTGAGTACTTACTACATGAGTGAATATCATTGAGTTTTGTCTTGAAGGTCGATAGCCTATTATAATCGTAACTCTTCAAGCCACATTTTGACATATAATATTATACATATAATGTTACGTATTGGTATTACATCATCAAGATATGTATAACTGTTTTATATTCTATACATAATATATTGAATGTTGAAACAATAAACTGGTCAACGTCGTCTACAGTTACGCTAAGGTGACCAAACCAACTATTCATTATTCTGTGACCAATCAAAGAACTAGGACTGTCAAACTAGTTTTGAATGAACTATTTTTTTTATTTTAACATTTTCGAAATTTTATACTGGTTTATACTGACAAGCACTGTACTGGAGACTGACAAGCTTTGATTTTTAACCTACTACCAGTACTATTATTATCTTTTCTATGCTACTACACAAACATTACATTTGTATGTAAAGTATTTCATTATTGTAAATTGTTAAATATTATATATATATATATATATATTTATAATGATATAAATTGTTAATTATTGCTAATAATAATTGGGTTAACAAATGCAATTCACTAATTTCGTCGTAACGACACTTCGCACCGTGGCTTAATTGGCAAAGCACCGGAACATGTTATTCCGGAGGTTGCGGGTTCAAGTCCCGTCGGTACGATGAAATGTTGGATTGTGATTAACAATTTACAAAAATATAAAGTGTGAAACACTTCAAAGAAACATAATATTTCATTATTATATCTATATATATACTATATATGTATTTGTCAACTCTGCTTGTTAGCAAACGACACAACTTATTTTAATCCTTATGCCAACCACAGAATCAGTAATAGCGTCTGCGCGACGAAAGATATAATAAAAGGCAACATTCATAAGTTTGTCCTTTTTAACCGACTTCGCAAAAAGGAGGCTCTCAATTCGACAGTTTAAAAAAAAATTTGGTACCTCAGAACTCCTTCAAAACATAAGAGCGAAGGCGAGGTGCACTTTTCCATACAAATGTATTCCCCAGTTTCCTTCCTGGAAAATTCTAGAGCAAAATCTGTTTCTATAAAATATCAAGGTCTGCTGAAGCTAAGCCCCTAAGGCTAAGGTTGATAAAAAAAAAGCAAATGATACCCCTATCATTTGCTTTTTTTTGCTACAGAAGACCTTGCACAACCTTGGACAATAAGTTTTAATCTATCTATATTTTTTAAATAAAAATGAATATTATTTTTTTAATTAGAGTGCACTGACTCTCAGGAGCTGTGCTGTCGGAATATCGCAAGGTTGTGGTGACAGATTTTCTCCTTGGTGGTGGTAAGCTACTACTTTTTTGTTGACCACTATCTCGCCTGGTAAGCTATAAAATATAGTCGAAAATATACACGCTAGGCCCTTAATCTCAGCAAAGATTGGTCTGACAATACTCATGAATGTACAAAGAAAAATCTATTCGTGCACGGCTGGGATTTGAACCTGCGACCTCCGGCTTTCGGCTCTTTGTTTCCAGTCACTGCCAACCGCTTTGCGAATGTCGTCGCTCCACCTGGTCACAGGGCGTCTTACGCTACGTTTACCGATTCGCGGTCTCTACTCTAGAACCAGTCTACCTCTAGAACCAATCTACCTCTAGAACCAGTCTACCTAGGGACGGGTTGCTAGTATTCTATAATTTTATTATTTTTTATTTTTAGTAACCGTCTCTTTTTTTGGAAACCTTTAATTTAATAAAATCTATTTTTTAATTTAATAGGTTCTATTAGGCTTAGGTTTATAGGTTCTGTTAGTAATAAAAAAGGTAGATAGTTTACTTACCAAATGCATGTTGTTACCCTGTAGTTGTACACTAGCACATGTTTTTGTAACCACGCGTCTATTCGTTGGGCTGCTTTAAACTGTTATGCTTCAAATAAACCTCTATAGATATATAGTTACATAAGCAGTTTTAGCAAGTCCAACTAGTCTATAATTTCACAAACAGTAATGATATGCTGGTATTGCTGGTCTATTTATTGAGAATATACAATGAACACTGAGTATGAGTTTGTGAAAACTTGTTGTTTTTTCCTCATTCAATTAAAAACAAATCAAAGCAAGATCAACCGGTTTTAACATTTTGTTAACGTATTACTCTGAAGGGCATAATTATTATTACGAGCCAAAAAGGAAGAGATTCTGAATAAATTCGTCTGTATGTTTGTTATGCGATTACTCCGCCAATTGTGCACAGATTCGAATTTTTTTTTTGGGTTGGATACATCTCTACGGTGATACCATTTTAAGTACATATAATTGAGATCTGATAACTATATTTTGAGATACGTCACTGAAAACGAACCGATCTTTGATGTTATTGAATAGGTGATATTTTAGTAAATTTTATAAAGAACTGATGAGTATCTCCAGAGAGCTATAAAAATCTCAAACTTGCCACTGAAACTCACTCGCACGGAATGATAAATAGCTTTTTTAGTTATTAAACATAATCGTTAATTATTATCGTCTTAAAGACGAAATTTTGTGAGTGTGTATTTTTGTTACCTCTTCACCGTAAAACTACTCAACCGATTGAGCTGAAATTCGGTATGTAGATAGCCTAGACCCTGGCATAACACATAAGGGTATTTATACCGATATTCCCACGGGAACGATGTCTACGCGGTTAAAACCGCTGGGCACAGCTAGTAATGAATAAACCCCCATCCCATAACATATATTTGATTAAATAGGTATCTATCTATTATACTAATCTAACTGGAGATCAAATTGTATTTAGGTAGCATAGTAACTAAATAGTAAAGTTAGTATATTAAGTAGGTAGATGTTTCATAATATTATCTTATTTACTCCTCCGTCTTTTATATTTTTAAAAGTCTTCTCGGTGCAATGTGTTGCCTGGGAGAAAGAACGCTAATTGAAACACTATAATTAAATTTTCTATTCTATTAAATTATAATTATTTATAACGTTATATCATTAAGTATGGTACATATATTAAACATTCATTTAAACGTGACTATGGCATCTGGCCTCACTTTTCTAATATATTAGATGGAGGGACTATTTCTGAAGGATCGCAGACGGTGCCTCTGACTGCTTCTTCAGTATTCGTATACAGAATGCGGTAGTTGTAGTCATCACCGGTGAGCTGTCCCGCTTGGAACATCGGCAGACGGTTCGTGATCACCCACACGCTCTGCCGCCTGTCCTGGTCCACTTTCACATCGTTCGGGAATATTATGGTTTCACTGTTAGACGCCACTACGCCCTGTGTTCGTCTTTGATATGGCGTCCTTGAATCCCAGCATCCGACGCTGTCTCTCATCACCAGCCCGTAGAACATAACACCTCGTCTGTCGATCGCGCACGCAGACGCCTGACCCGTTAGCCCTCTACTCTCTCCGAGCAGCCTGAATTCTGATGCACTATTATTTACGTGTGATTCATGCTGGAGAATAGACGTAGGCACGTAGAATTGCCGGTAGCTCGCCAGGGAGTTGAAAAACAATATCCTGTCGTCAAACTGGTCGATTGGAGACAACGACAACCCGAATACTCCGTCTGCCCATTGGAAGTTGAGTCCGTGCAGTGTGAAGTTGGATGCCAGGGGGTCGGGGTATAGGTACGGATTAGAAAATCTCCAGAATTTCGCGTCGCTTTGTCTGAAAACAACCAGGCCGAATCTCCAGGTGTCAGCTAAATACGCGTGTAGGTCGGAGCAATCTTCGTTCCGTGCGTCAATAACAATGTTCGCGTATAGGGAATCTTGCAGCACGTACTGGTCGGGAATAGGGTACCGCGCAAGGAGCTTGTCGGTGTTGAGATCGAACACTACGATGCTGGGCGGACACACTTGCTGCGGATTGCCCTGTGAGTTTATTTTGCCGGAGTCCAACACCCATAGTCTCCCGCAAGGATCTACATTTATTCGAAACACTGAAGTTAGTCCGGTACAATTTTGGCCGCTACCTGGAAATTTGGAAAACAAGATTTACTAAGCTACGTACAAGATATTTAATTAATTGAAAATCAAGGTCTTTAGAAGGCATGATTTGAAATGAAACCAAGTTAGCTTTGAAACCTTTTGTTTGAAACCATGAGAAGAAAGGCATTGGCATATTATATTTATAATAACAGACAGAAAAGCACTAGACCACTATCTGACCTGATGTTAAATATCGATGGGATAGTGTTTGAATTTAAGTAGACGAAAGGTATTGCGATTTGGTGCTAGATAGCTTTAAATACAGATAATTACACCACATAACAACCATAGAAGTGACATGACATCACAACATGACTAGAAATATGCTACGCTAGTATAGAACATGTTTGTACTATATTCAACTTTACTGCACATATCGCAGTATGCACAACATATTCCCTAGTGATGTCTAACTATTTTATTAACCCCCGACGCAAAAAGGAGAGAAGTTATAAGTTTGACCTGTTTGACGAGTGTATCTGTGTATATATGTGTCTGTCTGTGGCATCGTAGCGCCCAAACGGCTGAACCGATTTTGATTTAGTAATTTTATAGGTATCTTGATGGAGAGTGTTCTTAAGTTTGATTCATGAAAATTCCTTTAGCCGTTTGAAGACCATGAGCATTTTTATTGTAGATGATGACGCTGTGAAATAAACTTTCGTAGTTCTGATCAATTCGAAATTCTGTATCCTCTTACTTCAACGATATTGTAAGAATTTGGTAGCATTTACCTAATGCTGGGACTTCTCCTGGAATCTGCAGAAAACTCAACTCCTCACAAACTTACAGCAGAGATGTCGAGTATGGGCTTATCGGAATGGTCTCATTAAATAGATTATGAATAGACCGGTCGAGGGTGGTTTTAAATGTTGAATTTAAGTATTATGAAATGGCTGCCATCAATGGCATCATGTCAGAGTTTGGTTAATAGTTTGGTGACATGACTTTGTCCTAACCAAGTCAATGCCACCATTTGGTATTAGCACATTGTTAACCTTTAAAATAGTTCAAAACATAAAAGGTTTCGTATTTAAGCGTTTAGTTGATGATTCTCCACAAATAATAATCATATCGTTATAGCAATTTATTAATTTAGTTTTCGTTTGTTTTAAAGGTGGGTGAATGAACGGCTCTTCAAGATGTGAAAAGAACTCTTGCACCTGAGGTCATTACCGCTACAATAGATTCGAGAAAGACATAAACGAGTCCTCTTTGTAAAAGGCAGGCAACGCATTGGCAGTATTACTTCTGTTGTAGTTGTTTATAGGCGGCAGTGTCCACTTTCGATCAGTGGGTCACTTGCTTGTTTTACGCCATTGACAAAATAAAAATTATACTTACTATAAGCTCTATGGTAGGTCCAATCGGGGTACGGCTTGAGGCGCGGCGAGGTGACACCCCCGGCCCTTGACACGGTGGCCAGGGTGGCTGGCAGCCCCTCCCGCCAGTGAGGCAGCGTCACCCACACACGGTCTCCCCATACCTCCAACCCGAGCGGGAGAGCACTGTCGGGGATGAACCGTCTGGAAACAATTAAAGTAACAATATTACGGATATGTATCATATTATTTTTACGCGACTTTAAACATCTGTACGAATGGGAAACATTTATTAAATATATATGGTAACACAGAACTCAGAACTTCGTCGTTTATGAACTGATTTAGAAAATTTTTTTTTCATTTGAAAGGGTGTGACTCCATTATAAAATGTATCGAGATTTGATGAATATCTCTTGACATATAGAGATAAACGCTTCAAATTTGCTACTGAAAATTATTCGCGCGGCATGTGCAGTCGATTTTTAGTTTTTGAAGTGATCTTAGCTATTGTTATTGCAAACATTAGAGCACTTATCACACCAGTCTAGTTCGATGTTATCATGTTTGTTTGGAATCGGAAGGCGGTAGTGAGACGAGGCGCTGACCGACATTTTCTCCATCTATGTAACGCTACTGTCTAGGCACCAGGCGACATGGATTATGTATTAGATGGTTGGTTCGAGCCACGGCAAAAGCGAAACATCAATGAGATCCTTTGTTTCAATCCAAGTTGTAAACTATCTGTGTCCCAAAATCATCATCATTATCCTATACAAATCCTCTGCTGGACATAGGCCCCTCCAATTGCACGCCACTGAGCAAGATCATGGCTGTCTTTGGTGTTCTCCTAATGTTTAGGACCTAAGCTAATCAAGAGGTATAGTTCCAATCTAGCGTCAAACTTCGAAATAATAGCCATGTTTAACAAGTTAACTTATAATTTCTTTAACAATTTATCAACATTAGTATCGAAACCCTTCTTTATAGTACGATCTTATTCGCGATGTCTTATTTCCGCATTTTCAATTAAAATGATAGCAACGCATTCTCTTGCTGGGTCTAGTTGCTATTGATAAAAACAAAGGCTAAGTGTAACAGAGTTAGATTTTTAGTTATTACTTTGCAGGTTATTTTTAAAACAAAGGTTGGTATTGTTTTTTAAAGACTTGAATTATTACTAATTATTAATATTATAAATTTGAAAGTCAGTTTATATTTTTTGTTTATCTCATTACGGTCTCAAACCCCTCAAATAATTTGGCTGAAATTTAGTTAGAGATAGCCATTAATAGAGTAATACGATAGAGGCTAAGCCGCGGGCTGCAGCTAATTTTGTTGTAGGTAAGTGCTTCATACATATAATTACATAGGTAAATACTGCCATAAAATGAATTACTCTTTACTCTAAATATACCTACAAATACCGGAATCAAAATCATAATATACCAAATATAAATAAAATTCTTAGCCTGTCTGCAAAATATTTTGTGAGATTTTGTTCCCGATGTATTTTTTTTGTTGAGATATTTTGAAATCGTAGGTGATTCTTAAGTTTAGTGCATACGTGCCTAAGAATAAGAATATTAGATCAATAGATTCAGCTAAGGCGCTGCCCAATAGTGCGGTGCCTATTGCACCGAATATAAATTAAAAGCTATAAAGCTAAATAGATGGGTTGGCATGAAATAGTTTCATTGTGTGCATTTGACTATAATCAGTTATTTAGCGCTTCTTGTCACTATAATACCACCTTTCATTCTGAGGGCCCGGTGGCGTAATCGGGAGAACAGTCGGCTTTGATGCCAGAGGTACCGAGTTCAAACCCCGCCGTGCACCAATAGATTTTTCTATCGAAAAATGTATGTGCGCTTTTCACTGTGGCCCTCCGGTGAAGGATAAACATCGTTAAGAAACCAACAACCCTCGCATGGTGGTAGGACACTATCTAGTGTCCGCCTGGCCAGCTACCACCGTCTAGTTAGAAAATCTGTCGCCAAACATCAAATGTGTTCCGGCAGCTATCCTTGAGAGCCAGTTCCCATTCTAGGCCTAGCGTGCTTACCATCTTCGACCGCATCATCACTTACCAACAGGTGAGATAGTGGTCAAATGCCAGCCTATAAGACATTAAAAAAATATCTACGATTCCGTTTTAGACCACATCGTCATACCCTTCAAACGCATAGTTCAGCATCATTGACATTAGGTGTGTCAAACCTAGCGCAATGCGTTCGTAAAATCTTTATGAATTAGATGACATAGCCGTCAAAGTGCTTGTATGTAAGGAATTAAAAAGGTGAGTGGTTTTAGTCAAGGTGTATCATATCATATCAATTATTAAGTCTGATCATAATTTTTATGAACTTCAGAAAGTGAAGGAGGTTCTCAAATCGACTGGTTTTTAAGGTTCCGTACCCAAAGGGTAAAACGGGACCATATTACTAAGACTCCGCTGTCCGTCTGTCTGTCTGTCTGTCTGTCTGTCCGTCTGTCACCAGGCTATAGCTCATTAACCGTGATAGTTAGACAGTTGAAATGTTCATAGATGGTGTATTTCTGTTGCCGTTAAAACAACAAATACTAAAAACAAAATAAAGTTAAAAATTAAAGGGGGTCCCCATACAAAAAACGTGTAAAAACACGTTAGATAGATAAACAAAAATATTTATATTACTAATAATATAACCTATAATAGCCCCTAAAATTCTTACATAAATTACTATTATGTTTAAATTAAAAGGTAAATAAATTATAAAAGGATAATAAAAAATTAATCATATTAATATACTTCCTCTAACAATTCTTATAAATAATAAAACAAGTATACTTTTAATTATTGTATAATCTTCATCATATAAATTATAAATACATAATAAATTATAATCATTAATTATTAAATATATTATTAAACGAATAGTAACGAACTAATTAGATAGATGGCATTTAAAAAATGCCATCTATCTAATTAGTTTCGGCAAAATGACATAGATGGCGCTAGTAAACGAGCCCCGTCTTTCTAGATCGCGACCAAACCAAATATCCTTGGTAATATCAATTAATCAAATATATGAGGTTGAAACTCTGTTATGTTTCGTATTGTACGGAACCCTCCCTAAGTGTGCGATAAGAGACGCGATGCTGACTCGCACTTGGCTAGTTTTATTTATTTTATGTTAGTTACCTCAGAACACCGAAATTTATTAACCGATTGCGTATATCCTTTTTTTGGCAACCCTACATTAATAAGGGGAATTAAACATGTGTTTTAAGTGTGACGTTCGACGTCTAGATGAAAGCTGAATGGCTCAATACCTTTGTTTTTTTTTTGTAAATTCAAAGCGTTATGTTTCTGTTATATCTATATTTTTTGTTGAATATGATCTATTTAATGTTATTTGACGTGTGTAAGTGCTAATTTTTAATTTGCCCATATACTGAATAAATGCTTTGACTTTTGACTTTTGACTTTTTGACTTTTGTTTGAGTGAGCACCTATGCTATCTGTTTGGTTCCATTGTAATTTTATCGAGATTTGATGAGTATCTCAAGAGATATGGAGAAACTTACCAAAAATTACTAGCGCGGCATTTGAATTCGATTTTTTTTTCGTTTTGTACACGAGCTTAAATTTATGTAACAATATGATCGCTCACCCGGTAGAGATAGCGTATTGCCGTTCCCACTCTGATGGAAACTCGAAGTCCATATGCTTCCACTTATACAGGGTGTTCAATGGAGGCGTGTCTGTATCAGCTGGTATTGACTGTGGCTGAGCCACGCCTAGCATTGTCAACCATAACGTCAGCGCTGCCCTGTTACGATCTGAAAATTGTTAAAACAATTCAAAGTTACTTGTTTTCTTTATTAGTAAATCCTCACCTCTCTGCTCAACATAGGCCTCTATACAGAAAGAGCCCTATGCACGTTAATATCCTTAACCCCTCAGGCCATGACAGGATATGTCATTCGCGAATTTTCTGGCCATTTTCTTTGTGAGCTTGACAATAATAGCTACCCAACGGCGGGTTGGGGCTCGAGTGGAAATGCGGAGGATAGATGTTTGTTGCTTCTTCACGCAAAAACTACTGAACAGATTTTGATGAAACTTTACAATATGATAGCTTATATACCACAGATATATATATATATTATTTTACTATTATTTTATTTATTCTACGCCTATGCTTTTTTTACAAGTTTTAAGAGAAGGAAATTATATTAACCTAATTGAAAAAAGAGTGACTGTATGTGTCTTTAAAAAAAAACTCAATCCCATATAGTTCATAAACCATATCCCTGCTTACACATTTCGATGGGTCATTTAGTAGGTCATACAGTATATTTTATTTATCGTAGATATTTTTTAACGCGACTAGCAATCAAGTAGGTAATAAGTACATATTTTTAGAGCAATCTATTTTGATGCAATTGCTAAGCGAAACATTTCAGTAACATTTATAAATTTCGTTTTGTAACAGTAAATCGTAGGGTACTTAATTACTACATCATCATCATTCACGCCATTTCACGATTTCAGGTGACTCATAGATGATCTTTGAAAGCGTGTATAATGATGGATTTAAATTGAAGAACACTTCCACTTTCAATGAAATCATGTTATCTTTGGCTATAAACACGATTAGATTAATTTCGCTTTGATTACTTCTAGGGTTCTAGGAATAAATTTAAAAAAAAAGTGTGTGTGTATGTGGGTGTCCGCTCCGACCATAGACAGATAGTTAGAAAATTCTTTATTTTCACACCTCAGAACTCAAAAAAAAAACAAAAATAATAGAAGATGTTATAGTCTAATCGGTCTGTGACTCCGACGCACGACTGGAGTTTACTCCTTGAACGATTGTCTTTGAATATGACGTAAGAAGATTAACATTTTGACATTTGCATTGAATTAATCTAACGCAAACGCTTGTATTAATTTCACTCGTCATAAAATTACCATTTAGGGGACCTTATTTGGAAGTCGACTCTTAAAAGGATTAAACTTCAAAAATGCGATATTGTTGTGTTTATATAATTATTTAATAGGGCTTGCGATTACTCCAGTAATTTCGACTACACGAGTAAGTTCGATGTCCTTAACCCGTGAGTGTAAAGCCGTTTTAAATAATTGTAAGTTTATTCTCACGATATTTTAATAAAAAAACTGTTGTTGTTGTGTTAAACAAAATTACTTACTGAAAGCCTTTCTGTAATAATAATTTGGCACAACTTGCTTTAAGATGATCACTTGTGTTAGACTCGTAAATACCGACTGGTTAGTGAGAAGTCAAATGTAGGATTTTAAAATTTGCTTGCAGGGTGCCTAATTTTTCATAATAAAATTATACCTGTATTTTAGATTACCTATAATTTAAAAAAAGTGCATGTGATTTTGATTATGGGGGTAGGGTAAGCGATTTTGATTTATTTCATAGGCAAAATATTCAAGCTTGAACCTAACGCATAGCTAAGCCTACAAACACTTTTTCGAACCGCATCACTTTCTATCGAATAAGTCAATGGTCGGGTGCTCGCGACTACCAGTAATAAACGCTTTATGTCCGAAGAGATCATTTATTCTATGTTACACGTAAACATTATGTAATTTACCTAGATGCAAAGTACAATGATCTACCGTAACTAGAAAATGGTACCTACCTAACATAAAAAGTAGGCAAAATGAAAGTTGTGTTAACAGTAGGCAACAAAATAGTCATTACGCCCACTGAACTAATTAAATAACTTCCCGATACTTCAATTAAATGACCGTTGTAAAACAAAACTCCGGATCCATAAATACATAAGAAACGATTACCTAAGTTAGGTAGCCATAAGCATTAGATTAGAAGCAGGGTTAGGTTACCTAATTTTTTAAACACTTCACAAACTGCACTTGTACAACTAACTTTTGTTATACAGACCGCATAATGAAACTGGTACCTACGTTCTCGTAAGGATAATGTTTGCTCAAATATCTGATCACTAAGATTTTCATATCTTTGAAAATCTTGATCAAACCACAGTTGCCCTATTTCATATTAAATGTTATGTTTCTACGTTTGCTCTAGCCTAGCGCATCGGCATTTGTTATTAAAATGATAATCTAAGATCTTTTAAAAAACTAAAAAAAACCGGCTTCTAATGCCGCGCTAGTCATTTTTCGTACAAATTTTGAAGTTTTTATCTTCATATCTCTGGAGATACTTATCAGATCTCGATGAAATTACAATGTGACCACCTTGCAAATGTAGGGTACATTTCCAATTAAAAATAAAAATAATTCGAATCAGTTCACAGTTAACGGAGTAAACAAATAAGATCGTTTAAAAAACTAGAAAGAACCGACTTCAATGCCGTGCTATTAATTTTCAGTACCAATTTTGAGGTGCTTATCTCCATATCTCTGAAGATACTCATCAGACCCTGAAAAAATTACCATGGTACCACACTTGGGGTATCGTCTTTCCAACAAAAAAAGAATAATCAAAATCGGTTCATAAACGACGAAGTTATCCGCGAACAAACATAAAAAAAATATATACGGTCGAATTGAAAAATTCAGAAGCTCCTCTTTTTTGGAAAATGACTAGCGCGGCATTTGAAATAGTATAAAGAAATAAATAAACTGGCCAAGTGTAAGTCGGACTCGTACTCGTAGGGTTCCGTAACACAGTAAAGTATTCTATAACTATGATTTTTCGCAACTAAAAAAATAACTTTGTTTTTCATCGTGTTTGTATGAAAAACAAAGTTATGTTTGCGGTCGCTATATCTCAAAAACTGCTGACTGTATCTCGTTCAAACCAATTTTCGTTGTTAGTTTTTAGGAGGGGAGGGGGGGGGGACACATTTTACCACTTTAGACGCGTCTATCTTTCAAACGATTGACTTTGAGGAAAAATGATTTTAGGAACCTCAATGTCATTTTTAAAGACCTATTGACACCCAACACGTACAGGTATGAAGATTTTTTTTTGTTTCAGTTCCATGTATGGGATGCCCCTTAATTTTTTTTTATTTTTGGATAAATATCGGAAAGCGGTTCACAGAATACATCTACCTACAAAGTTTCAATTCTGTAGTCCTAACAGTTTCGGAATAAAATGGCTGTGACATACGGACGGACACACAGACACGACGAATCTATAAGGGTTCCGTTTTTTGCCATTCGGCTACGGAACCCTAAAAAAATGTCAGTATAAAGTACGGGTTGAAAGTTGACACATGAAATATTTTATGTTATATCCTTTGAAATATTTTATTACTAGCTGCTCGTGTTTAAAATTAACCTATGCCATTTTACCTTAATTAACCCGATCCCTGGGTGGTGCTCAATTAATAGGCTGTGATTCGAACCACTTATAGAGGACAAAGACATGACGCCTTTCGGTTCACCGAGTTCCGGCATTATGTTTAGTGCCAGCCATATAAGAAGATGAGTTGGGAAAGTTGCGATATGTATATATGCTAATATATATGTTTAATTTAATATCTTATTGTCTAGCGTTTAACCACTATCTCGCCTGGTGATAAACGATGATGTGGTTGAAGATGGTGAACAGGCTAAGCTTAGAATTATCTGAGTCTCAAGGGCTGTGTGCTGCCGGAACACGGTGGACTGGCATGGACATAAAATGTTTATCATGGGATCTAACATTTTAGAAAGTGTGTTTTACATCAGAGAAATTACATACGTACGTGTATATGAGTTATGTGTTGTTAGATAACTAAAACAAATCGAGCAATATAGAGGGGATCAGTCACAGAACAATATTTTGATTGTGAGTTCAATAAATGCGCCCTGAGCCACACAACGCTTCATGCTGCATCATCACATCACGCGGTACCTATAGAATCATCACAGACTTCGACATCTAGTGTCTAAGAAGAGCAGTTTCATTATCTATACTTAATGAAACTACTAGGTACCATAATAGATAATGAAGCTGGTCTCCTACCAAAGCTAATTGGAATACAATTAAACAAATTATTGATTTTCAGTTATTATCCGTGGATGTAGATGTACGTATGTATGTACAGTACGTATGTATGTACAGTACGTTATAGATAGTACATAATGAAGCTGCCATACCAGCTGATGTTCACGGGTTCTAGCTTCACTAATAACTAGGTAGTACATTATTACACTAACCGACGTAATGAGGCACTTCCAATAGATTTCGTGCGTATACAATTTAAAAATATGCTCTATTTGTTTTTAAGACTTATGAAAACCACTTGTTTTTGTTTCAAAAATTAACATATCCTTTGATTGTGTAAATGTATATCTATAATTTTTGTATTTATTTTGAATTTGGTTGACTAAAGTCCTGCAACAAAGATTTTTCCATGATCCAAAATTATTCCAAGTTGAAGTATATCGCCTCCATAGTCTATGAGTATTTTGAATAAAACTAGTGTTCCGAGTAAGAACTCCGAACACCATTTTTATCCCAAAATACTTTCAGGACAAAAAATAGTGCAATTATCATATTTCAAGTTTTCTAATGACATAAGAAATACGGTATCAGTGAAAGAGAGAAACTCAAAAAGTTTTTTTATAGTAAATGGGAGTAATGGATTGTTCAAGATAGTAATTACAATGGCGGAATACTCTTATCCTTAGGATTGTTATTAGGTGGAATAGGAAGCCATTTAAACTTTCAGCGTAATTCCTATACTATTAAGGTACGGACAAACCGCGGCGTCTCAGTACATTTCAATTGTTTGCTGATCGCGTTTGATGTTAACCAGTAAATACAAATACTACTGCGCTATCTGATCGCCGCCTAGATCGCGGACGCAGGACGCTGCGGTGTGTCCGTACCTTTATACATGGTTATGTTTTCAGACACCAAATAAAAAAATATATGCAAAAGTTTTGCAGCCGCTCGAGCCTGCTTAGTTGGTCTTGCCTAAGGTCTAAATTAGCTGGCGTCAACATTGTAAAATAAGGAAAATATAAGAGACTGAGCGAACGCAGCTTGAGTCACACTCTGTAAAAATTTACAAAGTCTTCTGAGTGTAGCTGCAGATGTAAATTACTTTTGGCTAACAGACTGAATCTAATGACGTACAATTATGATCAAGTATGATCCCAATTTTTATTTCATTGCCATCCCTACACCCAATAAGTTAAAAATCATGGAGTAGTTCCTTAACAACTACATTATTAAAAACTATTGAAGATAGTCTTGACGACTCTAGTCTTTAAGATCTTATTTCACAGGTAGACTGTGAAATAAGATTATAGCTTGAGTTATAGTGAGGTTACCAGTGAAATCATATGATTTGCTCCAATCGATATACGACAGAGGTCATAAGTGATGGACAGAAGTCCTTTAGGTACTCTACTCATGAAATGGATAAACAAAATATGAATCAATATTATACAAAGAAAATGAATTGAAAAAACGGTAAATAATAGAAGAAAAATTAACAATTGAAAGTACCTACAGAATATTGCAATTTGTGGTTTCGAATATAGGGACATATCTCTGTTACTCGCAATGTTTTTGAACCTACGTTCATTTCAATCGGCAACTTTCACTGAAGTCTTACTGGTATTGCTCAAGACCTGCTTATGTGGCCGTATAACTGCATAAACACACGCCACCGTAATCCAATCTAGACAATACTAGATTTAATCTCAGATAAGTATTAGACATGAGAAGACCGATGATCGATTACATTTACAATATCGCGGCGTTAATTATCGTACAAGTTTTCGTAAATTGGAACGCTTTAATAAGACTCTAATGGTTCTTAAAGTTTAAATGCACGTTATGAACTTATTCATGCAATGTTCGCATGTTAGGTAATTGATATTAAAGTGGATTATTGGATAAACATGAAACCATGTTTTTTTTTCGGAATGATAAGCACAGCTCTTGGAAAATTTGGAATAGTGTATTACGTTATCTATTACGTTTTATGATATCATATACCATCTGTTATTTGACCATGAAAAAGATTATATGTTAGACAATGTATAGATTAATAAATTGGTTGATTGGCAAATGGGTTGCCTAGCCAAATTGCGTATATCGACGCTGTTAAAAAATATAAATTCAAAGTAAAGTTCAAATATGACACAAAGAAAAATAAAGGATGTGTGGTACAACTATGAAGATGCCAGATAGACAGGTAAGCAACTGTTATAATATACCCTCACAAGTTACTTAATCAAATTATTGTTATTTTAACCTCTACTCGACAATATAAGGATGCATGTATGGCATAAGTACGTGATAAGGTGACTTGAGAATAGTTATTATGTCTTTCGAATGTCGTCAAACCGATTAAAACAACGAACCGATGCTTAGCACTATGCTTACACGATAACTCTCAGGCCACCTGAAAACAATAGTATTTCAATACTCAATACTTTATTAAAAATATAAAAAATGTTAAATAAATAAATTAATTAATAATTAAATTTAAATAAATGTTAAATAAAATTATAATACATAAATTGGCACTAGATCAAAAGATTAAGTGTGCATAATTTCCATGGGGGATAGTAGGAAAGCAGCAAAAATGTTGTTCAAATCCATTCCCATATTATATTTGGTAAACTCTAAGAATTATAAAAATCCAACATTACGTCCTATAATACTTACTTATCCATTATTACAAGTGTATTGATTACATTTACATTATATTCAATATGCATATTTGACTTCTGTAGGCATTTATTGCATATTAACATGTGCCAATCATATTACCGAAAATATGTATTCTTACAGTTAAAATACTGATTTTGCAAATGCACTTGGCATTATGCATTTTATTTGTAAAAAAATTGTTTAGTTTTATAATAATCTAGTCTTGCTCTATAACACAATAAGGATTTTAAAGTGCTATCTTAATTTGAATGCAACTTGATAATTAAATCATTACTGAAATTTTAAATAAATGTTAAATAAAATAATGATAATTACTAATCTACATAATTTGGCACTAGATCAAAAGATTAAGTGTGCATAATTCTATTACTGCTATAGTAAAAATTACTAAAAACAAGGTAAAGTAAAAAAATTATGAGAGACCTTGCAAGAAACTTTTTTTTATATCCTGCTAGCTGACCCGGCGAACATCGTACCGCGAATATAAATAAACTGTCCAAGTGCGAGTCAGACCCGCACACGCAAGGTTCCGATTGAACAATATTTGCCGGAAAAATACGTTTCTTGTAAGGGGACCTCCTTTAATTTGTTATTTAATTTAGTTTTTATTATTTGATTCTGCAGCCATTGCAATACACACCATGACACCGAAAAAATAATAGTCCTACGACCATGAGTAAATTTCAAGTCTTTATCTATTAAGGTTTGTAAAATCGAGCATACATTTTTGTCGGTTTTTATACACAAATAGCGAATACCCATGTATGGAAGCGCTATAATGACAACCATCAAAATATGTCAACAACATTCAAAATATTAAAATTTAAATACCTACGCGATAATCCGAGTAATATGGATATATTATGCTGTCGATTCAAAACCCTTAATTTACTACGTGCTTCAAATTTTAATTTGAGAGTGGAACAGAGTCTACCCTACCGTACCGAAGGGACGAACGTTAAATGTTTGACAGGAAAGTAGGTAGAACATGGGAAAATTAAATTGTTGTTTTTATTATCTTCCTCACAATTTTTTCATATTTCTCACCGTTTAAACCTTTCCTGGACTACGACAAACATTTCAAAACCAAAATCAGCTAAATCGGCCCAGCCGTTCTCGAGTTTTAGCGAGACTAACGAACAGCAATTGATTTTTATATATAAAAAAAATAAAAGGGAAAGAATACGTGTTTTTATTTGGCGCTTTTGCTCGATTTTATAAATTGTCATAGACACTTGATATTTTCGCAGAAATTGTATAATTACTATGGTTGCTATGACAACAATTAATAAAATTAAAATGTTATTAAATAAACTGGAACGTGGAAAAGTGTGTGTGTTCTCATTGTATTTTTTTCTAAAACTTGTGTTCTTCCGCGTGTTAATGTGTAATAAATGTGGATTATTAACCATTAAGTGCGGGTGAAAGTGTGCGAGTGTAGGGAAACAGCACAAAGCTGGGATTTTAAAACGAGTCGCCTGAATTTAAGGATTCTGCTGCTGTGGGAGGGTCAAAGGGGCTTGTTTTGATCCTCCCAAATAGATTTTAGCTGCCGGAGTTAAGTCAAAATATTTTAAATTAATATTTTTCTTTTTCTAAATTCGCGTGAAAAACTTGCAAATGCGGGTAAACGTAAATTAAATATTAGGTAAAGTCATAGTCTGACACTAAGGACCGGCGCTCACTGACGGCGTGGCGCGGCATGGCACGGCAGGTTGTGCTGCGGCATCCCGCGGCGTTCCGTGGCATGCCGTGGCATTCCGGGGTATGCCATGGCATCTTACTGAAAGCCCAGCCAATGTTGTTAGATTGGGTTTTTTTTTCGCAATTCTGAGAAATGCAACCCGTACAATGAAACGGAAACGAAATCTAAACTCATTGAAATAAGATTCATAACAACTTGATAAGTAATAAAATCCTTTGCCATGACACGCCGTGCCGTGCCAGCAGTGAGCGCCGGCCCTATAAGGCAATACAATAGAGAACAGTGACCACCGCGTGACGTGCGCCGACGAGCGTAGCGAGGAGGGGAGCCGCGGCCGTAGAAAAGATAATAATATAACGTACCGCGGCAGCGGCCGCGCGTCACAAGAACCGACGCTATAGCGTTTAAATTAAGGTACAGAAAACGTTATCTGTAAAATGTCCGTCTAATTTGATTTAATGGAAAGTCAATTAATTTTCATTAAAAAAAACTTTATGTTTACGCGTTTCTCCGCGCATAGGGGAGTGATCCACCTTTAACGCCCCCTCCCCCTCTCCAGCTTAAACTAATTATTGATACATTTTTTAGTACTTAAACTCAAACTATTCAAATATTTATATCTCCTATAGGAAGAGGTTTCCTATAGGAACTTTTTCTTCAAGGAAGGGGTTCTACCCCTCTCCCTTCCCCTCCCCCCCTTCCACTCTCCCCTCCTGAATCGACGGTGTTTCAATAGAGAAACGTCAATGAACTTTGATATTAAATGTAAAAATAACTATGCGTTTCCGGTGGGGGGAAATGATGGGGGGAAATGGTGCGGGGGGTAACTCAAGTCTCCCCTCCCCCTTTCCTCCCTCCACTTCTCTAAATTTAGGCGACTCAATTTAAGATTTTACTCCAGCACAATTTTGAAAAACATGCTATTTGCGTTCTCACCAAAATTCCACTGAAAATCTTCAGTAAACACCACATCTTTACTGAAGGTATGACTTAGACTAAACTTTTACTTGAAAACTGACCTGAAATGTGACTTTGACCCATCCCTACGACTAAAATTCATAAAAACTTGAAGAATTTCAATACTTGACACTGGCTAAATACACTAATCGTGTGGAGCCATAATAAAACTTAAAAAAAAAACTGGCCAAGTGCAGTTGCTCTCGCACTCGTAGGGTTCCGTATCACACAGTACATACATACAGTATTTTATAAGATCGAGCAAAAAATACCTCTATCATTTTTCGCTTGCAAAAAATAATGATTAATAAACATTTTTTTTCTTATAACCATCTGTTGCAACCGCGTAATTAATTGTAGATTTTTAATTTAGTTACGCGCGCTTGATTTCGTGGAGAAAATCAAGGATAGATGGTAATTAAATCGAATGAATACCCCGGCTTCTATTTCGTGATTTTCTCCAATAATAGCGAGAGTGAAGGGAAAGATGGCGCTCTCGTCGTCCCGCCAAGTCTTCAAACGTCGAGTTTGTATACCGGAACGCCACTATCGCCGCCGGAAGTCTCGAACTACAATCGGTGCAAGAAGCACTGTAATTTAGAACTAATTATAAAATTTAAGTTTTTTTGGTGTTGTGAGCTGTGTAAAAGCACAAGGACTTTCTTGGGAAGGTCCATACAGGACGGACACTGCTAGGAGACCTGCGGACAAGTTTGGTGAGTGCCTATTCTCATAGCTCTTGTTGATTGTTGTGAAATTTCGCGAGAAGCTTTACGCTGATGGTATTCTTTCGTTCGATTTGTTGTTAGTTGAACCGGCAAATTTCGGGAGCTTCCCTCGACTCGCGAGGGTGCTGAAACACCATCTATCGTCTAACAAAGGTGTTAGGGATTTCAATATAACGCCATCTATGGACGTTTACCTAAGCTTTCATAGATGGCATAATATTGAAAAGCCGAAAAAACACGTTTCTTGTATGGGGACCCCCTATTATTTTAACTTTATTCTGTTTTTAGTATTTGTTGTTATAGCGGCAGCAAAAATACATCATCTGTCAAAATTTCAACTGTCTAACTATCACGGTCCATGAGATACAGCCTGGTGACAGATGGATAGACAGACAGACAGACAGACAGACAGACAGACAGCGGAGTCTTAGTAATAGGGTCCCATTTTACCCTTTGGGTACGGAACCCTAAAAATTAAAATAGTTTTATAACAAGGAATGTTTTTTTTTTAATTTTGTGTTCGATCTTATTAAATATTTAAGTACGGAACCCTCTGTGCCGGTTTATTTAAGGACCGCACTGTTTCTACCGACCTACTTTTGATACCTTTTCATCTATACATAATATTATACGGCAGGAAAAATGTGCTGTTTTTATTGATACTGCGAAGGAGGACTAGGAGCCAAATATGCGCGTTCTAAGAAACGCTATTTTCATGTTCAAATATGCCTATGGGATCGAAACGAAACCGAATGGTATAAACATTATTTATTGAGTTGCATAATCGCTGTTAAAATGTTACTGTACGTATAGGATAATCACTAAATAATAAAATAAAAGTGAAATTACAAATATTAAGCCTAGTTTTATAGTAACACTGCTAAATAAATGTTTAATCTGCTAAAGCCAATTTAAACCGCATTTTCCTAAATAAACGATAATTCCAGTTAATTTCCCAAGTCTGTAAATAAGCACCTATTTGTAGCTTAATTGTCTTGCATAAACATGATAAAATGATCAATGATTTAATTAAGCATATTATAATTACTTTATACAAGACGTTGTCACCTAGAGGTCCAAATTCAGCCATAATTCATTACATTTTTAAGTTTGAAATTTATGGAAGTGATATTGCTATTTACTTGTATTATATATATATTGCATAGGTAATTACATAGCTTTAAAAGTTAGAAATAATATTCATACATTTTATATCTGAGGTTATTTTCCCATAGTACTCGTAATATGAACTTTAAGTATGCCAAATCATGCACTGCATGCGTACGACGTGCATAAAAATGTGTTAAAATATTTATTTCTTCACGCATTTTAATATAAAAAAATAATAATTTACGCTTATGTAAGTAATTAGCTTACTTACCAGAATTATCTTTATCCTGTCTATGTTTGTATCTATTAACTTTTAATCTTTCTCTATGACTGTCTACAACTTTGATATCATCTTCATTAAGAAACGCCGCTGAATCGCTTAATTTGTGCTCCAAATTATTCCAATTGTTGATGTTGTTGTATTTGCTCGTTATGTCAGCGAAGATCATCGAGGGCTCGGACCATTGTATGAACCACTGATGCGACACAGCCATGGTTACGTCACTTTGATAAACACTTTAAATTTTCATTTCACTTTAACTTTGGTGCTCCACGCTGGTTTGAAAGATAGGAAAAGATGAGTTATTCGATACCCGCATTGCAAAAAATGCGTGAGCGCGAGCACAAGTCTACGAGTACTGTGGCGAGGCATTGACTCGCCCTTCCCATATTCTCCTTAGCCCCTCTTATATGCATGCGTCCTCCTTGATCATCCAAAGCTGGAAGGTTAAGCTTTCAACTGTTATGTATTAGATTTAGTAAGCCTATATTATGAAATAAGTTTAAAGAGGTCTATAATAGCTAGTAGCTTCTTCAAGCATTAAGTATTTTAGGATTACAGTTGGAACATTTACATTTCGTTGCGATGAAATGTTAGGCTACTTTGTATTTCATCGCTATCATTTTCATAAACATATAGTTAATTATAATAAAAATACTATAATAATTATGTGTTCCGGCAGCTATCCTTGATAGCCAGTTCCCATTCTAGGCCTAGCGTGCTTACCATCTTCGACCGCATCATCACTTACCAACAGGTGAGATAGTGGTCAAACGCTATATATATATATACTATATATATATATAGTATATACTCTTATCTCTCAATGTCAGTCAGAAATAACTGCAATATTTAAATGAAATAAAACGTCATATAAATTATTCAGTAAACTGTAAAATATTATTCAGTGACAGACATTTAGGTCATTTCGTTATTATATTAAATAAGTAATTAGAAGTGAATATTAACTAACCAAGAACTTGTATGTTGTAATAAAAGTTCTTGGTTAGACGTAATTTTAGCTACTGCCATAATTCATGAGTCAATTTTAATTTAAAGATAATTATAGAGAACAAACTCATAACTAAATATGCCCTAATTTGAACCAAAGTAATCCATGTGACAAAATTCAAGATAAGATTCAATCTTAGATATATTTTGCAATTACTTGTGTAAACGGACTAAAAGTTACTATTAAAAAAAATTCAGTGGCTTATTTTTAACCACAAATTACAGCAACCTACACACACTTATATACGTAAAACATAGTAGATGTATTTGCGGAAGTTAAAAAATAACCACGACGATGGGCGATAATAAAATAAATTTTGATACACAACATTAGGGTTAAGATGTATGTACTAACATTTATATTATATCGCGTCCCACTTAATTTGCTTTTGGAACGTCTAGCTTATATAATTTCGCAATAACCTATTTGTGTTCTTGGCATCACTACTTGCATTACATTACTTTTTTTAAATTATGTATTCCAAATTACTTCTTCTTAAATTAGAAAGATGTATAATATTATTACGTTAGTAAAAATACCTAGCGTGCTACCATCCTCAACCACATCGTCGCTTTCCAGGTCCTTTACAGGTCAGATAATGTTCAAATGGCTAATGAAAAGGGTGGTATAAATGCTGTAAAATCATTTAGGCTATACAAAGTATTTAAATATAAAAAACAATATATTTCTTGTTATCTAGATACGTTAACCTACATACTGCGCCCAATCACCGACTTCCGTGTGGCAATTGTAACTTTAACGATACCCATAAATTTCTTCAGAAAAGTTCGTTAGTTCGGTACAGAATGTGGGTGAAATATATCGGTTTACTAATAGCCTTCAACGGTGTAGTTCTAGCTATATATCCATACTTCGATACTCAGGACTTCATCTATAATGTACCCAAAGTCTTTCGAATATCCATTACTCTCGACAGATTGTTGGAGCATTACGAGAAGAAACCTTCCAAAGATCCAGAATGGTTTATTGCATTGGGGATAGCTAGAGGTAAATCATGTATCTAGAAATATCCTTTTTCTGCGTCAATATTTGAGATTTTTCATTGAAAAGACTTAAACGCGCGCCTATCTTTGCTATACTTATGCAATTAATAACTAATTTATTATTCATCGTCCTCAGGCTGTCTGGCATCTAGACGTATGTCTGTATGAAGTCCACTTTATGAGCTATAACATTGTTTTAGGTTTATGTTGTGTATAAAGCGATTCTACAGTAATCATCACAATCTTAAGAATTACGTGTCACTATGTTCAAACACGCTAATCTCCGAAACCAACAGAACGTATTTTGTAAATATGTATGGATGGCTTTAGCACAGGCTTTAGCTTAAAAGTTATGATAGTTTTGGAACAGATAGGTGGCACAGTTGTTGACATTTTTTTATTTTTTTTATAAAAGATTACTCGCAATGTGGGTTGCAAATTACTAGTATTCTTGTTAACCCCTCCAACTAAGCTAAATATGCTTGTGTCTGGAGTGGATCACGTCAATAGTGCAATGGATGGGGTGGGGATCGAACTCACGACTTCTCGATCGCCAGTCCGACACCCTATCCATTGGGCCATTGCCACCTTAACACATTAAAATTAACCTGTGTGAAGCCGAGGCGGGTCGCTTGTATGTACGAAGAAGCTAATACCGTTGATAATTGCGAAGAAAACTTTATCTTTAAGTTTTAAATGCTAATCTAAATGTTTGTAACAAACAGGTCAACTCGAGTACACAATAAACGAGCTAGATAAATCAGTGCCAGAAAAGTTGAAAGAGAACTTGCAAAACATCACAAGACGGATGGATCGTATTAGGAGCAGCATGAATACCACTAACTTAGTATATCGCTCCAAGGATTATGAATATGGTTTGTGCTCGTTTCTGCTATAACCCTATACTTTTGTTTTTTTTTTGTTCCGCAGGAAATTGATGTTTTTAACCAAATTAATGGAGATTTTGCATCGTTTGGTTCATCAAATTAATGATTTATTATTGAAAATTATATTATAATTAATATATATATATATCTAATTATAATCACAAATATTTTATAAATCACAATCATCATTGCTAAATGCATTTTATTTGGGTTTCAAAATGACTTGCAAATTCTAAGCTTATATTTTGCAACATTATGTTGACACTTTCTTCTAAGAGAGTTTCATATTCTCGTAGTCGAAGACATAGTCGTAGTAACAATCAAGGCACGCAAAGCACAAGGCCGTTGTGTAAATGAGAAAGTGCACTCCAAAAATAGCACTACCTATCACCAATACAAAAAAAGCTTTTAAATGATTGTTGCACGTTTAATTACTCAATTTTGAGTATCACTACTACACTACTCAGTCACTATGAGAATTACTGATATCATCGGTTCGGTATGCAGTTCTTGTACATGTTTTTTTTTTGTGAGTCAGCAAATGCGAAATAATTTTATATCTCTGAGATGCTTGCACGATATATATCATTAATATTATGATACAGATAATATCGGAATTAAAATCTATTCATAATCATATTCACAAGGCTACATTCGGCCATCAACAGTCAGCCTTTTGAGAAACGATCTCCATAACCTTACAATATGTATTGATACGCATACGCTAGTAATATATAGGTACTGTACTGTCTATGATTACGAATTAAATCATTACGACATTGTGGTTATAGTAGTGGTTATCAATACCTATTTAATCTGAGTTTTAACGTAACGGCAATATCTTCTGAATCAGTCACGATTTACGATAGATACTGTATACGTAGTACAAAAATTGAAATTAATAAGTGCCAATTGATCAAAATAATATCCAGTACGTTCACATCGAGCAAGGCCATTTCTCCGTTTCTTAATAAACAAGGTTTGTTACGAAGTAGAGTAATTTTTATTATCACCGTAGTTACTATAATGGTGCGGCACTCAATGTTTTTACGCTAAAACATTTTTTGTAAATTGCTTTCAATACGGTCGATAACTTTCACACTATCAAGTAAAACGTAAACTCGTTATGATATTTCTAGCAACTGTTACTGTAATAATGCCTACTTCTATGGACTGTATAAATTTAATGAGCTATTTCTCCAATACGAAAGTTAATTCAACATAAATCAGACACTATAAATATCATGTAAGTTCATTTCCTTTTTAACCGAGTTCAAAAAAAAAGAAGGCAGTTTCTCAATTCCAACGTATTTTTTTAAATGTGTGTTCGCGGATAACTTCGTCGTTTATGAACCGAATTTGATAATTATTGTTTTGTTTAAAAGAAAATATTTCAAGGGCGATACCATAGTAATTTCAACGAGATCTGATAATTATCTCTAGAGAAATGGAGATAAACACCTCAAACTTGGTACTGAAAATTGAAGCGGCATTTGAAGTCGGTTCTTTTAGTTTTTTAAACGATCTTATATGTTTTACAGTGGCAAAAGCAATATTTGAGAACATGGAAGTCTTGGCAGCCGTTATGGAACCAATCACGCTAGGCACCATGGGCACGCAGAAACCTTACCGGTTTAACTTTGAGCAATACGTTCAAGAAGCTAGGACTAAGATGCCTAGTAGGAAAGCTGCAGGTGCTGTAACTATAATTTGTCCCATTTAATGAACCTCTATCTTTATGTTTATCTAAGAAATAAAACTATTTCCAATGCCGATATGTACCTACGTTAATGCGTTATAAACGAAAGTTAAAATAGCGTTTTTTTTCTTAATTTAAACGTTATTGAAGGCTAATGCGTGAATTCCTTGTTATGCTTTATTTGGCACAAATTGCTGTGAAAGTTATTTAACCTTAGTACGAGATTTTCAAGACCATCACTTACAGATGCATGTACGATGCAGATGTTGATATCTGCCATGGAATCTCAGACGACGCAGTACGACGGGTCTTGCGAACTGACGCCAGAATGTACTGCTCAACTCATGAAAGGTTCAGGGCTAGCATTTCAACAGATAAGTCGATTAAGGGCTGCCACGTTGGCCAGACTCTTCGACTGTATGGATGGGATGGACCTTAACGCACATATTTACAAACTGTGTATACAAGTTTATAAGGAAACAAAGTCACTTGAAGCTTGGGATCATCCGCCCGGAACTAGAACTTTGTTTATGCAGCAGAGTAAGTTATATTCTAAGTAGTCAATTGTATTGTAATTTGACACGTGAACAACGACAATTTGGATGTTTCGGCCATTTTAGAACCATGCAAAATAAAAAAAAATTGTAGCTATAAAACATGAGGGGTATATCATTTTTAAAGACGAATAGATACACTCTTTATATACGACTACTTACTATGACTTTTAGGTAGGTTTTTTCTATATCATATAGGCTAGCGTTTGACCACTATCTCACCTATTGGTAAATCACGATACTAGATACTATCCTACCACCGTACCTTATGGTATGGTAATAAACACAACAGTTAAAATATATAGCTTATAAATGTGTTACAATGGGTGACCTTTCAATAATAGCACTCTCCTCCAGGCAACCATCGGATAGAGTGGATCGGTAGACTTGTTAACCTTTTTCTTTCTGGCTTATTTCAGTACTGTCATGTGCCTCACACGGTTATGGTGAGTTTATAAAGCCCCGCTGGATGAACAAGGTCATTTCATGGCAGGAACCTAAAGGATGCTACGCTGACGATAGACAGCCGTTTCTAAAGCTTACTGGTTTTGTGGGGCCCGCTGTAGCTCCTCCGCCTAAAGATAAAGAGGTCAGTCTCTTTTGACAAGCTATCTTCAGTAAAACAGCTTATATGATTAGATATATAATTTCATTTATTTATTTTGTTGGACCTTTATCGCACCGGATATTAAGAGAAAATTTGGTCAAAGATGATTTTAGTAAACCTAGAAGAGATGATTTTCATCCTTTCTATGCATTAAAACTTCATAAAAGTAAAACGAGTATGGGTAAAAACTGTAAAGTGTAAGGTATTACCAGATTTTTTCGATTCGCGCTTATAAATTTACATAATTCGAACATCGACGTGGGAGTGAGATAAAATATGTAAATTTCTCTAATAATGTACAGTTTACTTGAACTACATACATAACATTGACAACTTATCAAGATAATCACTTGCAAATGCTGTTTTGAAATACCTATCTAATTTTAGCATCGTGACCTACGTTTATATTTAGATACCGTCGATTGCTAAATCAATCACAGGAAGGCTAAATTGTAACTGAACATAGTTTTATAAATATATGTATATGTCCTCACTTATTTTTTTGTAATAGGCATACGTAATAGGTTACGTAATAATTAATTAAGGTAATTATATTCTACTTGTATTAATCGGTCAGATTCTAGAAAACCTTGATTGATTGTTTATTCCCATTAGGATATTCCACTTAGATTTTGGCCAAGGTCCTTATATATTTTTTTTATCTATTAGAGGGTACCGGTGGTAAGCGGTCACAGTTGCCTATGAACATCTGCAACACATGAGTGCTCTTGATACGTTGCCGACCTTTGAGGAATTTGTGTTATTTTCCATCCAATTTCATAAATCCATGAAAGATCGCGGCGGGCAGGTCATTCCACATCCAAACTATACTTTGTAAGATAAAAATAATCAGTTAAAAAGAGTAGTACAAGATGTCCACACCAAGCAAGAATTGAAGTGGTGAGTGGGTGAGTTTTTTGACACTGTCAAAAGCTCTTCAGAGCGATTTCCATTAGTAATCGCTCGGGGTGGAAGTCTGTACATTGATATCGATGCGTCCTGTTATCGAAAACGTCTGGAAGGAGATGCAGCTAGACTGTTGAACAATGCATCTCTTTTCTTAACTACGATCATCGATCGAAATTCATCGCTATTCATGTAGAGACTACCGGCCGGTAGAAGTCTCCACATTGATAGCGATGCGTCGTATCATGGTAAACGTCTAATAGAAGGAGCTATAACAGTTGTATAGCAGCATCTCTTTTTAACGACGATCGCAATTCATGTAAAGACTGGCCCTAGTCTGAGAGACGATATAAGTGTACAGTATTTTGTCTGTCTAATAGCTACATGAAGTTATTATTTTTATAAGATTGATTAAACGGTATAACTGTAAGCCTATTTTTGAAACCTTGCTATTTTGACAAATGCCTTTAATAATTTCAGGAAGAATACCGTGTGAAGAAGGCTGCATCTTCAGAAGGTGCTACCTGCAACTCGCTAACATCAGCTATGGCTCTTGGTTCCCTAGTTATGTATGTTCGAGCACTCTTGGAGACTGATCAAGCATTTCAATACGATGTGTTCAATTAATGATTTAATAAATTAATAAAATGTTAGATACATTGCATCATAGAGATTCAGCCTTCACGTCATCAAGGACTCTGTAAACCTTATACAAATCTAGTACTTAACAAATGAAGTAATACATTTTGTTAAAACAAGTGTCCCGCTGTTAGAAAAGTATGCCCACGTCTGCTATTGTTTATACTGTACTTTTATTTCATACGAGTTATATCCTTTATTATCAGATGCCAATACTAAAAGCAAATCTTATCTCTTCATGCTCAGATAACTTTACTAGTTTGGATGACCTTTGTCACAGCGGAGGCAATTTTAGGTTTGCCAAATAGACTCCTATTAAAAAATAATAAAAATCTGTAACAAAAATTATAAGCTTATACTTTTTGCATAATTTTGTCTCTACAATCAGGCCGCCGACGGTTCAGTTGAGCTGCATTTGGATTAAAGAAGGTCACACGTTCGAATCTTTACGTGGGAAAGTTTTTTTGTGTATGTATTTGTTGAACTACATACATTTCGTTATTTATTTTCAAATCCTGCCTACGCGAATCCATCTCCAAGGTAAACCGTATTCGATGGGATTTATGATATATATTTATTTACACACACACACTGTGTATCATTTAATGTTATGAAATGTCAATGGATTTCATTGAGCCTCCTTAGACAGGGCACTATAAAAAAACATTCATAAGCTAAAAATTAAAAAATCACTTTCCCGCCCTAGGGCGGAAAAGACCTACTTTGCGCGCACGTATCGAGGAACCAGCCATCAGTTTTCGAATAGATGGGATAAAAAATAATACAATATAATGCGACGCGTCGCAAGTGACAGCCCTGAGTTAAAGCACAAGCCGAGCCACTATAAACCGGTTTCACTCCGTACGTAACAGGCAGCACACAGGCCGCTAGTGCTCACGCACATATGGGCGTCTACTTCATCATCACAGCGCAGTAGTATGAAACTTTGTCTCTGTTCCTTTTCTTTACTCATGTGCTCTCACCACACATGAAGCGCAGTGCACGGGACGGTGGCGATAGTGCGTACAACCATAGAATAAAGATAATTATCTATGGTACAACCAACCTCCTTGGAATGCCATATTATCAACACAAGTCCTCTTCACGCAATCTTTATCATACTGGCCTGGCAGTTGTGTCTACTACACTTGTTCTTGTACACCTGCAAAGATCAGCAATATGCTGTACGCCTATATTTTAAGTATAATACATTATTCTAGCTAGCTTTAAAATTGTAGACACGGGCAACATTTAAGGAACATTGTAAACAATGTCAAATAATAACCGTTCAAGTGCGAGTTACAAACGCGCTCCGATGGTTTCATTCCGTAAATATATCCTATATGCTAGCGTTTGACTGTCTCACCTGGTGGTAAACGATTATGCTGTCGAAGATGGTGAATATGCTAGGCCTACAAGTCATGCGGCAGATCGATGTAATATCACATCGCATCGCTCTTGCCACCTATGGAAGAACACCCGTGCTAGAATGTAAACCGGCGACCTGTCGCTTAGAAGTAAAGCGATCTACTATCCATTATGCCAACAGGGCTTCTCATCAAATCTAAAAAAAACTCAAAGGTAAAAAAGGTACGTAGGTGAGAGTACCTATTTAATCTACACTCATATCGTAAAATTCTGGCGATTCTGATTATAAATTAAAAAATAGTATCATAATGACAGACTATGCATGTACAACTGAAATATAATTAATAGGTCTTATTAAGATAATAAAAGATTTCTTAGCGAAATAATCCTGTGAATTAAAATTAAATATTTAGTTCAAAAATTATGCACACGCGATGAAAATTCTGCACACGCGAGTCCATCAGCATTTGATGAGAACTACCTATATAATATTGTTTTATAGTTCTACATCGATATCAATAATACCATTACTATACGAACTCTATTCTATTCATACACAAAGGTACTACTTATAATCAATTTTGGCATTATCAAATGAAACATGGGAAATTCTAACCTAAAATTATGTGGTATTCATTGATTGCAAAGAGAATATAAATACTACGTAAATTGATTGCAAACGTTTTGACTGCAAATGTTAATATAAATAACTTTTTTGTCATAATTTGATTGGAAAGAAGAAGAAGTAATATTACGAATTATTTTATACATCCGTTCATAAATAATCAAATTGTAATATCTCTATCAGCAAAATGATTCGCATGTTTAAACGGCTAATGAGCAGTGAAACTAAAAGAACGCCAATCCCTGTGTTTGGTGAGACTTTATTTATGTAATATTCATTACAATTTATGCAAATTACTCTACAGTAAAAATTGCTTATATTTTATATTCATTTCAGTCTTAATTTGAAAATAAAACAGTAAATGGAGCATTCACTCGAAAAATGGTATTAGCAACCCTTTAGTCATTTTAAAAGACCTATTCAACGATACCCCACACGATGGGGTATCGATGAAAAAAAATATTCATCCCCACTTCTCATATAGGGGAGCTACCCTAAAAAAAATATTTTTCAAAATTTTATTTCAGCACTTTGTCGGTGTCATTTATTTACATACCCCCACAAAATTACAGCTTTCTAGTATTAGCGGTCTCTTAGCAAAACCTCGGACAGACAGACAGACGGACATGACGAAACTATAAGGGTTCCTTGTCAGGAACCCGGAACCCTAAAAAATATAGTGGAGGTGACACTGATAATTGAAGTAGGCAGTCGATGTACACACATAATACTTGCAAGCCGGAGTTTCGCTTGCTAATGTTTGTATACAGATGTCATTCACTTACTATCAGTCAGACAAAGGGCTTTTTTCTACAATTAAACATTAAGACATAATAATAAGATCGTTTAAAAATCTAAAAATAACCGACTTCAATGCCGCGCTATTCATTTTCAGTACCACTTTTGAGGTGTTTATCTACATATCTCTGGAGATACTTATCATCAGACCACAATACAATTACCATAGTACTACACTTGGGATATCTACTTTCAAACAAAAAAATAATAATCAAAATCGGTTCATAAACGACGAAGTTATCCCCGAACAAACATAAAAAAACCTTCTTTTTTTGAAGTCGGTTAAAAACTAACGACAAACATTTAACGGTGTATTTCCATAGCTTCACTTGAAAGCCAGTTCCTATTCTGAGCCAAGCGTGCTACCATCTTCAACCACATCGGCACTAATCAAGAGGTACGAAAGTGCTCTGCAATCACTAACTTTTATGTTACATATACACTCACAGGTATAGAAGGCCGTTACGTATCAGCTCTGTACAATGCAGCAGTCAATAAGAAGGAAATCGATGACGTAGAGAAACATATGATATCGCTACAGAAAGTTTTACTCAAACCAGTGATAGTTGACTTTATAGAAACCAGCATGATGTCACGCACCGCTAAAGCCAAGTTACTCGGTACTACGGCAAAAGAAGCAGGTACCTGCCTTTAATTATTTGCTAATCAGATATTGGGTTAACTGTGCAGAATAACACTGCTGCCTATATTATTGGTAAGCTTACCCGTGATGGTGTAGTCCCATCTATTAAAAGCCCCGCAGACTCCATATACTCTCCATCGGCCGTAGTTTGGCGGTTTCTTAATCAGTATGAAGATGTATGGCAGCGCACAGCATTAATTAGATATCGGCTGATATCTACTCGGTTTTCATGCTGATTTATAACATACTAGCTATACCCCGCGGCTTTGCTCGCGTTTAATCCCAATTGTAAACCTTACTCTTGAGTCACCATATATATTTATGAAAATCCGTTGCGTAGTTTAAAAGATCTAATATGTAGTACAGACGGCTGCAAGCGAATGTTTTTTTTAATACTATTTAAGGATTATGTATTATGTTGTTTGATATAATATAATTTATTTTTTTTAGGAATGCCTTCTACAGCCGCAAACTTTTTGGAAGTGGTGGCTGAGAACGGTCGCTTGAAGATGCTGCGCCATATGATCACCATGTTCCTGAGCGTGATGGTGGCGCACCGCAACAAAGCCCTCTGTGAGGTCATCACCGCCAAACCACTCGATGAAGCCACTCGCGGTTCCCTCATAGAAGCACTAAATAAATTCGTCAAGGGGGGCAAAAAAGTTGAGCTCACAGAAAAAGTAGACCCTTCGATCATAGGTGGCATGATCGTAGGCATCGAAGACAAACACGTCGATATGAGCATCGCGAAAAAAGTACAAATGTACACTGAAATCTTAGAAAAATCCGTTTAATTCACTCGAATAAATTACTATTTTTGCTTACTTACAACAATAATTTATTACAACTTATCAGTAGATTACATATTAATACCGGTCATCCCAAAAAAAACGACCGGCCGATTGTTCGGAGATGGCACGAATTTCTAGAGGAACGCGACAGCGCCATATCTGGAGGGACCACGCATATGTCCCGTGTGGGCGATAAAGTTCGCAAGGTAGCCAGGGCGCGGTCCTTTTGGGGGCCTCCTGCATGGCGAGTTCGCTATTAGGTTGGGAATCTTCTCGGCGTGGATCCTGAAGTTGACTTTCTCGGAACTTAAGCTGCCAGTCATGACTCTTTGGAAGCTTGAAGTCAGGATCCAGAGCTCCTGTTCTCCTTTGAGATTGTTGACGACTTTCATGCCACTTGCGAATTGTAAAGTTTCTCTGTCGACTGCAAGCTGGTGGAAGTTGCGCTGTGAGAATTCAGTTCCAGTATTCCAGCACCAGATGCTCGGCGGGTCCATCAGGCCAAAGTAAAGGATCCCTTCGCGGTCCATGGCTTCCGCGGCCGATTGATTCGGACGTTCATCTTGGAACACCTGAAAATAGGTTTGCTTTGGTTTAATTTTAATTTCAGTATTTTGTAGATACTGGACAAAATTCTAATGTAATCCACAAATAGCAACCATCTTAGCTTGTGTATTGATAAACTTATTATAATCAGCCGGTATCAGTCCACTGCTGGACATAGGCCTCTGCCAAGTCACGCCACTGAGCCCGATCTACTACACCCGTAATAAAATAGTAGCTCTATGAGTTAACCACGCAAGTCAGTGGCAAGTTTGCAGAGCATATAATGAAGATCGTTAAAAAACTTAACTTAAATGTTACAATAGTCATTTTCAGTAGCAAGTTTGTTGTTTCTTAAGTTCTGACTTTTTACGATATCAACCCCCATATCTCTGCCATTTGAAAAATTTCCAAAAACTAAATCGGCAAAAAAAATCTACAAAATTATGGAACCCGCTCACAAAATTTTACGAGAATCGGTTGAGAAATGCGACCTGTTTTAAGGGAGACACAAAATACGAAAGCATTTTGGGCTAAGCTGAAGCAGAGACCATCGCTTCGTTGAGGGGTTGGAAACATATAAGATCGTTTAAAAAACTAAAATAAGCGACTTCAAAGGCTGCGCTATTAATTTTCAGTACCAAGTTTGAGGTTTTTATCTCCATATCTCTGGAGACACTTATCAGAATATATGATATATGGATATGATATATGGATATGATATATATATATATAAAGTATATGATATACGGAGATAAACACCTCGAAACTTGGTACTGAAAATTAGATCTCGATGAAATTACGTACGTACGTAAGATTAATTTCTAATCCAATTCAACACCCAAATCATGAATTTGAAGAAATTGAAATTATAGTTCTAAAAAATAAAATAAAAATAAAAAATATTTTATTTGAATTTATATTAAAAAAAAAAAAAAAAATTAAATTATTTTAATTTGAAGAATTAAAAATTCTTTATATGAAAATATTATATTTTAGTGTAAGATGCACATTAATTTTTGATATTAATAGATATAGTTTAATTCTATAAAATATAATAAAGGTAATTATTAATTACTTAATTTATCCTATCAGAATAATCCTTTAATCAGGCACTTCATTTAAAAAAAAAAACGGGATTTCCTTTATATTTGGATCCCTTGGGATATCTCCTTTCCAACAAAAAAAGTATCGTCAAAATCGGAAAAATTGAGAAACCTCCTTTTTTGGAAGTCTCAATAAAAATAATATTAAAAATTTCGTCATTTCGAAATTCGTCATTTTTAAACGATTTAAAAAAAAACATTTTTTTTAAACCGTATGTATATAACCTGTTATGACTAGCGCGGCATTTGTAGTTGGTTTAGTAACTTTTTTTAACGATCTTAATTATAAGCTTTGCAAAGACACTCGCGTGGTCTACAGCAAACAAAGCTACTACTATACATAGATCATACTTTTCCGACAATGATACCCTAGTTTCAAACGTAAGAGACTACTTACAAAGACGGAGTGCGGGTCGAGGTTTGAATCAGAGAGTTGTGAGTCGTTCCGTAGCACGCTGGTGCGCATTATGTTCTCAGTGGTGGAAGCCAGGGAGTGGAAGTACAGGTAGCGATCAGCACCACCGCCGCGGTTCGGGGAGAGGGCCATGCCCAAAACGCCGTCCATTAAGTCGAAGCTTTCTCCTGGGAAACATATAGGTGCATTTAGTCAAGCAAAATCAAAGATAAATATTTATCGATCGTTTGTGCAGGAACGTATGTCTCTACCAATACGAAAAGTAGAATGTTTTCAATTCAACTGTTTTTTTTAATGTTTGTTTTCTGAGAATTCCGTAATTTATTAACCGATTTAAAAGATTATAGAGGAACCGTTTGGCCACATTGTAATATTATCGAAGTTTGTTCTGGTGCCAAACAGTTTTTACGAGTTTTTCGCTAATCGTCCGGACAGATGCCTCAGGCGACATCTCCACAAGCGACAGTATCGCAGCAATTTGCTTCGTCCAACTCCGCAATGATATCGCAGTATGGACATTGATTCATAAAGTTTATTTTAAATAATGATAGCACGACAAGAATATTTCAACGATACACTCGCACGTGGATATGACGCCTAAAAGTCGTAACGCTAGGTTAGGTAGAATCACACATTGTTTATTTCATGGTTTAAAGGTGTGCTACATCTTGGACCTCATCATCACTTAATATTACGTGAGATAGTGGTCAATTGCTTGATTATTCAGCATTAAAAAAACACTGAAAAACTAACCTTGAATAGTAAATGTCCCTCTGGAAGGGAAGGGGAAGAAAAAGCGGTGAGTGACGCGCCACGAGCGGTTGGTAGCCACGTCGACTACAAGCAAGCCGAAGCCGGACACGTCGGCTACATACACGAATGTGTTTGCACAGTCACCGGGAGCCTGCGGTCTGATGTCTACCACCTGAGGAAATAGATTGAGTAGAGTTGGCCAATAATATGCGTGAGGACTTGGTATTTGCGAATTAAGAGATCGAGGGCTTAGTCATTATTATCTTGCTTTTATCCCAATTCATTCATGTGTTAGGCCGGGGCAATATTCCTCCATGTATTCCTTCTCCGTTTTTACTTTAAAGGAGTAACAAACTCCTTTCTCTTTTGAACTAGGATCCCTTGACTGGGGATTTAGTTTTTCAACATTTGTGAAACTAATTTAAATGCAGCCGAATTCTTAAAAATATACTTCAGTGAACAACCTATTTAGCCGCTTAGCTATTGATTTCAGATTTTTCGTGGCTCGAGTGAGCAAAAGCATAAAAAGCTTGCTATACAAGGAAATTTTAACGATTACGATCTACTTGTTTAGCCAAATCAACGATTTTTTGTGATGTGTGGAGAGACCTTTGACATTGATTATCATATACAATTTAATTTGCTTGCGTCATTGGATAAATTTCTTGTATTGTGTGAACGAGATCAATATAAAATGGTGTAAGTGGTGTAAGTAATTGAATATATTTAAATTCAATTGCAATGCACTTAAAAAACTCCTCGCGTTGAGTTGTTAAAAATACTGTAGCAACCAACTCTTAATTCAGAATAACAATCAGTAATAATACTCACAGGCGTTATAAAAAGCGACGACGGTATAAATGCAGAGGCATTGACAACGTGCCTGAAGATCAACTGGTCGTCATTCAAGTTGAATGCCAGCAGTTGTGGTGGACACATCTGCGTGTCACCGATTTTGCCTGTGTCCATTACCCATAGCCGGCTGCATTCATCAATCTAGAAGATTTCATTATAAGTTTTTATGTTCGCTAATATTGGTTACAGCAAACTAAACGGAATAATGTTTTGAGAGCCGCGTTGGCGTAAGAGAGCCCTGCCCCGTCGGGGTAAAGGATAGATTACTTCTAAGCGAGATGTAACCGAAGCCTTGCACGAGTGTTTGTTTACAGCATATTAAATCGATGTTCCACCTGACTTGCTACCAATAAGTAGCTTACCACCATCAAGGAAAAATCTGCAGCCATAACCTTACGGTGTTTTGGCAGCACATAGCCCTTGAGAGTCAGAGTATTCCAGGCCTATTGCGTGTTCACCATCTTCAACCACATCATCGCTTACTACCAGGCGACATATGGTCAAACGCTAGCCTAAACGATATATAAAAAAATGTTTTCTATTATTTATTAGCTGTGTTGCGCAGTGTTAATCCAGGTATACCCATATACTATTTGTGTGCCATATTTCGTCCAATTCCATGTAACAAAGAATACCTTACAAACATACATCAATGCATTACATTAGCAGTTCAAAAAAAAGTATTGATACAGCAAATTTCTTAAGATACTGGTCAGAACACATGGTCGAAGTACAGAGAGTGTGCGCATGTTTACTTAATTTTCTCATTTTAGAAACTTATGAACTTCGAAGTCCATACCAGGCACAGAACAGATAATAATATCCAAATTAATTCCAATCCAATATTTAAGCATTGATTGCCCGTGAAACTCATAAGCTTATATTTTTAGATTTGAATTGTTCAGTTCTAGAAACCACTAAATCCATTTTTGGTCATTATTGACAAAAATACACATATAGTAATTTCTACAAATTATTTCGGACAAAAACTGTTTGAATATAAGAACTGCACCATAAAATTATAGGTCTGCAACTACTTTTTGCAAAAACAATCAAAACACAAAAAGTATAAAAAACGTAAAACGTGTAAAATCTCAAGGTGAATGACTTTTGTAAGAACATCATTGTTTGTCCTAACGATGTTTGTTGTTAATCCATCGCATGTTCCTTATAAGGTATCGAGATCCGGTATTCCTTCGCTTGTACATATTTCTAAACATTAACGTCATATAGGGAAAATGACAAACTCAGGGTTAGTTCAAGGTGAGTATACAAAGGATGCGTCGTAGATTAACTTTAGCTTTATTGAGGCCTAATAATAAACAAACTGCCTTAATTTGCTATTAGCCCTGGCCCAGACGCCCCATAGTTTTATGAAGACAATTATATATGACTCGATTCTGTCATGTCATTACTCTTAATCATCGCACACATTATACTTTGCGGCTTTGTTAAGTACATTTATATTAATTTACAACTTATTTTTAATATCTTATAGGCTATCATTTGACTACTATCTCACCTGGTGGTAAGCGACCACATCAGTGGTGCTAGATGGTGACCATGCTAGGCCTAGAATACTCTGACCCTCAAGGGCTATATGGTCAGACTAGTCTATGAGGCTGTATGCTGCTTGAACATCGTAAGGATATGGTGGCAGATTTTCTACTTGATAGTTAATCTACTGTTTTGTAGCAAGTCAGGTGGAACGTCGATATAATATGATCCTATGTTCTATGAACGAACACTCGTTCTAGGGATTTGAACCGGCGAACTCTCACTTAGAAGTCAAGCCATTACTTAAGAAACTGTTTTTTTAATGTAATTTTTGTATTTTTAACCGTCAAGCATTTGATTATTATATATCTTATTATCTAATATTAAGTGATGATACGGTTTAAAATAATACTTGTCTCTGAATCAGTAGAGGACATAATGCGTTAGAGAACCTTTAATTACACAATCTTCATAGCGTAACGGTCTCAGACTGTCTTCTCAAATTGTTCTTTAAAGCACTCGTCACTGTTGCTTTAAAATATAATTTAGTAAAACTAAAAAAAACTACTTCAAATGCCTCGCTAGTCATTTTCAGAAGCAACTTTGAGGTGTTTTCACCATATCTTTGGAGATACTTATCAGATCTCGATTAATTTACAATGTAATTTACAAATTAACATTTCAATTTAATCCTCTTATTTATTAATATCTTTATAATATTTTTTAGTAGTAACTACTTACAGCTACTCTGAAGACCGACGTCATGCCTTCACAGTTATGTCCCTGGTTGTCATGCCAAGCGTAGTCAGGGTATCCAGTGATGCGGCCCTGTGTGTCCACGGTGCCAAGAGTCACGGGCCGACCCTCGTCGAACCGAGGAACTGTCACAAAGATTCGCGACGGCAGACCACCTGGGAATTACAACACATTAAAATTGGCAGACAGGTCGGGATTATTGCGAAATGTAGATTAATCCACATTATTATTAGGTTAAGCTAAAGTCTGTTCTTTTGCACCTTGTCTCATCGTCCATTTGCATACAAGCATTACTGCATTAAGTATTGCGTCTTATGCCGCATTGTCACTTAATATAAGGTGAGGTGGTGGTTAAGCTCTTGTATGTCTGACATAAAAAATGTGTTTACTGCAGGTATGACGAAGGCAGCCTCGGCATGAAGACCGAACAACAACATGATAGCGATCGCAATATACTACACTATTGCTTCTTACAATCAATTGTATAAAGCTGCATCTCCCTCCTATTTGACGTGTAGCTCAAGCTACGTCAAATAGGAGGAGATGCAGCTCTAGATAGACCTTTACGGCTATACTACTGTCAGCTCTGACAAGCGTTTGACCACGATCTCATCTGATGGTTAGTGACGATGCCATGTAAGTGTTGAAAAGTCAGGCAATAGACGATGTATCTATCCTGTCTCCCGAAATACATTTTTGTAAGCTCTGTTTGTTTGAGTCAAATTTAATTTTCATGCATATGCATTCTTATTATAATTCTTCTAAATGAAGTGAGTGCAGTAGGTTATTCATTTATGTATGTTTGCTGACGATTTGCTAAATACTTAAGGTGACCGGCAAGGACTATGTAAGTAGGTAAATGCACTTTTAAAATTCTTATCAACAATTAGACACGTCATAGTTTACGTTATAGTGCTTGCTGAGATATTTAATTTTGTTAGATATTGTCAGGATAATTAATTATAAAATATATTCAGACGTCACTCTTAGAAAATACATGACCAATTAATGGTCTAATTAAGTATCTACATAAGTACACACGAAACTAGCTAAAAGCCGAGCTTTGTGAGGGCTCGCGTAGTTTTTCTGCCTGGTAATAATTTTTAAGGCAGTTGTTTTTTATATTTTATTGCGAATCTGCCCGACACTGGCAAAAAAATTGCCAAAACACCAACCACTCCAACAAATGCACAAAATTTGCCATCATATTATTGAATTATGGCATAAAATAAGGCATAATAAAACCGGCCAAGTCGAGTTGGACTCGCCCACCGAAACTTCTGTACCAACGTAGGTTATTACCAATTAAGCTAGACCTCTAAATTGTATGAGCGCTCATATAACTCAGATGCCTATTTTGATTGGAGTGAAATATGTTTGTATGGGTTTGATTTTCAACTTTTTTTATTTTTTTTAATTTTTCCTTTATTAGTGCTATGAGAACTGGCTTCTTGCCAAATTTCATGATACTTGGTCAAAGGAAAGTAGGTACCCTATAGGTTTTCGACCCAAAACCTATAGGGTACTTCTGGTTGACCTACAATTGTCAATTTTAGTTGAAAGTAGGTCTTACAGTGCAAGTAAAGGAAAAATTCCGAAAAATAAAAAAAAAATTAAAATTAAGGTAAATTTTGATACTTACAAGTTTTCGCGAAAATCTAAATTTGCCCATATATTTTTATCGTCTTCACTCAGGGCCTTAATTTTTACCCACCTAATGGGGACTATAGATCAGTATCTGGTATAAATTTCAACTTGCTAGGTCAACCCGCTCCTGAAAAAATCGGTGGTGACACACGAACTGACAGACGGACAAGAAAGTGTCTTATAAGGTTTACTTTTTTTACCTATTTCAAACCTCATTCAAACTTTTACAAAGGCCCTAGTTAGAACTAAGAGTTCCGTTTTTTGCCATTCGGCTACGGAACCCTAATAAAGTGTTATGTAATATTTGTTCCATAGCTAACTAAGATTGAATAATAAAATTGATAGTTGATATTTGAATGTTTTATTTATTTACTTTCACAATATAAGGTATTGTTGTTATTTTGAAACTTAATATTATTTATTTTTGATAAATGATGTATATGTGATGTATATATGTACAGTATCGGTCAAAATTGGAGAAGCAGTCTCAAAAAGCAATAGCATGACAGCAAAATATGCACATACGACCTTCTTCTATAAGACGTTTCGAAAGGAACATAATGAAAGAGAAAGATAGACGAGATAGAAAGACCCATATATCGCACTCTTTCATTATGAATCCATAAGAAAGAGCGCATGTATTAATTGTAGAATAGCTAGACCAGTTTTGCTTTTTTTATCAGTTTTACAAATAATGAGGGTAGATTTGAAACAAAATTTATTGAAGGCATAAATGTATGAAGATAACATTGACGGTTGGTGAACTTCGGTGGTGATTGAAGTTTGATTAATAAATAACTTAAAAAATCAAAATGCAAGCTAATATAATTATTAAAGACTATAAGGCGAATATTGAGGCATTGCATAGAAATGGACTAAATAAATTATATTATCTCAAATGTATAGTGAAAGCGGCATAAGTGTAAGTTATTGCTGAGTGATGTGTTAAAAAATCGTAGTTGTAAAAGTGAATTGTTAATAAAGTGTGTTAATAAGATTTGGTGTTTTCAGACGGATTTTATTCGCCATTATGGAATATTGGCCGCGCACTCTATGTGCATATTATTATCTTTTCTATGCCATGGAGTTTAATAATGCAAAGGTGAGAAGCGCGGACGAGAGATGTCCTGAGCAGCTGTAGCACAGATTATATAATAGTTACTTGGCTGTAGTCCCCCTGGATCTAGTTTAGGGGAAATTTACGTGACAGACATAATATGTGCGAATATAGTGGATTACGAAGGCAAGAGCAATTCTTAGATGCAACCAAACGACTGTTATTATGTCAAACCATAGAAATAGGAATTATTCCTATTTCTGTGTGTCAAACAATAAAATTGTCAATGAAAACGCTTTCAATTGAATATAATCTAATACTATAAGAATCTTTGTCCTGACATACTGACTGACTGACTGACTGACTCACTCACTCACAGACAACGCACAGCCTAAACCGCTGGTCGTAGAGACTTGAAATTTGGAGAGTATATTTGTCTTAGTACGTAGGAGTGTACTAAGAAAGGATTTTTCAAAATTCACCCCTTAAGGGGATGAAATGAGGGTTCAAAGTTTGTATGGAGAAACAAGATTAGATAGTCTTTTCTATCCGAAACTTCACACAAGTGCTTCAGTACAAAAATATATAAATACGTGTTTCAATAAACCTTTTTTTGAAATTCCACCCCTAAGAGTGAAAATCAATTTTTTTTCGGATTGCGCTAAAACTTGGCATGCAGATAATTATTACAACGTTAGTTACCTTTGAAAAAGGATTTTCCGAAATTTACCCCTGAAGGGGATGAAACGGGGGTTCAAAGTTTCTATGGAGAAACATTATGAGATAGTCTTTTCTATTCGTAATAAGTAAATAAGTGTTTCAAGTTTTTTTGAAATCCCCCCCCCCCCCCCTGGGGTGCAATGGGGTACCAAAGTGTGGAAATCAATATTGTTTCGGATTGCGCTGAATTTGGAATGCCGATAGTTGTTACGACGATAGTTCCCTCTGAGAAAGGATTTTCCAACATTCACCCCTGGAGGGGATGAAACGGGGGTTCAAAGTTTGTATGGAAAAACAAGATTAGATAGTATTTTCTATTCGCAACTTCATACAAGTGCTTCAGTAAAAAAATGAGTAAATGAACGTGTTTCATGTTTTTTTGAAATTCCACCCCTAAGAGGGTGAAATGGGGTAACAAAGTGTGGAAATCAATATTGTTTCGGATAACGCTGAATTTGGAAATCCGATACTTATTACGATGATAGTTCCCTCTGAGAAAGGATTTTCCGAAATTCACCCCTGAAGGGGATGAAACGGGTGTTCAAAGTTTGTATGGAAAATCAATATTAGATAGTCTTTTATATTCGAAATTTAACACAAGTACTTAAGTAAGTAAATACGTGTTTCAGGCTTTTTCGAAATTCTACCCCTAAAAGGGTGAAGTGGGGTAACAAAGTCTGAAATCAATATTGTTTCGGATTGCGCTGAAATTTGGCATGCAGATAGTTATTTTGACTTAGGTATCCGCTAAGAAAGAATTTTTCAAAATACACTCTTTAAGGGGATGAAGCGGGGTTCAAATTTTGGATAGTCGTTTTATTCGACATTTCACACAAGTACTTCTGTAAATAAATAAGTAAATACGAGTTTCAGACTTTTTCAAAATGCCACCCTAAGAGGATAAACTGGGGTAACAAAGTCTAAAAATCAATATTGTTTCGGATTGCGCTGAAATTCAGAATGCAGATAGTTATTATGACGTAGGTATAGGTATCCGATCAGAAATGATTTTCTGAAAATTCCTCCCGGATACGGAACGGGGATTCAAAGTTTGTATGGCGAAACGATGGGATAAAGTACGTGTCGTAGGATTTTTCGAAATGGGGTAGTCAGTCAGTAACAAAGTCTGTAAATTGAGGTTTTTAGGGTTTTATAAATATGAATCTCGATTTGCCTTAGTAACGCGATAACATGAAAACGGGTGAACCGATTTGGCTGATTCTTATTTGATGTGTTTAATGATAGAATCGTTTTTACAAAATAAAAGTTTTAAGTAAATAAAAGAAGGTTTTAACGCGGGCGAAGCCGCGGGACACTTCTAGTATTAAATAAAAATAGTAGTTTATGATATTTCGATATGTTGTAAATCAGTTTATTTTAAAACATTGTTGCTGTGTATTCTTCTAAGTTATACAAATAAATATTTCCTCAAAAACTTAAGATAACATCACCGTGCTATTTATTTTATTTCACATATAACATAGATCACCAATTTACGTATAGTAGCGAAGTTTGTTTAAACAGATATAAAATAATACAAGCTATTTATAATTAAATATTATGTTTCTTTGAAGTGTCTCACACTTTATATTTTTGTAAATTGTTAAACACAATCCAAAATTTCATCGTACCGACGGGACTCGAACCCGCACCCCCCGGATTACACGTCCAGGTTCTCTGCCAATTAACCCACGGTTCGATACATCGATACGATGAAATTAGTGGATTGCATTTGTTAACCTAATTATGCATTGGTGGCGCCATCTATGACTACTTATTACGTAAGTTAATTCGGAAGAAATCATTACAGTTTTCAAATCCGACGAGAGATGTTGCACTGCGTAAATCAAATATTAGCTATTAGCTTTATATATTTAACTATTTGTAATTGTTTTTTATTTTAAATATTTTATAGGCTAGCGTTTGACCAATTTCTCACTTGTTGGTAAGCGATGATGCCGTCGAAGTTGGTAAGCACGCTAGGCCTAGAATGGGAACTGGACATCAAGGATAGCTGCCGGAACACATTAGATGTTTGTTAAGCATCCGTTACTTGTTGCCTAGCTTACTCGACGTTATGTTAACTCAACAAAAAGAAAACGAGTATACAGTGGAATATTGTTATCTTTATTTAATGTTTACCAAATGTATCTGACGCTACGTTTCACTTTTTTTTCGTCTGTGGTCTGGCTAAGCATGCCATCTATGCCGTACTTACGTGTTATTGTTTGTGTTGGAACATTCGACACAAATATCGTGCAGGCTACTATGATCATTGAGGTGATACTGGACTATTGTCCCTCAATAGTACATAAATAGCAGAAAAAGCAATTAAAAGCGAGCATGTAATGTATTATATGTAATTTCATGATTGAGGCCAGTGTTTTTTTTCACTATGGCGTTCCTTTTTTTAAAAAAAGTAATATTATATTATTATAGGAAAATATTAAAGGTACGATTTTTTTTTGTTATCGTGCCAAAATTGTATCATGGTAAAAAATTTAATTTAACATATACTTTATTATTGTATATTATTTATTATTTTATATTTATTATTATTATAGCTAATATTAGTCTTAAAGATATATAAAAATTTGGATTAATTACTGCAGTCTTGAAAAATTTTTTTTTCTGTTTTTTACATTTTTTGCTTTAGAAAAAAACAATTGAGTTACTGATCTCAAACTTTCAGAAAATAAATATTTTATTAGTACCTACATGTCGTATAAATATCAATCAAATATCTTCCGGGGGCAGATTTTCTTAGCTTATACCCCTAGGGCCTTTCCAACCAAATAAATGCATAATAAGAATGTTATATATTATGTTTCTTTGAAGTGTTTCACACTTTATATTTTTGTAAATTGTTAAACACAATCCAAAATTTCATCGTACCGACGGGACTTGAATCCGCAACCTCCGGAATAACATGTCAAGTCCCGTCGGTACGATGAAATTTTGGATTGTGTTTAACAATTTACAAGAATGTTATACTTTAAATAGAAACAGAAAATTGAAAAAATTCTATCCAGACGTCATTTGGATGACAGATGTAAATTCTTTAGATTTCCAACAGATGGCGTTAGTAACCAAGCATTATGTTCGCAGCGAAGTTAATTCTCTGATCTTCTAACGGTTTCCTCCCCCTCTAAAAGCTAAACTGCTGGCTTGAAAAATCTGGAAAAATCGTGAAAATAGTGCATTTCATGAAATTTAAAGTAAACTTATAGTGGTTAAGATAACTTTATTATTTTAGCAGTAATAGTAATTGCACTTGGGTGCTGGATAATTTTGTACCAAATACATAATCCTTAGAATAAATCCTTTAAAGTGCAAAGACGAAGTACCTAGTTTCTTGTTTATAACAGGTAAAGACTTGCATTGAATAACGGGCTACTACGGAACCCTACACTGCGCGTGGCCCGACACACACTTAGCCGGTTATTTTTAATGTTAATAAAATGTTTTTTTTTTTTACTGATAACACATCTACATGTGAGTTTAAATTACTATGTTAAAGCACAAATCAATAGGCGTGATAGTTTTTCAGTAAAGTGCACCACAAAAGTGCTCAGGTTGTGGGATAGTGTTAGGGCTCGCTTCGTTCGCCCTGATAATTAGTGTTGATTCCGCAAAATTGAGTTTTAAAAGTTTTTAAAGACCCAGAATTTGAATCTACGTGTTAACAATAGTTTTAAATTTTATCCTTATAAGAACACAATTTTATCTTCTTATGACCAAATAAGAAATGACGATAAATGATTATAATATAATAAGTAAGAAAGAGTTAAGTTGAGAAATCGCATAACTTAGCATCAGCAAGCTACAGAGAATCTGGCATTATTTAGTATTTTCATTTCAAATTTTTAAACTACGTTTTAAACGAAATTTCAATTGATAATATTGACGTCACCTAATTTTTTTATTATATTACGACCAACATATTTATTTAGGTGACAGAATTAGAAAAAGATTTGAAAAATATGTTTAACTTTCTAAAGCTGTTCGAAACACAGCAATACTGTTCATAAAACAGATGGTGTTTAATATTGATAGTATCTCTATACGGTAATATTATCTATGTTTAATCATTATAAATATCGAGCTCGACAAATTAGGTAAATAATTTCCACTTCATTATTTATGACGCAAAATATCTTAGATTAAAATCTAAAATTGGTTGCTCAAGTGACTAAGCTGCATAATAAGCATATTGTTAAATAAATCTTTAGTCAAGTGACTGACAATATTGAGAATAATATTAAAGAACCTTATGATGAATCTGTACGAGATGTATTAGTGTATAATATCATATGTCAAATAGAATGTATCCGACCGACCCACGTGATTCTAAGGACCAGTTTCATTGGTTCCCGATAGAATGAATAAGATCTCATCTGCCAAAAAAACAACAACTTTATATGGCACTAATGTAAGGTAACTATCTGAATCTTCATCAGGAACCGGTGAAACTTCTTAAATTTGAACTGTTCTAACCTTGCCTGTGGTGAACATCAACATCAATAGGCACGGAGTTCCCCGGGACATAGTGCCGGTTCTGGCGCGCTACCATCTCAGCTTCTTGGCTGGGGAAGTTGAACTCGAGCTCGGCCCACTGCCGCACCACACGTAGATTGCTGACGGCATTGAAACCTGGCCAGCAGCACGCCAGGCAGTATGACAGCAAGAAGAACCGCTCGATGCCTTGCGACATCTCGAACTTGTACCGGTCTAGGAGATTTGGATCTGTGTGTGTGAAACATAATTTATAAGATAAAATTAGGAAGGCTGATAAATTCATAATGAAATCTGTACGACCCGCCAGTCGTTTTTATTTATAAAAATATTCGTGAGCGAATGCCGGTTATACACTGAATTAAAGATTGTTGTTTAACAGCTTCTTGAGGTTTTCAGGAAGTATCTTCTTATGTATCTTGTGCCTTGCAGGCTGAGATATATTTTTATTAATACTAACAAAAAATCTGGATCTTCGACGTCCTGTCACAGGATAATTTTCTTGGAAAAATTGGATTAGAATAAGAGCAAAGCTTTTGTTTTTATACCTGATAGCCTAGTTTTTTTCCACTATCTCGTCTGGTGGTAAGCGATGATGTGGTCGAGGATGGTGAACATGCTAGGCCTAGAATAGTCTAACTCTCGAGCTTTATATAAAGTAAAATTAAATAATAATCTGAACAAATAATAGGAAAATAAACGATATTTTCTTTTTATCATTATTTTATTATAATTTGTTTAGATGTATTAGTTAATAATATGAAATTAACTCTACTTAATCTATTAACAATTTTAAATACATGTTTTGATATAAATACAGTGTAAAATATGAACAGAATCGAGGAGTTATAATTATTGTCTTGTTTTAAAAATACGTATAAAGCCAGTGATGTCACTCGTGCTAGGACTAGGATGTATAATAATCTATTTAGTATTCTCATAATGTCGCAAGCTTGTTATGTGCTTTTATTGTTAAGAAGACAAAGATAGAACACAAACTGGTATTAAATAACTACTACATAAACGGACATTAATATAAATTGTTATATTAATTGAAACTTGGTTATAAATGGACTCTACGACAAGATTGAAATTAAAATAATGATGTATTCAATTATATAAATTTTAATAAGTTAATATTATACCTATAGAATACCAACCATATTGACTTAATAATCCCGCACAGGCTCCGGTTTGATCTGCTCCCGCATACATTGCGTACCTTCAGATACGATCGTTCACACGCAAAATGAAACTATCACTACTACTAGGCTTTGTCACCACTACTAGTCCATGCAATCTTCGAAACATAAAATATTTTATGTTCAAGAACTGATAATACACGTACAACATTTACTACATTATGTTCACAATGTATATGAGAAGCGACGTTCATAAATGAATCCTCACTTAAAACTCCTAGGCCTACCTATTAAAACGTATACGACTGATATTAAGCTAGCTTTGCAAATAAAGCTACTATAAATTATAACCAAAGCTGATTAAATAATTGCTAACAAATCTTAGAAAAATCACACCTTCCCCAAAATTTAATATATGAGTTTAATTTGCCATGATTGTTTTATATGCAAGAAAAAAAGCGGCGTAACGTCTTCTTTTTATTTGATAAAAATTTGAACTGAGTTAGATTGCAAAGAATGCTAATTTGGCTGTTTTATAGCGGTAAAGCCTCTTTAATGGAATGGGTGTGTTCAGAAATATTTGTTTGACCGTTTCGTACGGTATATAAACCTACCTATAAACCTTGTACTATTAATTATTCTGTGCGATGTTGTACGGGTACCAAAGTGAAAAATACTTAGTGAAAATCCACCTTAAGACCTAAGTCTTAGGGTGGATTTTCCCTAATTTTTGAGATGGGACCATAAGGGAAGGTACCCCCATCCGTGGTAGCTTACGGTGTTCCAGCATCGCACAGGCCTCGAGAGTCAGAGTATTCTAGGCCTAGCGTATTTACCATCTTCGAACAAATCATTGCTTACCACCAGGCGAGATAGTGGTCAAACGCTAGCCTATAAAATATATAAAATAAAATAAATAAAAATAGCTATGAGCCAAACGTTTTTGAAAACACTCCATTATTTATGATCTGATCACATTTTGAAGTGCATTAATAGAATTTGTAAAAAATTTTGTGTCTGCAAGAAAATGGCAAATTCACTCATGTTTTGTGCCATTCGATCCGCTTTCTCTTATGGATCACTTAAATAAAACACTCTTCCGGGCTAACTAAGGTTAGAGTACTTCTATCTTAAACATCCATTCTTTATAACATTAATGAATCGTCAGTTTCCTCTACGATTATTAATTATTTTTGAACAATTTACTATGCTAAATTTCTACAGATTAAGTAGTGCAAAAAACATATACTATTAATAGATTTTTATTGCACAAGCATTTCATTTTATTGGAATACAAGAGTATCAACTTCTAAAATTATCCATAACGTACTGTATTGTTGACCATCCATTAGGCAATTGAAATATGCATGTTCATCGCAATTGTACCAAAATCATTATTATAATGTTGTTTGCATCACATTAAATGTCAATCTTCGGGCAATGACCGTTTAACTATAATGTATATTGAATATACATAACTTTTAAAAGAAAAACTAACCGAACACTTACCTTTAATATTTATTTGACTGATTAAAATTATTTTTCATTATAAAATTACTTAGTTCTGTTTTATATGATTTTTTTATAATCGCCTATGTTATAATATTCTGATGGGCTAGCGTTAGACCACTATCAAGGGATGGTGAGGTCTAGGGTTTACACGCTAAACCTAGAATACTCTGACTCTCAGGGGCTGTATGCTGCTGGAACACAGTAAGGTTTTGGCGGCAGATTTTCGCCTTGATGGTGGTAAGCTACTTTTTGGTAGTAAGTCAGGCGGAACATTGATATAATATGCTCCTACCACCTGTCTATCACTTTGATAACTTATTTGTAAAATCTAAATAAAAAAAAATAAGAAATGGAAAAATTTGTACGAGATATTTCAAGTAAGAGTAATTTTTAATTATTTTTTTTGTGTTTTAGTTACTGGTCTATGTTATTTCTATTAACCCTCAGATACATTAACAATGTTCACACACTTTTATTAGTAAGCGTTGTTATTTATCACAGAATATTTACTAACCAGAACGATAGAAAGTCTGTAACTGAAACGTTTTCCTATCAGCGATAAGATTTAATATAAGAAAATTGAGGATAAAATATCTTCTATTGATATTGCGATTTAAATTACTAATCATTGTTTACTCGAACAAAAGACGTCAATGATGTTGACATAGATTTTAAATCGTTTCCTCGAAGCTATACTCCACTGGGAAAACATGTATATATATAACTATAAAATAGTCTGTATTATAGTTTTAGGAGTAGTTGATATTGTTATACTTTTTCATTAATTTTAATCCTGTTATAAAAACGTCCCTATACATAAATTAAAAGTCAAAAGTCAAAGCATTTATTCAGTATATGGGCAAATAAAAAATTTGCACTTACACACGTCAAATAACATTAAATAGATTATATTTAGTACTTATTATTATAAATATAACAGAAACATAACTTATTGCTTTGAATTTACAAAAAAAAAAGTATTGATCCATTCAGCATACATCTAGCACTACGTCGCACGTCACACTTAAAACAAATGTGTAATTCTCCTGATTAATGTATGGTTGCCAACCGTACTATTACGTGCACCCCCAACCCAATGCATGTTTCAGTACTTCAGAGAATTTTTATCAAAAATTGTGAAATAATGAGCGATGATGATGATTGTGAAATGATGTAAAATAATTAGCTTGGTTTAGAGCAGCAAAAACAACTTATTAGTAAATAAATAAAGATATTTTTCTTGTTTCTTACAGGCTAGCGTTTGACCACTATCTGACTTGGTGGTAAGAGATGTTGTGGTCGAAGATGGTAATACTAGCGTTTTGGCCTAGAATACCCGGACTCTCAAGGACCGTGATGCTACCGCAACACCGTAAGGTTATGGCGGCACATTTTCTCCTTGATGATGTGAAGCTATTTTTTGGTCAGGCGGAATATTGATATGATATGTTCCTACCGCCTCTGCTAGGATTTGAACCGGTGACCTCTGGCTCGAAATCAGGCGGAATTCATATATTATTGTAAAATTAATATTGGCTAATAAAACAACTTTACCTAGGTTTGTTATCATATTAGTAATTAAAAAGTAAAAAAGTTTCACATTGCAAATCTTTGACATTGAACTTGCATGATTATTTAAAAATCATAAGGTTCGTCGATCGAAACCAGTTTGATATTGTAAAAAAATACTTGTTTAATAATTCAAGGAGATGAGTCTGTCTTCATACGTGGAGATGAGGTTAGCCGTGGAAAAACGTGTCGTTTTTTTTTCTTTATTAAACTTACTGTTGCTAGTAAGAAAAAAGAAAAGGTTCCTGTCGCCTACTTCCAAATGTTCACGAGGCACTTGATCTTTAGAAAAGCGTAAGACAGTTGAATATGAGCAAAGATAATCAAATATATAAATATTTTTGTAATTTCATTTAGACATTTTTGCCAACGTTGAAAAATCGCCTATGTCCTATTCATACTGGCTAATAATGAAGACGTTTAGCTGTGAAGAGGTCTCAAACACATGTGTGCATCTGGAATAAGGAATTACATCCTTAAATCTTTGAGACAAAAAAGGCAGGTTTAGTTAAAAAAAAATGTAAATTAAATAGAGACAATATACAAACTGACTTTTGCATTTATAATACCTATTTTTGTTGACGGGTGATGATGATGTGATAATATGAAACGTATTATGTGTTTATAAAAGGCTTAGTTTGGATAACTGTACCTATTATGTTTAGTGTTATTAGCATTAATTGAGGTAGGTACATTGCCGTACGATGAACCTATATATAATCTTTTATAATATGTAAATTATAAATAAATATAATATTATTACATACCTAGACATGTTATTTAAGGTTTTATAATCAATACAAGAATATGTGAATTAAAAAAATTGTATAATAAAGAATATAACATACCAGAATACCACATCTCATAAAAGTTATGTTCTCTATTTTTTTGTGTCCGTACATTTTTTTCTGTCCACTTTTCACACATCTCTATTCTTGACCTATACATAATTTATGAAACACAAATAAACGAGACACAAAACAGTAAAATCTGAGTACTTTTCACTACCGATTCACAGAAAATTATACGCAAATTAGGAGGCATTGAATTGCCCTGAACGATTTCAAGATGGTTTCAACATGATACCTTTAAACACTTTGCAATACTCCACTGACAATAATTGAGTTAAATGTGACAACACTCTAGGCTCACTTAGTTATCTTGGTATAGAACAATTACAACATATATCATAACTAGCTCATAATAGCTACATTTAATTTATAATATCAGAATGTATATATCTACTGACTACTTATATATATATTTACTGACATCTTTAATTGTTTAGAAAGTGTCGATGGCGATAAATTACGCAAATATTGGTTATTTAGAATACAGGAAATAACGGATTTGAAATTTGGCATCCAGATCGTTTATAACCTGAACTAATGCATAGTATTAGACATTTTATCATATTTGTTTAAGATAGGAGGACATTTAAACGCGGACAAAGCCATGGGCATATCTTGTAGTGCATAAGACTCTACTATACCTATTACTGTATTGCACATTAGGTTACGTCTACGGTTGAGGCTCATCAAAGTAATGTTGTTGTATCTACTCCTAGGTATCTCTTTACCATTGAAACCATTTATTGCTATTAATAGTGGGTACATGAGATCTTATTAACTATGCAAACAGACCCGACTTTCTCCTTACATCTTCAACATTTAGTATATACATAGAAGTATTTACATTAATATATAAATGACAATAGTAGTGGTAGGTATTCTAATAGTCTGCCGGGGGCGGTACCAGCACTTGCTAATTAATTCAGCAATAGTATTTCGCACGTCACTGCACTGCGCCTGTAAACCTAAGACCTTATAGGTGTTAAGCCTCACATGCCCTGTAATTTGACTATCAAGATTTTTTCATTCTACTCTATCTGTAATAGGTAGATGACATTACTTACTACCACGCAAGCGTCGTGCTTGTCCAGTTAACTTAGATAATAAAAAAACCGTAAGTACATTTAAATACAAGGGGCGAATGAATTTATTACTCAAAGCTCACAACTTTGATCTGTTTATACTTACTAAAATCATACATTGAAATAAAGTTTAACTATACATGATTAAATTATTTAATCATATTATATGATGGCAACTGTAAAGTAAACAATTGGAAACGTCAAAAAATGTGTGGTTATACTTTGAACAAATGTCTATTTACTCTAGAATAACCTTATGTTAGTTTGGTAAAATCGGCACTTAGTCATTAGACAACTTATGGCGGATTTGACCAAACTCGGATAAGGTTACTCTAGGGTAAATCATCATTTGTTTTGGTCAAATCTGCACTGACACAACACGAGTAGATGAATGTAAATGAGTTAGATTATTTATTCATAGATGCAGACTATATAATTTACTATTTCAGGTTTGATTGAATATTCAATTGTTTCGTCAACTTTTCTTTTTGATTATTACGAACAAAAAACCTCAGAAAAACAAAATTTTGCCAAATCAGTTCTCGAACAGCATTTGTTTTTAATTCTATAAAAGAGATAGGTAACTAACTGTGAAGGAACTATATATTGTACTCGTTCTTTTATTATTACGAGTATATAGGTGGCATATCTATCTTTGTATTAAAAAAAAGAGTGTATTAACGTAAAAATATGACGTTAAATACGACATATACAACTTGAACATAGTCATGCCACCTAGAACTAACTTCACGGTGTAGAATTTAGGTGTCGGTGTGCGCGCGCATCGCACCACCTAGAACTAACTTCACGATGTTAAATTTAGGTGTCGGTGTGCGCGCGCATCCTAAAAATTCACTCTCATCATTTTTCTCTATCGCGCCAAAAGAACTTCAAAAAACTAGTTTTAATTTATGTTTGAACATTAAATAGTAGTAAATAGAAATCAAATTAACAACGCCATTATTTAATTAACTAACACTTTAATGATAATATTACGCAATAGCTAATTATTTTCATAGTGCTTTCTAAATCCATTAAAACCGTAACAATCCCATCAAAAAATATCTTTTGAAGAAAGGTATTTTACAGTGGTTGGGCCCGATGAACCATTGACGGAAATTAGATTGGAAGCTTTAGCTCAATCGAGCATGATTCCGTGACAACAAAACCAATGGCAAGTGAAATTGTGACTTAAAATTGAAATTAAAAAAATAACTGTAACAGATTCGAGTATACGTAGGTATAGCAATAGAAATTATAAGTACCTAACTACGTTTAAATTAAGTTTTGTTAATCTTAATTTATAAGCAAATTAACTTTTTAATGTACCTAATGTTGTAATGATTACACCATGATATCACATCATTATCATTATAGTTCACATAAAAGTAAATTATGATGGATTAAGCGTGTTTAAATAAACTGGCCCAGTGCAAGTCGGACTCGCACTCGTAGGGTTCCGTAACACAGTAGAGTATTTTATAACCACTGACTTAGTTTACTAGTCAGTTTCTTTTTAACTATAAATTTCGATTTTTTTTGAAAAATTATTGTTATAAGCACTTTGTTTTTCATAGTGTTTGTATGAAAAACAAAGTTATATATACGGTTGCTTTATCTCAAAACTGCGGACTGTATCTCGTTTAAACCAATTTTTAACCGACTTCAAAAAAAGGAGGAGGTTTCTCAATTCGACCGTATTTTTTTTTTTTATTTTTTTTTTTATTTTTTTTTTATGTTTGTTCGCGGATAACTTCGTCGTTTATGAACCGATTTCGATTATTCTTTTTTTGTTCGAAAGGAGATATCCCAAGTGTGGTACCATGGTAATTTTATCGAGGTATGATAAGTATCTCCAGAGATATTGAGATAAACATCTCAAAATTGGTACTGAAAATGAATATTTTTTTTATGTTTGTTCGCGGATAACTTCGTCGTTTATGAACCGATTTCGATTATTCTTTTTTTGTTCGAAAGGAGATATCCCAAGTGTGGTACCATGGTAATTTTATCGAGGTATGATAAGTATCTCCAGAGATATTGAGATAAACATCTCAAAATTGGTACTGAAAATGAATAGCGCGGCATTGAAGTCGGTTGTTTTTTAGTTTTTAAACGATATTATTTTGAGCTACGGCAGACCTTGATATTTTGTAGAAACAAATTTTGCTCTAGATGCATTTTCCAGGGAGAATACGGGGGAAAATACATTTGTATGGAAAAGTGCACCCGCGTTCTCTCTAAAGGTTTATTTATACCAAGTTTTGAGTAAATCGGACCAAGGAATAACATTTTTCATGGAAACTTTATCACCATATTTTTTTTAAGGTTAATTAACCATTAAATAATAATTGATAATACCCATTAAATTAATTATTATTAATTATTAATACCCATTTAATAAGGGATGATTTTCAAAAATAAGATAGCCCATGTATTATTCTAGAGCCTACTAGACTTGTATGATAGCCATACTAGGTATGCCCTGCAGCTTCGCCCTAGTTTAAAACTACTTTCATTTATTTTTTCTTTTTATAAAAATCTTTCTGTCATAAAAACACAAAATAAAACTGGCCAAGTGCGAGTCAGCATCGCGTCTCTTATGGCACACTTAGGGAGGGTTCCGTACATTACGAAACATAACAGACTTTCAATGATGGCAATTTTTTTTAAAGCTTATGTGGCTTGGAAATTTGCTAGTAGTCTTGTCAACCCGTCCAACTAGGCTAAATATGTATTGTATCTGGAGTGGGTTCACGTCAATAGTGCAATGTATGGGGGATCGAACTTACGAACTCTCGATTCTATCGCCAGACCGACGCCTCAGCCATTGAGCTATTGTATAACATTACATTACCCTTCATATGGACTCTGAACTGAACCAACTAAATAAATATGTTATATTTTCTTGGAACACATTTATTTATTTGCATTTCAATTCAAATTTAAGAACCTTGAATGTCACCCTTACTATATGTATTATTTAATTTATATTATATTGTTTCTTCAAGTGTAAGTATCTACACAATAAAATACAATACAATACAAAACTCTTTATTGATAACCAAAAACAAAATAAAAATGTACAAGAGCTGCATTAATTAATATAACATGGCAAAGGTACGGCCACACCGCGGCGTCCTGCGTCCGCGTGCGCGTTCCCGATTTGCCCCCTCATTCACAATCATTCGGATTCGGAAGCGTCATTTTGAATTTCGAATATTTATTATTCCGTGAGCTATTTAGTCGCGGAAACCTTTCCGATTAGATCTCAGATTTTTTCGAATTAAAATATTAATAGTCCAAAATTAGAGCATTGTGAATTGCAAAGATCTGAGTCGAAGGAGAGGCAGTTTCCGAATCCGAATATGCTTTTGAATGATTGAGAATCAACCCCCTACAATGATCGCCGTAGATCGCGTTTGTGTGAACCAGTCGGTACAAATACTACTACACTATCTGATCGCCGCCTAGATCGCGCACGCAGGACGCCGCGGTCGTACCTGTTAATCATCACGGCAGTATGATGGAATGGTTGAACCAGTTTATATCCTTTAGAGGTACGGAACCATAAAAAACTGTTTTTTTTTTAATATTAGGTTGGGGAAAAAGTCTTTTCGCATTATAGTAAGTATGAACTTGTAATAAAATATCTTTGGCTATAGGTACTATTTGTATCTGGCTGGTTTTGGTATCATTAAAAGTTTACATTTTAAAGAAGATAATTCCATATTCAAATTAGGAAAATGTGTGATTTTCATTGGTTTTTTGTACTGTGAAGTTGAGTGAATCTAATGAAGAAATTCGATACATTTTAAAATTTTACTAAAAAAAAGGTAAAAATGCAACGCAAGCCGCGAAAAAAATGTGCGATGTTTATGAACCTAGTGCAGTGTCTGTGAGAGTAGCACAAATTTGGTTTAAGCGTTTTCAATGATTGACATGATTTGTACTGCAATTAGTCTGCGTTTTATTTATCTATTATGTTTCATTATTTCACAATTTTTTGGATAAAAATTGTCTGAAGTACTGAAACATGCACTGGGTTGCGGGTGCACGTAATGGTACGGTTGGCAACCCTACATTAATAAGGGGAATTAAACATGTGTTTTAAGTGTGACGTTCGACGTCTAGATGAAAGCTGAATGGCTCAATACCTTTGTTTTTTTTTTTGTAAATTCAAAGCGTTATGTTTCTGTTATATCTATATTTTTTGTTGAATATGATCTATTTAATGTTATTTGACGTGTGTAAGTGCTAATTTTTAATTTGCCCATATACTGAATAAATGCTTTGACTTTGACTTTGACTTTGACAATCCGGAAATTTTGATGTCAAAGATGCACCTCGCTCTGGTCGCCCTATTACGGATATGATGGATGCCATTTTTGAAAAAGTAGAGCAAGATCGGCATAACGACGTAGTTGAAGAACTGGGAATTGACCACAAAACAGTTTTGGCGCATTTGAAAAAAACTGGGTACACAAAAAAGCTCGATATTTGGGTACCTCACGACCTCACTGAAAGAAACCTAATGAACCGCAACAAGGTGATGCTGTGTGTGTGGTGGGATTGGAAGGGCATTATGAGCTGTTACCACCAGGCAGGACCATCGATTCTGAACTCTACTGTGAACAACTGATGAGATTTAAGCAAGAAGTTGAGAGAAAGCGGCCGGAATCAATCAACAGAAGGGGTGTGGTTTTTCATCATGATAACGCTAGACCTCACACATCTTAGCCACTCAGCAAAAATTAAGAGAGTTTGGCTGGGAGGTGATAATGCATCCGCCGTATAGTCCTGACCTCCTGACCTTGCACCTTCAGATTTCCACCTGTTTCGGTCTCTTCAGAATTCTTTAGGCAGTGTCAGGTTAACATCACGAGAGGACTCCCAAAACTACTTGTTGCGGTTTTTTGATCAGAAGCCCCAACATTTCTATACCAATGGGATCATGTCCCTACCTACAAGATGGCAAAAAGTTATCTTACAAAATGGACCTACATACTTTAGTTAAATGTAAAAAACCTATATTAAAAAATGTTTTGAATTTTCTTAAAAAATGCGAAGAAACTTTTCCCCAACCTTATATTTATAATATATAATAATTATATCTTATATGGCGTTTGACCGCTGTCTCACCTGTTGGTAAGTGATGATGCGCTCATACTTTTTCCATCACCGGAGGGCCACTATGAAAAGCGCATATAAAATTTCGATTGAAAAATCCATTGGTGCACGGCGGTGATTGAACTCGGTACCTCAAGCCTCAAAGCCGACCGTTCTCCCACTTACACCACCGGGCCCTCAAAAACCACTTAGTACCAAACTATATAAATATATTGGTACTAAGTGACAACATGATAATATCATTTTGACTTTAAAATAACTATGTCATTGACACAGCTGAAATATTTATCAAATAATAAATTACCTACCTAATTTTCACAACAATAAGTCATGTGATCAAAATATTCACAAAAATAAATGGCTTTTGAGGGTTCCGTAGCCGAATGGCAAAAAACGGAACCCTTATAGATTCGTCGTGTCTGTCTGTCGGACTACACAGTTGAAACTTGGTAGGTAGGTCTATATCGTGAACCGCTTTAAGATTTTTATACAAAAATTAAAAAAATAAAATATTAAGGGGGGCTCCCCATACATGAAACTGAAATTAAATTGATTTAAATTTTTTTTCATAAAACACATACGTGCGTGATGTCTTTAGATAGGTCTTTAAAAATGACATCGAGGTTCCTAAAACCGTTTTTTCTTAAAGTAAATCATTTGAAAGATAGGCACGTCTAAAGTGGTAAAATGTGTCCACCCCTCTAACCTTTAAAGTATGGGAGTGAAAAATCTAAAAAAAATATATGATGTAGATCTCTATAAAAACAAACAACGAAAATTGGTTTGAACGAGATACAGTCAGCAGTTTTTGAGATATAGCGACCGCAAAGATAACTTTGTTGTTAATACAAACTCTATGAAAAACAAAGTTAATTTTTTGGTGGTAAAAATTTAATGTAATAAAATACTCTAATGTGTTATGTCTGTATGTTCCGGTGGAATCTTGGAAGCTAAATTAGACCCACTTCCCGATGTGCGATTGGACTCAAATTTGGTGTATTTATGTATCTTCGGTGACAATACAATGATATGGTACCATGGAACTGGTCTGATGATGCAGACGGAAGGTGGCCACGGCATCTCTGCGATAAAACAGCATAACTCCACCTAGTTTGGGCTCGATTGATTCGTCTTGAAGAGAACTTTACACCTAGATGATATCCAGGATCTGATGATAAAGCTGTAAGGTAGCCACGGCATCTCTGTGATCAAACAACATATTAACCCTACCGAGTTTGGGCTTTGGTACTTTTTGGGTACGGAACCCTAAAAAGAACATACTGACGAATTGAGAACCTCCACCTTTTTGACCGACTTTACATGCCGCACTAGTCATTAACCGACTTAAAATAGGAGGAAGTTCTCAATTCGCCAGTATTTTTTTATATTTTTTCCACAGAACTCCGTCGCTTACATATACATCCAATTGGAAAAAATCACAGATCGCCTATGCTTTAGAACTTGCTCTTGCCTTGGGAAGAGAATTGACAAAATTCTTTCAAGGTGTTTTTCTCATCACCTCATTGGGTTTTTATACATTTTTCATACAAAATAAAAATACCAAAATTCCTAAGAAATAAAAATATAAGAAATAAAGAGTATGGTAACAACGTACGGTAAGTTTTTCAAGTACCTTTACAAATTAAATTATCTTTACATTTACTTTTTTTACCATTTTTTTCAATCGACTTCCAAAAAGAAGGAGGTTCTCAATTCGTCTGTATGTTTTTTTTTTATGTATATGTTAAGCGATTACTCCGTCAATTGTGAACCGATTCGAATGATTCTTTGTTTAATCGGTAGGGTACATTTCCGTGGTGGTCCCATTGTAATTTCGTCGAGATCTGATAAGTATACTTAGAATTATGACGATAAACGTCGCAAACTTGCTACTGAAATTGACTCGCGGGGCATGGAAGTCGGTTGTTTTAGTTTTTAAACTATCTTAATTATCGTTGAAAGTGTTTATGGAGATCTACAGCATATATTTTTTTAGATTGACTTTCTTACTTTAAAAGTTAGAAGGGGGGGGGGGGGCACACACATTTAATTACCACTTTAGACGTGTCTATCTTTCAAATGATTGACTTTGAGAAAAAATGGTTTTAAAAATCCTAATCTCATTTTTGAAGACCTATCTATAGACTCCATACGTACGTATAGGTTTGATTTAAAAAAAACTTTTAGTTTCAGGTCCATGTATAATGTTTTATTCTTTTTATTTTTGTATATTAATCGAAAAGCGGTTCACAGAATACAGACACTTTTAAATGTGTAGTCCCAATAGTTTGGGAATAAAGTGGCTGTGATGTAATAGACGGACAGACAGATAGACAGACAGACATGACGAAGGGTTCTGTTTTTTGCCATTCGGCTACGGAACTCTAAAAAGCATTTATTATACAAGTCCACAGCTATGCATAGGTCTTATATTTTTTCAAGCCTCACTCGTTAGGTTTTCCTACACAGCTCTGCGAACAATATCCCAGTCTCTTGCCAAGATCATCGCTCTTCCTATTTTTCCTGGTTCCTATTGAGTCGTTCTAATACTTGTTTAAACAATTAAACAATAGCTCTTTGACTGTTTCCATTTCATATAAGAGCTTGTTTTTCCAACGGCATTGCTACAACTGCAGCTTACTAATCTGGTTGGCTATATGTAATGACTTTAGTTCTCTTTTAGATCATCGTATTGGATTCGATCCTATATCAAATCACAGAGACGCTCTCCATAGTACGATAAGTATATTTTTGAGAAATAGAATAATAGAGCTGAGTCTATGGATGTTTTTCTCCTAACTGACGCAATTAGCTAGCGCCTTGGCAGTGGTAGTGCGCAGTTAATTGTAAATCATAATCATCATTGTTGCTGCTACACGATATCCTGCTGTTACATTAGATAGCTTGCGCTATGGTTGTATTATCCTGGTACCAGCCAATCAAACACTTGCACATGAGGTCAGCTTGATTCATTAGCCTTCGTAGTAACAATATATAGTAACTTGTTGCCCAAGTCACAGAATAAATAATAGTATTATAAAGGTTATTAGTATATAGGTTATATAGGTTTCTCAATTCAACAGTAGTATATATATATATATATATATATATATATATATATATATATATATATATATATACATATTAAATGTTTGTTCGCGGATAGTGTGATACCATGGTAATTTTATCGAGGTCTGATAAGTATCTCCAGAGATATGGAGATAAACACCTCAAAATTGGTACTGAAAATTATTATTGCGCGACATTGAAGTCGGTTCTTTTTAGTTTTTTAAACGATCTTATCTAAAAGTTATTTCCACGTAAATTTATAAGGTTCATTTTTTTCTTGTTGTAAGAGGCTATTATTGAACACTATGACAAAAACTTATGGCTGATTCCTGAGCTACATTTATTAAGTGTTTATCTACTCAATGATCGCGTTATTGCGTAGATTAACTCTCAATAAATGTACTCCGAAACCGGCCATTAGTGTTTTATAAACTCAACATAGTACCATAAATCATAATTCATGAAAAACAGATCTGAAGCTAGATCAACAAATTTTGGAAGGGTCTTTCACCGGCAATGTATGAAATGATATTCATGCAGACAGCATGGATCATGACAGATAACAGATATTAACATAACGAATCATAGACATCAACATTCATATAGTATACTTTTCGAGTTTCACTTCTCATGAACTCCAGCGCAAAAATGGCAGTGCACATAAAATTTGATAGTCCAGCGATTTAGAGGAATAATAATCAAAAAGTCAGATCGACCAATAATATTGTTTAACATACTATGCTGCCAAGACGTCTTCTGACTGAAATCCCAATAAAAGCCGAATTCTTCGTGGCAGACCTCTACGGAGATGGCAAAACGATAGGCACCCTAATTCTCAATCGTTCGAAAGCAAATTCGGATTCGGAATCCGCTTCTCCTTCATCTCAGATCTTTGCAATTCACAATGTTCTGATCCGCAATTTTTGATATTTCAACTCGATCAAGTTCAACTTCAATCAGCGATTAAAATCGTTACCGATTTTAATAACGGTAAGGTTTCCGCGACCAAATAGCTCACGGAATAAAAATATTCGAAATTCAAATGACGCTTCCGAATTCGAATGTATCCGATTAAAATGAGAAAAACTATGCCGGACTCACAAATGAAAGATTGGTCCACATTAACCCAAAATCGCAAGACGTGGAAGAAATGGAGGGAGGCCTTTGCCCTTTTGCCCTTGAGACAGTTCAGGCTCATAATAATAATAATGCTGCCAAGGCGCTTGCTTGACTTCACATGCCTCGAGTCATTTTCAGTACAATGTTTGCGGTGTTTATTTCCATAACTTTGAAAATTTACGAATTAGTCTTGCTATTCAAAGAGGTAATGTCGCCAGCTTTTTGGGTACCCTGCCAGTGGACACCGACCTTAATTCAGTTTTTTATTTGTAGGTTTTATATAATCTGTATTGTAGTTTTAGGAGTAGTTTATATTGTGTATATAGTTTTTAATTAATTTTAATTGTGTGCATGTATATATGTATTATAATGTAGGTAATAAAGATACCAGAACATTGAAAATAGGAAATGCGTATCAGGACCACCCCTGAATTATACCTACTCATAAAAAACAATATCATTAAATTTGGTTGACGATTAGCGGAGTATATTCGCGTAACATGTACACAAAAATATACAGAAAAATTTAAAACCTTGAGTTTTTTTTAATTTTGGTGAATAATATTAACATCATTCACATGACAATTCAGAAATAATACTTGTGGCGAAAATAACTACACATTAACTTCATATTATGTAGTTATTTTTGCCAAAAGTATTTTTTCTGAATTGTCATGGTATCCTGCGTCTCATAAAAGACAATCCTTTCATATCGGCACACCTGTATATAGTATGTATATATAATATAACACGATATGTTTAAAAAATAAGTAACAAGTAACTAACAATCGCGTGAATTTTATTGAAACGCTTGTTAATAAATAGTGAAGTCAAGTAAAACACGAGAGTAATAAAACTAGAAATAGGCGGTACGTACTAGAATGATATCATGTCAATACATTCGTGAACTATGACCAATTTAGCTAGGTATATTATTGTGATCTGACTAACTGCTATTGTTATTTTCAAAATTGCTATGTATATTATAATAATATAAAGTACTTAATCTAATATTAACAGGTAACATTTTATTTTATAGAAGAATGTTTTATAAATTGTTTAGTATATTTCGTATAATATTTTTAAAAAGTATCCTCAAATTATACAGCATGCTTTAATCTCTTATTATAAAATACAAATTATTCCCTTTAACTGTATATATATTTAATATTTTCTCATCATTACTGACGGAAACGGTCAACATCTTATCTAAACTACAAACTTGTCTGCGGTCCACTGATTTTAAGCACATGGCAATAAACAAAACTATCATAGTTTTGGATAAAAACCGGCTCACTGATATCATCAATAATTCAACAACCATTAAAATATCATAACTGCAAAAAAAGTACAATTCGAGCGGGAATATATAATTCGACATACCTTGGGTTCGTAGCGTTTTTGTCTCAGGTTTTTAGATCTTGTTTGACGAGACGAATATTAGAATATTGTTTAGTGAGGATATGTTTGCACTTGTGGCTGTCGTAGTAGACGAGCGTATACTGTTGCGTTGCGATTGCGACAGTCGCCGACCGACGCGGATACTTGTTATCCGCAGATATTATACTGACCCCGCGATGGGTCGCTCGCTCTGTTATCAGCGGAAACGGAATCTCCCCTTTCTTACCGTGACGTCAGCGAAAGTAGTATTTACTATCAGGTGGTAATGAGCTCTATGTAATTAACGCAGTATTTTTGGGATGATAACCGTCTGCTAATGAATTTAGTGAGAACGAGGTTAATGCCCGGTATATATACTTATTCTGTTTGAGTAAATAATCAGATAGATAACTCTAAGTTACACAATTTACACAAAAATTAAAGTATGTGTTTTATACTAGAGTACCTACGGATTACGGAACCTTGTCATTAGTACAAAATATATATATACTGATATGGCTGCTATAACAACAAATTATTATTAGTTAACATTTTTAACAATTTTTATTTTTAAATGATAATATTGTACCTACTGTTGTACGGAACACTACGTGTGCGAGTCCGACTCGCACTTGGCCTGCTTGTTTAGTGTTATAGTCCACAATAGGCAGTTCTAATAGCGCGCTCTTCCACACAACCATTGGATGAGATTAATCGAGTTATAAGTTGATAAATAAATCGTTTATTTATATTGTTAAAAGTTACATAGGTAAACTACAAAATGTTATCACAAATAGTTGCACAGACTATGTATCACACAAGAGGTAAAATAGCACTAAGTGAGAGAAGGAAATCAGATAAATCATGTCTACCTAACACCTCTCTCCGATATAACACGATGTGTTCTAAAAATAACCAGAGAATTGTACACGGTTTAAGAGATAATTGACAATAGCCGGATGGAGCAAAACATGACATAAAAAGTGAAATCTACGAACAAAGTACAAACCTACGAAAGGTACTTGGTAATGTCATTGGATTCTGATCACATCACGTTTGTGCGCGTGTTTTTGCGAATACCAAAACATCGGTCAGTATTTAAACATTTCAAACCAACAAAAACCTTACTACATGGATCTATAATTCTGTCTAATAGAGCGAACGCGTGGTGCCATACACGTATATTCCCCCGTTTCCTCCCTAGAAAATGTGCTAGAACAAAATTTGTTTCTACAAAAAATCAAGGTCTGCTGTAGCTATGCCCCTATCATTTGCTTTTTTTGACCAACCAATTGCAAAAAGACAAATTTTACAAATGAAACGATACCGCGTACTACTTTTACCAGTGGATCCATCTATTTTTTATCGGTAGAACTAATGATTCAGTATTGCCGTCGTTCCTACAGTCTAACTTTGAAGTGTTTATCTCCATATCTCTGGAGATACTTATCAGATCTCGATAAAATTGCAATGAGACCCGACGGGAAGCATATTCACTCAATGAAAAAAAAAATTAAAATAAACTAAATTTTTGTGAAGTCGGCTTTAATCGAAAAAACGACTTCAAATGCCGCTCTCGCAACTCATCAATTTCAAATATTATGTTTCTTTGAAGTGTCTCACACTTTATATTTTTGTAAATTGTTAAACACAATCCAAAATTTCATCGTACCGACGGGACTCGAACCCGCACCCCCCGGATTATCATCAATTTCAGTAGCAAGTTGGAGATTTTTATCTCTATATCTCTGGAGATACTTATTAGATGTCAATAAAATTCTAATGGGACCAAACGGGTAAGAAGGAACAGACTCACTTAAAAATAATCCATCTGTTAATAAATGACGGAAGTCTGAAGTAACAAACATAAAAAGTACAGTCGGATTAAGAACGTTCTCCTTTTTAAATTCATTTATTGATTTAATAATACACATTTTGGAGATAAAAATGAAAACTAAACTAAACGAAAATTAAGGGATGTCCGTGTGGTAAAGTGCCAAGAACGCTGGCTGTATTCCCGCGTTGAATCGCTAAAGAAATTCTTTGCGCTAGTAATGAGCCAGCCCTTTTGCCACTTTTCTCCTTTTATGTAGTCAGTTGAATATCGGCTATTTTTAACCCCCGACGCAAAAAGATGAGATGTTATAAGCTTAACGAGTGTATCTGTGTATCCATGTTTGTGTGTCTGTCTGTGGCATCGTAGCGCTACCGTAGTAAACGGATAAACCGATGTTGATTTTTTTTTGGTTCCGTCCATCCGTCCATCCGTTTGTCCGCATATTACAGGGCTGTATCTCCTTAACCGTTATAAGTAGATACACAATTTAAATTTTCTCGAAGTACTAGGGGGGATTTAACAACAAATACTAAAAACAAAATAAAATACAAGAAACGAGTTTTTTGGCATTTTTGGCTTGAATCTTTTGAACCATAATAGATAGACACATAGTGTACACTTTTCGTACAAACGTATTCCCCCATTTTCTCTCTGGAAAATGCTTCTAGAGCAAAAATTGTTTCTACAAAAAATCAAGGTCTGCTGTAGCTATGCCCCCTATCATTTGCTTTTTTTGACCTTTTAATTTTAAATATAATTCAGTTTTTATTATTTGATGTTATAGCAACCATTTTAATACACACTATGAGCTAATTTCAAGTCTTATCTATTACGGTTTGTAAGATAGAGAGAGAGTAAGATAGAGCATAAAACATCTGAAAAAACACGTTTCTTGTATGAGGGCCTTCTTTTATTTTTTACTTTTTTCTGTTTTAGTATTTATTGTTATAGCGGCCATAGTAATACATACTTTTTGAATATATCAAGTCTATCTATTATGGTTCAAAAGATTCAAGCCAAAAATGCCAAAAAACTCGTTTCTTGTATTTTATTTTTAGTATTTGTTGTTAAATCCCCCCTAGTAATACATACTTCGAGAAAATTTAAATTGTGTATCTACTTATAACGGTTAAGGAGATACAGCCCTGTAATATGCGGACAAACGGATGGACGGATGGACGGACAGCGAAGTCTCAGTATTAGAGTTCCGTTCGTACCCACGGTTCGGGTTCGGAATCATAAAAAGCTCATAGTCTTAAAACAGCTGAACGGATTTTAATAAATCGAAGCAAAGAACATTATCAACCAAAAAAAAATCAACATCGGTTTATCCGTTTACTACGGTAGCGCTACGATGCCACAGACAGACACACAAACATGGATACACAGATACACTCGTTAAGCTTATAACATCCCATCTTTTTGCGTCGGTGGTTAAAAGTAGCCGAAAATATTCAACTGACTACAAAAAAGGAGAAAAGTGACAAAAGGGCTGGCTCATTACTAGCGCAAAGAATTTCTTTAGCGATTCAACGCGGGAATACAGCCAGCGTTCTTGGCACTTTACCACACGGACATCCCTTAATTTTCGTTTAGTTTAGTTTTCATGTTTATCTCCAAAATGTATATTATTAAATCAATAAATGAATTTAAAAAGGAGAACGTTCTTAATCTGAAATTAATTTATATATTTTTTTTTTTTTTTCATTGAGTGAATATGCTTCCCGTCTGGTCTCATTGCAATTTTATCGAGATCTAATAAGTATCTCCAGAGATATGGAGATAAACACTTCAAACTTAGTACTGTAGGAACAACGGAAATACTGAATCATTAGTTCTACCGATAAAAAATTGATGGATCCACTGGTAAAAGTAGCACACGGTGTCGTTTCATTTGTAAAATCTTAGTTGTCTCGGATGATTTAAAAAAATCTTTGGTTGGCGTAATTAACTAGGTATTCTGTAGTCAATAATTAGCTGCATTCAAGCTCTTGAACTCGATTAATCAACTACAGTAGTTACAGTACCTATAGGTACTATACATACCTGCTGGAAATGAGTAGCGTGGCATTTAAAAAGTCGTTTTTTTGGTTTTGTAAAACGATCTTAAATTATGTACATAATAAATACTTATTATACTTACAAGAGAACATTTAAGTGATAAATGCTACGAAGAAAATATAAGTTATAACTCTTCGTAGGATAAGTGAATGGGGTTTGAGGTAGAAGTAGTAGAGGCTTCGCTAGAATCGAGGGGTCCTCTTATAATACACACGAGAGCGATTAAACGAGTCGGTTATAAAAAGCGATAACTTTTAACATATTTGAGCAACCCTTTTAAATTAAAAACGAAATTAACGTTTGTCTTATTACAAATGTAACAATAAGAAAATTCTCTTTATTTACATTATTCTTATATTGAAAATCATCAATAAAAAATAAAGACGATTTTAAAAATGGAAATCTAGTGAAAACCGTATAGCTGTATTAACAGGTCGTGGTTGCAATACAAAATATTAAAACATGTAAATATTTGCATATTGGACACCATAGCACATTTTCAGGATCTAGTGAAAAGTGATAATTATTACTTATATTTAATTCAAAATAAACTTTATATTCTTGAAATGTATTACTTAAAAAAACAAAATTGTCTATAGTCTATAATCTATAATACGAGTACCCTCCTTATTTCATAAAGCTGACTTCAATATTTTGGAAGTGATTGATGTGTTTGGTACCAATCCTTGTAACCGACCCGTTTTCATTGCTCTCGAGTGTAGATGGAAAATAACTTTATAAGAATATATATAAAACTAGAAGTGCCCCGCGGCTTCGCCCGCGTCAAAGACTTCTTTTATTTACTTAAAATTTTATTTTGTAAAAACCTTTCTATCATAAAAGACATCAAAGAAGTAAAAGCCAAATCGGTTCACCCGTTTTCAAGTTATTGCGTGACTAAGCAAAATAGGGATTCATATTTTTAAATCCCGAAAAACCATATTTATTTTCATTTTTTTTACCAACCCCTTGCTAAAAACCTGCAACACGTATTTACTTATTTATATACAGAAGTACCTAAGTATATCTATAAGTTTATATAAATAATTAAAAATAATAAGTAATATCCGGGGGGAATTTTCAGAAAATCCTTTCTAAGCGCATACCTACGTCATAACAACCATCTGCATTCTAAATTTCAGCATAATCCGAAACAATATTGATTTTCAGACTTTATTACCCCACTTCACCCTCTTAGGGCGGCATTTTTAAAAAAGCCTGTAACTCGTATTTACTTATTTATTTACAGAAGTAATTGTGTGAAATGTCGAATAGAATGACTATCCAAACTTTGAAAAATTTTTCTTAGGGGATACTAAACTACGTCAAAATAACTATCCATCCTGGCAAATTTCAACGCAATCCGAAACAATATTGATTTCAGACTTTGCTACCCCATTTCACCCTCTTAGGGGTAGAATTTAGGAAAAGCCTAAAACACGTATTTACTTATTTATACACTGAGGCACTTGTGTGAAGTTTCAAATAGAAAATACTATCTAATCTTGTTTCTCCATACAAACTTTGAACCCCCATTATGAAATGGGGGTTCAAAGTTTAAGAATTTTATAAAATCCATGGTTTACTGATACTAACGCCATAATAACCACCTGCATGACGAATTTCAGCGCAATCTAAAATAATATTGGTTTTCAGACTTAGTTACCCCATTTCACTTTCTTAAGGGTGGAATTTCGAAAAAGCCTGAAACACATATTTACTTATTTATTTACTGAAGGACTTGTGTGAAGATTCAAATAGAAAAGACTATCTAATCTTGTTTCTCCATACAAACTTTGAACCCCCATTTCATACCCTTAAGGGGTGAATTTTGGAAAATCCGTTCTCACCCTTACGTACCAAGACAAATATACCCTCCAAATTTCAAGTCTCTACGACTAGCGTTTTAGGCTGTGCGTTGTCTATCAGTAAGTCAGTCAGTCGGTCAGTATGTCAGGACAAAGATTCTTATAATTAAAGTCCACTAAGTAACCAGTGCGTCCTACGTGTGATGAAATACGGAGCCGAGACGTGGACACTCACAATTCGACTGGTCCACCAAATAAAAGTCGCTCAGCGAGCTATGGAGAGAGCTGTGATCGGTATTTCTCTGCGGGATCGAATCCGGAACGAAGTAATTCGCCAGAGAACTAGAGTTATCGACATAGCAAACGGATTAGTAAACTGAAGTAGCAGTGGGCTGGTCATATCTGCCGCAGGACTAATAGCCATTCCGGGGCAAGATAGTGATTGCTAGCGCGACCCTATCTTGCCCCATCTCGGCGGAGGTGCTGCCCCCAGGACTGCTCACCCCAGGTTTGTAGTGGGTATACTGCCCTTCAGGCAGTGACTCCCACATAACCATCTCGCTCCCCCGGGCGAATGGTATCCATAAAGAATTTTCCTGGGTAAAAAAAAAAAAAAAAAAGGACTAATAGCCATTGGGGTAGACTTGTCCTAGAGTGGAGAACGCGTATCGGCAAACGTAGCAAAGGACGTCCTGTGACCAGGTGGAGCGACGACATACGAAAGCGGTGGGCAGTGACTGGAAAAGAAGAGCCAAAGATCGGGCTCAGTGGCGCATCTTGGAGAGGCCTACGTCCAGCAGTGGACTGACACCGGCTGAGATGATGATGATGAATACAAATGTTGATATATTAAAAACGGCTCGGTCGATTATGTTAAAATTTAATGGACCACCTGGGAAGGGTACCCTTTGAAACAAAAAAGAATTTTCCAAAACAGTTCAGGCATCTTCGAGTAATCGCTGAACATACATTAAAAAAAATCCGACGAATTGAAAACCTCCTCCTTTTTTTTGAAGTCGGTTAAAAATGAGGCACGACTCGATCGTGCTTCCGCCGGTTTTTGTTTGAGAGAGTATATACACATGCTTTTCGTTTGGTCCCATTATAATTTTATCTAGATCTGCAGGGCTATTCTTAATCATTCGAAAGCAAATTCGGATTCGGAAACTGCCTTTACTTCGACTTGGATCTTTGCAATTCACAATGTTCCGATCGGTTACTTTTGATATTTCAATACGTAAAAATCAGTGATTCTAATCGGACAGGTTTCCGCGACAAAATAGCTCACAGATTTATCAATATTTAAAATAGGCGTGATGAAAGATTTTAAATCTTCTTCCGTAATGTGGGAACACATTTACTATTCACGAAAAAACCTTTATTTCGGTAATTAACAAAGTTTAAAAAAATTTAAGCTATTTTTCTAATATTTTTTCAATAGTGCGCGAAAACAGCTCACATGTGTCATGGCGTCGGCTGTGACGTCACGCATATGTTTATGATATACTTAATGAAGTAACTATTATATAATCTGTGACAATGAATACACATGGGTTTTCCAAAATTTAATAAAATTTTCAAGAAAACCTCATAAGAGGACCTAGGAGTGACGTCATGCGCTGTGATTGGTGTTTCAATCAAAATGGCCGATTGCAGTATTTTAATGTTTTATTTTATTGAAAATCTTAATAAACTCATTTTTTTATAAAAACATAAACTAGTGTTTTAAATTGTTTCTAACCGACTTCACAAAAAAGGAGGAGGTTCTCAATTCGTAAAAATATTTTTTTATTTTTTTTATGTCTGATCACCGATTACTTGAAGATGCCTAAACCGATTTGGAAAATTCTTTTTGTTTCAAAGGGTACCCTTCTCAGGTGGTCCCATTTAAATTTTAACGAAATCGGCCAAGCCGTTTATAAAATATCAACATTTGTATTATGACGCATTTACTTATCTCGACGACTTACTCGTACCACAGCTCGTAACTACTGGCACAGATTATGTAATAGTTACTAGTCTACTGGCTACTTTGACTAGCGCGACGTATGAAGTCGGTTCTTTTAGTTTTTTAAACGATCTTAAATTATAGATTATAATATGTATTTTCCCCTAAAATCATCAAAACTTCGATTTTTTGATACCTACTGTCATCATGCCTATTATAAATGAAGTTTCCGAATCCGAATAGATATTCGATTGATAGAGAATCAGGGGGCTGATAAGTATGTGCAGAGATATGGAGATAAACATCTCAAACTTAGTACTGAAAATGACTACCGCGGCACATCAAGTCGGGTTTTTTAACCGCCGAAAAAAAATACGGAGGAGGTTATCAAGCCGACGCGTATATATTTTTTTATTTTATGTATGACTACGCATAGCTTTTTACAGAGTAGTCGGATTTCGATAATTCTTTTTTTATTGGAAAGGGTATACTCCCAAGGGTATACCATTTAAATTTTAACGAAATAGGTCGAGCCGCTTTGAATAAATCAACAAAAATAATGGATAAAAGTATCATTATTTGGATGATTTTATCATTACATTTTGTATACGATCTTAAATTATTCGTTTTGTAAACGATCATTTTATATTATAAACATTAAAAATGAATCGTTTGAATTTATCGATCCCCTGACATTTTGTCTAAATGGTGTGCTATAAAACATCCTCTACCTTTGCCTCAACATTATTTTCAAGGTATTACTAATTAAAATTATAATAATAATATAATATATTTATTTCCAAAAACAAATTAACAGGATGCAATAGAGATACAATATAATACTTAACTAATTGAAAAACGTTTACTTAAAAACATTTAACTGCGGCTCCACACTGGGCTCAAGGCCCGTGTCGTGGCAGCCATTTGTTCGAAAAATCACTGTATTTTTACTTTTATGGAAGCATCCCTAATGGTGTGTACTGTGTGTGTGTGTGTGTGTGTGTGTGTGTGTGTGTGTGTGCGTGTGTGTATGTGTGTGTTTATGGAAGCATCCCTAATGGTGTGTACTGTGTGTGTGTGTGTGTGTGTGTGTGTGTGTGTGTGTGTGCGTGTGTGTATGTGTGTGTGTGTGTGTGTGTGTGTGTGTGATTGCGTGCCTGTTTGTATGTGTATGTGTATTTATTTATTGTTGATACCAATTGATATCACTTACTATGATATGAATCGTTATCGATTTAAACATTTTAAAAGAGATTGACTTCACATCATTGCAACTAATCATTCAAAGTAGCAAGTGTTTTTCTCCATATTTCCGATTCTTAAGAAAAATACAATAAAATTAGACACCATTCATTTAGAAACTTCCCTTTTGTAAAGTCACTAAAAACTTAGCATTTCCGCCTCCTACTTTCAAATCTTAATGAAACATGGGTGCGAACACTCTACACTACATAATATTCAGAAAGTTGGGTTTTACACGACGAGGAAAATATCGACATCCACGGCCACTTTCTTCAAATTAATATTACGCGTACGTCTTCAAATAAAAACACGTACATAGTAGGTACTTGCCGCTTCAATATAGGCATACAAAAACGCAAATACCGTGACGCTTTGAGCGCACATGACGACGCGTATTTCCCCGCTTCAAAAGCTGACTCTACGCTTATCATGGTGGGTCACGAACACGCATTGATTTTTTCCGAAAGGATTTGTTTAGTTAAAAAAAATTCAAATTAGGCCGTACGCATATATTATTAGGGTTCCATACCGCAAAAGTAAATTATCTGACCAAGTGCAAGTCGGACTTGCACTCGCAGGGTTCCGTACCACACTACAAAATTTTATAAGATAGAGCAAAACATACCACTATCATTTTTCGCCTGCAAAAAATAAACTTTGTTTTTCATTGTGTTTGTATGAATGACGAAGTTATATTTTCGGTTATGAAAATGTGCTATATCTTAAAAACTGTTGACTATATCTCGTTCAAACCAATTTTCGTTGAAAGTGTTTATTGAACTCTACAGTATATATTTTTTTTAGATGTTTTATTCTCTTATTTTAAAAGTTAGAGTGGGAGGAACATCATTTTACCACTTTAGTAGTGTCTATTTTTCAAAGGATTGATTTAGAGAAAAATTAGTTTTAGGATCCTCAATGTCTTTTTTAAAGAGCTATCTAAAGATGTAAGGTGTCTACGGGGGGCACGTATAGGTTTGATGATCATTTTTTTAAATTTGGTTCCAGAATACATCTACCTACCAAGTTTCAACTGTGTAGCCCTAATAGTTTAGGAATAAAGTGAATGTGACATCTGGACGGACAGACAGACAGACATGACTAATCTATGAGGGTTCCGTTTTTAGAGTGCCGTACCTCAAAAGGTAAAAAAAGGAACACTTATAAGATCACTTTCTTGTCCGTCTAATCGTCTGTCCGTCTGTCTGTCTGTCCGTGTGTCACCACCGATTTTCGCAGGAACGTGTGGACCTAGCAAGTTGAAATTTATACAAAAAACTGAGGTCTAAAGTCCCTATTAGGTATATGAAAATCTGAGTCAATACGATAAAAACATATGGGTAATATTAGATCGCGAAAACTTGTAAGTACCAAAATTTTTCTTAGTTTTCAACTCTTATTTTTCGGAATTTTTCCTCTTCTTTATAAGACTTTGCTTTTAACCATAATTGACAATTCTAGGTCAACCGGAAGTACCCTATAGGTTTTGGGTCGAAAACCTATGGGGTACTTCCCGTTGGCCTAGAATCATGAAATTTGGCAAGAACCAAGGTCTTAACACAAATAAAGGAAAATTTCAAAAATTAAAAAAATTGAAAATTTAAGGGTGTTCCCATACATACATAGAATACGCCAGTTAAGATAGGCCTCTGAGTTGTATGAGCGCTCATACAATTCAGAGGTCTAGGTCTAGGTATCTTAATTGGTACCAACCAACGTTGGTACGGAAGCTGGAGTTGGAGTTGGACACGCCCCCCGAGGGCGTGTCCAACTCGACTTTGCCGGTTTTTTTTCCATCTGGCTACGGAACCTTTAAAAGGAACTTTACTTTATATGATCACATTTTTGTCCGTCTATCCGTCGATTTATCTGTCCAGTAAATCGGTCCAGCCGTTATATTTTGATTGGATTGATGATTGTATTGATGATTGGATTAATGATTGGATTGATGATTCCCATGTTACACTAATTTTATAGGTAAATAGATACTTATTTATGAAGCATTCATGTCCGTAATATCATTGCACGCGGTGTTCATTTATAAATGGGTATGCATTTAACACGATCTGTCTTTAAGATAATTATACTTTTATAAGCACGCAACAATGTAATAGCTGTTAATGAACCATACATAAATAAATAAAAATAAAAATGATTGGCTTGATGATTGACTTCTTCACTGTCAACAGTGAAGTAGTATCAAACTAACTTATAAACAAACTGAATCTGGCATTTATATATTTAATTTTTCCCAAATTTCTAATGAAATAAACTTTTATTTAGCTTATTGTTTCAAGGATTGCGGAAATATTTTAAAAAGTATTACATTTGTTAAAACCGACCCATTTTAATATATTAGTTATATATAATATATTTTTATATTATATAGACATCATAAATGTACAATTTTAAATTGTATCCCGCTGCCGAACTAGCCATGCGGTGTTTCAGTAGCTAGATAACTTAATCTTTTACTATTTATGTGTTAACATTTAATCGTTAAAACGTGACTGATATTATAAAAAGTAAAGATTTTATTTTTTGTTTGTTTGTTACGATTTAACTCAAAAACTACAGAATCAATTTCAAATATTCTTTCACAATGGATAGCTAAATTATCAGCGAGTAACATAGGCTATATTTTATCCCCATATTCTCACGGGAACGAGAACTACGCGGGTGAAACCGCGAGGCGCTGCTAGTAACGTATAGACTAAACGATTTAATCAACTGTCGACATAGTGCTGATTGACTGACAGGATAACTCTAAGGGCGCATGGGCATGGGTTGTTTGAGATAACACTAGTAAAACTAAGATTCTCCGTTGTTCTTAGAATCTTAAGTGAGTATAAACGATTTTTCTATATCGGTAGATGCGCAATATCGTAGCAGATGATCGCGAAACATCTTAGTCACGATTATAAAACCCGTTTACGAACGGAATAGGTAACTTTGACGTATTTTATTTATAACGTTGTAAGCGCATCCAATCAGTATTATGAATATACCTCTAAACGTTCGTCATTTATTATAAAAAGTTATAAAAAGTTTTTTTTTTAACTTCTTAGTCATGTTGACCACAATACACGTAATGTTTCTGTTATTTACAGAGAGATTATAAAAATCCCCTAACACATGAGTTATCTCTTATTGTGCCCACATGTTAACAAACAATACCTCGGTCAGTAAATAATTTCGTCTACTCGCGAATGTAAAAGGAAAACTTTTATGATAGCAAATATCGATATCTTAACAAGAATTTAAAAAAATGTATTTGCTTTCAATGTTATGTAATTGAGTATCAACTAAGAACATGAGTGTATGTTTCTAATAAAAGGTAATAGTTATTTATGATACTTAGTGCTGTAAGTTGATTTTTACCAACAAGTAGACAATAGTGAAAACACTACAATTTGCAATAAAAGACACATAAATCAAATAGTCAAAAAGTTGAAACAATCTTTGACGTATCTAATATGAAAATGGCGCGAATTTGCAAATGGCACCACGTGTAGTAGAAATTAGGCTTTGGTAGGCTGAATTAACCAGAAGGCCTCGTTGATATCACATGAGTAAAGAAACGGTAATATCTAATGTGAAAATGGCTCGAATTTACACACTATTATTCACTAAGTACCACATTGTCATTGAGCCGTGAAATAGATAATTTTTCAGTTTTTTTTTATCAACACAAATATTATAAATGCGAATCAGTTTGTATATTTGTTCGCTTGGCCTCTTCACGGTCTAACGGCTCCATCGATTTGGCTAAAATTTTGCACAAGGTTAACCAGTATAGTGGAATAGGATACTTTTTAACGCGGGCGAAGCCACGGAGTGCGGCTAGTTTCCTATACTTTTAGGTTTAAAGGACAAAGTTCCCAGTTATATTAAAGGGCATTTGAGAAAACATCATTTAAATATCATGTCTCAAGATAAATAACGGGCGCAAAGCAGTGACACTTTGACTGCGGCACTTCGCATATTTTTTTTTTTGTTATTTTTTTTCGTAGCTCTGGCATCAAATCAAAACTAAAATCAAATAGCAGAAGATCACACGCAACCCTTGTGAAAAAATTAATTTAAAAAAAATAACCACAAAAGTATCACACTACAGTATTTTATAAGATCGAGAAAAAAATACCACTATCATTTTTGTGTACGTACCCCAGCAAGAAAGTATCTCCTACAGAGATATGAGTGGTACGTATTAATTTTTTCGGCGCACATTTACAGCATACCAAGCACTAATAATACGTACCACTCATATCTCTGTAGGAGATACTTTCTTGCTGGGGTACGTACACATCATTTTTCGCCAGCAAAAAATAATAATTAATAAACATTTTATTTCTTATAACGCCATCTAACGTCTAACAAAGGTGTTAGGGAGGAAATGCCGAAAAAAACACGTTTCTTGTATGGGGACCCTCTATTATTTTTAACTTTATTCTGTTTTTAGTATTTGTTGTTATAGCGACAATAGAAATACATCATCTGTGAAAATGTCAACTGTCTAACTATTACGGTTCATGAGATACAGCCTGGTGACAGACGGACAGACTGACAGACAGACACAGACAGACAGACAGACAGACAGACAGACGGACAGACGGACAGCGGAGTCTTAGTAATAGGGTCCCGTTTTACCCTTTGGGTACAGAACCCTAAAAACGCACGGTGTGTGTTTTCAGCAGGGAACGAGTTTTCGAGAATTCTATCAGCACAAAGTCTTGCGAGCAACCGTTTTTTACCCACGACGGAACGGAGAATGACTGTATATGCGTTTGGTGTGAGAGGATGTTTGTTTGTTTGTGTGTGCAAATCAATGTTGCCATTTTTCTACAAAACTGCTAGTCTGATTTTGATACAAAATTCAGTTACGCTGCATATGTGATTGGTGCATGTTTTTAGATAAGTGTTACGGTGCCAACTCACCAGGGGGAGCTGCAGTAATCATTTGTTGGTACAATCGATATTACCATTTTTCTTCAAAATGACTAGTCCGATTTTGATGCAGTTTTCAGTTATGGGTTCGTGTTTGATTGGTGCATGTTCATAAATAGGTGTTACGGTGTCAACTCACCAGAGGGCGCTGCAGTAAACATTTGTTTGTGCAAATCCATATTGCCATTTTTCTCCAAAAATACTTCGATTTTGTCTTTAAATCTTCGTAATTAATCAGTGGTAATCAGTGGTGGTTCTAAGATAGATGTTATGACGTTAATTTTCTAAAGGACATTGTCGTGAGTGTTTATTAAAAATTTTAATTTTGTTACTTGTGTTAGAGGCAGACATCATCGCATACCAGGAGATCATGACGCTTGTCATGTGACCTTATTTAACAGAAAGGGCAAGGTGTAATAATAGCCGACTTTGGGACATCTTAGTTTTATTAAAAATGTAGAAAATACGACTTAGCCTATATTTATAACTAGCGTAGATTACAAAAGCAGAACATTTATATAAAGCAATTCTTAGCATTTACACAAAAACTGAAATGAAAAATTGTACATAGATGGAGCCCTAATTTTTGCAACGAAATTTCTGCTATCCTAATCTAGCCTATCGTTACTAAAATCGTGAAGCATAAAGAAAAGACTGGAAAAGACATAAAGATATGAGTGTTAACAATTTATAGAACTGTTAGGAATATCTAGGACGGCCGTTTTCAGTTTAACATTCATTCTTCGCTGATTGCTTGCAACTAGCATTTTAACTTGTTCTTATTTTCTTTTTTATATATAGTTGTCTATATTGTTCTCTTTGATTTACTTGCTCAATAATTAAATATGGTCGATACTCTTTATACAAAGGTTGCCTAGAGAGTTTGCTATTATACGTAAGACCGCCGATTGTAGCACATATGTTATCATAGATGTTGGGTTTACTATACTGAGTTAAGTTGTCATGTAACTATCTATCAAAAATTTACCTATCTATCAAATTCAAATTCTATGTATAGTCCGAATCGATTAAATATTGAAAACGACTGTAAAGGTAAGCAACCAACGACGAAAAAACGACTGTAACTTAAACTGTTTAGTTAAGAAAAATAGTTATTGAATTATTAAATGTACAAAATTCTATAAATTTTTATATTTCGAATCAAGCATAAATTACATTACAAGCAATGTAGTATAGCATATAATATAGCATGTAATATAGCATATATATACATTATGGGTCCCCGAGACGATCAAGTGCACTTGACAAGTCTCACGTGATTGACGATTTCACTTGACGAGGGACTTGACGCGACTTGATGGGCGACTTGACGACTATTGAAGGTGCTATCAAGTCTCTCGCCTATCGACCCTACCGATCTGTGCCGTCAATCAACATTTCTGTCTGTATGGCCCGTAGATCACTTGACGGGACTTGTCAAGTAATGCTGTAAACGATCAATATTCACTTCCAGCACGTAGACTTGTCAAGTGCACTTGATCGTCTCGGGGACCCATTATAAGCAATGTAATATAGGTATTTATTTGACGTGTTAATTTACAATTAACACGTCAAATAAATACCTATATTCATATAAATAGCTGCAAAGCCTCTACTTCCAAGATTTACTTGGAAAAATAATATAAATCGACTTCATACAAGTACGTACTTAGATATTTACTCAAATTTACACAATTCCAAATTCTCACTGTCTCATCCGGGTTTCATATATTTGCGGTAGTTTGGGATACAATGTTATTGACAAAACTCATGTTGATTTTGATTGAAATTAGTTTTGTTTGGAAACAGGAATTTAACGCGACGACGACGACGCGTCCAGCCTATATCGATATCGCGGAAGTCACGTTAAATTCCCGTTTGCAAACATAATTAATTTTGCTTACATTTTTCAAATTCGTTGATAGACAGCAAAACACAACACACTTTACTAGGGAATTTAGGTTTCATAAGAATACCGCGATGAATTAAAACAGTATAATGTATAATTAGATAGTAACAAAATTATTAAATAAGTTTATATGAAGTGGTACTTTTAGGCCTAGGTGTAAAATTTTCTGTTATTTCGCTATTATATTACTACTACTACCTAGATGCAAACCTTGGCATACATTGATAAAACTAAGCGGTTGTTATGGAATAAATACAGGGAAAATAGAGTAAAATACATTGTAAAAACAATAGTTAGAAACTTCAATGCGATAGAATGAACGAGTAAACTTTATCATAATTATCTACACAAATAGTTATGTTGTTTGCCCATATATTCAAAAGTAACGTACATCACCTATTATAAGATTTGCGGATTGCTCACAAACATATTAGGTTATACTGCAATGTAAAAAATAGAAGACCTTCTACAACTTAATAATAAGATGTCATGTTATTAAAATTACTTATTTATTACCTGCTTGTATGCTAGTGCCATTTTAAGGTACTAAACCGGTACAACGTTGATGTACATGAGCATAAATATACAAGTATTTTGTTATAAATTATATTCGCTTATTTTATTACAAATAAATGTATTTAAATAAATATTGTTATCCTTAGCTATTGGCTCTCTTCTTATAAAATTTTACTTGGTCCAGATAAAAATTATATGTAGGTACATAGTATTTTACTTTTTTTTCTATACATCTTTCTGTTCTTGTAACTTAGCTGTCTTGAAGCCATTAATTGTTTATGGCACAAATATTTTTAGAATTACATTATTGGAATATTCTCTGGAATTCATTTATATTTTAGCAACATTTCTAAATAAACTTTACGACAATAAAATAACTAAATTATTTATCATCATGTATAAACTTAAAAACAGCGTATACCTACTTAAATAAAATAGCAACTAATATATAAATTATTTAGCATAAAAGTACTTTGGGTTAGGGTAAATAGCCCCTTATATAAACAGGCAAGAAATTTATAAAGTGATATTTTCTAATAAAGGAGTAAAAAATTGAAAGAGATTTATTTATATCAGAGTTTAAAATGACAAGACATAATTACTATTATAATAATATTAATTACTTAAATACATAATTATATTAAATTAGACTGGAGCATATCCTTCGTATTAAAATGTAATATTGATTGATGTTCATGGTTATCTTTTTCGTATGCTTAGAAAACCTTATGTGAAGCAATTTCTTTAACTCAGAGTAAAAATTCCCAAACAACAATTTAGAATGCTTGAATCGTTTAATTGAACTAAAGTAGTTGACTGTATTTTTTGTATTACGATGACAGTTAGTAGTTGGTAGCGTTTGAAATTCTGGCGGCGCGACGAAGTACATGGGGTTGCAAGGACAGGAACCCACCCTCGACCACGCGCATCACACGAACGTTGATCTGAAACGATATAAAAAGATTCATTACTTCACATAATATAGTACCTATTCATAAAAAAATAATAAATAAAAATAATTAATTTAAAAATTTAATAATATAATTAATATAAAAATAATTAAATAAAAATATATTAAATAAATAAAAATAATTAATTTAAAAAAATAAATATATAAAAAATATATAAAAATCAATGCCACTATTTGTTGTAATTTAACTCCTAAACGGCTTAACCGATTTTGATGACATTTTTTTGTATGTTCAAGTGGATTCGAGAATGGTTTAGATTTACAACTGACCCGATAGGTGGCACTGCGATCGGGCAGGACAACGTCTACCGGATCCACTAGTATACTATATGTGAGATACTAAAGGTACAGCCACACAGCGGCGTCCTGCGATCTGCGCGATCTCAGTACTTTTCAATTGTTTTATGATCGCGTTTGGTGTGAACCAGTCGGTTCAAATTCTACTGCGCTATCTGATCGCCTTGATCGCGCACGCAGGACGCTGCGGTGTGTCCGTACCTTCACCAACATCTTTTAGGCTCACCTCTTTTTTTTTTTTTTATTCTTTATTTATTTTAAACAGGGTTTTATCAGAATATGTCACCCTTATATGCGAAATTTAATTAACTATGTATTAAGTCTATACAATAATCTTCCTTAATTTTACGGCTTTTTGGTAAATTTCACGCAGTTAGGCTCACCTCTTAAGACTAAACTCTCAACTAACCTGATTGATAGGAGTCGTGCTTGTATGCCTTCCAGAATAGAAAGATAAATTCTCATAATGTTGAAATCCTAAAATGTATAATTATCCAGAATTTTAGTTTTTTTTTTTTCGCGAAATATTAACTTGTCATATTGAATTGTTGAAATCTCAAAATTTAAAATTTCCCTAGAATGTTGATTTATTTATGTTTCTCAAAATGTAGAATTCTTATTATTATAATTTGGGATGGGAGAGGGGATTCAAAGATTCTTACACTGTTTTAGAATAGCGAACAGCGGCCGATTCTGTTCTACCGTGGCACTTTTTGCAAACTGAACATTTTAGGAATTAAAATTTCTGTTTTGGAGCCCTTTTACTGGAATCGGTAGACGGCAGTGAGCAGTTGTGCTAGTCAGACTTCTTTAGTTCAGTCGATATAGTGCAAATACATATTCCATCCCGTCTTCAATACTGGCTGGCTCTGAACATCATGCCGAAACTCAACGATACATTTTCGGTAAGTGGTTCGAGCCTTGGTCGACCATTGGTACTTATTTAGCACCACCCACAGCCTATAACTGATGCTATAAAGTTAGACAGTCTATAATCTCTGCAAAAGCCTATTTGAATTGACATTTTACTTATCGTATACTGACACATTTCACTCTTACATAGATCATCGCTCCACCTTGTCTGAGGGCGTCCTACGCTACGTATGCCGATCGCGGTGGATGGCAAGAGCTGGATGAGATTAGCCGAGGATCGTGCTCAGTGGCGAGCAATTTGGTGAAGCCTATGTCTAGCAGTGGATTAGCTTAGTCTGAAGATGATGATGATACTTATCTAAGATAGTATATTACCTCATGCTTAGAGACAGCTCTGCGGAAGTATTTGTGGAAGCGAGTAGAGAGGGCCCAAACAGCGCCGCTATCTCGTTCTGCCCATCGCACCTCCGCACAAAACTGAAGCTTCTCCGGGTCTTGTGCCAGTACTCTGTAATTTGAGAATGTATGTTTACTCTTTGAATTTGCTTAGCAAAATCATCAGAGCATAGTGCTCACGAACGCAGAGGGTGATCATTATTAACAATGAGTGGTGGCCACCGCGATGTCGTTTGTCGAAATTTTCTTGAGTATGGGTGTATTTATTGTATGGCTAGCTGTAACTTGAATACGTTGCAATGATTTTTTTTTCTGCGGAATGAAAACTGCACATATTTACTGGAGCTCAGATTATCCCGCACCTCACACTAAAATTGGTTCTGTCATTCGCGCGATGAAATATTACATATCCAAAGAGGTACATGAACATCTAACAGCAAATCCTACTTGCTTTACGTAAAGTAATGTCTAACCACGGAACATACTACCTATTCTGTACCGCTCAACGATTGCGTATGAAACTATCACGCGACCATTCGTCATTTCATGCGTTTGTATGTATGCCAGTGTTTATTTACCTATGCCTAACCAAACTGTTACAGTAAGGTTTTTCCGTTTTCTGTCTACATAGGCTATGCATAAGAAAAAGGAATGTAAAAACACACGAGTAGTAAGTTCTGTAGAAATGCAATCAATAGATCGTTAGCGATATTTCAGATTTAGTTGATTGTAAGGAAAATCGAGCGTAGGTAAGATTAGTTGAGTAAATATAACGAAAAGATGACTTTGAGGGAGGTTATTTAACATAACAAGATGGAATTAGCAGCTATTGAATACAATACCTTTGTATTGTTGTACCTAGTGCGAAATAATTAAAAAAAACAGTAGCAGGTACATACTCGTATAACGAATTTAATAGGAAAACTATCATAGCCAGATAGGATTTACAAGTTGAAAAGTAGAAGTAAACCGACTTGTTTATCGCCTTTTGTTACGAGCAACAACTAATTATTACAAGGCGTGTGGCCCGACATACATTTGGAGGAATTTATGCTTTTCTGGACTATGAGTTTGTATAACTTACTTGTGCGAGTTAGTAATGGGGTTCCACGCGGCGATAGCAGTTTCCGTCATGGGGCTGAAAATGATGGTATCATCGCGAGGGTCAACGGCGAGGCCCAGACCTTGGGAGGATTTGCGACCAACCAGGTTCACAGGCAGATCGGTGCCTTCAGCGGGCGGGCCGGCTGCGAGAACGGCCGTCGATACACTGAACACTCTGAAAATAATTGAAAATCGATATTAAAAATGCTTTAGATATACAAGATAAACAAGAAATAAAATTCAAATCCAAATCGGAACAGGCAAAGCTGATAAAAGCTTGTAAAGAGAAATAACACGTACTATAAAGTTACTGTTACATTTCTAAATTCCGTGCTCTTCTAGACTATTAATAGTCAGTGTCTCCTGAAGATGCTCGTTGTTAATTTTAATGTTCTTTATTTTGTTATTCAAATTAAATTTTCAATTACATCCAAATGAGTTTAGCCGTTTTTACGTGACTGAGGAATAACTATTATATATATATATATACAAACATCCAAACTTTAACTTTACTAATTAAAATTGAGTTCAATCTACTTACTACCATTAAATTTCTAATTAAATCAAGTTTAAAAATGAAGCTACTCGAATAATAATTGTTAGGTAATGTTTGTTAATATACTGATCCTCATAAGTAGCTATCTATGTATCATGCATGAATAACAATGTTAATAACAGGCCAAACTAGTCGAGTGAAACAAACGCTAATGTTACGATTTAACTTACATCAATTATTGCTGTTTTATAAACCAATAATTCACTGCACAGACACGCAAGAAAAAAAATCCGATGATTATCAGATGATGTTTAATCAGAATAATTATGCTGGGCTATAATGAGTCCGACGATAGGTACTTTTAATAAATTAAACTTGATGATGAATATTTACAGCGTATCTACTGTAAAGATTCGTTTTAGCGATGTAAAATTACTATTCGGTCTAACCTGTCAGTAGCTAGCGGCTGGTAATACAGCAGGCCCTGTGCGGGGGAGTGTGCTAGTCCCACGATACCGTCCATGAGGGTGAACCTCTCGCCACCGATGTCATACTCTCCGAGGTCTGGGTCGGGGTACATGGACGCGTGCGTCACTCGCCACGCGTTGTCACGACGACCGTCGTATACGATGATACCTGGAACAAATTTTAATATGGTCTGAGGTATTTTTGTCTACAGAATTACGAAGACAGAGTGGGGTTTTGGGGTGTTTGCACGATGCTTCCTGCCAGGAGATACGTGTCAAACAAATAGGTTCTACACATTTAAAGTTGTCATTGTTTTTGATGCGGTTATGTAAAAAGCTAGGCTTCTCTTGGGATAGACGTACAAGGAATAGATATGTTGATCTTTAGATATATATTTAATATTTATTTATTCTAATTAATAATATACACTGTATAGGACATCACAACATTGAACACCTACGATATGAAATTGATTTAAAAAGAAAATAAAATAATTTGATTTTAATATCTATATATATAAAAGAAAGTCGTGTTAGTTACTACACTTATAACTCAAGAACGGCTGGAACAATTTTTATGATTTTTGTATTTTTAGAATTGTCTTTGTCAGGAATAGGATAATAAGTATTAAAAACAATGAATAATTGACCTAGAAAAATTATATGAGATAAATTATTTTGCCAAAATGTTCCTGTGTTTAAAAACTGCCAATCATATGATGTTCAATTGTTTTTGTTTTTGTTATTCCGCCGTTTTTTTTTTTTGTATAATTATGGCTCCACACGATTAGTGTATTTAGCCAGTGTCAAGTATAAAAATTCTTCTCATGTGTGGATAGCATTACAATATTCGGGATTACCGCGTTTTTTTTGTTGGTTTAATTATGGCTCCACAGATTAGTGTATTTAGCCAGTGTCAAGTAGTAAATCAAGTAAAAATTCTTCAAGTCTTTGTGAATTCAAATCATGTAGATTTTTAAAATGTCAAATATTGTCAGTAATGATAATTGTTTGACATATTTATTGACTGTCAAATATGCGTGCGTTCAGAAATGTATGCTTACAAGCAACTTAAAAAAGTTTATATTTCCAAAAACCATTTTAACTAATTTTTATTCTATATCTGTATTGCCATAATACATTAATAAACTTGATGTCTTAAAGTTTGTATTCATTTACGTTTAGTTCAGCCGTAAAGTTCGTTCATAAAAGCCTAAATTAAGTTCATCTAAAAGGTAACACGACATTCATTGTCTGTTAGGTGGTACGAAGTTCGCCGGGCCAGCTAGTAGAAGATAAAAAAAAACTCGTCGCATTTGCCAAAAAAAACCAATTTTTTTGGATGATGTCTTGCTTTCAATTCCTCTGGATCAGCGGTCTGGGACAGTTTTAACATTGATAATTTTTTTCACTACGCGATAGGTTTTTTTGACAGGCAAAGCTAGCTAGATAGCTAGCATGCTTAGGCCAATCATACCATTGTTTAGGCCATGCCGAAGGCTTTGGTTACAAATTTGGCATAACTAAACGGACTTTCATCAACCAATGAACCTGTAGTGTACCTATCTCTGTGAGAAGACCTTAGTGGCAGAAATTAGTGTTTTTTAGAATATTTTATCTCTCTTAGCGAGAGAAGGCAACAATCAAACTGTAGATATGTATGTATAACTATGCGTCGTTAAGCTCTAAATACCGATAAACAACAAAGGTATAGATGCCTAATAAAAAGGCGATGAACAGTAAAATATAATAACGTATAGCAGCTTGTTTAGTATATGTCAGTCATCAGAGTGTGTTATCGATTCAAAGAACCTAAATTCTATGTTTTAATTACACGGATACACTTATAGAGTCTATGTCTAACGAACCGTTACATTAAACGAAGTTTTCATTACAAGTGAGTAAAAAAACTTAAGTTTTGGCTTAACGATTAGTAGTAGTACTAAATTATGATACCAACATAAACATAATTATTTTTAGGGATTTCATTCCTTGAATTAAAAAAAAAACACTACGATCAACGTCTTAGGAATGGATGGTAAAATAGTTGCACAAATGCATATTGGTTTTAGACCGTTTAGGCCATTCAGGTTATTAAATATGTCATCATTGAACTGCTTATTCATTAATTGCATGCTTGGTTTTTAGACACGCCTCATATATTCGTTTAGAGCAAATTTATTAATACTGTCTTCGACTGTATTAGATATATATATAGCTCTAATGACATCCTAAAAGATTAGCATTTTAAAATAAAAAAGTATAATATAAAGCCTGGAATTCGTAATATGTATTAAAATGCAAATATTTTATCTGCGCTTCTGAGACTGCAAACGCTTGCTCATCAATGATGGCGTCGCTGATAAAATCATACGCTTATACAACATCGGCACTTCCGCCAAAATTTTTTATACATTTGACGGCTTAGGACCCTTCTCTATTTGACTTCCCTTTGATTTTATTCTATCTTGCGCACAGAATACTAATATTATATTCCTCACGAGTTCACATCGTGATTTACATACTTGTAAGTTTACAATAAATCCTATTACGATGCATCAAATATTTTATATCTCTAACAGCCAAACAGCAGCATTATCTTCCTATCTCATCGAATAAGTACATTTTATATCATAAAAACTTTTTGGTAGACTCCCTGCTTCAACACCAATATTATAAGTGCGGAGTCAGTATCTATTTGTTTGTTTGTGCTCTCTTCACGATCAAACAGCTGGACCGATTTGGCTGAAATTTTACATACTTAGTTATAACCCATGTGGTAGGAATTGACATATAGGATACTTTTCAACGCGGGCGAAACCACGCAGGACGCAGCTAGTCCATTATAAAGGTTAAATTACCTGGTGCGACGGTGTCACTGATGTAAGCAAATATGTTGTCACATGTAGCAGAGAGTCGGGTGGTGGAACGCGTGTCGTCCAGCACGAGGTTGGTGAGGAGAGAGGCTGGTCGCAGCAACTCTCGCGGGAAGTACACACTGCGCACCTGAAATATATTAAAAAAAAATTTTATAAATAGAAGACTTGGCGGGATGAGCTAGAGACTCCTATCATAGAGACTGATCAATCCATAGCTGCCGACCGAGATCACTGGAAAGAGGGTATGGAAGCTCTTACCCAGTAGTGTAATCGGGCGAATCGACAAACCTACCTTTGGCTGAAATGCGCCTTTAGCAGTTGTGGTATAGTACTTAAGTGTAATGCAATGATAATTCAATGCCGCGCGAGTCAGTTTAAGTTGCAAGTTGATACGTTTATCGACATATTTGTAGATATACTTATCAGATCTCCATGAAATTACTATGATACAACCTTTGAGATATCTCCTTTCCAACATAAAAATAATCATCAAAATCAGTTCATAAAAGACGAAGTTTTTGAAATAAACTAAAATATTTACTAGAATACTATTTTATTTTATTTTCTATGAGTGGAGATAATGTGGTGTAGTAAGTAAGGTTAAAGTTAAAGTTAAGGTTGTCTGGAAGAGATCCCTTTAAGCGATAAGACCGCCTGTTGCCACATTATACCGTTATTATATCGGTAATACTAGAAAGCTGTAATGTGGCGGTATGTATATAAATTACGCCGACTAAGTGCTGAAATAAAATTTTGAAAAATATTTTTTTAGGGCAGCTCCCCTATATGAGAAGTGGGGATGAATTTTTTTTTCATCGTCTACCCCATCGTAAGGGGTATTGTTGAATAGGTCTTTTAAAATGACTTCAGGGTTGCTAATACCACTTTTCGATTGAATGCTCTATTTACGAAATATTAAACTTTAAAGTGAAAATTTTTGTTCCAGTAGGGCGTCCCCCCCCCTCCCCCTCTAAAAGCCAAACTGCAGGCTTGAAAAATCCGGAAAAATTCGTGATCATAGCGCATTTCATGAACTTTAGGAAAGGAAAGGAAGGAAAATTATAGCGGTTAAGATAACTTTATTAGTTTTGCAGTAATAGTCGTTGAACTTGGGTGTTGGATAATTTTGTACCAAATACAAAATTCTTAGAATAAATCCTTTAAAGTGACAAAGACGGGGTACCTAGTTGCTTGTTTATAACGGGTAAAGACTTGCATTGAATAACAGGCTACTACGGAACCCTACACAGCGCGTGGCCCGACACGCACTTGGCCGGTTATTTACTTTTAATTTGTATGGTGTAATAAAGTGTTTATATATCTATCTATCTATCTAAGTAAGTACTTTAATTTTAAGATATATTATCAATCAATCAATGTGTGATCTCAAACAAAGTCCGTCTTAAACCAGCATCCGATTGTTTCACTACTAACTAGGCCGGCCCACCTTAAGAATACATTCAACCTGTAGCTAGTATGTAAATTTGTACCTACCTTTACGAATGTGTTTTGATTAAGACGTCAATAGCCTGTTTACTGTCAAATTACCATTCTATGATATTCAATTTTAGCGCCTGCCAGAAAATAGCCGGCGGCAATCGTATTATGGTGGCTTTGCATGTTTGGCTACAGAGTTTTCGTAGTTGTATTGTTATCTTTGAGTGCCTACAGCTATTTACAAGCAAACCTATGCAATTGAATGTAAACTATCTATTATAAATAACAGTGTAATTGTCTCCATATCACTTAGCCATTACTTGTACTTACAATACTTACTTACTACACCGATGTTTTCTCATATTAACATGGGTAGGTTATATACGTATATTATAATGTTTATGTCTATATTACAATGATTTATATGTATCTATATTATTTTTTCATCATTAGCATATCTCTGTCTATTGCTGGACTTAGGCCTCCCTATGGCACGCCACTGAGCTCGATTTTCAGCTCTTTGTTTCCAGCCGCTGCCATGGCTTGCGTATATCATCGCTCCATCTAGATTGCATTTATATATAACTAGCTGACCCGGCGAACTTCGTACCACCTAACAGACAATGAATATCGTGTTACTTTTTAGATGAACTTGTTTTTATGCTTTAATGAACGTAATAAATTAATACAAAAGAGATATTAATTTTATTCATGTATTATGGCAATACAGATATAGAATAAAAATTGGTTAAAATGGTTTTTGGAAATATACACTTTTTTAAGTTGCTTGTAAGCATACATTTCTGAACGCACGCATATTTGACAATCTATAAATATGTCAAACAATTATCATTACTGACAATATTTAACATTTTTTAAATCTACGTGACTTGAATTCATAAAAACTTGAAAAATTTTTACTTGACTTACTACTTGACACGGGCTAAATACACTAATCGTGTGGAGCCATAATTATACCAAAAAAAAATACGCGATAATCCGAATATTGTAATCCACACATGGGAAGAATTTTTATACTTGACACTGGCTCAATACACTAATCGTGTGGAGCCATAATTATACAAAAAAAAATACGGCGGGATAAACAATTGAACATCAAATGAATGGAAGTTTTTAAACCCAGGAACATTATGGCAAAATATTTTGTCTTATATAATTATTTTATGTCAATTATTCATTGTTTTTAATACTTATTATCCTATTCCTGACAAAGACAATTCCAAAAATACAAAAATCATAAAAATTGGTCCAGCCGTTCTTGAGTTATAAGTGTAGTAACTAACACGACTTTCTTATATATATGTAGATGTATATAATGTAGATATTTTAAGGTTCTTTTTATGCAATGCAAAAAAAATTTAGCTGAAAATAGCCCTTCGCCATTACGTATGCATTTATCCAGTCTCTACGAAGGTTGTCTGGAAGACATTGCTTGATGCGATAAGACCGCCGAACGGTTTACCATGCTATTTTTATTAATGAAGCTTTTGTACCTACATTTTTATTTTGTTTGGTAATCAATAAAGAGTTTGTTGTGTTGTAGGTAGGTATTCTTATGAAATATGTACCTATATTAAAGCCGAAAAAGGAATGCCCTCGATAATAATCTTTGATTTATTTTCTACGCACTTTCAATAGATCTTAATAACAGTGTGAGGTATATGACATAGTTAGTTACTAGGTCGCCTACAATGGTGCGTTCGACCGACCGACCACACCCTTTCAAATAACGCAACGACCTCGGGTTCTAAATGCTCAGAATGTTCCGATACAATTTAATACTTCTATTGTTTGCATCCGCAATCTGCAAATATGATATTGATATTGTAGGTACATATTTATTTATTTGTATGAAAAGAAAAACATGTTTAAACAATAAACGCCGGCACGGCGGGGCCGCTTGTTGTACAATATATTGTACAAATACTTACATTTAAAATTTAAAACCACCCCGACTGATCTATTTACAATCTATTGATTAAGACCATTCTAATAAGCCCTAGCACAACGTGATCTCCTGTAACTGTTGGTGAGGAGTAAAGTATTCTGCAGTTTTTAAGAGAAGCGCCAGCATCAGGTCAATGCTGTAATTCATTATTTACACTTACAATATCATTTAAGTCAGAGCATACCGAAAAAACGGATGAACGGATTTTCATGAATCAAAGTTAAGAACACTCTTGATTAAAACACATATCGAACAAACTCGTTTCACCCGTTTAGGTACTACGATGCTACAGGCAGACACACACATACTCAAATATACACACACATAAAATATATCTAAATAAATATATATATAAATAGATACACAAGTACACACTTCAACTTATAACACCTCTTCTTTTTGCTTCGGGGGTTAAAAATAACAACAAATAATTTAAAAAGTTATCATTTTTTACAAATATAACCTCAGTGTAATATCAAGGGAACATTATTAGGGTTCCGTGCCCAAATGGTACCAACGAACCCTATTACTGAGACTTCGCTGTCCGTCCGCCCGTCCCTCCGTCTTCAGAGGGCTGTATATTCTAATAGGTAGACAGGTAAAACAGGTGAAATTTTCATAAAGTATGTATTACTATGGCCGCTGTAACAACACATAGTAAAATCGAAATAAAGTTAAGAATTAAAATGAATTATAAAAAAAATAAGAAACATATTTGTTCGGCGTTTTTGCTTGATCTTATGAAATCACCTAGCTTTGATAATCAATATTTCTATTCCTCTCCATACCCGGTTGTCTGGAAGAAATCGCTTTTAGCGATAAGACCGCTATTTTTACTCATTCTAGTTTTTTTTCTTCTATTTGTTATTTCTTGGTGTGAAAATAAAGAGTTATTGTATTGTATTGTAATAAAAAGAGACATTCATAGTTTTTCATAAAATGTATTACTGTATCGCTATGACAACAACTACTAAAAATGGAATAAAGTTAAAAACTAAAGCGGTCCCTCTTTTTCATAGTTTTTCATAATTTTCTTGTAGTGTGTATTAACTACAGCGGGGCGATATAGACTTAGATCATAGCGTCTGATCCATTGCTACCTAATTTAAGAAATAAGAAAACAACAATTTGAATGCTATTCGAGTACAATACAACGCTAACCTGTTAGGTCAATCCTTATCTTAGCACTAGGGTATCTAAATATCTGTTTCACACTCTCTCTCTCTAGGTAAATCATAATTAAAATAATTACATTGCAAAGTGTCGTAACTACAACTCCGGTTCCTGAATGCTATGCGTGAGTTCAGAATTGTAACCGCCGATGTTATCTCCTTTTCAAGTCTTAAATTCAATGCGCTACCTTTCACTAACAAGAGTAAATCCTGCCTTTATTCTAAGTACATTATTCTTAAGCTGACTTAGACAATTTACTATAGGTGAAAATATAGTATTGTCTCTGCTTTATAGAAGTGAATAGAGAGTGAATTATGTAAATATGTGCTAGTCACGAATAAAGTGCTTAGTTGAAATGATGATCGAAATAACAAGACAAGAATTAATTAATTTACGAAAGTTATGAATATTGTGTTTTCTTGAGCTGGTTTTATTTACGTTAAAATTTGAATAAGATCACAATAATATCTTATACTCGTACCTACTTTAAAGTTTTAAAGTACTTAACCTCTAATTTGTCTCTCTCTAATTTCAGTGTTTCTATCAACCTTTTTTTATTTATAAGTTTGGCAGAAGTTCGTTTATTTTCAACCGACTTCCAAAAAGGAGGAAGTTTACACTTCATGTGTATGTTGTTTTTTGAACGGATTTGATTTTTTTTTTCAATCGGTGGGGAACAGTTTTGATGTCGTCCCATTGTAATTTCATCGATGTATTTTCAGATATATGACGATAAACGTCTCAAACTTGCTACTGAAACTGATTCTGACTCGCGGGCATGAAAGTGGGTTATTGTTTTAGTTTTTAAACTAAAACAATAACTTTAATCTTAATTATATGATGCCTCTTTATACAAAAAGATTTGATTTGTATTGGTACTACTTCATCTGTTCTGTTGGGGTGAGGCAGCTTATAAAATTTAGAAATTCAGTATGCGAAAGCGGGCAATGCTGCAATGCGTGCAAAAATACCACACTTAGAATATACATGTAAGTAAATGACATGACGTATTACTCCGGAAATACATAAAACATAGATACATACATATGACATTTTGAGAATGGCAGATTTTTAAACTTCTTTTTATACATTTTTAACTAGTGGTAAGCGATGATATGGTAAAAGATAGCGAAAACGCAGAGCTTAGAATGGTCTGACGACATCCCTATTTAGTCTGTGGGTCTGACTCTCAGCGCTTTGTGCTGCCGGAACATCGTAAGGTTAATGCAGCAGATATTCTCCTTGATGGTGATAAGCTACTTTTTGATAGAAAGTTAGGTGGAACATCGATATAATATCACCACCTACTACTCCTTCTACCTGTGAAGACTTACATTCCAATGTTCAACAAACTACTATACTTAAAATAGTTTAAACATATAATAATATACATGTATAATAATTACCTTGTTAGTTAGGTATAAATATAAAAAGGCAAGTAAATTGCAACAATGACCGTTTGCTAATTACGGAGGAACTGCATTGAAAGGCAGTTTTCGCAATGAAGTCATGATTGTGAATTATTAAACTAAGGAAACAATTAATAAAAGTTCCTGGCATTTGGACTTGAGCGTGTCTATCTAAATGCAATGTTAAGGCATATTCCAAATCGACAAGTTTTTAATTCAACAGAAAACAATGCAAATATTCTTTTTTTTGATCAGAAAAAAATACATGACGTAGTTCAAAAAACATGCTGGAATTTTTAATGGTTCGAAACACGATATTTACGACGTCACTCGATCATAAAAAATTACGAAAACAAAGAAAATTAAATATTTTTTTTAATATTATTTAAACTGTATTAAACTCTGATTCACAAAAAATATGCCAAAAAATAGGAAAAAAAGTTTAAAAGGAAATTTAATGGATAGTTTTTTTCAAAATAGTCCTTATTATTTTTTAACACATATATTATATAACAAAGCGGCCAGCGCGCCTCACTTCAGTAGCCCACGAGGCGTCTTCGGGGTAGGACCTGTGTCACTTTTGCTAGCTGGCTGACAGTTCCCCGCTACGCGATTAGAATATCCGTCGCAGGGACGGAGGTATCGCTAAATACCTACTGCGCTCAAATATAGTGGCCTTAAAGTATTTAAGTAATTTATTAGGTGACTAGAAGCATTGTAGTTATAAACCCACCGTTATCAGCCCTTTTCAGTCCACTGCTGGACTTACTCGAAGGTCTGTATCTAAATACAAAATACCCTTTACACTATGAGATTAACTATTAAAAAACATTATAATCTACTAAAAATAAAAAATACTCGTAAAAAATGAAAATAAAATCGACTTCAAATGCCATGCTAATCAGTTTCAGTAGCAAATTTGAGGTTTTATCTCCATATTATCTTTAGTAACAATGGGAATACCACAGGCGTATACTTATCCAAATCAAAAATAATGTTGAAATCGGTCTACAATTGACGAAAGCAAAATCGATGAACTTACATAAAAAACACACAAATCAACTGAGAAACTCTAATTTTTTGAAGTCGGTAACAATTAAAACTTCAGTCAAATCGTTTTAACCCTTGTCCGTGAAAGGTCAAGCTAGTACAGACAGTAAACAAGTAACTTTCGCTAGTAAAATATTACACTATATTCATACCGTTCCTAAATCTAAAAAAAAAAAAAAAACTTCAATTCAATCTAAACATATAATATGTATTATTTATAAATTTATTACGCGTATCTCGGCAACAGCACTTTTCCATACAAACGTATTCCCCCGTTTCCTCCCTGGAAAATGCTTCTAGAGAAAAAATAGTTTCTACAAACAAATCAAGGTCTGCTGTAGCTACGCCCTTATCATTTTCTTTTAAGGGGCAATAGCCCAATGAATAGGGTGTCGGACTGGCGATCGAGAGGTCGTGAGTTCGATCTCCACCCCACTCATTGCACTATTGACGTGAACCTACTCCAGACACAAGCATATTTAGCTTAGTTGGAGGGGTTAACAAGAATCAAGTAATGTGCAAAACACATTGCGAGTAATCTTAATAAAAAAAAAAACTTTTTTTGACCATTACAAATAGAAATATGAGCCCTTAAAAATCTTAAAGAGAAGATTAAAAGGCTCATATTTCTTTTTGCATGAATACATTTGTATGGAAAAGTGCACCCCACGTTTGCTCTTAACAATTTGGATGAAGATTTTGCTTTTAAAATGTTCCCTACATAGTTGTTAGTTTTGTAATAACACGTGACACAAAAAACCTAGCAGTGATCGGTCACCCTGGCACCTACTATTACAAATCTGGATAATATTTTACAGTGTTTGTAGATTATGCATCTTAAATAAATATACACACACCATAAGCCTTCACAAATATAGGCCAGTTTGGAAGGGTCCTAAAAACTATGTGAACTTTTAAAACCAATGGGAAAATCTCATAGCCCTGAGAGGATAGTGTGATGCAATATTAAACATTTACTTATCTGGTTGTATTATGCCTAATGCACGGTTTTAAGCAATTGTGAAAACGTTTTACAAGATAAATATCATTAAGGGTAATTTATATTCATAAAATGAGAAAAGAGTCATTGTTCGTAACAATATTCTCGCGACACGCACGAGCAAAGGATATCAAGATATCTTAATCTACACCAATTATAAACGCAAAAGTCCGTTTGTATATTTGTTTGATAGTTTGGAACCTTTTCGAACGATTTAGCTGAAATTCTGTACAGGGATAGTCAATATAGTGGATTAGTACATAGGATACTTTTTAACGCAGGCAAAGCTTCAGGGCTTAGCTAGTATATTTAACACTCATATTCACGAACAATAGGTACTATGAGGTTCCACAGAGAACTCAAGGAACTTGTGACTGAAAGCGCGTTTGTCAACATTTTCTTGTATAGAGTGTAAGTTTTCCACTGAATAAGTACTGACGCTGAGATTTTTTTGAAATTTCAGTTTTAGAAGTTTAAGTGGCCAGTGATAATACGAGGCTTGTGAGACTCAACATCATATGTAATGGGCGCAGTGCTGTGACACGCAAAATTCTGGTCATTAAGGTATTGCGTGCCACATTATTTGTTAAAAGCAAACGTCATGGCTTACCATCGTACATATCATCAATAATGTCAAAAACCTAATTAAAGTAAATAGGGCAATTAAAACAACTCGCTACTTAAATTACCAGGGCACCTGAATTTCGCAAGTGCACAAAATGTAACTACTTCCTGCGATATGGGTAAATGAACGCAACTGCTAACTGGCGGTAGATACGCAATGATGGGTATGATAGTGTGATAACTAAACATTATCTGCCAATTAGTTGCACATAGATGGTTTAATTATGTACGTACGAGTTCCATATTCATCAAGGCTGAACGGCATATTCAAAAAATATTTTAGGAGCGTTAATAGAGATTTTATAACATTATTTTTTTCATATTACGGACACTGTACGTTTGTAGCGGATATTTATGTTATTTATATTTTCTTAGATTTTGGTGAAATCTTGTTATTTAATCGCTGCAGTTTTATTTGGCGATAGATCATTTATTTATATCTTCACTAATATGTTAAGCTTGTTTTCATATATAAAGTTTCTTGAACTTCTTGACTCACCAATCTGTCAGTGGCCATGTCAAAGATGAGGATCTTGGGCGGACAGACGCGGCGGAAGTCGTCCAGGCTGGTGATGACTCCAGCGTCGAGCACCCAGAGCCGGTTACACCTGTCAGCTCGGATGCGGTACACTGAGATCAGCCCGGTACAGTTGATGTCGCCGCGACCAGCCGTATGCCATGACCAGTCAGGGTAGGCCTGAAACACAAACATTCTTCATTTAACGGGATCCTTCAATCAGACTATAAATTGGAGTTTCCTTTTTCCCCGACTACGGCGAACCAAAAAGGAGGGTTATGTTTTTGACCGGTATGTGGGTATGTATGTATGTTCATCTGTTCCCTCATAACTTCTAAATTAATCATCATAATTTGACAAATGAGGTCGTTGGACGCGTCTTATTTGACTGCTGGTTATAGGTTATGTGACGTCATAACAAATTGAATGTGGCGCCATCTATGGGGCACGAAGTCAAGAACTAAACATTTTTTTTCACTCTACCCCATTGTGTATGGTATCGTTACATAGAGATTTTAAAATGAAGGTAGGGTTTGGCACATCATATTTATGTCAAGCGTAGCGTTTTCGAGAAATATCCCGTCAATGTCAAGAAAACTAATTTTTACGCAACGGTGTCGCAAAGAAGCAAAAGGGAGGGTTATGTGTTTGTTGATTGCTATGTATGTATGCATGTTGACATGTATGCATGTGAACATTTATGTAAACATCCCAAAATACTTTAAATAAGAAATAAGTTCAAAAACTTAAACCTGACTACTGAAAAATCACGCTCTATAAAGTATGTAACAAGAAAATATTCTCATCGGAGATCGCTATGTACAAACTATTCAATATGTATTGTGGGTTATATAAACAACGTACTTGTAATAAATATTTTATTGTATTTCATAAATATTCTTAGTGGTGCTCAGAGGATAGCCGTGGTCGTATGTCACCTACCGTAACAAAACAATACATTCTGCAAAGTAGCATGCGACCACGGGTATCCACATATCATATCTCGTTCAAACCAATTTTAGTTGAAAGTGTTTAATGAAATCAACAGCACAATTTTTTTTAAGGTTTTTCACTCCCTTACTTTATAATTTAGTTCCATTTTTTTTTTTAATTATAATTTTTTTATTATAAAAATCGTAAAGAGGTTATATAGAATAAACCTACCTATCAAGTTTCAACTTTGTAGTCTTAATAGTTTCGGAATAAAATGGCTGGGGGCAAACAGGGGCAGACTTAGGAAGGACTGCTTTTCAAGCGACCTCAAAAAATTGAGGAGGTTTCTCAATTCGACCATTGTATTTTTTTATGTGTTCGCGGATAACTTCGTCGTTTATGAACCGATTTCGATGATTCTTTTTTTGGTTGGTAAGGTGATATCACAAGGGTAGTACTATTGTAATTTCATTGAGATCTGATTAGTACATCCAGATATATTATCAATGAACGTCTCAAACTTGCAACAAATAGACTCGCGCGGCATGACAGTCGGTTGTTTTCTTAATTATCTTTGGGCTATCGTCAGTTTGTATGTTTGTTACTGAAGAAAAATATTTATATATAATATATGTATAGTATAATAATATGTGTATATCGCACGTTTCTCGGGTCGTACACGCCCGGTCTTTTGGAGGGCATTGATGGAGCCGAAGCCAACATCAAGAGGCCCTTTACATTGTTCACTTATTACTATTATTATTACTATTAGATGTGGATGGATGGATATGGGAAATTATTATAAAAAGATGGTACATTATATTATGAGAATATATATAAAAAATTGTAAATATTTATATATATATATATAACCAAATATATAACCAATAGTTTACGGCAGCCTATTTTCAGCAACTACTGACATAATAAATTACTGTACACCTACTGATGAGCCCTTGCGCGTCAGTTTTTAATAGAAAGATGGAGAGCTGAGCTATGATATTTTGCAAAGCGAAGACCTCTTTGTAAGCGAAAGTAGCTAGGTACCTGTGAACCAATGAAAGGAACTAAATTAACTGACTAACAGACAACACACAATCTGAACCGGTAGAATTATGAAATTGTAACAAAGTAAGCATGAATAAACTGGCCGAGTGCAAGTAGGACTCGCACTCGTAGGGTTCCGTACCACAGTACAATATTTTATAAGATCGAGCAAAAAATTATAAAATAAATGACAAAGGTATATTTGCCGGTTTTTTTAAATGTGCAATATCTCAAAGACTATATCACATTTAAACCAATTTTTGTTTAAAGTGTTTAATGAGAACTACAGCATATATTTTTTTTAATTTTTCACTCTCTTATTTACCACTTTGGAAGTATCTATCTTTCAAACGATTGACTTCAAGAAAAAATAGTTCCAGGAACCTCAAAGTAATTTTTAAAGACCTATCTATTGACACCCCACTTCGCACGTATAGGTTTGATGAAAAAAAAAACGTAAACGTTTCAGTGCCATGTATGGGGAGCCCCCCCGATAATCTTATAAGGGTTTCGTTTTTTGCCATTCAGCTATGGAACCCTAAAAAAAGATACTATGAAATTCATATTCACTAATGCATAAAATAAAAACGTTTCCTGCAGGCCTGCGTTGCATTTTAGAATATACTAGTACGAACATTAAGTTTATACAACATAATGTACTTTAGTAATAACTTTTCAGGTCAGTTACACCATTGGTTGTACAGATACAAGCTCTGTCAGCAATATTAATGCTAATTTAGCTTGAACAACGAAATAAATATTCGTGAAAAGCTTAAGTGGCTAACGCGAAGTTGCTTAGTAGGCTGTATCTATCTGTCACTAATCTATTATAAGAAATTATCTATTATACTCGTATATTAACTGCAAGAGTGTCTGCAACACATACTTTGTTGAGGAGCTGCAAAAACCTTTATTAAGAGGGAACGCGGAGTGCACTTTTCCATATAAATGTATTTCTCCGTTTCCTCCCTGAAAAATGCATCTAGAGCAAAATATTTCTCTACAAAAAAACAAGATCTGCCGTAGCTGTAAAGAAATAAAATCCTTCTAATTTCCTTTTTAAGATTTTTGAAGGATCATATGTTTATTTGCAATTGGTTGGTTAAAAAGGCAAATGACAGAGGCGTAGCTACAGCAGACCTTGATTTTTTGTAGAAACATTTTTTCTCTAGAAGCATTTTCCAGGTAGAAAACGGGGGAATACATTTGTATGGAAAAGTGCACCCCGCGTTCGCTCTTAATAAATGTTGCAGAACCTCATCGGTGACATTTAATTTTAGCACCATTTCAGTTCGCGGTAAACAACTTTCTTGTGGTCAGTCTCTTGATACGTTGTTTTATATTGACGTATAGCAAACAAGTTTCTTTACAAATTACGTATGCTACCATGTGTTGACATAGTAAGTGTAGTTTTTAAAACAGATGGTAGCATATCTTCGGATCTATAATGCTCTTATCAGAAAGAAAGAAAGAATGAAATTAAACTGTTTATTTGGCAAACAGAACCAATAATATCTTTCTATTTCAATCCATTTGTTCAACCCATTTGTTTGGGCCCACACCTATACGCTGGTCTTCAGCTATGTCTGCGGGTGATTGACTAGGTACTAATATTAAAAATATATAAAAATTTACTTTTTTTTAAATCGTAAAAGCAACAATGACCTCTGTTGTTTCGATCGAGGACGATAACACGCTAGCTAGGATTAGAATGGGAACTGGCTCTCAAAGAGAGCTGCTAGAACAAATTTGATGTGTTGGCGACAGATTTTCCGCCTTGTAGATGGTAACTAGTTAGGCGGGCACTAGACACTGCCTTATCACCATGCATTTGAACATGGTCATTAATTTTGCGAGGAACGCATTGATATTGTATCACAATTTTTGCGTGTAATAAATGGTTAACTGTGTCAATGAGCCATATCTCCTGCGATGCATACGAGTAATATCCTAGTAAAGGTATTACTACATTTATTATGTTTCTTTGAAGTGTCTCACACTTTATATTTTTTTGTAAATTGTTAAACACAATCCAAAATTTCATCGTACCGACGGGACTCGAACCCGCACCCCCGGATTACACGTCCAGGTGCTCTGCCAATTAAGCCACGGTTCGATACATCGATACGACGAAATTAGTGGATTGCATTTGTTAACCCAATTATGCATTGGTGGCGCCATCTATGACTACTTATTACGTAAGTTAATCATTCGGAAGAAATCATTACAGTTTTCAAATCCGACGAGAGATGTTGCACTGCGTAAATCAAATATTATGTTTCTTTGAAGTGTCTCACACTTTATATTTTTTTGTAAATTGTTACCTGGACCTGGACGTGTAATCCGGGGGGTGCGGGTTCGAGTCCCGTCGGTACGATGAAATTTTGGATTGTGTTTAACAATTTACATCACTACATTTATTTGAAATTTGTGTCTTAATATATTAATGCGTTGAATACTATGTATATACTTACTCGTATTCAACTGTTTGCTTATAGAGAACCTCCAAGTAGTGAATCTTTTTTACAAATCTGATTTTGCATATTTTACATTGACTACTAGTGACAAGTACAAAACGCGTACTCGATCTACCTATATAATCGATTCTAATGGAACGAGGCCTGCGCAAAGAATGTCACAGATTCTAAGTGGCCAATAAGCCTGCCTTGCCAAGGCCAGTACTGCACTGCTGACTGCCCTTCACGCTTTCGCGTGCCACGCGTACATACGTACGTAAATTCGTAGAAACTGCTACGTATTCTAGAACGTAATTACCACGTAGGTAATCCAATTTTACTGTGAGTGTAAGAATTGCTACCCATTCATGACCACTTATGTCGGCACATCCGCCTTGATGTGTGTAAGTAATTGTGTTGACAAATTGAAACTTTCCGTACCTACTCATTAACCGACTTCAAAAAAAAGGAGGAGGTTTCTCAATTCGACCGTATATTTTTTTTTTTTTTTTTTTTTTATTTTTTTTTTTTATGTTTGTTCGGGGATAACTTCGTCATTTATGCACCGATTTTGATTATTCTTTTTTTGTTCGAAAGGAGATATCCCAAGTGTGGTACCATGGTAATTTTATCGAGGTCTGATAAGTATCTCCAGAGATATTGAGATAAACATCTCAAAATTGGTACTGAAAATGAACATTGAAGTCGGTTCTTTTTTAGTTTTTAAACGATATTATTTTTATTTCCTCTTTGAGACTTACGTTATTCAATTTATTCTTTGTTATATACTTACCTACCTACTTCCAGTGTGCTTTTAAATTTTAGCTAGTATGGAAAATTCCAAGCTTTCGGGTCGTCGAGAAAAATAGAACTAGAAATAAACTGGAACTATTTTGTCTAAGAACTACATAAATGAGACAAAAAGATAATAAGTAAACTTGATTACATACATATTTTTTCATTTCACTTAAATTATATTGACTTTACTAATTTATATTATTATTGCATTTACCCAGTATCTTTGCTACGTAAAAATTACATTGAAAATAGATATATAAATATAAGGCACATCTAACAGCTTTTATTCTATAAACCTCTGTTTAAAACTGACATTTGACTAGATTCGCCACAGGCACAGATAATGACACTAATCGCCCTGCCGCGAAGGATATTGGCCAACCTTACAGATATCTAACGCCACCACAATGCACCTAATTGTACCTAATAGCCTATCAGCCAAGGGCCCGAAGGCTGACTACTTTATAAATAGTTTGGAAAAATAAACGGGCAGTACTTACATAAAATATTGCAGATATCACATTTCACTGAAAAGTACTTTTATTTTGGAAATAGGGATAAGTACAGTCATAGATTTTAGAAATAATCTTATACGAGCCGGGATATACGTAGTCACCAAAATTGAAAAATAATCCTTTAAGTGAAATTTGATATCTTCGATATTTAATGTAGTTTACCTCCGTGTAGCGTTCATTGTTTGCCACTCTGTATATATGTAAAAGATTATAATACGACTGTATACATATAAGATCTCTTACATAAGATTATAATAAATAAGATATTTATTCAAAGCAAATGCTTTGACAGAATATTTTAAATCATCAGATAAGTTTCTCCTTTGGAGTGAAAAGTTTATTTATTACTTTACGTATAATTATTTCAACATGAAACGCACAGGTTGCATAATTATTGACGCACTGTTACGTAGTTCCTACTATTATTTATTCTGTAACAAAACTAACTTCAAATGCCGCTCAAGTCATTTTCAGTGGCAAGTTTGAGGTGTCTATCTTCATATCTCTGGAGATACTCAGACAATTTTACAATGAGACCCAACGTTAAATATCCTCTAGAACAAAAAAAGATTATCCAAATCGTTAATAAACGACGCAGTTCTGGGGTAACAAACAAATTAAAAATAAACTGGCCAAGTGCAAAACACAGTGGATTTTTGTAATTGTATGAAAAACAAAGTTATTATCTGCGGATTTGAAAATGTGCTACATCTCAAAAACTGCTGAACATATCTCGTTCAAATAAATTTAGTTGAAAGTGTTTGTTGAGATCTACAGCACATTTTTTTTTTCTTTACTCTCTTACTTTAAAAGTTAAAGGGGGAGGACACACATTTTACCATTTTAGAAGTGTCTATCTTCCAAACGATTGACGTTGAGAAAAAATACTTGTAGGAACCTCAATGTCATTTTTGACTACTACGGTAGTAGTAGTCAACCTTCCAAAGACCCTGCACGTAAAGAGTCGATGACATTTTTTTTTAGTTTCTAGTTCCAGTTCCAGTTCCCTCCCCCTTATCTTGAAATTGTTTTATTTTTGTATAAAATTCGAAAAGCGGTTCACAGATACATTTGCCTACCAAGTTTCAACTGTGTAGTCCTAATAGTTTCTGAATAAAGTGGCTGTGACATACGGACGGACAGACAGACAGACAGATGTCTGACAGACATCTGTTTGCCAATCAGCTACGGAACCCTAAAACAGTCGAACTGAGAACCTCATCCTTTTTTTGAAGTCGGTCAAATATGCTGCTCGATCTTCAGCTCTTTGTTTCCAACCGCTGCCAGCTTGCGTATATCATCGCTCCACCATGGCTCCACCTAGTGGCGTGCCATAGGTGAGGCCTATGAGCAGTGGACAGAAATAGGCTGATGATGATGATGAAATATGCTGCCTTTAAATCGACCCCCTTCCCAAATATTTACTGATAGTGGATGGACCATTTCTCGCAATTATGTCTTTGACCGACGACATGACGATAGCATGTAGATATGCTATTTTTGTTAGGTACGAGATTTTATTGTAGTCAAAAGTCAAAAATTAAGTTTATTCAGTACTAGGAGTGCCCAACGGCTTCGCCCGCGATATAAACTTTTTTCATTTAACAAAAACTTTTTTCCGTAAAAACCTTTCTATCATAAAAACACATCAAATAAGAATAATCCTAAACGGTTCCCCGCTTTCAAGTTATCGCTTGACTAAGCGAAATAGGGATTAATTTTTATAAAACTCGAAAAACCATATTAATTTACAGACTTTGTTACCCTTTTTCACCCTCTTAGGAGTGGAATTTCAAAAATCCTGCTACACATATTTTTTTATTTATTTGCAGAAGTACTTTTGTAAAGTTTCGAATATAACAGACTATCTAATCGTGTTTCTCCATAGAAACTTCAAACCCTCGTTCCATTTTCTTAAGGGGTGAATTTTGAAAAATCCCTTCTTAGCGGATACCTACGTCACAAACACTATCTGCATGCGAATGAAATTTCGAAAAAGCCTAAAACACATATTTACTTATTTATTTATAGAAGTACTTGTGTGAAGTTTCGAATAAAAAGTATATAATCTTGTTTCTCCATACAAACTTTGAACCCTCGTTTGATCCCTTTAAAAGGTGAATTTTTGAAAATCCTTTCTAAGTACAACTCTTACGTACTAAAACAAATATTATATACCCTCTATATTTTAAGTCTCTACGCCTAGTGGTTTAGGCTGTGCGCTGTCTCTAAGTCAGTCAGTCAGTATGTCAGAACAAAGATTCTTATAGTATTAGCACAGTTTTACAATATGATTGTACAATATTATATTTATACAATCATATTGTAAAACTGTTGTATTAGATAGATGTAAGCATTTTAATATACGGACATATAGACGTCTAAAATTATAATAGTAATCAATAATCAAGTAAATCTTAGCAAAAGCATAATTTAACGCTTTGAATTTAAAAAAGAAACAGAAGTAGAAGTAGCCATTCAGCTGTCATCTAATCTTTGACGTCAGTGTATGTGTGTATGTATAGATCTAATCTTGAAAGCTAAATTAGAACAACTTTCTGACGTTCAATTGGACTCAAATTTGGTATACTTGCGTATCTTCAGTGACAATGCAATATTTTTTTACCATCGAGCCGACCTGATGATGGAGCCGGGCTGTGCGGACTGGAAATCCGTAATGGCAAATGGTACTTTAAATTTGAGCATTCTTGTATTTTTATTATTATATTGGTACATTTCATTACACTTGTTGTCTTCTTTACAAAAAGCTTGTGTTTATAATTGTTTTAAGTTTTAATTTATTTTCATTTTCAATGTTAACTCAGAAGTTAGTACACAATTTTAATCATTATTTTTTGTTCTTAATGGTGGTTGCATGGTGGTTTCATGTACATTTAAATTTAAATAATAACCCTATAAGTAACTGAGTATGTAGAGCGAAACATCTCCTTAACTGACAATATCAATCGCGACGTATGTGAAGTTGGCCTTTTAAAAGATTTAACATACAAATCCTTTCAAAAGTCTTTAAAAAAATCTTACTCTTACCCAAAGTGCTTATAGCTGTATTTAATGCAATAACTTTAAAGGTAAACACGGAAAAGCTATCTAAAGATGGTTATCTCACTTTCTCTGCCATTTGCAGCGTGACATGGGTAATATATAGCCCATTAATGGACATCGCGATTACCTGACCCCAGGCTTAGTACTGATTTATTTTTACGATAGCTCAACGATAGCTTGTATTCAACCATATGTATTTTTTATATTTATGCTAAAGAATACCTCCTACTAAATGTAGTAGGTATACATTTCTGAAAACTCGGCGAATCAAGAACATAACTTATAATAAATTTTCATTCTCGTTTTTGTCTGCCCATCTGGGGGCCTAAATTTGTTCCCTACCACGTCTAGCCCGGATACATCAATGTAATTGACTGTAATTGAGATCATACGAGATTTAGTCGATATTATTTGAATCTCTCTTCTTTACATAGTAACAAACGAAGTCGCTTCCCGCCAGCTGCCCTTCTCTCTATATATATATATACACTTAGATCTTTTAAACTAAACAACAGATTTTAATGCAGTTTTCATCAATAGATTTGATTGATTGGTGAAAGTATATTTTATAACCTTAATTGTTAAGGATTAGGACAGGGCGCAGCTAGTTTCTCTATAAACATAAGTAACAAACGCCATAATACGTTAGCTATAAATAGTATTTATGTTATGACTTTAATTCGCTTTACGCAATCGATTCCGCAAGCGAAAGTAGATATTCATGAGGTTCGCAGGAGACCTCGCTTCGCAGGAGACCACGATTACCGCTAATTAACTACATACTAATCTGTGACGAAGGTTCTTAGCAGCCAATGCATTCAAAACTGTTTACCGATTATTATCTCATAAACTAAGGCCTTTTTTCACGACGTTCAATTGAGTTCATCAATGTTTAATTGGCAAATGAAACAAGCACCTACCTATTATGGGTTAGTTTACAAAAATTATTCAAAATTTGAGAAATACGTGGTTAGTGCAATTAAGTAGGTAAACTCAATATATTACAAGGATTTAGCCTACTTAAACTTTACTCGTAAGTAAATGGTAAAACGGGCCCAGATAACGCAAGGCCTATACCGTTTTGTCAAAACGAGTAAAATTTTTCAAACTCTTCTCTCAAGGATTTTGAAGACATGAAAATTAGTTGCAATCAAGATCAGATCTTATCAACTTGATTATCAGAATGGATTAGTTCTTATTTTCGAATTGGACATGGGTTGCCATTATCTATCTATTTATATACATATAAATATAAATATGCGTTTACAATTTCTAGCTTGCATTCTAGTTCATACAAAGGTTTAATTTAGCTATAGATATAATGTATGATAAAATAAGGTGATTATTATTTATTTTATTTTATTATATTCAGAAACATACAGTGATAGGTACTTAAAGGTAAAATGTTTGAATATTACCTGTAGCACAGGGCTGACACCTGGCGGCAAGCTTCTCGGCACCCAGGCTAAGGTAGCAGGCACTCCTGCCCTCAGCCTCGGGATGCCCAGGTATATCCTGTCCCAGCCGATCTCCAGGCCAGTAGGAACAGTATTCTCTGGCTGGAACTTCTCTAACAGTACTGGATCCGGTGGGAAGTCAAACTGCAGTAGACTCCACTGGTTCACTACTTCAAGAGAAGCGCTGGCTGCCGCAAGCAAAGCGCAGAAGGTTACGATTTGACTCCTCATTTTGACTTATCTGAAACAATAAGTAAGTTATTTAGTAATAGGTATTTAGTTAAGCTTTATTACTAGTACATAAAATTATTATTTTTAAGTTTGATGATAAGGAATCATAATGTATTTGAATAACCAAGTTCACTTTATTGCAATAAAAGAATATCCAAAGTATTTTTAAATAACAGCGGTATTGCCTAAAATAATTTCCATAGTATTTTGTGTCATATCATATTCGTATATCTCAGCCAGTTTTAGCAATAGGTATGCCTTGCCTGGTGGTAAGCATAGATGTGATCGAAGATGATGAACACGCTAGACCTAGAATAATCTGACTCTCAAGAGCAGCGTGCTGCCGGACCACCGCAACGTTATGGCGGCAGATTTTCTCCTTGATGGTAGTAAGCTACTGTTTGGTAGCAATTCAAGCGAAACATCGATACCTATAAAGCTCCTACCGCCTGTAACGTAGCTGCGCTCAGCGGTTTTGCGGAAAAAAAGCTGATGTGTTAATTTATATTACATCTTCATTCCGTATCTCATATAAATCCATCTATCCGTTTAAACGTAAAGGCGTCACTACTGTCAACATATAATACTACCTTACAAACTTTCGCATTTATATTAGTGTGAATTATGCTCTCCACAAAAATTATATATTATCTTTACATAGTATAAAACAAAGTCGCTCCCACTGTCTGTACGCTAAGATCTTTTAAAATATTCGGACGTAGACCTCTTACGATGCGCCACTGAGCCCGATCTTCGGCTCTATTTTTCCAATCACTGCCCACCTCTTTGCGTATTTCGTCGCTCCACAGGACGTCCTTACGCTACGTTTACCGATTCGCGGTCTCCACTCTAGGACAAGTCTACCCCAACGGTTTGCATTGCTGCCGCAGATATGACCAGCTCACTGCCACTTCTGTTTGCTAATCCGTTTCCTTCTTAAAATTGTGTTTGCCTAGTTGGAGCGTCTGCCCTAGGTAAACATACTGTGGAACAACTTCAAGTGGGATTCTATTTACGGCAATCAGTCCCGGAACAACGTGCTCGTTGTACATCTTTTAGACTACGCAACGGATTTTAATGCAGTTTTCAGAAATTAATATTTTAAGCTATTTAAGATGAAGGTTTATACTTAACCAGGGTACAAACGCGGGCAAAGCCGTGGGGTGCAGCAAGTAGTTCATAAATAAATCAATAAAAATATTCAAAGGTTACCTTAAAGGTTGAGTATCGGAGTACATGAGCCGAATACATGTCATCATCACTGTTATCGGTAGTCCAAATCTCTTTTGTAATAATTTGTAGACTATGAAATAGCCAAGATCTATCTAAACAATCTATCAAAGATCTATCTACCAATAACCAACTGATTTCCTAAAAATACCTATTTGTAAGCATGAAATATATTTACTGACACTCTTTTATTAAACGGCATTTCAATATCTGCTATGCTAACAACAATCTACAGCATTGTCAAAAGCTATCACAGCCTTCCTGGGCAGCCTGCGCAATCCATTATTTCGATAAAATACGAGATCATTTTAGATACACGGCTATAAAAATAAATAAATTATCATTGATAATGTGCCCTCTCATATTAAAATAACAATAACGCAACATTAAGCTAATCTAAAACCGTGGTTATCGTAGCATTGACATTGCGTGAATTGCCTCATATTACACTGGACACTCGACTGATTTCTGCCCTTGAATTATATTTGTGCAAGTGCATTGTTTTAGATGGAAACATTCCACTCTATTGATTAAGTTTGGTGGCCAACTACCCTTCTTATAATTGACATATAAAATACACCTTGGCATACGTAACTAATAAAGACTTTTCAATCAATTAAAAAATGCAGTTGGTCTGCATAAAAAGCTTCATTCTACGGTTTTGTCTTTGTGAGCAATGATGGCAATGATGATGATAATGAATGTATATGCCTGGTTTACCTAAGTTCAAGCTATATCATTCATCTGAATCCTTTATAGACGTATTTGAGTTATAAAGTTATACTTAACGTGACGAAAATACAATGATATATACTTATGAGTTGCCAAGAAACTACAAGTATAACTTTTCTGAACTAATGTTACTCATTAGAAGCCTAATAAGTAGTAACACGCTTAAAACCAGCAAGATAACATCAAATTAGTATGATTCATATTATTTGCTTACTATCTTAGAGATACAAATCTCACGTTCCACAAAGTAGGTGAGTAAATGAGCAAGCTCGCATTTCGCATTCTGACATAATCACAAAACAAATGTTCGTTAATGACCCGCTGAAGAATCTCACGACCAACTTTTTCTTGGGTCAAGGCCACTTCCGTCTACACTATGATGAACTGCAAAATCGTGACCGTCGCGGCAACTGTTATCTGTTTTTATATTCGTTGCTAACGTAGACGTATTGGCGCCATCAATCAGTGTAATGAACTTCAATTTTAGCCAATTAATACTCTTATTTCAGCCTTTTAGTTTTGATACTCAGTGTTAGGCCTATGTCCAGCAGTGGACGGAAATTGGCTGATAATTATGATGATGAATGTTAGAAAGTACAAACTTGAAACTAAATTTAATTATATTTTTTTAATGGTAATGACTGTAATAAATACCTACGTATTTATTACACAATTTCTGAGAACCCCGTTGGCGTGAAAGGATAGATGGCTTGATTTCTGAGAGCCCTGTTGGCGTAAGGGGTAAATTGTTTGATTTCTTATCTAGGGGTCACGCGCCGGTTCAAATCCTAGCACGGGTGTTCGTCCACAGGAGCATTACAGAGCAGTACAGTTAAAGCGAGTGAACCAAAAAGTAGCTAACCACTATCAAGAATCACCTGCCCCATAATGTTACGGTGTTCCAACAGCACACAGCCCTTGAGAGTCAGACTATTCTAGGCCTAGCGTGTTCACCATCTTCGATCACATCATTGCTTACCACCAGGCGAAATAGTGGTCAATTGCTAGCCTATACGATATATTAAAAAAACACACTCATTAGGGTAACATTACCTGATTGTTATATAATGTTACTAACCTAGTTATAATATCAAGTAAACATCGTAAATACCCGAATCATAAATCCAATATGCGGCTAATACCGTTTAACCTAATGTTATGCATACCTACATACCTTGATTTACGCAACTGTCATACAAATTATATACTACTACATGTAGGTGTGTCGGTCGGTGTGGTTTTAGTTTGCCACTAACTCTCACTGCTCCAAAAACTGACCATCTCTACCAGTTATAATATAAAGTTACATAAAGGAAGTAAATATAACTCGACCGTTAGACTTACGTACAAGTTACTGTTTTCTAATCTGTGGTGCAGGTTTTAGTGAAACTTAATTTAAAGCCTGCTCGCTTTACCCTTATTATTATTGTACTTACCTACCTATACATAGCTGCCAACTTCTATTTATGTACATTGGTATTTAGTTTATTAGGCTTTAAGGTGTGTTATGTTTTACCTAATATAGCAATTGCATGAATAAAAACGAGACTGTATTGGCATATTTATGTATATCGGCATACCGGAATTTGCGGTTTTGCCACGGTCTCATTATACTTACTCGTATTTATTGAAACACAATTAACCCTATATTCACGAACAACAGTATAAGGTCTCACAGTGCTCTTGAACGCATAGTATTTATATAGTAATTTAAACCATTACATTATTAACAAATACACTGCTATGCGTTTTTTTAAATTGCTCATGAATATAGCCGTAAGTATCGGTAGGTATATGTAGGTTCTTAAGTATTATGCCACAAAATTTGATGAAATAAAGGTTGTTGGTTTACTAAAGGTTGTAGGTAATTTAGGAACTTAAGTTTTATGAACTTAGGTTAGGTTAGGTTTTAATTTAGGTTTTATTAAAGATTGTAGATAATTTAGGAACTTATATTTTCCGTTCTTAAAGTTGAAGATTTATGCACTTGGAATGATATTTTGTTTAACAATAGATCTTGCAACACCGTCAAAGGTAGAGTTTTGTAATACATTAGTCAGAAAATATATTGCAATTTAACGCAATTTACTTGTCGTCAGGCCACTCTAGTTGTCAAGATGTGATCGTAATTCTAAAGCCACTTGTATTACGTTAACAAAGATGTTGGCAATAAAGTAGGGCAGGATGCTTAGAGATACTAAGACGGTGGTATAAAATAAGCTAAGTATCACATCCTGTACATTACTTGTTGAGAACATGGCATAAACAAAGAATTATTGTAATTATACATAAGTATAGTAGTTTACATACCGCGCGAATATTTTTCAGTATCAACTTTAAATACCAGGTAAATACTCATTTATAAACACCTCAATCGTGCCACTGAAAATGTTGGCCTGATAAAATAAAATAAATATACCATTTTTTAATCAATTTTGGCACTCTTTTTTATTATTTTCATGAGTAGGGTAAAACTCAGGGGGTTTCATTAAATAGAGTATCAATATTTTATTGAGGCGTAATGAGTGCCTTTATATATATGAAGATACTCAGCATTAGTGGAGAAAGCAAGTAATTAAGAACCTGCCGTTTCTTGGAAGTCGGTTAAAAATATAAAAAACAAATATCACGTTTTAGAAGAAATCATAAATTAGATAATCAATAAAAATAAAAATTTCGCGAGTAAACAGGTACCTTCTAGGTAAGCGAGCTACATTGTCGATCGTTTCGTCGCTTAACATCAGCTAGAGATTAGGTGGTTAGATTTAGGTGAGACAAAACGCAATTCATTATAAAACTTTTCCAAAGGTGTAAGGGACACCGAAACATGTCCTCTGTAAAATGAATGTAAAGCAAAGTGCAAATATAAAGGAAATAAAATAATACAAGCATCGCGAATTGAGTACCAAGGTTGAAGTGCGTTCACTGCTCTCAAGAGGAAATCAAGCACACAATGAAACAATTTTAAAAGTAGTTGCTAAGTACACCATTGATAGTTTGGAATACTTTCCTATTACGATTTAACTAGAAAATAGCAAGGATATGTATAGATTTATAAGTTATCAACACAAATATCATAAATGTAAAGGCAGTTTTTTTTAGGGACTTCTTGACGGTCTGACGACTGTGGACCGATTTAGCTGAAATTTTGTACATGGATAGCCTAGTATGGATTAGGTTATAGGATACTATTTATCGCGGACGAAGCTGAAGGGTATATTGAAGCTCACACTTCACAGCTCAGCTTCACAGCTTCACAGCTATTCAAAAATAAATTACAAAGACACTGTAAACTATAATAATTAATATATACTATATAACATCCATAAGAAAACAGTTAGACATCAGCAATTATACCAGCCACAGTAATCCCTATTAAGTTTTACCTGTAATTTATTTTCTGCTATGAAGTTTTCATTTTCCTATTAACAAATGCTTACAATTCACATATATTAATTTTTATTAAAAATTCCATTTGTACACGATAATTGACTTGTTAGCACGTAAAAGTTCGATATACTTCTGCGTAAAACTATTTGCCAGGAACACTAAACTTCAGTAGTTGCAATAATAGAACAATAGACCTTAAACAGTGAATGTATTTCACCTTGTAAATAAATAATTACTTACTCGGATCGGGTAAGCATTTTAATTACAGCTAATCATAATAATAAATCGCCGTGATTAAGGTTAACCCGATGCACCTCGCCTATTGCTTATCATTGTAAGTCTTTAACTATATATAGTACCTACATGACATTAACCCTAATATCTTTTAAAAATAAAACGTGTGTAAAGGTACGGACACACCGCAGCGTCCTGCGTGCGCGATCTAGGCGGCGATTAGATAGCACAGTAGTATTTGTACCTAGTCCACACCAAACGCGATCAGAAAACAATTGAAAAGTACTGAGATCGCGCCCGCGGATCGCAGGACGCCGCGGTGTGGCCATACCTTAACGGAAAATTCTCATGACAACGTATAAGTATAACGTATAGGTAAAAAAGCGTGAAAGTAATCATACTACTACATAAAAAGCATTAATATGCAGCAAGCATGTCTGCAAATACTCTCAACCTAGCCAAAACAGTAATCTTATCTAAGAGTTCCGGTAGACCAGTTTATCTAAAAAAGGGAATGTGCTAATTACTAATGGAAGTGAAAAGAGGAAAATCATTAAGGATCTTACATAACCAATAGAAATCTATTGGGAGCAACAGCAGAATCTGGTTCACACGAACGAGGCAATGACAATGCGGGAAAATATATCTAAAGTTGTTCATGTGTCGCAAAATAGCAACATGCTCTTAAATGGGTAACCAAAGAGCGCTTAAATATGCAACACTTAAATTTTATTACTTGGACCTTTGTATAAAAATAGTGAATAGCAATATGTAGAATAACTTTTTGGTTTAGACATATTATGGCATAATGTCCGTGCGCAAAAATAAGAAAACCGTATATGCAAATAACTTTTTAATTGTGTATCCAAAAGGAACACAGGCGATCTCCACCGATTTTAAAAACTAAATACCTAAATATATAAGTCTTGTTTTGAACAAAATATGTCGTCAATATAAAAAATACCATAATACTCTTCACGTAATTTTTATTACATACATACATACAATCACGTCTTTTTCCCAATGGGATAGGCAGAGACTACTTCTTTCCACATGCTACGATCCTGACATACCTCTTTCGCTTCTTCCACTTTCATGAGCGCCTTCATACATGCTCGCCGGTTATAAGTACTTTTGACTGGGCCTTTCTTTAAAACGTCTCCGATCTGGTCGTGATACGATTGCCTAGGTCGGCCTGTACCAGTTTCCCCATTCACACTCGTCTCATAAATCTGTTTCGTCAGTCTTTCTTCATCCATCCTCTGTAGATGTCCAAACCATCTAAGCATCCCTTTCTCAATCTTTGTCACCACATGTTCTACCACACCACAACATTCCCTTATCATGCTGTTTCATTATTAAATTTGTTTTTATTTTTATTGCTAGAATTTTATATATTTAACGTTTTAGAAGATATTTTTTTTGCAATATTAATACAATAACTATATCAATACGTGTAATGTACGTAAATATACAAACTTGGAAACAAAAATGATACGCAATATATATTGATGAGTCTATTCAATAGCAAATCCTGTTTGTTAACACTTAACTTCAATCAAAATCTCGGCAAGTGAAATAATAAATTGTAAAAATGGCAAATTAAATATGTTTAATTAAATTGTAAATCTTGCAAGTACTTTGATGCCTAGTCTAAAAGTCAATATTTAATTGATTGATATATTGAAACATGATTACAAACAACGAATCAGGTATGAAACTAGAAGGTAGAAAGGATAGTGGTCGACCTCTACAAGTCATCATGAATATCCGCATTATATACCTTAATCTAATTGTCATGAATATGTATCTACATATTAATTCTATATCGATATCCTTCTTTTAACCGACTTCAATAAAGAAGGAGGAGGTTCTTTTGGACGATGGATTCGCCAAATTATTTTTTGTTCGAAAAAGGTCATTTTATGCCCATCTAACCAACGTCTATGTCCAGCAGTGGACAGAAACAGGCTGATAGGATAGGCAGGCAAAATCATCTCAAAACAGATTGCAGATTGCTCTGTAATATTTAGATCAAAATTCTGACTCTCCTACAACCTACTTAATTATATATGACTACCTGTGCCCCGTGGTTTATCCACGTAGACATTGTTCCCGTGGTGATATCGGCATAAATATCCTATGTTACTTACTCCATTGTCTAGGCTATCTGCATACCAAATTTTAGCTCAATCGGTTTTTAACCGACTTCAAAAAAAGGAGGAGGTTTCTAAATTCGACCGTATATATATATATTTTTAATGTTTGTTCGCGGATAACTTCGTCGTTTATGAACCGATTTTGATTATTATTTTTTGTTCGAAAGGAGATATCCCGAGTGTGGTGCCATGGCAATTTTATCGAGGTCTGATATTGAGATAAACATCTCAAAATTGGTACTGAAAATGAATAGCGCGGCATTGAAGTCGGTTCTTTTTTAGTTTTTAAACCATATTATGTAGTTTTAGCGTGAAGAAGTAACAAACATAACCACAACCTTTGACCATATAAGTAGGATTAATACGGAATTATTTCATAATTAATCTTAAATACTCAAATACTCAAATATACTAGATAAATTACAGAGATACTTTTATGCCGGCGAAGCCGCGGGCACAACTAGCGTTAAAATAAATACATAAAAAACGAATACTATCTCCTAAAATTAAAATAAAATTATTTACAAAATATTTATCTGCCTGGATCTCGTGGGATCCATGTTGTCCTAAAGAAAAGACATCAACGCGCTCCTCTATTATTTATAGACATCTTTACTATTTCATTAGAACAAAATGTAATCGGGATGTAAGATAAACGATAAACACTTTATTGTCACACCACAAATAAAACGTAAAAAATTAAAGTATTAAATTAAATTATTACCTTAAATTAAAGTATTACAATGGGCGGTCTTATCGCTAATAGCGATCTCTTCTTTTAACCTTTGAATGGAAAGAAAGATTACACCTGATATACTGGCGATAGAATGACGTTGTTGTTTTAGATGAGCTGTGATTGGCGGTGTTGAACAACTGATTTTAATCCAACCCACATAGCCGTTGGGCATGTATCCCAATATGGTAATAATGTATTCAAAACCCAATCCCTCTAACTGACTAAATCAGAATTCATAGCGCTACTCAGCGAAACGATCGGTGAAATGTATTTGTAGGATGATTTATTGTAGTGGTAGGACTTTTGCTAGTCCACCTGGGGCGTTACCACCATTTGCTAATTAATTCAGCCGTGAAGTTGGATTTTTTTTCGGTTTGAATGGTAAAGTGTCCTGTGAATTACAGGACATGCGAGACTTAACATCTTTATGTCTCAAGATAACACGCGCAGTACAGTGACATACAAAATTTGCATGCCGCGGTATATAGCAGGTAGACGTCATCGCTTTCCATCAGGTGAGCATTTTTAACCAACTTCACAAAAAAGGAGGAGGTTCTCAATTAGTCGGAATCTTTTTTTTTTCACCGATTACTCGAAAATGCTTGAACCGATTTAGAAAATACTTATTTTGTTTCAAAGGGTACCCTTCCCAGTTAGTCCCATTTAAATTTTAACGAAATCGGCCGAGCCGTTTTTGTACATCAACATTTGTATTACGATGCATTTACTTATCTCGACGACATACTACAAACTACTGGCATAGGTTATATAATAGTTACTGCGGCTACTGACTACTTTTTTAGCTTTGACTTGACTAGCGCGATGTTTGAAGTCGGTTCTTGTAGTTTTTTAAACGATCTTAAATTATAAAAAAAAACGCAATAATCGCAAAAATAGATGAGGATCTGTGAACACCTGTAAGACATAGATAAAAATCAAATATGTCGTATACTTGTATAACATCATACCTATTCTGTAAACACAACATTAATGTGTTACCGTATCTATCATACTTTGTCAAAAGATTATGATCATATCATTATTTTTTTTCATTACCCGCTTTTGAATCTAAATTTTATTCCAATGTATTAAAGTTCAATATTAAAGATTGATAGCTGTTTGAGAGGTCATTGTGATACATTTGTAACTGATAGTTTGAATAGTTATATATTATTTCGTTTGAAATTGATATTGATATCTTACGAGTACCTATGCAAGTAAGTAGCTAAACAATACTTTAATGATTTCTCGTATATATTTTACACTATTAATAACTAATTATAATCTATGGATGGAGAGATATTGAAAACTGTAAAAAATGGTAAAATGATATCACGATGGCTATTGTTTTGAGCGGATTAATGTCAGATTGCTGGTCTATGGGATGAGGTACGGCAACTATCTCATTAGAAAATTATAGATAGATAGTGGATAAGACAGAAAAAACAAAAGAACAGAAACAATATGCAACAAAATAGACTCAAAACATGTAGCTATAGTTATGCATGGGGCGGTCTTATCGCTTAGAGTGATTTCTTCCAGACAACTGAAGATATATTATAGAACCGATTATATGTTTTTATTATTGTGAAATTTAATTCTAGACTTAAATTCAATTATCTAGTCTAGGCTTAAATTGATAATATGTCCAAGCTTGTCCAAGCATGTTAAGTGATGATGTGATCTGAGATGGAATCGTCAAGTTATGAAAGAACATAACTGTAAACGACTCGTCTACATGAGTAGCAAATCCGTTTATATCTTAGGCTGTAATTTCGCCTTAGTAATAGTTTTATACACACTTTTTTTTTAATCCCCTTGAATATATAGTGCATTTCAAACAAAAAATTATAAAGTCTTAAATTACGACCACACCGCGGCGTCCTGCCTGCGTCCGCGTGCGCGTTCGCGATCTGATTTTGAATCGTTTTCTGATCACCGTAGATCGCGTTTGGTGTGAAGTGACCAGTAGGTAGAAATACTACTTCGCTATCTGATCGCCGCCTAGATCCCGCACGCAGGACGCTTCGTTGTGGTCGTACCTTTAATTGTATTACTCTGTAAATAGTGATACGTTGCTATACAAAAAAATTAAATGAATAAGTTAACGAAAAACTCATGGTTAATAACAAAACCATGGTAAATCGTAAACCATGGTTATCCCGTAAATCATTTAAAAATTAGTGTTTAAACATTTTTATGCCTACTCAAGTAAAGGTATCGTACGTTCCAGTGTTCTGAGATATATACGATAGTATAAGAACAATTAGGTACTTGAATTGTTATTAAAAAGCAGGGTTTTGTTCTGTGGTGGTGATGTTGAAAAATAATTCAATAGATGGTGTTTCTTAACACGCATGTAGTAACACCCGTGAGAACAATAGATTCCTAATTAGATACTTACATAGTAGATACGGGTAGTTAGGTATGCATGTGAATTTTATACGGTAAACATTTTATAACTAGTGACGCCCCGCAGTTGCGATCGCGTGGATTCCACAAAATTTGATTGAAAATATAAAATATTAAAAACATAATAATACATAAATTTAAAATCTGATGTTTTTTATATATTTTATAGGCTAACGTTTGACCACTGTCTCGCCTGGTGGTAAGCGATGATGTGGTGAAAGATGGTGAACACGTTAGGCCTAGAATACTCTGACTCGCAAGGGCTGTGTGCTGCCGGAACACCGTATGGTTATGACGGCAAATTTTCTCCTTAATGGTGGTAAGCTACTTTTTGGTAGCAAGTCAGGTGGAACATCGATAATATATGCTTCTACTACCTGTGGACGAACAGCCGTGCTAGGATTTAACCTGGCGACCTTTCGGTGATCTTATATTTAATATGTTCATTTAAATCATTTAAATGAACCCAAACATAATATCTTTACTGTAATTTGTTGATGAATTTAGTCCTGCAGATTCTAAGAGATGTCCCAACATCAAGTCTAAGGTACCATGTTCTTGCAATATAGTTTAAGTAACAGGATACATATACCAAATTTCGGATAGATAGATAGAGCGACAAGTCTATGTCGCATTTGATCTCTAATCCTTATCGACTAGAAAAGAGCTGATAATGCAGGCAAAGCACAGGCACAGCTTGCAGATTATATGATCAAACCGTGGTATTAACGCTATGCTAGTGACAAATTTAATAGGTTATGACTAAGTAAAGTTATTGAAAACATCCTTTCCCTCACTCGGAGGAATGTCGAAACGTTAGTAAACACTGTCCGGCCAGCTCGTAACACAATGATCTATTGTTTACGCTGGATCATGGGTATTACCCAAACACTAACTAACAGTAATAAACCCTATTAATTATGCTCACGACTTTACCAACTTGCCCAATTTCAAAGAAAAAATAATTCAATAGATTCGTGAGTGAATGGAGGATCCCTGGATGGAGTTAAATGGGTGAGCTCAAATGACCAACGAATTTTATCAACAGATCAAATACAAAAAAGTTCGCTGGTTCAAATCCTAGCACAGGTGTTCGTAACAGTGTTCGTCCAAAGGTAGGTAGGTATGTGATTATTATATCGATGTTCCGCCTGACATGCTACCAAAAGTAACTTACTGATCACCCGTCAAGGAGAAAATCTACCGCCATTCATGGTGTTTCGGCAGCACACAGCCCTGGTGAGTCTATGCATTCTAGACCTAGTGTGTTCACCATTTTCGACCACATCATCGTTTACCACCAGGTAAGATAGAGGTCAAATGCTAGCTTATATTAAAAAAATGGGTGACCTCAAATCACCAACTGACTCCAATTATCTTCTGAACAAAAACATGTTGCCTGTCGGTAGCGTTATGATGATTTGACTATATTTTTACAGTCGTCATATTCTAACAAGGACGATTCTACCAAGACCACATCGTTTGCCAATATCAGGTAAGATAGTTGTCTGTCTCTAATGAAAACAACAATAATAGTGGATTATACAACAAGTGAATAAAAAGGCAATTTAATTCGAGGGACTAAGTTGGATCCCCAGAGCAGCGAAGGATTCTAGATTAGAATCCTGAGCGGAGCGAGGGATACAAGGACCGAGATTAATTTTTTTATTCACGAGTCGTGTAATCTTCTTTTTACCATTGCCTGCGAGAAAATAAATAGTAGTACTTACTTATAGTACGTATTCATATTTATCATATGTTATTATTCATGTGCAATAGATGTGGATTATTAACCATTTAAGGTACAGCCACACCACGGCATTCTGCGATCTGCGGGCGCGATCTCAGTACTTTTTAATTGTTTTCTGATCGCGTTTGGTGTGAACCAGTCGGTACAAATACTACTGCGCTATCTGATTGCCGCCTAGATCGCGCGCACGCAGGACGCTGCGGTGTGTCTGTACCTTTAGTGCCGGTGAATGTGTGTGTAGGGAAACGGCTCAATTTTGAAAAACATGCTATTTGCGTTCTCACCAATATTGCACTGAAAATCTTCAGTAAAGTTCACATCTTTACAAAGGTATGACTTGGACTAGACTGAGACTTCTTCAGAAAGGGACTTTGACTCAACTTTATGACATGAATTTACAAAAACTTGAATAATTTTTATACTTCATTCTGGCTGAATACACTAATCGTGTAGAGCAAAATGAAAACAAAAAAAAAAATAAAAAATTGGCGGGATTTTTATTTTTATTACATTATAAAGCTTCTATGGTATACCTCCATTTAGCCAGTTAGTTGGCACTTTCAGCAAGTCTTATTTATGTTTTGTACATAATTCGTATTATGTGCTTGTTCCAAATTCAAAATGTTTTTATTCACCGAGTGAGTAAAAGAGCGTTTTATTCACTGCTGTCGATGAATAAAGTGCTCTTTTTTGAGTGGCAATGGTAAAAAAATATTTTTTCTGTGAATTTATCGTAAGATATAACTTTACAAGAATTAGTAGATGACATCAGTTACTAATAGCCTTAAAAATTAAGATTTTCATTGCTAGGATTTATTAATGATGTAGAAATTAAACTAGCAGTTCTATGTTAAATAAGTAGAGCAAACAACATAGAAACTCAATTATCATAGCTGAAGCACACATTTTAAATCTGTCATCCCTGGTCCTAAGTTCTAAATTATTTTTATTATATGATGCACTATGTTTATGTACTAGATTAGATAGAATTAGTAGGTGGTAGAGTGAGTACCTATTGATTATATACATGAAGCATTGGGTTAGTTGCCCCTTGCCGTTTACTTAACCCCGAGCTTAACTTTACGGACTTGTATAATTATTTAAAACGGCTTTTTACGGACTTATTGAAAAAATATCATAATCAAAACCCAAAAATTTAATTGAAATTATTTATGATCGTTATAAAACTAAAAGAACCAACTTCAAACGTCGCGCTAGTCAAAGTAGCCAGTAGACGTAGTAACTATTACATAATCTGTGCCAGTAGTTATTAGTAACGAGTAGTCGTCGAGATAAGTAAATGTGTAATACAAATGTTGATTATATATCAAAAACGGCTCGGACGCTTTCGTTAAAATTTCAAAATTTTTAAAATTAAAAATGTACAATAGTCAATATCTATATATTAATACGAGAAGCGAAAACTTTGCACCCCTTTTTAATAAAATTGCACCGACGGATAAACGTGAAATTTGACACAGTTAAAGTTTATATGGAAAAAAGTGCATAAAGGTACGGACACACCGCGGCGTCCTGCGTCCTGCGTGCGCGATCTCAGTACATTTCAATTGTTTTCGCGATCAGAAAACAATTAAAATGTACTGAGATCACCTTTAAGCTATTTTTTTATGTAAATGCATAAGAAATAAATTAAAAAAATAAATGAGATATGGTCAAATGTCGACCACCGAGCGACCACTATATGATTAGCAACTAAGACCTACATTCTATAACGTGAAAGGTTATAGCAGCGGCTCTGTAACTGGCTTCATATAGATATTATTACGTGTAAAATGAGTAATTGAATTCTAATGAATGGTATTTTCCCAACGGATTATAAAATTACCTTAAAAGGGTAAGCTACTGAACTTAACAAGAGCCTTGACTTGTTAAACTTTAACTGCAGTTTACTGATTGCTCTCGAACATACATGGATTTAACTTAATTTTATAATAACTTCTTACTGACCAAGCGAAGCGAAGGTCTCCGTTTCAGCATGGATCAAAATGCTCTCGTATGTCTGGCGGATGTTCGGATGTTTCTTCTCCTCTACATGTCGCATTTCTCAACAGATTCTCGTGAAATTTTGCGAGCAGCAGGTTAATCAATTATATGGATTTTTTGTCTATTCAGTTTTGAAAATTTATAATTAATAGCGTAGATGTGGGGTTGAAAAACGTAAAGAAATTTAATTAAAATTAAAATTTAATATTTCAGTTCAGTTTCGAAATATGTCATTTTTTTGTTACCCTTATTAAGCCGCAATTTTTTTTCCCAGACAAAATTTTTATCCGATAATCTTCAAGGGATTGGGGATGTGATATGGGTGAATGAATAACACATTATTTAGTTTTGAACTATGATAACTTAAGATCGTTTAAAAATCTACCTAATAGAACCGACTTCAAACGTCGCGCTAGTAAAGTAGCCAGTAGCTAATATCATGTCATCGAGGTAATATTTTACAAATATTGATATATTAAAAACCACTCGACCGATTTTGGTAAAGTTCAAATGGGACCACCAGGGAGGACCCTTTGACCCCCTTTTTTACTCTTTGAAAAAAATCCTAATCGGTTCAGGCATCTTCGAGTAATCGGTGAACATACATAAAAAAAAGATTCCGATGAATTGACAACTTCCTTCTGTTTTGTGAAGTCGGTTAAACAGACAGACTCGCGAGGTCTCAGCTCACAGAGCCACTAGTTAGCAATCCTCAAAGAGCATCAGCGTATTTGAAATCGGTTGTTAAAAAAAGCTTTATAATAATATCAAGTATGATTTATATAATAGAGATTATTACGAATAAGTAAACTGTACGCGCATTCTATGAAATATAATGTACTTACTAATTGCACTCCGAGACTAACCTGCATTAAAATATAGAGTACTTACTGGTTGCACCCCGAGAGTCGCCTAAGTTAAAATATAGGACTAACTAACTAGTTGCACTCCGAGACTAACCTGCATTAAAATATAGAGTACTTACTAGTTGCACCCCGGGAGTCGCCTAAGTTAAAATATAGGACTAACTAACTAGTTGCACTCCGAGACTAACCTGCATTAAAATATAGAGTACTTACTGGTTGCACCCCGAGAGTCGCCTAAGTTAAAATATAGGACTAACTAACTAGTTGCACTCCGAGACTAACCTGCATTAAAATATAGAGTACTTACTGGTTGCACCCCGAGAGTCGCCTAAGTTAAAATATAGGACTAACTAACTAGTTGCACTCCGAGATTAACCTGCATTAAAATATAGAGTACTTACTGGTTGCACCCCGAGAGTCGCCTAAGTTAAAATATAGGACTAACTAGTTAAACTCCGAGATTAACCTGCATTCAAATATAGAGTAGTTACTGGTTGCACCCCGAGAGTCGCCTAAGTTAAAATATAGGACTAACTAACTAGTTGCACTCCGAGATTAACCTGTATTAAAATATAGAGTACTTTCTAGTTGCACCCCGAGAGTCGCCTAAGTTAAAATATAGTACTAACTAACTAGTCGCACTCCGAGACTAACCTGCATTAAAATATAGAGTACTTACTAGTTGCACCCCGAGAGTCGCCTAAGTTAAAATATAGGACTAACTAACTAGTTAAACTCCGAGATTAACCTGCATTAAAATATAGAGTACTTACTAGTTGCACCCCGAGAGTCGCCTAAGTTAAAATATAGGACTAACTAACTAGTTAAACTCCGAGATTAACCTGCATTCAAATATAGAGTACTTACTAGTTGCACCTCGAACGTCGCCTAAGTTAAAATATAGGACTAACTAACTAGTTAAACTCCGAGATTAACCTGCTTTAAAATATAGAGTACTTACTGGTTGCACCCCGAGAGTCGCCTAAGTTAAAATATAGGACTAACTAACTAGTTGCACTCCGAGATTAACCTGCATTAAAATATAGAGTACTTACTAGTTGCACCCCGAGAGTCGCCTAAGTTAAAATATAAAACTAACTAACTAATTCCACTCCGAGATTAACCTGCATTCAAATATAGAGTACTTACTAGTTGCACCCCGAGAGTCGCCTAAGTTAAAATATAGGACTAACTAACTAGTAAAACTCCGAGATTAACCTGCATTAAAATATAGAGTACTTACTAGTTGCACCCCGAGAGTCGCCTAAGTTAAAATATAGGACTAACTAACTAGTTGCACTCCGAGATTAACCTGCATTAAAATATAGAGTACTTACTAGTTGCACCCCGAGAGTCGCCTAAGTTAAAATATAAGACTAACTTACTAGTTGCACTCCGAGATTAACCTGCATTAAAATATAGAGTACTTACTAGTTGCACCCCGAGAGTCACCTAAGTTAAAATATAGGACTAACTAACTAGTAAAACTCCGAGATTAACCTGCATTAAAATATAGAGTACTTACTGGTTGCACCCCGAGAGTCGCCTAAGTTAAAATATAGGACTAACTAACTAGTTGCACTCCGAGATTAACCTGCATTAAAATATAGAGTACTTACTAGTTGCACCCCGAGAGTCGCCTAAGTTAAAATATAAGACTTACTTACTAGTTGCACCCCGAGAGTCGCCTAAGTTAAAATATAAAACTAACTAACTAATTCCACTCCGAGATTAACCTGCATTCAAATATAGAGTACTTACTAGTTGAACCCCGAGAGTCGCCTAAGTTAAAATATAGGACTAACTAACTAGTAAAACTCCGAGATTAACCTGCATTCAAATATAGAGTACTTACTAGTTGCACCCCGAGAGTCGCCTAAGTTAAAATATAGGACTAACTAACTAGTAAAACTCCGAGATTAACCTGCATTAAAATATAGAGTACTTACTAGTTGCACCCCGAGAGTCGCCTAAGTTAAAATATAGGACTAACTAACTAGTAAAACTCCGAGATTAATCTGCATTAAAATATAGAGTACTTACTGGTTGCACCCCGAGAGTCGCCTAAGTTAAAATATAGGACTAACTAACTAGTTGCACTCCGAGATTAACCGCATTAAAATATAGAGTACTTACTAGTTGCACCCCGAGAGTCGCCTAAGTTAAAATATAAGACTTACTTACTAGTTGCACTCCGAGATTAACCTGCATTAAAATATAGAGTACTTACTAGTTGCACCACGAGAGTCGCCTAAGTTAAAATATAAAACTAACTAACTAATTCCACTCCGAGATTAACCTGCATTCAAATATAGAGTACTTACTAGTTGCACCCCGAGAGTCGCCTAAGTTAAAATATAGGACTAACTAACTAGTAAAACTGCGAGATTAATCTGCATTAAAATATAGAGTACTTACTAGTTGCACCCCGAGAGTCGCCTAAGTTAAAATATAAGACTAAATAACTTGTTGCACTCCGAGATTTATCTGCATTAACATACAGAGTACTTACTAGTAGCGCCCAGAGGATTGCCTGCGTTAAAATATAGACTACTCTAGTTGCATTCCGAGGTTCGCCTGCGTTAAAACCTAGAGTACTACTAGTTGTATCGCGATATTCACCTGCATTAAGAGGGAACGCGGGGTGCAGTTTTCCATACAAATGTATTCCTCTGTTTCTTTTTATTAGTTAGAGTTTTTTTACAGTTTTCAACAAATAATCTGATCTAAACACTGATATTATTTTGTTACTCTCACCTCATTATAGTGCTTCTGTAAAACATTATATTAAAGTAATTTTTCAGCTATAACACTGTTATGGCTGAAAAAATACTACATACTATAGTGGGCCACAAAAAATCATATTGATAACAAAAAAATCTGTCGCCAAACATCTAATGTGTTCCGGCAACTATCCTTGAGAGCTTACCATCTTCGACCGCATCGTCACTTACCAACAGGTGAGATAGTGGTCAAACGCTAGCCTATAAGATATAAATGAAAAAAAAAAACTCCAATAACATTTTTAATATTAGAGCTTATGCAATACTTAGTGTATTAAAGACAATTTTATTTTTAAAGTTATATGTGTGTATCAAACATGCAATTTTTACACATTTAAATACTACTATCCTACTAATATTATAAAGGCGAAAGTTTGTGTCTATTTTTGTTACTTATTCGCGTGAAATTTGGTATATAAATAGTATATAGCCTAGACCCTGGAACATAGGGTACTTTTTAACCCACTATTCTTACGGGAACGATGTCTACGCGGGTAAAACCGCAGGGCACACACATGCTATTATTTAATATTATACGGTTTGGCATGCTTTCCACCAGTTCTGCTTGTTTCTATATGTACTGAAGCAACCTTTTTGTTTTTTTTCTTTTAATTTTATTTATCATAAACCTAACATTACAATATTTCGAAATAAAAAAATAAACTAAACAAAAATCGAGGGATGTCCGTGTGCTAAAGTGCCAAGAACGCTGGCTGCATTTCGGCGTTGAATCACTAAAGAAATTCTTTGTGCTAGGAATGAGCCAGCCCTTTTGTCACCAGTGGCGTCGACAAGGCGTGGAGAAATTTGTTTTAGGATTTGTTTCGGCAGCTTCCGCCGCGGCTCCAGCTCTCCACACTGTCCCACTGAGACGGGATGGGGCCAGAGTGTCGACACAAGTCGCATCCCATACAAGGGCCCGTATAAAACTTTAATTAAGTTTTTTTTTTCGTATAAGGATTGCACAAATATTTTAAAACTTATCGCTTTTTATAATCGACCCTTTTATTTCATGTGGTCTAGTCTAGATTAGCCCATTTAAGTAAATCGTTTTCATCTGAATGAAATCGATTAGTAGCGAAACTTCTACATTTCAAATATTGTTTAGTTATTCCAGCACCCATTTGAATAATTGTTATGTATAAATTATCACCAAATATAAATTACACAACTGCACCAGTTGCGGGTGTTACACTAACAATTTAAACCAAGCAAACAATTAAAAAATCGCATGTGCTTTTACCAAAGTCTGTTGTTGACCGTCGGATTTATCTGCGCACTGCACGAAACACTGCACTGTGTGAAGCTGAGTGAGCCTGAGCGCGATCTCGTGCAATGATAGCCGGCAACACGTGCTACAGCACGGATAAATAAGGCGCGAACGTGTCTCGCCGCAGCGCCTGCAATCTCTACTGGACTAAAGCCACACAACACGCGCCGAAATAACTAGCCCCTCTACAACAAACACCTTAAAAGTAAAAGTGGTCGCTCCCGGAGGCGTGGCGAGCCGTGACTCCACAATAACTTTACATTAGTCTATATTACCCGCGTTCGTACGACACAGCATTATTCTATTATGAAGGTGCGTGATTGCAGCTCGTGATACCAGGCTCTATGATTTTCAAGCCCGGAAATGTCAAGGTTGCATTTCAGTAACTAAATACTGCCACAGAATAAAATAATAGTACAAGGTACTGCCCTCGCTTGTTAACAATTAAATATATCAGGATTTATTGTATTACTTAACGACCTAGGTATTGACGGTATTAATTTTATTTTTACCATTTAGATTAACGAAGTCTGATATTGATTGCCAAATGGACTTGCAAAAAATTACTTCGACAAATATGTAGACACGGAAGTAGATTTGTTGCATTAGATTTTAAATTATATATTGATGTCAATAAGTGATGTGATTACATGCAAAGTTATTTTTATCCGTTAAAGATTGTGTCAACATATTCTTTGTCAATTACAATTTAGAATGAGAGCGTTGGCGTAAAATTGACGCCAACCGGGCTCTTATTTTCATCATTCATCAATGGGACAACATCTCTATCATCTTTACATCCGTAAAGGATAAATGGCTTGAAATTTAAGCCAGAGGTCACCGGTTTGAATCCTAGCAACAGGTGGTAGAAGCATATTATATCGATGTTCCACCTGACTTGCTACCAAAAAGTAGCTTAGCACCATCAAGGAGAAAATTTGCCGCCATCACCTTACGGTGTTTTAGTAGCACACAGTACTTAAAAGTCAGAGTATTCTAGGCGTGTTACCCATCTTTAACAATATCATCCTTTATCACCAGCGGACATAGAGGTCAAACGCTAGTCTATAATATATAAAATAAATGGAATTATAGCTGAAATAGATAAAAGGAGCTGTACAAAGTATTACAGTACATACTATTCATACACCTCCTTTGGATGAATCTAGCCGATTGAGAAACTGCACGCCTCTGGTTGAAACTGCAATAGGACAATTAAAGGTATAGTATTGGTGGAAACAAGTACCGGCCAACGAAACACTAATTGTTCATTACCCTGTGGTTGAACTAAATGCCGCAACTTCGATAGTTCCCATGCGGTGCACAATCGACGCTTTTTGTCCTCAATCAATATAATGAGAGAGCGCTCGTTCAACTGTGAGAGCAGGAAACACGAGCCCTGCCCTGGCTCGGAAGAATCAGTCCATGTTCCTAGAACAATTAGACCGGAACGGAATTCGGATCCTATCTATTACCGCGAGTAACGATATTCAACACCAAATTTCGAAACACGTATTTAGAAACCTTACCTACATTCAATGATTGATGAAATTATAGATTTGATTTACATTAACGCAAGTATCAGCTTCATATTTTACATTAGATATTGAGAATGTGTCTCTATTAGACAATTAGGCAATTATTCCACATACATTTTACATACGAATGTATTTATTTATAGGCGAAGAAGCTGAATGTTAAGTCAAGGTATACTGATCATTGCTATTGTATAGGTCAATTGAATATTACCTTCGTCAAGCAGTGAACACACCGAACAATGGTAAATACATTTCTCCGTATCTGTCGAAATCAGCGCATTAGGCATTCTTAGTACATACAATTTACTCAGTTCGATGTAAAAGAGCATCACACGTTCACACACCGGTAAAAACTGACTAGTGTTCTTCGCATACGCTCTCATTAGCAACATGTATCGTGTTATGAGGTTTTGTTGTATCATATTGTGCAATGACTATGTGTTAGGAGGTCATCCGAAGAACTTAGCCTGGAACGGTGGGCCGCTGCACTTGAAATGTGAGAAAGGGGTCGATGTATGGACCCGCAGCGGGCTCTATGTCAAAGAAAATGTGATAGCTATAAAAGCTGTGACCCATATGGAGGATATCTACGTTATTACACCAAGGTTAGTTTATATTTCTACGTCACAATATCATTTAATTCGTTATTTATTTTCTCTTGGTTAGCTTTATTAACCTATAAATAAGGCAGGTAACCAATGTGTTGCCCTTCTAAAAAATTCCAATTTATTCGGTTACTGACATAGTTGACTTTAAAATAAATACAGTCGCAGTTCCATATTAAGGCTGCACTTGCTACACAGGCACTAGATAACATAAATATATCACTTGCCATAATCAGACATTCTAGGCCTAGCGTGCTAGCATTCTCGACCGCGTCTACAGGTAGTAGTGGTGAGATAGTGGTCAATCTCTAGCCTATACGAGGACGTGATAACAGGTTGTGTCACAGTTAGGGTCGGCGCACACTGGCCACCGGCCACAAGCCGCCACCGGCATATTTCCTATAGTTTTCATACATTTTATATGGACTCGCCGCACACGGTGACGCCGGTGGCCGCCACACGCTACATGATAAAATATGAAAACTATAGGAAATATGCCGGTGGCGGCGTTTTGTGGTTGTGGCCCGTGGCCCGTGTGCGGGGACCCTTAACTATTTTTCAGTCTCAATAGTCTCCATATAGCCTTTATGGAATAAATGTTGCAATTGAATTCGGTCTCGAAAATTAATTGAAAGCTTTTGTTTCTATCTCAGATTTCAAAGTTATTTTATAGCACAGTGTGACCTAAACCCGCACTTTACGCACGCTTTTCCGTAACTTAAATAGTCGATTATTGCACGTAACTTCGATAACTTCACGCCGTGCAATAATTAACTACTTAAGCCACACGTATCGTGATATACTATTTTTTACAAGCTTTATATATGTTATAGGCTAGCGTTTAACCACTATCTCACCTGTAGGTAAGTGATGATGCGGTCGAAGATGGTGAGCACGCTAGGCTATTCTCAATGGGAACTGGCTCTTAAGGATAGCTGCCGGAATACATTAGAAGTTTAGCGACAGATTTTCTAACTTGAGGGTGGTAGCTGGGCACTAGATGGTGTCCTACCATCATGCGGAGATTGTTGGTTTCTTAAAGATTCCCTCAGTGAACTTTTTTGATAGATAATAAGCGTAGCGTAGCACAGGCTGTATATAATCTGCACGAACGACGTAACTTTTCTATTTTACCTATACGTTAAATTTAAACAGGATCAAACACGGAGTGCTGGCTACAATATGGTTGATAGTCCGAGATAGTCAGGGAGTAGAACTTCAGCCGTATCCAGATTTGCTTCATCATGAAATTCACGACTGCAATGCTATACAGAATGCTGTAGATTTTTATTTAGATCATCTTGTAAGTATTCACTTTTAGCGAAAACATTTCATAGCGAAAACTTTTGTCATTATACCTATCTGCGCATGCAAAATTTCAGCGCAATCCGAAACAATATTGATTTTCAGACTTTGTTTCCCCAGTGTTTAGGGTAAAATTTTCAAAAAAGCCTGAAACACATATTTACTTATTTATTTACAAAAGCACTTGTGTGAAGTTTCGAAAAAATAAGACCATCTACTCTTGTTTCTTTATACAAACTTTGAACCCCCGCTTCATCCCCTTAAGGGGAATTTTAGAAAATTGTTTATTAATACACCCTTAAGTATTAATATAAATATACCCTTCAAATGTCAAGTCTCTACGACCAGTGGTTTAGGCTGTGCGTTGTCTCTAGGTCAGTCAGTGTGTCAGGACAAAGATTCTTATAGTATTACGCTACGTAGTACGCTAGTAAAAAAAAATACCCAAAATTGGTTTGAGTACAGAGAGAGCCAGAGGTGTCCTATAAATACGAAAGTTTATTATTATGCCTCAGGGTAAGTAATTAACACCTTGTCAGCTTAGTACATACATACAGCTAACATGTCATAAATATGTGCTGGAAACTTACTGTAAATGGACAGGTTATGTCGCATTTCATAGAACTACAAACCACGCCTGTGAATTAAACACATTTAGCGGTTATGTAATGCACCCATTGCTGCTAAATCTAAGTTTTGAAAGTGTCGTAGATAAGCCCTACGTAAGCTAGGCCGTTAGTTTATTTCGGTAAATGGATCTAAGATGTGCATCTTTCATTTTATATTTATAAATGGATCTAAACATTACCTTTTCAAACTGCCTAAATCTAATTAATAAATTAATAATCTCGAAAGCTGTTCCGAATAATATATCAACAATTCTTTCAATGCCACATTATAATGTGGATATAAGCAATTTAGGGTAATTATTATCCAAGGCTAGGTCATTATTATCCACCCGCTTCAGCAGCCGTAGCCGATCTCTGGGTGGAGCTAAATAAGTGAGCATTAGTGATAGGCTTCGACCGTGGCTCGAACCATCAACTGAACAAAGATATGTTACCAATCGGTACGTTGGGGGGCACAGCTGGATATTCTGACAATCAATTCTTGCGTATATAATTATATATACTAGAACTATACTCCGCGGCTTCGCCCGCGTTAAAAACTTCTTTTATTTACTTAAAACTCTTCTTTTGTAAAAATGTTCTATCATAAAAGACATCAAAAAAGAATTAGCCAAATCGGTTCACCCGTTTTCAAGTTATCGCGTAAGGGATTCATATTTATAAAACCCGAAAAACCATATTGAATTTCAGACTTTGTTACCTACCCCATTTCTAAAAATCCTGCAACACGTATTTACTTATTTATTTACAGAAGTACTTATGTAAAGTTTCGCATAAAACAGACTATCTCATCTCGTTTCGCCAGACAAACTTTGAATCCCCGTTTCGTCTCCTTAAGGGGTGAATTTTGGAAAATCCTTTCTTAGCGGATACCTACGTCATAGTAACTAATATCTGCATTCTAAATTTCGCAATCAATCAAAATCAATTGCTGTTCGTTAGTCTCGCTAAAACTCGAGAATGGCTAGGCCGATTTAGCTGATTTTGGTTTTGGAATGTTTGTCGTACTCCAGGGAAGGTTTAAACGGTGAGAAAATATGGAAAAATTGCGAAGAAGATAGTTAAAACAACAATTTCCTTTTTCCCATATAAACTGTTCTACTCCTGTCAAACATTTGACGTTCGTCCCTTCGGTACGGTAGGGTAGACTCTGTTCTACTCTCGAATTGAAATTTGAAGCACGTATTAAATAAAGGGTTTTTAATCGACACCATAATACCTATATCCACATTACTAGAACTTTTCGCGTAAGTATTAAATTTTTCATATTTTATATGTTGATGGTTGTCCCAGGTTTTCAATGTCGCGCCTTGGACTCGATGTAGGATCCAAAGTTGAGCGTGGGTGTTAAAGAGACGCCAAGAAGCTCAAGGTGGTCAGTTATCGGTACGGACACATTTCGAAAAGTAGGTGTCAATTGAAATGGACTCCTTTTGGCGGAGAATAGACACGCCTGGGTCTTAGCAGCATTGAACTTTACCAGATTGGCATCACCCCAATCAGAGACAGCCTTTAGGGACAAGTTCATGCGCTCGACCATCGCCTCCCTAAGACATTGGATTTCAGCTGCACTGGTCCGTGCATTGGATGTATAGCTCTCTACAACAGTGCTGTCGTCTACAATAGTAGTAATATAGTAGTACAATTTCATTGATTTATATAGATAGAACTTTATGCTTAAAAATTAGGGGAGGTACGTACAACTAGTGGAAAATATATTTTAATCTCTAACTCCTTTTTATCGCGTCTCTTAATTTTGCTGTGGAAATACATTGCATCTACACTAACGGCTTCCATAGATGTTCATTGAACTTTGGTTTGCAACGATCATAACTAAAACAATGAGTGTACGACCGTGGGTGCTACCTATTGAGAACAAATACAAGGTAATGTTATCTATACAGTATTATGACTCGGCCCGGTCCTTGAAATAATTACCAACAGCCGCGCGGTACGTAAGCACGCGATTCACTCGGTGGAAAAAACTAAATACCTACCTAAAAAAAACCAATAACATACTAGTACTTAGGTATATAAAAAATATTTTACAGTAACTTTCGGAGTTTCCAGGTAATATAAAAAATGTTATCTCTGGGTAAGTTTGATATTAAAGAGTGATTCAAGCAACTAAAAACAGCACAATAAATTCTATTATGTTTATTAAAATATTCACAAATCGCACCTTTACTACTTACAAAACCATCACACTGTTCGTTCATCACTGCGGCGCATTCGCGTTTGTTGTGTATTAACTGAGTGTATACCGAACTCGAGGCGCGTATAGGTATAATAATTTTACCGTGGCGTAGGTATGAATCAAGTTCCGTCCGTTTGTATGAAGATAGAATACTGAAAGATAACATTACCGTGGCAAATACCTCGAACATTTCATTTTTTGCACTATATTGCTTCACGTCAAGCTGATTAATTAATTCAATGTGTAGTTTAAGTACTGATTAATTTATTTTCTTGTCACACAAAGAGCTGAAAATCAAACTCAGTGACGTGCCATAGGACAAGCCTTTAACAGTGGACCAATACTGGCTGTTAATGATGATTCTCTTCTCTATTGGTATCTTAATGTATAAAGAATTATGTAATAATATACTAAGAAATTAATAAATGGAAAGGAAAATAAAAGGAATACATGCCACAAAGGCACTCTTTGATCTGATGCGACAGTGTTTAAGGATGGATGGAGGATGGATGTGTGCATATTTTTGCGCTTTCATGAAAATGTAGCTAAACGGATTTGAATGAAATTTGATACATAAGTAAAACAGTACATCATTGAACAGTATGAACTCTTTTTAGGGTTCCGTAGGCGAATGGCAATAAAAGGAACCCTTATAGATTCGTTATGTCTGTCTGTCTGTCTGTCCGTCCGTATGTCACAGCCATTTTATTCCGAAACGATTAGGACTACAGAATTGAAACTTGGTAGGTACATGTATTCTATGAACCGCTTTTCGATTTTTATACAAAAATAAAAAATATAAGAGTTTAAGGGGGGCATCCCATACATGGAACTGAAACAAACAAAAAAAAATTCTTCTAACCTATACGTGAGGGGTGTTTATGGATAGGTCTTTAAAAATTGAGGTTTCTAAAAACATTTTTTCTCAAAGTCAACCATTTACAAGATAGGCGCGTCTAAAGTGGTAAAATGTGTAAACAGATTTTCTAACTTGAGGGTGGTAGCTGGCCAGGCGGACACTACTTAGATAGCGTCCTACCGCCATGCTGAAGTTCCTGAACTGAATTACAACATGGTTATAATACTTTTAACACAGGTGAGTTTTATTAAGACAAAGCAACATTAAGGTTTATGGATGTCATAAGACACAACTAAATGACATTTGGTCTGTTTGGTGTTATTTACTGAACCAGTTATTGTTGCAAACGGTTGTGTGAAACCCGGCAAAACAGAATCGTATAACTAAGTACTACCTATAATTGGGGTAGACGTGTTTTATAGTAGAGACCACGGCTCGGTAAGCGTAGTGTAGGACGACCTCCACTACTCAATACTCAATACTTTATTGCTTCCATAATGGTTGTACATAAAGTTATTATATCTAGATACTAGATATCTAGATATAATAACTTTATATACATGAGATCATTAACTACTGCCGGATGTAGCGATGATATACGCAAGCTGGTTGCAGTGGTTGGAAACAGAGAGCTGAAGATTTTGATTTTTGAGCTGAAGCTCTGTGGCCTGCCGTAGGTGAGGTTTATGTTGAGCAGTGGCTGTCCAATGCTCATCTCTGTAGATAATATACCTATGATGATAAGATCTATAATTGGATATCTACTAAAATACATTAATAAAATAATTAAAATATCTATAAAACTGCACCCGCAATTAAATTTTATATTTAAAGTACCTGAGTCTGCTGCCTGTATAATAAATGCGTTAAGCAGATTTTGATCGTTATCGTTACCCACTAGGTTACCTTACCACATAAAAGAACTTATTTGAGCGGCTATCTAGCTAGACTAATCTAGAGCTTATTATTTTCAAACGTCGAACATAATTAACTCTAGAAAACATAACATAAATCTTTACGCTATACTTAATTATTACGTATACTTTGAAAAGGTTTATGTTTTTAAGGGTCAAATTGCTGCTGGGCCGTCATATCGTTCTGCTATGCGCAGAATAAAATCGAACTTTGCGATCGATTGGTCGGTTGGACAGAGCTATCCCTGGGCCGGTAGTCTCTAAATGCATAGCGATACATTTCAACCAATGATCGTCGCTAAGAAAACAGATGCAAATATGCAAATATCTACCTGCATCTCCTTCTATAAGACGTTTGCGATGATAGGACGTATCGATATCAATGTCGAGACTTCTACCCCTACAGGGCTAGCATGGCCTTATCCTCGCGGGAAAGACAAAATTATTTCCCTGTTTTTCGCCACTGACAGGAGATCAACACAATAATTTAAACGCTTGGTGAAGCTTAACCCCGAGTTTTGATTTTGTTTCGTATTAAAAATTAAAAAAAAGATATTGATTAAAAGTCAGCGGGCGTTTATAATTGTCGAAAAACTTTACTTATAATTTGCCTTTTCCACCAAACATAACACGGATAGGTGGAAAGACAAAACAGTCCTCTTGCCATGCTAGCCCTGCTGTAGTCTATCTACATTGATAAGGATGATACCTACGCTTTGTGAGCGATGGTTGTACATAGAACGAGATGCAGGTTTACAGTCGCCACGGTAATCTAATACGGTAATAGGAATCTTTGTCCTGACATACTGACTGACTGACTGACTGACTTATACTTATAACCTTATACTAATAACCCCATTTCACCTTCTTAGGGGTTATAAAGTATGAAAAACAATAGTTTTCTTTTTTGATTGCGTTGAAATTTAAAATGCAGATAGTTATTATGACGTTGGTTTCCGATTTTTCAAAATTCACCCCTTCAGGGGATGAAACGAGGGTTCTAAGTTTGTATGGAGAAACAAGATTAGATAATCCTTTTTATTAAAACTTCACACAAGTACTTCTGTAAAAGTAAATACGTGTGGCAGGATTTTTCGAACTGGGGTAGGTAACAAATTTTTAAAAATCAATATGAATTTTCCGGTTTTATAAATATGAAACCCTACTTCCGTTAGTCGCGCGATAACGGGACTTGAAAACGGGTGAACCGAGTTGGCTAATTCTTTTTGATATCTTTTAGGATAGAAAGGAATTTACAAAAGAAAAGTTTTGATTAAATAAAAGAAGTTGTTATTATTAATATTACCGTGACCTCGGTGTAGAAGAAATTAAGTTCGCGATGACTCCACGTACGCTTAGGCCACTAAATAGAGACTACGAGACAAACTCTGATCAATAGTCAAATAAAAATATACAGAGTCATGTGGTCTGCTCGTATATTATAGACATTGTGGTTAACGCAGCTAAAGTTGCATTTGACGCAGCTAATCTTTAATTTGAATTATGTCAGACTGACCTTATTTGTATTGAAGTGCATTAAAATACCGCTCACATTGTGCTGCTTAGATTAATGTCATTAATTTTAGCCAAAATCTATTTAATAGATCTTGATCATCTGACGAATTACGTAATGATTGGCAGTTTGTAGGTGATATTTTATAATCACGTACTTATTTGCAAGCAATGTAAGTATTAAAATCAAATGTAGCTAATTCTAATTACTTGGCCATTCTCCAATAAAAACTTGTCCATAGACAAAACTTTAAGTACTTAACATAACCTGATTTACTTATGTACGCTTAGTCCTTGCACAACCATATAAAATAAACTGGCCAAGTGCAAGTCGGACACGTACTAGTAGGGTTCCGTACCACACTACAGTATTTTATAAGATCCAGCAAAAAATACCACATCATTTTACGCCAGCAAAAAATAATTATTATTAAACATTTTCTTTCTTATAACGCCATCTAACGTCTAACAAGGGAGTTAGGGACAGACATTTCAATATTATGCCATCTATGGGACGTTTACCTAACTAAGCGTTCAAAGATGGCGTGAAATGCCGAAAAAAACACGTTTCTTGTATGGGGACCCTCTATTATTTTTAACTTTATTCTGTTTTTAGTATTTGTTGTCATAGCGGCAACAGAAATACATCACCCGTGGAATTTTCAACTAACTATCACGGTTCATGAGACACAATCTGGTGACAGACGGATAGATAGACAGACAGACAGACAGACAGACAGACAGACGGACAGCGGAGTCTTAGTAATAGGGTCCCGTTTTACCCTTTGGGTACGGAACCCTAAAAATAAGTTAGTACTTACATAAATGTAGATAACTAAGAAATAGGAATGTATCTATTTTTTGTTTCCGTTAAAGCCTTTTTTGTCAATTAACGGTATTTATTTATTTCAAGCTTTAAACGAGGTTGTACTTATTTTAACTTTATATAGTTTTTCGTAAATACACACAAAAATGAGACCCTTAAAACTTATCCTTACCAAATTCAGTTGTTTACTACTTATTACTCAAACGAAACAGTTTTTATCACATTTTACGCAAGACAAATTTATTCATCGATAAGTGGAATTATTTGCGCTATTATAATTACTATATTTACATATACATATACGTGCATTCTAACATCTGTATATTTTATTTTATGAGATACAGACAATCTCTTGACCAACATATTATTTATTCATATTTTTTTTATAGTAAGTTAAAACATATAAGAATCTAATGTATCTATATAATACTATACTTATATTTTCCTTAAACCCATTACAACCAAGGTTCTTCATCTTTTTCAGGGAAACCTTTGGGTATTGGATACTGGTGTAGTGAATACCATGGAATCGCCGCTTTGCACTTGTCCTCCCAAGGTGGTAGCCATCAGTACCGTCCTGAGCAAGCTAACCAAGAGAATAGAGTTGTCATCTGTCACAGAACCCACTTCAATATTACAGAATATTGTTGTCGAGTATGGCCTGAATGGAAAGCCTTTCGTGTAAGTTTAAAGAAGAAAGAAAGACAAGCTGTAAATTCATGACTGATAACACCTTACGATATTACAATTTCGAAAGTAACGGAATATATGGCTAAGGCGTCGGCCTGCGATCGTGAGGTCGTGAGTTCGATCTCCACCCATTGCATTATTGACGTGAACCGACTCCAGACACAAGCATATTTAGCTTAGTTGTTGGAGGGGTTAACAAGACTACTAGTAATGTGCAGTAACGTGCCACCCACATAGCTAGTAAGCTTTACATTTTTTAAACGAAAAAAAACTCTGTTTCGTGGTCCTTTTTAGGGTTCCGTAGCCGAATGGCAAAAAACGGAACCCTTATAGATTCGCCATGTCTGTCTGTCTGTCTGTCTTTCTGTCTGTCCGTCCGTATTTCACAGCCATTTTATTCCGAAACTATTAGAACTACAGAATTGAAACTTGGTAGGTAGATGTATTCTGTGAACCGCTTTCCGATTTTTATACAAAAATAAAAAATATATAAGTTGTAATGGATCAATTAAAAACCACTGGTCCAATTTTAAAAATTAATACAATTTTCAAAATCTAATAGTAACATTATTTCGTGAGCGAAGCCGAGAGGGGTTTGCTAGTTCATATTCGTTTATTCCGAGAACAAAATTAATTGTTAGTATTGGAAATTACACATACAAAATTAATAATATTACCGACACATAAACTCTTTTAATAAAATATCAAAAATTAACAATTTTCAATTAAATTAATAAAAATGTATGTATGTACAAAAATTATATTTCGTGAGTAAAGCCGAGAGGGGTTTGCTAGTTATGTATGTAAAAACGTTTACTTTTACGAAATGAACTCTGCCTCTTTGTCCTTCTGTCTGTGTGACACATTTTCACGACACGGCTGGACTAGTTTGGCTGAAATTTCCACAGGGATAACCAGTATGGTAGAATATAGACATGTATAGAATCAGTCATGTTCTCAATTGGCGGAGAAATATAGTGACATAAACAAAAAAAACAAATAGAGAACCTTCTTCTTATTTTGAAATCGGTTAATAAGGAAAACATTATGTATCATAAACTTCACAGATGAAACAGCTAGGTGCATCAATATTTAGTTAAAAATAAAATATTGCCTTCATTTCCATACTCAGCTCTACTGTTCACTTTATGTTTACTTTAGTAATTAAACATGACCGCTGGGCTATTTTAAACCAGAAATTCTAATTCGCACCAATAAAATGCAGATAAATAGAGGCATACATTATGAAGCGTTACCTAATGTGTAAGTACTATATATATATAGATTGAGGCCACATATTGATCAAATAACCACAATGTCTCTAGGCATACTTAGCTGAGACTACATTCAAACGTATTTTTAACCGACTTCCAAAAAGGAGGAGGTTCTATGTTCGTCTGTATGTATTTTTTATTTATTTTTTATGTATGTTCTTCGATGTTTGCGCCAATTCTGAACAGATTTAAAAAATCTTTTATAATTAAAAAGGGGGTTACTCCGGAACTATTCACATTATAATTTCATCGAGATCTCAGATGAAGTATTAGAAAAATAATCTTCAGAAGTATCTCCAGAGATATACGATAGCAAGTTTGAGACGTTGAGACGATATACGTCTCAACCTCTCAAACTTGCTACTGAAACTCACCCGCGCGGCACGGAATTCGGTTATTTTAGTTTTTAAACTATATCTCTAAATTATTATATATTTAAGTTGTATTTTTGAGTTGAATGCTCAAAGATTATTATAATCCTGGGTTATGCAATACGGTAAAATACTATATTAACACAATTTTTTTTAGGATTGCGTAGTCTACAGGGAATCCTAATAGTCTCGCCATGTTCTTCCGTATGTCTGCATATCATCTTTCCGCGGCCTTAGCTCAGCCCCCTGATTCTCAACCATTCGAAAACCTATTCGGATTAGGAAGCGTCATTTTGAATTTAGAATATTTATTATTCCGTGAGCTATTTTGTCGCAGAAACCTTTCCATTAGTAAGAAACACAATTTTTTTCGAATTGAAATATCAAAAGTAACCGATCGGAACATTGTGAATAACAAAGATCCAAGTCGATGTTGTACTATTATTTATTCTATGATCGAAGTAAAGGCAATTTCATTAAAAATAACCCTGCAGATCAGGGACTACTGTTAGTAACAAAAACTGTCATTTGTCATACAATACTACAAAGTGGTAAAATAATATACCAATACAAAAATATTTTGAAAAAAAAAATACCTACTTACATAAGTAGGTACCCCAAACATTTTTAAGTAAAGTGAGCAAGATTTTTTTCTTGTCATAGTATTTTAGGATTCCGTTTCCGAAGATCGGAAGATTGGGCTCAGTTGCGCGACTTAGGAGAGGCCTACCTACGTCCAACAGTGTACTGACACCGGCTGATTATGATGATATTGTTGATATAATTATATATATGAACTGCATACTTAAATTTTTCACCAATACTTCGTCTGGTTATCGTGTAGTTACCTAGATAACCATGCACCTAACCAGATGAAAATAATCAGATGACACTCAAATTGATTAGGTAAAAGTCTTGATTAGCATTGTAGGCAGGTAGACTAGTATCTAAGTACTAAGTATGTACCTACATACAAAATTATTGGAAGTTGCTAGCCTACCCATCATGCTTACTGATATCGTGCAGCTTGTAATTTTAACCCTAATTATTTACGAACCCCAATACCATTATACAATAATCATTCAGTATGAATACCGGACGATTATGATGATATGATAAATACCGGAAGAAAACCTAAATCCATATTAACAATCGAACGTATTTACTTACTTAGTGACTACATAGTTGTGTGTAGGTAGGTAATTTTAACGGCCGAGCAGACACCTGATTGCTGCCGGAATTATTATTAGTTCGAGTTGTGGAACTAATTTCCTAGTCATAGTAGAAAACGTAATCGATATTGATTTTGATGAAATAATAGGTAGGTACATTAGGTTTCGCAATATATTGAGTCGCAGTCTAGTCTAAAAATAACTCACCTTCTAGAGTCAGCTTTCATAATAATATCTCATTGTAACAATCTAATCTACTTACATGTCTAAATTTAGATACCTACCTACTTAATGGTGCTTGTACATTTAGAAATGATCGACATTGAAACCTGAAAATAAATCAATGTCATTTCATAACACTATTTGATAATATTGCCAGAGGCTTTATGAGAGTTTCACACTACGATGAACTAAATTTATTAGGTATTGCTTTCAAACAGATTTGCGTATGTGGACGCACATCTTTATAATACCTGTATTTTTATAAAATACATTTTCTAACTAAATTAAATGTTCTCTTAGTCGTGCGTTGTAGGTTGTTTATCCACCAAGACAGGCACCTCCTTTTAGGGATCCGTACCTCAAAAGGTAAAAAATAAATCCTTATAAGATCACTTTCTTGTCCGTCTATCCGTCTGTCCGTCTGTCTGTCTGTCTGTCCGTCTGTCCGTGTGTCACCACCGATTTTCTCAGGAACAGATGGACCTAGCAAGTTGAAATTTATACCAGATACAGAAGTCTAGCCCTATTTGGTAAAAATCAAGGTCCTGGGTCAACGCGATAAAAAGATATGGACAAATTTAGATTTTCGCGAAAACTTGTACGTACCCAAATTTACCTTTATTTTTCACATTTTTTATTTTTCGGAATTTTTCCTTTACGTGTGCTGTAAGACCTTGCTTTTGACCAAAATTGACAATTCTAGGTCAACCGGAAGTACCCTATAGGTTTTGGGTCGAATACCTATAAGGTACTTCCCGTTGACCTAGAATCATGAAATTTGGCAAGAAGCAAGGTCTTATAGCACAAATAAAGGAAAAAAAGTTGAAAATTAAAGGGTATCCCCATACATACATAGTTAAAGCCAATTAAGGTAGGCCTCTGAGTTATATGGGCGCTCATACAATTTAGAGGTCTAGCCTAATTGGTACCAACCAACGTTGGTACGGAAGCCTCGGTGGGCGAGTCCAACTCGACTTTGCCGGGTTTTTTTTATGTCTTCTCCAAAATAATCTTCTTTAAAAATCAATTACCGTTTCGTCTCACAAAAACTCGAAAATGATTCGAATAATAAACAACAATAATAAATAACAATAAATAAATAATATAATACCATAAAGTTATATTATTAATTTAATTTAAGTATAAAACATATATATTTATATGAATAATATATTTATTTAAAAAAATACTGGCAGCGTCGGTACCTACAACTAAGACTCTCACATACATGGACGAGGCCAAGAATGCGTGGACATTATCCTGCCCAAACACTGATTTTCCCAAAACTCTATCATCACAGAGACTTTGGGACGGACCGATCTGCGAGCTAACATGGAAGAATCTAATACAAACGTGCTCTAGCTCCGAAGATCGTGCCCGTCTCTTAGCAGTTGCAGAGTGGGAATCAGGTTTGTGGCTACAGGCTCTTCCATCGCCTAATACAGGTACTTTGATCGATTCCTCATCTTTCAGAGTATCTACATCTCTTCGCTTGGGCGTACAGTGTTGTGCTCCACACCATTGCCAGTGCGGTAGTGCCGTCAGCCGGATTGGTCACCACGGTCTCTCCTGCATTAAGAGTGCAGGCAGGATTTCTCGTCACGCTAGCCTTAATGACATCATCCATCGGGCTTTTACCACCATCTACTGCGCAGCAGTTAGTGGCTTAATGCGTGATGATGGTAAAAGACCTGACGGTATGACATTAATACCATGGAAGTTGGGGCGGCCCTTGGTATGGGACGCTACTTGCGTCGACACTTTGGCACCGTCACATCTTCCCGGTACACAGAAAAAGGCTGGTGTGGCCGCAGAAGCAGCTGAGAACCTCAAAAGGCGCAAATATAGTGGTTTAGACAGCTGCTACCTATTTGTGCCTTTTGGGGTTGAGACTCTAGGACCGTGGGGACCGGGTGCACACAGTATTTTCAAAGATCTTTCCACACGGCCGGTTGAAACGACACGGGACAAAAATGCTGGCATGTTAGTAGCTCAGAGACTAAGCATCGCCATTCAACGGGGAAATACAGCCAGCATTTTGGGAACTTTGGTACTGGTAGTGGTTTGGTAGACAAAATTTTAGTTTTTATGGTTTTTTATTAGGTATATTTGTTTGTTTATAGTTAGGTAGTTTTAATAATATATAAGTGTATATAATATTATGTGAAACTTAAAATAGTACTTCTTCTGTAAATAAATGTTTTAATATTTAATTATTATTTAATCTATACTAATATCATAATGAGAGAACATTTGTATTTTTGTATTTTTGTATGTTTGTAATGATTTGGCTCAAAAACTACTGAACCGATTTAAAAAATTCTTTCATTAATACATAGAATGGACTTTCGGAATGAAAATAGGCTATACATTATCCCGTTTAAATCAAAGGTACATTCATGGAGACCTAATTTGCAACCTAAGTCGGCAAAAAAACGGTCGAAAATATACGTTTCTTACGAACGCTGCTCAATTGAAAATAGATAGAAGAATATTTTCTATAGAAGAGTTTTACAACTTAATAAGACCTACAAAAAAGTCCGCGACAGCATATGTCTATCTCTTAAGGTTGACTCACAGTAACCATTTTAATCTTAAAATTTTTGTTAAAAAATATTACATAACTTCCAAGGCTATTTTCAAGTATATTGTATTAATCCTTATCCAAATAATTACGTTAATTAGCTTGGCCACATATTATAGATTAAAATTGTCCCTTACAGTATATAATTCAAATAAAAACACTACAAGATATCACGAATTTCACATACACGCATCGCAAAATTAATAAAATATTTGCAGTGAAACCACAGATTAGGTCATAGTTACGATGAAAATATTATTATAAGCTTAGCTATTCTGTAGATCCCCACCGATCATAATCAATTTGAAGTCAATATAGTATAATGTGGCACAAGCTTTCGATAAAGTTTGGCACGAGGGCCTCATATTTAAGCTACGAAAGAGTCTACCAAGATTCTTTGCAGATATTCTTGAATCCTACATCTCCAATAGAGTATTCAGAATAAGACATGAAGATTCATACTCTGACGTCAAGGAAATAAAAGCTGGAGTACCGCAAGGAAGTGTTCTTGGTCCGGTCCTGTACCTTCTCTACACTTGCGATATTCCAGAGCTAGAAAATAACACCATAGCGACGTTTGCTGATGATACTGCGATAATGGCTGTAGGAAGTACCTATGCAGAAGCATCAGAAAAAGTCCAGAAAGCTGTTGATCAAATCTACAATTGGACAAGACAATGGAAAATCAAACTGAACGAATCTAAATCAATACATATAGATTTTAGTAACAAAAAACATAATTATTGCCCAGTCATTATCAACGGGAACCAAATTCCCTACCATAATACGGCCAAATACCTTGGCATGACCCTTGACGTCAAGCTGCGCTGGAAAGCACACGTCAAGAAGAAAAGGGAAGAATTAGAGCTACGGTACAAAAGAATATATTGGCTGCTTGGCAAACAGTCTAAGTTGTCAATACAAAACAAATTATTATTATACAAGCAAGTCCTAATGCCAGTATGGACCTATGGTATACAGTTATAGGGCTGTACCAAAAAAAGCAATATATCAATTATACAGCGGTTCCAGAATAAAGTATTGAGAGAAATCGCAATGGTCCCTTGGTACATTAGAAATGACGATCTACATCGGGACCTGAAAATTGAGACCGTCGTCAAAATTGTCCAAAAGTATGCAGAAGCTCATGAAAAAAGACTTCACCATCATGTAAATGTCGAGGCAATCCAGCTCCTTGACCATACAAACATAGTAAGAAGACTTAAGCGGACAAAACCGTTCGAACTAGTGTATAAAAATAAAGTTTAGTGATAAAGTGCTAATAGTGCTATACGTATGAACACTTGAACAATGTGTATACATCTTTATTAGAGACAATAAGAAAAGTGTTAATGGACACATTCTTAGTGTAGTTTATGTATACAGTTTAGGCTAAAGTAAAATTGCTTATTAGCCGAAAAGGCTAGATTGTAGTTACAATAGGGACGTATTACTGACAAGTAATATGCTCTATATTACAAAAAAATAAAAAAATATAGTATAATAATATGATCTATTGTTTAAAATAATATTCATCTATATATATAATAATATAATATTTTAAACCACCCCAAATGATCTATGTATAATCTTTTCATTAAAAGCATTCCAATGACTCTAAACACGACGTTTAAAATCTGAGCTGTAAGTTGGTGAGTATTTGAGTATTCCGTGGAGTCCAAGAGATGTCCCAGCATCAGGTCAATGTTCAATGTTCTTACAATATCGTTGAAGAAGAAGATTTTCGAATTGATCAGACCTATGAAAGTTGATTTCATAGCGCAATCAACTAGAAAAAAGCTCATAGTTTTATAACGATTGAACGAATTTTCATGAATCAAAGCTAAGAACACTCTCGATGAAGACATCTATCAAACAAAAAAAAAACTATCAATAATAAAAACAAAATCGGTTCATCCGGTTAGGTGCTAAGATGCTACAGACAGACATACAGATACACACGTTAAGCGTATATTACCTCTACTTTTTGCGTCGGGGAACGCCGTAAGGTTAAGGCGGCAGATGTTCTCCTTGGTAGATTTTGGTAGATTTAATGATCCCACTACCACTGTACGAAAACTCATGATTCATGAATGCACATAAAACTTTCATTGGTAGGTATATAGCTAGGATTAGAACCAACGATCGTCGGGTCAGAATCAGGGTAACTATCCTTTACGCCAAAGGGCCGTCCAATATCACTACGTAAGTATTATAAAACAAAGTCCATCACTGCGCCTGTCTGTCTGTTCGCAATAATCTCAAAAGCTACTGAACGGATTATCCTACGGTTTTCACCAATAGCCAGAGTGTTTATGAGGAAGGTTTAGGTGCATAATTCGTTAAGGTTTTGTGTAAATTGGTTGAAATATGACGATGATTGTTAAATATGTTCATATTTTATATTCGATGCAACAAACTGATGCAAATTTTGTAGGCATATGTTCTACCCGTGCGATAATAACAGTTTCTTTGGCGGTAGGTGCAAGATAAGCAACACGTACATTTTGTGCTGTTGTTTTTATTTTGCAATTAAAAATAGTAATACAGTTACATTACAATCAATTTATGAATAATTAGATAAAGTAAGTGTACCGCACCTGCCATACTGTGTTTTCCCTGCATAAGCTGCTGCACAAATCAAGGTATCACAAATCTTCAGTTGCACTTAAACTCGCGAATACGTCATGGATGCCACTAAGATCCAGCAATCACTAGAAGACCTGATGGGCGTTTTTTACAAACGAATGGATAGTTTCGAGGGCAAGCTACAGAAAACTCCCTCATCTCTCTGGAGTAGTGTCTTTACACTACTCCACGCGGACAAAGTCGCGGGCACATCTAGTTTTATATAAATGTAACTTATAGGTACCATACGTGTAAAAATCAAGCAAGATTGCGGGCTCCAGCAGTTAGGTAAGAAACTAGGCGTAAGTTTTAAGTTACATTGAATATAAAGATGCAAAAACTGCAAATCAGACTATCTGCAGTAGACAGTGTTACCGAAAGTTCCACAAGAAAAAATTTTCACCATCAGTGCGGTAGGAAACTCAGCATGGGGTGCCTTTCAACCAGAGATGTGCTATGCTCGTGTGTGAAAGCTAAGCTTCGAAACTATGTGACCGTTTCCACTGATGCTAAGCTATGTAGTGGAACGTGTAATATATGCTATGAGGATACGCCGCCGCGAGGTAGCTGATAGCTGTGCAAGGAAGATACGCAGCTCGAGCTGCACGCGCACTGCAATGCATTGACAGAAGGGAAGTAGCACGCATCCATAGCAGGCATCCATAGTTATAGCACACAATCCTTCCATATAGAAAAACATAGCTTAGTTAAACCCATTCCCACCAGTGCTATGGCTATGTGAACCAATGAATATGATTCGTGAATATCAAAGACATCCATAGCAACGTAGCATGGTACAGCTCTGGTAGAAAGGCATCTTTAGGTAGATACCAAAAAGGTTATAATTACAACCCTATGAACTCCTTGCGCAGTAGAGCATTACTGTGAAGATAAATTAATTAACCCTTACTTTGTTTCTCATTTACCAAAAAAGCCTAGGACAATTTTAAGAGAAAAAATTGTAAAATCATAGTAATATTCAGTCAAACACTAAATTGAACGTAAAGAAAAGCTGAAAAGTCGTATTTTTGGTAGGTAGGTACCAAGCTTTCAGTTCAGCAATCTCGAAGGCGTATAGCGTGGGTGTTAATCTGTTATAAGATATTAGCACTTCAATCAGTGCACGCCAAAGAGTATTAGTATATAATATATTATGAGCACGAACAGCGGACTAGATAACGCTTACTTAAACAGGCGCCTTCATTTGTTACTTTCGAAAGGAATTAATATACCTAGGTACTTATTTAAATAATACTAATAACCAATTAACCATGAACTACCAAAGGTGGCTAAAAATAAGAAAGGTATATAATTTTTTTTTAATTGTAATTAGCTGCCATTAGCAGATTATACAATAAATAGGTACTAAGTACCAATCCGAATCGAACCCACTAAAAAGCAAAATTATTCAAATTTGATATTTTATTTACAAATTTAAAGGATAAATACTACTTCTGTAAAACAAACACTATAGATATCTTAAAAATACAGAAAACCTTGAAATTTAGCTAATCGTACCTACCTATCTGTACTTGAACAACTTCACAAACAAGTATTCGGGTGGATAAGATTTTTCAAAAATCTTTGAATGCAGGAATTCCTATTTAACCGACTTCACATAAAAGGAGGAGGTTCTCAATTAGACTGTTTTTTTTTAAGTTTGTTACCTCAGAACTCCGTGAAATCTTAACCGATTTTAAAAAATCATTTTTTGTTTGAGAGATTATGCCTACCGGTTGGTCCCATTCAAGAGATCTGATAATCATCTCCGGAGATATGAGGATAAACAATATAAACAAATTTGATACCTCGATGACATGATTATGGCTAGTGGATATTTTCACTATCGCAGCATGTGAAGTTGGTTTTTCGTATTGTACGATCATACATTATTTTAAACTATAATTATGTTTGCTTTCAGTAAAATTAAACAACTATACTCAATATTGAATGTTCGTAACTACTTCCCCTCCATGGCCTATCTATAGTCTGTAGGTATATTAATCAGTTTAGTCAATAAGCGTCCCAAAATATGAACACAATGTTATAAGCATAATAAATCGCAATTAAATTATTAGCTCATAAATAACATTACGCTACCTATGATGTATTGTGTTCGACCGTTTAATTATTCGTGACCGAAGGTATTTCATTTCATAAATAATCAATTATTATTATGAAATCGTATTAGGTAGGTCCATAGATACCTTAGAATTAATATAACTAATAATTATTATGAATTATTACTTAATATTATTATGAATTATTATTAATTGTCATTTTAATTACACACATCCAACGGTGCATAATATAAAGAAGCATATTATATCGATGTTCCGCCAACCATCAAAACACCGGCCAAGTCGAGTTAGACTCGCCGACCGAGGGCACCGAGGCTTCCGTACCAATTCTTCTCAGACTAGGTTAAAGGACAAACTTAACTTTGTAGTTCGATACATATTGTTACACCGCGTCGTCGAGACGCGATGTTTCGCCAAGCTTCTCGAACAAAAATAGCGTGGGAAAGGATAGACTAATTACCTGCCATAAACACCCGACCCGACCGTCATAAAAGTAACCTTCCTGGAATTCCGACCCTAGTCAATGTACCTGGTTTTGTAGTTAGATTGAACCTTATTCATAAGTAGTTAGAGATCAAATTAGCATGTATGGTAAAGTTGTTTACATCAGATGTTCAAAGGAAAGCCGCCCCTTTTGTTTTTGATTTATTGCTTGTTTGTCTGTTATTTTTATTCTTTATTGATCGAGAATTTTCTAGAATAATTATTGTGTCCTATATAAAGCGTCGCACCGCGGCGTTGAGGCAGTCATTTCTTTGGAAGCGACAGTGTAACTATCTAAGCGCGGATAGCGACCAAGTGATCGTTAAGTGTTATCAGTGAACTCGTGTTGTGAACTGTGAACAGTAAAATCAGTGATTGTGAACTAACGACCTCAGTGCGTGTTAACGGACTTTTGATAATTGTGCAAGACGATTTGGACAACTACTGTGGAACATTGTGCTAACCTAGTGATCAGTGGAAATAAACGTTCATCTCATCGGATTGGCATTTTAATACCACCCCGCACGTACCAATTGGTGTCAGAAGTGGGATGCCAATCACTCCGAGGGAATACGATACGCGTACTCCACGCACCAGGTGCCAGGCGGAAATGGATGCAACCCGGCAGAAGGAGCTCGAAGCGTCGGGAGGAGGAACATCCACATTGGAAGAGCCAGCAGCAACACCAATGGCACCCACCATGGCAGCGCCACCTGCAGCAGCGCCAGCGAGCCGAACTACGGATGGGGGCTTGGAGGCCATGCTAGCCGCTATCCTAGCAGGACAACAAGCTGCACAGACTGCACTACAAGCTGTACAGGCGGCACAACAAGAAACTTGCCGTAAACAGGAGGAAGCTAGCCGTAAACAGAAGGAAGCTAGCCGTAAACAGGAGAAAGCTCGCCAGGAACAACAGGCTGCACTGCAAGAAGCTAGCCGTAAACAGGAAGAAGCTAGCCGTAACCTGGAAGAAACAATTGAACGACAGTTGCAGAGCGGACTTGCCAGCATGGGAGAAAAGATCATAAAAGTGGAAGCCGGTGTCAAGGAAGTCGCCATGAAAACCGACTGTTTGGAAGGGCGGCTTGAAGTGCACGAGAAAACCATGCATGACCTGTCTAATAAGGTACAGAAACTGGAGTTACGAGGAGTTGGACAGATAAGCCAGGTTCCCGCTACGACCTCGCCCTTCAAACTGGATCTACCACACTTCGACGGAACATCTTCGTGGGCAGCCTACAAATTTCAGTTTACGACGCTGTCTAAAAGCTGTGGCTGGACTGACGAGCATGCAAATACAGCGCTCACATTAGCGCTGAAAGGAGATGCTCAGCTTATCCTGGAACGCATACCTGAAGAGGAAACGACGCTGAAGACCCTGCTGGAAGCCCTCGAAACACGCTATGGAGACAAACACATGGAGCATGCGTACAGGGCACAACTACGTGAGCGCACCCAGAAGCCCACAGAGACATTGCAACAGTGGGCAGACGAAATCGAGAGGTTGGTCCGACGAGCCTACGTGTCGACGCCATCAACCATTGAAGTGACATCTCTACAGAGCTTTGTTGATGGAATCAGGGATGATGAGGTACGCGCTGCGGTACGATTGGGGCATCATCAGACACTCAAGAAGGCCCTCGCTCATGCCTTGGAAGTGGAAGCAGTGCGACGAGACACCAAACCATACAGAGTTCGGGAGCTAGTGACTGAAACCAGGAAGCCCCGTTATGGACCGACATGTTATGGGTGTGGAGAAAAAGGGCATATTCGGATTGATTGCCCAAAAACGAAGAAACGGGTCAGAAATTGCGAGACCCAAGTGGATGAGGAGGCGTTAAACTAAACGTCGCCAGGGCCGCGGGGCGGGCGCCGGCTGGTCAAGAGAGAGCCCCCACCATCACTGTGACACAAGTGTGCAACGGGAACAGCTTAATCGTCGAGGGCACCCTGAACAACAAGACCTGCAAGTTCACAGTGGACACAGGAGCATCGCGCACAATTGTGAAGCCTGAATTCCTGCAACGATTTATATCACGGAAACATCGATCTGCAGCATGCTCACTACGGACAGCAACCGGCCAGTCAGTTCCTGTCCTTGGCGATACCGACGTGGAGATAATCATCGGTGAGCACTCATACATTCATCCTGTACTGATTGCCAACATAACTGATGATTGCATTCTGGGATTGGACTTTTTGGAGACGCAGCATTGCATATTGGATGTGGCCCGTGGTGTACTCCGGTTTCCCGAGCAAGAAGTGTTCTTCGAAGGAACGGCACCGTGTAAGCTTTACTGTCTCAAGGACGTCGTGTTGGCTCCAGAATCGCAAAATATTGTTCGAGTGAAATTTCCAAATACAGTCAAGAGTGGACTATGTGTAGTTGCCGAAGATGAGGGCACACATCCGACCTGGATTACTGCAAGAACATTGCTCATGACAAACAGAACGGCCAGTATGCGAATTCTTAACCTTGGCAATGAAGAAGTTCATCTGAAGAAAAACAGCATAATTGGAAAATGTCAAGAAGTGAAGTACCTGCGACGAACGGATATTACTTCTACGGAACCAAGCTCGGAAGATCAAATATCACAGATGCTGGAATCATCCAAAGACAACTTAACATTCGCTCAGCTGTCACAAGTAAAACGTCTGTTGATGCGGTTTAAAGACGTCTTCGCCGCTGGAAACAACTGTGGACGTACCGGACTTGTTAAACACAAAATTGACACTGGTGACGCAAGATCTATACGACAGAGGCCACGAAGGATTCCATGGGCGAAAGAAGCTGAAGTTGCAGACATGATACGAGACATGGCCAAAGAAAAAGTCATCGAACCATCTACAAGTCCTTGGTCATCGCCAGTGGTTCTGGTGAAAAAGAAAGATGGCTCCACCAGATTCTGCGTAGATTACAGAATGCTTAATGAAGTCACAAAGAAGGACAGCTACCCCTTGCCTCGAATAGACGATACACTGGACATGCTCAGTGGAATAAAGTGGTTTTCAACGGTTGACCTGAAAAGTGGCTACTGGCAGGTAGAAATCAGTCCAGAGGACAAAGAGAAGACAGCATTCAGTACGGGCATTGGAAATGGTCTCTGGCAATTCAACGTCATGCCATTTGGACTGTGTAATGCTCCAGCAACGTTCGAACGTCTCATGGACAGAGTAATGGTTGGATTACTGGGAGACGTATGCTTGGTGTACCTGGATGACGTCATCATTTTGGGCCGTGATTTTACTGAACATCTGCAGAATCTGGAGAAGATTTTGAACCGTCTACGTGACGCAAACCTGAAGCTGAGTGCTAAAAAGTGTGACTTCTTTAAATCCAAAGTCAGCTACCTTGGATACATCATTTCGGAGAACGGGGTACTAACTGATCCTGACAAAATCAAGGCTGTTCAAACTTGGCCTACCCCGAAGAATAAAACGGATGAAGGTCGTTTTTGGGACTATGCGCTTACTATCGGCGGTTCGTCAAAATCTTTTCTGGAATTGCCAAATCCTTACATCGACTGACGGAAGAAAAGCGCACATTTGTATGGGACTTAGAGTGTGAATCCGCCTTCAACGATCTTAAGCAGCGACTGTGTGAAACACCGATCTTGGGGTACCCTACGAGAGATGGAAGATTTATTGTGGACACTGATGCCAGCAACACGGGAAATGGTGGAGTTCTCTCACAAATCCAAGGAGACAAAGAAGTGGTCATAGCATACTTCAGTAAATCATTATCCAAACCAGAACGAAACTACTGTGTCACCCGCCGCGAGTTGCTGGCTGTGGTAAAAACTCTTCAGCACTTCAACAAGTACCTCATCGGAAGGGAGTTTACGCTCAGAACTGACCACGCTGCTCTTAAATGGCTTCTTCAGTTTAAGAGCCCGGAAGGTCAAGTGGCACGATGGATCGAGCAACTTCAAGAGTTCAACTTCGTGACAGAACATCGCAGTGGAAAAGGCCATAGCAACGCCGACGCCCTGTCAAGAAGACCTTGTGCAGATGACTGTAAACATTGCGAGAAGCATGAGTCTCGAGAAGAAGTCAGAATCATAAGGATGGACAGAACGGATGACGAATGGAACGACGAAAATATGAGACAAGCACAATCGGAGGACAGTGATTTACGACCTGTGCTGGATTGGATAAAGTCTGGAAACAAACCCCAGTGGAGCGACGTATCAGCTTGCAGCCCAATCACAAAAAGTTACTGGGCTCAGTGGGACAGCCTGACTCTGCAACAGGGAATCTTGTACAGACAATGGGAAAGCAGCAATGGAAAAGAAACTACGATGCAGGTCGTTGTTCCCCGAAGTAAAGTGGCATCTTTACTACGATACATTCATGATGGAGTTTCTGGTGGACATCTAGGAGTCAAGAAAACTCTTGTGAAGGTTCGTCAACGATTCTACTGGGTACACAGCCGCGAGGATGTAGAAGATTGGTGCAGGAAGTGCACCGCTTGCGCATCAGTAAAAGGACCGAAGACAAGAAGTAAAGGACAACTAAAATTTTACAATGTTGGGGCACCATGGGAGCGCATTGCCGTGGATGTTGCCGGGCCATTTCCCGAGACTGAAGAAGGCAACAAGTACATCATCGTAGTGCAAGATTACTTCAGCAAATGGCCCGAGGTTTTCGCGACACCAAACCAGGAAGCAAAAACAGTTGCAAAGAAGTTGGTGCAAGAAGTGATCTGTCGATTTGGTGTACCGATGGAGCTGCATTCCGATCAAGGAAGGAACTTCGAGTCTGCCCTATTTCAAGAGATGTGTACTCTCCTCGGGATCCAAAAGACGCGGACAACGGCAGCTCATCCACAGTCAGACGGAATGGTTGAGAGGTTTAACCAGACATTGGAGAATCACCTGGCTAAAGTCGTGGATGCACATCAACGAGACTGGGACCAGTACATACCTCTGTTCTTGTTGTCGTACCGTTCCACTACCCATGACAGCACTGGTATGACTCCTGCAAATGTGAATTTTGGACACGAACTAAGACTTCCTATCGACGCCATAACTGGCTCTCCTCCGGATGCTCCGAAGCCTGTAACGGACTATGTCAGTGATCTTCGCAGTCAGTTGGATGAAGTGCACAGAATAGTTCGAGAGAACAGTTTGAAAACTGGCGAGAAAATGAAGACCCGGTACGATCGTAGAGCGAATACGATGGGTTTCTAAGAAGGAACACTCGTCTGGTTGCACAACCCACTACGAAGGAAAGGAAAAAGTCCGAAGCTGTAGGCTGCAGCTCATTGGGAAGGACCATACCAGATTATCACGAAGATAAACGACGTTACCTACCGCATTAAACGAGGCCAGAGAGGAAAGCCGAGAGTAGTGCACATCGATCGACTTACACGATACCATGGAACAAATGATGATCGGGACGATCATGACTAAGAAGGGGATAATGTTACACCGCGTCGTCGAGACGCGATGTTTCGCCAAGCTTCTCGAACAAAAATAGCGTGGGAAAGGATAGACTAATTACCTGCCATATACACCCGACCCGACCGTCATAAAAGTAACCTTCCTGGAATTCCGACCCTAGTCAATGTACCTAGTTTTGTAGTTAGATTGAACCTTATTCATAAGTAGTTAGAGATCAAATTAGAATGTATGGTAAAGTTGTTTACATCAGATGTTCAAAGGAAAGCCACCCCTTTTGTTTTTGATTTATTGCTTGTTTGTCTGTTATTTTTATTCTTTATTGATCGAGAATTTTCTAGAATAATTATTGTGTCCTATATAAAGCGTCGCACCGCGGCGTTGAGGCAGTCATTTCTTTGGAAGCGACAGTGTAACTATCTAAGCGCGGATAGCGACCAAGTGATCGTTAAGTGTTATCAGTGAACTCGTGTTGTGAACTGTGAACAGTGAAATCAGTGATTGTGAACTAACGACCTCAGTGCGTGTTAACGGACTTTTGATAATTGTGCACGACGATTTGGACAACTACTGTGGAACATTGTGCTAACCTAGTGATCAGTGGAAATAAACGTTCATCTCATCGGATTGGCATTTTAATACCACCCCGCACGTAACAATATAAAATGTATGGCACCAACCACAAATAATAAGTTTGTAATAGTAAATTTACCTTTTTTGTTAATAAACGACATATATAAGGTTTTCAGATTTATTACTTTATAAGTGCTTCAAGACCTTGCTTTTTGCCAAACTTCATGATTCCAGGTCAACGGGACGTACCCTATAGGTTTTTGACCCAAAACCTATAGGGTAGGTACTTCCGTTTGACCTAGAATTGTCAATTTTGGTTAAAAGCAAGGTCTTATAGCACAAGTAAAGGAAACATTCCGAAAATTTAAAAAGGTTGAAAATTAAAATAAATTTTAGTACTCGCAACTTTTCGCAAAAATCTAAATTTGATCATATATTTTTATCTTATTGACTCATGACCTTGATTTTTATACACATAATAGGGACCATAGACTTCCAGTATTTGGTATAAATTTCAACTTGCTAGGTCTACCCGTTCCTGAGAAAATCTGTGGTGACACACGGATAGACGGATAAGAAAGTTATTTTATAAGGGTTGCTTTTTTACCTTTTGAGGTACGGAACCCTAAAAAGTAACTTAGGTACCACCATTTTGAGGGCCCAGTATGTGGCCCAGTGATGTAATGCGAGAATGGTCGGCATTGACGCCAAAGGTAGTTACGTCAATAATAATCTCTCGGTAAGCATCGGCCGTGGCTCGAACTACCCACCGAACAAACACGTCGACAATCGGTTCACCAATTTGCGGCGTGCTTTTCTGGACCAGCCAGCCCGATGACGGGATGATGATTTTATTTAACTCTAATTTTATGTCTAGTTACAGCAGCACTTATGTAACAGAACAAGTTTGTGAAATGTTTGTTAAATTTGTTGTTTGTAGGTACGTATCAGATGCTTCGCGAGGAGCCATCTTAGTGCACGAGATGTCATCTGGCTCGCAATGGGTCGTACTCGCGTGTACGCCAGCAGCCAGCCTACAATTTGCACTGGTGAAGCGAGCGCTGGCACATTCAGTAATCCTCATCAGACAGAACTATCCTGGATTGCTGGAGTTGGACACCGCTTCCTTGAGACGCAAGAATTCTATTACTCCTCTTAGAGGTAAGATCTGTCCCTATATAGGTAGGTTATTTTCGAAATTAAATTTCTTTAGACGCACTGGGGTAAAATTTAATTTAACGGAAGTGACGTTGTGACGTAGCGTCACGGTCCGAATTTAGATAACGGAAGTGACGTTACCTAGAAAATACCTGTTCAGTGTTCACTCGCGATTTGAAGACCCTCGGGTTATAATAAACGGGAAACACAGACACCAGCAAGGAATTCCGTTCCTGGGCTGTACGTATTATGAATGAAGAAGCAAAACGTTTGGTTCAGGTTTAGGGAATCTTCACATTATAAATAATAAAGTGGATGATGGACTATTTCGTGCAGTGCAGTTGGATAGCACTCTCCGAAATGTATCCGATGTACTTAACTAAGTACTTACCTACCCATTATAACTAAAGATTTAACTTACTGGCTATGTTTAAATAAAAACCGGCTAAGTCTAGTTGAACTCGCCTACCGAGGCTTCCGTACCAACTTCTCAGAATAGGTTAAGGGACACACAACTTTGTAGTTTGATCCATAGAAAATGTATTGCACCAACTACAAATCATAAGTTTGTAATAGTTAATTAACTTTTTTTTTATTATTAATCTACTTATTGACGGTTTTCACATTTATTCCTATACTAGCTGTACCCGCGACTTCGTCCGCGTGGAATAGTGTCTTTGGGTAGCATTTTTAAATATTTAGGCTAATTATTTTACAAATAAGACACGTGCTTATCCCACCTACACCGCACCGTACCACGCCGTGCAAATCCCCCTCCCCTCTCCCTCCCTCTCATCCCTCCCCTCCCCTCTCCCTCTCTTCTGTCCACCCCTTTTCCCCTCACTTCCCTCTCCTCCTCCCTCTTTTCACATTAAAAAGTAGCCTATGTCCTTTCTCAGGCTTTAGACTATCTGTGTACCAAATTTCATTTAAATCCGTTCAGTAGAACATTCACATAAACCTTACATATTTCCATACAAACTTTCATCCCTTATTCCCTATTGTTATTTTTACACCCTTGAGCGTAAATTTATACAAACTTTGAATGTCAAATTTATTTATATCAAATGAACAGCCTAGAAAATAAGTTTCAAGTTTCTAGCTCTAAAAATGACGATACTTCCATACAAATTTTCAGCCCCCCTTTCAACCCCTTACAACCCTCTTTTCGCATTAAAAAGTTGCCTATGTCCTTACTCAGGCTTTAGACTATCTGTGTACCAAATTCCATATAAATCGGTTCAGTAGAACATTAACATAAACCTTACATATTTCCATAAAAACTTTCATCCCCTATTGTTATTTTACACCCTTGAGGGTAAAACTTTTACAAACTTTGAATGTCAAATTTATTTATATCAAATGAACAGCCTAGAAAATAAGTTTCAAGTTTCTAGCTCCTAAAATGACGATACTTCCATACAACTTTTCATCCCCCCTTTCAACCCCTTACAACCCTGTTTTCGCATTAAAAAGTAGCCTATGTCCGTTCTCAGGCTCTAGACTATCTGTTTACCACATTTCATTTAAATAGGTTCCGTGGTTTTGGCGTGAAAGTGACACAGACATACAGACAGACAGACAGACAGAGTTACTTTCGCATTTATAATATTAGTTAGGATTCATTATTTACGTTAAACTGTATTTCCCTACCTAGTGAATGGAACCAGGGAATAAATGTTTTCTATACTTACAAATTTCATTTTGCACACGAATGTTGATTGAATCAAACCAAGTATGTAATAAAATTTACCATAGAAACTTTATCACCCTGTTTACCCATTTTAGGGGATGATATTTGAAAGTTAAAGTACCTTAGTATGTTTTATTTCAGGACCTACACTATCTACATTTCCAATATCATCAAAGTCGATTTAGTAGTTATGCAGATACGTGGAAACAAACATTAATGTATTTTTTATGATTTCTCGAGACAACATTAAATTTTCACTTCCTCTAGGGGTAGATTTGAAAGAAATAAAAAATAAATGTTTCATTATTTGTTTTAA